>OY728138.1:946785631-949185631 GCA_963277665.1 Viscum album
CACCCTTCCGAGTTAGTTTTGTATTTGGACAAGATAACCGTGAAACATTATTAACAAACCTTCGGTAGTAACCTATCAAACCAAGGAAACTACGGATTTTGGTTACATTTGTGGGTCTTGGCCATTCATCAACAACTTTTTTTAGAATGATCAACAATTATCCCATCTTTAGAAACAATGTGACCAAGGAAAGAAATTTTTTGCAACCAAAACTCACACTTTCTGAATTTCCCATACAAGTTCTTTTCTTTTATGGTATGAAAAATAACACTTAAATATATTTCATGCTCCTATTTACTTTTTGAAAAATCCAAAATATCATCAATGAAAACCACCACAAACTTATCCAAGAACTCATGGAAAATTATATTCAATATGTCCATGAATACTGCAGATGCATTGGTTAGACCAAAAGGCATTACTACAAATTCATAATGGCCATATCTTGTATGAAACACAGTCTTCAGAACATCTACTTCCTTTACCTTTAGCTGATGGTACCCCGATCTCTGGTCAATCTTTGAAAAAAACTGAGCTCCCTGGAGCTGATCAAATAAATCATCGATATGAGGAAAAGGATATTTGTTCTTAATAGTGATGTTATTCAAAGCTCTATAATCAATGAAAAGTCTCCTAGAACCATATTTCTTTTTAACAAATAAAACAGGATCACCCCATGGGGATGTGCTAGGTCGAATGAAAACTTTCTCTAATAAATCTTGAAATTTCTTCTTCAACTCTAAAAGTTCAATTTGAGCCATTCGATAAGGGGGTTTTGAAATTGCCTTAGCATCAGGAACTAAGTCAACAGTAAATTCAACATCCCGATCTGATATTATTCCAGGAAAATCATTAGGAAAAACATCAGGATACTCATTTACCACTGGCGCATCATTAATCTGAACAGTTCCCTTGTTTTCAACAATATGTGCAATGTAACATTCATTTCCATGTTTTACAAGTTTCTCGGACTCTTGATAAGTTATCAACAGTAAGGGTTCATTATTGTACACAAACTGAAATTCTTTCTGAAAAGAAACTTCATTAGCTCTACAGTCAATCTTAGCATGGTAAATAGAGAGCCAATCCATACCTAGGATAACATCAAACTCTACTAGAGGTAGAACAATAAGGTTTTCATGTAGGTTCTTTCCACAGATAAGGATAAGAAGATTCTTATAAATTCTTTATGCCTCAACATTTCCCCCGGGCGTTTTTACCAAAAGTTCAGGAGTCATTTCTTGAGATGGTATTCTCATTTTACTAGAAAAGGATTCAGAGATGAAAGAATGTGTAGACCCCGAATCAAACAACACTCTGGAATAATCTAAAAAACAAACAAAGTACCTAATACAACTTCATTTGATGGTCCGACATCTGCTGAAGTAGTTGCAAAGGATTTCACCACCCCTTTCGGCTTGTAGTCTAACTTCCTCACATCACTCAAGCTCTTTGTCGTACACTCGTTTTCATAGTGACCCATATCATTGCACTTAAAACATTTCACTAACTTTAAATCAAATTTGGAATTACCATCACCTTGATATTTTTCAGTGCAATCACGAGCCTTATGTCCCATCTTACCACATCTGTAGCACTTTCCAGAATTCAGAATACATTCCCCAGCAAGCCTTTTACCACATTTATCACAACCTGGAAGCTTAGTTTTCTTACCATCATACTTTTTTAAAGAATTCTTCCCTTTCTCCTGCCACCTCGGTCTCTTCTTCTGCTGGTTGTTATAGATCACTTGATCATTGGAAAACTATATTTCCACCTTCTCAACAGATCGAACAAGATTTTCATAACTTTTAAAATCACGATAAGCTAATTCCCTTCGATATTTTGGTTTTAATCCTGAGTAAAAACGATTTATTTTACTATCAAGGTCTGGGATAAAATTTGAAGCATACCTATCCAATCGAGTGAACCTTTCATCATAGGTAGCCACTGTGTGTTCCTCTTGTCTCATTTCCAGGAATTTTTTTTCCATCCTAAGTCGAACAACTTTAGGAAAATACTTCTCAAGAAACATACCATTGAATTCATCCCAGTCAAGAGCATCAATCTCATCAGCGTCCCTGATATTTTTAACCATCGACCACCACTGATCTATCTCACCCTCCAAAGGGTAAATAGCAAGACAAACCTTTTGATTGTCTGAACACCCCATGAAATCAAAAATCTTCTCCAGTGATTTAATCCAACCTTCAGATAATACATGGTCAGATGATCCTCTGAATGATGGGGGATGTTGCCTCATGAAATGTTCCACCACTGACATGTTCCTCTGCGGTTGATCTGGCTGATCTCGTGCATGGATACCACCACCATTTATCGTTTGAGTAAACTATTCCATTACTACAACAAGCTGTTCAGTTCCAGTTCCAACCATCTCAGGATGCTAATTCAGAAGGTTATTTCCTTCTATATGCCTTCCTAGAACTTCTTCCCTATTTACTCTATGGAAAACCATTCTGAACAAACATGTCTTAGATGAAGCAACTTGGTAATGTTCAAATTCTATATCATTTCAAACAAAAATATTTTTGGATAATCATTTAATAGAAGTCTAACTCCTAAAGTTATCTAAACCGACATATGATACCAACTATAAGGCCCCGGCCATAAACATTACTTAATCTTGAGATATTTCAAGAATACACCTTGAGGATCTTTTCAGGTTTAGAGTTTTAGAGAATTAGATCATAAAACATGTATTATATTCCACATTTAAACAAAGTGGTTACATAAAAGATAGTATTCATTTTTTCCCATCAATGTAAAAATATTTAAAATAAAACATGGATTCTTTCTTGACACTTCCTTGACACTATCATCACATCATATACCTTTCCCTTGACTTGTGAAAAACATTTCAAAATCGTGGGATGAGCATAAAAAGCTCAGTAAAGGAAATAAAAATATGGAAAGAAAACATGGGTACATATATACATAAGAATGAAATCATACTTTACCCATAAAACATAAGCCCTGTAACATAATTCATCAAAATCATGAATAAATCATAGAAATCATAAGACATAAAGGTAACTTGAGGCATTCATAACATTCATACGTATGGAGTAACCCTCTTGGTTACATTTGGAATACCCATCACAGTATATTCCCTAAATCTCTTCGGAGAAACCTTAACGTTTCACTCCTTCGTGTTACCCAATGCATTGGAGATCTATATTGGGCTCACCCACCCTTAGTTTATCACATAACCACCCATCTTCATAATAATGCCCAATAACCTCAACATAATCGAATCACATATAACATGCGTAAAGGAAACATAACATTTCCACCTTTCAATCACAAGCTATAAATAAAACACATTGATATAAAAAAAATTATGAAAACCATTTTTATTACCAAAATAAATGAAAAGTCAAACATGGTATTTATTTTTCTTTAAAAAAATGCATGGATTGTAGAGGAATCCGAAACTCAAACAATGGTCATGGCAGCAGAGAAGTCGTTGTCGCCGGATACGTACGACAAAAACATTCTCTTTTTTCGTTTAATAAACGCTTCGTATAAAAAATATTCCTTTTGAATAAACGTAAAAGTCAAAGGGTTTTATACACTGTATAAAAGAAGGTTGTGTATAAAACAAAATATGCCTCAATGAAAGGAGATTGAGACAAAGTCCCATACCTCCGGTCAGACTTGACTCGGTCATTCTTTAATCTCCTGAATAATAAACTTTAGTTAATCTCTACTTGTTTAAGAACATTTTTCAAGTTCATTATTCCTTTTATATCACTTATTTCCATGTCATGAACACTATGTAATTATTTAAGTTAATAACAGTCATTTTAACGATCATTGGTACTTGAGTCAAAAATAAACCCTTTATAATTACAAGTTGTTCATGTATCCATTATATCCTGAGTTGTATTCATGATGTATATATATCATATATATCATATATAACCAGTAAATGCCTACATTTATAATATTACATAACATTTAGAGGTAAGAAATGAAATTCACCGTTCATGGAGACAGTAAGCCGTTCATACGCATGAACGCTACTTCCATTTCTATTTCATATTTAATGGAATGGAATCATAATGATATAACGTTATATTATAATTAAAGTATAATATCATATATAATATCATAACTACATCCTTTATACGTCCCACATATGGTATTAACGAATCCAATCACTTTGATGGGGCGGTAGTCCGCGCTTCCTTAAATGAAGATATCGCGTTTACCCATAATGGAAACCATAAAGGTATGCCCAAAATGAAAAATACAGAATCTTAAAGAAAACATAAACATATTATATATCATATATAAATGTAGTGTCTTCTTAATGGCCACCATTTAAGGTGTTAAAAGAATGTTGAACAATCATCATTTTGGGAGGCAGAAATTCGCCCTTTGGTTAAAATATAGAAGATAATGGTGTTGTTACAAAATAAATGAATAAAAAGAGTTTAGGGGGTTTGGGAAGAAAATAAAACAAAAGAACGCAGGTGAAGACATTACCTTAAAATCGTGTAACTACCTTTGGTTTGAGCTCAAATGCTTCATTGGGAAGACATCTTCCCAAAATGATGCACATAAGAGTAAGAGAGGGATGTTGATAGACAAAATGGGAAGGTTTTGGCCGAGCCAAAGGCTTTGGAAGTGTGGGTAAGGAGGTAGAGGTGGGGGCCTTTTATAAGAGGAGAGGAGGGGCACTCTTGGAATGTAAAGAAATGTTTCTTTATTTTAAAATGATTTTTGGATTCAAAAGTTCTGACAATAATATAATTCTAGGATAAGGTGATAAGGGTTCGAAATCCACCCATCCTATAGGTTTTGGACATGTGTAGGTCATAGATTTTACATTATCATTTCATTATATTTAAATCCTTTATTAATGAGTTAATCGCTGCATCATCATGATGTCATAAATAATTTAATTTATTTAATGTCTAAAAATTATAAAAAAGATATCATGATGTAGGAAATTGTTGTAGTTTTCTAATTAATATTTATAGTCAAAAAATGACCTGTATATCCCCATTTAAAAATTTCTTTAGTAAAACAACTCATGTTTGTGTCATTTTAATTTTAACTTTAAATAAAAAGATATTAATGTCATTTTCCTACCAAAGTGGCTCCATGGGGACCCCAAGTTGACCCATGGATTGTCTTGGTAGTCTATGACACATCCAATTATGGTAGGACATGTATCTAAGTATTTTCATTTTATTATAATATCAATTTTGCCTTAAAGTGCACTAATTACCTCTAATCACGATTAAAAACTTTAAAAATTACTATTCACCAAAAAAAATTCAATCTCATTGAACCAAATTTTACTTCTTAATGAAAACCATGTATGTAGGATTTTTGATAATCAAATCACATAAGTGGAAAAGATTCATTTAATCAGAAAATCAGTTTCTTTAACTACCACTTAGTGGTTTCACTATTCATCAAAAATTGATGTTTTTCAGAAAAATACCAAAACTTCACCCTAAGATATATTTGATATTCTGAATTCAAAAATGATGTCTATTTTACAAAATTTTAAATATATAATTTGCATTAAATAATTTAATAATTAATTCCCAATTTCATGACAAATAATGTGTTTTTATGAAACAATAAGTATCAAAAGATTGACAGCAGTTTAAGTCCAATTTCAAAGTGAAATTGATTCCAATGACCACCATTGGATTAAATGGTAAATATATATTCTAATTTTACTTCAAAACTAATTCAAAAGATAATCTAATCATATAAATAAATTAGATTAAAACTAGGTTTTGAATTAAAATACAACATTTTTCACTATTCATTAAAAAAATGAACTTATCGGAAAAATACCAAAAATTGACACAAAGTAAATTTTGATGTCCCAATCATAAATAATAAGTTTATTTTGACAAACATAGCTTATAAAATTGTCAAAATATAGATTTAAAAATGGTTTTCCATCAAGAGGCAGTAAAACAATTTTTTAAAAATATTAGTGCATTCCATGTTTAAGATTGGATTTATTCTCATTTTAAGCCTCTAAAACACTATCTAATTCACTAATAGACATAGATAAAAATATCTATTGTTCATTACTTACTCGCGATGTTACATTAGGACCCCAGTAGTCCATGGTGTTATGTGTTGCGTCTGATGATCTAACATTCTATACCTTAGATTATACCCATGTCAGCCATCTTGTTTCATGATATTTATTTTTGGGATGCCTTCTGGACTGCTTTGTGGTTTTTATTATGTGTCTTGGGATCCCAAGTATATATTTTGATACACACCCATCCACAGGAATCACCCGTATGAGTCGATCCTCATGCGGGTGATCAATGTTTCGACGTTGATCTTAGTGGTCTGGGACTAGGTGGTGCTCAATGACACAGGACAAGAAAACACTTCAATGTATACATTGGTTATCTGGGACCAGGTGGTGCTCATTTATACGGGATGTACTAGCATAATTATACTCTTAAAGTCTTCTACCCTTAACCTACCCTTTATTTGGGGTCATCTATAGAATTCATACAGATATTATTTGTATGTTACTATGTTCAGTTATTTTTTGTTGGGTTTGTATTATGGCCAATTTGACTTAAATCTTGTTCCATTACTCAATGGTTGTTTTGTGTCATGAAATATTTTCATTCCATTCATTTGGAACGTGGTTTTTCATTCGTTTGTTCATATATGTACTCATAAAAATTCCACTCATTCGTGGAATAATGCCTTCCGTGCTAGTCACCATCCCTTAACCATTTTGATTCGGGCTTATGGTATTCATGACTCGGACCCTAGGGGACGGGTCATGAGATGTTACTATCTATGGTTTTTGGTTCTATCTCAATGACCAGGAATATGTTGTATTGTATTTGGGTATCAATGTTAAATGTTTTGAGTTCAAATTTCAGAGTCCAGTGGTCTATTGTTGGTGAGGTAGACAAAATTTCCCTAAGCCAGGCCCATTAATTATCTATTTTAGTTATATATATATATATATAAATGGTTGCGTGGATCATATTGGAACTGGGTGTTTCCTCATTTTCATCTTGAATTTGTTTTTGTACACCAGTTATAATAAGTTGAATGTGGTTCATATTGATCCTCTTTTTAGATGCCTCCACACAAATATCCAGCAATGATTCATGTGTGTGACCATGAGGATGTTCCACATAGTGATAAATCTTCATTATAGGTTCCTTTTCCCGAGATATAATCTCCAGGTTCTCAGGTTATCCAGACACATAAGAGGTTGTACACTTACATGATGTGGTGAATGATTTTTCCTTCTAGTTAGTAAACCATAAGATCAAATTATATTCCTTGTATTACACCTTCTATGTTTCTCAATAGGGAAATTATAGGGTTTTTTTACTCGATCATACAATGAGGTAGATAGTTTTAGATAACCTTTATCTGAGAAGGTGGGGATTTCCATAAAATCTATGGTCTATGCATTCCCAATCACTTCTATAGATTTTGTGGGAAGACATGTTAATAGACGAGTATTCATAAATATGTATCAACCCGTCTATGTATTCTATGAATATTATTCGACGAGTTCTTCAAGGATCAGACCTCCGATTGTGTTGTATTTAAGGAAATCTGAGTCATCACTATTACCATGTACAATCCATCTTATGCTAAGTTGAGAGAGTGAACATTTTTGGTTGAATATTCTTTGGTAGAGAAGATGGAGCCAATGGATGTCAGTAGTGGGAATGTCAGACACCAACAGTAGTCTATGAGATTTGGATGAGAATATGGATATATTTTTAGAGGATTTCCTAGGGATACATCCTTGAAGAGATATAGATTTTTTCATTGTTATATACCTTGGGATGACACCGATATATTCATCGGAATATAAGATAACTACAATAGAGCTATGAGAGATGAAGGAATTATTGGAGGAATTATAGTGGAAGGGGTTCATAAGGTCCATCGTTTCACCATGGGCACCCACCGTGTTGTTTTCCAATAAAGAGGATGGAAGCTTGAGGTTGTACATAGAATTCGACTACTTAAACCAGGTGACTGTGAAGAATAAGTATCCACTATTGAGGATTGATGACTACTTCTATCAGCTAAAGGGAGAGAGATGGTTCTTGAAGATTGATCTCAGATTAGGTAATCACCAACATTGAATACGATAAGAGGATATCTCAAAGATGACATTCAGATGTATCTATGGCCACTACAAGTACTAAGTGATGCCATTTGGTGTGATGAAAGCCCCCATCATTGATCATAGGACACATGAACATGATCTTCCAGCCTTACCTTGATATTTATGCATTGGCCTTCATTGATGAAATATTTGTGTACTCAGCATCAGAAGAGGAGAACTCTACAGACCTACTGATAATGTTGGATTCAATCTGAGCGCACCAACTCTATGGAAAGATCCCAGTGTTCTTGTTCTATATTTAGGAGTTAGAATTTCTTGTATATTCCATCCTGAAGGGTAAATTTGTAGTGGATTTAGTGAACATAGGGGAATTGCTATCCTGGGATCCACATATGGGCATGATTGAGTTGTAGAGTTTCATGGGATTGGCTGGATACTACCAGAAGATCATGCCCTATGTTTCTGGATTAGTATAATCCTAATTTTCTTTGACATGGAAGGGAAAAACCTTTGTGTTGGAATAGAAGTGCCGGTAATGTTTCCAAGAGATGGGGATAAGACTGACGAGTGCCTCCATATTGAGACTACTAGTAGAGGGAATTGGGTATGTAGTTTTCTACGATGCATCTGGGAATAGACACATGTGTGACCTAAGGAATGAGTGGGCAATAATATTCTACACATCACGGTATTTTAGCCATAATGATCAGAAATACGCAACCCAAGACCTCGAGTTTGAAACATTAGTCTTCTCTTAGAGGATGTGGTGGCACAAATTGATGGGTGAGAGGTTTATCGTCTACTCCAACAACAGGTTTCTCAGTTATATATTCTCCCAAAAGGAGCTGAATATGAGACATAAATGTTATATAGAGTTCTTCCAACTTAATGAACTCAATATAATCTTTACAAATAGGATGAGGAATGGGGTGGCAGATCATCTAAGTTAGAGATCATGTTCACAACGACTGAATGAAGCCACAAAATAGTTTGTCTCACATCATATATCCTTCATGGATATATAGGATACATATTTTATTCAATCCATTATAGTTTTCCATCAACTATTTCAGTTATCCAGGGAGGGGAAATTCCGATATACTAGTTGTGAGACTACCCATTCCCATATTTCCACAGGGCATGCCCATGATGGATATTCAATAGGTAGGGATCACTACAAACTTTTCTGGTGACACATAATTGTACCAATGGTGTTGCAGAAGGAGGTGTTGAGGATGTTCCATACTTCCCCTTTGTGAAATACATCTAGGTGTGGCGACGATGAACATGACATCCTACATCACTAATGGTGGTCTGGATGATGAAGGCAGTTTCAGGGTTCCTCTCAAAATGCCTCACTTGTCAGCAAGTGAAGGCAGAGCCCCAGGTTTCCAAAGGTTTGAAACAACCCCTTGAGGTGATAAAGTGGATGTGGGTTAGGATATTTATGGACATAATTATGGGATTTACACGTACCTTTATGGGACATGGTACTATCTAGGTTATCATTGACTGAGTTTTCTAGTCTGGTCACTTGTTATCCATCCATGAGAATGGATCATAAGAGGGTTTGGGATGCCATTATGTCCCTGAGATATATCGACTCCATAGTGTCAAATATATGGTAGTATTATATCATGATGCATGATAAAATCCCAATTGTGGAAGGGATTATAGGAGGGGTTTGTGACTAAGCTGCAATTGAGCACAAACATTCACCCAAAGAATGATGGTTATATGTAATTGACCATACATTCATTAGAAAAAATTCTTTTTTCGTGAATTATTGATTTTGGTTGTAGTTAGAGTACCAATTACTATTGGTGGAGATTTGATACAATGAGATCTACCACTCCACCATTGGCATGGAATAGTTTGAGGCCATATTCAAATGAACATGTAAGTCTCCGTTATCCTGGAAAGACCTAGGAGATTCATCACTAATGGGTTCAGAGATGGTACATGCTACCACTGGGAAGGTGAAATTCATCTGGGAGTAGATGAAGACTGCACAAAGCTGATAGAATTCCTATGTTGATAGGTGACAAAGGGACATGGAGTTTGAAGAGGGGGGGGGAACGTATTCCAATAGGTATCATATTGACAACAGATATAAAGATTTGGCTGGGGAGAAAAGTTATCTCTAATACTACTCGACCCTTTCTAGATACAGATCAGATTTGGTGTTGTGGCATACTGCTTAGCTCTTTTCCCACAGATGCACCGGGTGCACGATGTTTTCCATGTGTTGTAGTTGAGGAGTTGTGTCTAATATCCATCATAATCCAGCTATTTTGGTGCTCTGGACATTGAATATGGAGAAATTATCGTAGAATATCTAATAGAGATAGAGTATTGACATGAGTGGGTCCTTCTAGGGTGGTCGCTTCGTCTGGTTCATGTTCAGTGTAAGAACAAGAATTTCTAGAAGAGAACATGGGAGAGGAAGGCTTAAGTTCATAATCAGTACCATCATTTGTTAGTTTATCCCATGTTTTGGATTACAAGTATGTAAAACCCTAATAGTGAGGGTAATGTAATGTCCCAAAATTGTTTGTAATTTTTTTAAATTATATGGTATTATTTTGAGACCATGTGTTGAGACGACGTGTGATTCCGAGGATCAGAGTGACCGAATTGTATGTTAAAAATATCATGATTTAAATAGCGTGCAATATCAGTTTTACTAAATAATATCAGTAACTCTTAAACGAGTTCTTGAATAAAAAATATGATGGTGTTATTTCATTTAGAATGGCGGGTTAACCCCGATGCGACTTCATTTTAGTCAACATGGGCCTCTAGTGGAAAAAAACAAAAATTTAATATCCATAAATAATATAATTATATATAAATATTTTATTTTCCATATATTTATAACTCATGAAAGGTTACTTGTATTAAAAATATGAGACCGCCATTGAGCATGTGAGGATATTCTTTCCTTAGGTAGAGCCTAACGTTTGTCATCACGGGCCATAAGTGGAAGTTATTTTTTGGCCGTAAATAAAATAATTATGGCACAATTATTTTATTTTAAAACACTTATAAATTATAAATGGTAACTATGATTAGAAACCTGAGAGTACTACTGAGATACTGAGGTCCTATTTCCCTTATGTAGAGCATAAACATGACATGTTTGAGTAAAGCGTGAAATATAGTATTTAATTTTTTTTAATGAAAATTAAAATGGAGAATGTGAACTATTTTAGAAACATCTAAATATGTGCTCAAATTAAAATCTTATGGCATCATTACATCTTGAGCAATGAAAATAAATTTGAATGGAATTAACGTCAACCTATGTCGGTATATGGGAAAAGGTAATTTTTAGACTTTTCAGAATAAAACTAAAAGAACATAAATATTATTTTATTTGTTTCTCTGCACCATTTACTGGGGGTACAAAATCACTACAACAGTGATGAGGTGACAATGAGTCACATTAAATGATGAACAATAATGAGCCTCTTAAATGTACAACTTAATGACTCGTTAATCGAATCTTATAGATACGTTTCTTCTTAAATGAAAAAAAGTAACGACGTGATGACACATCATAACGAAAATGTTGTGATGTGTTTCTATTTTAATGAGATAACGGTTTTGATAATTTGAAAAGGAATGTCCCTAATGGATTATGAGGAAATTCTCTTGAACGATGAATTACAAAATGTTGCTAAAGAAGAAGACATGCCCAGAGGAATGAGACATTTGAATGAAAAACACATTCTCCTCCCACAATTTAAAGGATCACTAGCGATGTGGGAGAAGATGATGAATGGAAACTTACTACACACAATTCCTCTCTTCCGTGACCCACATCTATCCATGGTTGGGGTTACAATTTGTAATTGAATATCCCCATTATTTATTCTAATTCAACCAATGTGGATAAACCCATGAACATGTTGATCTACAGATTACATGTTCATGTAGGAGGGAGTTTTTTCTCCTAGTTTTTCATATTGATTAATTCTGATAGATTTTTAATACCTTTTCCCCCATGTTTTGAAAAAACTGTAATATAGAGGTTGCGGGCTAACACAAATAATGCCCAATCCCCATTGTCCTAGTTCATTCTTCATAAACATACCTCTGAGTTGACGGAAAAGCTTTTTTGATGTCGTTTCATGGATTATGACACCCCATGGAGGCCGGTGGTGTTGACGGTCTGAAGAACAAACCATCAGAGATGACTTGATGGTCCATAGAAAACCCTACCAGAGATGGTGGGAAATGGCCGATGGTTGTGGCCATGGACCAAGGGATGTGGCCGCAGATTGATGGAGGCGTGACATTATGGCACCCTGAGGGGGGTTTCACGGCTAGCTCGGGCCGCGGCAAAGCAGTAGTAGCAACTGGTGCTCTGGCCAGTTGCAGGATGCAGCCATCCAGCCATGTCATAAAGATTGCTGACACTACCCGGGCCGCATTGCGCTGGCATGTGGTTCATCAGGGAATGTGTGTGGAAGTAAGGTAAGTTGGATCGTACTAGTTGTGTGCATCCAAAATGGATTCCTGGCAGGCGTCCGTGTTGGAGGAGACTGCCACACCATATGATTTGGGCCGGGCTAGGGCATGTAAACTGGATCGCTACATGGCTCTGGGTATAAATAAATCTTTCCCACTATTGGGGACCTAGAATGAGGGTTAAAACATGGCAATTGGGTAGCCTAGAATGGGAAAGAACTAGCCTTCCAGTTGTGGGTGGGGCCAGATGGAACAATATCGCTGGGCGGCCCATCAGGCTAGACGCCCAGAAAAACCGGGCTACTTCCAACAAGGCCCAATGGGCCAGGCTGAACCATACCTTAACTGAGTTGGTTTGGATCGGATAAACCAGGTTGGGGAATGTAGGGATCCTAGGTTGGGTCAGTTTGACCCGTTCAGACTAGGCCGAGACATGTCCGACCCTCTATAACTAAAACACCAATATCATTCATATCGAGCATGTGATTTATGTGTTGTATGAATAATTGGAACCCTTCCAACAAGGAAGTTTTTTTTTTGAAAAAACTCCAAGAGGGCTTTAATGAATACTAAAATGTGATGACTGGTTTACGGAGCGATTTCTACCAGAATCAATGAAACTACATGCGAGAAATCCTACAACTGACTGAGACATGAAAACTACTGAAATGAATCCTTATTTGGATCAACTAAATACAACCCTTTATGGATCTACTATGATTTACATGTGGTATGAATATTTCTATTACCTTTCAGTCCCATGGTAGGTAGCAGATCTATATTACCCAAAAGACCTACAATACCCATCAGGGATGAGTACCTCAGCAAAATGGGCAAGGTGATAAGCGAATATATGTGACCTGATAGGCCCGTGCTGTGGAGGGCTCTATGTGACCCCTCATACCCACGATACTCATAAGGGATGAGAACCCCAGTAGTACAAGGTGTTCAGTTTTATGAATAATAGTCTTGCTTCTTATACAATATATTATACCTCTATGAGTTTCTTTGCTTTGTGATCATGCTTTGTGGTTTTGATTGTGGAATAATTTTTTTGTCTATCCATTTTTGCTTTAGATTCCTACTAAGTATTGTGTTACTCACCCATACACCAGGATCACCCAAATGTGTCGTGTCCCAAGCAAGTGATGAATGATTTGAAAGAGACCCTAGTTGTCTTGGACTATGTGTTAATCTGTTAGAAAGGAAGAACAGATGATTCGATGGTGTCCTTTGTAGTTTGGGACCAGTTGGTGCTAAGTGAGTATGGATGAACAAATGTACCTCTATGGCTATGGGAAGCTACCCTCACCTAACATTCATGTTTGTAATTCTATGGTCATCTAACAGAGATCATTTGTACTTCCCTATTTTTATTTTGTCTTTTTTTAGTATTATGGATCATTTGAATTATAACTCGTACCTTTACTCAGTGGCTGGTTTGTGTCATGAATGTTTTCTGTTCCATTTGTTTTGGATGTTGATGTGTTCTTGTTCATTTGTACATGTACTCAGGAAAATTCCTCTCACTCATGGAATAATGCCTTTTGTGCTAGTCTCTATTCGTTGGCCTTTGAGAGGTGGGCTTGGGGTATTCACGGCTAGGACCCTAGGGGACAAGTTGTGACATTATTCATTAATGTATTATTTACAAAATTTTCAAGAAACACATATCCTTTCCATCAATTATTTTAGGACAATGATTGATATGAGTTACTTGTAGACATGATGGTTATAGAAATGTCATTATGTGATGGGTGTGAGTGGATTAATATATCAATAAAATTTATTGGATAATGAGTTCTATATCTTGATATAATGTGAAATACGAGGGAATATGATTCTATATATATGTTCCCTATGATGATGTTATGATGTTTCATGTTTGTTATTCATTAATATTATGTTAACATTATTGACAACATTTTATGGTATTTGAAAACAAAGGCATGATTTATTTTTATGCATTTCCCCTCTTCTTTCTATTTTCTAATGGTTCCTATCATTATTATGATGATGATCCTTTTCATATGTTATAATGATGAGTTTTATGATCACCCACATTTCATGTCCCATATTAATCATATTATGAGGATTTTATCTCACCACTTCATTTGATGTATATTCTCATATAAAAACATCTACCAAAGAGAACATGAATTCCAATATGAATCTATAGAAGATTTAATTATTTAATTTTTATGACTTATTGTGTATATGTTTTTATGGTCCTAATTTTCACAATGCAAGCAAACTATGGATCTAGTTTTGTAACATTATTATATTTATTATCATTAAAATAAATTAATATTAATGTCTGAAAAGTAGGTTATATATACAAGAATGTGGTTATCATTGTTAGGAAAATCACAGATAAATGAAATAGACATGACCATCCAATGTATAATAAAAATAAATAAATGGGATATTAATTATTGTATGAAACATTTTTATCAATATTTTCTTGTGAACATTTAGATTGACAACGATGGTGAACACAATTATAAAATAATGCCAAAATATACATCGTAGTCATATTCAAATGTCAAAATATTTATATTCATTTCAATGAATAGGAAGCTATTTACTTAATATGTCAAATGAATATAAAATATAAAATAATTTAAATTGGTTGAAACGGAAAATAGGTGCATCTAATTCTTTTATAATAGTTAAGATTCTAATAGCCTAATTCTTATAATTTTCTATTATTTGTACCATATAAATATATTTAAATATTTAAAATTACTAAGATTAGAATGGTTATAGATGGAACAAAATTGGATATGTAAATGTGAGATTAATATTTCATTTAATTGGATTCTAAATTATTCATTACTAAAACTGACTATTTGTTGTTCTTAGTATATACAAGTAAAAAAATTCTCAATTCCAAACTAGACAAACAAAGATGTTATTTATGTTTTAGAAAAAATATTTTTAAGATAATTCAATAACAATATTACTGTTAGCTAACACATGAATAATACGTATTCAATAAATTGAATCATTAATGTAAAATTTATAACTCTCACCTAATTTTCGAATCATAATTCATTTTAAATAAGAATTAACTTATTAATCTGGTTTACAACCATAAATATTTGTTGTATTAGTTGATTTGTTAAAATGGGTATACTAACAAACAAATTATAATGTTTTAGAAATAAAAATATATTTTAATTAAATTTACTCCATAATTAATGTAATACATATGTCAAAATGTTCATATAAACTATTGTAACTCTAATGGAAACTTATTATAATCTATTATATACCTATAATAAATTATTTAAATGATCACTAAACTAAATGTGTGTCCTTAGAAATGATATCCAAATCCTTGCGCTAGTTAATATGAAAACATTTTCATCCAAGTAATCACCGATCATTCTCGTGGAGTAAATTTATTTATAAAATTAAATATCCTAAAAAATGAATATATATTTATAATAAAAGGATTAACAATTTTGTGTAATATATTTTTAAAAATATTAAATAATTTATTATAAGATATGTTTTAAAGGAGATGTGTAATTTCTGAACATATTTCATCTATATTATTTAAAATATGGAAATGAAATTCAATATGATGTAAATTTTCTAGAGACATCCATAAGTGAATATTTTAAACTATTTATAAAATCATATTGTTATATGCCAATAGACATCCAACACAATGGTGCAACTTATTTAATGATAATACAATAATAATGGTTATTACTAACTAGTCAATATCGTAAATATTTCGATAATTGTATCATATATTTATTAAATATAGTGGGATAATAATTAACATAATTTGGTTATTGTTTTAGTGCACATTAGTACAAAATGGAATACATGACTCCACTGATGTGAGTTAGTGGATTAGTTCCTGTGACACATAATATATTGGAAGTCACAACAAAATTGGTAGTTAACATTAAATATATCTTGTGATAAATATATTATTATTCCAAAATTAATATTTCTAAAAATAATTATTAAAATCAAGTATGATAAGGATTAAATTTATGTATAAAATTACGTAATGTATTTCATGTGTAATGATTCATTGATAACATTTAACATGATAGAATAGTGATGATCTAGTAAATAGAAAAACATATTCACCAATAATCAGTAATAAAATATTATTTATTATTTATTTTCAATCTAAAATTTTACTATCATCATATTGGGACACTTCTTTCCGAGGATGAATAATTACTGTAATATTAATAAAAGGTATATATGTGAACTGTCCAAAGGTGTTCTATATTATTTTTCTATAAGGAATAATTAGAAATGGTCGATGAAATAAAAAAATTCAAAATGGAAATTATTATTAACTAAATTCAAATAAAAATAAATCCTGAATAATGATAATAAAATATACTTTTGATAATAAAATAGTGTCATGAGACTCTCACTGGATAGTGGGATACCTATAAATTTTAAAATTGTTTATCTTGATATTATTTGATTTTTTTGTTATAAGTTTTTTATGAATAGTGAATGAAATTTCCTAATTTATGACTTCATTTAGAATCCATTTTTAAGAGAATAATATAGAAAATATTGATTTAGTTTCTCATAATATAGGATTATCTTATATATTTTTTTAATAGTGTGATGACCAAAAAGCTAAAAAAATCATTAAAAAGTTTTCATTGGCATATAATCCCCCTTGAACAGCAGGCATAGGAATTTGAAGAGTTTACTGACATTAAAATCATGTTTCAATATTATTTTCATGGGATATATCACATATTTCATGATATAAACAAACAATTGAAATCACTGATACATAATTAATAGCAGATTAATATCAATTACATTTAATGTTAATATATCATATAGTACTTATAGCTTATCTAGCTTAAATGGAAATGTCGAGCATGATGAGTCTTGTTTGAATGTAGAAGATAGAGTACTATAAATATATGGAAATGAAATACTATATTATCTATGTTAAATTTGATCATGTGTTGTAGAAATGAATATTCAATAGACATTATATTGATTTATATCCAACAATTTATATATTTTCAATGTTTTTATATGTTATAGTATCTAATGACACATAATGAATGGTTTAGAAATGTAATGATTTGATTTATTGATATAATATATTAATATGTTTTATGATAATTATTATACTTTATTACAACAGATATACTATTGATGTTAGGATTCTTAAATTGTATAAGTGGTGGATACAATATTATATCACCACATCATTTATTTTCTCAGAGCTTTGATGTTCCTATTTGTAGATTTACGATTAAATCATTTCACCCAACCAAACCTATCCATGGTAATGTTATAAGTACAATACATTTATACAGAATCATTAGATGCAGGTTTAGCATCATATAACAAAAAAGTCATTAGATATTAACTCTATTGAAAATGGGAGTCTATATGAGTTGGATACAAGTTAACAACTATGTTATTCCTTAGATTACATATATATTTAAAAACAAAAACTAAATTTTTATTTACAAACCTTATCACATATTTATTTTTATTCAACACAATATTAATGTTATAATTTATTTTAGTGTTCATATCATTGAAAAATGTCATATAAATTTCACGTCACGATGAGAAAATATAAATGAATATACAATTTTCATAAATATATTTCAATTTTCAAGTAATATAATATGACTAGGAGCATAGAATGTTGAATTTTATGTGTGATAAATCATAATAATATAAGATTTATTATCAATAAATATTTTCTTGGTAATATATAATTCAATTGATTGTGTAAGATCACAGACCAGTTGGAATTCATCATTTTTTTGTGTCAAACATGTATTTCTATATAAATGTTTATGTAATTATCCTTATACATTAAGATTATTATTAAGTCATGTGGTATCTCATATAAATTAATTTTTTTTAAAAGAAACACCATGTATTTTGGGGTGGTCCTTTATTCCGGGAACATCATAAATGAAATGTTATTAATTAATATTTCAATGAAGTATTTTTCATTTCATCTATATATAAGTTGATATATAGATTCATTGATTGATGCGATGTTATAACATATTATTAAATCTCTATGTGTAATGATGTGTGTATTTTAGATACTCTATGAATGAAATATCAAAAATATATGTTGATAACATTTGTGTGATACCTAGTTGACAATATATTGTTAAAATGTGATTATTTATCCAAATGAGTGGCCATTTTTTGTTATCAAAGTAATGAAATTAACATTTATCCTTTGGGTTCCATGACAAGATTCTAGATCATAATAATGGTATTATAGATTTATCAGTTATTTCCAACAACAATTGATCATGTAGGATAACACACTAACCATAATATATAATCTTAGGAATCCATGGAAACAAATATATCTAACCCCTTGAGGAATATGAACATAGAAAATAACCAATGAACACACCAAGAACAATCCCAAAATAGTAAGAAACTATATTGAAGTAATTTTTATTAAATAACCTATATAAAAAATAAAATATTGTAAATACAAAAATGTTTTTCCCTGACATATTAATTACCTAACTTTAACATATTTTTGTTTCTTATTAACTAAATCATATAGCATGGACATTTGCTATAGACTTGGCCCCATGATAAAAATTTGTAAATTAGATTCATAATCTAATACATCCCAAATCCCTAAATATCATGCCCACAAATAAATCATATTTTGTTGGAGAAATAAGAACTTCTCAATGATTTGGTCTTCTAGACTATAATCTTGGTTGTTTTCTCTACATTGAATGTACCACCCCAGCTAAATAAAGAATATGACATTTTTATATTTATCCATATTTCTGAATAATGTATTAATATTAATTTAAAGGGAACACTATGCTCTATGGCATACCCAATACGCAACAACGAGTTTCTTTGAAATCTTATGTTGCACTCTAAAAATAAAATAATAATATTTTAAATGGTAGTTAACGCCAAGCCATTTTAATGGAGGTAATGAACAGAAATAACTACCAAATGATTATATATATTTTTAAAATATTTTTGCTTTTATCCAATAAATGTTAGAGGCTTAAAATGAAAATGAATCTAATTTTAAGCATAAATCATCTAATATTCTCTAAAAGGTCGATTAACCGCCTTTTGATAGAGAACCCTTTTTAAATATAATTATGACAATTTTATAGGTTGTATATGACAAAATGAAATCCTTATTTAAAATCTAGACATAATAATTTACTTTGTGTAAATTTTTGTTATTTTTCCGATAATGATCATTTCTATTGAAAATGATGCATTTTAATTCAAAACCTCATTTTAATCTGATTTATTTATAAGGATAGATTATATTTTTAATTTATATTAAAGTATATTTATAATATATTTTTACCATTTAATCCAAATGGTGGTCATTGGAATTAATTTTACTTTGAAATTTGACTTAAACTAGTGTCTATCTTTTAATTGATATTGTTTCTTAAAAACGCGCTATTTGTTTTGACAGCGGGAATTAATTGTTAAGTTAATTAATGCAGCGTATATGTTTTGAATTTTTTTAAATAGAAATAATTTTTTATTTCATAATATCAAATATATCTTAGGGTGAATTTCTGGTATTTTTCTGAAAAACATGAATTTTTGATGAATAGTGAAACCACTAAGTGGTAGTTAAGGAAACTGATTTTTTGTTTAAATGAAACTTTTCCACTCCTGTCATTTGATTTTAAAAAATTAGATATACATGGTTGTCATTAATAAGTAAATTTTGGTTCAATGAGATTAAAATAATTTTTAGTGAATATAAACTTTTAAGTTTTATTAATCGCGATTAAAGGTAATTAGTGTATTTTAAGGTAAAAATAATGTTTTAATAATATGAAATGACCTAGACACAAGTAATATCCTCATTTTATGTGTCATGGCTGACCAAGACAATCCATGGGTCAACTTGGGGACCCCATGGAGCCACTTGGGTAGGAAAATGTCATAAATAACTTTTTATTTATAGTTAAAATAAAAATGTCACAAACATGATTTGTTTTACTAAATCAATTTTTAAATGGGGTTATAGACATAATATTTTTTACTATAAATATTCATTATAAAGAAAAAATTATTTCCTACATTACGATATTTTTTTTATAATTTTTAGACATTAAATTAATTAAATTATTTATGACAGCATGATGATGTAGCAATTACCTCATTATTTATCGATTTAAATAAAATGAAACGATAATGTAAATTCTATGACATAAACTTGTCAAAAACCTATTGAATTGGTTTATTTTGAACTCTTATCACCTTATCCTAGAAATATAAAATTTTGGTACCTTTAATATCCGAAAATAATTTTATAATAAAGTACAAGTTTATAACTTTCCAAGAGTGCCCTCCTCTCCTCATTAAAGGGCCCCCACCTCTACCACCTTACCCACACCACTCAAGCCTTTGGCTCGGACAAAACCTGACACTTATGGCTCCCAACATCCCTTTATTACTCCTATAAGCCTCAAATTGGGAATAATTCTTTCCATGGAAGCCTTTGAGCTCAAATCAAAAATAGTTACCCGATTGAAAGGTAAAGTCTTCCCAAGTGTTCTTTTGTTTTATTTTTCTTCTCCAACCCCATAAACTCTTTTTATTTTTTTCTTTTGTAACAAAAAAAGTATCTTAAATATAATCGGATGTTTTTATGAGGATTAATTGTGTTACACTTACACAAACCTCCGTCTAATGGTTAATGAACATACTGTTTCCGTGGATGGCGAATTACTGCCTCACGAAACGATGATTGTTCTATCTTCTCATACCACCTCACATGGTGGACATTATGATGAAACATATTTATTTATGATATATATTATATTTATTTCCTCTCTATTCTTCTATATTTTATAATTAATATATACCTTTATGCTTTTCATGTTGTGCAAATGCGATAATTTCATTTGAGGAATTGTTGACTACCGCCCCCTCATGTGATGAGACTCGTTCATGCCATACAAGGAATGTATAAAGAGTGAAATTGATGAACTTATGTGATCTATATAACATATATATTATAATTTAATTATAATATATATATATATATATCATCTTTTTTTAATTTCATTAATGTTCCAGAGATATGAATGTAGCGTCCATGCGTACGTACGGATTATCGTCTCCATGAACGGTACATTTCATTTCTTATCTCCAAATGTTATGTACTATTATAATTACATATATATAATGGATATATATTTATATATTAAATATAAATTATTAATATCATTCTGGAATTATTATATATATATATATATATCTCATTTAGTTTTAATTGCATTAATATGACAAAAAATGAAAGTAGCGTTCATGCGTACGTACGGCCTACCATCTCCATGAATGGTGCTTTTCATTTTTTATCTCAAAATGTTATGGAATAGTATAAAATGAATATGTATGGGATATATATGATATTTGAATCATTAATTCTATTTTGGAAATGATTTACTACATGGGGAATCATTTTCAATCAAGTTCATTTTTGACTCATGTACCAAACATTGATAAAAACGTTTGATATGAACTCACATTATTAACTAATTGTTATAAAATTTTAATATGTTATATGAACTGAGTAATAATATTTAACAGAGGTCCTCAAGCAATTATAAATGGACCAGTGTTTATTATTCAGGAATATAAACAAACAAACAAGACATGTCGGACCTGAGGTAAGGGATCCACCCTCTTTCATTCTTTTAAGTACTCTCTTCTATGTCATTTCTTTTAAACTCATATTTATTATGTTTGGGGATGTTATTTTATATTCCTCATACTGTAGTTTTTATGTTCATATTATGAGATACCCTATTTGATCTCATAAATCCATTTTTGGATGTTTTAAGTGGCGCCGTTAGGCAGCCAAGTTTTCGTAAGGGATTTTTCATATCACTTTTATTCCCGTGAAATTTATACTAAGTTTTCCACTATATCCATTGTGTGGTGTATGTACTACATATTATTATAAAATTTTTTTAGTATAATTTCATTTATGGGTATTTAAATCTTCATTGTGTGACCCTTCTTCCATGGGGTGTACGTTTTGAAAGTTACCCAACTCGGTAAGGGGACCATTCACCCTCCTTTTTTAAAAGACTTCTCTTTTTATGTCTTTTAATTCACATACTATTATGTTGTTATATGTTATATAAATCCTCATTTATTTAAATTTTATGTCCATGTTATGATATATCATTTTCTCTCTCATCAACTCATTTTCTGAATTTTAAAGTGACAACGTTAGGCTGTCGGATTTCTGTAAGGGAACTTCTTAACCCACTTTCAATTATTTCGATTAAACCTATACTTCTTGATTTTATTATGCCAATATTATGTGTGGAATACCAATGTTGCAATTTCCACAAACCTTTGTGTGGATATACTATTTGTACACATAATAATCTCATTAATAAATTCTTAAGAACTTTTATGGGAAATCGTAACTCAATCTCATTTCATTGAGTTAAATATCTTTGTCATTGGTTTTGTTTTTCCATGATTATGTGTGAATGACCTCTGATTGTTTCACACATAATATACACTTATATTGGGTGTATTTATATTTCTCACACATAATTATGTTATAGATTTATCCTTAATTTAATGATACCATATTTATAATGGATTTCATCTCAATTTACATTTCCATTGAGACTTCATTATTGTTATGAACCAATTCACTCTTATATGGTGTGTATACTGTACTTTGACATATTATATCATGATTCCCTTTATTCTCATGATATTATAAAGGTCAGATTAAATTTTATTCCACATTTATTTGTATTCGAGAGTCTCTCATTTTGTTAAAGTCTCTTTAACAAAAATATCGTTTTAAATATTTTAAATATTCATTATTCTAAATCTTTATCTTTAATGTCCATGTTTTCAAAATGATTTTCAGTATTTATTTATATGGACATTAATTTTTTAAAATTATAATTCCATTAAAAGCTTCAAAGTGGTATGGGACACTTTGATTCAAAAATCTCTTTTAAATGATTTTTGAAAATGGATTGCTTAATTCAATATATTGGAATTACTTATTGTGATTGAAAATGAAATATTTATATTGAAATGTTTATATTTTCAATATTTTATGTGTGATGATGGTACTTAGACATTTCACGGGTGGTTATGTGATAAACCATATGACGGGTGGTGCCGTGAATACCAGGACTGGTGGTTACATTATAACCTCAAATGCATTGGGTATGAAATTCGGTCGTATGGATATTCCATTAAGTATGGGTAGAAGTCAATTGTATGGTCATTTCATTTAAGTATGTCTATGTCCCAAGTTACCATTATATGTTATGTGTTCTTTATATGGGTTTTATGGTAATCTTTTGGTCACAAAATGGTAAAAAATGGTATTTTATTCAGTGAATAGTTTTTACTACTTCATAAAGTTGAAAAGTATTACTTTAGTAAAGTATTCATGGTTTACTTGTTGTTTTGAAAACCTAATAGTTTTCCTTATTTGTGTACCCATTACTAAATTTTTTTTGCTCATCACATGTTTTTTTTGAAATGATTTTCACAAGACATAAAGTTGAATAGGGTCATGGATGGGATCAAGGAAATTTCAGGTTCTCTAAAACCTGGAACTAGACCTTTTCATTTTAAGAGTTTTTATTTTATAGAAACATAGTAGAAGTGTCTACTTTGTAATATTATGAGATGAAATAGTTATGTCCTGATTCTCTAAAACTCTAAACCTGAAAAGATCCTCAATGTGAATTATTCATTTAATTAAATATTAAGTAAGGGTTAAGGTCGGGGCCTTATAGTTGGTATCAGAGGTTGGTTTATATAACTTTATAGGTTAGGGTATTCCTTATGCATAAGTGACATTACCATAATGGATAGGATTTCAGAAAGAGTCATATTTTTAGATAAATTGAATGAGTAAGTGTATCTTAGTGTTTATATTCCTCATTAATACATGATGGTTTTGTTGATATACTCACACTGACATTTTTGTTTTTAGTAAATGGATGGATCTAGTAGGCACCAAAGTGTCAATGGGTTTGAAGGAAACTGTGGTGGTTCTCTGATTAAGAGACTGGGTGAAATGGGGGATTCAAGGAGGAATCTAGTGGTTGTTCTAAACCAACTATCAAGGAGTCGTGATCAACCACTTCAACCTTGGTGAGTTCTATAATGCATCATGTCCAAGATGGCCAACTCTATGTGTAAGTTCAGGTAATAATTATAAAGGTAACCATTAGGGTTTATAAGATCCTTACTTTTGAGGTAATTATCGATTACTATACTTTATGATGGAATATTAATGACATGAGATAAACTTGAGGTTAAATTTTGTTATGGTTATTTTTGAAGATTTTATCTCATTTTGGGGAATTTTTTAAGAATTATATAGTTTTGGAAAAAGGACAACACGCAGACCGTGTGACAACCCGTCGCATCGGACAAAGCTGTGGGAATCGAACCCACAACCAAAGTGCGACTTGTATTCATCGCCTACCACTAGACTACGTGAACTCCCTGGTTATTTTTACTAATTATTTTTATTTAGATGATTTTAGGAATCAAGAGTAAGTTTATTTTGGGTTATCTATGTAAATGATAAACCTATCATGGAGGATATGTGATTAGTTTAATTGCTTTTCAATATGAGACTTTAAGGGAAACTGATGTTGTTTGGAGATAAATGTAACGATTTAACTTGGAAGACTATGTGATTAAATCCTTCGAATATTTGGGTTTCAATCATAGTTTGGTTTACTTTTGGTCTTCGTTGAACTTTGGGTCTTGTTGGATAATTTTTGGAGATTAAGAATAGATTTCCTTTTTATAAAGGATTATCCTTTTATGGTATTATCTGATCTCATGCTAACCTTTTTGGTTTTAGTTTTTGTTAAGGTCTAAATACATGGGAAGTATATAGTTATCTTTTGTGGATTAGGTGATTCTCTAGAAGTTGATTATATCTCTCGTAATGTAAACAAGTCATCCTAGATACTCATCTTTTGGAGAAAATATGAGTTCATGTAAGAAATCTAGTAAAAGTTGAAATTAAACATGGCATGTAAGTACATTTCCCTATGTTTTAGTTAAGGTAAAAAATAAATTCCTCAATGAATGGTAACTTAAAAAAATGTTGTCCGTTAACTTTTCTTACTGGGTAATCCAATGCCATTTAACCCATCACAAGTTTGTGATTTTTTGGTGGTTAACTTTCTCCTAAAAATGTTTTCTATCACACTCCCTCAGAACATGAACCTTTGACTTTTCGTCCATATACATGTTTTCCTACATGGAATCCTAGTATGGGTTAACTTGGGTGACCTCTGTACTTCTCTTTCTTTCTTTTAAATTGATTTTTTTATCGACTCTTGTTCCGATGTGGGACTTTCAATGATGTTTCCGAGCCCAATTTTAAAATTGTGAGGACGCAATTCCCAAAAGGGGGGAAGGATGTAAAACCCAGGCTAAATAAAGAATATGGAATTTTTATATTTATCCATATTTGTGAACAAAGTATTAATATTAGTTTAAAGGGTACACTATGCTCAATGGCGTACCCAATACGCAACAACGAGTTTCTTTGAAATCAAACGTTGCACTCTAATAATTATATAATACTATTATAAATGATAGTTAACACCTAGCCGTTGTAATGGCGGGAAAGAACGTGACTAACGAAAAAATGATTATATATGTTTTTCAAATATTTTCACTTTTATCCAATAAATGACAGAGGCTTAAAATGCAACTGAATCCAATTTTAATCATAAATCATCTAATATTGTTTAAACGGTCGATTAACCGCCTTTTGATGGAGAAACCTTTTTAAATATACTTTTGACAATTTTATATGTTTTATATGAAAATATAAAATCCATATTTAGAATCTGGACATCAAAAATTACTTTGTGTAATTTTTTGTTATTTTTCGGATAAAGATCATTTTTGTTGAAAATGTTGCATTTTAAATCAAAACCTCCTTTTAATCTGATTTTTTTATATGGATAGATTAAATTTTTAATTGATATTAAATTTTATTTAGAATATATTTTAAAAATTTAATATAATGGAGGTCATTGGAATTAATTTCACTTTGAAATTGGACATAAACTAGTGTCAATCTTTTAATTGATATTGTTTCTTAAAAACACGCTATTTGTTTTGACAGTGGGAATTAATTATTAAATTAAATAATGAAACTTATATGTTTTTAATTATGTAAAATAGAAATATTTTTGGAATTATGTAAATAAAATATATCTTAGGGTGAATTTTTGGTATTTTTTTTGAAAAAACTGCAATTTTTTATTAATAGTAAAACCACTAAGTGGTAGTTAAAGAAACTGATTTTTCGTTAAATTACAAATTTTCACGTCTGTTATTTGATTTTAAAAAATCCAACATACATGTTTTTCATTAAGAAGTAAAATGTGGTTTAATGAGATTAAAATAATGTTTGGTGAATAGTAACTTTTATGTTTTATTAATCGCGATTAAAGGTAATTTCTGTAATTTAAGGTAAATATAATGTTTTAATAATATGAAATGACCTAGAAACATGTCCTACCATCATTGGATGTGTCATGGCCGACCAATAAAATCCATGGGTCAACTTGGGGACCCCATGGAGCCACTTTGGTTTGAAAATGACATAAATAACTTTTTATTTAAAGTTAAAATAAAAATGTCACAAACATGAGTTCTTTTACTAAAAAATTTTTTAAATGGGGTTATACAAGTCATATTTTTTACTATAAATATTAATTAGAAAGCTAAAAATATTTCATACGTTATGATAATATTTTTATAATTTTTAGGCATTAAATAAATTAAATTATTTATGAAAATATGATGATGCAGTGATTACCTCATTATTTAACGATATAAATAATTTTAAAAGATAATGTAAAATATAAGAACTAAACTTCTCAAAAACCTATTATATGGGTGGATTTAGAACTATTATCACATTATCCTAGAAATATACAATTTTTTGGACCATTAAAATCCGAGAAGCATTTTATAATAAAGTAAAAGTTTATAACATTCTAAAAGTGCCCTCCTCTCCTCTTATAAAAGGCCCCCACCTCTACCACCTTACCCACACCTCTCAAGCCTTTGGATCGGCAAACCCCTACCAATATTGTCTATCGACATCCCTATATTACATTCTGAAGCCTCTCTTTGGGCAGAATTCCTTCCAAGGAATCCTTTGAGCACAAGTCAAAAAGAGTTACCCGATTTAAAGGTAAAGTCTTCCCTAGTGTTCTTTTGTTTTATTTTGCTTCTCCAACCCCATAAACTATTTTTATTTATTTCTTTTGTAAAAACAACAATATATTCAGTATACTATAATGTTTTTATGAGGAGGATTCGAGATACACTAACACACACCTCCATCTAATGGTTAAAAAACATACTGTTTCCGTGGATGGCGAATTACTGCCTCACGAAACTATGATTGTTCTATCTTCTCATACCACCTCTCATGGTGGCCATTATGATGGCACTATATTTATTTATGATATAAATTATATTTATTTCCTCTCTATGATTATGTATTTTATAATTAATACATACCTTTATTATTTTCATGTTGTGCAAATGTGATAATTTCATTTGAGGAAGTGTGGACTACCACCCCCTCAAGTGATGTGACTCGTTCATTCAATAAATGGATTGTATAAAGAATAAAATTAATGAACTTATGTGATATATATAACATATATATTATACTGGAATAATAATATATATATATATCTCTCTCATCTATTTTTAATTCTATTAATGTGCCAAAGAATTGAAAATAGCGTTCATGCGTACGTACGACTTACTGTCTCCATTAACGGTACATTTAATTTCTTATCTCCAAATGTTATGTACTATTATAAGTACATATATATAATGGATATATATTTCATATATTACATCTAAATTATGGATATCATTCTGGATTTATAATATATATATATATATATATCTCATTTAGTTTTAATTCCATTAATATGACAAAAAAATGAAAGTAGCGTTCATTCGTACGTACGGCCTACCGTCTCTCCATGAACAATGCTTCTCATTTTTTAACTCCCAATGTTATGGAATAGTATAAAATAAATATGTTATGGACATATATGATATTTTAATCATTAATACTATTCTATAAATTATTTACTACATGGGAAATCATTGTCAAACAAGTGCATTTTTGACTCATGTACCAAACATCGACAAAAACGTTTAATATGAACTCACATTATTAACCAATTATTATAACATTATAATATGTGATATAAAGTGAGTAATAATTTTTAACAGAGTTCCTTAAGAATTTATAAATTGACCTATGTTTATTATTCAGTAATATAAAGAAACAAACAAGACAAGTCAGACCTGAGGTAAGGGATCCAACCTCTCCCTTTCTTTTAAGTAATGTCTTTTATGTCATTTCTTTTAAGCTCATATTTTTATGTTTGAGGATTTTATTTTATATTTCTCATACTGAAATATTTATTTTCATATTATGAGACACCCAATTTGATCTAATAAATCTATTTTTTGATGATTTAAGTGGTGTTGTTAGGCTACCGAGTTTTCATAAGGGATTTTTCATCTCACTTTTATTCCTTTTACATTTATGCTACGTTTGACACTATTTCCATTGAGTGGTGTATGTACTGAACATTATTATACAGTTTTTGTAGTATAATTTCATTTATGGTTATTTACATCTTCAGTGTATGACCCTTCTACCATGGGGTGTACGTTTTGAATGTTACCCAACTCGGTAAGGGGACCTTTCACCCACCTCTTTTTAAAAGGCTTCTTTTGTTAGGTATTTTAATTCACATACTATTATGTTGGGATATGTTCTTATATATCCTTATTTTAGTAAATTTTATGTCCAAGTGATGAGATACCATTTTCTCTCTCATCAAATCATTTTCTGAATTTTAAAGTGACACCGTTAGTCTATCATATTTCTGTAAGGGAACTTCTTAACCCACTTTCAATTCTTTGGGTTAAACCTTTACTTCTTGATTTTATTTTGCAAATAATATGTGTGGAATATCTATGTTGTAATTTCCACAAACCATTGTGTGGATATACTATTTATACACATAATCATCTCATTGATAAATTCTTATGAATTTTTATGGGAAATCATAACTCAATATCATTTCATTGAGTTAAATATCTATGTCATTGGTTTTGTTTTTCCAAGATTTTGTGTGAATGACCTATGATTGTTTCACAATTAATATCCACTTATATTGGGTGTATTTATATTTCTCACACATAATTATGTTATAGATTTATCCTTAATTTAAGGACACCATCTTTATAATGGATTTCATCACAATTTACATTTCCATTAAGACTTCATTGTTGTTATGAACCAATCCACTGTTATATGGTGTTTATACTGTCCTTTGACAGATTATATCATGAATCCATTAATTCTCATGATATTGTAATGTTCAGATTAAATTTTATTCTGAAATTATTTATATTCAAGAGTCTCTCATTATATTAAAAACACTTTAACAGAAATATAGTTTTAAATGTTTTAAAGATTCATTATTCCAAATATTTATCTTTAATGTCCATGTTTTCAAAATGGGTTTCAGTATTTATTTATATGGACATTAATTTTTTAAAATTATAATTCCATTAAAAGCTTCAAAGTGGTATGGGACACTTTGATTAAAAAATAACTTTTAAATGATTTTTGAAAATGGATTGTTTATTTCAATATCTTGGAATTAATTTTTGTGATTGAAAATGAAATGTTGTTATTGAAATGTTTATATTTTCAACATTTTATGTATAATGATGTTACTTGGACATTTTACGGGTGGTTACGTGATAAACCATATGATGGGTGGTGCTGTGAATACCAGGACGAGTGGTTACGTTATAACCTCCAATGCATTGGGTATGGAAGTCGGCTGTAGAGATATTCCATTAAGTATGTGTGGAAGTCGACCATATGGTTATTCCATTTAAGTATGTTTATGCCCCATGTTACCTTTATATGTTATGTGTTATTTATATGGGTTTTATGGTAATATTTTGGTTACAAAAGGTTAAGTAATGGTATTTTATTCAGTGAATAGTTTTTACTACTTCATAAAGGTGAAAATTATTACATTGGTAAAGTATTCTTGGTTTAATTGTTGTTTTGAAAAACTAACAGCTTTCCTTGTTTGTGTATCCATTATTGAGATTTTTATTCTCATCCCATTTATTTTTTTGAAATTTTTTTCACAGGATATAAAGTTGAATAGGGTCAAGGATGGGATCAAGGAAATGTCAGGCTGTCTAAAATATTGAACTAGACATTTTCTTTTTAAGAGTTTTTATTTTATGGAAACATAGTAGAACTGTCTACTTTGTAATATTCTGAGACGAAATAGTTATGTCCTAACTCTCTACAACTCTAACTGTGAAAAGATCCTCAATGTGAATTATTCATTTAATTCAATATTTAGTATAGTTTAAGGTCGGTGCCTTATACTGAACATCACTTAAAACGTGATTGAGAAACACTAAAAGTAAATTAATGTTGATTTATTACCAAAATATTGTTGTCATTATCCAATATTGATTATTCCAAAGAAGACCATAATTTTTTAATTTGGAAATATTTCCTTAAATATATGTTTAATTCCCATGATATGGTATATATGATATTCCAAAATATATTCAATATTTTTCATGACCCCGTTAGGAACCATCAAACCTCAACATATGACTACTTGAGGATAAAATAATATATCAATAAATAATATAATAAAAAATTTAATCCTTCTTCCACGTGGTTACACTAATTATTAAGATCATAGTACACCATAAAAGTATAATATGGCATATATAATGGCCTATCAAGAAAATGTTTTGGGTACCTTATCACCTTAAACAAACCCCATGAATTATATCATTAGTTATAATATAATAAATAAAACTAAAACCTATATTTCATACACAATAATACATCATTAAATTATAAACATTAATTTGATGTTATAAATATAATTAACTCTATATCATAATTTTCTTCATGTATATGTTCTTAGAAATTTGATTTTGGAAATACATATATGATAACACCTCATGGCAGATCAGTATGATATTATCATTTTTTCTTTTCATGAATAGTTAATGAAATATATTTGATTTTAGATTTTCACTCCCAATTCTAATAATAAATATATAATTATATTCATATGAATTTACCATTACAAATCACATGTATCAGATGGATTTTGATATAATGTATATAGATCTTATTTTTATGGTGATTTATTATTATAGATAATTACTATAATATTAAATTATAATACATTTAAATAAATATGTGATGGAGAAAACATTATAGGAAAAAAAATTAATTATATAATTTTATAAAAACAAAAATAAAAGATATTATGTTAATTAGTAAAATAAAATTAATTTTATTGGAATTGTTTCATTAGATAATGAATTTATTACCACTTATGAAATGTATTGATAAAATTAAAATATAAAAATTAAACTAAATTGTTAAAATATTGAAATATTTATGTTTTATTTGTTTATCTTTTCATGGGAAAATAAAAAAAATATCTATACAAATATTCATCAAATATTATATATATATATATTAAAATTCAAATTCCTCCTATAATAATTTTTATTTATATTTAATTTTATTTTGTATGTTGGTGAAAAAAATAAATTATCACCAATTCCTTGATTATTAATTATTTAGTTGTAAAACCACATTCAATTATTCTTAAAGAAATATATTATTTATATATGTTTAATGTCATCATATTAATAAATGAAAATGATATTTAATAAAGAAATATTTTAAAAATAATAATATCATCATAAGTATCATCAAAGAAACTATGGATCTTCAATTTTTCTTACATAGAACTTGATAAAGTAAAATAAAATTAAATAATGTTCCTGAAATTGATTCCAATGCATTATGACTATATATATTAGAAGTATGTTTTATAAATTTTAAAAATTAAATCAATAGAAATAAATTAATATTTTTTTCGTAAGGTATAAAATATGAAATATTAGTAAAATAATTAATATTAATAAAAATAATTTAACATGGTAAAAGTTAGAAAAAAAAGACAAAATGAGGTAAAATTTTGTAATAAGGATGTAGTTAAATAAAAAATTATGAAGGAATATTAAAAATAGGTTGAATTAAAATAATAGTGACATAAAAATATATTCTGCCTAAATTATTTAAACTTTGGATAAAAATCAATGTAATAAGACATTTTTTATAAACTAATGAATAGGTAATTGGAAGAATTCATGATATGATCAACTATAAATGGGCTCCACCATTCCTATATTAGAAATTGATTTTAATATGACTCTTCCTCACTATCATCAAATATTATCACTATAATAAAAACTTATATCCTTTTATACTATATATCATTGAATTTCTCAAATCTGATATTTCTATGAGTCTATATTAGAATAAATTTTATTATCCATTGTAAATGTTCACCCCTACATTATTATTAAACTTTAATATCATCAATAATGTATTAATAAAAATAATTTAACTCTATAATGTTTTTTTTAAATCATTATTTTTATTTAAAAATTACATTCTTACTATATAATAACATGTTCAAAATAATTTGGTCATTATAATTCCTCATTGGTTATGTAGGTTTTGAAAACAACATAAATGATTTTATAAAATATATTATATGAATGAAAATTAAATCTTATAATTATATAATAAAATAAAATAATTAATTATTTTCAATCTATTAATAATTTTGGAATTTAAATATTCTATTTTATATTAACGAATTAATTCAACAATTTTGTAAAATTAAAAGAAACAAATAGAATATTTAATGTGTTTCATATGAACCATCAAAATATGATCCAAAAAATTAGAATGGAAACTATATCTAAAAAAATTTAAATACTATATATCAAGGATATATTAATTATATGATGAATGTTTGATCATGATGAAAATACTAAAACGTCCCAAAAAACATGAAAGAAAAATGTAATAGTTAACAAATGATTATTAAATTCACGTTCCAAAAGATATTATATACATCATATCGAAATATATTTTAACTATTTTAATGATAATAGATATCAATATCATTATTATATACGTTAATAATTACCAAAATTTATTATACCAGTAGATAGAACATGTTCAACAAATAAAAAATCATATATAAGAGTATCATTGCCCATATCAATTTGATATTCAGATTGTAAATATCCAAATTTCTCAATTCTAAAATTATATATTTATTCTCATCCAAGATAGAAATATTTTAACATCACTGATTTATTTTTTTATACTATTCTTCTTTTCTTTTCACCTCATTTTGGTTATCAAATTCATTGAAGAGTTTCATATAAATAGAGCTATAGAAATCTCATCTTTTGATTAAATAATCATTCTCATTCATTTAAATATTATTAAAATTGTTTTATCAATGTTTTTACATATACTACAAAGATATTAATTTCATTTAATATCAACATCGAATATATATAAAAATTCTAAAATGTATTATTTTCTGTTTCCCAAATAGTTCATTTTCATTTATATATTTATATTATAAAAGAGTGAATGGAATCTATTTTTTTAATGATGCCTATGTGATTTTTATTTATATTATATTTTTATAAATTTTCACTCATAATCATCAATTCTATTTATAATTAATTTTAAAAATAATATATATCCTAATATTTCATTATTATTACCTATAAAATAAATTGTGTAATAATTTTAATATGATCTTAATCATTATTTTTTCATTAATTTATTAAATATATTATAATTTTCATTTTATCTATGTCTATGTGCTTTGAAATATATTTTTATTAAATGGATATAATCTCTTATGATACCATCTAATTATATTATATGGTAAACATATTATCATATTATTTTAAATCAGGATGAAAACTATTTATTTATAACGGTATAACCTTGAAATGATGTTATTATTGATATTTTCATGTTCATCCCGTAGATAAATTTAGAGTTTATCATTATTATATAGTTTAGTTCAATATATCCCTACAATTAATTTTTTAAAGCATTAAATATCTCAATATCCTAATATGATATTGATGGATAGACTGGGTGAAAAAATTTTAATAACATTGGTGTTTTTCACATCTACAAATTTTAATTAGTAGGTGGTTATCATTGTGCATTTTGAAGTTAATGTAGTGGTGGTTAACATTGATGTATGGAATGATTATTATGATTATGTATATCCTATATTTTAATTATGTTTAACACACCTACATAATATTATCGTTATTGATGAATATTTACTCATATCTCTATACTATTTTAACTCAATCATTTTTAGACCTAATTAGATATTTTTATTCAAAATTTATACACTATTTTTTATCGAGTAAATTTTTTTCTGTTCTTTTAATAAACATTAATAAATTACTCATACCCACATTTTTATCTAATTATCAAATATATATTTTATTGATATATCTTATGATTACCCCATGCTGAGAATATAAGTTCACCCATTCTCATATTTCTACATTCATAGCGTGAGAATATGGGGAGTAAATATTATATTACTATATGTGTTTAATTATTTATGAATTATTTTATAATATAATAATGAATGGGTTTAGAATATTTTAATTATCTATATAGTGTGATTTAGGTTGTTTTTTAAAATCATTTATATACTATATTATGTTTATATAATATGGTTAGATAATATTAGTTGGATTTAAATCATTAATTGGTTTAGTTTTGTTATTAGGGTATGAAAAATCGAAAGATGGAATAAAAAATGAACATATGTTTACCAAATGTGATGTAGGATCAATAAAATATATCCAAGGCTGTAATAGATTTATAATGATTTAAGATATAAAATAAAATATTTTTCTTTTCATTAAACTTATTACACTTGATAGTATAGACTGATTCATAAAGAATATTCATTTTTTTTTATTAATTTGATTAAACAAAACTGAATCAAATTAACAATGATTGTGTTAGTGAATGTAAAGTTACACCTAATAAAAACAAAAAACGAGAGATATATGGGTTAAAAATATCATGGAAATTGTTAACATTTTCATTGAAGTTATATAAAATATTATTAACATTGTGAAATAAAAAAATAGAATGAGAGACAGATGATTGATTAATAAGATAAAAATATTGTCTATCCTAGAGTGGTTCTTTCAATCTGATTATTTTTGATATGTTAATCAGCATAAAATAGATTATAAATTGCATTAAATATTTTAGTGAATTAAATTTATTTTTTCCTTTTAATCAGTTAGAAAGTGTGTTAGACAAGTAGTGGCCTCCAATCAATAACACGAGTTAACTAGAATAAATCAACACCATATAAATATAGATTTTATGAATATATATTTTCAATAATTAGTTTCCTATGTACATTAGAAATAAAATTGAATTGGAATTCAAGTAGATGAAATTAATAGTTGATGATTAAATTGGTTCTTATAATGAAAACCTGATAAGACAAGAAGCATACTCTCCTTCTTTTATCTATTACCATTGTTTAAAATGTTTCTATATATTTAGATCATTAGAACCATGTCACAAAAAAATAGTAATATATATGATATATTTTTATCTTTGAACTATTTTTTTGTTTTCCACGGAATGAATAATTGAAAAAAATTTATTTCATTTAATCTTATCGATTTTTTCACAAGATAAGAATAATGGATTTTCTATAAAAATTTATAAAAATATATAGAGGGATTAGAATTTTTAGTCGTAAAAAATGGAAGATGTAATTGATTCATATGTGTACGAGAAGGATATTTAGATCTTGAATGATAAAGAGATATGATTAGGCCAAACAATAATGTAGTTCGAGAGTTAGATGTTTCAAATTAATAACCAAGATATCAATACTTAAATTAAAAATGTGTGTGGGAATAATTACCAAAAGTTCACCAATATAACAATTATGGATATAAAATGACATATATTTCCCCTTAAGACATTGGAGAACGAGAAATAAATTATAAAACTAATTATCATTTTTGGAAATCATAAAAAACTAATGAAAACAACAATATGATTCATTTAAATAATAATGAATTTTTTTATTGAATACGGTTTTCCTACTCATTTATAATATAACAGTTTGAAGAGGGAATAAAATATTTAACACAATTTCTAGATAGTAAAATTTTACTAAAATGTCAAATCTTTATGATGACTGTCACACCCCGACCAACGCATTATTTTAATTTAATTATTTTTGGTCTTTATTTTGAGTTGCGGTTTAAATCGGTGCTATTTTAAAATGGATTGGGGATATTATACGGGTGTGCGCCTGTACGCGCGACCGTGTGTAGCGCCCAATCATAATTGGAAGATGTTTTATTATTAAATGTGTTATTGTTTGTGTGCGCGACCTTGCACATGACCCCATGCACGTTTCTAGACCCGACTTGAGTCTTTGCATTTTGATGATAAATGAGTGTATTGGCCTGGTAGTGTTCGGCGCGCGGGCAAGGAATGGGCGAAGCCGTATGGCTTCATCAGTTGTTCGTGCGCCCTGCCAGGTATGTGGTTAATTAATTAATTAGCAGGGGAAACATTAAAGTGTTCATAAAATAAAATAACGAACAAATAAAATAAGAATTTTTTAAAAAATTGTCTTAATAATAACGATAATAATAATAATAATAATAATATCATTGGGATTGTTATTATTCCAATTGATACTTTAATTTGGTTAGGGATGTTAAACTAATTTATTTTTATAGAATTATTAACTTATTATTATTACTATTTTTATTTGTAAATGGTTTATGTTTCTTTTTTCTTCTTTTTTTGGGTTTTATTTTGTTTTCAATTTCTTTTTATTCTATTTCTATTTTCTTCATTTTATTTTTTAAATTATTTCATTTCTTTTCTTATTATTTTCTTTTCACTTTCATTTTCTTTCATTCCTCCTTCACGCTCCCCTCTCCCCGCACGATTTCCACCTCCCCTGGATCGCTCAGCGGCGCCTCCTCCCAAAAACCCTACCCGCGACACACTTTTATCCCATCGCACCCCCTTCTTGCCGGACCGGCTACCTCCAACTCACGCCGCCGCCCTGCAACATGTGTCACACCGCCCTTGTTGCCGGCGAACCCGAGTCGCGCCACACCATGCTCTCATCGGACCTCCCTCCTACCTTCCCTCATGCTACACCAACAGGCGACCCCCTTCCGCACCCCCTTCTAGTCCGCCTCGCACCATCCATCATCGCCCTGCCACATAGAACCATCCGGACCCGCACCTCCCTAATTCCAACTGAAATTTTCAGGTGCGCCGCAACACCGGCGTTCCCCCCTTAATCTCGGACCAACATCCCGCACCCTCGCCAAAGGTGCGTTCCCCTTCAATTGAATTTTTCTTGTATTTTGTAGGGTTTTAGGTTAGGGTTTTGGGTTGCAATTGGTTCAATTTTGGTGTAATTGGTTTGTTTTTTTGTTGTTAGAGTTTATTTGAGTTGATTACGGCGAATTCGGTGTGCGATTGGAGTTTTGCTTTGTTATTTGGGGTTTTCCGACGTCGAAGTAGGTGGTTCCGATCTTGATTATTAGCCAATTAATCAATTCGAATGTTTATTTAATTTAGCGTGTTATTTAATTAATGTGTATTGTGTGAAGTTGATCTTTGATGTTAAATCATTATTTTAAATCTTGGTAGCATATTTAAAGCATGTATGGGTTTCCGCATAGATGTGTTGTTTGACAAATTAATTTTCTTATTTAATTAATTTAGTGTACTCATTGATTATCTTTCTTGGTGCGAATATAGTTTCACTTAAGGTTTAGTACGATTTAGATGTGTTTCGTAGTGTGTTCATTTAATATGAATGTTCTGATTTGTGAAAACACGTGCTGAGCTTTTCGTAGTGTTTTATAAACTTTGATGTGGGTTTATGTGGTCGCGCAAGTGCTGCAAATTCTGTTCTATCATGTTTCTGGTGTTGCGTCATGGTGCGCTTGGTATTAGGAAGGTTGTTTGAGTGCGCTGTTGGTATAAATATTTAATGTGATATTTCAAATGCTTTATAAACTGTTTAATTGTTTAATTCCTTTATTAAATTGTATGTATAGTGAGTGATCCCTTCCTCGGGGGTTCGAGTCGTCGGCAGTAACGACCTGTGTATATTCATATGCATGGCGGTGAAGCGGTCTTGGGTTACCCTTGTCAAAAGCTGCGTGTCTTGAGGTAGGTCCCCTATGCCCTAATCTTTAATTAGAATTTCCATTTTTTCTTGGTGTTTTTTAAATGCATATTCTGCTTTTATATGAAATGCACATGCTCTATATATGTGTGTATATACACAAATGGTCATGGTTCTTTAAAAGTGGTTTCCTTAATGATTTTAGTGTGTAATAAGTATTTCCAATGGTTTTTTTTAGATTTAAACATGTTTTCTAGCTTGCTTTTAAAAATATAGTACCTTGGTTGTTTAGTTGAACTTTTAAATGGTATTGGAAACATAAGCGTTGGGTGATTTTGTGTTCAAAAATGAAATGTGTTTATTGTAATTAATTAAGCTCGTTTGGCACTTTGAGAATGGTTTGCGAAAGTAAAACAAAACCCCTCTTAAGGCATGCCCCATTGTTGTAGAAACATGATGTGTGTGTTAAGTGTGTGATTTGTGATTTGTGCCTAATAAAGAGGCTTGTGCGAAGTTATGTGACATAAAAAGGGGGATGCGCCTAAGGAGGGAGAACGGTGGTGAGTGGTGAAACGGACTTTGGGTAAGAAAGTGTTATGTTCTTTATATGTTTTTGTTAAAACCTCACCACCCTTTGAAATAGAGCACATGGGAAACCCTGGGTACCTAGGTGGGCGACCAGGACTAGTACATTAGATGACACGGCAGGGGTTCGTCCCGGGTTGTCTAGCAGGATTGACGAAACAACACTAACTAAACATATGAATTTCTGAGGGTCGTGGCCATCTAATCCACATTTTCTGAGGGTCGTGGCCATCTAAGCCAAGTTTTCTGAGGGTCGTGGCCTTCTAAGCCACGTTTCACCGAGGTACGAGGTCTCTAGGTTCCCACTTTTTCTAGCTACCTATAGGGGCTACCCATGGCGCTCCGTTGTGACATGCTGCTAGCGATGTAACTTTCTTTTCAATTGTTTCATACTTACTGTCTCATTGTGAAAAACCCTGTTTCAAACTAAACTGTTTTTCTTGCAATTTTGAAAGGTGAATGCACTCTTTGAATCTATTTTGAAAATATGGTGGAATAGAAATGATTTTCATAAAAAAATGTCAACTTGTGATTTGGATTTGAAAAGAAAAAAAAAACATTATTTTATTATTTCTTATTTTCAAACTAGCATAATTGGATTTCTTTTTAAAGGTAAGGGCATAGGGCGGGCATGGTTATTCCTTGGCTTTCCTACTGAGCATCTCAGTGCTCACGCCTACTATAATTTTCATTTGCAGGTTTCAATTTTGGATCGCTCTTGGGAGCGAGTGTAGTTGACGTACCGTGGTGATCCACGAGGTCACTTGAGGTATGTCACGTTTTGTTTATTCCTTTTTCTGCTGCAACGTGGTTTAGTTTTTTTTCCTTTTATTGATATGCTTGTTTAGTTTATGTTTATTCATCCTTGTCTTGGGCTGAAATCGTTCCCAACTGGTTTATTTTTATGCACGACACTAGTTGCCAGCCCGTGGGGATCGGGAACGCCCTTCGGGCCATGACGCGGATCGGGTCGGGCGCCGGGTCGGATGACACACCGGCCTCGTTCATGACAAAATGGTATCATAGGAGGTTTTGTTCTTGTTATTTGGGGTATCAGGTAGATCAGAGATAGGATTGTCGGTACTCGAGTGGTAGGTGCGGGAAGAGCGTCACGAACTCTTGCTCGTTCCAATCCTCGAGTAACCAGGGGCAGTCCGGGATCTATGTTTTGGTTCTGGTCTTTGTGGATAGGGGATGACAATAGGAGTAAACCGGTACTGCACGCAGTCTCACATGGAGTAGCGACCCATGTGATGCCCGAGAGTGCGGTTCGACACTTCTAGTGTTTGGTGCTTACCCAGGTCATGGTCTACTAAACCATGTAGCCGGGTTAGAAACGACCACTAGTCCTCCGCCCAGGTGTTTAACGTTCGTGAAATATTGCTTCAATTTTGGGATTGACGTGAAATTGTTTTCCTTAAAAAAGTGAAGCAGACTTTGCTGCTGCTCTTATTTGCGGTTGACATGATATTTGGGGTGCGTTTCTCTTGGACCTTGTTTTTGAAATTTAGCGTTGATTTGTCGAAGTAGATTTTTTAAAGAATGTTTTGAGTTATTTGAAATTGAAGTGAGTTATTTTTGAAATGGGAAGCATTTCTAAAATGAGTCCTGAATTTTTGAAATGGTTTGAAAGAAAAAGGTATTTTCTGATATTGGGAATGTTTTTCTTTGAAAGCGGAGTATCCTTCTTTCTTTCCAGTGGTATTCCTATGGGCGCTCGCATGTGCATATGGACTTGATTAATGTATAGTTGCTGGATCATGTGGACGGGTGCCTGATTGGCATGAAAATGCATACTTGTTAGGCACCGTGGAATATCATTGGTGGTTGATTGATCTCTAAGTTTGCCTCTTGTTTTCTAAAAAGTGGGCCTTTGTTTTAAAATGGGGTTTTGTGCACAAATGGTTTTGAAAACGGAAAAAAAGGGACATTTTGTTTATAGTAAAGATGGATTTTTTTTAAAATAGATTTGGGGCTTATTGTGCAGGGCTTGGTTTTTCAAGTGAGTGTTTTCTTTGAAAATGAATTGATGTTTTAAATTGGAATTATTGGATTTGTTTCTGGAATGTTGGTGTTTGTTTTGTGATGTGTTTGGATTTTTGGAAGGTTGTTTTGTGTTTCTTGTACGGGATGTGCCCCTAGAAACGTTCCATGGGTTCCAGCAGGTCTCTCTCAGTTCTTGGCCCGACCCAGACTCTCAGTGGAGTGGCAGAGTTGGGTTCTGCTCGGTGGCATCAACTGTTCATAGAAGTCGATGTCAGTTGGATGTCGTTGAGTGATTTGGGAAAGTTGGAAGTGTCTTTGGTTTTGAAGGAACTTCAAATGGTGTGTGGATGTATGATTTTCTCGAGTACATTTGGTGGAGCGGGACTAAACTAGTGAATGGTGATCGTTCCGTTTTCGATGACAATGGGGATGTCGTGAGCGATCCTCAAGACTAGCCTCATTCCACGGTTGTACCTAAAGAAGAGAAGGCAAGGAAGGTGGTTGATCTTGTAGGTTCCTGACCATTCAACAGAGGGTAAAGGAGGTATGTTGACTTTTCTAATGAGCTTGTTTTCTGTTCCCCAGAGGTTGTGTGTAACGATCAGTTTAAAGCTCTCAATAGTTGTTCGTCCCGTTTATACTGTGGTAAATGAATGTTCTTCGTCCGTTGACGAGTGTGAACCAAAAGGACTTGCTCTTGGAGTGCCCCTCTCTTCAGTTCGTGTCGCGCGTTTGACAGAGTGCTCAGTCCCCTAACTCTAGTGTGGTCAGTTAGACACTCTAGGTCATTCGCTGCAATTCTAATTTGGTATGTTAATAGAGTGGTCGGGCGAGACACGAGGAGAAGTATGCCGGCAGCTTTTCCAGCGGAGTAAGTTCCAGTTAGAAGTGGTCAGCTTGTGACTGCGAGGCTGGAGATGCTTCAAACATCAGTGCCCCAGCCATAGGTATCGAGGTGAAGCTTGCGCGCAGTCAGGACTCGTCAGACGTGGGACGGGCTTGGTCCGACTATAGTCTGCAATGTCGGGACGGGGAAAACATAAATTTCCCTATTGTGGTACCCTCTCCGAAGGCATCATTCTTGTTGTCAGGGGAATGAATCCCTTGTCTACTTGTCGTGGTCTTATTTTATGGGAGTTCCTCTTGGGCATTAAAGAGGTTAGAAAAAACCCATATTCTTGTAAAGCTAGTGGGTGTGCTTTGTGAACCTTCTTGCGGCCGGAGATACTCATGTCTTGTGGAAATGTTGTGCACCTGTCTGGTTCATCTCCTGGTTAGGGGTTTCTGCTATCAAAGCTATCTCACGTGGCAGAGTGTTGTCCACTGTAGGAATGATCAGTGCAGGTCGGCATGTGTGGCAGGTTCACGATGAAGGGTTCAATCGTTATTGCTTAATGTAAAATAGGAATTCCCGCGCGGGTTTCGTGGTGTTTGGAAATTTTAAAATGGTGGGGAGACCCTATGCGGGTCTCGTCGATTTCCTGTCTTTTGTTAGTTCAACATAGGGAACTCTGAGGGTCAAGGATGTGTTAGAGTTGTCTGGGTTTGGGAGTCGTTTTGGTTTGGAGAACAAATGTTTGCTGGGAACCCTAATATGGTGGGGAGACCACCATAGGACGTACTTGTGGAAGAATCTATTTTCAAAGTTCATTTGGCGGAGCAACCCCTTGCTTCTGCTCCGCCCTCGACCATGTTAGTTGGATAGCTTATGTAGTGGATCGCTTGACGAGAATTCTTGGAGATCTCGAGTGGTCCTGATTATCCCTACGTTAGGGGTCGGGGTGTTCCATGTTGTGGCTGTGTTTCAAGGTGAATTCCTTGTTGTTGGTCACTTTGCTTGGTGACTCTGGTTTTGAGATCCTTGATGTCTCAGGTCATCGACATTTTAAATGCTCGGTCTTTGGGCAATTGAGGTTTTGTTTTAAGTATCTTCACGGTCTTGCTTGGAATCTTTGGGTTGGGCAAGTCTTTTTGGACTTTCTGGGGGCAGAAAGTGTCATGGTGGGGAGAATTGTCACACCCCAACCAACACATTATTTTAATTTAATTATTTTGGGTCTTTATTTTGAGTTGCGGTTTAAATCGGTGCTATTTTAAAATGGATATGGGATATTATACGGGTGTACGCCCGTACGCGCGACCGTGTGTAGCGCCCAATAATAATTGGAAGATGTTTTATTATTAAATGTGTTATTTTTTGTGTGCGCGACCTTGCACATAACCCCATGCACGTTGCTAGACCCGACTTGAGTCTTTGCATTTTGATGATAAATGAGTGTATTGGCCTGATAGTGTTCGACGCGCGGGCGACGAATGGGCGAAGCCGTATGGCTTCATCAGTTGTTCGTGCGCCCTGCCAGGTATGTGGTTAATTAAATAATTAGCAGGGGATACATTAAAGTGTTCATAAAATAAAATAACGAACAAATAAAATAATATTTTTTTAAAAAAATTGTCTTAATAATAACGATAATAATAATAATAATGATAATAATAATAATAATAATATCGTTGGGATTGTTATTATTCCAATTGATACTTTAATTTGGTTAGGGATGTTAAACTAATTTATATTTATAGAATTATTAACTTATTATTGTTACTATTTTTATTTGTAAATGGTTTATGTTTCTTTTTTCTTCTTTTTTTTGGGTTTTATTTTGTTTTCAATTTCTTTTTATTCTATTTCTATTTTCTTCATTTTATTTTTTATATTATTTCATTTCTTTTCTTATTATTTTCTTTTCACTTTCATTTTCTTTCTTTCCTCCTTCACGCGCCCCTCTCCCCGCACGATTTCCCCCTCCCCTGGATCGCTCAGCGGCGCCTCCTCCCAAAAACCCTACCCGCGACCCACTTTTCTCCCATCGCAACACCTTCTTGCCGGACCGACTACCTCCAACTCACGCCGCCGCCCTGCAACATGTGTCACACTGCCCTTGTTGCCGGCAAACCCGAGTCGCACCGCACCATGCTCTCATCGGACCGCCCTCCTACCTTCCCTCCTGCTACACCAACCGGCGACCCCCTTCTGCACCCCCTTCTAGTCCGCCTCACACCAACCATCAACGCCCTGCCACCTAGAACCATCCGGACCCGCACCTCCCTAATTCCAACTGAAATTTTCAGGTGCGCCGCAACACCGGCGTTCCCCCCTTAATCTCGGACCAACATCCCGCACCCTCGCCAAAGGTGTGTTCCCCTTAAATTGAATTTTTCTTGTATTTTGTAGGTTGTTAGGTTAGGGTTTTGGGTTGCAATTGGTTCAATTTTGGTGTAATTGGTTTGTTGTTTTGATGTTAGAGTTTATTTGAGTTGATTGCGGCGAATTCGGTGTGCGATTGGAGTTTTGCTTTGTTATTTGGGGTTTTCTGACGTCGAAGTAGGTGGTTCCGCTCTTGATTATTAGCCTATTAATCAATTCGAAAGTTTATTTAATTTAGCGTGTTATTTAATTAATGTGTATTGCGTGAAGTTGATCTTTGATGTTGAATCTTTAATTTAGATCTTGGTAGCATATTTAAAGCAGGTATGGGTTTCCGCATAGATGTGTTGTTTGACAAATTAATTTTCTTATTTAATTAATTTAGTGTACTCATTGATTATCTTTCTTGGTGCGAATATAGTTTCACTTAAGGTTTAGTACGATTTAGATGTGTTTCGTAGTGTGTTCATTTAATATGAATGTTCTGATTTGTGAAAACCCGTGCTGAGCTTTTCGTAGTGTTTTATAAACTTTGATGTGGGTTTATGTGGTCGCGCAAGTGCTGCAAACTCTGTTCTATCATGTTTCTGGTGTTGCGTCATGGTGCGCTTGGTATTAGGAAGGTTGTTTGAGTGCACTGTTGGTATAAATATTTAATGTGATATTTCAAATGCTTTATAAACTGTTTAATTGTTTAATTCCTTTATTAAATTTTATGTATAGTGAGTGATCCCTTCCTCGGGGGTTCGAGTCGTCGGCTGTAACGACCTGTGTATATTCATATGCATGGCGGTGAAGCGGTCTTGGGTTAACCTTGTCAAAAGCTGCGTGTCTTGAGGTAGGTCCCCTATGCCCTAATCTTTAATTAGAATTTCCATTTTTTTCTTGGTGTTCTTTAAATGCATATTCTGCTTTTATATGAAATGCACATTCTATATATATGTGTGTATATACACAAATGGTCATGGTTCTTTAAAAGTGGTTTCCTTAATGATTTTAGTGTGTAATAAGTATTTCCAATGGTTTTTTTTTAAATTTAAACATGTTTTCTAGCTTTCTTTTAAAGATATAGTACCTTGGTTGTTTAGTTGAACTTTTAAATGGTTTTGGAAACATAAGCGTTGGGTGATTTTGTGTTCAAAAATGAAATGTGTTTATTGTAATTAATTAATCTCGTTTGGTACTTTGAGAATGGTTTGTGAAAGTAAAACAAAACCCCTCTTAAGGCATGCCCCATTGTTGTAGAAACATGATGTGTGCGTTAAGTGTGTGATTTGTGATATGTGCCTAATAAAGAGGCTTGTGCGAAGTTATGTGACATAAAAAGGGGGATGCGCCTAAGGAGGGAGAACGGTGGTGAGTGGTGAAATGGACTTTGGGTAAGAAAGTGTTATGTTCTTTATATGTTTTTGTTAAAACCTCACCACCCTTTGAAATAGAGCACATGGGAAACCCTGGGTACCTAGGTGGGAGACCGGGACTAGTACGTTAGATGACACGGCAGGGGTTCGTCCCGGGTTGTCTAGCAGGATTGACGCAACAACACTAACTAAACATATGAATTTCTGAGGGTCGTGGCCATCTAAGCCACGTTTTCTGAGGGTCGTGGCCATCTAAGCCACGTTTTCTGAGGGTCGTGGCCTTCTAAGCCACGTTTCACCGAGGTACGAGGTCTCTAGGTTCCCACTTTTTCTAGATACCTATAGGGGCTACCCATGGCGCTCCTTTGTGACATGCTTCTAGCGATGTAACTTTCTTTTCAGTTGTTTCATACTTACTGTCTCATTGTGAAAAACCCTGTTTCAAACTAAACGGTTTTTCTTGCAATTTCGAAAGGTGAATGCACTCTTGGAATCTATTTTGAAAATATGGTGGAATAGAAATTATTTTCATAAAAAATGTCAACTTGTGATTTGGATTTGAAAAGAAACAAAAACATTATTTTATTATTTCTTATTTTCAAACTAGCATAATTGGATTTCTTTTTAAAGGTAAGGGCATAGGGCGGGCATGGTTATTCCTTCGCTTTCCTACTGAGCATCTTGGTGCTCACACCTACTTTAATTTTGAGTTGCAGGTTTCAGTCTTGGATCGCTCTTGGGAGCGAGTGTAGTTGACGTACCGTGGTGATCCACGAGGTCACTTGAGGTATGTCACGTTTTGTTTATTCCTTTTTCCGCTGCCACGTTGTTTAGTTTTTTTTCCTTTTATTGATATGCTTGTTTAGTTTATGTTTATTCATCCTTGTCTTGGGCTGAAATCATTCCCAACTGGTTTATTTTTATGCACGGCACTAGTTGCCATCCCGTGGGGATCGGGAACGCCCTTCGGTCCATGTCGCGGATCGGGTCGGGCGCCGGGTCGGATGACACACCGGCCTGGTTCGTGACAATGACTACATACCATATTTAAAAGAAATTTAAAATAGAATCATGTGTTAATTTTTTTTCGATGTCTTATTATAATTCATATTGTAAAATTTTATATGATATTTGGGAAATAATTTAATCATAGTAAATAGATCATAAGTCAATATTTTGAATTGGAAAATAAAATTTCATATCCTAAAAAAAATATTTCTTAAACATGAAATGAAGAATATAAAGATTAAAAAAATCATCCATTATATTGATATTATTATTTAACAATTATGGATATATGATATAAATGTTTGAGGAGAAGCTCGGCATTTAAGATCTTTATATTATGCCTGAGTATATTGATGTTTTCTAATAAGATATTTTTTTTTCATTCCCATTTTTGGGAGGTATGATTATCAATAGAACTCATACAAGGTTTTATTGTGATTATTGAAACAATATATTTTTTATATTTTATGTTTGGAAGGTATTTATTTTAGTTATATTTAGTTTGTAAGTGATATCAAAAAAAATTATGGAGTTGAAGATGGTTTGGAATTTTTAATAAATGAATAATTAATTTAATTTAATATTGTTTAATTTCATGTTGATGACCTTAAAAATGAAAATATGTTACATCATCATAGTTACCCAAATTATAAAAATATAATATATAATGTGGTAATATATAATATTATATAAATGTTGGATAAGGATATATCTAAAAATTAGTGATCTAAACTTTTGACCATTGAAACAATGATGATAGTTTCAATAATCATAGTGATTTTAATGAATATATAATGGATTTAGATTCACTATTTCAGAAAAATCACATAATGTTGTTATATCATAGTTGATTTTTCAAAATCTTTCAATCGATGATCTATAATTTGAAAAATATGGTAACTGAAATAAGGATTTTATAAATATTATTGAGTTTCTCAGATTTAAGTTATCACACTACTACAAGTCCAGTAAACCACCAGAATATTTAGATTTTATGTATAGATACATATAATTGATTTAGTCAAGTTATGAAGATGATTTAATAGTTCTTGTTTTGGTTTGCATTAAAATTTAACTATTTGTAGTTTATGTGGTAGAAATATAATTATTTCGTGGCTATCTAAACAATCAAAAACATCCCATTTAAATTTAAATAGAGGATATCATTTATATATTTATTCAAGGGATATATTATAAGATTTTTTAATTAAATTATTTTAATTTTAATTTTAAATCCTAAACATTAATGATATTTTGTAATATGAATTAATATGAAATGGGTTAAAAAAATTCAGAATAGAAGGAAGAGAATTCAACATATTTAGGTTTTGATAATATGAAGTTGAATGATATTAGATTTCTAGTTTTAGATATAATATGTATATGGTTATATTTCATGGATGAATAATATTCAACTCATAATGTTCTTTAAATATCAAGAAATATGTATAATTGAGTAATCTAAGTATCATAATGAGAACCCTTGTTTTTGGTCTTATTAATCATGTTATAAAATCCAACATTTTCAAAATATGTATAGAATCTATATTAATAACTCTCGAATTTAGTTTTTTGAAAACATGAAAAGTCAATCAACCTTTTAAAACTAGTAATCTCGTCATAATGATGCAATCACATAATAGTGATGTAGTGGTAAATCCTCTTACCAACACATCACTTATATATACCACTGTGAATATATTATTCAGGGTGAAAAAATACAAATAAATGTGTTTATGATCTTTATCATTCCAAATATTATTTTAAATTTAATTATGACTATATATATATCTATATTTTAATGAAAACAATTAATATAATAAAAATAAATAATTTCTTTTTGGGACCCTATATAATACTTATTCTTTAGGTTTACATAAGTACCAGGGTATAAAAATGAATTCAGAGATAATTGGGAATTATTATTCTAAAGGATTTACCTTTCATGTATGCAATTAGATATTAATATTGGGAACACATATTTGATATATATATATATATAAATATCATATTTGGACGAATTTAATTTTAACTCATTTGATATATTTATGAATTTATGCTTACACTACAATGGAAAGTTGGATTAAAATAAATGATCCCATGTGTAGTTATATATTTTAAAACATCAAAATAATATTTAATAATGATGTATAAATTTCAATTCATTATAGATAATACTTATCAATCATATATACATAATGGGGATAAAATATTCAATGACTAAAAGTATTTGGAAAAACCGTTATATTTAATTGATGGAGACACATAAGTGATTGAGTTGAAGATAATTTCCATATATAGCATTAATGATTAAAAGATTTTAATGTCTAGTAAAACCATATATTTTTTCTGTAATTACAGTATTGATTTTGTTAGTTCAATCAATGTGAGTTTTCAAGATATCATTGATTATCTTATAGTAAAAAATATTCTTATATGTTTACCCATACAGGCATTCTAGATATATAACTATTGAATAAACAAATCTACGCGAGCTACAAATTGATTAATTGTAAACAACAACACATCTTTTATGACATTATATTGATGATGAAAATATCATCATAATATTCGTCTAATATATAATCTTTTAAATTAATAATCAACGAGTAATTTATGGTGATTGAAATTAAATAAGGTGTAATGAATAATTAGTATCAATAGTATCAAGGTTTTTTATAAGACCCAAAGATATATATTTTGGGTATCTTTAAAATATATTGTCAACATTTTGAAAATATTAGAGAAAATAATGATTGAAAACCTTTTTAGTTTGATTAAATGGTTGATGAGATTAAAGTTTTAGTAATGTGGACATGGATTTTTAATTCTATAGGTAATTAAAAATATATAATTTCAAGGGGAATTAAGATTAAAATGATTATTTATAATATGAATGACGATGTTGCTTCAAAAGAATCTATTTAGATTAAATAGAAATCATTTTTTTCTCCAATGAGGAAACGATTATGAGGTAATAATTTAAAAAACCTACCATGGAATAAGAAAATGGTCAACTAAATTGAATTGTAAACATCTTTTGTAATTGAAAGGGGTTGTTAATGATACTATTTTATGAATGAATAAAAATTAAAAATTGGAATTTTTTTAGTGGAACCATAATGCTAGATTAATGATTTTTATGATTTTTATATCATCATTTGAACATTCTGTAAGATTGGGATAACATTCTTGTGAAATAGGAAGAAGTATTGGATAAAAGAAATATAATTAAGGAACAAATCAGGCTTAGTAAATAAATTGAAACAATAATCAAATAGGAAGAAAAAAATAATGGGACTATCAGTGAAAAAATTATATCATTGAAATAAAATATTGATTTAGAAATCAAAACTGATCGATTAATAAAGATTCCATAAAGTCATATATAATCAAAATATGTTTTTAATGTGATGTAAGGAAAAGATATAAGAGCCTATGATGAGTTTAATATAATATAGAGATCAAAATGCATGATCATATTTTAATATTTATTATTAAGGCCATATAAAAAAATGAAATTAGCTATTAAAATGATAAAGAATGTTATATAATTTTAATATTTTTCTAACTATAGAGATTATATAAATAATAAATAAGATTATAAAAGAATTTATATTTTAGTATGGGTGAAAAAGACCATATATTTCAACATAAATATTAAATATAAATATTTATGGCACAATATTTTTATTATTCTGAATTTGAATTCGATCCAAGTGGATGTGTTATTATATAATGTAACTAACATATGGAACAAAATACTTATAACAAAGTAGAAATTATTTCTCTAAATAAAATAATAATCTTTCAAATACTGCACATTATTCTATTGCATACATGATATTTATATAAATATATTCTTACATATTTATTATTAATTGTTATGAGATGAATTCTTATTCAATTAGCTTGAATAACATGTTTTCTTCCCTTGATGATGAAGAAATTGAATATCTCAAATTTGTTAAAAATGGTTGAATAATAAAAAAACCCAAAACATTCTGTAATTTAATTTCATGGAAATAATTAATGTTAAAAAAATTAAATTTTTTATTTTTTTTAAATCATCATGTAATATAATAACCGAGATTCATCATAATTGTTGTTAATATCCTATGACATAAAATAAAATTTAATGATGATCATTAATGGTAAGATTCATCGAACGTATATCTTTATGAATACAAGGGAAATAAAAATTAATAGTAATTTATTAACATGATTAGATTAAATAAAATCAAACATTAGTTTTATTCACTTTGTTAATATCCTCCATCTAAATCATAAGAGTGTCAGTTACATTTTTCGATCAGGTTTGGATGTTAAATTTCATTGGTAGGGGAGAAAAGAAGAGGATGACATTCATATTATGATCGGTTTGAAATTAAGAACAATTTATATAAGGTTTATATACATTTATTTATATAATTACATATAAGGGAAGATGAAAAACGAATTTAGTATTCAAATATTGGATGAAATAAGCATCATAGTGTAAAAAATGGTTCAATTTTTATTATTAACAAAGATATATCAAAATTCATTAAATGTTAGGAAAAAAATATTTGATGCTTGTATGGGTTGAATGATGGTTCGAAATCCTCGTTCTACAATGAAAAATGGATATTTAGGTATTCTTATTTGGGTTCATACAAATGTATGAGGTCTATATTTCTATAATGAATCTTAAGGTTATATTCAATTCATTATATTTTTTGATGATTATTGTTGTAATGAATGTTATATGTTCATACATACAATAATTTAATCGTTGTATTATATAAATATGCTTATAAGTGGTGTAAAATTAAACAAGATATACTATGTATACTATCAATATGTTTAATTTCAAAACATACAAGTCATATAAAGATTCATGTTATAATTAAAATAATAGTATTAATCATTAGAGAAATTCTATTTTAATCCCATAATATAATGGGGTTTTTGGACGAATAATTCTTATGGATATAAATGTTGACAAAAATTAAATGGATATTGGTTTATCATACATCTATTGGAAGGAAGCATTTCTTGTTGGTGTTTACACTAAAATTATATTACTAATAATTAGTTTTGTATTGAATATAACATATAAATTGTATCATGGATGAAATACCCCATTAGAGTTTATAAGAAATAATTTCATCAAAACGAAATAACATATCAATGGGATAGATGGTGGTTTGGGGATAATTTAATATTTCTATACTAATCAATAAAGAATAAGAAAAAAATTATTATTATTATTGGTATTAATTGTATTTTTGAACAAATTTATTTAATGGTATATTATTAATAATAATAATAACATTAATAAAACTATTTTCATAATACATATTAGAAATAAAATAGAAAGAAAAATTTTAGTAGGGATTATCACATAAATACCCACATTATGCAGGGTTTATGATTGAATACGTTGAAGAAAATTTGTAGAAGGGATTCAACCCATGATTTAGTTATAAAAGTAACAAACAAAAGTAGATCAATTAAATATCATTGGAAACATATATATACTAACTCAAAATCCAGGGATGATGAGATGAGATAATAATAACATATTAAATAAAATATGACACCCTTCATTTGATAAAGTCACATAGTAGAATTCATGTGTAAAATAAAAAAAAATCATTTACACAATTTCAAAAAAAAATCTTAGGTTCCGGGTGAAGACTCGTATTAAAAAAATAATTCTTAAAACCCTTTACTTAATGAAATATGCTGATAAAATTGGAAAGGTCTTATGGAATAAAATATGGATTGTTTATAATTGATATTCTCTAAATATATAATTTATTATGAAGAAAAATATTATTCTCTATTTGTAATAGAGTATTTAAGACCATTCTAAACTGGATAGTCTAACGAATATTTTCTATTATTAAAATGGATATCAAAAACTAACTTTCAAATAAGATACTGAATGAAGTGTCATATATCAATCAAATAATTCTATTTTTTAATAATACTATTTATTTTAATGAATTAATGACATAGAAGACCATGTATGTGCTCAAATTACAATCTTATTCGTCATATACACCCTTTTCTACTTTTATAAAGACGAAATTGATTAAATGTGTAATGTTTAATGAAAAAACATCTATGAAAATTTTAGATATTGATAATATCATGGTAATTGAATGTAAATAACACATTTTAAATTTAATTATGTAATATCATCTTGAATATTTTTAAAAATATGATTATTTATATGTTTGATGTAGCAATGAATGTTTACTTGACAAATTTTTATAGGCTACAAGTTTATTTACATGAAAGAATACATTTTATATCAATAATGAAAAATAATTATTCAAGATTTAATGATGGAGGATTTAAATTATATTTTAGCTAAAATAGTTACTCCAAATATGATGTGAACTAATAAAAATAGTGATATAGGTGACTCAAATTTATATAAAAGAATAATATGATGTTTTTTCCATCATACAATCACATAGATTGATATTTTACGTAACACATGTTTGGATACAAATATATGATGTTTTTTAAATAAATAATATCATGATTATATAATTATATTAATATGGTATGTTTAGGAAAATACAATTTTCTTTTTTTATTTAATGCTGGGTAAAATTTGGAATTATAATCTTATTTGGATTCAAATTAGAAAGGTGAAATTTTTTAACCCAAATTAACATGTGGATCTATTTATACATTGAATTAAACTGTATTTCATGGTGGATACCAAATAGTATTTTTCTTCATTAAGAATATCATGAATAAATTATATTTTACCAACTAAATCTTGGATAAAACATATAATTTGAAAAGGATTCAATCAAATAATGTCATTTAATTATAATAAAAAACAATGTTGAATCAATTAAATAATTAATTTTCCATTTATATGTAAATGAAGTCATTAAAAATATCCTAGACACAAAAATTGAGATCATGAACAATTTAAAAATTAAGGTAGAGTTATTTTTTATAACATTGATGTTTTTTGAACTCTGAATCTGTTGGAATATATACTCACGAAACTCATGAAATATTATGTTATTAAATGTAATTAGTTGACCCTTAAAATTCAATCTATCTCCTAAAACTAAATAGTTTCTAGTATATTCTATTCTTAATGATATTAATTTTTTGCTTGTAAAATGTATGTGGTTTTATGTTTTTATTTTCATAGATGATAACAGTTGTTGGAGGAAATATTAAAGGGGATATTTTGAATGTAATTGTTCAGATAATTATTATAGAAAAAATATTTTGGTTGATTAAAACTATTTTTACTTCGTTGATAATAGTCCAAAATAGTCTATGTGAATAATTGAACACTACATAATAATACATGGATATGTGATACAATGTTATCATAATGAAATTTCCAAACAATCCGTACCATGAAGTAAATAATGTTTTCTATTATAAAATATGGAAAAATATTTTGTTTTAAGAAAAATGTTGTTGAATGTATAAATATATGTGTGTGTTATATCGATATTAGTGATGGTGATGAAGTTTTACAGGATAGGTGAAAAGAAAATCAAATGGTTGTAAATTATTGAAACATAATATTTGATTAACTTGATTTATAATAAAGGTTATTTCTTATTAGATATAATCATTTTATAAATTTAATGAAAATTATTGATGTGTATGGAGATTATTTTGAATGTATATGAAATAAAAACATTCAATTCATAGACATATTGTTACACTATGCAGATGAAGTGTTTAATTCATATATAATAAATGCATCATATACGTTTTTCCCAAATAGTAAAAGCCATTTCCGGAGTGATTGTTTAATATATTTCAGATAATATGATAAAAATAGGGTTATTATAAACTTTTATTGAAACATAATTATGTTATATTGTTATTTTTTGAATCATGTCTTGATATAATTGTATAATTTGAAAACATTATAAAATGTTAGGGGATATTCGAGTAGATAATGGAAGATTATATTCTCAACACCAGGATATGTCAAGTTGTTCTTTGAATGAATTTTTATGATTAACATGCGTCTAAAATTAAATATTCCACTTAATTATATGGTTCTTCAAACCATGTCCTATATTGAAGAAGGAAGCTATTGTAAAGAACCATTATTGTCATGCTGCAAAGATTCTAATCACACCATTGTTATTAGTAACTTTAAAATTTGTATTAATATGATTTTATGTATATTAGAGGGTGGTTTTGAATTTATAAAAAAATTATACCTCTAATTAATATTTCAATATATGAGTTCTATTAAAATTTTATCAATGTAATAGATTTTCAATAGAGGATTTATAATGTTTATGAAATTTTTATTGAAGCTAAAATTCAACCAAAGAATAAATATTGACACTTTATTGAATAAAATGTAGCATAAAACTCACAACTGAGGGAATATACATGAATTTATACAGTATCATAGGATTTCATTGGAAGATTACTGAATATCCAATTTTTTTATTTGTATTTTAGTTTTAATTTTATTGAAGACGATATGGAAACTTGATTGTTATTTTAATACCATTGAAGATATAGTATTTAATATTTTTGTGATCATAAAGAACACCCAAGTTTTATATATAATTTTTTTAAAATCTTTTGAGACACATTATCATGTTTATTGAGTCATAATCATTTTTGAATAAAATCATTATCAAATAGAAATAGTTCACTGAACATAATTGATGGGTGATCTATTCCTAAATTTGTAATAACATTATAGATATATAATGGCTAATTTTAATATCACCGCATTCTTGATATGTGATGCATAGTGTATACTGTCATACGTGAACTACACAAAATCAGTTCATTCATTAATTTTTTACTTCTATAATTGAATATTTTTAAATATTTTTTGGTTGATTTTTCCAAAAAAAATAATATATAAAATTTAATCTAAAGTGATACAGTAACTTTGAAACCATAATTAAGCCCCACATTATTCCATATAGTGGGTCATTATAAAAAGTTATAAATTATTCATAATTTGTTATAAAAACTAAAGTTGAGATACTTAATATTAAAGTAGAAGAGTATCTAGCTAAGGGTTTTAAAATATCATGTACAATAACTTGGGTAATGGATGCATATTTTCTTAAAAATATTGAGAGAGAAACACATCTCAATCATGAGTATTATGTACAAAAATATACAATGATAAAAAAATATCATCTACAATATATTATCAAATTTTATTATAAATTACATATGAAAAAATAATACATAAATACTAAATTTCAATATATTTATTGTCAATTATGGGTGAAATAACAATATTGAAACAAGATAAATATCCTTTCAAGATATTTATAATAATAATTCATAGAGGTTTCATTTAAACATAAATATACCATAGTATATTCCTGGATCAAATAAATAGTTTCTTTAATTAGTTGAATCAAACTTTTATAGTAGTATTTTATAAGATAATCCAATACATTCCATGATTGAGGAACAACATGAAGATCATTTTAGTACTGTGTGGAGTCCTTCTGAAATTTGAAATGGTATGTAAAATTTTGTAACTATGTATAATGACTATTGAATGTAAGATTATTTTCTCTTATAATCACAATAATGGGTAAATAAATTTATCATTCAAATACTAAATTATTTAAAGAATATACTAGAACCAAAATAGAAATAGAGATCAATATTTTTTAATGAAGTATATAGTACTATCAACATTTTACATGAAATCTATTCTGAAAATCTATTCAATTTCCATGTTATAACTGTTGGGAGTTATGCTCCTTTTGATATTTGATTTTAGAAAAATATTTCAGGGATCCAAAAGAAAAGGATTGATATTACAATAATACTCATACTACCAAGTTGTATATATTTTATTTTTTATAGAAAATAATGCATCAAATAATGTATTAGGATGTGTACTCATCTATATTGAAATTGTGGAATCATATAGTAATCAAAAAATATATGTTAATAAAAAATGTTACATGGTGGATGATATAGAGAATAATAGCGTTAATAATTATTTTTAAAAATATTTATGAAATATATTTTTATTCTAATGATTGTGATATATACTAATTGAATGATTTTATCGAATATATTAAAATTAATCGATTCTAACATGTTGAAATGGATATGGTCTGAGTTGAAGTATTTCTAAGAAAAATAATTACATTACCATGTTGGGATGCAGATCATGGTTGGTTATTCTTTGAGAAGGAAGGAACACAATACCATATTCATTGTTGGGATTAGAGGACAATCAATGCTAAAATATTTTCAAATGGGATACCTACAAACTATAATATAATGGGAGATATCCTATATTTTATGTTTAAATTCTAAATAATACATGCATCATAAGTTCAATGATTCATTTATGGTATATGAAGTGAAATAAAATATAGTATTTAATATATTTGAGATTAATCGTAACAAATATGGGATAATATGATGTTAGAAAACAATATGGGTTCCGTAAATACTAATATTGATGTATATATTCTTGTATTAAAATTTTCTATGATTCTCTATCCATTATTAAGTCATAATGATGAAAATTATCTAAATAGTTGGTACTAGTGGGGAAATAGGATGTGAGAGATTGTTGAATATGTATCCAAATGTATTTTTTGCAACCAGATAAGGATGAATGTAAAATATATAATCTAATTATGAAACCATTATACACTATTTTATTCAAATGGAAAAAATCACTATTAATTGTTTTATATGAATTGTCTTGATTTATAAACAGCATAATTCAATTTTAGGTATATTTTTCCTTTTTAGGAAGATGATACATCTAATATCTAATAAAAAATATTTATTTTTCATCAAAAAATATATAATATACATAATATATGTGGTATTTATGTATTGTGTACTACTTTAATTTTTTTTTTATCAGGAAAAAATATTTCTTTTGATTTTTTTATAGAAGTGTTCATTAATAATTTGTAATAGAGATATTAATTTTCACTATTTTTAATGATCAAAATATATCATAGTTAGAAAGTAAAATTATAACTATATAAGATATGTTGAATCCTGTTGAATTGATTTCAATATGGGTTGGAATTAATATTATTCCCTAGTATAGTAATCAAAATAAATTTATGTTATAATTACAATGTAAAATATTCTATTTTTTATTCGACGAGGTGCCCAACTCAATCATGTTTTGAAAAAGTCAAAGAGTATATTCTTTAGAGATAATATCCTTCTAAAATAATGTTAGAGAATATTCAAACCACTATTCAATATAGTAAAATTGAAAAGGTTGAGTGATGTTCAATGTTGATAATCATTAAAAAAATTATTTTCAAATTGGAAATAAATTATTCTTTTTTATATCAAAATAGAATATAGTTGGGTGATTAGGGAATAAATGAGTGTCAATTATAGGAAACATTATCCCATTTAAAATCCTTGATCTCAAGGGGATGAAATATTAGTAACTTATAATTATACAAAACTCCCCAAAGTAAATGATCTATTTCATGTAACTCATTAGAGTAATAATCTACCTTATCAATAAAATGCATTGATTATATCAATTTTATAGTTGGAACATGATATCATTTATATGTAACCACTGGTACAAGTCACTAATCAAATATATGAAGTAATTCTAATTTTTCATGTAACAATGCTAAATTTAAAACATGGTATAATCATTATAGGGAAGCAATGTGGGAACACTTTTATGAAATTCGGTAGAAGGACCATAATTTCATTATTCATAATATTCAAATTTTAAATTTGAAATTATATTTTTGGGGTTGTACAATTCCAAACAATTTTATTATTCATCTATTTTAATTTAAATAAAACATTTATATGTTACACCATATGATTATTAAAAATCTAAACCTATGTGAAATTTTTTATATATTTTTAGAATATCAGATTAGCAATACCTTAATTTGTAGCTAGAAAAACATTGATAGATATTTTTTATATGGAAAACAATAATAAGTAAAAAATTCTTAATTAAATTTAAAGTAACTAATTGACATCTGAAAATAACATATATTTTGATGATATCATTTTAAATAAAAATGTATTATTGTCACTTTTATAAAATTTATAGATAATAATAATAGTTTATTGATAATATAAATTAGATAATAATTATATATATATATAATAATATATTTATTTTTGTAAGGAACAACAAATCAAATCACTTAAACATTAATTAGTCTTATTTATTAAATGTTTTTCATTATATGTTATGGATGTCAAATTTGAATTATAAAATTTAATTAAATTTATATATTATATTTATGAATTATTGAATGAACTATCAGACATTGATTATTAAATAGTCAGAAATAAAAATTAAATAATTTGATATTTAAAATATCAATGTTTTCAAATATATTTTTTTAGATGAGTTGTATTTCTATTTTAATTAAAAAATTATCATAATTAAAATATAGACTGAAATATATATATATATATATATATTCATTATAAAGAACTTATTTATTATTTAATGGTCTTGAATAGGAATAAATTATATTTATATATTTTGATCCAAAAAATTATATACTATACATTGAAATATTAAAAATAAATTATCCCATTAATTGAAATTAAATTCGATGAAATTTTATTTATTGTTTTGTATTATCATGTAAATTTAATTTTTGGAAACAAAATAAGTAAACATGAATAATACTTGTCACAAAAAAATAGTATTAATATCATAGAAATGATTAATTAAAGGTTGAATATTAAAAATATAATTAAATGATATATATACACACACACATATATATATTAATATATAAGGGAACATAACATTTCCATTTTCATATCTCTAATATATGTCAACATTGGATCCAATTTTCATGTAAAAAAGTCATTCTATATATAGTAATGAATGGGTATATATGAAAATGGGGATCTATATATCCTATCAATGGATTTATTATATCAACATCTAAACCATCACTATTACCATTGGTTTACATTAATACCTTAAAATTTTATATCCCCACAAATCATCTCCTAGAATTGGGAACATGTTTCCAATAAAAAAACTATCAAATACAACATTTCGATGAGAATATCAATAATGAAATTAAAATCATTAATATAAATGTAATACCTTGAATAATAAATCATTTTTATCATATTTGGATCTCTCTTCCTAAATTAGGAGTAACACTTTTAAATCATGTTTTTAATCCATAATATTTTTGGAAATTTTATATATCTACAAAATTACATGTTCATTAAAAAATATTTGTCATTAAGTGATCATATTTAGGTTAGTTATACATAATACAAGAATGATGATATAATTTTCAACTCAATAATTTATAAAATAACATAAATACTACTATTATTATGTCACAACCAGTCCTCGGGGCCCATGCCGTGACTACCCCAAGCCCACCGTCCATAGGCCAGCGGTTAGCGACTAGCCCCAAAGGCGTAAATCCCGATAACTGGGAAGAAATTTACTTTATAAAAGTAAACAAAACACCACAGAGTACAAGCGGAAGTAAAAAACTATGTACAAAGAGAAGTGCTGAAAGGTAAATGGGCCAGAAAACAAACCCAAATGAAAGTACAACTACAACTGAATGAATTAAAACATCTGGAAGAATGGAAGCGGCTCCTGTGTCGTCCTCCTTGGATTTTACCTAAAGGGTAGGTACAGATGGCACATCTCCTGGATCGTCCACTACGGATATTAACTGAAGGGTATGTACAGATAGCCTCCACAACGCTCTCACTCGTCAACCTCCTCTGAGTGTCATCTCGCTGTGAAGTCCACCTCCGGATACTAACTCGTTGTGTGGTCCACCTCCGGGTACCGTCCAGTCCTCGATCACTTGGCCTTCGTCAGCACTGCCCGTCATCTGCAAAAAACACAACGAGGTGCGGGCATAGCCCGTGCAGGTGTGAGTATAACGATAATCAGTAGGGACCCTGAGACCCTCAAGGTCTCACTAAAACCAACATGGACAACCACAAAGAAGATCTCAATAGATAACCTATACTTAGGTATATTCCCATTCATATACCTAAGTTATCAAGTAACTCATCTCAATCAGGAGGAAACACAAAGATTATGAAATCAACGGATAACCACTACCCAGGTATCTGCCCATACATATACCTAAGTTATCATGTAACCCATCTCAATCATGAGGAAACACAAAGGTCATAAACTCAGCTCAAACCAGGATTTTCATTATCAAAACCGTAACTGCTGAAAAGCCCCGTATCTGGAGTGTACAGTGGTCCTGTCACGACTCCGAGGTACTGCTCACTAATCCAAATCTCTGAGGTACTCACCCTGTTGAGTACCATGGGTCTACTTCCAAATACAGGGCACTCCGTCCGCTGTCGATCTGCCACCAAATACCGGGTGCTCCCCCTAATAGCCTACAGAGGTACTCCTCCGGTCGAGTACAGCGGGTCTGCTGCCAACTACCAGGCGCTCCGTCTGCTGTGGGTCTGCCGCCAAATACCGGGCGCTCTATCCACTGGGCTAGTCGACTCATTCCAAGTCGAGTCGGTCAAGCAGTCGTCAGGTCTCAGTCATCTACGCAGTCTCCGTACTCCGTATGCTCGTCTCCGAGAGGGACCGCTCCACGAGCTACTGGTCAATATTCCAAGTATCACAAAGACCCACGAAGTTGTATCTCAAAGGTCCGCCACGTCATAAGGGTCTCAACGCAACAGATGGCGCGTCAATCGGACGCCCGATCTGGGAGTTATTAGCCTTTTCGTCCCAGGGGTTCGGTTGGTTTTGAGTGCGAACCAACCCGGACGTATCTCAACTATACCCTGAACTCTCATAGGGTATACTCAAAGGGTCCGTTTCTCCACGTGATCACCAAGTCCGCTGATGGTTCGTCAAACGGACGTCCAGTCTGAAGATAACAGCTTTTCCGTTCCAAGGGACCAGTTGGATTTCGGGTACAATCCAACCTAGAAGCTATCCAAAAGAAACCAAAACTCAATAGAAGTGTGCCAAAAGATCTGTTTCATCATGTGTAATTCAAAGTGACAGATGGAGCATCAATCAGACGCCCAGTCTGTGAGTTATTGGATTTTCATTCCAGGGGCCCGGTTGGTTTTGTGAGCGAACCAACCCGACCGCACTCCGACGACCTCCAGACCTCGAGCGGAGTAAGCCAAAAGATCCATCTCACATATAGAAATCCTTGAAAGTCGACGGTACTTCAATCAGACGTCCGGAGCTCAAGATATAATCGTTTCCGCACCGAGGGCCCGGTTGGTTTCGTATCTGAACCAACTCAGCCGAATCCAAAATATGCAGCACCTTGAGTGTAATATACCGAAACGACCGTCTCGATCCATTGATCGTATCGCCGCTAACGGTGCATCGATCGAAGGTCTACAGTTCAAGATATGGGCAAAAGACCGAAAAGGGCCCGAAAACGGGGGTATCGGGCCCCGACCAACCTGGCCCGAGACCCCCTGGGTCGGCCCGAACTGGATCGACCCGACCCGTGTCTGGGTTTTCCCAGTTGGGCGTGGCCCGGCCCGGCTACACGGCGCGCTGGCGCGCGGCGCCAGCTAGCTCGGCTGAGCCATTCGGTTATGCGGGGGGGGGGGGGGGGGGGGGGGGGCTGCCCCCCGCCGTTCGGAAACCGCGGCCCCAATTAAGGGGCCACTCAGCTGGCTATCCATGGGATTTGACCCCCGGCTCTTTCCATGTCCGGCCGACCAGGGCGGGCCGGCCGGTTCTTGCTCCACGGGACCGGCGTTTTCCGGTCCCCTCCTTGCTCCGATGCTGGCGGCCCGTCTCTGGTCGCCGGTCACCCTGCTTCACCGCGGCCCAGAACCGGCTGCGGCCTTGGTCGACCGGCGGAGCTTGACGGCGCCGTGCTCTTCCACCGCGGCCCCGCTCCGGCCGCGGTGTCATCGGGTTTCTCCGACGCGGCGTGACGACGTCGTGTCCTTGTTCGATTCCACGGCGCGGCACGACGGCGCCGAACATTCGTTGTCGCACGATCACACGTGGTGCAACGGCACCGCACAATACTCGTTTCAAACCACAATGAAACAAACACACGGATAAGGGAGGAGGGTCGGCCGTGTTTGTGCCGTCCGGCCCCCTCTCGTTAATCGATATCATTTGGTCGTATTTTCATGAAGAACGAAAAAGTTGTAAACACGAAAAAAATATTTAAATAACCCCTACCTTGAGTGTAGCTAGAACGGGGGTTCACTGCAGAAAACGACGTCGCGAGGTGAAGCTCTGTATGTTGACGGAGAACGTCCGAGGAGGAAGTAGCATCTCCTTTTCTTTTACACGGGAAGAAGATCTAAAGAGGGTGCGTCGTCGATCTTTGGAAAATGGTGTCACACCCCGACTGCGGAGAGGAGAAGAGACGGCACGTCGATCGCTTCTTACGGTGAGGGCGTTCTTCGTCGAAGTCTTGGTGTTCTTCGTGATGAAGATGAAAACACCCAAGAGCTCTCTATTCAATTTTCCACACATAACAACCAAAAAAAATAAAATAAGGCTCATCCTTATTTTATTAACTCATGCCAGAATTCAAAAATTCAAAACTTAATTTAATTAATTGAATTGGTGAGTTGCCATACTTCAAGTGCAGAGAGGAAAAGTCACCCAAATTAAAGGGAAGTTTAAATGTTAAAATTGTTACGCAACTTAAGTGGGGGGGGGGTAAGAGGAGTTTGGGAGTTAAGGAAATTGAAAAGGTGGGGCTCGTGTCGGCCCCACCTTACCTTTAATCCACTCAAGAGAAACTAACAATCAGTGGGTCCCACCCTAACACATACACCATGGTTCTAACACATGGAAAATATAAATAAAATTCTTAACGAAATTTTATTTCACTCACACATAATCCACAAGTTTAAACAACTCATAAAGAGAAAACACAACTCTAGAAAAGGCGTTCCTAAGAAATTACCTGCGCTGCGGTTTCATCGGAGCCCTCGGAATTCGATTCCGAGCATCGGTTCAATAGTTATAATTTCATGCTCATTCGTTCACTGAAGGTACCCGAGCTAAATTTCAGATAGAAATTCTGGACACACCGGGCCTCGGAATCCAGTGCCGTTAGAAACTGCGTTCTTGTAAAATCTCAAAGAAAATTAAGAAAAAATTTCCCTTTAATTTTACGGGTCTTTACATTACTCCCACCATAAGAATTTACATACCCGTAAATCTTTAACACTAACTAGGGATACAAAAGAGGTACTGAGCACGCATCAGAGACTTCCGCTCCCATGTGCTTACCTGGAGATTATCGTACTGCCAAAGAAAGTGCACCTGAGGAATCAATCGACCTCGTAGGATCCTCTCTTTTCGGTCCTCGATCCCCACTGAAACCTCTGTGAATGTAACCCCATCTCCATCATCTAGCTCCTCATGATCGATGATATGCGAAGGGTCGAGCACGTATCTCCTCAGTTGAGATACTTGGAAAACATCGTGCACCTGGTGCAACTGAGGTGGATGGGTCAAGCAGTAAACCCACCTCGCCTACCCAACTTAGGACCCAGAAAGGTCCATTGAACCTCGGAGATAACATGACGCCTTGGCCATATCTTTGTAAACCGCGTCGAGGTGAGACCCTTATAAAGATGTGAACGCCATCCTTGAACTCTAGAGGTCTCCAATTCCAGTTAGAACTGAAACTCAAAACAACTGTTTCCACAAGGGTAAGGTTGACCGACTCAAGTGTGATCGGTCGCACCCTCCTGTGCATGAGTTTATCCTATGCTACCTAGCATTTCCTTTTCACCAACCAAGGAAAACCAATCCCGACGTCATAGTTAAAACACAACCTTATTACCTAATACCGTCAATTTGAGTATGAACATTTATTGCCCATTCCATACTCAAACTAACGTCGTAAGGCCTCGACGCTGGCACCAAGAGTTTCAAACTGAAACTCTCGCCTCGAGGGTCTGACCACACCGTCGGTGTAAGTGTGATTATCGAGTCTCCTCCCAAGGTATCTCCAGATGTGAGGGTCAAGTCCATGGCTTACCGAAAACTCTAGGTCTGGAAAAGGATTTGTGAAAGCAAGGAATGATTCATATCGACGTCAGTTACTACATTAGTTAGTAGTGGACACAGACTATCCCTTGAATCATTTTAGAGCCATTGGGTCACACTCCTTGACCACATGTAACCACACTCTTCCTCCTCCCTCCAGCTCCATGAGCCTGACGGGGATAACTAAGGCGGGTGGTTGTTGCATGTTAAGATGTACACCACCTCATGCTGCTATCCTAGCTCTACCTCCACGTCTACTACTCCGCAGACTCTTCTCTCTTTAAAGCTTCCTCTTCTTTAAACTCTTAACACACTCGAGTCTCTTTGACAGGAAACAGTTTCCTGTTTCTTACTACACTGTGCAGTCTTCATCCGCTCCTGGATGGTCTACATCTTCTTTGCCTACGATCTGAAAGAGGTACTAAAATTTCTCCTTTTTCGAAAAGAGAAACTCGGTCTCATCCCATTGATGAACCACACCCATTGCCTAATACAGACAATCCTGAAATGAATGATGTATTCATGCCATGGATGACGTCGTAAGGCCTTGACGTAACTACCAAGAGATCCAACCGTCACTCTCGCCTCCAAGGGTCGAGTCACGTTGTCGGCATCAGTGTGAGGTCATGGGTCGCCTCCAGTAGAAATCTCGAAAGTGAGGGTCAAGTCAACAGTTTTAATCGGGAACTCTCAACATCAACCAAACAAAAGGACAGGAAAGAAAACATCACAAAGATACGTGTATTTTTTATTATTGCATCTCATAGTACAAAGACATGAATACAACATCAACATGGAACTAGAAGTACAAGGGATGTATCCGCTAGTTCCTCTCCTATCCACCTGCTCCTGGAGCACTCATGCCTTGTCCATTGCTCAGCTGTTGCTCAAGAACCAGCTGTTGCTTCTGTCTTGGCGGCTCCTCCAACACCCACAGATCAACTGTACGAGGAGTCGGACAGTCACATGCCAGGTGACCCTTCCTGCCGCATTCATAACACTTCTTGCTTCTCGTACGGCTGGCTATAGTCCTCTTGGACCTCTGCATCATCTGTCTACGGCCCACAGATGACTCGGCTACTGATCGAAAAACACGCGGCAAAGGCAGCAACTCCTGAACACACTCGGGGTGTACAACTACTGGCACAAAATCCACCCTGAAGAAGGTCTCGAATTCTTCCCATGAGAAGGTCATCCCATCGCAAAACTGGAACAAGTGGCTCCACCACCTACCTACTGCTGCCTGAAGAAGGCTGACAGCAAAGATCACCATGAAGTTTGTTGGCGTCCCCACTAGCCTGAAGACACTCACCACAGCCTCCAGCCAATCCTCAGCCGCCTACGGGTCCGTCTCTCCCCGGAACCTGGGTGGGCTCTGGCGCTGGAACTCGTGCAGTGTGCTCAAGTGGCGTGCATCGCCTACAGCTGGGGCTGGTGGCATCGGTGGCCCAACGTATGGTAGTACCGCTGGTGCCTCAAATGCAAGAGGGCCATGTACCGAAGCCTCATCGCTCGGTAGGCTATCTATACGCACATCCCTCTGGGTCTAGCTGGTCGTCCGTGAAAAGGCATCCTGAAAGAATCAACGTGACAAGGTCAAACGATTATACCTGGTGAGCTGACCTGGTTTGAGCTGACTTTTAAAAACATCTGGAAACACACACACAATCAGTGTTTTCGTGCACAAAGTTAGAAATAAGTTGTCAGGGTCCTGGTGTATGGATACATCGGCTGCCCGCACCAATATTGGACTCCCTGAACTGAAAACCACACTCGGTACTCTTAACACTATTGCTTCACAGAGAGAAAACATCAGAGTTATAAGTTCTACGGTAGAACCGACTCCTCTGATACCAATTTGTCACGACCCGTCCTTGGGGTCCGTGTCTTGACTACCCCAAGCCCGCCTTCCATAGGCCAGGGGCTGGAGACTAGCACCAAAGGCGTAAATCCCAATAACTAGGAAGGAATTTCCTTTATAAAAGTAAACAAAACACCATAGAGTAAAAGAGGAAGTAAAACACTATGTACAAAGAGATGTGCTGAAAGGTAAATGGGCCAGAATACAAACCCAAATTAAAGTACAACTACAACTGAACAAAGTACAACAGCTGTAAAAATGGAAGTGGCTCCTGGGTCATCCTCCTCGGATCCTACCTGAAGGGTAGGTAGAAATGGCGCAGCTCCTGGATCGTCCACCACGGAACCTACCTGAAGGGTAGGTACAGATAGCCTCCACAACGTTCTTTCTTGTCAACCTCCTCCGAGTGTCGTCTCTCCGTGAAGTCCACCTATGGATACTGACTCGTCGTGTGGTCCACCTCCGGGTACCATCCAGTCCTCGATCACTCGGCCTCCGTCAGCACTGCTCGTCGTCTACAACAAACACAACGAGGTGCAGGCATAGCCCGTGCAGGGGTGAGTATAACTATACTCAGTAGGGACCCCAAGACCCTCAAGGTCTCACTAAAATCAACATGGATAACCACAAAGAATATCTCAACAGATAACCTCTACTTAGGTATATTCCCATGCATATACCTAAGTTATCAAGTAACTAATCTCAATCATTAGGAAACACAAATATTATGAAATCAATAGGTAAAAACTACCCAGGTATATGCCCATAGATATACCTAAGTTATCAAGTAACCCATCTCAATCGTGAGGAAACACAATGGTCATAGACTCATCTCAAACCAGGATTTTCATTATCCAAACCGTAACTGCTGAAGAGCCCCGTCTTTGGAGTGTACAGTGGTCCTATCATGACTTCGAGGTACTTCTCACTAATCCATGTCTCTAAGGTACTCCTTCTGTCGAGTACCGCGGGTCTGCTGCAAAATACTGGGTGCTCCGTCCGCTGTGGGTCTACCGTCAAGTATCGAGCGCTCCCCCTAATAGCGTACAGAGGTACTCCTCCGGTCAAGTACCACGGGTCTGCTGCCAACTACCTGGCGCTCCGTCCGCCATGGGTCTGCTGCCAAAGACCGGGCGCTCTGTCCACTGGGCTTATCGAGTCACTCCAAGTCATGTCGTCCAAGCAGTCGTCAGGTCTCAGTCATCTACACGGTCTCCGTACTCCGTTTGCTTGTCTCCGGGAGGGACCTCTACAACAGCTACTGGTCAATATTCCATGTATCACAATGTCCCATGAAGATGTATCTCAAAGGACCGCCGCGTCATAAGGGTCTCAACGCAACAGACGGCGCGTCAATCGTACTCCCGGCCTGGGAGTTTTTAGCCTTTTCGTCCGAGGGGCCCGGTTGGTTTCGAGTGCGAACCAACCCGGCCGTATCTCAAATGTACCCTGAACTCTCATATGGTATACTCAAAGGGACCGTTTCTCCACGTGATCACCAACGCCGCTGACGATTTGTCAAATGGATGTCCAGTCTGAAGATAATAGTTTTTCTGTTCGAAGGGCCCGGTTGGATTCCGGGTACAATCCAACCCGGCCACAATCCAATAGCAACCAAAACTCAGGCGAAGTATTTCAAAAGTTCCGTCTCATCAAGAGGAATTCAACGAGACAGACGGCGCGTCAATCGGACGCCCGGTATATGAGTTATGGTATTTTTCGTTCCAGGGGCCCGGTTGGTTTTGTGAGTGAACCAACCCGACCGCACTTCGACGACATCCAAACCCCGAGTGGAGTAAGGCGAAAGATCCTTATCACTTATAGGAATCACTAAATGTCGATTGTACATCAATCGGACGTCTGGAGCTCAAGATATAAGCGTTTCCGCTCCGAGGGCCCTGTTGGTTTTGTATCCGAACCAACCCGGTCGAATCCAAAGTATTCAGAACCTTAATTCTAATATATCGCAACAACCGTCTCGATCCAATGATCGCATCTCCACTGACGGTGCATCGATCGGAGGTCTACAGCTCAAGAAATGGGAGAATGACCAAAAAGGGACCAAAACAGGGGTGTCGGCCCCCGCCCGAGACCCCCTAGGTCGGCTCGGCGGCCCAGTACGGCGGCCTGGCTACCCGGCGCGCTGGCACGCGGCGCTAGCTGGCTCGGCCGAACGGCCGAGCCATTCGGTTATGCGGGGGGGGGGGGGGGGGGGGGGCTACCCCCCGCTGTTCGAAAACCGCGGCCCCAATGAAGGGGCCGCTCAGGTAGCCAACCAGGGTTTTGACCCCCTGCTCTTTCCCTATCCGGTCGGCCCGCCTTGGCAGGTCGGTTCGTGCTCCACGGGACCGGCGTCGGCCAGCCCCCTCCTTGCTCCGACGCCGGCGGCCGATCTCCGGCCGCCGGTCACCCTGCTTCGCCGCGGCCCGGAACTAGCTGCGGCCTTGGTCGACCGGTGCGGTACGACGACGTCGTGCTCTTCCATCATCGCCATGCTCCGACCGCAGTGTATTTGGGTATCTCCGACACTACGTGACGATGTCGTGTCATTGATTGTTTCCACGGCGTGGCGTGACGGCGCCACACATTCTTTGTCGCACGATCACACACAGTGCAACGGCACCACGCCATACTCGTTTCAATCCACAAAGAAACAAACACACAGATAAGGGAGGAGGGTCAGCTGTGTTTGTGCGGTCCGGACCCCTCTCGTTAATCGATAGCATTTGGTCGTATTTTCACGAAGAACGACAAAGTGTTAAACACGAACAAAATAATAAAATAACCCCTACCTTGAGCGTAGCTAGAACGGGGGTTCACTGCGGAAAACGACGTCGCGAGGTGAAGCTCCGTTTGATGACAGAGAACGTCCGAGGAGGAAGTAGCATCTCCTTTTCTTTGACACGAGAAGGAGATCAGAAGAGGGTGCATTGTTGATCTTTGAAAAAAGGGGCCACACCCTGGCTGCGGAGAGGAGAAGACATGGCACGTCGATCTCTTCTTACGGTGACAACGTTCTTCGTCGAAGTCTTGGTGTTCTTCGTGATGAAGATGAAAACACCCAAGAGCACTCTCTTCAATAGTCCCCACACAACAACCAAAACAAAATAAAATAAGGCTCATCCTTATTTTATTAACTCATGCCACAATTCAAAAATTCAATACATAATTTAATTAATTGAATTGGTGAGTTGGTATACATAAAGAGAGGAGTGGAAAAGTCACCCAAATTAAAGGGAAGTTTAAAAGTTAAAAGTTTTATACAACTTAAGTGGCGGGGTTAAGAGGAGTTAGAGAGTTAAGGAAACTGAAAAGGTGGGGCTCGTGTGGGCCCCACCTTACCTTTAATCCAGTCAAGAGTAACTAACAATCAGTGGGTCCCACCCTAACATCTATACCTAGGTTCTAACACATGGAAAAGATAAATAAAATTCTTAACGAAATTTTATTTCACTCACACTTAATCCACAAATTTAAACAACTCATAATGAGAAAAAGCAACTCTAGAAAAGGCGTTCCTAAGCAATTACCGTTGCTGCGGTTTCATCAATGCCCTTAGAATTCGATTCCGAGCTCCGGTTCAAAAGTTAGAATTTCTGGTTCGTTCGTTCACTGAAGGTACCCGAGCTAAACTTCAGAAATAAATTTCGGACACACCAGGCCTCGGAATCCAGTGCCGTCAAAAACTGTGTTCTTGTAAAATCCCAATGAAAATTAAGAAAAAATTTCCATTGAATATTACGGGTCTTAACATATTAAACAAAAATATTATAATTTATGATTTATTAATTATTCAAAATGTTTAATATTGGAATGTACACTAAAAAAAATTTAATTACATCTTAACAATTAAAAAATATAAAAAATATTTTATAACATGTATTATTTAAAAAATCAAAATAATATCCATGAAATTGGAATGATACTACAATAATATATCAAAAATTGAAATTATATATTAATAAAAATTACTTAAATTAAGAATTCATGTTTCAGAAGAATGGTATGAAAAAACATATTAATATGTATGGAAATGAGGAATAGTTCACAACTACATATTACAAGTAACAAAAAATATTTAATTTTATGGATATAATACAATCACAATTATTGTTTTTTGGTAAAAAAATGTAATCAATTACAAATAAATATAAATAAAAAAAATTAATATATAAATATTTAGATAATGTTTTACAAAGTAAATATCTCAAGAATGTGTTTTTTTCAATATCAGTGTTGAAATTTTGACTTCTTACGACTTCATTCATAATTTTAGATAGTTTTCATTTGTCAATATTAAACCCCTTATATTTTCATTCAGTTGTTATTTTATCTTATATACATTTCATACTAACATTTAACCACCCATCCGAACTCAATTGAATGTTATTCCATAGGTGGAGCAGGCCATATCTTATATTCTATTTGGGAATATATTTTTTTACTTACCATTTTTTTAATTTATTTATGGATAATAATATATATAGGTAATATTTATTAGGGTGATTATATAATTAATTTTATTATTTTTATCATATTTTAAATTGAATCGGTTTATTTTCATTTTATTCATAGATAATTTTATATTGGCTTTGACATTAATTACAAAATATTGATGGGAATCTATTTTTGAACACACTCCAAATAATTGATTTTTGATAATATTTTCATTAATTTATTCTAGTAATTTATTCTTTTATTTATTTTGGTTATCAAGGTATTTCATATTATCATTTATTTAAAAATTAATCACCTTAGAATAAAAATTATTAAAAATATGAAATTCATTTCATTATAATTTTATTAATTAATTAATTAATGCTCTAATAAATTTTTCTCTTCTATTTCAAAATACATTAATATTTATTATTCTTTAATGGGGAAAATATAAATTTATTCCATCCATATTATTTCCCTTGGGGGATTATAGTAATATTTATTGCAATTATTCATGATAAATGTTTATTTATCACAAGACAAACAATATAACATTGGATTTCCATTATTTAAATATTCAAAGGGTATAGAAATATATTATGTATCATTATTTAATGAATTGATTAGATATGAAATTCTGTAACATTTTTGTTAATATTTTCTTGTGGTCCTTGACCCCATTATTCATTATTCATTGGTTGGGGTTCATCATATCTTTTTTCATGAATTATTTTTTAAATTATGGAGGTATCATGGGTTATCCATAGTTGGCACATTGTTTTACCAAACCATGTTCCGAACTATTAAAAATTGTGGGATACATTATAGAGATGGTTTTCATGTTTGAAACATGATTTCAAATAAATTTTTTCCAATAATGAGTACCCAAAAAACTGTAAGAAACCAGATCTTCGTTTCAGGTATGTCTTCCTTTTTCTTGGAGTCTTTGAGAAATGATGGGTTTCTGGAAATTTTTTATGTACACGCCATGTTCTTTATGCTTACAATCCGTGTACTCCATTGCCACGCCAAGCCGTGTTCTTGCCGTGTCTGGGATACACACAGGGCGTGTAGGGGTGATGTGGAGGCCACTTAAAGTGGAGTATAGAAAAACAGAGTACATGCTGTGTACCCCGGAAGTAAACACCATGTATTTTTTTCCATTAAATGTACTAGGGTCACGCCTGACGGACAGAACACCTTTCTTCTAGGCTTTTTTCGTCCTAGAGAAGCCGTACGAATGTGATTCTTCTCTTAGCCCTCGTGGATCCATCGGATCTATGTTTCAACTACCGTCGATTGCATTGAGACCGTAGTGGTGAGTTCTTCTGTCTCCTAGAGACATGTTTTCCAATTCATCCTCTTTCTCAAGTTGTCGGTGATTGAGTGTTTTTGATGTTTTTGTAGATCATCATCCTTCTAAGAAGAATCAATCTTTGTGGCTCAAGTATATCAATCTCCTAGGATCGAGGTAGGTGTATTGTTTCCCTACGTTGAATGTCATTGAGTTTTTGTGAAAAAAGTGTCGTATATGCATGTATCGGGTATCCCAGGTTAGGGATTTCAATTCCATTTTTTAATTTGCTTATATTTCTTGTTTTCGAGTGGTTAATTGATAGTAATATATTCTTGGTCTCATGTTAGAGGATCACCCATGTGTGATTTCCCTTGACGTGGCCATTTATCATTGTTTGGCTTAGGTTACCTATTAGGAAAACCTTGTATCATTGTTTTTCTCCCTTGATATAGATGATTTCATGTATTTCCTTTTGTTTATATGCTTTTGATGCATTGTAGCTATTAGCCATGTAGTCGTTGAACTTACTTTGGGCTGCTGATAGTCGATTACGCATTGACGAGACTGCTCTGGGCTGTGTGAAACTGGTTCAGTAGAGTATAACAGGAATTGGCGATTAAGGGCATCCCCGGAGAGTTTTTTATAAATTAGTTTCGGACATAAGAACTACATGAATTTGACTTCTTACTTCCCAAGTGTGTCTTTATTTTACCCATGTATTAAGACCACATGAAGAATTAGACGTAAGTGCTTCCCTAGAGAGTCTGTAGCTACAGTTGCAAGACCGTAGGGGAATATATGGTGAGAGCTTCCCAGAGTGTCTGTTCCTTGTATGATTATTTGAATAGAGGGGTCTTCCAGTTGGATCCACCCATAGAGTCAGTATTATTATTATTTTTTGTTGGTTGTGACGAGTACACCAAGCCATAGAACAAGTTTGGGTTTTTACTGCTTGTTGTCTAGGTAGTCTGTTGAGTTACATGTTGTGTTACTTGTTGTGCCTTGAGAATATAGAGTTATTTTCTAGACTCCTTGGATGATAATTAAATGATCGTATTTAATTAAAAAATAAATGCGAATGGAGATTTTTAGGATAGTTACTTTGGTGTACCTCTGTTTCTCTGCTGTATTTATTTTCTTTACATTTTCTATATTGCTCACTAACAGTAGGTCACCGATTTTGTGGTGATTACCTACTGGGATTAGTCTCACACCCTGTTTGGGTCCTTCTTTTCATCCCAAATAGGTTATATGGTTGCAGGTGTGGATATGGATTTGGCCCTTCTACTACTGGTACATGATTTCTGGTTGGAGCTGGAGTGCATAGGACCTAGCATAGGCTTGCGATGCTTCGGGAGTTTCTATTACATTTAGTACATTGATTTCAGTTGTATTTCCGCATGTTGTTTTGTTTTTTTATTTCCTTAGATACTTGTACCTGCTGCATCATTATCATCATTACTATATATATTCATTGCTTCTTCTATTTGGTTTTAGTTGTTTTATGTCGTTCACTACTTCCACCATTTACTGTTATTTATTTTCCCATGTATTCCTTAAAAAATATGGGCATAGTTTCCCCAATAACATACCAAGGCCCTCGTTTCTAGTTGGTATCCTCTGGCATTTGGGGAAATGCACTTGAGCTCATGTGTCAAACTGGGCATGGGGCACCAATTGAGTGGCTCTGGATTCGGGTCGTTACAAAGTGGTATCAAAGGGAGGTTCTTCCTTTTCTATTTGAGTTACTGTTTGGCGACATTAGACAGGTATATAACATAATAGGTAAATGTTAAATAGCTATACCCGAGCGTTCTAGAACCCGTGTATTGGGAAAAAGTCAGATTACCTCGAATGTTGTAATTTCTGAGTTCTGTAAATGTGACAGTTTAATTGATTTCACCATTGGGTGAGGAACTTGTTTTTTTCTATTACTTTTTATTTTATTACGGTTCTATTATGTTACAACCTAATGATATGAGGTTATGCCTTCTCATGCATTATATGGGCACATGATTGAAACTCGCATGCCATGAATTCTCCCATGCCATATAGGTTGCATAAGAGATTTCATGTTGTTGTGATATAATTTTTGATAGACAATTCATGCTGTTTTGAAAGCTGTTGTGATAAAATACCTACTATGTAAATAGTGTATCAGTTGTTAAGAGCCTCTTTATCACAGAAGGCAAACTTTGGTCTGAGAGTTTTTATGGTCCCTTGAGGATCAGAATTTGTTTGTTCGTGAGTTTGTAATAACATTTATTGTTATATGCATTGTTATGATGTCGTTCTTTGATTCGCGGGGAGTATGGGCCACCATGGATCGGAATTTGGCACCTTAACCTCTGTTTTCTGTGTTTTCTGGGCTTCGGTGCATTTCTGAGGCCACTGTCCCGAAAAAACGATAATACAAGGTGTGTAATTTATAATTACACACCATGTAGTTTTTGGTCATGTCACTGACTGTGTGGACAAGGACATGGGGTTGTAAAAGGGTGTTTAGGAACACTCCATGTACAGTATGTACACGTCGTGTAGTGGTAAACTGTGTATCCAGCCATGTCCCTAACTACAAGGGTCGGGAAAACTCTAGTTTTACACACCGTGTTCAGTATGAAAACGCCATGTAGTCTTGTTCTAGGTACCCAACAGTGTCACGAACAACACAGGTTGATGTTATCTTATCCTATACACGCCGTTCTTGTTCAGAACATGCTATGTAAGGGTCATCCATGTAGTTGGTCGTGTAACGAACCACACTGGCCGTGGTTTTCTTTCAAGTGCACGCCATGTCCCTTGGGAACACGCCGTGTAATTTTGACCATGTGTCAGGCCATGTCGCTAACAACACGGGCCAGGTAAGGCATGTCTAGTGCACGTCGTCTCTTCCACAACATGCCATGTAGTCTTCGGTTGGGACAGTCCATGTGACTTTTTCATGTAAGAGTAACCGGGTAGGGGGAGAGGGGTCAGTACATTCCATGTAGCTTGATAACATGTCGTGTAGTCAATTTGTTTACATAGCCATGTATGGGCAAGGTACATGCCTAGGGTAAAATTTCTAGAAACACGTCGTGTAGCCATTCTAAACGCCGTGTAGTCATTTTTTTCCAATTTTAAATGTTTTCCCCTCATGTTCCCTTTTACTCTCATATGTAGCAGTTGTGTTCGTCTTTAATGAAGGTTTGTTTTGATCTTTCAGAGCTATGGCACCAAGACGTCCTCTCGTTGCACGACATGAACTAGGCAGTGATCGTATGCCCGATGTGACTGATTAGGGACTACCAGTAGTTCCTCTTATCATTCCGAGCATGGTACCTGCAGTGATTCTGGACATTGGTATCGACGCCCAGTTTAGAGAGGGTTTCATGATATTCATGAATACCTTCTAGGGAGTTCAGCATCCTTCCCCGACTTTGGCAGAGCAGACGTGGGTTTTTCAGCAACAACATCCTCCCACGTTCACAGCAGATAGAGGACCACAAGCTGCAGAGTCATGGCTAGAATCCATGTTATATATCTTATTCCAACTCGAGACACCACCATACAAGAGTTTGAATATCACGAATTACATGCTACAGGAATCCTCCAAATGATTGTGGGAAGTAGTTTCTCAGGCAGGGCACCAATAGACTATGGCATGTGATGAGTTCCAGTGTATGTTCTACGACTACTTCTACCCAGCAACGCTGAGGTCTGACAGAGCAAGCGTGTTCATGAACCTGCAATAGGGTACTCTTTCAGATATGGATTACTCCTCTCGTTTAACAGATTTAAAGCGTTTCCCTCCCATTCTAGGGAATGAAAAGCTATTCTTGGCAAGGACGTCTAAAGTGGGACTAAAACCAGAGATAATATCGCAGGTGAATGTCTTCCAGTTGAATTTTATTACTCTAATATTCAACCAGGTGCTACTAAGGGAAAGGAACCTGAGGGAAACTGGATCTATGGACCAAGGTGGTTCAACATTCAGGGCTTATTCTTTTCAGATAGACAGCATGAAGCGCCACTGAGATTCTATCCAATGCGTCCCAAGGAAGAGAGTTATTATTTCTGATAGATGAGATCTCCCTTATAGAACTGAAGTTGAATTTTATCAGTGTGGGAGGAGTGGGAATAATAATCCACAGTGACCGAGACACCCAGTGGAGTGCCGATATTGCGGCAAGATGGGTCATCTACAACGTTTCTACAAGGTTCCCCTTCTAGAAGCTAGTGAAGGAGGATCAGTTTCGACCCCGCGTACAGAAGCATGGTTCCAGTTCCACAGCAGAATAAGGGATGGAGTTCTTCAGGAAGTCCGGGTTAGGGTAGAGGCCATGGATGCAATGGTCAGGCTCAGGGAGGAGCAGCTCAAAGTTTTCAGGCTGCTATACAGGGCTGTGGTACATGCCATACTTTTTCTGTAGAGAAGAATCATCAGGAGCAGGATCCAAGAACCTCTACATTTCTAGGTACGATCATAGAAGCCTTAGTTTTATCTTCATCCCTTTTTGATACTGTTGCATCACATAGATTTATCTATGTTACTATCTGGAAGGGCCTTGGGCCTTGTATCTTTTTGTCTGCTGACATGCTAACCCTGGACACGTCCTTGGGAACGAGGGCATCTAGCGTACATCATTTCAAATAATTCCCTCTAGATGTTGAAATTTGTCACTTCTTATGGGACCCTTATGTCCTAGAGATGGCAGGCTACGATGTCATTCTTGGGATGGACTAGTTGGTTCCCTTCCAGGAAGTCGTCATTTTCTATCGCTGGAGGGTGAGTTTGGTATCACTAGAAGGCATGTCAATTCTTCATAGAGGTGAGTGGGATGTCTAGGTGAGTAGAGCGAGAACAGATCATCAAAGGCAATGAGGGATGATGAACCAATTTTCTAGACTATATCTGGATGACCAGGGGACTTCACAGTTATACTTTCTTCCTGTGGTATATCGTTTGAGAGATGTATTTCTAGAGGACTTTTCAAGTTTACATTTGGAGTGTGAGGTAGACTTATCGATTGAGCTCATGCCAGGAGCGGCACTATTGTCCATTCCTCCATATTGGATGGCCACACATGAGTTGCATGAGCTAAATAAGTAATTAGAGGAGTTGCAGGCAAATGGTTTCATCTGACCCAGTACTTCTCCTTGGGGTTCGTCTTTCCTTTTTGCGAAGAAGGAAGATGGTAACCTTAGGCTTTGCATATATTGTCGGATGTTGAACCAGTTGACAGTCAAGAACTGATATCCCTTGATGAGGATTGATGATATCTTCGATCTGCTTCGTAGATCCAGAGTATTCTTGAAGATCGACTTGAGATCTGGATATCATCAGTTGCATGTCAGACCATCTGATATACCCCTTACAGCATTTTGGAATAGGTACGATCTGTATGAGTACTTGGTTATGCCATTCAATATCAGAAACGCGCAAGCAGTCTTCATGGCGCTGATGAACTGAGTGTTCTATCCTTACTTGGATTCCTTCTTGGTGGTTTTTGTGTACAATATCTTGGTGTACACTCACACTCGACATGATCATGCAACCCATCTTGATCTTGTTTTTAGAACACCGAGGGAGCATCCGTTATATGATAAGCTCTCAAAGTGCCACTTTTGGATGGACGAGATCCACTTCCTGGGTAATTTCATATCAGAGACAAGGATTTCAGTAGACCTAGAGATAGTGAGAGCAGTAGTCTCTTTGGAGAATCAGAATAATGTCTTCGAGGTACGATGTTTATTGGGGTAGGCTAGTTACTACATGCAGTTTATACAGGACTTCTCATTCTTATCAGTGCCATTGATGGGCAAGACTGAGAAGGGGGTAAAGTTTCTTTGGTCGGAAGCCTATGATTCAACATTTCAGGAGCTAAAGGAGAGGTTGACTTCGGCACTGATTCTATTTTTTCCAGAGCCGGGCATGAGTTTTACAGTTAACTGTGATGCATCTGGAATTAGGCTGGGAGGAGTGCTTATGCAAGAGGATCGTGTTGTTGCGTATGGATCTCGGCAGTTGAGGCCACATGAGAGGAATTTTCCTATGCCCATCATGGAGTTGTCTACAGTTTTTCATGTTTTTAATTTTTTGAGGCATTACCTCCTGGGAGAGCATTTTTTGGTATATACTGACCCCAAGAGTCTCAAGTACATCTTTACGCAGCGCGACATGAATCTGAGACAGCAGAGGTGGGTTGAGTATCTCTTTTCCTTCAACTTCGAGCATGCCTATACGCTTGGGAAAGGAAACACATTGGCTGATGCACTGAGTAGGAGAACTCATATACATGCAGTTCAGGAGGCCAGCAGTGAGTGGCATCTTATGGCTCTATTCTCTGAAATGCATTTTGAGGTGCACAACAAGCAGGGGCAGGCATTCCTATCTTCTGAATCTATTACCTCTATGCATCTTGATCGATTTCATATGAGGCAGTTAACAGATTATTAATTCCTAGTCCTACGGGAAAGCGTGTCAGGAGAGTACCCTCTTCTTGTATGGACCGTTGGAGAGGATGAGATCTTGTGTTTCCAAGGACGTGTATGGGTACTAGCAGATATATGCGAGGAGCTGATGCGAGACATTCATTCCTCTATCTGGGTAGTTCATCCTAGTGTCACCAAGATGTATCATGATCTACACTGCCAGTACTGGTAGCCATGTATGATGAGAGATTTGGATAGTATTGTCATGTGATGTTCCACTTTTCAGTAGGTGAATGCAGAACACCAGTGGCCAGCAAGGCTTTTGCAGCAGTTACCCATTCCCGAGTGGAAATGGAATGATGTCCCAATGGACTTCGTGATAGGGTTACCGAGATTGTCTAGAGGGAACGAAATGTTATGGTTTGTCATTGATAGGATCATGAAGGTTTCTCCCTTCTTTACAATAAAGGAAACCATTAGTGTCGATGAGCTTGGACGGTTGTATGTCCGTGAGACTGTGCGCTTGCACGGGGTTCCGATTACTATTATTTTGGATAGGGATGCCCACTTTACATCACATTTCTGGAAGAGGCTATAGAATGCTTTGGGTACATAGGTACTTCTGAGTACAGCTTACCATCCCCAGACAGATGGCCTATCAGAGCGCATGATCCAGGTGCTTGAAGATATGTTTCGTTCTTGCATTCTAAAATTTGGCAGATCTTGGAAAAGCATATTCCTCTTGTGGAGTTTTCTTATAACAACGTTTTTTAGGAAACTATTCATATGACACCTTACGAGGAATTGTACGGTAGGCCATGCAGATCACCTTTGTGCATACTGGAGGCAGCAGAGGTATCTTTTTTGGGACCTCGTCTTGTTCAAGAAACATCAGAGAAGATAGAGTTGATTCGTAATAGGGTGGCTACTATACAGTCTCGTTAGAAATATTATGATGATCAGCGAAGATGAACTCTTCCGTTTGAGTTCGGAGATCATGTTTTCCTACGTGTTACCCCAAGGTTGGGACACAAGAGGATCAGAAGACAGGGTATGCCTTCGCCGAGATACATCATCACGTTTGGGGTTCTGGATAGAGGCGGGCCAGTTTCATATAGGTTGCAGTTTCATTTGAGATGTTAGGCTATGAACAACGCCTTCCATGTCTCTCATCTACGACATTACTATTCAGACCCGTCTCATGTATTTCAGCCCGAGGAGGTTGAGCTCGAAGAGGATACATCATTTGAGGAGCATCCTATCCGGATTGTCGATCATAGTACGAAGGTTCTCCATGGGCGGTCTGTTCCTCTAGTATGGGTGCTATGGCAGCATATGAGAGTACAAGATGAGAACATGGAAAGAGTGGTTGATGTATGATCATAGTGGCCAGAGTAATTTAGGGTTTTTTCTTCTCTATCTCGTTAGGGAAATTTAGGGATGAATTCTTTTAAGGGGGAAGTTTGTATGAACCTGGATCTTCGTTTCAGCTATGTCTTCCATTTTCCTAGAGGTTTTGAGAAATGAATAGTTTCTAGAAATTTTTAAAGTACATGTCGTGTACTTTTTGAGTACACATTGTGTACTCCCTTGCCGCGCCAAGTCGTTTTCTAGCCATGTCGGGGCCACACACACGATGTGTAGGGGTTATGTGGAGGCCGCTTAAAGAAGATTATTGAAAAACATAGTACACGCCGTGTACCCAATAAGTACACTGTGTATTTTCTTATTTTTTATTTAACAGACTGAGATCACACCTGACACACAAAACACCTTTAATCTAGGTTATATTCTTCTGAGAGAAGCCGTACGACCACGATTCTTCTCCAAGCCCCAGTGCCTCCATATGATATTTGTTTCAGTCGCCGTCCATTGCATTAGGACCGCAAAGGTGAGTTCTTCCTTCTCCTATTGCCTTGATTTCCAATTCCTTCTCTTTCTCATGTTGTCGTTGGTTGAGTGTTTTTTAATTTTTATCAGATCATCATCATTAAAAGAAGAATCAATCTTTGTGGCTCAAGTATATCGATATCCTAAGATAGAGGTAGGTGGTTTGTTTCCCAACATTGAATGTCTTTGAATTTTCATGCAAAAAGTGTTGGATACCCAGGTATCAGGTATCCCGGGTTAGGGATTTTGATTCCATTATTTAATTGCCTTATATTTCTTGTTTTCATGAGGTTAATTGATAGTAATATATTCTTGGTTACATGTTAGAGGATCACCCATGGGTGAATTCCCTTGCTTTGGCTGTTTATCATCATTTGGCGTACGTTTCCTGTGAGGAAAACCATGTAGCATTGTTTGTCTGCCTTGTTATATGTGATTGCATGTATTGCCTACTATTTACATGCTTTTGATGCATTGTAGCTATTAAATAAGTAGTTTTTTATCTTACTTAAGGCTACTGAGAGTCGATTACGCGTGACTAGGCTGCTCAGGGCTTTGTGAACCTGGTGTTGTAGACTAAAGAGGGAATTTCCGACTAAGGGTTTTCCTAGAGAGTCTGTTATAAATTAGTTGCGTACAAGGGATATACATGAACTAGACTTTGTGCTTCCCAAAAGCTCCCTTAGTTTATTCACGTATCGAGTCCACAAGATGAATTATATGTAAGTGCTTCTTCATAGATTATGTAGCTACCGTTGCAAGACCATAGGGGAATCGTCAGTGAGATCATCCCAGAGTGTCTGTGCCTTGTATGATTATTTGAATAGAGGGGTCCGCCAGTAGGAACCACCCAGAGAGTCAGTGTTATTATTTTGTTTGGTTGGTTATGATGAGTCCACCAAGCCAAAGAAGAAGTTTGGGTTTGTACAACTTATTGTCCAGGTAGTCTATTAAGATACCTGTTGTGTTACTTGCTATGTCTTGAGAATATAAAGTTGTTTTCTAGACTCCAAGGTTGATAATTAAATGATTTCATTAAATTAATAAACAAATTTGAATGTATATTTGTAGGATTCTTACTTTGGTGTACCTATGTTTCTCTGGTTTATTTATTTTCTATACATTTTCTATATTTCTCACTGATAGTAGGGCACAGATCTTGTGGTGATTTCCAACTGGGATTAGTCTCACACCCTGTTTGGGTCCTGATTTTCGGACCACATAGGTTATATGGTAGTAGGAGTGGATATAGATTTTCACCCTTCTACAACCGGTTCATGATTGCTGGTTGCAGCTTGAGACCATAGGACCGAGATTAGGCTTGCGATGCTTCTTGAGTTTCTGTTACTTTTAGTACATTGTTTTCAGTTGTATTTTAGCACGTTGTTGTGTTTTCTGCTTTCCTTACATACTTGTACATGCTGCATCATTATCATCATTACTATATATATTCATTTCTTCCAATGTTTCCTTTCAATTGTTGTATGTCGTTTACTTATTCCTCCAATGATTGTTATTTCTTTTCTCTTGTATACCTTACCAAATGAAGGAATAGTTTCCCCAATAACTTACCAAGGCCTTCAATGCTAGTCGGCAGCCTCTGGCATTTTGGGAAATGTGCTTGAGGTCATGTGGTGAACCAGGCACGAGGCACCAATTGAGTGGCTCCAGATTCGAGTCCTTACAAAAACCATACAGTTGGAGTTCATTATTAGATAGAAAATTTGAAAAAACATGTGATCCATTATTCTTAATCATTTACATGAAATTCAATTATTCCAAAAATAGATTAAAAATTTCAGGGTCTTTATTTTTACTTCCCAAACTACCCTAAATATTGTAAGATCCTCTTCCATGGACATGGAAGAACTCAAAAAACCCTTTTGTATTCCATGAATCCTTTCTATTGTTATTCAAATTTTGGTGATTGTCGGTTGATTCCTTTCCAATAATTTTTTCCCCAATTGCATTGATCCCACCTACTTCTCACTCCACCCCTATGGTAAGATAAATATCATTTTTGATGGTGGGATAAAAACTTTTTTAGATCCTAAATATAATTTTTATTTTTTGATCCTCATATATGGTTTTCATCATTACGGTTTCTCCATTCATGTTTGGTGATTCTTGACTGTAAATCATCTTGTGGACTATAATCCTATTGAGGATTTTGTTCATGATTTATAATATAAGGGAAATAAATCATCTCACCTTCCCAATCATAATTTTTCATAGGATACATTTATATATTAATTCATGTGTTTTTCTCTAGAACAATACAATATAATCCACTATTTTTCCATGGCTCAAATAATATTCAGGATATTATAGATTGGTAGAAGATATTTCATTTTTTATTTGAATTCATAGAAATTTCGTTTTAAATCATGGTGAAGTGTTCCAACATTAAGATTGTAGAAGCTATAATGGGATGGTGTAAAATGTGGTTGATGGAAGGGAAACCTGAGAGTATTGTGTTGAAGGAATATAAAATGAATTTCACTAATAGATTCTATTTTGATGTGATGTTTTTGTCTATGGATTGTAGTATTCAAGATCATGCATGATAAAAGAACCATGAATGAATACAAAAATATCATTATTAAGCTTGTGTGGTTTATTCATGAGATTGTATCGATTAGAATACCATTAATGATAATTTTATATGAGAGTATTATATGATATTCATTATTAGGATTTCATAATAAATATCTCATTCTAGTCTGTTGTACTGGATAAAGCGTCGTTGGTTCAGATTGACGTGGATGGAAAGTCAGTATTGATGGGAGTTTATTTTTCTCCAATAGTAAGTATGATTTCCATTATTGGAAAGAGTAATTTTGATTATTAACAATATAGATCTCAATAGTATGGTTCTACTACGTCTCATATCATTCATGGAAGCGGGAATTTTATTTTTTATTATTCTGCAAAGACATAGAACTCGAAAAACGATTTCAATGTGCCACATGATATGTGGATCTCATGGTAACTCTGGTAACTGGAAAAAGTTTTGTGATATCTATTATACTCCATGTAGTTTTATGATATCATCAGCACTAAAATGTACTGTAGATAAAAATCATGCTTCAAGGCCTAAGGGATTCCATCCAAAGGAAACTAGAATCATTATTCTTCACACCGTGGAAGTGTTTCATAAGTATATAAATATAGATGTGACTATTATGAGAGGTATTGTCACTATTAAATACTCATGAACCTCATTCATTTATTAAAATCAATATTTATAGTCATATTATTCATTATATATAGACTTTATATTATGTGATGAATATTGACACACCAATTAGAACTATGAGGGAGTTGGGTCTATGTTATACCCTGGTATATTATTTATAACGTATTTTCATATTTCAATGGATTATTGGGTTTTAAAAATGAAACCAATTGATTTAATATTTGGGATGGATTGGCTCATTTATTGTAAATACTAAATTGATTAATATATTAGATTTCTCACCATTACAACACATTATGTGGATTTCATCATTTTTCATGGAGAATCGGACATGAGGCCGTGTTACGTTAGAACATCTAATCCTGAGATGGTAAATGTAATATATTTGTTATCTATTAATATAGAATATGGGTATTTGATATTTTTTATCCTTCTAGTTATCATCGAGATTCTTACTATTTCCCTTCATACATATATTGTTTATTGCTGTTTTGGGAGGTATGGTTTTCTATTTTTTATGTTCCTGGTACAAAAACAATATAATCACATTCAAACCTAGTGGATGATTTGAAAATTAATACTATCTTGATTATCATATAGAGAAATTATTTATACACCTAAGTGGGTCACCATGGGAAGTGATTATTCTATTATATAAGAAATCTAATGCGTAAATTCACCTTTGGGTAGATTACCAAAATCTCAATGAATTTGCAGTAAAGAAAAAAACATGTTTCCATGGATTGTAGATATGGTTGACCGGAATAAAGGGGAATAATAATTATCTAGGATTCTTCATTGATATAATCATCACTTGTTGACAATAAATGAATCATGAATTTAAAAAAAACATCTTTCAATAGAAGGTGTGACCATAATAAGAACTTTATCATATCATATGGTGAAATGAAATCTCTTTGATTATTTAAATTTACTGAACAAGATATTTAATGAGTACTGTGATGAATTAACAATTTACTTTATGGATGAAATAATTATTTTAATAAATGTTCATGTAGGATCACCAACGTCAGCTACGAATTGTATTGTTATTGTTGACAAATCACATTTTTTTTCAATCCATCAAAATGTGATTTTGGGATTCTTGAAGTTATTTTGTTTTGATACGTGGTCTCAGAACGTAATATCTCAATAGATCCTAAGATTGTTAAATTTATTATAACATGATAATAGAATCACAATGATTTCTTAATTATTTGTTTCTTAGGTTTTACTATATATTAACGAATGTATGTAATGTATTAATCAATGTTGGTATCTCTAGCGTCTTCTATAACATGGAAGGGAGTAATTTTCTATTAGGGTGAAAAACATTTGAGTCCTTTTGTTGGAATGTAATATATTTTGACGTTTTCACCACATTTGACTCTTCTATACTATAAGTAGGGATAATTGGTTTTCTATTTTGAATCATGTTCATTTCTGGGTTTGTATTGTTATATTGGGTGATCAGATTGTTATCGTTGGATTTTGGAATCATAAAAAACTTCTAAAGAATTACTTGAATCATGTCCATGAACATGAAATTGTGATTCCTACTCTTATGAGTTGATGAGATTTCGTTTTTGATAAATGAATTACCATGAATTATAACAATAATAAAATTAGTTATATGTTCTCAAAGAATGATTTTAATCACCACATAATGAATAATGTATAAAATCTATATTTTTTGACAATCACTTCCCATATACCCCATGTAATGGGAATTTCATCATATATGCTTTGACCATGATACATCTATACCTAACCATGAAAGAATCACCATAATAGTGGAACATGATGGATCGTTTTTCTCAATTGAATATTGGAGTATGTGATATAGGAGAATATGTTTTTTAGAATGTATTAAGTTTACCTACAATCATATTGAGGTTTTTATTCTAGAATAATATCATTATGATTATTCTCTTAGCATATGAGACTCTCTTTATGGTGGTTATACCTTTCTAATGTGGCCATTCTCCAAGGAGTGTGTTCTATGATTTTGAAAACATTACTTTGTAACATTATTTATAAGGAAATATATGATTGTGGATTATGATAATTTCATCTGGTATGTTCACCTAGGTACCATGAATATGTTCTATCACATGTGACATCATTCTTTGTATCCAGGTATTAGATGGAGAATTAATGAATTTGTACCTCATTTTAATATTTTCCAAAAGGTTATTCCTACACACCCAATACCTTTATGATTTCCTCAAAATCATGATATTCCAAATTAGAGGTGGGATTGTATACAAAAAGACTTTTTTGGTTGGGCTTTCATGTACCCCAAGAAAGAATGATGTGATATGGATCGTGATCAATAAGTTGACCAAATCATATCATTTTATACTAATTTATGACATTAACAATGTTACGGAGCATCAAATTACCATTATAAAATATATATTTCATTTTTAAGGAGTTACAAAAATTTTAGTCTTTGATAAAGGTTCTTAGTGTACTTCATACATTTGGAGAGGCCTTCAAATGCATTGGGATATGAGATTTTTTTAGTACATTTTATAATTCATAGTTGGATGGATAGAAATAGAGTGATGTACTAATTCTTGAGAATATGATTTGTCCCTATAATCTTGATTTAGAAACATTATATTATGACCAATTATATTTGGTTGAGTTTAATATACAAATAATTACCAGTTCATGATCATTATTGATCATTTTGAGGCCTTATGTTCCCAGCCTTGCAAAAAATCATTGTGTTTTTCAAATATTGGTGGTTGTTTATTTGTTATGAAGATAATATTATAAGAGACACTAAAGAAATATTTATTTTATTCATTATATAATGATGACAAAACATAAATGGTACACATATTTTTTCACCATCATCATAGATCATTGGATTTTTTTTGTGACAATGTGTTCATGAATGATTGACCCCATTTTTGTCATGTGTGGCTTTGGAGTAAAGGGATATATTATCCAATGTTTTGGTACATTTTTTATCTTTTTTATGTGGTTGTTAATGTGGCTTATTATTTATAATTTCACGTTAAATAGAACTCAAAGCATAATTTGATCCATATATCTTTGTAACAAATTTAAATTACAAAAACATTTCTTGTTTTTGTGTTGGGATTTTATTGACATTGAGATTTTTTTCATTGAAATATATTATATTAATTTTTGATTATTCTGAAACAAAGTCACATTAGGAGAGAATTGTTACATTTGTTCTAGTGAAAGGGAAACTCAGTTATGAAACTCTTGAGACCTGCAAGAGATAAGAACTGATGATTGATATGTGGCCAAATATATTTCAAAAAGACACATATTAATAGGATTTATAAGGAAAGAATATTTATATAATGGGTAGGATTTATCATTCAGTTACTATTTTCTGCCACTCCTCAACCCCACCATTTATCATTCATTGGTTGGGTTTATCTCAGGTTTTTTGAACATGAATCATGAATATTTTAAAATATTCTTATATTTCGAATAGTTAGTGAACTATTTCCCCAAATTATGATCCGCACTAGTTTAAAATGAAAAAAACCCTGCATAGAGAGTTTGTAAGGTTAGTTAAATGTTTAAAAAATCAGTCATCCCTGCCTAACATTCCATGTATGATGGATTTTGTTATTATGAAAATTGTTTAAAATTTACCCAAGGAATCTTTTTACCACCAACTCAGCCCCAAATCCTCTGGATAATTTTTCTAGTTCATTAAAATTTTCATATATTTGTTTTATCTCATCCAAACCCTTTCCACGGTGGATAGATGCTTGGTGAATGACAACTGATTATTATATAGTAAGAGTTATTCCCTCTTACATTAACTTCCACTCTCTTATCTTCTCCCCCATAGGGTTTTTATATATCCTTATTGTTTTTGGATCAAAATACTTGGTTTTTTAAATTTAATTTAAATTTTATTTGTGGGAATTAAGTGTTGATATTCATTGAAGGATTTTTCTATTATGGTTGTGGAGTTTTCTTGTCGTTTGATCTGAGGTAGGTTGTTCTATATAAGTTTATAAAATTAATTTATCTGATAATTTAATAATTGTTTTAAATAAATTTAACTAAATTTTGAAAATTCCATTTTATGTCAAATGGGATTTAAATAAAAAATGGTATAGATTTTGGGAAAACACACAATTCCAATAAATTTTAGTGCAATTAGGAAATGAGGGATATTTTTTATTTTTGTTGTGAAATTTAAACATAAAATTAATTTCTAGAAAATGGATTACATAATTATCATATAAATCTAATAGGTTATTCTTATAAAAGGGTATTAATTGACTAAGAAGCCTTTTTTGGGTTTTTAAAATAAATCAGAAAAGTTAAATTAAAAATTGGTCGATTTTTGTTTGGATGGTGTTGAAATAATATTTAAATTATTTATTATTGTTTGAGTATAAGAAATACTATATTGTTAGTGAGTTTTGTGAAAAGACATGATGGGATAGAATTTCCTTAGAATATGATCAAATCTTTATCAATATATAATTAACTTATTTGGCATGTCATATCCCATAGTGGGGTGTTCGTTAGTCCTATTTCATTATTGTTAGAGGTATGTGTCTAAAAATTGACATTATTTCGCTATAATAATGAATGTAAACCCATAACATAGAACATTAATGACTCTTAATATATGAAAATTATGCGCATTCATGTTTATTTTGATATATATATAATTTTTTAAAAACTAATTTACACATTTATTGTGAATTTATATAAAATACTATTCAAAAAATAGTTTATTAAGACATTATTTTATATATTTCTATAATTGAAATGAAATACTTGTTTTCTTAAATAATCATCGATAATTCACTGTTGGTTTTATTTAATTTTGAAAACATAATTTGGATAATTATTAATGGATTTTTATTATATTATCCTTAGTGAGAACCTAATATGATTTTATCTCAAACAATACATTTTCCTTTTTAGTATTTTTATATTTTATTACACCAGCATGGATTAAGGGGAATGAACTAATAGGAAGTGGTGGTTGTTGATCTTTTGGTCATGGAGTGCTACCACAATCTAGACTTGTGTTTTTATCATGTTTTTTCATTTTTGTTACATTATTTTTGTACCATGTGTTTTTAAATATTTTACTTCGAGTATTATTCTCCCTCTATATTACTCATTGATCATGCTGATATGTATCTCTACTATTACACTATTTATATGAGAAAACAAAATGTTCCCTCTCTCTTCTGTGTTTCCGATAACTAGTTGCCAACTAGTGGGGATCAAGCCCCCCCCCCTTGAGATATGTCTGTATCGGCTGAAGTGTAATGTTACGAAGTTATCTTCAATAATTTTTTATTACCTAAAATTCATTGGTTCATGGATTATATATTCTAATATCAATATAATATATTATATGTAATCTTATGTAAAAGGCATTATAAGAAAAATTTTCTTTTTCCCAATGCACTATATTTAATGAAGGATGTCTTCCTAGTCAATTATTTAATATATAACATGATTTTAAACATTTATATATATATTATAATTTCCATTGTTATTTAATATATATATTCTAATGTTTTTTAATGATCCCATGTCTTATTATCATGACTTGTGATTATTTACTATAACATATATGCACTGTTGAATCATGTATTTTTTTTATTATACATATTGATGTAATTATTCATGATTTATAATTCATGTTTTATTAGTAATTAAGTCATTTTTTAATTAATAGCAACTCTGTTCGAATGCTGATATTTTTATCTTATGATTACTTGTGATCTTCAATATATTCCTATGTTCACTACTTAATTTGAACAAGATCTCACCTATTCATTTGTTTTCATTTCCCAACGTTATAAAGGGTATTATTATGTATGTTTTCCCTTAAATTTTTCATTTGATAATAATATTCATGTATTATGATGAAGACAAGTTGTAAAATAAAAAATAAATGTATCTAATAACAAATAAAAGTAAATCTATAAGTTACAAGATGTGTTTACAATGATATATAATAAAAATAATATAAAATGATTTCACATGTATGTATGATATATTTGGTTCAATTCATAAATAAAATGAACAAAATATAGATAATGTATAATAATATAAAATAATATTTATAATGGAGATAATACTATATTTACGAGTTATATAAAAATGATTAAAACCATTGGAATAGTTGGGGAAACTGTCAGTATTATATATACCAACAATTTCCAAAATCATTATCAATACCTTTATATTTGTAATTTTGTTATAAATTCTCTATAAAAAATTATTTTAGAGCATTTATAATAGCGTAATAATAATGATTACCTGAACTCGTCATTATAAGAGGTTGAAAAATTGCTCATCAAATCATTTTTATATCCTTATAACAGCGGTTTCATAAACTCATTGTATATACCATCTATATTAATATTTCTTGGGCCCATTGGGATATACTCTACACCATATAATTTCTTTCATTCATCCTAAACTCCAAACTAAAAACCCACAATCAAAACATATAATCAAACTTTCACAACAAACAATAATAAATATGCACAAATTATTTAATTAGAAAGGTACACATGTTTCATTATTCAGTCAAATTCCATTGATTGATGAATGATTTTGTCAGATAAATCTTCAGGTTATGGTCAGAATAATTCCATCTAATGGATTAATGCTTTAATATTATGTTTATTCCAACAATGGGTTATTGCAGGAAACTATCTGGTGCCTATGTATTGTAAGGAAAAGTATATAAAAGGTTATGTTTCATGGATTTATATACAATTAAATATTTATATAAGTTAATGTTATTGAAAAAAAATTCTATATATATATATATTTATAATTTTTATTCTGAGGAAAAATCTATATTAATGCATTGGAATATAAGAATTTTATCTTAAGAGAAACATGATATATCTAAATTAATGTAATGTTACTATGTTTGGAATGTATTTTTTCTAATGTACTAATTTATATTTCCAACAGAATATTTATAAAAAGGAAATATTAGATCCATTAATCATAGAATAGGTTGTAAAAAAATAATTATTTTTGTATTAGATATTGATTATCTTGTTTAGTTTAGTTTAGTTTGTTTTTTTGTTTACTATTATGTGGTTAGTATTATTAGTTTTTTTTATATTTTAATCATTTTTTATTTTATAATAATAAGGTTAGGAAATTTTGGTTTTATAATATTTCTGTTGGGAAAATTATATTTTTAACCATATCCTTTTATATATGATGCAATATAATATAGTTCTATCCAATTTATATTGTATAATGACTTTTTATCAAATAGGTGATATTGAAATCTTATTAGTTGTTATTTATTTTCTTAAGGTCTACATATTGTAATTTTATTTTAGATGACAATGTATATATGATTATATTCAATTATATTATATAGGATTTGACTCTATTCATTTGTAGTTAGTATTCGTTACAGTAGATCTAATAATGTTTTAGCTTATGAATTTTGGCTTATGTGAACCATGTCAGTTTGGATCAATTAATATTATTATTTATGATTTATATATAAAAAACGTGATATTTTTCTTACTTTAGATCCATTTTTAATATTATTTTATTTTTATCTTCATTTTTTTTTATTATTACGTACTATATTCTAATTAAATTTTGGATACGATCAATATTATTTTATTAATTGTATATATTATATATTATAACATATTTGGGTTAATTTATTTTAATTAATTTTTAGTTTCATAAAAAAAATTCGTTGCACTTTTGTTATCATGGTTAAAGTTTAATCAAATCAAACGAACAATAACTAAAATAAATGAAATTTAATTCAAAAATAATAATGAAACTTAAATTAATCCATTTTAATGTAACATTAAATTAAATGAATTAAAAAAATAAAAAATGGAAGACATGATAATATATGAATTTTATTGAAATAAATAAATCCATAACATAATGGAATGTATTAATTTCATTTCAAAATCAATCAATGAAATATAACTAATCTAAAATTACCCTTCCAAACTAAAATTTAAGAGAAAAACTAAGAACCAACCGATTAATTATATCATGAAAAAAGAATAATGAAATTTTATTAGTTCTAACGTGATAATGTATATGTTAAGAAAAACTGATTAAATTGATATTGGATAAGAGGAAATAATCAAATCCTAACTAGACCTTAAAAAATTGCCCAAAAAATATATAATTTGATGCTATGTAATACTTCTAGTTACATGTAATCTGAAAAATAGAAATTAAATAAAAAAATAATATTTAAATACAAATAAATCATTATATTTGAAAATTTATTCGAATAATATTTTAATAAAAACTAATAATTTATTTTATTAAAACCAAATAAAACATAGTATAATAATATTATCAAGACTATTTTTTACTTATTCATGTTAATAATATAATTTATATATCAAAATTTGTACATGTAATATTCTATTAATATTTATTATGATTTGATTTTATATATAATTAACATTTCAGTAATTGGTTATATATTTCTTCCTCAATTTTATTTCAATTTATTATCCAATAATATATCTCTTTTATCAATTTAAATTAAAATTCCTATGACATTAATCTATGAATTAAAGTAAACTTTAAAAAACATATTATAGAGAAACTATAATTGAAGTGTTGATATATTTACTACAGGGATGAACTATTGTTACCTTATCTAACTAGATAAATAGAAAAATATTATTTAGTCTATAGAATTAAAATTCCTTAGAAAAAATTTCATGACTAACTTTTTGGACATCAAATATAATTACTCGTTCCTGAGGTCAATATCTCAAGCTTGTTTTCAAGGAACCCCTATTGAGTAAATTTTAACATCATCCTATCACCCCATTGACACATACCATGATGAAATTTAAAATAATTCTTTATAGGTTTATCTACAGAAATTATTGAATAATTTTATTTGAAGCATCATTTTCATCTACACACAAATGTGGGAGTCAGTAAATTGAGATATTGTAATTCAAAATATTACATGTTTCCTCCCGATAAGTGATAATTTTTATATTCAAATCAAACTGATCATTTTCTTATTTTACATGGACCTAATCAAATATTGTTTTATATATAATGTGTGATATATATTGAGGGATTTTTAATTCACCTTAAACAGGATAATACTACCATTATTTTTTTCTTAAATTAATGGGATAAAATTTTGTGATAGAGTATGGTAATAATTTTTTTGATTAAATTTTACATATAATATCTAAAAATATATATAATAAATAAATGGATATTGAATAATAACAGTTTTTATTATAATTTAAAAGATAATATTGAAATGTAATCATGGATATAATGAGTTACATATTTATTTATTCAATAATGAATTCATTCCATCATAATTTTTTATCATGTGTACATTATATTCAAAATATATTTTTTTCATTATATTAAAATATATATTCACCATAAAAATTTAAATATCATACTATTATATTAAATTAAAAATATTAATACAATAAAAAATACTAAGAAAAAAATATTTATTTACTATTATTTAAAGAATATCTCTTAAAATGTATAGAAGGAGTGGGAATGTATTGGTATTAATTTATCAATAACGATAAATAGGTGAAGAAAATAATGTTAGATAATTAAAACATGGTTATAGATTCATTTATAGAAAGTAATGGAGATAGAATTTTGGGTCACAATAGTGGTTGTTTATCAAATAGTACAAGAAAATATAAATTTACAACAAATTTGAAAAAAATGGGAGATGATATTATATGTTTTATAAATTAATATCTATTAAATAAAAAAAATTATATTAAGTATATTATTTTTATAAATAATGTATATGTGAAATATTAATTGGGATAATGATACAATATTCTATGTTCGATTTATTTTACTCTATGGTATGAAATTTTATTTTGACATTATCAATAACCTCTAAATTTCAAAAATAGTATAATTCATATGATGAAAATTATAAAAATATTGAAACATTATAATATTAATACAAAATAATAATGTCATTTTTCTTTTATTGAGGAAAATAATGTATTGTTGGTCAAATTATTATTCTACATAAACCTATATTTAATGGATGAATAATAAATGAATCATGTCGAGTAAATAATTGTTACGCTAAAGTGATATTTTGACTTTACATTTAGAGAATTTCTAGAAGGAAGCAAAAATATTAATACATAAATGTATATTAACAATATGTCTAAGGATATTGGTTTATGGATCATTTAAATTCTTTTTGCTATTGTTAATTAAATTTTAATGGTAAATTTGTAAAAAATCCACAACTTATAACATTATATCAATTTAAAATAGTTTCATTAATATCACAATTGAATCATAAATATAAAATATAATTTATTAGTCATGAAAACAAAAAAAAAATTAAATTTTAGATTTCTAACATGGATATAAAAACTATTCAGGGAATTTAGAACCACATAATAGAAATTATTAATCCAATAAATGAAATTTAAATTCCATATAATAGTAAAATTAACAATTTTTATTACATGTTTTGGAGATTTAAAATTCAAAATAATAAAATAAAATAATTGAATAATTTTTCATTGTAAAATAGAGATCTATATTATGAAAAAATACATAATGAAGATAAAAAAGATGCGGGAGTATGAATCCGAACACCACACATTATTAATCCCACAAAAATTATATCAGTAGCTACCATAAACATATCATTATTTATAATAGATTATGTGGTTATGGTAACTTGGCATAGTAGATGAAGAAAATGGAGCTATAAATGTGGTTCCCCATTCTAAATACAATGAAAATACTTATATAAATAATTTTCAAAATATTTTGGCATAAAAAACACTTAATACTAATGTTATTGAAATTTTAATATTTAAAAAATTTCTATTTTTGAATCATGTAATTCAACAATTAAAGTATTACATTGAATAATCAAAAATTTTTATGTATTTATTATAAGGAAATTAATTATATCGGTCTATATTTATTTATCCTTCATTGATATAGTGAATTCAAATGAGAGTAAATGGATCCATTGTGATTTTGGTGAAATAATATCACTAAATGATTTTTAAAATTTAACGTATTATGTAATTGATTTAAGATTACTATTTATTATATGATATTTATAATTTAGTCATTTTATCTATGCACATTTTTATTAAGAGGATGTTATTTTTATTTTTATATAATATATCATTTTATTAGATGTTATGAAATTAGATTAATTTTTCATTCTTCTTATTAATATTGGAAAATAAATCTTGGTTAATTAAATAGAATTACTCCTCTTTACAATAATTTTGTTTTTAATGAGTTTGAGTATATGTTACTAGAATAATTTTCTGGATAAATATTAAGCTATAGATCTATATCATGATTCAATAATATACCATATAAAGTAAAATAGTGTTGGAGATCTAGCAATGTGTTATGTCTTGAGGAAATTTTATTAACCCTATATAGACCGACCCATGTATTCCAACACCATTTTCTCTTCTTTTTCTCTATCACATAACCTATTTTCAATACGTGAATACTAAAAAAAGGAATCAGTTTAATATTATAGAATAAATTAAAATAATGTTAATATGGATAAGTTTTTTAATTACATATTTTATGGAAAAGATCTTGGTCATAAAGGAAGGGTGTCAAATGATATATCCACTCCAATAAATGTAATACTGTACTCAATTATAATACTATGATATATTGTCAGTTTATAATTGAGAGAACATATATAAATATATTTGGGAAAAATGTTAGAATAATTATATTCATATCTCTTCATTTTGATAGGATTTGTATAACATAATATTCCCCTTTACCTATTTTTTCATATTTATGTATACCAGATTTTATGGAATGATTCATGAGCGTTCGTGGCAATTTTAGTTCTCATAGATTTATTTTTTTTAGAAATTGATGATGTGAAACATTAAGAATGGTTAATACTCACCTTTCATGACCAATATGGTATCAAACAGTTCATCATTCCATGAATCATATGACTCATTGATGTGAAATTTGGTCAATATAGTTTTATGAGTTTATTCACATGGGTTGTGTATATTTTTCCAAAACATCCATATAGGTGTTTGAGGCTTATTTACTCATGGATTTAGATTACATAGTTCTAAATATTCGTTTTACATATATTTAATTGGTTATTTTGGAGGGATTCCACAGTAGTAGTGGTTTCTCACAATTGGTACACATCATTTCATGCAAGGTACCCAAATCGTTCCACCATTATTTATTGAGTAAACTCTCATTACCCCTTATTACATTTAAAAACTAAAACCCTTACCTCGACATATTTCTCTAATAGGTAGTATGAGATCATTGTTAGGGGGCACATTTGAAATGGCATGCAACCCTTCCTATCTAAAAATTCTCACGAAATTCTTTTATTCCATAAAATGATTAAAAATTTCCTGATCTCAATTTTTACTTCTTTCCCCTCACCAATTTTTGAGGGCTCATTTTCCTTGTCTATTGATGCATTAAAAATCTAATTTGGACTTCAACAAACCCTTTATTGGGTTAATAAAAGCTTGTCGATTGTCTGTTGATTCAAATTTGGTAATATTTCTTCTTGAGTTTCTTTGATCTTGCCCTATTATTCAATCATATTTTTGGTTGGATATATATTTTTGTTGTTTCTTGATCTTAAATTTCTTTAGATCCAAAATATAGAAATAATTATTGGATCCCAAAATCATATTTTTCTTATTTTGTTCTTCTCTTTATAGGTGTGGTTATTTATGATCATATTTTCTATGGTTGGTGGTTATGTATATGTGTAAAAAATTAGATTAACCTTGAATGTCTTCATTTTTTAAATTTCATTCAAAAAAATATTGATAACCCAATTAATTATAAATTGGAATTTAAAAGTTAAATCGTTTGGATTTTAATAAAAAATAACATATTCCAATTATTTATTGTACGATTTTTATTGGATGGGAATATATATTTTTAATGTGAAATTTATATAAAGAAAATGGAATATATATGTCTTTAAAATAACACATTGGTTTTATCCTATAAGAGTTTAAAAAATTAATAAGAACCATTGTATAATTATTTTAAGAGAAATTAATATAGTAAAAAGGAAAATGTGAGCATTTTTATTTTGAAATGTTTTGAATGAATATCCCTTGTATTTATTGTTTTTGGGAAATATAAAGACCAGGGTTATCAGTTGGTTACTTGGGGAATACATGTTAGGGCACAATTTATTTATCATCAGAACAAATCATTACAAATATCACAAAAGAATTTGAAATATCAAATCCCCATTTGGATGTTGGTTAGTTTCCCTTTTCTAGTGATAGAGGGATGAGCGTGCACATTGCTATTATCAATTTTTTGATATTTTGAGGAAACTGTATCCTAAAACTATCATAACTATTACTAGATGCCCTTGTATCTCATTTTGTATATTATTTTGATATATATTCTATTGTTTTAATACTTCATTAAATTTCCTTGTGAATTTATATAAAATATTATAAATTAAATGTTTATTAAGACAATGTTTTAAATACTTCAATAAATTAAAATGAGTAATGAGTTTGGTTTTAAATAAAAAATTATACTTACGTGTATGTTTTATTTTAAATGGGTTTTATTATTTGGTTAATTATTATGGGGATCTTATTTTGGAATTGTAACACCCCTATCTTCCACGTTATGTTTTCCTTTGAATAATGCAATAGCTTGCATTGTATGCAACACGGTGTTTTAGCACACCACGACCAATAAAACTATCCTTTATGAACAGTAATACCAAATTTTTGAAAATTTAAAAATTTTATTTTTCAAAATGGACTTCATTTTTCGATTCATAATATCAAAATAATCTTCGTGTGAATTTATGGTATTTTTATGAAAACTTTCAATTTTTGATGAGTAGTGAAAAAACATTGTGTTATTTTTAAAACTGAATTTTAATTTAATAATTTTTTATTTAATTTATATTTATATAGTGTAAAAATAAATACATAATACATATATATGTTTAATGTAATTCTTTTGTGTCATTTTATAAAAACATTAGATATATTAAATTTTATTGAACATTCTAACGCCTTTTACCCACCTTTTAGGGGCATGATAAAATTTTTATAAAATGTAATTTTTTGGATTATGTGAATTGAATTTCAAAATAAAGAAAGAATTTGTTCAAATCATTAAGTAAAATTTGGTTTAATAATATGATACTAATTTTTTGGGAATAAAAACTTTTGAATTTTATTAACAACAGTAAAAAGTAAATAGTGAAATTAAAGGTAAAAAGAATATTAAAATTAACCTAATAGATGTCCTAATTCTGTTGTATAAGTTTATTTAGTCTAAGATCAGTATTAGTAATAAAATATGATTCTTTTGACTTACATGGATTAGATTAGGAGATTTAATATTATTTTATTTAGAGAAGACTTAAAAGGATTAAATTCAATGTTTAATAACTAAACAATATTTAATATAGGGTTATACATAAGATATATTTGACGAAAAATATTCATTAAAAATATAAAATCATTTCCTACATAATGGTATTTTATTTATAATTTTTAGACAGTAAATAATTAAATTTAATAATGACACAATGATGAAGCAGTAATTATCCATTTAATGAATGATTAAAATAATTGATATTATAAATATTAAAATAAATGTAAATTGATAGTTTTGATGAATTCCACATATTTTATATGTTAATATGACATGATATTGTTGATTAAATGTAATCATACTTTTATGAATTTCACACAAACAAAATAACAAATAGTGTCAAAAATGTAATAAATGAGTTTTTAGAACAAATATTATATTATTAAATGATATAATATTCATAAAAATCTATGGTTTATCCAAGGGAATTTGGAAATGTTGTATATATTAATAATGAACAACTTTGTGTTCACATGTATTTTTATAGTACGTTTATTAGCCATTTATTATAATAATGCAGGAATACATGGTAAATGTTAAACTATTTAACAAATAGTTAACATTAAAATATAAGGTTAATATGGTTGCAAAACCATTCTAAAACATATTTCATGAGATATTTTTGACCCATACCCACATTATCATTGAAATGAATCATTTTTTATCCATTATAAACCGAATATGATTTTGTAAAAAAATAATATTTAGAGATTTTCTTAAAGTGACCCTCATCCCTCTTATAAAAGATCACATACCCTTCTCACAAAATCACACTTTCAAAGCCATTTTAATTTCACAAAACCGACATAAATATCCTCCAAACTATCGTCAATTTTACCTAGAGGCCTAACATTGATCAGAAATTAAACATAGATGTCCCTTTTGATCAACTCAAAAGGAATACCCCGATGAAAGGGTAATTATTTTACAACCTCATTCACGTTTTTTTTCTTCTTCTTCCTCTTTCTGTGTTATTTCCATTCCAAAATAATATCTCTAGTGCCATATTAATAATTTTATGATATCAAAAATTCGGTATGACCGTATTCATTATTATATCCATCCTACGAATGAAAATTTTACAATACGTGTGTACGTACGGCTAACCATCTCCACATCGTGGTGTAGTTGTTATTCAACACATCCTTATTTGTATGGGTATAATAATGATGTATAATTGATGTAAATAATAAATATATCATGTTACATATTCTGTATATATGATATAACATTCAATTATACACAATTTCGTCTTTAGTTGAATGATATTGTCACTCTTTCAAATGTAAAGATTGATGTCTCAACAAACGTGATGAAATTCATTCCTCATCAAAAGAATTAATGAATAATTTTCATTTTGTGATTAAAAATAATGTTTAATAACTTAATATCATTCTGTATATTAATGAAATACATTCTATACATAAAAAAACATGTCTTATATAACCTATCATATAAAGGAAAACGAATCATTTGACATGCGAAATGATGACAGTACTGAAATATTATTAACAAATAAATATTAGAATATCATATATGATATGATATTTATTTATGGGGTTCTTGTTTAATTTAAGAAAAATTATTTAACTATTATATAGGTGGTTAACATACCTGTGATCTAGTAAAATTACAAGGTAAGTGTTAATTCTTCAAACTCTTCATTATCCGAGGTTGTTTATACATGAGTATCTACTGGGACTTCATTATTATCCACATCTGTGTTTCATATAAAAGTATTTCAAAACAATTTTACAATTTATTATAATATTGGTTAAAGTCATTAATACCCTTATTTAACTTATTTTAAAATGTTTTGAAAGGAATATTTTTGTCATTTTCTAAATAATGTAATTTATGACCTTTTCGAAGAAGTATGGTTAGAATGTTTGTTTAACTTATACAAAGGGTGAAAACATTTTACAACATTATAACACAATCAAAGAATCCCTTAAAATATTACGCGAGTATATTTAAAATAAATGTATTCTTTTATAATTATATGACTTTTATATTATTTCAAAATAGAAAGAGATTTTTCTCTAAAATAGTTTTTATTTCAGCTATGGAAATAACCTTTGATGATTTTACAATTATTTAAAGTTGATTTATTATTATAGAATAATCTGTATTGTAATAATTGTTTGTGATATGTTTGTCTGTGGATGTATTATTCTTATACCATTATGGGTTTATGGTTAATGTATTAACAGTTTTAATGCTAGTTTTAATTCTAATGTTTATGTTAAGTTTCAACCTTTTCACAGGAGGAATACATTGGATGATGTCAGTGATAGGTGGAGCCTACTACAGCTCCTTGATGTATCGGTAGGTCTCATGAGATAAAATACAATCATGAAATATGCCCCTAAAATTTTTTATTTTTAGTCTTAGCACGATGCCCTCATGATGTGGTTATGATATCCGACATTATGCATTCTATCATTATGAAATAGGCTATTTATATAGAACGTGATTATTCAACTATTAGATTATCCATGTGATTGAATAAGTGGAATTATTTGATTTACTATTTTCCAAATTATTCCATAGATTAAGTTCAAAAAGCTTATGTTTTGGTCTTATTCATTTCCTTGTATATTTATGCATATTTATGAATTTTTTTTGCAATTTAGTTATCCTTACTATGCATTTGAGCTCACTGCTTTCTTATTTTTTACTTTTCCAAAGATGTGAAAAATTATCTTACGATTAATCTACTAGAATAGGATAATGGATAAGTGTGTGTCCAAATGGGACACAATGATGTTGTTTTTCATTATTTTATTATATATTATAAAACTGATGTATGTGTGTAGCACTTCAATGGCTACTAAACTGATTGGTATTTTGGGACACGATTTCAGGTATCATGCCAACGTTATGTAATAATGAACTGACTCTGGGTAAATGGGTTGGGAAATTACAGTTGGTATCAGTGTTCGTTCATTAAAATTATTTTAACTTATATTTAGAAGAACTCTAATTTGATAACATTGCACTGTGATAGATTTTGATGATTAGTATAGAATAAATTTTTAGAATTTGTGTAATATATAGATTTTTTGAGTTTTCTGAGATATAAATCCATTTCTAGATATGAGAATGTAATGGATAATCTGGTATATATGTACATAAAAGTGAAAACATTGACAGGGTGTTTTGGTCTTGAAAAAGGGTGTCCTGGTACACAACAATAGGCCTTTCGGCACTCTTGGTTACCACACTTCTGAGGGATATGCATATGATAATTCACATTTTCTTACAAACCATTATGAAGGATTTATGAGTATATACTTACTCAAAGATTTTTTTTAGGATTATTGATTATATTCATAAACTATTCTATTTATGTTAAATGTTTTACATGTTTATAATTATGTTTTGTGATTCATAAACTAATCTACTATATGAAATTGTTTTGGAATGGTTCCTAGTGGATGGAATTAAAACCATATCGATGCACAAAATTTGTGAATGGATTTCCCCCAACTCGTGATTATTACAGAGGATATGGTGATGCAACTGATGCTTCACAACTTATAACTATACTGGGACAACTCACTCAGGTTATGAATAATAATCATACTTGTATAAAGCACCCTGATTCACAATGTGACTGATCAATGTTAGACAACATCATGAGGCAACAAATATAAAAATTATATAAGACTACAAATACATTTTTAGATGAGAAATGGATAAATTCCATAGATAAGATATTTCATGATTTGGGGAGAAGCGATAAGGAAAATGTTGTCATGGATGTTTATCATCTCACGGAATATGCAGATCAATGGTGATCATTAATTCAACACAAAACAGATGATGGATAAGTATTAAATATGGAATGTATTGATATTAATGAATTGTTCAGATAAAAAACACATTCCGCATGATCATCGTGCAGATATGGAAAGACAATTTCTATGTCAGAGGCAAAAGGAGGGTGAGAATGTCGTAAAGTATGAGGCTAACTTTACTAGGTTATAAAGGCATGATGAAAATTATATAATTATTACAAGGAGTAAGATTGATCGAATCTTTGATGGGTAAAATACATTTCTCCTTCGAGCATTAGTATCAAAATCCTTCTCATCGTACATAAATATTATCACTTTTTCTCTCAAGACAGAAATTATTTATCTATGTCTTATGTCGTTAAATAAAAGAAACATATGAAGAGATATCCTGAACACTCTGGAAATAGAAAAAAGTAGAAGACAAATATATATGACTATACATCTTGTAGTAAATGTGGGAATAAACACCCCGATACTTACCGGAAGGGAATTGGATTATGTTACATGTGTGGTGAAAAAGACATAATGCTAATGATTGTAATGGAAGAAAGAGGCTATAAATAATGAATGATACAATTTTATAGAAATGGGTCATTATGGATTTTAATGTCCTATGTGCCAAAAAATTACCTTATTAAAGGAAAAGGGAGAAAGGATAAGATTTTGTGATCACTACTGATGAGGTTGAAGCTCCAAAAGACATGATGGCAGGTAATTTAATGGTTTCCTCAAGTTTGGCTAATGATTTTTTTGATTCTATTTCATCGCATTGATTCATATATTCTTAGTTTTATAATAAATTAATATATAACTAATGTTATTTAACAAGGGATCTATCAGTCGAAACACCTAAGGGAATTATCATTTCCACAATTTTTTATGAATCAGTTCCCATTAAGGCATATAAATGTTCTTTATCTTCTTATCTTACCGTCATTTCCATGATTGAATTTGACATAATCCTTGGTATGGATTTGTTTTCAGAAAATGTTGTGAAAATTTATTATAAGAAGAAGGAGTTTACAATTTCCGATGATTATAAGAACTACCTTATTTTTAGAGCAGAAACGTCACCATCTAATTCTTATCTTGATCCAGCCCAATATCTCAACTTAATTCAGTTATTGGGGAGGATTATAATGAAATTAAGATTGATCAAGAAAGCAATTTTTAAATAAATTATGTACCTATTGTGAAATAATATTTTGAATTCTTTCTAGAGGATTAACCTAGATAATATCTAGAGAGAAAAATTGAGTTTTCCATTGATTAAATTCCAATTTCCAGGCATATATCGAAGACCCCTTATTGAATGGCCAATGTGTAATTAGTGGAACAAAATAAACAACTAGAGGAATTGAGTAATAAAGGATTTATTCTCCCTAGTGTGTCTCCATGGGGATCCGTACTTCATTTTGTTAAGAAGAAAGATAGATCTATGAGTTTGTGCATTGACTATAGGGAGATCAATGAAATAACAATACAAAACATGTATCCAATAAATCGCATTGATTATTTAATGAATCAGCATCATGGTGCTAAATCGTTTTAAAATATTGAACTTCAATATGGATATAATCAGTTGTCTGTGAAGAAGGTTGGCATTCCGAAAACAGCATTTCGAACTATGTACGAGCATTATGAGTTTATGGTAATTACTTTTGGACTAACTAATGAACCCTATGTTTTAATTAATATAATAAATAGTGTTTTCAAAAAAATATCTAGATGACTTCGTAGTTTTATTTTTTGATGATATCTTGGTATAATCCAAAAGCTATTATGTTCTTTAAAATCACTTGCACATTATTCAAAAGACTCTTAGAAGAAAATGAAATACATGGGAAGTTTATCAATTATGAATTCTGGCATCAAGAGATTTCTTTTCAGGGAAATATTGTCTATATGGATTCAACCACTATTAATGATTATATTACCATGGAAATCCTATAATGGCCATCAATGATGAGTATAACCGAGGTACACTGTTTTATGAGTTTAGCAGGTTATTATCGATTCTTTTTAAAATATTTTTCTCTATTTACTATCCCATTAACCAAGCTCACACGTAGAGGGGTTAAATTTGTTTGGAAAGAAGAGCGTAAAGAATGCTTTGATGAATTGGTGAAAAGATTAGTCAATTATCATATATTTACTCTACAATCAGGGAATGATGGGTTTGATATTTATAGTGATGCTTCAAAGAAAGGACTTGGTTGTGTCCTTATGAATAATGATAGATTTATTGACTAAGAATCAAAAAATCTATAAATTCATGATTAAAAATATCAAACTCTTGATCTTGAGTTAGTAGCTGTAATCTTTTCATTGAAGATATAGAGTCACTATCTATACACTAAAAAATGTTAGATTTATACTGATCAAATGAGTATGAATTATATTTTCTCATAAAAATAACTCAACATGACATAAAGGAGATGTCTTGAAAAACATTAAGATTATGATTTCACTATACACAACCACTCAGTTATGGAAAATAAGGTGGCAGATGCTTTGAGAAAAAGGATCATGGTGTTTTGAATAACCTGAGAGGTGAAAGGGATCATATGTTCATTGACCCCGTAATGATTGGTATAGGAATAATCATTGAAGGTGAAACATCAATACTTTTTCAAATGGATTCCAACCCATCTTTACAAGAAAGGATAAAAATATATCTGACTGATGATGTGGAGTTTAAAAAGATTATTATAGTTGTTAATGATTGGAGAAAGATTGACTTCGTATATAATGATGGAATATTGGAATTTGAGAAGATACTTCATGTTCCTGATATACATGATCTAAAAATTGAACTTTTGGATGATTCTCAAAGATCTAATTTATTTATATACCATAGTAGAACTATGATTATAGAGATTAGAATGTAGATTTTTGGGGTGACAACATAAAGAAATAGATTTTTTATTATGTTTTAAGATGAATGGTTTGTAAACAAGTGAATTCTATATGAAGTCATCATAAAAGAGTCATAAAACCTCTTCCCATGCCTGAGTGGAAATGGGATGATATTATGATGGACATTTTCATTGGACTACAATAGACTCCAAGATGGAATGATGCAATATGGGTCAATTTTGATCGTTCTACCAAGTCGGCACATTTTCATGATATAAGATAAGAATTACCAATTGAAGATCAATAAAGACTATATATTATTGATGTTTTAAGAATTCATGGAGTCCTTCTGTATATTATTTATGACCATGATCCAATTTTTACATCATGATTTTGGAATACTCGTCAGAAGTCCTTGGATTCTAAACATCATTTGAGCACTTCCTACCTCCCTCAAAATGATGGAGAATCAAAATGAACTATTCAAACTCTAGAAGACTTGTTGAGATCTTGCTCCCATGACATTCAGGCTTTGTGGCATAAATATTTACCTATGGTAGAATTTTCTAATAACAATATCTTCCATTCCAGTATTCATATGGAACCATATGAAGCATTATAAGGAAAGATATATCTCACACCAACTTGTTAGGATGATGTTTGTGAAGGAAAACATGTAAACCTATAACATTTTTAAGAATCATTGGAATATTTGAAGGTTATCCAAACCCTAATCAAAGCATCTCAATGTAGGAAAAATATATTTTCCGATTATTAATTGAAGGATTCAAAATTTCATGTAGGAGATCATGTTTTTAGGATGGTATCTCCTTGGAAAGGGATTTATACAATGTGGTAAGAAGGGTAAATTAAGCCCCAAGAATATATAACCTTTCAAAATTCTAGAATGAATTGGGGTTGTATATTACAATTTTTCAATGCCTTTGTGTTTACCTAAAGTTCATGATGTGTTCCACATATTGTTATTGAGAAAATACATTCCAGACCCAATGCATGTACACACATATGATGAAATAGACCAGGAACTCTTTCTATCTTATAGTGAATAGCGTATCTTAATTCTTAATACTAGAGAACAAGTGTTAAGAAACTAGACAATTCATCTAGTAAAAGATCAATGAAAAAATCATATGATGGAAGAGGAAAAGTGGGAACCCGAGGAACATATGTGGAATAACCACCCAAATCATTTTATTTAGTAATATAATAGAAATTTATAAAAATGAAATTACTTGAAGGAGGGGAGAATGTAACCCCCCAATCTTCCACGATACGTCTCCATTGGAATAATGCAATATCTTGCATTTAATGCCATTTGGAGTTTTAGAAAACAATGACCAATCTAACTAGACATTATAAATAGCAATACATAGTTTTTAAAATTTTATAAATATTATTTTCAAAAAAGGGCATCATTTTTTATTCAGAATATCCAAATTAGCTTAGGGTGATATTTTTGTATTTTCCTGAAAACGTTCAATTTTTGATGAATAGTTAAAAACACTCCTTTATTGTTTAAAACTGAATTTTTATATAAATAATTCGTAATTTTATTTAAATTTATATTAGGTAAAATTAGATACAAAATACTTATATATGTTCATTGCAATTAATTGGTGTCATTTTATAATAATATTAGGTAATTAAAATTTTATTGAACTTTTTACCTACTTTTACCGACCTTTTTGTAGCATTTCCAAATTTGCATAAAACGTAATTTAACCATTTCTATGAATTTAATTTTAAAATTTTGAGAAACTCAATTGACATTTTTAAATAAAATGTTGTTCAATAAGATGAAAATTATATTTGGTGAATTGTTACTTTTTAATATTATTTACCACGGTTAAAAGTAAATATGGTAATTAAAGGTAAAAATGATATAATAATTACCCTAACACATTTTATAATTCTATTTCATAAGTGAATTTCAACCAAAATCATCCTTATTAATAAAATATGATCCTTTTGACCCAATTGGATTCTATTTGGACATTTATTATGATTTTATTTAAAGAAGAGTTAAAAGTGTTAAATTCAATGTTTAATAACTAAAATGATTTTATTATACGGTTATAGAAAATTTAATTTTGAATGTAAATATTCATTTGAAGGATAAAATGATTTCTTACAAAATAATATTTTATTTATAATTTTCATACCCTAGATATTTAAATTTATTTATGATACAATGATGATGCAGTAATTACCTTATTAATGAAAGATTAAAATAATTGATTTTATAAATTTTAAAATAATTATAAAGTGATACTTTTTATGAATTCCATGAATTTCATATGTAAATATGACATGTTATGGTTGATTTAATGTAATATTTTCTATGTAAATCATGCTTTTTTTACTTAAATGAACAAAATACCAAATATGGTAAAAAATAACATAAATGAGTTCTTAAAACAAATAAAATATTATTAAGTGATATAATATTCAAAAAATCTAAGGATCAGAAAAAGGAAATAAGTAAGGTTATATATATTAATAATTAACTACATGGGGTTTTCATGGATTTTTATAGAATATTTGTTAACAATTTATTATAATAATATAATAATACATGGTAAAAGATATTCTATTTAACTAAGAGTTAGATCTAAAATATAGGGCAAATATGGTGACCCAATCCTATCTAAAACATATTGGTTGGAGGTTTGTGGCCCATCCCCACCCTAGCCTCTAAATTAATCATTTTGGAGCCATTATAAACTGAATATGATTGTACAATAAAATAATATTTCAAGCATTTCCTAAACTGACCCTAACGTCTCTTATAAAATGGAACATCCCCATCGCTCAAAATGACACCTCCAATTCCATTTGTCTCAACCGTATCCTGATAAAATATCCTCTTAACTATCCTCACGTATACCTATAGAACTTACATTGATTATAAATCCAACCTAAGGGTCCTTTTAATTTACTCAGAACGATGAACCCGAAGAAGAGATAATTATTTCACCACATATTTCAAGTAATTTTCTTCTTCCACCACATATTTCATGTTATTCTCAAACTAAAATAAAAAATCTATTACCTTATTCATACTGTGATGTTATTATAATTACGGAACAACAATTTTCATTATTCAATCCATCATATGAATGAAAAAGTCACCATACATGAGTATGTACGGCTTACCGTCTCCACGTCGGGGTGTAGTTGTTATTCAACACTTAATTATTTTCATGGATATAATAATGATGTATAATTGTAATAAATAAATAGTCTAACATTTTTATTATTATTTATATAGGATATAACATTCAATTATATATTATTTCATCTTCAATTGAATGATATTGTCACTCGTGCATACGTACGGATTACCGTCTCCACTAACTCCATGAAATTTATTCTCTATCCTAACCATTCAAAATAAATTTTAATTTTGTGATTAAAAATAATATTTTAGAACTTAATATCATTCTGGATATGAATCAAATACATCCTATACATAAAAACATGTCATATGTAACCATGAATGTAACGGAAAATGAATCAGTTAACACCTAAAATGATGATACTTCTAAAACATTTTAAACAAAGAAATATTAAAAGATCACATATGAAATCCTATTTGTTAATGTTGTAATTTTATAATTTAATAACCATGATTTATCTATTATACAATATTTTAATGAACCCTCGATCATGAGAAAGTAGAAGGTAAGGGTTAATTCTAAAATCTCTTTATTATATGAGGTTGTTTATACGTGAGTATCTAATGGGGACTCTTTATCATCTACATCCATGTTTCTTAAAAATGTATTAACATTTTTTTAATATTTTCTATAATATGGGTTAATGTCATTTATACAATTGATTTATGTTTTATAAATTTTTTTGAGAGGAATCATTCTCTCATTTTACAAATAAGGTATTTTGTGACCTTTCTGACGAATTAAGGTAAGAATGTTTTTTTAACGTATACGACTGGTGTAGCTATTTCCAGTCATTATAAAAATTTTGATGTTTCCCGTACAAGCTTATAAATGTATTTTAAAAATAAATGGTTTAGATTATAATTATGGGAATTTTAAATGATTAAAAAATGGAAAGAGATATATCTCTGAAATAGTTTAGATTTTATCTATGTCGACATCCTTTGATGATATTACACATGTTTGATGTTGATTTATTATGATACAATCTACCATTTTTTATTTCATGTTTTTGATATGTTTGACTGTGGATGTGTTATTTTTATACCATTCATGGTTTATGGTTAAAATTTTAACATTTATAATTTTGGTTTTAATAAAAAAAATTATGTTATGTTTCAACCTTTTCACAAGATAAATGCATTGGACTTATTATGTGACATGTGGAGTCTTGTATAGATCCCTAATGCACTAGTAGGACTAATGAAAAAACTTTTGTCTTGGCATAATTCTTTGACTAAATCATATTTGTATTCATGGCATGAGGCATTGACTATGTTTTTATGATGTCCTTCATTATGCATTCGATCAATATAAAATTGGTTATTGAAATTACAAGTGATTATTCGACTAGTAGAATATCCATTTGAATAAGTAAATGGAATCATTTGATTTATATTTTCCACATTATACTGAATATTATGTTAACTGGATTATTTTTTAGTTTTATACATTTCCTTAAATGTGTATTCTTATTTGTGAAATATTGTCATATATTGTTATCCTTACTGAGTATCTGAGATCACCCATTTCTTAGGTTTTATTTTTCCTATGATGATAAGAAGTATTTTAGGATTAACATGGTGTAATATGATACTGGATAAGAGTATGTTCTAAGGGGACACAATTATGTTTTTTTTCATTATTTCATGATTTAATGTAAAACTTATTTATGTATCTACCATTTCAAAGGCTAGTAAATTTATCGTTCATTAGGGAAATGACTCATTGTATCATCTCATTATTATGTAATAATTCACCGATTCTGGGTAACTAGGGTTGGGGAGTTACATGAATACATGGTGACACACGGATGGGATTTTACATCACACCCAACCATTACCTTTATGAGTTTTTATATTAAATTCTCTTGGGTTAATTAAATATGAATGCACCACTATGAAATGATGGTTGTTGATATTCTAGTCATAGAGTGATACATCCATAGAGACTATCAATTACTATCTTTTATCTTTTTCTAGTAATTTATGGTCATACCTTGTATTTTTTATCATTTAGGATTCATGTACTATTCTCTTTATAAAATTATCTTGGAGTATGATCATATGTATCTTTTTTGTTCTTCAATGTTTATGAAAAAAATGTTCCATCTATCTTTTGTGATTCTGTGGGATATTTTTATAACCCATGGGGGATGGGAATTCCCAATTAGCAATGTAATTATAGTCTTGAGTGTCTGTATAATAGGGTGTCTAGGTATGTTCGTGGAAATGTGGATTTAGAGGTCTCTTTTGAACTTCTTTAATTGATGTTAGTATGAAATTATATCATCTTCTCAAAACATGGGATGTTGTTTCGAGTGACTTATTAGCCATATATAATCATATCACTAGTGCAGAAAACATTTTTTACGTCGGTTATTTTTTATTATTTACGTCGGTTTTTAGGCGACGTTAATACGGACGACGTTATAAATAACGTTTTTTACGTCGGTTATTTAAAACCTGACGTAATATCCCTAACATCGCGGTGGTTATCACGTCGGTTCATATAATAACCGACGTGATAAATATGCGCGGGGGGGGGGGGGGGGGGGGGGCTTTATCACGTCGGTTATTCCCTAAACCGACGTGATAAAACGCCTGGGATATCGTTTATCACGTCGGTTATGTCATAACCGACGTGATAAACCCTTCCCCTGGCCTATTATCACGTCGGTTTCTTAAATAACCGACGTGATAAAAAGGCCTGGGAAACGTTTTTATCACGTCGGTTATCCAATAACCGACGTGGTAAATCGATTCCCAGGCCTTTTAGCAGGTCAGTTATATTAAGAACCGACGTGACAAAAGCCCCGGGAACGGTTTATCACGTCGGTTCTAGAAAAAACCGACGTGATAAACCCCTACCGATTTATTTACCACGTCGGTTATAAAATAACCGACGTGAAAGAAATTATTATTTTTTAAATAATTGCACTGCTCTCACCAAAAAGCAACAAGAAACCGAACAAAAATAACCATGCCAGCCCTCCCCCAAGCCCCAACTGAACCCCACCCTCATCTATACCCACCTAACAACCTGGCCAGCCCTCCCCCACCACATTGGAGCCCCACCACAACCCTTGGACACCCCCCCCCCCCACTTGGACAGCCCCCCCACCCTCATTTACACCCCCACGACCCCTAGTACAGCCTCAAACACCCATTGGACACCCCTCCCATATCCCTTAGACACCCTCCACCCCTTGGACACCCCCCACCCCTTGGACAGCCCCCCCACCCTCATTTACACCCCCAAGACCCCTAGTACAGCCTCAAACACCCATTGGACACCCCCCACACCTTGACAGCCCTCCCAGACCCCTTGGACACCCCCCCCCCCCCCCGACCCCTGGACACCCCCCCGAGCCCTTGGACAGCCCCAAACACCCCTTGGACACCCCTCCCATATCCCTTGGACACCCCCCCCACCCCTTGGACACCCCCACCCCTTGGACAGCACCCCCACCCTCATTTACACCCAACTGGCCCCTTGGACAGAAATCCCAGACACCTTGGACACCACTCCCATATCCCTTGGACACCCCCCCCCCCACCCCTTGGACACCCCCACCCCTTGGACAGCCCCCCCACCCTCATTTACACCCAACCGGCCCCTTGGACAGAACTCCCACCTCATTTACACCCCCCCCCCTGAGCCCTAGGACAGCCCCAAACACACCTTGGACACCCCTCCCATATCCCTTGGACACCCCCCAAACACCCACCCACCCCCTTGGAACCTCTCCCCCCATACAAAAATCCAGACCAGAAAAACCATCAATAGTAGACCAAAACAAGAAGTAGAGAAAAATTAAACATTCACTTATATAACATTCAAAACTTACACTGTCAACTTCAAAAAAAACTAAATCCAACCTAAACGACTACGAAATACACAATTACATTGACAATATTCAAAATTACATTTTACATTACAAACAACTAAAAGTCAATCAAACCTGTAAAATAATTTGACCACTCCACTTGTAAGTGTTTGATATCTTCAGCAGTAAAGGGTTGAGGGTCATCAAAAAGCTACAAAGGAAAAGGATAGTAGTCAACGTGTATAATGAATAAATCAAATTGAAATATTATGAGAAAGAGGAAATCTTACCAGGTCAAAACTCAGAACTGTCCCAGTTGTTATTATTTCATACATAAATCTTAACATGCAATATCCGCATTCGATGATGCCTTGTTGCTCATGACATTTCTGTTTGAATGAGTGTAAATTCAATATATTATTTTTATGTAATAAATCAAAATGTACAAATTATAAATGGATATTTACCTTCGCATGTACATATTTGATCTTGAAATTCCTTTTCTTTGCGCTTTTTCGAAAGTGGACCCATGCCCTGTTAGAAAATAATACGAATGGGGTAAATTTAAAATTCATTATAATATATAAAACTATTGTGAAATTGAAACTTACGTTTCCAATATATCCTTAAAACTTTCTCACACATCATCATGGAGAGAGCATATCCAATAAAGTGTTTTCTCCCTAGGGAAAAAAAACCCTAACATCCAATGATCCCTGATAAAAGGAAATTTAACGTTAGTGGTTTTTTATGTTAAAAGATAATTAACTCTTTGAGAGGGATGTGTTTCATACCTCTCACAAAAAGGCATCATCCAACACTGTGTGATTACATTCTTTTCAAATCTATCAGCAATATAAAGCATTCTTTGTTCCTCATCCAATGCACATGCTTCAGGGGAAATCAATTGTGGGTCCACGAATCCATATACATCTGTCAGCTCATTCCTCTCACAAATTTTATACAGATACCTAATGCAAAGCAGACATAAGTATACATTTTTAATAAATATAACACAAGGAAAAGGTGTTAAGACTTACATGAAAAAATTTGCACCACGTTGATGCCCAACTTATCTCCAGTGACAAACTCCATGATATCAGTTTTCATAATCCCCACACATAGTTCACGTCCACAGACATGAGCTTCCATTGTAAAGTCATAATGATCCGCCAACAAATTTGAATATCTTGACAATTTGTCAAGACTGCTACTATCTGCATCTGATGTCATAGCTATCTGTCTTTGTTGTTGTCTATACAGTATTTCTTTACCTTTGAAGTATTCCTGTAAAAATAAATTGAAAAATATCTTAGTTTTCAAATGATAAAACATTAATAAAAATATAAAATAAAAGATATAACATCCATACCTCTATGGTAATGAGTCGAAGAAGTCTGGATGGCCAAAGTAAAAAATGGCCGATACTATGTCCAACTGTCGTCACCTCATCTGTAGGTAATGGTATCCGAGCTGATCTATCTATAATATCCTATACAGTGACCCTCTGATTCTCTACCTCTAACTGTTGATGATGAAATGTATCTCCTATAAAATATACCATCCCATATGCAACTATATGATGTTGAGGATCATCAACATACAACTCACAATAAGTAGGTAGCTGCGGCGGAGGAGGAGGATCAAAAATGGGGTCCGTGGGCTGAGGTGGGGGAGTGGGAGCTACTGGGAGAGGTGGAGTGGGAGCTGCACCCTGAAATTGTCTTTGCAAGTCTGCAAACATTAACTGCACCAATGCTCTAATCTTGTCCTCTATTGTCGCATTAATATTATGGACTTCAGCCTCCAAGGATTCTATTTTTTTTATAAACTCCCTCAACTTTAGTAGTTGAGGAATGTGGAAACACTTTTCTTACCGATACACCTGCCGGATATCCTCTTACACGGCCAGGATGTTCGGGCTTTCCCAATGCCACAGATAAAATATCTTCCCTCCCAGATGGTGTAAATGTCCCCTGTGAACTCTGCTCCTCAAGAGAGTCCTGTAATAATTAATTGAACATTTCTATAATGATTGGAAATATATGACGAAAATAGTAAACTTAAATAAATAAAATAGATATCTTACAATCCTCTCAACTACGAGTCTCGATTCTTCTGAAAGATATTGTCCTTTTTTTCCCTTCCGAGCTCTTTTCCATTTCTCATGTCTAGATGGAGGGGATGGAGGGACCACCTCTCCAGAGCTTGAATACTCACCTCTCAGTTGTTGAAATTTTTCTGCCATCATTTGTTCTTCCAATAATGCATACCCTACCCGAGATAAACTATGAGGGTATACATTTTTAGATTGGATCTCTTGATGAGCTTTCCTTGTTTGCTGTAAATTAAGAATAAGTAATCATTAACAAAACAATAATAAGATCATTTATATAAGAAAGCTTATAAAAGTTTACATTGCCCTTACCAAAAATGATTCTTTTCTTCTATTTTCAAAAAATTGTCTCCATGTGTCTTCATCTATAAAAGGATATATACGACATGGATTCTCACGACTCCTATGACCATAAATGAAATCAGATGAGAGGGTTGATTTGAAATCCCTCCATCTCCTAGCAGCCAACGATAAGCATTTCTTCCTGACTCCTCCAGTGTCAGGAATATCAAATGTCATCTGATAAAAAAGAGGTTAAAAATATTATATATACTAGAAACATTTAAAGAACAGTCAAACAATAGCAAAAGATCTTACCAAAATGGTCTCCCACAGCTGAGAAATTATCGCCTTATCCACACTTCTCCAATCATCATAGAGAATGCTTACTTTGCTCTTAGCCTGAGTTGCTACAAAACCCTTAAAATATTTAGCATTTGGACCTCTAGGAAGATCATCATCATCAAATTCCACGACTATCCTCTCCTCCTTCGTACGGGAAAGTGATAATTTTGGTAAACGTGTGCACCCACGCTTACCAACCTTTGAACTCTTTTTCGTAATAGGAGCATGTGAATGTTACTCCCCAGATGTATGACCAATATGCTCATCTCCAGAATCATGTGGCTGATCAACTGATTGATCTGTCATTTTCCTTCAAATCAAAAAAAAACAAACATTAGTTCACAAATAGAAAAGTGTACTAAATTACATAATAGTAAACATTGGTAATATGGTAAGCATGTTAAACATTGATAAACATGGTAAACACAGGCAAAAGGTTGCCAAGGAGTTGGCCCAATAAAGCTGAAAAGTGGACTCACTGAGTCCACCGGTCAGCCGGTGTGAGCTCACCGGCCAGCCGGAGGACCCAGGCAGTCGACTTGCCCACTGCCTGGTGCCACCGACCGGCCGCTGGTTCACCACCGGCCGGCCGGTGGACCAGACAGCCTTCCTCTGTCTGGACCACCGGCCGGCCGCTGGATCACCACCGGCCGGCAGGTGGACCAGACAGAGAGCCTTCCTCTCTGTCTGGACCACCGGCCGGCCGCTGGCTCAGCACCGGCCGGCCCCAGGTGGTCCAGACAGAGAGGAAGGCTCTCTGTCTGGTCCATCGGCCGGCCGGTGGTGATCCAGCGGCCGGCCGGTGGACCAGACAGAGAGCCTTCCTCTGTCTGAACCACCGGTCGGCCGCTGGCTCAACACCGGCCGGCCGTAGGTGATCCAGACAGAGAGGAAGGCTCTCTGTCTGGACCACCGGACGACCGCTGGCTCAGCACAGGCCGGCCGATGGACCAGACAGAGCTTTGTTCTGGACCACCGGCCAACCGGTGATCCACCACCGGCCAGCCGGTGCGCCCAGGACTTCTCCTCTTTACGGTTTTTATTGTTTTATCGTTTTGGTTTGATACATGTTTTAATAAGTAAAAATTTTACAGTATCTAACATTATATGAAAAAACTAAATGTAAACAAGAAATAAACTTGTGTTACCTGTAATTTTAGGAATGTACAGTTGGATTGTTTTCCCAAATTCCTTCGTCGTGATCGTTCCTTATGGCACAAACCATGTCTTCAACATACTCATCATTATGTTCTGTTAATCTTTCCATGGAAGTAGGGATCTCACATAAATCAGCAGCTTCATCAAATTCATCCTCACCAACATATTGGTTTTTCCCTTGTAAAACAACAGCCCACTGCATATCTGATTGATCTACTACATAGAAAATTTGTTTGGCATGTGTTTCCATTATAAAAGAATCAGCTTTGTCTTCCAATCTATTCAGATTAACAAGTGTCATTCCAAATTCATCGTGTCTGACACTGTTGTTACCGATAAACCATTTACAGTTAAAAACGGGAACTTTAATTTTAAAGTAATCAGCCTCCCATATGTCTTCAATCACTCCATAATATGCACTTGATGCCGAAATTGGGTTTCTGTCCTTAGCACTCGAAAAATGCATTGCTTCTGCAAACACCAATACACCACTATTCTGAACTGCACTTCTGTTGTCCTGAGCTTTCGTATGAAATGTATAGCCATTAATGTCATAAGCGGACCATGTTATCACATTTAAAGATGGACCACCCACTATCCATTTTAATGTCTCTCATACATCTGATCTACCAAGCAAGGTCTTTTTAAACCATGGCAAAAAAGTTTTTTTGTGCTCATTCAAAATCCACATTTCTTTCTTCTTTGTATGACATTGTTTCAACTCATTAATATGCAATGTGATATACGGTTGAACATCAGCTATGTTATTCAAGATGTATGATTCAAACTTCTTCATATGTTCAGCTGACAGTGATTTGACTTTCAAGCCACGAACCCCCTTTCCCTCATTATTAACCCGTTCATGGCGAGATGGAGGAAAACCTATGTGTTGCGCCGTAGCCAAGTAGCTCGTACAAAACTCTGCTACCTCCTCAGAAATATACTTTTCAATAATGGAGGCTTCAGGTCGATATGGATTTTTAACATATCCCTTTAATATTTTCATATACCTTTCAAAAGGATACATCCAACGAAGATATACAGGTCCACAAATCCTTATTTCTCGAACCAGATGAATCATTAAATGCACCATTATATCAAAAAAAGTTGGAGGAAAATACATTTCCAAATGACAAAGTATAAAAATTGCATCCTTTTCCAAAATGTTCAAAGCATTCACATCAATCGCCTTGTTGCAAATTGAATTGAAAAAATAACACAACCTCATTATAGTCTTTCTGACACGGATGGGCAATATTCCACGCAGTGCAACTGGTAGAATTTGTTGCATCATGACGTGACAATCATGTGATTTCATACCTATCAACTTCAAGTCTTTCAATGAGACAAAATTTTTTACATTTGAAGAATAACCTTGAGGCACTTTGATATCATGAAGACACTGACAGAAGCTACTTTTCTCCCTCTTCGATAATGTATGACAAGCCGGGGGAAGAAATGTTCGTCTTCCTTTAGGAGTGGGAGCTAACCCCAAATGTATTCCCATTGACAGTAGGTCTAACCTTGCATTCAACCCATATTTTGTCTTTCCTTTAATATCTAGCAATGTTCCGATCAAATAATCACAGATATTCTTCTCCACGTGCATGACATCAATATTATGTTTGACTTCATGATACCTCCAATATGGTAGCTCAAAAAATATTGACCTTTTCTTCCAAATATGTCTATCATTACCAGATTTCTGTGTCTTTCCCAATGTCACATCAAGGTTTTTCACCCTCTCAAAATAAAATTCTGGGGATAAAGGTTGAGGAGCAGTATCAAATTCTTGTAAGCCATTGAATGCCTTTTTTAGTCTTCTATAGGGGTGATCCATAGGCAAAAAATTTCGATGACCCATGTACACTGTTTTCCTCCCATGATGCAATTGACTATATGACGTCTGTTGTTCGCAAATTGGACATAATTTATTCCCTTTAACACTGTATCCAGACAAATGTCCATATGCTGGGAAGTCATTTATTGTGAATAGAAGCACTGCATGCAGTTGAAAATATTCCATTTTATAAGAATCATACACCCTAATACCATCAGCCCATAACAGTTTCAAATCATCAATCAGCGGTGACAAGTATACATCAATATCATTGCCGGGTTGCTTTGGACCAGAGATCATGATACTAAACATGACATATTTGCGCTTCATACAAACTTCAGGAGAGAGGTTGTAAATTACCAATAAAACAGGCCATGAACTATGTGTGCTACTGAGGGTTCGGTATGGATTCATACCATCTGTGCACAAGCCTACTCTCAGATTTCTAATTTCATTTCCAAATGTAGGGTACTGGGCATCAATTTTCTTCCATTGTGGACAATCAGCTGGATGACGTATTTTTCCATCACATACCCGCTCATCAGCATGCCATCATAACCTTTTTGCATCATGTGAATTAGCAAATAAACGTTTGAAACGAGGAATTATAGAAAGATACCAAAATACCTTTGAAGGGATCTTTGTAATCTCTACATCAGCTTGTGATTTTTCTTTCACCTTATACCGTGATGTCCCACATTTAGGACACTCTTTCAGAAATTCATATTCCTTCCTATATATAATGCAGTCATTCAGACAGGCATGTATTTTCCTGTATCCCAATCCCATCGGGCATAATATTTTTTTGGCCTTATAATGTGAATCTGGAAGATCGTTATCTTTTGGAAGAATGTCTTTCATCAATTATAGCAGCTCTGTAAAACTTCTGTCACTCCATCCATGTTTCGCCTTCAGGTTAATCAATCTTAACACCGCCGACAAAACCGTAAAATCTGTACAACCAGGATATAATGGTTTTTCGGCATCACCATATAGACGTGCAACTGTCGGTTCTATCTCAATTTGTTCTGCTACAATATCGCGAATCATTTCTTCAATTCCATCGGTGTTACCATCTTGCGATTCATTATCATCAGTGACATTCTGTCCAGTTTCGCCATGCCAAATCCAAGGGTTGTAACTCAGATTGAAACCATGACAAATCAGATGATCTTTTATCTCTATACTTTTCAACTTCTTCATATTCAGACATTTCAGTCATGGACAGAAAAAAATGTCACTACTTGGAACATTTCGTTTAGCAAATTCCAAAAAGGCATCAACACCTTCCTCATATTCATTGCTCATTCGATGTGCTGTAATCCAACTTCGACTCATTATTACCTATAACAAATAGAAAAAATATATATATTTTTTAGATAAGACAAATATATGTTTATATGAAAAAAATCATAATTTTAATGTAAACAATTTTGAAATATAAAACAAATCGATGTGTAAACCCCCCTGGACACCCCCCGACCCCTCTGGACAGCCCCCCACCCCTCCTAGACACAACCCCCACCCCCGACCTGCCTGGACACCCCCCGACCCTCTGGACAACCCCCCCACCCCTCCTAAACACCACCCCCACCCCCTACCCCCTTGGACACCCCCCTGGACACCCCCAACGCCCACCCACACCCTTGGACAGCCCCTCACACCCACCCACCCCCTTGTAAACCCCCCTGGACAGCCCCCGACCCCTCTGGACAGCCCCCCACCCCTCCTGGACACCACCCCCCACCCCCTACCCCCTTGGACACCCCCCTGGACATCCCCCAACCCTCTGGGCAACCCCCCCCCCCCCACCCGGACAACCCCAAATACCCTCTGGAGAGGCCGCCACCCACTTGGACAGCCCCCCACACCCATCCACCCCCTTGGACAGCCCCCCACACCCATCCACCCCCTTGGACACCCCCCTGGACACCCCACCGACCCCTCTGGACATGCCGCCACCCCCTTGGACAGCCCCCCACACCCACCCATCCCCTTGGACACCACCCTGGACACCCCCCGACCCCTCTGGACAGCCCCCGACCCCTCTAGAAAGCACCCCCACCCCTCCTGGACAGAACCCCCACCCCGACCTGCTTGGACACCCCCAACCCTCTGGACACCCCCCGACCCCTCTGGACAGCCCCCCACCCCTCCTGGACACCACCCCCCACCCCCTACCCCCTTGGACACCCCCCTGGACATCCCCCAACCCTCTGGGCAGCCCCCCCACCCACCCGGACAACCCCAAATACCCTCTGGAGAGGCCGCCACCCACTTGGACAGCCCCCCACACCCATCCACCCCTTGGACAGCCCCCCACACCCATCCCCCCCTTGGACACCCCCCTGGACACCCCACCGATCCCTCTAGACAGGCCGCCACTCCCTTGGACAGCCCCCCACACCCACCCATCCCCTTGGACACCACCCTGGACACCCCCCGACCCCTCTGGACATCCCCCGACCCCTCTAGAAAGCACCCCCACCCCTCCTGGACACAACCCCCCACCCCCGACCTGCTTGGACACCCCCCTGGACACCCCCCAACCCTCTGGACAGCCCCCCCCCACCCCTCCTAAACACCACCCCCCACCCCCTACCCCCTTAGACACCCCCCTAGACACCCCCCAACACCCACCCACACCCTTGGACAGCCCCCCACACCCACCCACCCCCTTGTAAACCCCCCTGGACACCCCCCGACCCCAAATCCATGCACCTATGCCATGGTTGTGTGTGAAGAAAGTAGTAACAACTGTAAAAGGGCAACCCATCCAAATGGACACGCCCAACCCTCTCGGGGATTTATAGAAAACGATGAAAAATTAGTGAAATCATAAAATTACTCAATATTGCAAGTCGAACTAATAGATCTAGGGATGATAAATAAGATTATGGTGCCAAAACGAGTTAAAAGGGTTCGCAATCGAAGAATCTTAGCTAGTTTCAACAAAAAAATCACAACACATATATATATACTATCCGCGAAAAAAAACGAACAAGTGGGAGGATTACCTGAGTGCTGCGAGTTTAGATGATTGATCCGAGGAGATTAAATATGAGAAACGATGATCGCAAAACGAATCTAAACCAACGAAATGGACGAGCCGATTCGGGTTTACGCGCGAGAGAGACGAGTCGCGACTGTCGAAGGTAAACTCGCGAATGACAATCCACGGGTCTGGGTAAAATTTTAAATGAGTTATCACGTCGGTTATTCAATAACTGACGTTATAATTTTTTTAAAAACATTAATAACGTCGGTTATTCAATAACCGACGTAAAAACCTTCCTCCGATTCTTTTTTTACGTCGGTTATTCTATAACCGTCGTTATAAAGGGCTCAAAATCCGCGTTTTATTACGTCGGTTATTACATAATCGACGTCAAAAACATCTGCGGATTCTTTTTTTACGTCGGTTATTTTATAACCGACGTAAAAAGGCCTTCAAAAACCGTGTTTGTTACGTCGGTTATTGAATAACCGACGTAACAAATGCCCCCCGCTTCTGTTTTTTACGGCGGTTAATGTATAACCGACCTAAAAAACGAAGCCGCGCTATTAATAACGTCGGTTATCAAAATAACCGACGTTAAAGGTGTACTAAACACAGGGTTTTACGTCGGTTATTAAATAACCGACGTAAAAAACCTCATTTTACATATTATGACGTCGGTTTTATATAACCGACGTAAAAAATGGTGTCGTAAAAATCGTTTTCTACACTAGTGTATTGACCCAGATGTTAGCATGGGTAGTTTGGTAAATTAATATTGAGTATTAGTTCTAGTATTTTCCATATATTTATTTAGGGGAGAATAAATCCAAATATTAATTATCTATATGCCGGGATTAATTTTTAATTTTTATCTTATTTCAATAGTGGTATGAGTATCCATTCATATGTCTTAACTATTTTATGATGATTTTGAGTATAATAATGACTCTATGAATATGTTGGAATAATATACATGAGGAACCTACTCATAAAAAACTATGAGAATGTCCTATTGGGGATGTAACGAACAAAATCTAGTTTCCATAAAATTCGGTGCCAAACCTATCCTGTAATAAGGCCCTAATGGAATTACCTATCCCCAAGGGATGTCCCATGTTCCAATGTATTATTTCTTATGGTTTGGGAATGATTTACCTGAATATGGATACATAAAACATAATAAACAGTTGATAAACTGAATCTGAAAAATTAACACCAAATAAGGTTTATAAAAAATCCAAAACTGAATAAATTTGTCTAATCATAGTTCTAGAGGTCAAAGGACCAATAAAATGACATCAAAACATCCCCAATTACTCAACACTACTAGGGGTCATCACTCACAAGCTATCTCCACACATCTGCAACATGGGCGGGAACTAACCCCCAAAACCACCATCACCCAAAGCCATTAATTTGACTATGTCAAACATGACCAAGTATACATACACTCATGGGGTGTATGTAGGGTGTGAGCCAAATCCCAATTGGATTCCTCCAATTTATTCCATAGAGTAAACTACAAAATATAAAAATTATGCCATTTTTGACAAACAAGAGGCAGTGGATATAAGTTCTAAAGAACATAACATTAAAATGTAAAAAGTTTTCAAAGGAAACATTACCTAAATGAGAAAAATTACAAATACATCTATGATACTATATTTTCCATAAAAACCCACAATATTCTAAATATAAATACAGAATAGTCAATGAGCACAAATCTAGGGAACACCCAAAGGAACTAGTTAGTCTCAGGCCCCTTGTACCTTGTACCTCAGTGTAAAGTATCCATAGTAAATACTATTCTCATGCATGATCCATTAGTAGGGAAGATATCCATAACCTATTGTTCCCCAATTATCGTTAATATAATTTTTTAGGGTTGTTGTTATCCTTTTTCCTCGGAGATAGAAGGACAAAACACATACGGATCACTAGCGTAATAGTACATAACTGCCTCTTAGGTACCTAGGCCTCCTTCTTTTGCTCAAACCACTACCTAATGTTTCTTAAATACATTATTATATAAAAATATATCTTCTGGTCATAATAAACACAATATAGTTGCAATACATGTTTTGACCACTTACACCACTCAATAAAACCTTTAGAATTTCAATAAAACAACCTCAAAAAATTAGCAATGCTTTACACACAAAATCCCTTTAAGATCCCACTTTGAACACCATAAATATACCCATATTTACCAAAATTGTATTTCCATCCCCCAAAAAATTTATATAAGCCAATTAAATGGGATATAAAACAACCCCATTTTGCATAACATAAAATAGACATATAAAACACCCAATTTAACACCAAATTGTTACCTAGAAATAATTTTCTCAACAAATGTCACCATAACATGATATCACAACATGTGTAATGAATTATTATTTTTCAAAAATATAAATTCTACAATGAAAACTCATTTATAATTGATTACCCATGAAATGTCCTACCACAAGTGTCAAAACCCTAAATTCCTTTCGTGAATGTAAAATTTCACCCCATTTACACCACAAAGGATTTAAAACAGACCTGAAATCATAATTTTAGACCACGAAACATAAGATCAATTCCTTGTTTTAATTACCTACATGCTGGACATTATGAAATTCAAGAATAAGTGAAAAAATCATAAGAAAATTTGAGCAAGATTGAAGGTAAACCACTTACATAAGAGATCTGGATGAAATCTCCAAAAATACAACAGTATGAGAATTTACATATATCCAAATAATTCTTGTGAGGTTATAATAAGGATTAATACGTCACATAGTAATTGTAATGGGAGAAAATAGTGAAAAATGAAGGATTTATGAATGAAAAAACATACCTCATAAAATTTGAATGATTTGAGAAATATTGAGAATATCTTCCCTACTCTATGATGGAAATAAGATCCTAAGAGGGGGAAGCGAAGTTGGGGTCTTGCATAGGGATGTCGGCTTCGAGTGGGAACTGGAATCTCTAAGAATATTAATCAATGGATATCATATTAAATATATTCAAATTTTATTTTAAAACTAGAAAAATGTCTACGGTCAGGCCCAATTCTATAAATAAAACCCCAAATCCACCATGATTATGGATTCCAAATTGGTTCACATTGAAATAGTTGTGTTAATAGGTTATGGTAGGCCATGTTTTAAGTGGAATGGGTTCAAAATATTCAAAAATGAACGAGTTATAGAAAATAAAAATATATATTTTAATCATGAAGAGGCTAACAGTTTGGCACAAATTTTGAAACCCACCATTTCCACCAAAAATGCATGAGAACCCCCCTAAATAAATAATGAATTAAATTTAAATGAGAATACATTTAAAATAAATCATGAATGTTATAATTATCCCCACCGTGAATGTCTTTTCACCCTGGAAAGTAATCCAAAATCTTGATTGGATAACAAGAACATGTACTCTTCTTGGACACATGAATTATATTCACATTTCTTATGTGTATCATTATCATGATGCCAAGAATCCTGGAATAGTGGAATAGACTTTACCTGAAGCACAGTTTCATGGAATTTCACTATTCGTACAGGCCGCTCAAAAATAGATAAATCAGGCTCTATATCCAACTCTACCCAATTAAGTACATGGGATGGATCCAAATTGTATTTCTATAATAGGGAGACATATAAGTTGTCATAGATGGGTGTAAAATTATATGGTAAGGCCAACATGTATTCCACCTTGTCAATGCACTTAGTAATCTCAAATGGTCTGACATACACCAGTGTCAGCTTCATTTCCTTTTCTAATCGACGATGGCCCTGACAAGGGGCCACTTTCAAGAATACCCTATCACCCAAAGAATACTCTAGGTCTCGACGCCTCTGGTTAGAATATGATTTATAGAGACTCTGAGTTACCAAAAAGTTTTTTCTGTTCAACATGTCTTTCTCAGACATCTCCTTCACCGATCTCGTCCCCATAAGTGAGGTCTCAGCTACCTCATCCCAAAACAGGGGGACCAAAAGTGCCGACCATAGAGTTTCTCAAAAGGAGAAATTTGAGTCAGGGATTGGTAACTATTAATATAAGAAAAATAAACCAATCCCAAATGACTATACCGTGAACCTATAAAGTCTAGAACACATGAACAGAGCATGCCCTCCAAAATCTAATTTGCCTACTCTGTCTGATCATTCGTTTGAGGATGGTCTATTTTTCTCATCTTATTTTGATACCCTAAGTCACAGTGAAGTCATTCCAAAACCCAATAAGATTAATATGGGTCTTTAATTGATTCAACAACTTATGGTACACCGTAGAGCCTTTTAGCCTCCTAATGATACAAATGGACCAACACAAACACTTTGGTTGTATCTCTAATCGAAATGAAATAGGATGATTTGGTTAGATAATCAATCACCACCCAAATGGAATTCATACCCTGATGTTTATGAGGAAAACCAAAAATGAAGTTCATGATGACCTACTCCCACTTCCAAGTAAGAATGGGTAACGACGTGAGAAAATCAGAGGTTCATTGACGCTCTTCTTTGACATGCTGAAATGTGTATCATCTCAACATGAAGTCTTCGATGTATCATCTCAATTCAGGCCACTATAACTGCCAACAGACATAATAATACATCTTGGTAGCACCTAGATGGATAGCCCATTGAGACTAGTGGCTATCCTTCATCACCACCATCTATAGGGATGATGGAAAAATTGAATAGCCATAATGATCCAAATACCATTGGGAGACTTTGACCAATTGGAACACATCTCCCCACCATGATGAAACTGCATTGACTGCTAACAATGTTCATCACAAGACCGTTCTCGCTGAAGCAACTCCAAGAGAGAATGTGCCAACTGAATGCTTTCCATGATCTCACATCTATTGATTTCCTTTTTCTCCACATGAATCTGAGAAAAGATCCCCATCAAAGTCTACTCATCACTTGAATTCATCATGCCTTGAACTGAGACTCTTTTTCATAAGGAGTTTTTCATCATGTTTCCCTTGCCTTGGGTATAGAAAATGTTAATGATGAACCCATACAATTACATGATTCAGCAACACTGCCTTATGTTGAGGTCCTTTTATGAGAAGATATTGGGCTAGATTTTGGGATCAGAGTAGACCACAAAATTCTCCACTAAAAGGTAGTGATTCCAATTCATTAGATCATGCATCACAACTGCTAACATCTAGTCATTGGTTGTGTAATTATTTTCATGTTGTCAATGTTGGTGATAGGCTTACACCACCACATGATCATACTTCATAAGCATTCACACAGGACCCATACTAGAAGCTCCACAATACATGACATACTCCTTTCCTACCACTGGAAAAAGTATAAAGGGAGTGGTCATCAACCGCCTTTTTAGGCCCTCGAAGTGTGTCTGACATTCTTGGGCTCATACAAACATCCCCACTTTTTGATTGAGCAAAATCATGGGAGAATCATGATGAGAGAAATTTAGAACAAACCGCCTATAGTAACCAGTCAGGTAGAAGAAACCCCTGATCTCGAACACATTATTTGGCTACACCCATGTCATAACCACACCAATAATATCAGGGTCCACCGAAACCCCCTTATCCAATATCACATGCCCATGAATTTTCACCTCCCTGATCCCGAATATGAATTTGGACAAATTTTCATAAAGGTGATTCTCTTACAATGTGCCCGTAATGATATTCAAGTGATTCTCATGTTACTTATAAGATCCCTAATAAAGTATAATTTCATCCACAAATACAATGAAAAAATAATCGAGATGCTAAATGAATACCCTATTCATGAGTGCCATAAAGACTCCAAATAATTGGTCAATCTGAAGGGAACAAACAATTACGTGAAGTAGTTGTACATGATTTGAAAGGATTTCGTTGAGATATCTACCACTTTCACACTTATTTGATGATATAAAAAATGAACGAAATTTTTAGAAAACCACATTTCATCCTTCAACTGATTTAATAGTTCATCTATTTTGGAAGTGGATATTTTTTCTTGATTGAAACCTTATTCAACTTCCAGTTCTCAACGCACAAATGGAGGGTTCTGTCATCCTTATTTGCGAAAAACAGAGGAGCGGCTCAAGGAGATCTGCATGGGAAAATGAATCCTTTGGACTAAAATTCATCCATCTATATCATTAATTTCCATAGCTTGGTGGGGTCCATGCGATATGAGGGAATAGATACTTTCTGTCTTCTCTGTGCCAAATCAATCGAAAACTCCACTTCCTCCTATGAGGGTAAACCTAAAAAAGATTCAGAAATACCTCTGGAAACTCGTCAACTACATGAGGTAGTCCACCATCAAGAGAATTACTATAGTACTCTATCATGTGCAATAATAACTAAAAAATCATCTCATAACTCTGGGAGTGGAGGTCCCACACAACTCGACCGAGGATCTAATTCCCCTCGAAAAACATGACGACTCCATTCAGGTTCTGTGAATCTGACACACTTCCTATTGCAATCGATGTAATCCTGGAAGTGTACGAGCGCCATTTATTACGTAAAAATGATCCATATCTAAGATGATGTGTTCCCACTCTATATCAAGCCCTCACAGAGAAGGTGCACATGGAAGGAACCTGAGACCCTGCTTCTTCTTCTTTCCCAGCGGCATCACCAACTCCATCGCAAAAGATAAAAACTCAGTTGGAAAATATACAATGTCCAAAAAATGGGAAGAAATGAATAAAAAAGAGGAAATGGTATAAAAAAGAGTAGAATCTAAAGAAGATTCAATAAAATGGTACCTCGAACTCTCGACGGTCCAACCTATGATTCTTTTTATGATTGATCAACATCTTGGAGATGTCTGGCCACTGCCTGAGGATGACTATTAGTCTGTGGTTTTGACCTAAACTAGCTCTCCCCAAAATTTGTCCAAGGCCTACCACCACAATCACCAAATTGATATCCCCCAGTCCTTGACAGCTCTGATAGAGTTTACAATCTTCTTGATTCCACTTACCTTTCCCAAATTTGATGTCGATGTGCCACCCAAAAAATGAGTAGCAAGTGACCCATACATCCACATTGAAAATAATTCTTCTAGGGAAATGGGAATGCTAGACGGATGTGCCTAATTCTCCTACACTGGTGGTACATGATCGATCTTGCATCAGATGCCTGAGATGAAAAATTCTTGGAAGAGTTTATTGAACTACCATCTCCCCTCTTCACTTGATCCTCCTCCTACTTATTCATCTCTAAAGATCTTCAACTGCACAGTACAGATAATCTCCTAGAGAATCCATCCATCCATTTTTAGTCAATCCCTACACATCTCTCATGATCAACCACATCAGCATAGGTCCTTATCATAAATATGAAAACATGGGATTATATCTCTAGTCAAAATAATTTCTCAAAACTTTGGGCCTTAACTTCCTCCTTAGAGACGATTTCATGAGCATACTGAACCAAATCAACAAAACATTTCAAGAAAGTTATCACAGAATGGTCCCTGTTAATTGTATCCATAATATCTCAGGAACTAGAATATGCTAAGACCTAAGGGCAGTAGTGTTCAATAATGAAGAACTTGAAATCTAATCATAACATTGGCTCATTCTTCCCTGGTTGAAGTATCAATTCCCAGAACCTGCTTGTCAGACCCTCCAACAGAAGAGAGTAAAACTTCACCATGAGCTCCTCGGGTGTATCCATGAACATGACCATGCCTTCAATTATTTCGCTCCATTCCATTTCTTCCTGGGGTTTTATGCTACCTGGTAAAGTATGAGGCTTATTTTTTTTAATCTCTTGGGCCTTATCCTTCCGTAGACTAGTCTCATCTTAGCTAGAATGCCCTGGAACATGATTCAGTTCATATTCTAGATCCTGGACAACCCGAACCACATCCTCTACTAGCATCTGATCTAGCGGTGAGGGATAACACTCTTCAGCATTGTCCAGTGGGTCCATTTAAGCTTTCCGGGGAGGCATGTTTTTACCAAAAGGAAATAGTCACAGGGTCAAAATCATTATAATAATTCTAAATATTTAAACAATATAATAATATATAATGAATCCAAAAACATTACAATAATAATAGATGCCAATACATCACCCCTAACTTATGTCCACATGTAGGTTGGTAGCCCACACATCTCAACTAGAAGTGAAGTCAAAAAAATAATTCCAATATTCCATGGTGACTTGAGGACTACCAAGAGATATGCAGGGCAAGCACCCTACCCATGACCAAAACTCAATTTCCATATAGTCCTAGATCTTATCTATATTGACTCATCCCAAAATAATAATATAAACAAAAAACATTAACCTATTAAGATACCATTTTTATCAAAAACCAAATCTAGTATCCATCAAGGCTGGCACAAAAACTGGCTCGTGACAAGGCCTAAATGGTGTTCCCTATCCCAAACATCATGCACAAGTTATTGGGTATCATTTAGTTTTCTTTGGGAATAATTTACCTCAATGTGGATACATTAAAAATCAAAATCATTCAATTAACCAAATTTGAAAAATTGATACGAAATAATGATTATAAATTATATAGTACTTAATAAATAGGTATAATCATAGAACGACAAGTCCAAATAAACATATATTCAATAATAAAACATCCCCAAAAACTCCAAATGACAATGGTTCATCACCCACAAGATGTCTCCACTACTCCGTGCCATAGATGGGAACTAACACCCTTAAACAACATCACCCAAATCCATTGGTTCTCCTATGTCAAATATGGACATGTATACTCACACCCAAGGGGTGTAAATAGGTTTTAATATCAATCCCAATAATATACCACCAAATGATTCTATAGAGTAAATAAAACAAGATAAAAACCATTCAATTCTTTATAAATAAGAGGTAGTGGAAATAATTTCTAAAGAATGAAACTCTAAAATGTAAATAGTTCTCAAAGGAAACATCCTAGAAATGATCACATTTAAATAAAATATGTAATATACCATATTTTACATAAATAAAATATTCCATATATTGATAGAAAATAGTCAACGAGCATCATCCTCAGGAAAACCCCTTGGCACAAGGTAGTCTTAGGCCCCAAGTACCTCGTTCTACAGTGTAATGTATCCATTGTAAAATCTATTATCATACACGATCCACTGGTAGGAAACATACTCATAACCTTGTGGTCCCAAATAATCATCAATATAGTTTTTTTAGTATTTTTGTTATCCATTTTTCTCATTTAAACGGGGAAAAACCCCATCTGGATTACTAGCATACTACTACATATCTTCCCTCTTAGGTACATTGGCTTCCCCCTTGGTGCTCAAACCATTATATCATGATTACAAAAGACATTATTACATAAAAAAATAATTTATGGACATAATAAACTCAAAATAGTATCTACACAAGTATTTTACCACTTAAACCACTCAATAAAACCATTATAATCTTAATAAAACAACTACACAAAATTTAACAATGCTTTACACATAAAATCCCATTAAAATCCCACATTGAACACCAATGGAATACACAAATTTAGAAAAACATAATTTCTAGCACCCAAAATAATTCTATATACCCATTACATGAGTTATAAAAACCCCAATTTAGCATAACATAAAATAGACATTTAAAACACCAAATTTAACCCCAAATTGGTACCTAAAAATCTATTGTAGAACAAACATCATGAAAAAAGATTTCATAGCAAGGGAAATGGATGATAACATTTCTAAAAATATAACTGAATCCATGATGACTCATATATCATTGATTACACATAGAATCACCTATCACAAGTGTTAAAAAAATCAAATATTATTGTGATTTTTAACAACACCACCTCGCTACAAAAAAACAGATAAAACAGACCTAAAACCAGAATTTTAGACAATGAAAAACAAGATCAAACCATAGTATTGAAACCATACTTTCTTGAAACTATGAAAATCAACTATAAGTGAAGAAATCTTATGTAAATGGAAGCAAGAACGATTGAAAATGACTTACTTTAGGAATCTTGAACAAATCTACAAAAAATACATGAGTAGATGAATTTACAAATAGAAAACATGAAATTTTGGTTCTATTAATAATTAATTGGTCATGTAAGAACATTAAAGAGGTAAAATGGTGAAAAATGAAGGATTTATGAAGGAAACAAATTTCATCATCTTATATAGATGACTTGAGAAATCTTGAGAAGATTTTCCCTGATCTGTGATTGAAATGACCTCCAATGAGGGAGAAATGAAGCTGGGGTCATGTCTAGGGATGTTGGATTCAATTTGGAAGTGGAATAAATGAAAATGAGTAAAACATTAACATGTTACTAAATAAAAAAAATTTATTTTATGACTAGAAATGAGCTTATAGCATAGAATGATTCCTTAAATAAAACCCAAATACACCATGATCATGGATTCTTAAACGGTCCATATTGATGTGGTGTTTTTACATTGTTTGGCTCAGACATGTTGTATGTAAAATGGGTACAAAATGTTGACATATGAATTAATTATAAACAAAAGAAAATTTATATTTAAATCTAGAAATGGGCTCAAGGTTTCGCCCAAATTTGGAAAAAGAACCATTCCCTCCAAAAAATTCATGGGAACCCCCCCCCCATATAATTGAAATTAAATGAAAAATAACTTTAATATAAGTCATGAATGTGACCGTGGACCAGAATATACTTGAGGTATTTTTGATTGATTTCTATGTTATGGGAATGGATCCTTCACCCCTTCATACTCAGGCACTAGGTTTTGATCCATAGATATATTAATTCCAGATTTGTTATTATAAACCATTCACTAGAAGCCACCATCATTCCAAGTCTTAAATGATAATCATGATACATTTTATCGGTTGATTAATTTTACATCAATTCATAAAAGTTTCAAATTCAATGAAGTTGAAGTGTTCCAACATTATGTTTGTAAAAAATTGTGTGAGATTTTTGGATACAGTGGTGATAGAAAGGGGACATGATAATATAGATTTAAAGGAGACAAAATTGTATTTCACCAACCAGTTCTATCATTATGTGATGTTGTTGGCTAATGATATATTGTTTTTCAAACATGAGTATGTTTGAAGGTCCGTGAAAGTGTACACTAATCACTCTATTTTTGTTAAGTAGTTTGTGCATGATGTTGTATCGATTGATAAGACAATGTTTCAAAGTTAAATATGAGATTATGATCTGGTATTAATTCATAGGGGCTAATATTGACTAGGATTGTATGTTTGGGAAGACCAGATTTTTTTTGTAATTGTATGTATGAGTTCAATTAATGGATAGAATAATAGTGATTATTATCATTATGTTTCTCAATATAAATTTTCTTCTACTCGTATTATTATATATAGAATATAACATTAATTTTTTTTTACCAATTTTAAAATCCTTGGAACCCAAAACAACATTTAATGAGCCCGCAAAATAAGTGGTTCCTATTGATGATCAGGTCATTTGAATAATATGTTTTCATATCAATTCTACTCCATGTTGTTTCATGGTATCATCATCAGCAAAAGTACAGTATTGAAATCACATGCTTCATATCCTGAGGGGTAATATCCATATCCATCCAGAATGATGGTTCTTCATACATTGGAAGTGTCTCATAAAGAATTAGATATGGGTACAAATACTATGAGATTTACCATGAATATTAATTCATCTTTAGTGACTTATTTATTTGACAGTAATCCAACTCAATCATTTATTTCAAAGAATATTTTTTGTCTAATAAATTATAATATAAATATTTAATCATACCTGGTGTATATTAACTCAACAATCCATACTATGAGAGAGCAGGGTCTATGTTTTCACCCAAGTAGATTCTCTATAATAAATTTACATATTTCCATGTATTTTTTGGTTCCTAAAATGGAACCACATTATTTCATATTCAGGATGGATATTATCATTTATTATAAACACATAATTTATTAATATATTCTATGAGTCACATTTACAACAATTGATGGATATTTCAACATTTTTTTGGTAGAATATTAGATGAGGATAATTTGAGCTGCCACGTCACATTAAATGTTAGGGATGTAATATAATTTTTCTATATTTATATTGAATATGAAATTTTTTTTGATGATATAACTATAGTTTTCATCATGTTTCCCAGCCATTTCCCTTATTACTAATATGGTTTGTTGCATGAAAGGGAGGTGTGGTTTTCTTTTGATTTAGTGCCGGGTAATATAACCCTATCATTACATTCTTACAGAATGTAAGATATGTAATTGAATATTTGAATACTATCAATATTATCATATTTATAATGGCATTATAAACATATTTGTTTCACCATGAGAAGTTTCTATAATATTTTAAATGAATTCTAATGGGCCATTTAACCTTTGTGTTGATTACCAAAAACTCAATTGAGTAGTAGTAAGAAAAATTAATATGTTTCCATGGATTGATGATATGTTTGACTAGTTAAATGTGTTTAAGTGGTTCCATAATATAGATCATTGATGTAGTAATAGCCAATTTACAATAAAAAGATCTGGAATTCAAAAAACAGCATTCAATAGCATGTATTTTCATTATAATTAACACATCATTCCATTTGGTCAAATGAAATATCTTATTAATTTATTGATTTATTGAAATAAATATTTCATGATTATATTGATACATTAAGGTATGTATTTTTTTATGAAATCCTTGTTTAATGATTGTCTAAATAGGATCGCTAACATCATTTACGAATAGTATTTGAATTTTTGATAAATCACTAACTTTTACCCAGCCATAAAAATGAGATTTCAGTATTGTGGAAGTGATGTTGTTATGAGACATGGTCTCCAAACATTATGTCTCGAATTTATCCTATGATGGTTAAATATATTATAACATCAGAAAGGAATCATATTTCTTTCTATATTTAATGTTTCTTGGGTTTTATTGGATATTAACACTCATCTGTAATGTATTACTCAATGTTGGATTCTCGGTTGACTTCCATATCTTGGAAAAGAGTAATTTTTTATTTGGATGAAAAACATTAGAGTCAGTTGATGTGATATAATGTCTTTTGACTTCTTTAATACTTTTGACTCATCCAATGTATACAATGGGCTATGTGTTCATCAGTCATGCATTATGCTCATGTTGGGATAAAGTTGTTGTATTGAGTGATCTCAGTGTTATCTATGGATCATGGAATCATATGAAAAAAACAATAGAATTACCCAAACCATTTTAATCAACATGAAACATTGATTCATCTTCCTATGAGTTGTTGGAGTTACCATTATGAAGAATCATTTACTATGTATTAAAACTATAGAATAATTAGTTATATATTCTTTTCAAATGATTCGAATATCCAGATGAAGAATTAGGTATAACATCTATGTTGTTTTGACAATGTAATACCTTATACCCCAAGAAAAGGGAATGTAAAAAATGAATTAAATAAGAAACATCTTATAGAGGCCATGAAGAAATCATCTGAATAGTGGAACATGATGGATCATTTTTCACATTTGCATAATGTAGTCTTGGAAATAGGGGAACATGTGGTTTTGGAAAGTGTATAGTTCATCTCCACTCATCTGGAGATGATTCTTCTAGAATAGTAACATTATGTTGAAAATCATATCATATGAGTCTCTCTTCATAGAGGTGATACCATTTTAACATGTACATTCCCTATTTAGGATGTTCTGTTTTTTCGAAACTGAAACGTTGTACATTTATCAAAATGTAAATCAATGATTGGGATTGTGATAATTCCAAGTGGGAAATGATACTACAAACTCTAAAGATGTTCTAAGACATGAAGCATCTATTCTGGTGTCCAAGTATGGGAAGGGGGGTTAATGAATTTATACCTCATTGTTATATTTACCAATATGTCAAGACCATGATCCTAAGACCATTAGATTTTCCTAAAAAACATGAAATTCCATATTAGAAGTGGAAGTATATATCTATTTATATTTTGGATTTGTTTCCATGAATCTAGAAAAATAATAATTTGATATGGATTTGGATAATTATACTGACCAAATTAGATTATTTTATACAGAATTGTGATGAATAGAAAGTTATGGAGCTGGGAAATATGTTCGTGAAATTGATTTTTCATTTCTATGGAGTTACTTGTTTTATATTCCTTGATAGTGGTGCTAAGTTACATCATAAATTTGTAGAGGCATTCAAAAGGAATTGGGACCTGATATTTTTATTCATTGTGTTATATAATTAGTTGTCAGATGACTAGAAATAGTGAGTTATCCACATTCTTTAGGATATGATTTTTGCCAATATTTATGAATTTTAAAGATTATAGGATGAATGATTATATCTAATTGGGTTTTGATATACAAATAGAAACATGTTCATGATCAGTATGGATCCTTTTGATCTCTTGTATGGCCAACCTTGCAAAAATCCATCGTGTTGATCTAAGATTGGTGATTTTTTTGGATTATACAGATAAAATTTCAAGATAAAACAAATGAATATTTATATTAATCAAAATATAATGTTTATTTAATAGATATGATATATGTATTATGTTGAGCAACCGTATAGAATGATGGAATATTTGGTCGGTGACCAAGTGTATTTTAATGATTTAGCTCATTTTGGTCATTGATGGATCGTGATTCATGGGAAATATTCCCATATTTTGTGGGACATTTTTTGGTTTTTGATAATATGGTTAAAGTGTCTTATCATTTAGAATTTCATTCATAGTTGATGTCGATATATAACATGTTCCATGTATCAATGTATCAAATGTATAAAAATATATGTCCCTTATTTTGAGTTGGTGTTTTAATAACGTTGATCATTATTTTTTTGTGGCACAGTTTCAAGTCAAGACAGTAGATTCTAAAAAAAATAACTTCATGGGAGTATATTATCATTTTTATTTGTGAAATGGAATCTCAGCACTAATACTTCAGATAATTACTAGAGTGGGGCATTGTTGGTTGATATTTGGCCTCATATATTTTACATGGAGACTTATTAAAAGGATTTCAGAGGATTGAATATTTTTATGATTGGCATGTTGCATCATGCAGTTACAATTTTCCTATACACCTCAACCCCACTATTGATCATTCATTATATGGGATTTATCAAGGTGTGATTTAGGAATAATCATAGATTTTTTTGAATTCTAATGGGTAGTGAATAGTTAGTTAATTGTTACCTCAAATTGAGATCATTACTATTGAAAACATTAAAAACCCATGCATAGAGTGTTTGGATGGTTGGTGCCAGGTTTGAAAAAAAAATTATCCCCACCCAGCATACCATGACTATGGAAATATTATATTCTAAAAATTGTTTAAAATTAACCCATTTCCCATTTTTACCACCCTCTAAACCCCAACTACTCTGTGACAATTTTTATAGGTATTCAAATTTATTGTAATCCCATATCTCCTCTACCACCATTCATATGTGGATAGTAGTAATGTGAATGAAAATTTATTCCTCTTAGGTATGTTTTATTACATAATCACATATCTCATACTATATTCTATTCTCCTCAATGGGGTTAATATATATCCTTATTATTTTTGGATATAAACTCCTAGGTTTTATATCTTGAATCGTTATTTTATTCTAGTATATTAATTGTCGATCTCCTTTGATGGGGTTTCCCATTATTGTTATGGTGTTTCTTGATCCCATGATATGTGGTAGGTGGTTCCATATATGTTTGGAAAATAAATGAATCCTATAATTTTAATATTGTTTTTTTAATGTAATTTAATTTTGAATGTCCAATTTGATGTCCATTGGGATTGAAATCATAAATCATAATGATATAAAGAAAACACCCAATTATATTAAATTTTTGACTGATTTGGATATGAAGACAATTCATTGATTTGATTGAAAAAATTTCTCGTCAAATATATTTCATGAAAAAGGCTTATATTTTTGTTCATATGATCCCATTGGGATTTTCTAATAAATTTGGATTAATTTATTAAAAACCTTTGTTTTGGGTTTTAAAAAGAAATTGGCATAATGAAATTAGAAATGGTGTAATATTTGATTGAATAGATTTGAAATAATATTGAAATTCGTTATTATTGTTTGAGTATATGAAATAATAGGATGTTAGTGATTTAATTGGGAAAACATGATAAGTTATAATTTCCGTAGAGTCATATCAAATCATTACAACTATTAAATAAACTTTTTTACCATGTCATATACCATAGTGGGATGTGGGTTAGGCCTCTTTGGCCAGTGTTAGAGGTATTTTTCTACATAGTGTCATCTTATATCTATGAAAATCCATGTAATCCCATTTTTTAGAACATTCCTATCCAATTTTTAAATACAAATATACAAATTTCTTGTTAATTTATAAAAAAATATTGAATAAAAAATGTTTATTAAGCCATTGTTTTATATATTTACATCAACAAAAAATAAATACATGTTTTTTAAATATTGAACTATAATTACAGGCATGTTTTATGTCAAATTGAATATTATATTGATAATTATTATTAAATTCTTATTATTGAATCAATGGTGTGACTCTAATGAGATTTTATATCGCACCATAGCCTTTCTTTTTAGAATTTTTAGATTTCATTCTACCAGGTTGGAGAAATTAGAGAGAACTTCTCTGAGGTATTGGATGATGATCTTTTGGTCATGGAGTGTTACTTCTATTTGGACATGAGAAATTTATCATGTTTTTTATTTCTATTACATTATGGGTTTTCCCTGTGTTTTTTACAAATTTTACTCCTTTTAAAAGACTATATATGTATTATTCATTGATCATGTTGATGTGTATCTTCACTATTCTACTATGTTTATGAGAAAAAACAGTTCCCTCTACCTTCTGTTCTGTAAGGAACTGGTCCTCAACCCATGAAAATTAAGAACCCACATCGAGTTATGTCTATATCAGATCATGAATAAGGATACTATGGTATCTGGGATAGTTCAAGATTACCTCTAATTCATTATTCATGTTTTATATCTCATGAGATCAAGATAATATATTATAATGATTCCGATATAATAATATTTATGAAAAAATGCACATATCCTCAATGCACTATTTTAAATATAAATGTTTTCCTTGTAAATTATGTAATAAATATTCTGATTTTATACATTTATATAGATTATAATTTCAATTATTATTTAATATACATATTCTAATGTTTTTTAATGTTCCCAGGTCAAGTTCTACAGACTTATGATTATTGAAAATAATTATCATAGGCATATGAATAATGTACTTTTTTAGTCTTCATATGGATGTAATGAATCATGATTTATGATTCCTGTTTTATTTAGAATTATTTAATTATTTTATGTTAATTTTTAGTGATTCTGTTCTATTTCTGACTGTTTTATCTTAGGATCACATATGATCTTAAATATATATCATTATGTTCACCACTTACATTGAAAAAAATATAACCATTTTGTGTGAATAAATTACCCAGTGTACTGAAGAGTAGTATTATGTAAGTTTATTCATACTATTTTTCATGTGTTAAAAATATTCTTGTGGAATGATGATGAAAAATTTCAAGATAAGAAAATTATCTATCTTATATCAAATGATTCCAAATCTAATAGTTATGATATGTGTGTACTATGATATGTAATTGAAAATAATATAAAATAATTTCATATGTATCTATGATATGGTTGGATATATTAATAAATAAAATGGATAAGGGTATATTAATGTATAATAATAATATATATTATTTTTAAAGGAAATTGTACTATATATATGAGTAATAAAAAAATGTTTAAAATAATTGGTATAGGTTCAGAAACTATCAGTATTATAAAAAAAAATATCCATATTCTTTAGTAATTCCATTATTTTGGTTATGATATTATAATTTTTTAAAAATATTATTTTAGTGATTTTGTAATATCCTAAGAATAATGATTTTATTAAATCATCATTATAACAGATAGATCAATTGTGCATCAATCCAAGGGTATAGCCTTATACCATAAAATTAATGAGTGATTTTTATATACCAAATACATTGACAGTTTTAGGGTCCATTATTATAGACTCTACACCATATAATATCCTTCATCCAACCTACACCCCCAACTAATAACATACAGTCCCAAAATTTAATCCACTTGTCACAACACACACTAATAAATAGACACATATTATATGATTATAAAGGAACACATGTTTAATTATTAAACCACGTGACCTCGATTATAGAATGAATTCATTAGATAATTCATGAGGTTATGGTTAAAATAATTCCATCTAAAAGATAAATTCTAGAATTTGATGTTGATTATACCAATTTTTTTACACAAGACATGTTTTGGATCCTATATATTATCAATAAAAAGGGTCTACAAGGTTATGTTTCTTGATTTTGAAACTATTAAAACAACAGATACAGTTATGTTTTAGGAAAAACACTATTCATTATGTGTATATGGTTATTTTTTGGAAAAGACTATATTAAGGACTTAGAATATAATATTTTTATCTTAAGAGACACAAAATATTCCAATATAACAGTTATTTTATTATGTTTGGAATTCATATGTTCGAATGATTATGTTATATTTTGAATTTTTTTATAATAATGAAATATTCGTTTAATTAAAGTTAAAATCGGAGATAAGAAATAATTATTTTCTTGTTAGATATAATTCATCTACTTTTATTTTTTCCAATCAATTGTTTTGACTATGATGGGTTTGATATAGTTTGATTTTTTTTCTATTTTTACTAGATTTATTTTATTTTTTAACAATAAGGTTATGTAATTTTGGTTTGATCCTATTTTTTTGACAATTTTATTTTTTAATTCTTTCATATTATATACAGTTCAATATAATGTTGTTCTTTTCAATTTATATTATGATAATGATTTTTGATCAGATTGGGATATTGACTTCCCATTCGTTATTTTTTAATATTATGATTTCTACATTGTTTATTTTTAGTTCATAGGTGGAGGTCTATATGACTGTATTCACATTTTTCTGTATGGATTGAGTGTATTTGTGCCCAGTTAGATTTCATTACAGTTGATCTAATAACATTATGACTCATCAATTTAGGTTGTTTTCGACCAAGTTAGTCTTAATTAATTAATAATATTATATATTGTTTATATGTGACAACAGTTATTTAAATTTAATTTTGTTCCAATATTTTGATTATTTTATGTTTTTTACATTAATTTTGTAATGTTACTTAATATCTAGAAATTTGTTTTTGGATTGGATCAATATTATTCAATAAATATTAGATTTCATATGTTCTAACATATATTGGGTAATTTAGTTGGTTTCATTATGAGTTACATAAAAAAAATCTTTTGTTTATGTTTTTTTATCATGGGTATTGTTTAATCAAATGAAAAAAAGAACTATACTCAATTAAATTAATTAATGAAATCATAATAAAACCTATACTAAACCCTTTTAGACCAACATGAGTATAAATGTATGAATATAAAAAAATGGAGAAAATGATATTATATGAATTTAATTGAAACAAATAAAACCCAAATTGAATTGACTATTAGAATGTAATATCAATATCAATCAAATAATAATATATAATTTAAAATTAACCTTACATACAAAAATTTGGATGAAAAATTGAGAACCAACCCATGAATTATAACAAGAATTTAATAATAATGAAAATTTAATAATACCAAGAAGATATAGTCTAAGTAAAAAAAACTAATTTAAATGATATTGAATAAGTGAAAATAAACTCCCCCTAATAATAAATAAAAATATATATCAAAACATATATAATTTTGATCTATGTAGTATAATCAGTTTGATGTAATATGAAAAAACATAAATGCGAGAATCTAAATAAATATTAATGGAAATTAGTTAATTATATTTGGAAAAAATTTCTATGAATATATTAATGAATATTAATTATTTATCTTGGTAAAACCCAAAAAAAGATAGTGTATTAATATTACCTTATCTATTAGTGATTCAACCATGTTAATAATGTAATGTTTTTTCCAATTTTATCAATCTATTATTCCTCTCATATTACATATGAACCCATTTCTAATAAAATTCATATTTTAAAAATTCATTTTAAAATTTTCCCTCAACTAGAATTCAATTTCTTATTCAACCATCTATTTTATTTTTATTTTTCATTTATCAATTTAAAATATAATTTATCCCAGTTTCAATCTACCAATTCTATTAATATTCTAAATAAATAATGAAATGATAGAATAATATTGAACTACTAATTTATTTAAACTAGTGATGAGCCATTTATTAATTATCAAACAAGATAAATAAAAACAGATTATTTAGTCTATACATTTAGAATTCGCAAAAAAAAAATTAATTCAAAAAATGGTTGACATCAAATAAAATTATTCTATCTCGAGGTCAATATCTATATGTTGTTTTCAATGAATCACTATTGACCAAATTTTAACACCATCGTGTAACCTTATGGATATATTCTATGATGAATTTTAATATAATTCTTAATATTTGTATAAACTATAGTCGTTGATTCATTTTATTAAGGAATCATTATAAAATAATTCTATATTGTGATAATTAGTAAATAAATATCATGGAATTAAAAATATGACACGTCTCCTTCTGATTAGTGATAATTTTAACTTTTTAATCCAACTGATCAACCTCTCATTTTACATGGATTAATTGAATTATTATTATCAATATAATATTATATATATATTATTGGATTTTATATTCCCCTTAAATGTATGAATATTCCCATAAATTTTTTTTGTTAAATTAATGGGATAGAATTTTGTGACATAGTATGCTATTAATGATTTTAATTTTATTTTACCAAAAATAATAAAACAAAAAAGGAATGTGTGTCCATTAAAAATTAAAATGTTTTATTATAATTCAAAATATAGTTTGGAAATATGGTCTGGGATGCAATGCGAGTTACATGTTAATTTATTCTTGAATGAATTCATTCAATATTAATTTTTTATCATGTGTCCATTATATTTATAATGATTTTTCAACATAGAAAAATCTACATTCATCATTAAAAATTTTATATCCAAATCCAATCTTATTTTACAAATATGAGTCATATATAAAAAATATAAATAAATAAATATATATTTATTATTAATTTAGGAAGAAATTTTAACCTATATATAAGGATTTGGACTGTTTTGGTACATATTTATCAATAAAAATACTTCGGTGAAAATAATAAAATTAGATAAGCAAAATGTGATCTTTGTTTCATTTATTTAATGTAATGCATAGAGAATATGGGAAAACAATAGTGGTTGTTTTTCGAATATTACAAGAAATTATAAATTTAAAATGAATTGGAAGTAAATAGTTGATGATATTATGTGTTTTATTAGAAAATATCTCATGAAATAAAATTATCCAACTATTATATTGTGTATATAAATTATAGGTATAATGAATATGTCAAATATTTATAGTGATAATGTTAAAAAATTCTATAATTGAATCATTTTTATCTTTGGTATGAAATTTCATTTAGATATTATCAATAAACACTCAATTTCATAAATTCTGTTATTCTATTGAGGAAGATTAAAAAAGTGAAAAAAATTATTGTATTAATACATAATAATAATATTTTTTCCCCTTTAATGAGGAAAATAAAATATTGTGGCTCTAATTACAATTTTACATAATCCTGCAATCAATAGTGGAATTATGTATGAATCATGTATACTTAATCATTATCACAGAGAAGAGATATTGGGACCTTACATTTAATGAATTTTTTAGAAGGTAGCACAAAAATTATTACATAAATATATATTAACAGTATGTCTATGGAAATTTTATGTTAAATCATAATGATTTTTTTATAGTTTAAAGAAATATTATTTGAATTTTTTTTTGAAAAATTCAAAACTTATCACTTTATATCAATTAAAATTAAATATTTTTTTTAATATTAATTCATAATTAATAAATATAATTAAGTATTCATGGATGAAATTAAATTAATTAATGTTAACAAGGTTTTTTAAACTATTGATGTCTGGAATAACCACCCACATTAAATGATTAATCCAATAATGAAAATTTTATATCCATGTAATGGTAAAATTATCGATTTTTAGTACATGATTTTATGCTGTAAAATTCAAACCACTAATTTGAATTAATTAAATATTTGTTTTTTTAATAATTGTAATATATTATATAAAAAATGGAAATAACATTGGATGTGGTAATATGAATTTGAACACCAAAGATTGTTAATACTAGGAAAAAATTATATCTATAGGGACTATGAAAATATTATTATTTATATGAATTTTTATGGTGGTGGTAACATTGCATAGTAGATGTAAATATTTGACTAGAAATGATGGTTTAAATTCCAAATATAAATAAAATATCTATATAAATAATTTTCTCATCCTTTTTTCAATACAATAAAACATAAAACTGTTGGTTTAGATATTTTAATATTTGAAAATTTTCAAGTATTGAATAATCTAATTGAATAGTTTAATGATGATATTTATTGGTGACTATATTTTTTGGTTTTTATTCTATGGAAATTAATTACATTGATATATATTAATTTATCCTTCATTGATCTGGTGAATTGATATGTGAGTAAATGGATCCTTTGTGATTCATGTTAAATTATATTTCCTAATGATTTTTAAAATTTAATTTAATGTTTAATTGAATTATGAATACAATTTATTTTATTATATTTATAATTTATTAATTTTAATCCATCACATCGTTTTATCATGATAATGATATGTTGATTTGTATAGAATATATCATTTCATTAGATTTTATGAATTAGAATTAGTTTTTTAAACATCTGAATACTATTAGGCAATAAATCATTGTAAATTAAATTGATTTCCTATACTGTAAAATAATTATACTTTTTAAGTGTGAGAGGATATATTTCTAACATATTATAGTGGATAGATATGGAGATATTGATCTACAACATGATTCCAAAATTTACCTAATAAGGGAAGAAAGTGTTACAAATCCAACACCGTGTGTTATGTCTTGAAGAAATTTTATATATCCTATGTAGACCCACAAATGAATCCTAAGACTATTTCGTCCAACCATTTCTCTCTCACATGACCTACTTCAAATACATCAGAACTACAACATATAATTAATTAACCATTTGGGAAAAAAATTAACATCATATTAATATCGAAATAGATTATAATGACATATTACAAGGAAACAATCTAGGTCTTCATTGATGGGATATCTAATGAAATATCCACAACACTAAATTTAATGATTTACTATGTTATCAGACAACGCATTCATGAAATTATAGCATTGAAAAATATTATATGACTACATTTGGGGGAAAATGAAAGAATAATCTATTTCACACCTCTTCATTTTAATATGGGTGGGATCACATAATATTTCCCTTAATACTTTTTTTATATTTAACAGTATAAGAGATTATAGAATGAAAAATGTGAATTTTTGGTATTTTATTATAATTTAGCCTTAGTTTTTAAGATAAATAGGTGATGTGAAAAGTATGTAATTGTTAATACATTCCATCCATGGCTTGGATGGTGTCACGCGGTTCCTTAATACATGCACCCTATGACTCAGGATTTTGTTTTGTGGTGAATATTGTATTTAGAGGTGACTCACATAGGTTGTGTATGGTTTTTCAGAACAAGTATATAGTTTTTTTGAGGATAAGTTTCTGTTGGATATAGTTCACACATTTCTAAATATGGTTCTTCCAAATACGTTATGGGATATTTGAGGGCAATTCAACATAAGTAGTGGATTCCCATGGTTGTTAGAAATTATTTCTAACATGGTATCCCAATCATTAAACCATTATTAATGGATGAAATTTTGATTTCACCTTTTTCATTTTTAAATCAAAAACCCTTATCACCAAAATATTTCTCTGAGAAATGTTTTTATTCGAATCAATCTCTTCATCTTCCACTTATTCATCTTAAAACTAGTACCCTCATATAATATAATTATCAGTCATCACATATCACATTGTATTAGTATAATTAAGATCTTATGTTCACATCAATTCATTTTTTTAGATATCTTCATTTGGAATGATTAATACATGTGAGATAGTACTTTATATTTTTTGGATTTTATCTATTTATCCATTTTTACATATTATAGATTGTAACGGAAGTTGATACTAAATAAGGTGTTATTTTACAATATGAAGATGTTTCCCTATTGTTAATGATCATCACATTATTAGAGTTATATGTATTTATTTATGCATGAAGAGATAGTTTTTTCCATACATGGAATTCTTATGATGAACAAAAAGGGAAATTTATAACACTGCCCATTGGGAAATACTTGGGTTCATAAATGGAATTTTATGCATGTTCTCATAGGTTGGGGAGTTCATAACACACCTTGAGTGATAAATGGGTTACCTTTTTGGATATAATTGGATATTATTAGGAGGAAAATAAAATTATCATTTCTCAAATCCCTAATGCCATGTATCATACTTGGTTTCAGTTCACATATTACATAAATCATGATATTTTTTTAATTCATTATAAAACATGAATTCCATTAGAATCATGGATCCTAATATGACCATTATCGTTACTTGGATGCATTCTTCATACACATTTGGACCATACCTAAAATACATAAACATTAAATGCAATTTTTTCACATATATTCCATCTTAGGATGAAGTAAGAAGTGTCGTTTGGATTTCCCAAGATGGACCCTAACAGATTTGATTTAATATATATATATATATATATATACAAAATTACCATTATTATTTACTATACACTTTTCAATTTATATTCATATACTATATTTTTATAGAAATCATTGGTTGTGCTCAGTAGAGTTTTACCAATAAAACGTTAAGGTAGCTGATTTGTACCTAGATATAACTTAAGGATGAATGTAAGAACATGTTTTTGTTCATAGATTTAGATTATGGAGATTCTATACAATGAATGAGTATAGTATATAATAATTGATCTTATGATCCCTATGATATTGGGGATAGATTTTAATTTTAGATCATTTTTTATAATAGAAAGACATGGCGTAATTTTATATAGATTAGTAGTTATTATGAATTCAGATATATTTCATCATAATGATTTGCACTAATGATGATATTCATATATTTTCTATCCAAATTTTAGTTATTTATATTATCAATATTCTATAGTCAGATTATGATGGTATGGTCTCTATAGCATATCACTATAGGCCCTCAATACAAGTCTGGATGTTCTAGCATATAGGGTGGTTCTCTTCAGGCTATGTAACTCAATAGGATTTAGTTATGTATGAGTGATCTTTTTTTAGGGCATTACATGTCATATAAATTATATATTTTCATTTCCCTTACTGTTGGGGATATTAAAAAAGTGACATGGAATTTTTTTTTAATTTAGTGATGAAATTTTTCCTTTTTTGTAGGTAAACCATGCAGAATAAAAATCCTAATTAGCATGAATTGGACATGATTTTATTGATTATTCTTGTTAAAATTATATTTTTTTCATCGTTGGGTAATGTACATGATTCTTTAGGTTTATTGTTATGAGTCCCCATATTTCAATTGGATCTTTATTTCATGGTGGTATTGATTAAACAAAATTATATGACCCTATGTTTTTACATGTCATGCGTATTCTATGCCAAATAATTATTACAACATGAAATTAGTGTGACATGTTTTTGGGTCATGATTGTTATATTAAAAAATTTGTTTTCATTTTATATAATATTAAAATAATTTTATTTATTTAATTATAAATTTAAAGATATATATTGTTTTCTAATATACCTTGATGGTGACACCATAATTAACCAATTTATACATTTTACAACCCTATACCACTACTTACATGTGGTGAAATGATAGTTCATATCTATTGCATGAATTATAATTATAAATTTTGAATAATTTACATCTTTAAATTATGAATGATGATTTATCTAATAAAATCATTTTATACAAAATGTTACATCATAATTTTGGATGTATTGATTGTTTTTGTCATTGCATGATGTGAAATCAAAATATAAAATGAATGTTCTATTATAAAATGACAGTATTGGCAAATAAAACATAATAGTTATATATTTATATATATGTTTGAATTTGTATAAATATAAAATAATTTTTATTATCATATAAAATTTTTATCATTAAAAAGAGATTCTTTTGAAACATAAACATTTTTTTACTCAATAAAATTCAATTGAAAATATATATAACATTAATCATGTTATGTGATGTGAGAAAGTTTCCATAACATGACTTTATTTGTGGGTATATGGTAGTGTTTCTATTTGTCTCTTAGGTTATGTGATCTCACCTAATCATGTATTTATGAGTAGAAATATGTTGTTGACTATTATATAAGATGGCAATGTTAATATAAATATTTTATATGAACATCTATTATGAAATTAATTTCAGTTTCTTGGCATTAAGTTGTCATTGAAGAGACATTAAACCATTATGGCTTCATTTCATATGATATGTAGTGGTAATAACAATGCATCATATGGGGTGGGCCCTGATCTACAAATTTTACCTATTTTAGTGACTCATGGGGCCCCTCCTCTAATCTGTGGCATAGTTGATGATGTTCCATTTCTAGAGGATTTCATTAGAATATAGAAATATATGCCGGAAAGCATGTAACCCACCATAATGATGAAAAAGTTAATGTGAGAGTTCTAATAATATATCTCTCCTTCCATTTCAGGGGTAGGTTGTATGTAGTATTTTGAGGCTTGGATATAGTTCATGTTATCAATTTTCAACAATTAGGAGACTCCTCTATAACTGAGTGTCATGATCCAAACATTTATTCTTAACTAATATACAATTCATTGGTTGTACACTATTATAAATTCAAATGACCATCATGTTGTGATCTGTTGGGACTTCTAGATAGCCTTATGCAGTTACTTCATTATACAGTTCATGATTTAGAATGTTCTATTTAATTTATGCATCCATAGTAAGGTCAAATTTATTTTATAAACTGTTCATCACATTATACTAATATATATTTATTCAAATTGAATCTTTATAGTGATGATTTTATGATATCAATATGTTTTGATAATGGGATTTTCTCACACCGTTGATCTTTGGTTAAAATTTTTAGGTGGACACCCATTTCAAAAAGATTGAACTATATCCTTATTAATGATAGAAATATAAATCAATATAATAATGTATTATTGGTGAATTCATCATTAAGTAATTTATGTGGTTTATCTTGTGGTAGGAAACATCACCTTGAAATTTTATGAGGGAGGAGAGGTTGTCATTTAGCATGGAATTGTTGTTATGTGTTATGTCACCTATGTCGTGCATGAGTCCATATGAAGCCCCATTGGAGTAAGGACATAACTGATTATCAAACTTATCCAAGGATGGATTATACTTAATTATTTTAATTATATTTTCACTTGTTCCTACATAAAAATGATCTACATTGAATAAAATTTAATGTTTAATCATATTCGTAGCCTCATTCATGGAAATGAATTAGTATTTTTCAATATATATCAGGAGGAGTAAGTTTTTAGGTAATTTAGTCAAATGAGATAAAATACTAGTTGTGTAGGCCAGAATAGGTTATTTAGGTTTATGTCACGACTCTTCCTCGGGGCCCGTGCTGTGACTACCCCAAGCCTGCCTTCCATAGGCCAGGGGCTGGCGACTAGCACCAAGGCGTAAATCCCAACAAAAAGGGAAGGCATTGCCTTTGAAAAGTAAACAAGCACCACAGAGTAAGCAAGCGGGAAAGTAAACACTAAGTAAAAACTGTACAAGCTGTGCGGAAAGTAAATGGGGTCGGAAATACAAGCCCAACAGTAAAGTACAACTGAAAGGAAAAACAGCAACTGAAAGGGAATACTGTAGCGTCGAGCCGTCCTCTGGAAATCCCACCTGAAGGGTGGGTACAGATAGCATCCACTGCTCCTCGGGTCCACCTGACCGCTCCGAGTACGTCCCGCTCAGTGGTCCACCTCCAGGCACCGTCCTGCTCTACACGCCTCCACCACGATCAGCGTTGTCCGTTGTCTGCAACCAACACAACGTAGTGCGGGCAAAGCCCGTACAGGGGTGAGTATAAGCTACTCAGTAGGGACCCCGAGACCCCCGAAGGACTCCCGAAATCCACAAAGGATAATCCACAAAGGAAGGATACAATCACGAAGTAACATCTGACACGACATAGGTATATGCCCATACATATACCTAAGTCTTCAATTCCCCGTTCGGCTCCAACGCCCGAGCCCAAGCACAACCCAGTCCACACAGGAAAGCAAAACGTATACCCACACAGGATAGCACAACACAGTCCACAAGGGAGAGTAAACAGTAAATCCACACAGGATAGCTCAACATAATCCACAAAGGAGAGTAAACACAAGATTCAGCTCACACAGGTATACTTCTTCGGATGACGATAAAGATGATCACTGATCCATCTAAGTCGTCGGACCCACGAAGGATTGATAGGTAACTAACCCCCGCAAATGACCCACACCGGATCGGACCCACACAGGATTGGGACCACACAGGACCGGGCCCACGCAGGACCTGTAGGAGCTGGCTCACACAGAACCGCTGAGCGCTGACCCACATAGGATCGGACCCACACAGGATCGGGCCCACACAGGACCGGGCCTACACAGGACCTGTAGCACTGATCCACGTAGGATCGCTGAGTGCAGTAGTCGTCGCAGTCCACTGAGGATCTCTGTACAATCGTCATCGGAGTCCACGGAGGATCTCTGCCCAGTCGTCGCCGCATTCCACTGAGGATCTCTGCACGGTCGTCGTCGGAGTCCACAGAGGATCTCTGCACAGTCGTCGCCGCAGTCCACTGAGGATCTCTGCACGGTCATCGCTGTCGAAGTAGCAGTCGCAGCCAGCACTAGGGTTCCCGCACACAGCAAGCTCGTTCGAGAGGGTCCGCTCCATGAGCCGAGAGTCCGATACATCAACTGATACAAAGTACAAAGTTGATGTATCCAAAAGTTCTGTATCGTCAACAGGAAGTCAACGTCGCAGACGGCGCGTCAATCGGACGCCCGGTCTGAGAGTTCTTGGCTTTTTCGTCCCAGGGGCCCGGTTGGTTTTTAAGGAAAAACCAACCCGACCGTACTCCACCTGCGTCTAAACCTCGGGCGGAGTATGCCAAAAGATCCATCTCACAAAGAGGGACTCAACAAAGTTGACGACACGTCAATCGGACGTCCGTGGCTCGAGATATTAGCGTTTCCGCTCCGAGGGCCCGGTTGGTTTCGTGTACGAACCAACCCGGAAGAACTCAAAGTACATTGAAAGCTTGAGTGCGATAATCCAAAACGACCGAATCGCTCCAAGGATTGTGTTGCCGCTGATGGCGAGTCGTTTGGAGGTCCGTAGCTCAAGTTACGGGCGTTTGAACGAAAGTCGTCCGAAGACGGGGGGTCCGAGCCCGGACCGACCCGACCCGACCCCCCTGGTTGGCCCGAACCAGGTCGGGTCTGACCCGGTTGGCCCAGCCCGGCTCGGCTCGACCGAGTGGCCGAGCGGCCGACGCGGGGGAAAGCCGCCACCACGCGTGACACCCCCGCGGCACCCGCGGGGTGTCGGCCAGACAGCCGGACGTGCCGTGTGACAACCCCACGACACCCGCGGGGTGCCGCCCTGGACACCTGTGGGGTGCCGCCCTGGACACCCGCGGGGTGCCGCGCGACAACCCCGCGGCACCCGCGGGGTGTCGCGCTGGACACCCGCGGGGTGGCGCCGCCTCCGGCCGCCGGCGCGCCCGGGTTCCGTTCTTTACTACGGGATCATCAAACATCTGTTGCGGCACGTTCCATCGTCGCCCGCCAAATCCACACAAAACGATGAACGGCGGAGGGTCGTCAGGCCGTGTTCGTTTGGCCCGCACCCTCCGCGTTAGAGATAATCAACCGGGAGAACTTTATTCAACACATGAACCGACAATTTTAATCAAATAAAATTGTTCGTTTGAAATCGGTTCTTTAACTTTTTAAAGAAACACATACGGGAATAATTTAATAAAAGGGGTAAATCCGAAAATAAATCCCTACATCACTGATCGTCGCGTGTAGGCGTTCTTCGCGGGAAAGCTCGTCGCGGAAGAAAGGGATCGCCGCGTCGTCGCGGGGAGGTGTCGCGTCGTCGCGGAATCCGGTGTTGAGTCGGTGAGCTCAACGGACCAAGAACAACAGATTTAAATTATAAATAATTAAATCTGTGTTTAAAACCAAAAGAAAATAACCTTGAGAGGAAATCTGAAATAACTCACCTCAAGCGGTCGGTGATCGGAGATCGGAGTGTGGAAGAACGTCTCGGACGGAAGCGTCGTCGATTTCTGGGTTCGGCGTTCTTCGCGTTCTTCGCAAGGGAGAAGAAGAAACAAGGATCTTCTCAAATCTTCTCAAAATATTTTGGCTGGTCTTATTTTATTAATATGCCAACACACGAAAACAGGTTAAGAAACAATTGAATTAATTCGTTGAATTAATTAAACGAAAGAAACAGGCCATTTAATTTACGAAATAGACCGCCCAATTAAATGCTCTGTTATGATTTTAAGAAACGCGTCAGTTGACTTTCATATAGACGGGTTATCACGGGTGTGTTTCTTAGCGGAAAGAAATGGTGGGGCTCGTGCGGGCCCCACCTCACAAATATCCTACCAAGGGGGGTAGGATATTTCTGGATAGCATCCTATCCGCTTCAACTCAGTTCAAGCCGCCTTTAAGTGGATTCAAGTGGCTTCCAAGTGGCTTAAGTGAAATAAAATAAAGTTGTCGCAAAATTATTTTATTTCTTATCTTTAAGCCTGAAAATTAAAAACCACACCCTAGCAAACGCAACTCCGGAAGGGGCGTTTCTAAGAGAATACCGGCACTGCGATTTCATCGGTGCCCTCAGAATTCGATTTCGGGAACCGGTTCAAATGTTAGAAAAACCCGCTCGTCCGTTCACTGAACGTACCCGAGCCAATCTTCGGAAAATGATTCCGGGCATACCGGGCCTTGGAATCAGGTTCCGTCAGAAACTGCGCTCTTGTAAAATTCCAAAGAAAATTAAGAAAAAAAATTTCCTTGAAATTTACGGGTTTTTACATTACTCCCACCTCAGGACTTTACGTCCCCGTAAAGATACATCATAATCTAGGGAAACAAATGTGGGTACTGAGCATGCATCTGAGCCTCTCGCTCCCAAGTGCTCTCCTGAAGGTTCCCGTGCTGCCATCTGATGCGCACAAGAGGAATCGATCGCCCACGTAGGACCCGCTCCTGTCGATCCTCTATCTCCACTGGAACCTCCATAAAAGTCGCCCTATCATCCACGTCTATCTCCCCATAGTAAATGATGTGCCTCGGGTCGTGCACGTATCTCCTCAGCTGGGATACGTGGAAGACTTCGTGCACCCGGTGCAACTGAGGTGGCAGAGCCAGGCGATAAGCCACCTCGCCAATCCTTCTGAGGACCTGGAAGGGTCCGATGAAGCGTGGAGACAACTTTCCGCCTCGGCCAAATCTCCGCAAACCACGTCGAGGTGAGACACGCAAGAAGACATGGTCAACATCCTCGAACTCTAGTGGCCTCCGCCTCCTGTCAGCATATGCCTTCTGCCGGCTCTGAGCTGTCCTCATCCGCTCCTGGATGATCTGGACCTTCTCTGTCGTGGCCCGGACCATCTCTGGTCCCACAAGTGCTGACTCTCCAGGGTCTGTCCAGCACAAAGGAGATCTGCAAGGCCATCCGTACAACGCCTCGTATGGTTCCATCTCGATGGTGGAGTGGTAGTTGTTGTTGTACGCGAACTCCACCAAGGGTAGGTGGTCCTCCCAGCTGCGACCAAAGTCAAGGACACATGCGCGGAGCATGTCCTCGAGAGTCTGAATGGTCCTCTCCGTCTGACCATCCGTCTGAGGGTGAAAGGCGGTGCTCAGACGTAGCCGCGTCCCGAACGCCTCCTGCAACCCCTTCCAATGCCGGGAAGTAAAACGAGTGTCCCGATCGGAGACAACAGTCGATGGCACACTGTGAAGTAGTACAATCTCCTGAACGTAGAGACACCCCAAGCTCTCCACTGAGCCCTGCTCTCGGATGGGTAAGAAGTGTGACGACTTGGTGAGTCGGTCAACAATCACCCAAATGGAGTCGTGACCTCTGGAAGTGCGTGGAAGTCCAGTCACAAAGTCCACAGATATCCTGTCCCACTTCCACTCCGGGACCTCCAAGGGTTGTACCAAGCCTACTGGTTCCTGGTGCTCTGCCTTCACTTGCTGGCAGGTGAGGCACCGTGAAATGAACTCTGCCACATCCTTCTTCATGCCCGGCCACCAGTGCTGTTGCCTGAGATCCTGGTACATCTTCGCCACTCCAGGATTTACCGCCAAAGGAGAAGTGTGAAACTCTCTCAGCAACTCCTCTCGTAAAGCGACTGGTACCAAGGTACGTCCTCTGAAAAGGACTTTGTGCTCTGCTCCAAGGGAGAAACCATCAGGTGCCTGTCCCGAGGATATTTGTGCACGCCGTGTCTCATAGTCAGCGTCCCCACACTGTGCCTCTCTGACCCGCTGTAGAAGTGGAGGAGAGACTGTGAGAGACTGAAGGAAGGTTGCCCTGTCTCTATCTACAATGGATATCTGCAAGGCGGCTAGCTGCTCTGTCGCCTCCTCAAGTAGCTGGATGCCCGACCTCCTACTGAGGGAATCAACTACCACGTTCCCCTTCTCAGGAGTATAGACTATCTCAAAGTCATAGTCCTGGAGGAACTCGAGCCATCGCCGCTGTCTCAGGTTCAGGTCCTTCTGAGAGAAGATATATCTGAGACTCTGGTGGTTAGAAAAGACAGTGAAGCGCTCACCAATCAGATAGTGTCGCCATGTCTTCAGGGCGAAGACCACTGCTGCCATCTCCAAGTCATGGGTATCATAGTTCTGCTCATGCGGCCTCAACTGACATGATCTATAGGAAATCACGGCCCGCTCCTGCATCAGGACACACCCGAGTCCAGTCCCTGATGCATCGCAGTAGACTACGTATCCAACTCCCTCCTCAGGAAACCTCAAGATAGGTGCGCTGGTCAACCTCTGCCTCATCTCCTGGAAGCTCTGATGACATCTGTCTGACCACACGAAGTGTTTCCCCTTCTTCGTCAACGCTGAGAGTGGGGCCGCAACTCTGGAGAAGTCCGGAAAAAATCTCCGATAGTATCTGGCTAGGCCCAAGAAACTCTGCACCTCTGTCACGCTCTTGGGTGGCTCCCAAGTTAGCACTGCCTCGATCTTCGCGGGATCCACTGCAACTCCTGCCTCAGAATTGACGTGCCCCAAGAAGTGGACCTCACGTAACCAGAACTGACACTTCGAGAGCTATCCGTAGATCTGGTGCTCTCGGAGTGTGTCTAGTACAACACGCAAGTGGTAGGCGTGCTCCTCCTCCGTGTTCGAGTACACCAAGATGTCGTCGATGAAGACTACGACAAATCGATCGAAGTATGGCTGGAGGATCCTGTTCATGAGGCTCATGAACACTGCTGGAGCGTTGGTCACGCCGAAAGGCATAACCAAGAACTCATAGTGGCCATACCGACATCTGAAGGTCGTCTTCTTCACATCCTCGTCTCGAACTCTGAGCTGATGATAGCCTGACCTGAGGTCTATCTTCGAGAACCACCGTGCTCCCTTGAGCTGATCGAAGAGGTCATCAATCCTGGATAGCGGATACTTGTTCCTCACTGTCACCTGGTTCAGGAGACGATAATCGACACACAGTCTCAAGCTCACGTCCTCCTTCTTGGCGAACAAAATCGGGGAAGCCCAGGGCGAAACACTGGTTCGGATGAACCCCTTTCCCTGCTAGTCCTCCAACTGTACCCGCAGCTCTAGAAGCTCAGCGGGGGCCATCCGATATGCTGGAGTGGATATCAGGGCTGTCCCGGGGTACAGGTCAATATAAATGTCTACCTCTCTGCGAGGAGGTAGTCCAGGAACGTCGTCGGGAAAGACGTCCGCGTACTGATCCACCACTGCAAGAAAACTGGGACTCCGCACATCAACTGCTTCCAGGATGAGGCTAGCTAACTGATGAGTGATGGGATGACCTCTCCTCTGCGTGAGTCTATCCTGTGCTTCTAAGGCTCCCTTCTCGCCGGTGAAGGTGAACCTGCTCCCGTCGGTGCGCACACATCGCACCTTGCGCCTAATGAAGTCAATCTGAGCATGGACCGTAGATAACCAATCCATGCCCAAGATGATGTCGTAAGGCCTCGACACTGCTACAAGAAGATCCCAGCTGAAGCTCTCGCATCCTAGAGTAAGCTCGCACTGCCGGCACCAGTGCGTAATCATCGAGTCTGCTCTCGTAGGAGTCTCTACCCGCAAGGATCGAGCCAACGGCTCTGTCGGAATCTCTGAGCTCCGAACAAGGGCAGTGTCTATGAAAGATTGACTCGCTCCAGTGTCTATCAGAACTACAGCAAGGGTGGAATAGACACAGATCGTACCTCGAATCATCTCTGGCGCGCCGTGGTCGTAGGCCTCCGCTGCCTAGAGCTGCGCATGTCTCTGCCCGCCAGCTCCCTGTGGTCGGGGCGGGACTCCTGGTGGTGGCGGTGGAAGAGCCTCAAAGCGTCGCCCACCACCTGCTACTCGGCCAGCTCCTCTGCCTCGTCTGCCTCCTCCCTGCGGACCACCACGGTCGACCCTCTGCCTCTGCCGTGGTGGTCCCTCCACCGTCTGCTTCCCTCTGTACGAAGGGTCGGGCAGTCACGAGACATGTGGCCCTGCCCGCCGCACTTGTAGCACTGCCTGCCTCTCGGAAGACTGGCTCTGCGCTGAGTGCCCCGCACTGCTGAGCCAGTGTCCCGAGGCCGTCTGCCGGAAGGTCTGGTCCGCCTGGAACCCTGAGTCATCTGTCGGCTACCCTCTGCCGAAGACTCCGCTATCTGTCACCCTGCGGTAGGTCTCGCTGTGGACTCAACCAGGAAGCTCTCGATCAGGAGGGCTCGCTCCAGTACTCCTACCTGGGTCAGGATGCTGAGGGAGATCAGCGATGCCCTGATCTCGTGTCTCAATCCATGCTCGAAGGTCCGGGCCCGGAAGAAGGGGTCACGTACCATGTATGTCGGGTAGCGAGAAAGGTCGGTGAACCTCACCGCGTACTGGGCGACCGTCATGCTGCCCTGCCGCAGCTGAAGAAGCTCCTGGATGCGCACCGCACGGAGGGTGGCCGGGACGAACTCTGAGCGGAAGATTCTCTCGAAGTCCGTCCAGATGAGGGAGGCCTCATCGTGTACCAGGAGCATCATGATCCACCATCTCCCTGCTGCAGCGTGCAGTAGGCTCGCCGCGAGGATCACCATGAGGTCTGCTGGTGTCCTTACTAGCCTGAAAACTCGGACGACCGCCTCCAGCCAGTCCTCGTCTTCCTGGGGGTCCCAATCCCCACGGAACCTGGTTGGTCGCTGGCGCTGGAACTCGTGCAGAGCTCCGAGGCATCGTGCGTCGTCAGCTTCCAGTGCTGGAAGCATCGGGGGCTCGGCGGGTAAAGGTACCGCCAGTGCCTCTACTGTCAACGGGCCCTGTACCGAGGCCTCATCGCTCGGCGGGCTGTCGTCGCGCTCTACTCTAGGAACCCTAGCTGGCTGTTGTCGTCGTGCCATCATGAAAAGGAAACAAGTATTCCACGGCCAGAACAGTATACCTGGTGAGCTGACACAAGTAATCACAGAGAAAACATGAAACACACATGCAATCAATGTTTTCGTGCATTAAGTCGGAAATCAGAAGTCAGGGTCCTGGTGTATGGATACGTCGGCCACCGCACCAACACTGGACTCCCTGGACTGATAACCACACTCAATATGCTAAACACTATTGCTTCACACAGAAGAAAGATCAGAGTCTGCGGTAGAACCGACCACCTCTGATACCAATTTGTCACGACCCGTCCTTGGGGCCCGTGCCGTGACTACCCCAAGCCCGCCTTCCATAGGCCAGGGGCTGGCGACTAGCACCAAGGCGTAAATCCCAACAGAAAGGGAAGGCATTGCCTTTGAAAAGTAAAGAATCACCACAGAGTAAGCAAGAGGAAAAGTAAACACTTAATAAAAACTGTACAAGCTGTGCTGAAAGTAAAAGGGGCCGGAAATACAATCCCAACAGTAAAGTACAACTGAAAGGAAAAATAGCAACTGAAAGGGAAAACTGTAGCGTCGAGCCATCCTTTGGAAATCCCACCTGAAGGGTGGGTACAGATAGCCTCCACTGCTCCTCGGGTCCAACTGACCGCTCCGAGTACGTCCCGCTCAGTGGTCCAGCTCCAGGCACTGTCCTGCTCCACACGCCTCCACCACGATCAGCGCTGTCTGTTGTCTTCAACCAACACAACGTAGTGCGGGCAAAGCCCGCGCAGGGGTGAGTATAAGCTACTCACTAGGGACCCCGAGACCCCTGAAGGTCTCCCGAAATCCACAAAGGATAATCCAAAAAGGAAGGATACAATCACAAAGTAACATCTGACACGACTTAGGTATATGCCCAAACATATACCTAAGTCTTTAATTCCCCGTTCGGCACCAACGTCCGAGCCCAAGCACAAACCAGTCCACATAGGAAAGAAAAACGTATACCCACACAGGATAGAACAACACAGTCCAAAAGGGAGAGTAAACAATAAATCCACACAGGATAGATCAACACAATCCAAAAGGAGAGTAAACACACGATTCAGCTCACACAAGTATACTTCTTCATATGATGATAAAGATGATCACTGATCCATCTATGTCGTCGGACCCACGAAAGATCGATAGGTAACTAACCCCCGCAAATGACCCTCACAGGATCGGACCCACACAGGATCGGGCCCACACAGGACCGGGCCCACGCAGGACCTGTAGGCGCTGGCTCACACAGAACCGCTGAGCACTGACCCACACAGGATCGGACCCACACAGGATCGGGCCCACACAGGACCGGGCCCATGCAGGACCAGTAGCACTGATCCACTTAGGAACGCTGAGTGCAGTAGTCGTCGCAGTCCACTGAGGATCTCTGCACAGTCGTTGTCGGTGTCCACGGAGGATCTCTGCCCAGTCGCCGCCGCAGTCCACTGAGGATCTCTGCACGGTCGTCGTCAGAGTACACGGAGGATCTCTGCACGGTCGTCGTCGGAGTCCACGGAGGATCTCTGCACGGTCGTCGCTGCTGTCCACTGAGGATCTCTACACGGTCATCGCTGTCGAAGTAGCAGTCGCAGCCAGCACTAGGGTTCCCGCACACAGCAAGATTGTTCGGGAGGGTCCGCTCCACGAGCCGAGAGGCCGATACATCAAATGACACAAAGTACGAAGTTGATGTATCCAAAAGTTATGTATCGTCAACTGGACCTCAACGTCGCAGACGGCGCGTCAATCGGACTCCCAGTCTGATAGTTATTGGCTTTTTCGTCCCAGGGGCCCGGTTGGTTTTTAAGGAAAAACCAACCCGACCGTACTCCACCTGCGTCCAAACCTCAGGCGGAGTATGCCAAAAGATCCGTCTCACAAAGAGGGACTCAACAAAGCTGACGGCACGTCAATCGGACGTCCGTGGCTCGAGATATGAGCGTTTCCGCTCCGAGGGCCCGGTTGGTTTCGTGTACGAACCAACCCGGCCGAACTCAATGTACTCCGAAACCTTGAGTGCTATAAACCGAAACGACCGACTCGCTCCAAGGATTGCGTTGCCGCTGACGGCGAGTCGTTTGGAGGTCCGTAGCTCAAGTTACGGGCGTTTGAACGAAAGTCGTCCGAAGACGGGGGGTCCGGGCCCGGGCCGACCCGGGCCGACCCGGTTGGCCCGGCCCGGCCCGGCCAGGGCCGGTCCGGCTCGGCTCCGCCGAGCGGCCGACGCGGGGGAAAGCCGCCGCCACGCGTGACACCCCCGCGGCACCCGCGGGGTGTCGGCCAGACAGCCGGACGTGCCGTGTTACAACCCCTCGACACCCGCGGGGTGCCGCCCGGGACACCCGCGGGGTGCCGTGTGCCAACCCCGTGGCACCCGCGGGGTGTCGTGCTGGACACCCGCGGCACCCACGGGGTGTCGCGCTGGACACCCGCGGCACCCGCGGGGTGTTGCGCTGGACACCCGCGGCACCTGCGGGGTTTCGTGCTGGACACCCGCGGGGTGCCGCCGCCTCCGGCCGCCGGCGCCGCCGCGACGGCGCCCGCGCCACCACTGGCTTCCGCGGGCCGCCAGAGTCGCTCAGGTGGCCCGTTTTCCTTCCCGTCTGCGCCGTTGTTCCTCCCGGGTTCCATTCTTTACTGCGGGATCATCAAACATCCATTGCGGCACGTTCCGTCGTCGCCCGCCAAATCCGCACAAAACGAAGAACGGCGGAGGGTCGTCGGGCTGTGTTCGTTTGGCCCGCGTCCTCCGCGTTAGAGATAAACAACCGGGAGAATTTTATTCAACACATGAACCGATAATTTTAATCAAATAAAATTGTTCGTTTGAAACCGATTCTTTAACTTTTTAAAGAAACACATACGGTAATAATTTAATAAAAGGGGTAAATCCAAAAATAAATCCCTACCTCGCTGATCGTCGCGCGCGGGCGTTCTTCGCACGAAAGCTCGTCGCGGAAGAGTGGGATCGCCGCGTCGTCGCGGGGAGGTGTCGCGTCATTGCGGAATCCGGCGTTGAGTCGGCGAGCTCAACGGACCAAGAACAATAGATTTAAATTATAAATAATTAAATCTGTGTTTAAAACCAAAAGAAAAGAACCTTGAGAGGAAATCTGAAATCACTCACCTCAAACGGTCGGTGATCGGAGATCGGAGTGTGGAAGAACGTCTCGGACGGAAGTGTCGTCGATTTCCGGGTTCGGCGTTCTTCGCGTTCTTCACGTTCTTCGCGTTCTTCGCAAGGGAGAAGAAGAAACAAGGATCCTCTCAAATCTTCTCAAAAGATTTTGGTTGGTCTTATTTTTTTAATATGCCAATACACGAAAACAGGTTAAGAAACGATTGAATTAATTAGTTGAATTAATTCAACGAAAGAAACAGGCCATTTAATTCACGAAATAGACCGCCCAATTAAATGGTCTGTTAAGACTTTAAGAAACGCGTCAGTTGACTTTAATTAAGATGGTTTTTCATGGGTGTGTTTCTTAGCGGAAAGAAACGGTGTTGCTCGTGCGGGCCCCACCTCACAAATATCCTACCAAGGGGGTAGGATATTTCTGGATAGCATCCTATCCGCTTCAACTCAGTTCAAGCCGCCTTTAAGTGGCTTCAAGTGGCTTCCAAGTGGCTTAAGCGAAGTAAAATAAAGTTGTCGCAAAATTGTTTTATTTCTTAACTTTAAGCCCGAAAATTAAAAACCACACCCGAGCAAACGCCACTCCGGAAGGGGCGTTTCTAAGTGAATACCGGCACTACGATTTCATCAGTGCCCTCAGAATTCGATTCCGGGCACCGTTTCAAATGTTAGAAAAACCCGCTCGTCCGTTCACTGAACGTAACCGAGCCAATCTTCGGAAAATGATTTCGGGCACACCGGGCCTCGGAATCAGGTTCCGTCAGAAACTGCGCTCTTGTAAAATTCCAAAGAAAATTAGGAAAAAAAATTTCCTTGAAATTTACGGGTCATTAAATTTTAGATGCAATATGTGCATCTTAATAACTATACGTCATATAACCTCTAGGAAATGAAAAATGTTTCATGGATTCTATTATAAGTTGTATCATATTTTTAGCCACTACATTTGTGTTTACATTATTGAAAATGATTCTTCATATTCATTAATATATATGGAAATTTTGGATGATCTATTCTTATATATAGACACATTTTGGGTTATTACAACTGATACTCTGTTAGAGATTTGATAGATGAGTGTACGCTGATGAATGTAATCAACATTAAAATGGGAGGGTATAATTTTGTTAGGAAGATCATAATACTTATGGTGATAAGTTTTGAAATTTTTCTCATGATAAATATCTGGGATCTCTACCAGGATCACTTTAATTGAAATCATTTATGAGTGTCCATTATTTCATTTAACAATGGTATCCATATTCACAAATGTATGTAGGATGTCTAGGGGAGTCAAGTTAGACCTCATCATTGGTGGATAAAAAGAGTGAAATCCCGTATTACTATTATTTTTATTGATGATAATGGAATTATACATGCATATTTCCAATCTATTATATATAAATTTAGGTATTCCTTCAATATAATGTACATTAGGGATAGAGTTCCTTCCACAACACTATTTTCCAATATTTTTCATTACATCTTGGTTGTGTTCGTATGTCCGTTTTAGTTCCCACCAAGGTAGGTCAGTTACCATCCCCTCATAAAAATGTAATTATGTTGGATATGGATCAGTAGGGCTTATCATTCCAAACATGCTTCTAGTATCTGTTGTGTGGTAGGGAAATATGTATCACATTCGGACACAAATATGTCATGTTGTGACATCCCTACAGCCAGCACCGATAACCTATAGGGAACACACTATCATTCATTTGTGACTAAAAAAATATCCTCCATAGTTCATTAAATTGTAATTTTATGTTTTCTACCTATAATAACACCATTTTGGTGTCTAAATGTATTGTTCAAGACATTTTACTACAATATTAGTTTCATTGGTTGACTATCTCACTATTTTGTTCTCTAATAGGGATCCCTTCCCAGTAGGGTCCCTCACAAATCATTCCCCCAAGGAAAGATATATAATAGGGTGAGTATTATTTGGACTCTATATCATTCCCAACTACCATCCAATACTTTATGTGGTATAGGGTAACATGTGTCTCAACATGACATTTATACATCATGTGGAAAATAAATGATTCATGTAACCATGACTCATTGAGATTGAACTATCATTTTCTTGGACTCCATCATAATCCCTAAGGAATTATATATACTCTCTCATATGATATAAGTAGAGTATACTATTTAAAGATTTCCAAGAGCTATTTATTTATTATAAAATTCTTAAATGATTACTACAATAGAGATTTAATAGAAGAAGAGTTGGCTAGAGGATTTGAAATCCATGTTGTTTATATTAACCGATACATATCTATGGAGTATATTGAAGATTTTTTCTTTAGAGGTGGAATATAAACTCAGTATATTCATGGATTAAAAATAAACAAATCAACTGAATATTAATAGATGATATCCATTTTCTCAAATAGACAACCTCAATGATCAGCATGTATAAGATAATTTATATGTGAAAATATATTTTATCATGGGATATCATTGGAAAATTGTTAAACCATGAGGTATATGACATGTAAAATTACATTTTATATCCATATTTTACATGTGTTTTGTAATTTTATTCCATCTCCTAAAGATGAATGTTATTATCATGGAGTTGATTGATCTATTTGTTGACGTACATATAAAATATTTTGTGGTAGTATTCATGAATAATATATTTTTTAAAAAAAATTCAAAAAAATAAGTAAAACATATTGATAGCATTATTGGTACACTATGTTCCCATGTGATTTTTAATAATTATAGAATGTGTTAGTTCTTGAATGTTATATTAATCTTCCCTGGACATATTTTCTATGAGGTACTATTTTATTTTGACCATAAGTATGAGAGTTTTATAGCTTCTTCAGAGAATCCCATGATCATATTTGATATAGAGAGTTTCTTTGGATTTTATGGAAATTATTGTAATTTTAATCATGAGTTCTGCAACCATGCCGCATTCCATAGTGTATTTATACAGATGGTAGTCAAAATCCAATGTTCTAAATAATGTAAAAATTCCTTTTAGAAGTTGATAAAATATTTGATATTAGATTAGATATTAATTATTCCTTACGTGGTCCATGGTTATAAAATTTATTATCACGCATCGAGAATATTTCAGGGAGTCAATCATATATATGAATATCGTGTCATGGTGTATGGGTCTCTGCAGTTAAGGCCTCATGGTTATTATACATGAAAAAAATATTGATTTATTTGATATAATACATGGTCTTTTTTCAATGATATATCATTTTATGTAAGTGTGGTTTTTGTTATATATTTGATAAAAAATTCACCACTACATCTTCATACAGTGTGACTTGAATAACTTACTTTTAAGATGTGATGATTACATACAATGGTTGAACATTTCTCTTTCATATATACCTATAAAATCTAATTCAATTAATGATTTTTGAGATAAAATACGTATACTTATTTTTTTAATGAGGAAAAAAACAAGTCATAATTTATGTACATATTTAGAGATTCACCTATTGGTGAAGGGGAATCACGTTTATCCTATAATCATATTACTATTAGTGTCCTTAGAATGTTTTGATAGAGTTATGATTCTGTATATTACTAATCCAAAAGTCATTCTCCTTGGTCGAGTGTTTCATGTGGAAGAACCACATTATTTTTTGATTATGGGTTAGGATGAGATATCTTTCATTAATGTGAATATAAAAGTTAAGAAACAAATAAGAGAGGATTTTTTTAGAGAATATCATTCCTCACAATGAGAATCACATCCTAGACTCAAGAACATATATATTGACTTACACAACAAATATTGGTGGGCTGGTATGAAAGTGAAATAACAATTTTCCTTACTCTATATTCCCATTATCCTTAGGTGATAGAAGAACAACAGTGACCAATAGGTATTTTAATGTCCTTACTTAATCCATAGTGAAAATGGGAAGGTGTCACAATTGTTTTTATAATTGGATTACCTAGCACCTCTCATGGTAGTGATGTAGTTTGGATTATCATTGAATATATTATTAAGATCCCCCAATTATTTCTTTATAAAAACACATTTCTATGTATGATATGATGATGTTATATGATAGGGAACTTGGATATGGTAACAGAGTTCCATGTGCCATCATCAAGGATAAGGATTGTAATTTTACATGATGTTAATTATTGGGAATTCTTACAGATGATGGAAAATATATCCTTGTGAGTATATACCATCACCCTATATTGATTGGTAGTTATAATATGTGATAAAATTATTTGATTATATTCCCCTATAATAAATATTTTTTTATTAATGTTATTATTAGAATCACATTTCTCTTGGGAATTTTTTGTATAATATCAACACCTAATATAGAGTAAATATTTAACTCTATGTGTCCCTATATTATAGGTTGTCTTGTCATGTCATATGACAGTCAGAGTCAATATAGGTAATAGTATTGGAAACTCATCTCACTGAAGAGACCATAAATTAGGTAAATCATCTCATGATTCATTTGGATATATATTAATTTAAACATAAGTCTAATATGTATCTTTTTCCATTACTTATAGTGTTTGATGTTCTGGACCAAGACTTTAGGTCAGTCTTCACCAAACTAGGATATCCCAAATTGAAGGGGAATTATATGATATAATGTAATTTTTTCAGAACTATTGTGTTATATTAGTGGGTCATGTCAGAGTATTATAGGATTGAATTCCTTCCATGGAACTAGGATTTTTGTGGCATTTTTCATAGTCCGCAATTTTTTTGTTATTATTTAAACCCATCTAAATTTATTTTGAATGATGTGGTTGAATGTGATCTATATTCATCATTTTTGGTTAATAGTTTATATATTTTTAATCATATAATGAATGGTATATGTTAATTGAATGATATCCATGTAAAGGTTCTATATAATTATAATCATGTATTATATGTGGTGTATGATAAATAGGCTTAGAAAATTTATTACTGGACCAAAATATTCTATCATGATGATCTACAATACTATTGGTAACATAGGCATGAATATTTTATATAGAAGAGTCTATAATCCCATATATGTTTTATGAGGTGAAAATACATTTTATTTTTTTCATTCATTCATTATATATATCGAATTTTACATATGATGTTTATAAAGGATTTATGATCATCTATGGCATGTTCAAGACATAAGAATTTCCTTTTTTGGGGGGTAAATGGGTGAGGAATAATTTTTATTCAAGGCTAATGCAAATGAAAAACCACTACCATGCAAACACTATAGGGTGTCACAATGTTTTTCAAACCAATCACCCGAAGATTAATGGGGGAAGGATTAAGTTTATATGGGTTGAAAAAGTTTTTTTCATGTATTTTCAGGGATTACTATACTATTTACCAAGCTATGAAACTGTGATTGAAATGTTGATAATGATCATAAACATGATTCATATTATTTTTTAGAACGTGCACCATAAAATGTTAGTGTAATGACACCATAGAAGTCTGTGTCTATGATTGGAGAACTATTTTTCTATCCATGTGGAAAACTATTTGTTCATTCGTAATTAGTGAAATACCTATTTATCCCACCTCCTATAATAAAAATAAAATTTTTTCCTCTATTATATATCCAAAAAACAACTTCCCTCCAATCAAGATCATCCTTCATCATATAATGTTGAAATATCACACTACTCATCGTGTAAGATTGATATTGATAATATATTTACTCAAATTACTTCATTTTTTAAATTATCTCTCTATATGTAATGGAAAATATGAGTAATAATTTATTCCCTATTATTATGTTATTTGTATGCCTTTCTATTTTATTCTTTCAAATCTTGTATCTGAATATGATATATATTGAAGGATTATCACCTAAGTTATTGTATTTTATAGTTTTTATTCCCATCATGAATTGTTGTTTATAATATATGTTTTCTTCTAACATGCCAGTCTATCCATTCCACTCATCATCACTCTAAAATAATTTAATGAAAAAAAATTCTATACAAAGTGTATTCAATATATAATATTTTCATTATTGTGCAATGTTTATCCCCATGTGATCCACTCATTACGTAGTAAAATTTAATTGAAAAATAAATTTTTTATATTGAAAGAAATTGAACAACTATTTATTTTGTGATCAGTGGTACCTTATGAATGATATTTAATTTTAATTAAATTATGGGAGAATGGTATAGCGTTTAAGAATACATTTATTTTTGTTTATAAAATAATTTATTCTAATTATTTAATTTTACAAAATGAATTATCGAAATTTTTTAATTTTATGGGTTATAGGATACCCCATTACCATTATGAAAATCATGCATTGGGTGATACGTAGATCTTGATTCTAAAATCATTGGATGACTTCATATATCATACTAAATTAAATATACTGTGAATTAGTTACATCATTCCAAGGATTATACATGAAATATTTTATGTGATACCTCAAATAGTATCACATAGAAACATGTCGTGCATAATTCCATAAGAAACATTTGGGTAGCCTATGATAAATTCCAATAACTATAATAGAGTTGACTAAAAATTATTATATGATAAGTGGTTATTTAGATCCCAATATGGAATAATTAGGATAGGTTTAGATTTTATTTATATTAAATAATTCGTTAGAAAATCCCCATGTTACCACAAGGAATTCCAAGTAAGGACTTATAGAGGGATGGGTCCATAAAACTCCAAGTGAGATACCCTTGTTTCCTTTATATAACACTACATTTAGGCACTGTATTCCAATAAATTTCATAAATATATTATTCCTCTTAGTCAATGAACGTTTATAGATTTGGTATGTGATATATAGTCATGTTTTTTGAGTTGTAATTCCTTCTTAAGAATGAATTCCATTAGAATTGTGGAATCAAATATTACGATTATCACTATATTGATTTGATTATGATAAAAATTTTATGCCAAACTTATAGATATAAATATAAATAAATATGCTTTAAGACGCATTCTTGAAAATGGTGATGAAGGAAGTGTATGTGGAGGGACCCATGATTGTCCCAAAATGATGTAATTTATTTTTATTTACTTACTACATTAAATTAATTATTAACAACACACATACCATTGATTATGTACATAGTGGATCATTCTAGATGAAATTTGTGGTGGTGTAGTATGTTTTAATCACACATTATTTTGGACATTAATTGTAACCATGAGTGATATCCCGGATATTGGAAAGAGAAAAAAGGAATGGTTTCATTATAAGGATAAAGAATTGGATTAGAGGATTGAGCTATTACACGTGATTATATTTGAATTATCCTCATATTTTTTTTTCATCATTGCATAAATTTTTTTATATTCCAACTATTGTGTCTCCTTATATTCAGATTTCTATTAAATATAATAATGACATAAATTTTTATATGAAATTTGGTTGTCAAACATAAATTTTATATTATCTAGATCACATTAACATCAAATATTGTTCACATAATTTTTTTCTTATATTCAATATGTCATTAGTACATTATTGTAAAAATTGATCATAGGTTTATACTCACCCCTACCATTCAATTATATACCCACACTGGTATTCATAATCCTCTGGAATATGAGGAGGCACAAATGAGTCCATGGGACCAAATAGGTTATGTAATTTATTAGTGATCCTTGATTTTATAATTAATGTTAGAATGATATAAATATATGACGATTTAATAGTATCCATATTTATCAATACATAATTCTATATTCCATATTAGATATAATAAGAAAATTACATATGATTCCAACACCTTTTCATTGATGGATATGAAGGGTATTTCATTGTTAAAAAACATTGTATACCCTTTATGAAAGTATGTTACATCAAATGATGTATTAGGAAATAATGTATTTTAAAAAACATGTGATGCATAATGTTAATTTTGAATTCTTATTCAGATAATTAGTCAAGATAAAGATATATATATTGTTTATACTGACGTAGTTCCAAACTCTAAACAATCATTTATCCCTCTACCAATTTATAATTTAATGATAGTAAATATATTTGTTTTTCTAAATAATTATATAATGGCTATATACTAGAAATAATAATTTTTTTAAAAGATTTTAAATATCGATCATAAAAGAATAGTATGTAGAATATAAGAATGGAAACTGAAGAATATATAAGACTTCTAAAATGTAATAAAATCTAACTCAATAAGGGATCATGAAGAAATATTATTGTTATATTATTAAAGAGATATTGAATCTCAATTCAATTTTTTGGAGTAAAATATTGAATATATCACTTATCAAAGAATCTTGCACTGAACATCGAGAAAATCAATGACTCCCTGATACAACTTGTAATCATTATAAAGGATGAATGTTCTTATAAAAAGTGTAAATACATCTTTATTTACAGAATTTATAGATTTAATGTTTATTTAATTCATAAATTGTCTTAAATATAACTTATGGTTTCTGGATACAATCATTAATATGTAAAGAAAACATTTATCAATGAAAGTTCTAATAAGGGTTATCATTGTTATGATATTTTTTCAATAAAAATTTTATATTTAAAAAATCCATTGATTTTAGTTTTATATATGTATTATACCATTGAATGTTATAATGATTTACATTCTTTAAATTGATTTTTTTTCATCAAATTTAATCATTTCAATCCCTCCAATAACTCAAAAATTCCTATTATAAACCATAAGTGATTGGGATGTGATCTTATTTTTTATTTTCAACATTATTGGTTAAGGATGGATTTCAGTATTAGATACTCTTGATATATATATATTTTTTGGAGGTTCTTGAAAATCTAATAGAATGTCCTCATTTCGTGGGATGTGGGATTTTTTTTCGTAATATCCCATAATGAATATTTAGTATATTAACATAAAATGATATATACTATTTAAATGAGAAAAACTAAAATCCAAATGTGATAGACACATGGTAATGACCACTAATATATTAGAAAATAAGAGAAACAATTATCATATTTAAATTTTGATAATACTACATTGGATCTCTATTACACGAATCAATAATTAAGACATCTCAAGAGAGGTAATGTAATATACATATATTATGTGTTGTCAATTTTCAATAAGTTTACACAATATCTCACTATAGTAACAGTTAATCTTTTGGTAATCATGAAGTTGATCTCCTTATCTGAAAAAAATTATTTTCTCTATAGAAATCATTTAATATTAGGGTTCATTTATTATTGTAAATCATTTTGAAAGGAATTAAATAATTGAATCTAGTATTGATATTATTATGTCTTGTAGGAAAATAGAGAATGTTAAAGTCAAATTTCTCATGGATTTACTCAAATATGAAATAATTAAATATGAATAGACACTTTTTAATATAGATATAACAGTTTTAGGGCGAATTAAAATACCATAATTAGAATAATATTAGTGATTATGTTCTTTTTTTCATAATTATTTATTGATTTTCAAGATTTATTTTGATTATTCATATCTTTATATATTATTTTTTTCATAATATGTTTTTCATTATTTATGTGTTATATATATAGAATTTATCATTACAATGAATATAATTATTCATCTCATGATAAAGAAATTTTAATCCTACTATTATGTATAATTTTTTAGTTAAATATTTTTCTGTAAAAATGGTTTAGTTTCCATATATTTTTTTTATTATATGGAATAAATCATATAAATGATGTCTATATATTTTTCAACTTATTTTTGTCTTGATTTTAAAAAACTAACACTTTGAACTCTATTAGAATTATGTTAAAGGAAATTTCATTACTGATTCCTTTAGAATAAGTTTTAGTGGTTATTTTTCAAAAGATACAAGAGATATTTGGTTTATAATGAGTAAAATAAGGGGTTTTATTTGAATTTAATGTATGTTTGTGATGGATTTATTTGGTATTTTTTTAAATGAATAAATCTTTGTTGTATTAGGTGGAATAGTTATAATCTCAAAAAATTTAGATGTCTATTTCAAGTGGTAATTTTATTATTTGGGATTCATTAGAATGATATTTATATAATTATAAAAAATTTATGGTGTTTTATTTAAAGATGTTTTTTAAAACATTATATAAGATAGGTTGTCATTGGGAGTTAAATTTACTATTTACTATAATGTGTCATGGAACGTTCATGATGCTAAATAGTTTGTGATATCATATTCTATTAGGTATCATAGTGTTATGATATTATATTTATTTCATGATATTTGTTCTCTATATGAGTTAAATCTTAGGATAAGGTATTCAATCTCTTTTACATCAATAAAATTTTACTTAGTTGAAATGGTAGGATGTATTGATAATTTATATAATATATTTTACATGATATTTTGTTAAATTTAACACCAACAATGTTATTAAGGGTTTGTGGATAAGGTAATGTGTTGGCTCTCAAAATGGCATACTCACTATAAGTGGGGGAGGGGTGGTTAATCTATGTACATGCAATAATAAAAACTACTTTTAGATTAACACGTTAGGTGATTTTATATAAAATGAATACCTATTTTTCTGATGAATATAATATAGTAATACAATAGATAAATGTTATTATATTTTTGATAACGAAATAGAAATATTCTTGTATATTTTCTTGAAAATGTACATGTGCACTAGAGAAACTAATGAATAATGTTTTCCATTTGATTAACCAAGGGATCATTATAATTGTCCCTCTTAGTTCACATCACATAAAAATGAAGTTCCACTAACCTTATATAAAATGGGAAATATACTACAAAACATCATAGATGTTTTCCCCCCACATGATTTAATGATACTCTTCCACATGATATCGTGATGAAAAAATTAATTTTTGATAGTGCCTCTGATTATAATTATATTAGGACAATTAATAAAAGAATAAACTTTATGAATAATTTCTTCTTCAATATAATTATTACAAATTATAGTCCTATAAATTCATCCTTATATTTCATTAATTTTGTGAAGAAATAGAATATAAATACCCACTTTTTATTTGAAAATATATTAATGAAAACTTTTAGGAAAAATTAATCTTCCTCATTTCTATAAAAATACTATATGTTGAAAAAATTATTTTTCATTTATGTTTTTAGGATTCAAAAAAACACTAATCAAGAAAAACGTTTGGGACTTCACCTCATAATTCACATGTTAATGTATTCTATTCATTTTTACATCTCTTGAAATATTTATAACATCCTTGACGAAGATGAATTTCAAGATTCAACACTATTACTATCTTCTTTTATTAATATCCCAACATGTTTCCATAATATGTACAAGTCATCAAATTATTAACTCTATGTTGATCATTTGTTAAAAAATATGAATATCATCAAATAAAACTAATCTTTATACCTATACCTCTTTTATTACGATCATTTATTGTGTAGCCCATATCAGATCCCTTAAATCACAATATCTACAAATTATATACCAATAATATAAAAAATATATTTAATAAATAAAATTATTTGTATTTCCTTTTCATTCCAATGATTAATTATACTTTAGAGACTTATCCTTCATTGTGTGATTTTGAATTCATAAAAATGTACTTATATTCCATCCATTTATTTTATATTTTATTATTTCATTAATCAAAATATATAGATGTCTGAATCAATCATGAACAGTGATATAATCCTCGGATTATATCTCAATATATTTTGCATTTATCTTATAACCAACATAAGATTAATCATATTAGTGCATAAGGATTTCAAAATCATAGAATATTATTATACTTAAAAGTCATCAGCTTCCTTATGAATTCAATTGACCATTAATGTTTTACTATTCCAAAAATTTATATGAATAGATTTTAATTCTTATAATCCAAATCCATATATTTATATTAAAAGACATATAAAACTATAGAAAAAATATACACTATGCAAAAATAATTGATTATATAGAAATCTGTCAAACCAATATTGTTCACATCCAATCCACATCCATCCATCATAAAATATTATGTATTTAACCACATTAGACACATTGATTATTCCATCCACTTCATTTAAAAAAACATAGAAGATAATTTATAACATTCTTACCTCTGGGTTAATTAAAAATTACACTAGTTATAAAAATAATTATTCGGGTTCCACTGTGAATCTAATTTTTGAATATACCATTTCCTACTAGAAAAATAATAATAATCTTATATACTTCATGATGTATAAAAATGGTTCAGTAATCACTAAAAATAATAAAAATTGAGCTAAAATAATTATGATAAAAATTATTGGAATGAAAATATACATCTGAACAAAAAAACTACATAATAAAAAAATTAACCCCAATATTCCAAAAAACATCTCCACATAAATAACCATTTAGATACTTTCCTCATTAATTTAAACGTGAAATGATACAACATTTATGTGGAGTTATATAACACATGTCCCCCATTACCAATGTACCTGACAAAATTAAAATTGAAATAGAGTAAAATATAATTATAAGTTCTAACAATAAAAATTATAACGAATCTATAACCTACTAGAAAAAAATTAATATGTATATATGGTGTCTTGGGGAAAATCATTTAGTCTTTGGGATCTACCTAGTCTCCAGGTGCTAATAGATTCTTCGTAAGAAATTCTTATGTTTTTATTACGTGTTCAAGAAAATAAATTGATCATAGTGAATGTATATTCTATACATGAGATTCCATGTTAACCATTATAAAATAGAAAATAAAACATTATTTCTATGTGATGTGATAAAAAATTAGTATTCATATTTAATCAATGATGTATGGAAATTTAGTTTTCACACAATATGTGAATATGACAAGAAACATAGACCTAAATATCATTAATATTTTATATCAATCAAATTAATTGGGTATAATATTAATTACATTACATATATCCAAACTCCATTATTATTAATGATATGAACCATTAAATAATTTATTATTAGAAAAAATTGGGATGCCAAGATAGATTGCACATTATGAAATGATCATTTGGTTATCCACCAAACCTACCCAATGAAATCTGTTTAACCTAGTAATAAATAAAATTAACTCAAATAATAATATATTTCAAATACAATATATTATTCATAAATATAATTAATCTATTAATAAAATTAAAATGAATATATTTAAGACCTATTTGATATTACAAAACTGGGAAATTTGAAAATGTGTTATTTAGTCAACTGGATATCAATTATAGAAAAGCCCCAAATTATATTACAATATTGGGTCACAACAATAAAATTACCATCTTCATCATTGAAGATATTCATCCAGGTATCCAATAGATTTATAATTTTCCTAGAATCATCAATATTAATAATTTTATGGACCTCTATGGATTATTTTTTCTGAGTTTTGAATCTTCATTTCTTCACTACAACTACCTATCTGGAAAGAAATATTGTTAGCTCAGAAATAATTTACCACAAGAATAAAATATCAAATTTCAAGAAAATATAATTTAATATTTTTTATTTAATATCTTAAAAATTAATTCATTAGTATAATTAGGAAACACAAGCATTTAATTAATCACCTTTTTAGGTATCGATTACGATCAACTACACCTCACTGAAATATTACATCTGAAACTAATTTATCATTTTATGAGTTCTATTAATTGAATTTTTTTTTATGTGATATAAGTCCTATACAAATTTTTACCCATTATTTTCATCTTCATAAATAAAACATTATCTAGATTCATTATTTAAATGACCTTACCAGGTAATAATTTCATTAATACTTATTTGTCAGTAGTTTGAAAACCTTTTGTAATTTTTGTTTAGTTGCATATTATAAATACGTATAATGTTTCATGTGATATTTTTTCTTTAAATTATTAATTTATGTTAACGGATTATATTTTCAGATATCCCATTTTAGAATAAACACACAATATTCCATGTTTACATTTTAGATATTATTGATATTATTTTGGAAATGACATTTACATGCAATGAAATTATTTTCTTTTAAAAATAAAATATAATCCCATATTTGTTTCTCTTAAAAAAATTCACACAATTCATCCATACATTCGACTCAAAATTCATTATTAGTTGAAAAACTTGTGTCTTTATGCACCAAGAAAGATAAAACAATTTTTTTCTAATTATTATTTATTGAGGATTCAGTAGGTGTTTTCTGGTTAGTAAAATTTAAAATTCATTAAAACACTCCATACTTTTTTTCCTATTTAGAGATATTTTTTTACCTATTTCCTCAAAATTAGAACTCCAAACTGAATCATTTATATCCCATTGAAGTCCACATGAGCCAATAGCATTCACATCACTCTCTTCCTTTGTTTTTTCTATAATTTTTACAATAAGTTTATTTTTAGTATGAAAATGCAACTCATTTTCATCAATTATTACATCATGTATATTCAAAATTTTACAAATAAAATTACTATAGAATTTATATTAACTTAATTTATGTTAAACACAACATAAAATATAGTTATCTCCATCATCTTAAAACATGTGATGCTTCCCCTCCATGAAAATTAAAAATATTATCCTAAACATTCGAAAATAGATGAGTGTTGTATTATTTTGTAACTAAATCATATATGGAACCTTATATTCACTCATCCATATAACTTCCATATTAGAATAGTAAAAAATGGATAGTTTTGAATCTTTCATGAAATTATTCTATAGGTTCTTTTCCATATCAATATTCTAATAATTGTTCTTGATAATATATTTCCATTAGTCAATAGTTCTATAATTAATATAGTTATAAATGCAAAAAATGTTAACAAATTATGATTATTTAATGACTATACTTCAATTTAGAATAGGTGATATACATAGAATTACTGATATATAATTGGGGAATTTATTTCCCATTAATTATATCAGAAATTATTAATCTATGAATTATACACCGATAAATTTTATTTAAGATAAATTACTATTATACATGAAATCCCGTTATATAAATTAATGAAAACCATATTTTCTTTTTCCATCCATTGATTTTTATTTTATCAACTCACATGAACCAAATTTCACATGTTGGAGAAGATTTCTTGATTTCATATTCGTTTCCCTATAGTAAATCATTAATACCATGACTAATTGATATATGACAAACACAATGAGTATTAAATAAATATGATTTTAAATGAATCAAAAATATTAGGATTGTTGTTATTAAAAACCGAAATTCTTTTCTAAATTAAATATTTCATTTAGTCCATTAAAATATTTAAAATATTTACAAAATCATTATTTTTTTTGTTCATCAACTATATATGTCAATCATTCATGGGCTACATCAATTTTAATTTAAAGATTAAATGTTCAAGTGATTCCATAATATTCTACATCACTTTACTCTAATTGATTAGTTTCTAATATTTCAAGGAGTATTTCATCGTTTTGATCTTTATATTCATCTACCCATATTACCTTTCTATATATTTCATCATCATTTTAAGTAAAAATGTACAATTTAATGAAAATTATCTTCTAATTTTCCAAAATACATTTCATAGAATTAAATGATTAACTTTAATTTTATTCATCCCCAACATTATCCCTTTAAAAAATTATAAACCATCCATCTAGATGAATTTCAGTCACTAATTGAAAACAGAATATAACAATATTCTCGTAATCCTCGTTCTTCCTATTTTCTGTTTATAGGAGAGAAATTATAACATTTTAGTAAGTTATTCTTAATTTTGTTCATTATTGATTGGGAGGCTCATCATGGACTTCCATTCTATATTAAAATACTTTGTAAATTAAAAAGGATCTATATCATTATGCCTCATAAGATAATATACAATTGTTCATGACTTGTTGTCCAATGTTACATCATATGGGTCATTATAATAATTAATTGAAATCAGTAGATTGATCTCACTAGAAAATTATCTGAGGACACTTTTATGAATTTTTATATCATCAATAATTTCTCTAATACCCCTCATATATTATATAACAATTTTCAACTCATTGAAAATTTCATTATCAATATAATTTATATCACTTCTTACCTATTTATATATTATATATAAAACTTTTATATTTACATGATAATAATTTTATTCAACTTTATGGATATAAATTAACCTTGTAGAAATATTATGAGATGTGATTAATTACATCACCATATTACATTTACATTCCAATAGTGATTCCTAAAATTCATTTATTTTGATGTAATAAACACACAAATCTTCTTGACATTTATCTTTTAATGATATATATTCTAGAAATACAAATATTACATCAAATGAAGATGAAAAACATCCATTAAGTATAAATATAAATAATGTGGCATTAATTTTTTCTATAGTTGTTTTTTCAACCAACCAACATTTGGAATTAATTATTTTTATCCAATAATTCCACCATGACTCAGATTAAGTAAACATTAGAGAGACCGGTAATATTCCACATGATATTTATATAAAAGAAAGAAAATTTAATAGTGGGTATATGAATTTTGGTGTATTGGTTAAAACATTACATTGATAAATATCATATTCCATGATTATTAGGACCACATCTACCCCTTTTCAAAAGTAACATAATTTAATAAAATTTGAAAACACAAAATTTATCCTTGTGTACACAAATGGGATGATATAAATATCATGAACAAATTTTTTTATTTTACTAATAGATAGTAAAAAATAATACATTTTATTATATTTAGAAATTGTGATGTAAAACTGATCCTATTAATATCAAACATGAGAATTTGAAGGATCACTATAATAATTTTTTCCTATATCCACCAAATTTATCTCGCATATATCAATTAACCCCTTTATGTGGACCACCCACACACTAAAATCAGTGATCAGGAAAATAACTATCCCTAGAAGAGAATACATTATCTCCCCATTTGCCCATATTTCCCACAACCTATGAAACTTCCAATGAGTTCACCCATCCAGTTCACTAATCTATGAAAAATATTAACTATGGATTTCAAAATTGGTTGGATACTGAAAATTGGTTCTAAATTTTATTGTTCATAGGTACATTCATTCATTTTATAGAATAATTCTATGGGTTGTGACATTCACCCACCCCTATTATAGCATAGTGACATCATTGTGGACCCCACATATTAATCCATGAAGTGCCATCAAATATCCTTTTTGGAACCCAATACTCATACTAATGTATATACAATATCACCTATTCCCCAATGATTTTCTAAAAACACATATTGTCACCTTCATAGAGCCTAACCACATTCTTGAATGGCTAATATTACTATATATTATCTGCAATACCCATCACATGATCTATTAGTTGTTTTTCCCTCATTTTTACATTCTCTATGAAATGTCGTTGGAGGTCATCCATCGAAGTCATTACACTATGCCAACCTCTTTAACAATGGTGTTATAATTTCAATGGCTCATGAAAAATAATTCTTTTTTTCACTTGTATTTTTAAATTTATTATTTAGAAAATTCATGTTTCAAATGTGTTACTATCATTACCCTGTAATACCATGAGGTACTTAAATAAAAAAATCATATACAAGTTCTCAATGCTCCTGTTGTGAAGATATATTTCTCCATGACATGGTGACGAGTAAATAAACCTATGAATGGAATGAAATTTATCATAGGATGATAAGAGTCATTTTAAACCAATCAAAAATCATCCCCATCTTCTTAATAATTCAAATAAAAATTTACGGATCCAATTATGTTCATTACTTTGTAATCATATTGTACTAATATACTAGTTGTAACCTAATGTTCCATAATGTGTTATTGAAAAAATTTATGCAATTATATAATTCTCTGGTTATAGAAATATGATAGATATTTCCATCTTAATCTCACATTACCTTATAGATTTTATAAAAACAAATCATCTCTTGGAAGGGGAAGTGATATTTATTTTACATTAAATAATGTTTTTTTAATTTCCCAATTTTATTAGTATTTCAATATTTCAACATGATGCATTATCTTGAGTGTTAGTACCCTAGTTTCCTATAATTTTTAACATATATCCATATTACAAGAAAATTTTAAATTTAGTTATATTATGATATCCATGCTCATTGTGTATTAAATAAAATTAATGCATCATGACACTATATAAATTCCCAGAATGAAATATTTTTATTATATTATGTTGAATTTACATTATCAGATACACCATATCCAGGAAATCATTAAATTAAGCTACATTAAAATGAAATATTCAATGAATAATAATATTATACATGTGGATTATTCATTTACATTCTTTATAGTTTTTTTGGATTTATCCATTTTATTTGGATATATAAATGACGTCAATGTCATTACAGCCCATTCATTGTTGTCATCATGTATATTGGGTTTTACCAAGACCACATAATGTTTGAATCATTCTTGATAAAAAATTCCACAATAATTTCATCTCTCTTAACCTTGTAATTAATTATTATCATCTGTAATTTTTATAATGTTTCATTCAAAGATATATGTAGTCTCTTAGTCTTATAGATATGTGAAGTCATATTAGAACATATGATGTAATACAGACCTCAAATTCATATAAAGTCACACAATAATAGAAATACTTATAAGGTCATATAATTCAATTTCATTTGATTCTATAACAAGGTTATATGAATCATGAGAAATGTAATATTCATAGAAAAAACCTATATTTCCCAAAAAGCATTCAAATTACATTAGATATAATCAAAAAATACTCTATCATATAGGGAATGGACTCCATATAAATATACAGACAATTTCAAAATTCCAAAAAATTCATTATCATAACACATTAATCAAATGGAACTCCATTGGTATTTTATAAAATGGTAACTCATTTTTTTATTAATGTTTTCATTTTTGGGTATGATTTACTAGGATCTGTAAAAATAATGTTGATATACTTAATGGGGATTATGAATACATTCATATTTCCTCAAAATACTCTTTTAATCATAATAATATGCAATGTTTTTTTATTATTTCTCAAGATTTATGTTCTTCCATTGAAATATTATTTATCTGTAAATGGATTAAAAAATATTTTATTTGATATAGATTAAATGTTATATTGATTTTAGTTTTTAATGATAATCGTGGTTCATATGTGAAACATTATATTTATTGATCTATCATATATTAATATAACAGTCCTTAATTTGGTTAAATATATTCATGGTGTTTAATAGATTGAATTGTAAATGTCCCCCAAGGGGATTTTATGTTAGAGTGTCTATAATTCATGAATATATTGTAGTGAAGAGTAATACTGAGAGTTCACGTGATTCCTATGTGGATGAAGGTAAATTATGATCAGCAAAATAAATACGTAGATATGATAATGAAAAATCGTGTGTTAATGTATTTATATCATGAATTTCTAATAGTTTACCATTATTTTATGTATTATATGAAAAATAGGGGATGTAGGATTTATCTAGGGGGTTTAATCCATTTGAAATTATTTGGGTGAGTTGGTTTGGTGGTATATTGATATCATTTTCCATAATAGATATATAAAATTCCTCATATTATTTATTTATTTATTTATTTTATACATATTACTCATTAATAACATGTCATTGATTTTGGTGATTGGTATATTAAATAATATAATATTTTTATAAAGAAACATTTTTTGATTTATTTTTTTTATGATAACATTCATTAATGATTCAAATATTTCTATAATTTCATAATATTGCAATTTTTATTTGATTCATGGGGAACAAATATAAAATATTATGGGTGGAGAGTTTGACTCATACCATAGAACAAGTTATTGACATTATTGAGATCCTATTACAGATATATAAATATTTAATGAAATCCATCATAGTAGAAATAAATTTTACCATTATTAAAAAAATTATATATTGTAATAAATTATTTTAGAGTTGCATCATTTAATTTAATTGTATTGGATATATTTTGATTAAAATAATAAATAACACTAATGATTAATGATCGTAGGGATGTAAATTTACACAATAACAAAAAGAAATTAGGTGTTATGACTGAGGGAATAAACCTGTGAAATGGGCTTCCAACCCATCCTAATGATTTAGAAAAAACATAAATATTATTTTCACAAAATAATTAATGTTTCAAATTTGAAGGTTATATGGAGAGGACCCTTGGTCTTACTTTTAAAGATCTTCATCTAGAACAATTATATGTGAAATTGATGTTTTTTCATTTGTTACCCATATTTATTATATTTAAATGTGATATGAGATGAAAATATTGTTATACATTCATAAGAGTTGATTACTATTAGAGTTACAATTGATTTCCCATTACATCATTACTGAAAGGGATGACTCATGTGATTTTTTATATGAATGGATAACATAATAGTTTACTATTTAATGGTATGGATAATTATATTAACATAGTTGTTCTTATGATCAATAAAATAATCCAAGATGGGTTTCCCTTGCCCTGATGGATTTCACTGGCATCATCAGGTTGTGGGATCCCAATTATCAGATGAGTACACGGTTAGACAGTCTCTTATTATCCATAGAGGTGGTATGAACTCAATAGTTCATACTTTTTAATAAACGTAAATATAAATTAAATAATTAATTAATGATCATATGTTCCCCATGAATATTGAAAATAACATAGCCACTTTTCGGGGTTAATGATATAGGGATATAAATAATATATTTCTATGGGGTTGAATAGAAAACAATATTGAGAAAAGGTTACTAAAAATTAACATGGGTAATGTGTAGTTGTTTTTTAAAAATAGTTTTATTCAGGTTATTAGAGGATCCATGTTTGATTTGGTAGGCTTGTCACTATTGAAATTGTAATCTTGGTTATCCTCATATAGGCATCGTATCCCTTGAAATATTTCTTTCAGCTATGAAATTATGTATAGTATATGTTTCTTACAATAAATTTATTAATCCTAGAGAAATAGTTTATTATTATTCTAGAACATATTAATGGTTAAATAAATGAGCACACCTACTGTTAGAGGAGGGAACCCATCATTAACATTTAGAGATATGCTATTTGATGATATATAAGGATCCTTTGTAAATAAAAATTACAATATCATAATGAATTATTTTTTGAATGACTATGAAAACATTTCTAAGAAAAACGTTGCAATAAAATGGGTTTCATCTAGAAAAAGGTCACACATTTCCCATGGTGGGTGAAATTATTTCATGGGATAAAAGTATAAAAAAATTCAAAATTCAAATATATAATATATGTCATGACGATCTAAAAATAAAATTTATAAACAGTAGTAACACCTTGGTATAGTAGAGTATCATTGGTAAGTATAATATATGAAATATCACAATTTCCACTTATATTAAAAAAACGCTCTCATTTAGGTCCCATAGAAAATCATCTTAAGATAAGGAATAACACATGAACATGGAATAACAAAATTTGAGTTACTTGTAGTCTTATTGAGATGGGTTGAAGTATGAAGAAATAATAGTGATGAGAAAAGGATTCATGGATTTATTTTTAAAAAAATAATTATCTCATTTTCTATCAGTGAATGATTATTTATATGTAATGAGTAGTAATTGTATGTATTTTTTTTTGAGAAACATCATGTTTTTAAAATAAATTAATTAAATGTCTTTATATATTTATGTTTTGTATTTTCCCATGATTGTATATATTTTAACATATTAAATTAATTAGTATATCAATTCATTCATTTGATATACTATTTTCTATTTGTGTTCCAAATTATCTTATCATATTTATTTTCATATAATTTTTATTTATATTAAATATATTTTTACTTTATTCATTCATTAAAAGGTATGAATCCAATTTCATGGAAAGAATTTATCATTATATATTTTACCACGAATTTCAAAATTATTTTTTATTGGGTGGTCATTTTTTAAAAAAATTTCTAAAATGTTCTATTTAGATTCTCCAATAGTTTCATAGAAATATATATTATAAATAGTTTTGGAAATTTATATTTTAAATATTTGTTTTGAAATGAAACTAATTCGTTTTTATCAATTATATGGTTTTAATATAACTTTTCTTGTATGGAATGTGCTTTAATTTCGAAATTTCATAATAAAAATAATTTTTTAAAAATAGTTAAAAATAGTTTTTCTATAATTAAATAAAAATTTATGTTTATGGAACCCCTAGTTAAATAATAATTTTCCATTACGGACAATCAATTCACAAACTAGTTGGTGTGTATATTCTGAGTGGATTTTATAAGGGAATAGGTCCAAATTAACAAGTTTCCAATGTGGATTTCATGTAAGGATTGATGAAGGATGTAGACATGGAATAAGGTAAGAAATCTATGTGATGACTACAGTAATCAATATTTTCATTGATTTAATTGATATAATGGACCATTTATACATAATAAATAATTTCTGGAAAATGTTTATAAATGAATTTCATTTATTTGAGATGCATCATCTGGTAGTTCTCTGCAAAAAAAATTACATTTTTATGCATCCATGCATAATGTTATAATGAAATATTCCATATTCAATTTAAAATGGACATTTTTTTTAAATATTATTTATCTGGTGGTAATTTATCACAATGAGTGATTTTTATTCCCAATAACACATCTCATTCATATAGGGATTGTGAATATAATAAATTCGATGCAATGTGGTAATTTTGTTCCATGGATTATTAGTATTTTTGTCATGTTCTTTTGAAAATGGAATCGAAAAACCCCTATTTATTTTGGGTGTATTAATTAAAGGATATAGATTTATTGGAACTCAAGAGGTGGGTTATGTGTAGGATTTCAGACAACACCAGTCTTGGTGAAACCTGAATTAACCATTGATTTCATTATAAATGAATATTTTATATTCTTTATTATCATTATTTTTAATTAATTCTTATATATATTGTTGAAATTTTAATTAATATGTGTTTTTGTCATGATCAGTCCCCCTGGGGCTCGTGTCGTGGAAACCCCAAGCCCGCCTTCCAAAGGCCTGGGGCTGACGACTAGCATCCAAGGCGTAAATCCCTCAACATGTAATGAATTTCCTTTTTAAGATGAAGACACACACAACAGAGTATGAGCTAGAAATAAAACACTAAAAAATGTATTCAAATGGAATGATGAAAAGTAAAAGGGGGCCGAAAATACAATCCCAAATGTAATGTAGACCATAACTAAAAGTAAAACTACTAGAAAATGGGAAAACGGATCCTGGATCGTCCACCAGAAAATTATACCTGAAGGATAGGTACATATATCCCACATAGAACTCAACTTACATCCACCTCCTCTGTATACCGTCATGCCATGTGGTCCACCTCCGGGTACCGTCCAGTCCTGGTACACTCAGCCTCGGTCAGTGCTGCCTATTTTCTACATCCAACACAACATGGTGCGGGCATAGCTCGTGCTAGGGTGAGTATAATGATAATTAGTAGGGACCAAGAGACCAACATGGTCTCACAAAAACAACAAGGATAAACCAAAAAATATGAAATCAATAAATATACCCACTTAGGTATATTTCCACACATATACCTATGTTATCAAATAATCCATATCAATCATGGGGTAAACACAAATGTTACTTACATAGTTCAAACTATAATTTTATTCTAGGGGTAGTATCAAATAGCATCCCCAGTCACACTGTCAAAACCTCAACTGGTGAGGTACTCCTCCTGTCGAGTATTGTGGGTCTACTACGTCACAAAGGCGCTCCCCACCGTGGGTCTGTCGTGTCCCCAAGGCGCTCCCCCACATATCCTACTGAGGTACATCTTCTATAAAGTACCATAGAACTACTGCGACACCAAGGTGCTCCCCACTGTTGGTCTTCTGCGACTCCAAGTGACTCCCCACTAGGCTAGTTGAATCACTCCGAGTCGAATCGGTCAGCTGTCATTAGGTCTCATCTAGCTACTAGGTCTCTTCACTACGCTCTCTCTTCTAAGAGAGGATCTGCTCCACAAGCAACATTTTGATACTCCAACTGTCATGAAGTCCCACATATAAGTATCCCAAAGGCCTGCTTCATTATAGAGGTCTCAACGCAACAAACAACGTGCCACTCAGATGCCCGGTCTGTGAGTTATTAGCCTTTTAGACTCGAGGGCCCGGTTGTATTCGAGCACGATCCAACCTGACCATATCTCAACTATACCCTGAACTATAGTGGGGTATTCTCAAAGGGACCGTCACGATTCGAGAATACCAGCACCACTGACGGTTCATCAAACAATCGTCTGGTGAAAAAGATATGTCCAAAGAAAGTAAAGGGGGTCGGTAGTGGCCTGGGTATGGTCTGACCCGATCAGACCAACCTGGTCTAACCCCATCTGAGCCGACCCGGTCTTGGTTGACCTGGTCAGACCAGTTGGGTCTCGCCCGACCCATTGGTCAGGCATGCCTGTTAGGTTCGGCTCGACCTGTTGGGCCCAACCCAGCAAGCCGCATGGGTAGTTCGGTCTAATATCGTGGATGGTTCGGCTCGGAGCATTGAGAAGTTATGACCCAAAGTGGCTCGGACTAGAGGGAACGACCACACAGGTTTAGCCAGGGAAACACGAGGGGATCTGCATGCCGGCTCAGGAGACCGGCGCGACCAGGGCGTCGGTTTGGTCTGGTGGAAGCTCGAGAGGCAGAGCGACTGAGCATGGTGCCAGGAGGGTCTGCGGCCGACCGGGCGGGGTACGACCAGGTTGGCAGTGGGCTAGATAGGGTGTCCGACGGGCCAGCGGGCGGCTGGGTAGGCTGTCCAAATGCGGGCCGGCTCGGGGCAGCTGCTCGGCCTGGAGAGCGGCATGGTCAGTAGTGGCTCGGCCGGGGCTGGTTCATCCCTTGGTGGTGTGGGACGCCGCAGTGGCGGCTCGGATCATGGAGGCCAAAGGTAGCACGACCTTTGTCTTTTCCACTTTCATTATCTCGTTGTTTCATCTCCATACTAAAGTATATCACAAAAAAAGAGATCGAAGGAGGGATTTAGGCCATATAAATTTGGCCCTCACCCTCTGCGATAATGATGATAAAAATCGATTCATCAAGGTAGGAGAACGATGAAAAAAACTCACTTGTCAATGGAATCATATCCTCATTCTTCATTTTGAGAGAAATGAAGAACATAGTACATAAAATAAAACAACCCCTACCTTTGTTCGTTGATCCCTGATGAAGTCATAGGAAGAAGATGATGGTGATCATCCTTATGCGTGTTTTCCCCACACTTCCAATCCCGATCTCATGCGCCGACTCGTTGATGACGATGTGGAGGGACGATCCTTTGAAGACGTTCCACATCGGTAGGATCTATGGATGATGGTCTAAGGAGATCATTTCCAGTGTTCTTCATTGGATGAATGAGTTCTTCGTTCCTCGATGGCGAGATCTTTTCTCTCTAATCCCATGATTCCACCAAAATGAATACGCCAAGAAAAATAATAGACTATTTTAATCTATTATTTAATTTTTTGGCACACAATTCAAAATTGGTGAATTAATTAGCTTTACTCCCCTTAATTAATTCAAGAGGTTGGCACAAAATTAAAATAGAGGATTTGGCACCATAAATGCTATGTGTTGGCTCCATTAAGGTGAAGGGGTGGTGGCACCATTATGTGGGGAGCTGAAGAGATTTCTCCCCACTTAATGGGGAGTTCAAGATGTTTCAACCTTGGTGGTCCCCACCATATCAATCTTCAAGAGGAGGTTAGGTTTTTGGAGGGACCCACCACAATAACCTCTCATGGGAGGTTAAGGTATGGTGGTCCCACCTCCAACATCCATGTGGAGGTTTTAACCAACAAATAGAAATAATGTGACACACTTTATATTTATTTAAACCATTCTCTAAAAAAACCCATAACAATCGTTTATTCATGACCAGCTGTCAATTGGGTGAAATTCTTCAAAAGCGAATTCTAGCCCTGCGGGTTCAATGGTTCCGTTAGATTTAAATTATGAGGACAAGATTGAAAGTTATAAAAACCACCTTCTAAGTTTACTAAACGTACCTGAAAAAAACATCTGAAATTGATTCCATGCACACCGTTCCTCGAAATCAAGCGTCGTCAGTTTTCGCAGACTCTAAAAATTTCGATGTATTTATGAAAAAACATTTCATGGAAATTCTGGGTATTTACATTCTACACTCCATAGGGATTTACTTTCCCATAAGCTAAAACTCTAACTAAGGAAACAAATGGGGGTATTGAGCATGCATCTGAGCCTCCTGCTCCTATGTACTCTCCTAGAGGTACTCGTGCTGCTAGTGAACGTGCACCAGAGGTATCGACCATCAATGAAAGACTCACTCATGTCGATCCTCAATCTCTATTGGAACCTCCGTAAAAGCCTCCCCATCATCAGAATCCAGCTCTCCATGGTCGATGTTGTGAGAAGGTTCATTCTCGTACCTCCTTAGCTGAGATACATGGAAGACGCCATGCACTTGGTGCATCTGAGGTGGAAGAGCAAAGCGGTATGCCACCTCGCCGACTCTGCTGAGGGCCTGGAAATGTCCGATGAACCTCAAGGATAACATGCCACCTCTGCCAAATCTCCATAAACCTCGTGGAGGTGAGACATGTAGAAAGGTGTGGTCGCCATTATCAAACTCTAGAGGTCTCCGTCTTCTGTAAGTATATGACTATTGTCTACTCTGTGCAATTTTCTTCTGCTCTTGGATGATCCGCACCTTCTCTATGTTAGCTCATACCGTCTCTAATCCCACTATTAGTGACTCCCCAAGGTCAGTCCAGCAGAACGGTGATCTGTAAGGTAGCTCGTAAAATGCCTCAAAAGGTGTCATCCCAATGGAGGAGTGATATGTGTGGTTGTATGCTAAATCCACCAAATTTAAGTGATCCTCCCACCTGCGACTGATGTCAAGGACACAATCACACACCATCTCTTCAAGGGTCTGAATGGGTTACTCAGTCATACCTTCCGTCTGAGGATGGAAGTCAGTTCTCAAATGAAGATATATCCTGAAAGACTCCTTCAACCACTTCCATAGCCAGGAAGTAAGTTGTGCATCCTGATTGTAGAAAAAAGAATAATGTTCTCTAGGTAGCAGGAAAATCTTCTTCACATAGAGGCATACCAATCTCTCTACGGAACCCTACTCTCTGATCAGTAGGAAGTGGGCCGACTTGGATAGTTGATCGATGATCACCCAAATCGAGTCATGACACCTGGATGTACATGGAAGTTAGGTAATGAAGTCCATGGATATCCCTTCCCACTTCTACTCTAGGACCTCTAAAGGATGATCCAATCCTGCTAGTACATGATGCTCTGCCTTCAATTGCTGACAAGTGATGCATCAAGAGACAAACATGGCTACAACTTTCTTCATTACTAGCCACCATTATTGTCTCCGTAGATCCCGGTACATCATTCCCCCTCCTGGATGTACATCTAGAGGGGGTGTGTGAAACTCAATCAACACTTCCTCTTGACATCATGCTGGCACCGTTGTACATCCTATGAAGAGGATGACATGCTCCCCACCATTATAAAATCCATTAGGTGTGTGACCTTTGGATTTCTAATCCCATAGTGTATCGCAGTTGGAATCTCCATACTGTGCCTCCCTCACTCACTGATGAAGTAGAGGTGTGACAGTAAGAGACTGAAGGAAATCTGATATATCATGGTCCACAAATGATATCAGTAATGCAGCTAGCTGCTGTGTCGCCTCTTTGAGAAGTTGTATACCAGATCTCCTAATGAGTGCATCTGCTACAATGTTCACCTTTCCAGGAGTATAGACTATCTCAAAGTCATAGTCCTAGAGGAACTCAAGCCAACCTCATCGTCTCAGGTTCAGGTCCTTCTTAGAGAAGATATACCTGAGACTCTTGTGATCAGAGTATATGTTAAAACACTCTCCCATAAGGTAGTGATGCCACATCTTCAAGGCGATGACCACTGCTATTAACTACAGGTCATGGGTAACGTAGTTCTGATCATGATGTCTCTAATGCCGAGAACCATACACATTCACTGCATGATCCAACATCAGGACACACCTGAGTTCAGTCCCTGATGTAGTGCAGAAGACTACATAACCTACACCCTCTTATGGAAGCCTCAAGATGGGGGCTCTATTCAGCCTCTGCCTCAGCTCCTGAAATATCTACTGGCATCTCTCCGACCACAAAATGGGTTTCCCATTCTTCTTCAAGGCAGATTGTGGTTCCACAACTCTGGAGAAGTCTGGTACAAACCTCTAGTAATATCCAACAAATCCCAGGAAGCATCATATTTCTATCACACTCCTGGGTGGATCCCAAGAAAGTACTGCCTCAATCTTCACTGAATCTACTACAACTCCATCCTTTGAGATGACATGTCCTAGAAAGTGAACCCATTGGATCTAAAACCGGCACTTTGAGTGATTAACCTAAATATGGTGCTCTGGAGTGTATCCAATACTACCTGCAAATGATAGGCATGCTCCTCCTCACCAGTTGAGTATATATGAATATCTTCGATGAAAACTACAAAAAAGTGATCGAGATATGGCTGGAAGATCCTGTTCATGAGTCCCAGGAATACTACTGGAGCGCTGGTTATGCCGAAAGGCATAACCATGAACTCATAGTGGCCGTACCGAAATTTGGAGGCCCACTTCTGCACATCCTCATCTTGAACTCTGAGCTGGTGATAGCATGATCTGATGCATATTTTTGAGAACCACCGTGCCTTATTCATATGGTCACCTAGTCCAGGTGACGGTAGTCGACACAAAGTATCAAGCATCCATCCACCTTCTTGGAGAATAGAATCAGGGCTGCCCTAAAAGAAACAGCGGTCCAGATGAATCTATTCCCCTACAAGTACTCTGGTAGTGTCTGCAGCTCCCGAAGCTCCGCAGGAGCCATCCCATACAATAGTGTAGATATTGGTTCGGTCCTGGGGTACATGTCAATGTAGATGTCTTCCTCTCTGTGAGGAAGTAGACCTAAGACATCATTAGGAAAAAATCCACGTATAGGTCCACCACTAGAAGATAAGTCAAACTCTCCACATAAACTGCTTCGTGTGAAATGGAAACAAACTGATGAGTGATCGGATGTACTCCCATTATAGAAAGTTCATCCTGTGCTTCAAAGGATCCCTTATCACCAGTGAAGGTACACGTAGTCCCATCTATACAAACACACCAAAAATTGTGCCTACTATAGTTGATCTAATCATGGACTATAGATAAACAGTCCATACCCAACATGAAATCGTAAGGCCTCGACGCCGCTATGAGGAGAACCCAGCTAAAGCTCTCGCCTCCTAGAGTTAGCTCACACTGCCAGCACAAGCGCATAATCGTCATGTCTGCTTCCGTAGGAGTCTCTAGTCATGATGATCGATCCAACGAATCCATCAGAATCTCTGAGCTCCGAATGAGAGAATATGCAATGAATGTGTGATTGGAATATATTTCTATAATTAATGTAGCTAAGGTGGAGTAGACACAGATCGTACCTCTAATCATCTTCAGAGAACCATGATCATAAGCCTCAGCTGCCTGGAGAAGAGATCTTGCATGTCCACCTTCTCAATGTGGTCGGGGTTGACCTCATGGGGGGAGGGGGGTAACACCTCGAAATGTCACCTACCGAAATATAATCGACTAGATCCTCTAACACTTCATCTTGTGCCCTGCGGACTGCCTCAATCGAATCTCTGTCTCTGCCTGGGTAGTCCTTCGACCGTCTACTGATCATCCATAAAGCACGTCAGACATTAAAGAGCCATGTGAACCTGCTTGCTGCATGACAATCACTGCCTCCTCATGGCATGTATGACTTTGCCCCGAGTTCCCCGCACAACTGATGTTCAGTCATGAGGTCGTCTACCTGTGTGTCTAGTCCTCATGGTCCTCTGTTACATATGTCTACTTCCAGCTGTATAAGACTATGTTGCATGTCGACTAGTGGTGGGTATCACTGTTGGAGAATGCTCAATAAGTAAAATCTCTACTAAGAGGCCATGCTCCAACACCCCTGCATACGTCGGGATGCTGAGGGAGATCATCGAAGCCTTGATCTCTCACCTGAGCCCCTGCTTGAAGGTCTGGGACATGAAAAATGGGTCTCGTACCATATATGCGGAGTACCATGAGAGGACTGTGAACCACACTGAGTACTGTGCCACTATCATGCTTCCATTCTGCAGGATAAGTAGCTCCTATATCCAAACTTCACGTAAGGTGGTTGGTACAAACTCTGCCATAAATAGGCTCTCGATGTCTACCCATAGTAGTGTCGCCTTGTCATGCACCTGGATAATCTGGATCCACCATCTGTGTGCTGCTGCCAGAAAGAGACTTGCTGTAAGGATCACCATAAGGTTATCTTGTTTCCCTACCAGACTGGATAATCTCACCACAGCCTCCATACATTCCTCAACTGCATGTGGGTCAGTCTCTACCCAGAACTAGGGCGACCTCTTGCATTGGAACTCATGCAACATGCTCAAGTAGCGTGCATCGTCTTCTCCTGGGTTGTTGGCATCGTTGGCCCAACAGTTAGTTGTACACCTGGATCCTCTACTGGAAATGGGATATGGACATAGGAATCACCGATCGATGGGCTATCTGTGCGTACAACTCTTGGGACTCTCGCAGGTCATCCACAATGAGGAAACTTGAAAGAATCAGATGTTACACAGTCAAAAAATTATACATAATGAGCAGACCTAGTTGAGATGACTTAAGGAAAACTTTTAAAAACACACACTCAATCAGTTTTTTCATTCATTGAGTCAGAAATTAGAAGTCAGGGTCCTAGTGTATGGATATGTTGGCCACTGCACTAACACTGGACTCCCTAATCTGAAAACCACACTAAGTACACTTAACACTATTGCTTCACAGAAAATATAAATGTCCTAAGTTCTGCGGTTGAACCGACACCTCTGATACCAATTTGTCATGACCAATCCCCTCGGGGCCCGTGTTGTGACTAACCCAATCCCACCATCCATAGGACAGGGGCTAGTGACTAGTACCAAAGCCGTAAATCCCTAATCATGGAAGGCATGTCCTTTATAAATTGAAAACACAGACAACAGAGTACGAACTGGAAACAAAACACTAAATAAAACTGTATACAAAAGGAGTGTTTAAACGTAAGGGGGTAATTCAATCCCAACAATAAAGTATAAGGAAACTAAAAGTACATTTAATGGAAAAATGGAAAATGGATCCTAGATCGTCCACTGGGAAATCCTACCTAAAGGGTAGGTACGGATATCCTCCACAACACTCCACCTCTGTATGTCTCTTCCATGAACCTTCAATCCATGTGGTCCACCTCTGGGTACCGTACTGTCTTGGTATGCTCATCCTATGGCAGTGCTATCCGTCGATGGAATCCAACACAACTAGGTACGGTTATAACCCGTGCATGGGTGAGTATAACAATACTTAGTATGGACCACGATTCCCTCAAGGTATCACAAAACCAACAAGGATAAACCACAAAATAAAAAATCAACAGATATCCCCACTTTGGTATATTCCCAAACATATGCCTAAGTAATCATGTAATCCATATCAATCATGAGGTAAAAATAAATATTACTGACACAGATCAAATCCAGATTTTATTTCAGGGGTAGTATCAAATAACATCCCTAGTCACACTGTCAAATCATTGGCTCCTGGAGAACTCCTCCTCTATCGAGTACAGTGGGCCTGCCATATCACCATTGTTCTTCCCACTAGCTTTGGACTACTGAGGTACTCATCCTATTGAGTACCGTGGGTCTCATGCACCACCAAGGTCCTCCCCTCCGTGGGTCTGCCGAATCACCAAGGTGCTCCCCCTCGTAACATGCTGAGATACTCCACATGTCGAGTACCGTGGGTCTGTCGCGACACCAAGGTGCTCCCCAATGTGGGTCTTCCACGACTCCAAGGTTCTCCCCATTGGGCTATTCAAATCACTCCATGTCGAATATTTCAGTAGTCATCAGGTCTCAGCCAGCTACTAGGTCTCCGTACTATGCTCGCTCCTCTCCGGGAGGATTCGCTTCATGAGCTACAGGTCGATACTCTAACTATCCAAAAATACCACGTATAAGTATCTCAATGGTATGTCACATCATAGAGGTCATAATGCAACAAACGACGTGTCAATAAGACGCCTGATCTCTGAGTTTTTAACCTTTTAGTCTCAGGGGCCTGATTGGATTCGTTCATGATCCAACCCGACATTAAATAAACTGTACGTCGAACTCTAGTGGGGTATAATCAATGGGACCTTCATGCTTCCAAAATACCAGCGACTCTAACAATTCGTCAAATGGTCTTCTGATGCCAAATATATAGCCCATGAAAGTAAAGTGGTTTGTAGTGGGCCAGGGTCTTGTCCGACCCGGTCCGACCATCCCAGGCTGACCCAGTCTCGGCCGACCAGTCTGGGTCGACCTGGACGGACTGGCTGGGTCTGGCCTGACCCATTGGGGGGGCCAGCCTGTTAGGCTCGACCCAGCCCACTCAACCCAGCCCAACAGGCCACGTGGGCGGTTCGGCCAGGACTATGTGCCAGTTCGGCTAGAAGCACCGCGAAAGTGTGGCCCGATCCAGCTCGGCCCGGAGGGCACGACAGGGCCGGTTCAGCCAGGGTGTCGAGAGGGGATATGTGAGACATCTAGGGAGGCCGGTGTGACTAGGGTGACGGTTCAGTCATGCGGCGGCTTAGGAGAACGGGAAGCTGAGAGCTAGGAGGCAGCCAGAATGGCCGTCAGGCCTAGCAGGGAGCGGCAATGCTGGCAGGCAGCTGGCAGGGCGCCGGGTGGGACAGTGGGAGGCTGGGCAGGGAGCAACCAGGCTAGCAGAAGGCGGGCAGGATGCCAGGCGGGCCCACGGGTGGCCTGGCAGGCCGGAAGGACACGGGCCGGCTCGGGGCAGCGGCGCGGCTCTACGAGCGGCGCAGCCGTTGGGGGCTCCGCAAGGACCGGTTCAGAAGATAGAGGTGGGGGACGCAGCGGGGGAAAAGTGGATCACAGAGGCTGCGGATGGCACCACCTTTGTCTTTTCCACCTTCATCGCCTCGTTGCTTCGTTGGCTTGCCGAAGGATTTCACAAAAAAGAGATCGACGGAGGGATTCGGGCCATGTTAGTTTGGCCCGCACTCTCCGCGATTATTGAGATAACAATAGGTTCATCAAGGTAGGAGAACGATGAACAAAAAATCACCCACCAATAGAAACATATCCTCATTATATTTTTAAAGAAATGAAGAGCATGGAACACAAAATAAAACAACTAATACATTTTTTTGTTGATCGCCGATGAAGCCACAGAAAGAAGTTGAAGGTGATCGTCGTTCGTCAAGTACGACAGACACTTCCAATCTCGATCTCGTGCATCTGCTCATTGAAAACGATACAGAGGGAAGGTCTATTGAATACATTCCACGTTAGTAGGACCCAAGGATGATGGTCTAAGGAGATTTTTTCTGGCGTTCTTTTTTGGAAGAACGCGTTCTTCGTTCCACAATGGCGAGAGCTTTTCTCTCTTCTTTCAAGTTTCCAACAAAATGAGTATGCAAAGACTAATAAAAGATTATGTTAATCTATTATTTAATTCGTTGTCCTAAAATTCAAAATGAGTGAATTAATTAACTTGGATCCCCATAATTAATTCAAGAGGTTGGCAAAAAATTCAAATGGAGGATTTGGCACCATAAATGATGTGTGTGGACTCCATTAAGGTGGAGGGGTGGTGGCACCATTATTTCGGGAGCTCAAGAGGTTTCTCCCCAATTAATGGGATGTTCAAGAGTTTTCATCCTCAGGTGGTCCCCACCATATCAATCTTGAAGAGGAGGTTTTTTTTGGGTGTGTCCCAACACCACAACCTCTCATGGGAGGTTAAGGTGTGTTGGTCCCACCTCCAACTTCCATGTGGAGGTTTTAACCAACAAATAAAAACAATTCCACACACTTTATATTAATTTAAATTATTCTCTAAAAAACCAATAACTATCTTTTATTCTCAACCAAATGTTGTCAGGGGGAAAGTCTTCTTGAGCGAATATCGACGCTGCGAGTTCAACGGTACCCTCAGATTTCAATTCCGAGTAATGGTTCAAAAGTTATAAAAACATGCTCCTATGTTTACTGAACGTACCCCAACAAAAAATCAGAAATTGATTCCACACACAACGGGCCTCAGAATCACGTGTCGTTAGTTTTCGCAGACTCATAAAATTCCCATGTATTTAAGAAAACATTTTCCACAAAAATTCCTGATCTTTACATTTTTTATATGATTATTTGCGGTTTTCAACATTTGGGTTGAGAATTGGAAAATGAAAAGAGGTACCAAATTTATTAATATTTTATGATCCAATTTTCTCAATAATTATAAAATAATCTTTCACTATTATTTTAAAAAAAATCATGAATTTTCATTAATCTATACAAAATATGAACCGTGATATTGACGAATTATTGAATTAAAAAGAATCATTACAATGAAGGTACACGAAAACTAGTATCACATAATATTGATTGCTAATCATCACGAATGATTGCATCCCTAAAACTATTAAAATTAAAATTTTATAATAAACTAATAAAATTAAAATACTTAAAATTACAGAAACACATGGCATAAACATTACTTATAAAAATTAATATAATACAAAAACCAATAATGGAAATTAATTTCATGAATGTAGAATAAATGATATCATATAGAAGAATAAAACTATTTAAATTAGATTTATGATGTAAGAAGTGGGTATATAATAAATTATTTTATTAATACTATATTTTAGAAATGTAATAAGAACTATATAAATATGTTTATATTATATATTTTAAATAGAATTATATAATTGAATAAGTAGTTATTTTATATACTAGGGTCATACATAAAGTATTTATTGTCATTATCATGTTTAAATAATATATTTTAGAGATCATAAAAAAACAAAAATGAAATATTGAAATGAAATATTTTATTATAAATAACAAAAATTTGAAAATTAATGAGTTATCTAATAAAATATAAGGATGTATTTTATGGAAATAAAACCACAACAATAAATGATTTGGATAAAAATAATCAACTACCATAATATCTACTTTAACATAAATTTTATATTAGAAATGAATTTTTCTTAAAATTGACAATTACTATACTATAAATATTTTTAAGCGGCTTTATATATATTTGGCTAAAAATTAAAAATGATTATTATTGTTGATATATGTTACTAGTATTATAATTATAGAGTTATTTGAATTATGGTGAAGTTTATTAAATGCATACGAACACATTTTATGTATAAAACTAATTTTTTTATAATTCCCATCAAAATGTGAAATAGAGCCTAATTTTTTTTTAATTTTAATTTCATAAAAATAATTCGTTTTTTAATATCACATATCAAAATTAACTTCTACTATTTTATTAAATTTTTTTGGATTTATTTTTTTTCAAGTAAATAGTAACTGTTTTTTATATCGTTAAAGTGGAAAAATTTATGACAATATCAAAATTTCATGAATTAATTAAACATGTTTTTAAAATAACTCATATAAAATAAAAAAAATTAATGATAAATAAATCATTAAAAATGAATTAATTTATTTAAAATTTTTTTATTAATTGTTTTAGAAATTATGTAATATATGACTCTAAAAACCATTTGAATCACCTACATAAAAAATTAGTTTGCAACATTTATAGAATTTTAATTTTTAAAAATGATTTTCATAGTTTGCATCATTTTGTCTTTTTTTATAATGATATTTTCATTTTTAGCAATACGTCTTAGTTTACTAATATTAATGTTATTGAATATGAAAATGGTGAATAATTTTTTTACAAGAAAATTTTTATTTATTTTGAGTGATTTCAATGAAAAAAATTACATTTATTTATAATATATCAATAAAATGATAATATATTTACAAATATATAAACATATATTATCAATCCATTAATTAGGGATTAATTTTATATATCTTCAAGAACAATGATTGATCAAATAATCATTTTACTATAAAAATAATATGTCTATATAGTATATGTTTATATTGAAAATGTAATTTCCAATTATTTAAAAATTTAATTTATTTAATGTACTGATAAATTTAATATTTTAATTTTTTTAATATGTAATCATATTTTTTTTATTAAAATACAAATTACATTGTTAAAAACTAGACACCAAGTTAAAAAACAATATGGTAATGTTAAAAAAAGATTATTAATTTCACAAAACATTGTGAAAACATGTGTAAAAATTCATGGTTGATGTGTGACTAAAAAAAATTGTCCACACTCAATTATGGACCTCATATTCATCAATAGACCCATATATATATTCACAATATCATTAAAATGTTGTATGTTTTGGAATATTTCTTTTGTTCATACTTCATCTATTTCTCCTCTCAATTAATATTAAAAAATAAAATGACATTTTTTATACTCATAATTATTCCTTTATACCTATCTCAATATTATATTTTTCATACATATTCTTTATACCTCTATATTTTATCATATTTCCTTAATTTTAATGAATTAATTCAAGAAAATGTCAATGGGTTAAACACGAGTAATTTTAAATCCCTAGTAATTTTTTAATTGTCATATTCCAAACAAATATATATATATCAATGAAATAATAATAGATTCAGTTCTATTAATATTAATATTATCATTATAATAATTTTTTTTAGTTTTTCAACCTTCATTATAAGAAAATAGAAAAAATAAGATGTCATCTTTAGATTGTTCCTACTTCAGTCTTAATGAATGTGAGGTTATATTTTTTATTAACTCATTACATGAATGTTAAAAAATATATTATGTAATTAAAAAAATATAATTATTTTAAAATTATTAAAATTATTAATTTTTTAATTACATGTTTATATCGATCCAACCATACTTTGTAAAACAGAACACATTTTTTTATATGTTCATCCTAGCATATTCACAAAGAAAATATATTTGTGTTTCCCTTTATAATAATCCATGGATGAAATTTAAAACATATTTAATTTATTAATTATATTTTTGACAATATTGAGATTATATAACGATATCTTTTGAGAATCTACAAGGAATCATAATAATGAATTGTTATATTAAATTCAACCATATTAATTGTACATAGTAAGGAACCTATCATAATTTGAATACATTCTAGAAAAATATAGAAATAAAAAAATTATATAATGATATTATATTAAAGGATATAAAATTATAAATTTTTCGAGTATATAGAAATATTCTATAAAAACTCAGACAATAAAAAACATGCACTGAAAGTTACTTGAAAATCGACAAGAAAACGTCAAGTAACAGAAAAGAATGAAATAATAAATTTAATTATTATCATAAATAAAATATATTCATTATCATATGATATATTTATCAATATATTTCATTTTGATGATTTTGAGAAAATAATTTAATTATATATGATATTAGGAACATACAAAAAAAATATATCTGCATCTAAATTTATTGTTTTCATATCTAATTTTTCTCCTTGTGATATATATTGTATCCAGAACTTGTCACTGTTTTGTGTGTGTGTATGAATTGTAAGGTGGCAATATTTTATAATAATACTAATAAAATATAATTTAAATATATATACTTTTTATATTGTTCCATATATTTATTATCAATTAAATTTAATATGATACTATGATGTTTTTGTTCATCTCAAACCCCCAATATCTCAGTTATTATTTTTCATCATGGAAATTATATATCTATGATATTTATATTCCATATATATAGATATATTTCAAGGTAATATATCATCCAATAAAATGGAAAATTGGAAATTTAAAATAAATTTTTTTACATTTTTGAATTTATACATTAAAATAATAATTATTATTTTGAGTATTTCCCTTCCCCTTAAATCACAAATTCCCCTCTTTGTCTATAATTTCCTTCCCAAATATGTAATCAATTTATCTAAAAAAATATTCTTTATCTCAGATAACCATTATATATACCTTCTAATAATTTTGAAAATTATGTTCATTTATAAAATTATGTGATATGGCAGTTCTATAATGATATTTTAATACCAAAAAAGATATTTATGAGAAAAATAGTTTTTTTCATTTATGTTTTACCTTTATTTTTCCACAATTTAATTTTGTATTTATCTTTATTATTCTATAATTATTTTAATCATTTATTCCTTAAATATATAAATATTTTATATTATAATAAATATTTTTGGATAATACATTATTTTGTGTATTCATATCAATTTAAAATTTTAATAAATTTAGTTTATGGGAATTTACCTATATCTAATTTAATTCCATTTATTAAAAAAAAAAATTCATAACCTTGTAGATTTTTTTGAATCCATTATTATTTTATAGAAATCCAAAAATGGTTAAATATTAGTCTAATGGGAAATTGTACAATATTTCCTTCTTTTGAATATCGTTTTCTCATTTCAGTGGTACCACCTATGTGGTTTGGTATTATTCACACTTATATAGATCCATATCAAGATGTTTTTTTGAATTAATGTAATGTTCACTAACTATGCATCATTATTTAATCTATGACTTTTAAAAATGATTTGATTCATTTTCCAGTTTGGATTATTTTTGAAACAAACATTGGATATTCTACTGAAATGATTGTGAAATCCATTTATTTCTAATTGGTTTATTAAGGTTATCCTTTTTGTATGGTTAATTTTCTATGTCTGGGTCATGTTCTCATGTATATATTATTATTACATTTGGTTTTACAATATAGTTACACAAACAATTCGGTAATGTTTAATATAATGATATTATATAAATGGTTCATAGGTGGTTACTATTAATATGCAGTTTTATATTCACTTGGATGTGATAATTGTTATATGATTATGATAAACTCTTCTTTTCCTCCTCACACTACATTAGTGTGTCTTATTGTTTAGAGATAAATTTTGTTCAGGATTTTGTTTTAGATGTTTTTAGAACTTATTTTTTGTTCCATGATTTTATGATATAATTTTAGTACTTCTTGATTACATTATTTTCACACACTAATATGATATGGTGTACATATTTTCATTTATGATTATTTGATTTGAAATCATGTTTTATAGAAAACTGAAATTATTCTGTTTTATTTTAATTTAAACATTGTTTACCTCCTAATGTTTTCCCATATCATTATTATCTAACCCTTCATGAAATATTGATGTGTTTTCAAATATTGGGAATTTATGTCACCCATTATTATACATTGAATCCCAATGTTATGAAAAATATTATGACTCATGATATATATAGAAGTGAGTATAGTTGGAACCAATTTTGGGGAAATGTTAACAAGTTTAGTAATATATGTTAACTATTTAACTTCTTTAAACTATGCTAATCCAAAAATTTCTCCATGATCTATTCTATAATTATGAGATTTATTTTTATTAATGTGTTAAGGGTTCAAAATAAAGTTATGTTTATATATTATTTTTTGTATGTTTTAATGGAGGGTTTAAATGTTTTGGTGATTATTCTAGTTATTTTTATTGATTAGAAAAATAGATCTTTTTAGAAAACCCTAGGAAAATGTCTATATTATTAGAAAATGTGACTGATAACATCCTAATGTTTTGGTGTTAATGTTTAGTATGTGTATTTAATAGAAATTATATCCCAATGAGGATACCAGAAATTATATATAGGTGTGTAATAGATTCACTAAGGGTAATTGAATCTAAAATACATTTTGTTTTTATTAACATGATATATAATTAGTGCATTAAGAGTGGGTTTAATCATACAAAAAATGATATAAAATCATATAGAAAATTATTTGGATAATATATTTATTCTTAAAACACATTTTCAAGATTATATTCTGTTAAGGAGTTACATAACGGAGTATGTGAGATACCATTTAAATGATTTTTTAAAAGAGACTATTTTAGATTTATGTAAAAGGTAATGTGATAGTTTCAATGAGTTAAACGTTTCAAATATGTTTTCTTCCTGAGATAATTTAATATAATTCTTATAAGATGTTTTACTTTGACGTCCCACATAAATATATATTTGATTTTGTAATGGTTGATGAATAAATGATACAAGTTAACAATAGATTTCATGTATAAGGCAAGGAATTTTTATATAAGAATCCTAATGGGTTAACAGAGAGATTGATACATTTTTGGATTATTCTATACTTCTAATGAAGAATTATGATTAACAACATGTAAATTTCACTATTTATAAAAACATCAAACAAATTTAGTTTGTATTTTCAGGTAATATATAGGGATAAATAATATTATAGATTAAAACAAAATATCATTCATGTGAAATATTATTGAATTGGAACATATATGAATTTCTCAAATGAAAATAGATATGTTTGACAAAATGTAAAGGGTGGAATAGAGCATAAATACACTGTGAAAATAAAATATTTTAGTATAAAATATGGGGATTGAAATCCTCCCCCATTGATAACAATAATAATATATTCTATAAAAAAGTGATGAGTATATTTAAATTGAAAATAATCTCCATAATCAATGGAATAATGATTAAAATCATCATCAACAAACCAATATACCATTTGATAAAATGAATACCACATCTAGCTATTAACCTTTATATTGATAATTATAATTTTTGTTTTCGATGTACAACTATTTTTTAACTATATATTTTTAGGTTTTCTTTTCATTTATGAGATAAATAACAATAAATTATTAATATGAAAAAATAATTTGTTATAAATATTGATTCAATGGAATGGAAATCTTATATAGATCTTCTATTATTATGATTCATGTTTTTTTACTTCCCTTCAATAACATATTTCTGCTTTGATTTTTGAAATTTATAATTCATTGCTGATATAATAAAAAAGATTGTTAGAAAAAATTTTCACATTTCCTATCATTTAATTTTATTCATTGATTTAATGGTGATTTATAATATACACAATGATCAAATTGTTGGACACAAACACAATATTTTGGACAAGAATTGTTCTGAGGAAGATGATACACTTTATATTATTGGAATATATATTATCCACATCATATTATTACATGACTCATGTTTTCATTTTACAAACACTATGTTATGTTCACAATCATATTATAGTTATTATAGTATGGACACAATTTATATAAGTAGTGGTGGAGAATATAATTCCCAAGGATTCATGATATACTAATATTTTAAAATATTATTATAAATACTGATTTGTTATACTATAAAAATAATGAATAAATAATTTGTCATAGGTTCATACATGATATGGACTATGATAAATAGACATTATTAATTTATAATGTAGTATTATAATGATTTTACATGATATATTTAATCCTATAACTTGGATTTAAACACGTCATGTACAATTTTATCCATTTAACATAAATTTATTAAATGAGGAAAATAAATTTAAATGTTTAATATAATTATATCTGGGAACCCCCATAGATAAAAATATCCATTAATAATCAACCTTAGTCTAATAGTTCATAGAATTAAATAAATATTATGAATCAAGAATTATTGTTTTGAGGTATAAATTTAAAGCTATGTAAATGAGATGTCGAAAAGAATATGTTAGAATATAAAAAATTATTCCAGCAGTCATATATATGTAAAAAGAATATGTCCATTATAAATATATTCATTTAAAATATGTCAATAATATTTTTTCGATATAATTATTTTAAATTGGTATACAATCATATGTATTAATTGTAACAAGTTTAAATGATACATTTATTGCATTGTAATATAAAATCATACTATAATTATATGTAAATATTTTATATAAACGTTCTATTATATTTTCATAAATAATGATTTCATAAAATTAAAATAAATATTTTAATGTTAATAAGATCATAATATTAAATTACTACGATTTAAATAGTACATTTTTATTATATTTAGGATATGATTATTTTATGCTTAAAAATGTAATCTTCTAAGAAATGACATTTCATTCCCTATTTGTTCACTAAAGAGACTACAAATTTTTTTTATAAAATAACTGAATTTTATTACTAATATATATTAAAAATAATTTTTTTATTATATGTGATATAAAATTAAAATCACATAAATTATAAAAAAACATTACTTTTATGTTAAATTACATTTTATTATATTTTCTATGATAATTCTAAATAAAAAGTAATAATTTTTTTGGATTTGAATTTTATTTAATGAACTATACATTTTAAATATATATATATGAATAATAGCCTATGATGAATTGTTGGTGTATTTATTATGTAATCGGATTTTAGGAGATTAGTAGAAATACAAATTTAATTTAAAAATAGAAATTTTTTGAGATTCTCATAAAAAGTTTAATTAAGTAAATGTTTTTGAAAATATTTTAATCTAACATATATATTTTTATAAAATAATATAAATCATAAATAAACTATGTGTTGTATTTATGAAATCATTTTTTACCGTCTTGGAAACTTATTTAATATTTTTCATTGTAAAATCATTTACTCAACAATATTATAAATTACTTTCCATCAATTTTAAAATTTTAAAAAACTAATTCAAATTTTCTATCAAAATTCCTATTTTATAGTGATAATTTCATCATGGGTAATAATAATATGATTACAAATTTTAGAAACAATTAACATGGTATTAGTGAGATAATTATTTTCAATGATTTATTTTATATGTATTATATAATTTTTATCAACAAAAATAAATTTATATATTTTATATAATTATTGTTATATTATATTTATTTTTAAAAAAAATTATATTAAGAATTATTTTGTTGTTAAATAATTATATATAAGAGTAAGGGGAAAATGATTAAAACAATGTTTCTCTTCAAGAAATGTTTCTTATAAATTATATTTTTTTCATTAATAGTAAATTATCTATAATATATAAATTGAATTTCATTAAATAGAGTTTAAACATTAGTTAATAAAAACATATTCGTCAATGAAATTTTTCATATATAATTTTAGTAAATCATTAATTCCCTTTTCAAAAATATTTACCATGATTAAAATCAAAAATTTAAATACAAATAATATAATGATAAATGATTCTTCACTTATTTAAAATATGTATTCAGATTCAAGGTTGTGGATTTATGGACCCAGATATTGATACAATAATATATGAACTACTTTTATAACCATCATTATATAAGTATTTATTCTTCCAAAATAATATAAAATATATATTTTTAAAAATTACAATTTCCTCCACTTATAAAATTTTCATATCAGCACCCCATATATTGAAAAATATTGTTTTTTATCTTATACAAAATCCTCAAAATTTAACTCTTTATCATTTCCCACGAATATCTGAAATTCAATGTTATTTAGAGTTTTTAATATAATATTTTCTACTATAAATATATCAATATGGTGTTCATATTCTAAGAATGAGTAATTCATGCTCTTTAGTCTTTTAATCCCAATATACAACTACACCCATAAATATTATCTATTCATTGTATGTATGATAAAATATATACTATTAATATTTTTATTCATTTTATAGTAATTTATTATCTCCATTCTACCTCTAAAAAACAATTCAATAAATTTTGAGGTTGTCATGCATTTGTGTGGACTACATTCATCATGTACACTACATTGTATTTTTCATTAAATCAATACATAGTTATACAATAAGAGTTTTTTTTCGATAAATTTAAGTATTCTACAATATTAAATTGATAAAATGTTAATTATATTATTTTTATAAAACCCAATATTTTTTATGTAGAAATAAATAGTTTACCATGTACCTAGAGGCTTCTAGATCAATAGAATCATGCATTTTATTAAAATTTTACCACAAACCATTCTTGAATATTATAAATTATTATATTTCTTATAATGACATTTTGAACACTATATATATTTATTATTTAATATAAATGAAATTTTATATTATTTCAAAATAATAAATTTCTATTGTAAATTCAACCTCACTAAATGAACATACAAATTCACAATTCTTAATTTGAATGAATTTTTAAAATGTAATGGGATATATATATATATATTATAAAATAAAATTCAATAAAAATATATAATAATTATATGATGATTTTATTTGACAACAACTATTAAAATGTTTAACATGGAAAGAGTGTTATGGAGATATTAACTAGATAGACCTAAGTTGACCTCATGACTGAAAATTATTTAGTTATTTAATACATAGGTTACAATATGATGTATAGATAAATATGTATCATAATTTTTTTTATAAATTAATTTCATGATAAATATTTTTATATGAATGAAAAGAATGAATCCTAGTCAATGGAATGTATTTTTTGTTATTATTTTTTGATTGATATATGATCTATATTCAACAATTGAAACGTTTTCTTATGTATATATTAGATATTAATTTAATTCAATAATATTTATCTGTAATATATTGTATTGAAAATTCCATCTTGTGTTATAATTTATATTTATTTTAAATACGAATTATTATGAGACTTCAAGTGGTTTAATTCAAATTAATCCCATATTCATTAAGTGGATCTGTTTCATCATGAACATTGAAATTAAAAATTTGTTTACATCAATCATAAGAATTTTTTTCACCATATGTTGTTTTCCTCTTTGAATACAATTATATTTTAAATTGAAATATTTATCAATGATGATTTTATTCCTCAAAAATTATACCATTTATATGAATATTTATCATCCCCTTAAAATATAGTTTTCTCTATTTGACTATAATTTATTTTCTCAATAATATTTTAATTTTTTTTAAATACAAATAAAAAATAATTGATGAAAAATTAATATTTATATTATTTAATTTTAAAAATAATGTTTCATTAATGTTTTGGTAATTTTTTAATTTAAATGACTTATTATGATACACCCTCATTATTTAGGGGTTATGTTTTCTCATTATTTTTCAACAATTTTTCATTGGAAATATATCATTTCTTTCATCAATATTATGTATATAATTTTCTATTTTATATATCTAATTTTAATTTCATTTCATATTTTAGGATACTATAAGTTTTGTGTTATCTTAAAAATTACCCCTTTTGAAAAACCCCTATTTGTGGTACAAAATGATTTTTTATTTTTTATTTAGTAACACAAAAATAATATTTTCAAACGTGAATATATTTTATATAAAATTAATTAATTTAGAAGAAAATATTACATTTGAATTACATTTTAAAGGGAAAAATTAATCTATTACACGTATTAAATTATTGTTTTCTTATTTCTAAATATATAACCAATTTGAAATTTTATAATTCATTGTAATCTTGAGCAGTTTAATAAAAATATTTTACTCTTGAACTCAATATTTAAGACCACTTATTCATTAATTAAAATATTAATGTCCAATATGATGAAATTACTACTATTATTGGTAGTATATTTTATATATTCATTTTATAATTTATTAAAATATATATTTATAACACCTTCTTTCCAGTGGTTGTTATCATGTTTTTGACATTTTTTATTATCTATTTAAAATATATGAAGGTAATAGTTATGAATATAAAGGGTGTTTTATGATTACATTATATTATATTGGGTAATGCTTTTATATGTGGAGATAAGATTTATGTTGCAAGGATGGTTATCCTAATAACATTATTTTATTTTGTATTTGTGGTGATCCTTGAACTGTTTACATGGGGGACAAATGTTCTTATATTTTTCACAATGTTATTTCATTTGAGTTTTTATCCATTAAATATGATCATTAATTCATTTTTATCTTATTTTTAAAATTATATGACTCCATTATGTCACCATATTATTTATTTATTTCATTATTACATGATTATTTAACTCTTTAATGGCATGGTAAATTTTTTTTAAATAACGACTACATGTTTTTTTATAATCTCTTGTAAAAAAATATAATTATTCAACAATTTTTTAATAATAAATTCATTGATACACCCCGAGATTTTATGAAGAATATTATTTTAATTTCATTGATGTCTTGTGTTTTACGCTACACCAAAGGGAGATTTCACTACACGCAACCCTGACTTGGCTTACATTACACGCAATCACGAGTTTCCTCAATAGCGTGTGTTGTATGCAATATCAGGTTTCACTAAAAAATGATAAATGGTTATAATATTATTATAAACAAGACATTATTAGTATTATTAACTTAATTTTTAATGTTATAACATTATTATTTCATCTTAAACATTTTCTATAACATGGTATGTGAACAAAATATATTTTTCAGGTAAAATAATTATTTTTCAAAAAAATGATGTTTTCCACATTTTAATGGAACACCCACATTAAATATAGTTTTGACATGTTTATAAGTTCAATTTTACAAAATAAACTTATTATTTTGAATCAGGATATAAAAATTTACATTGGATAATGTTTTGATATTTTTCTGATAATATTCATATTTTAATGAATAGTAAAAACAAGCAATATTTTAATTAAAAACAACTTTTTTCATCGTAATAATTTATAAGGAAAAATTATAATATTGAATGGTTTTAAAGTATAAATTTAATATATTTTTACCATTTAATATAATTTATGTCATTAGTATTGATTTTACCTTGAATTAGTAGGTAAAATCAATTCAATCTTTTGCAATGTTATAAACAAAAACCTGTTTTTTTCGACAACGAGAATAATTTTACTTTAATTTATGAAACGTTTTTGTATTGAAGTTAGAAAAATGGGTTTAGTATTTCGAATCAGTGGGTCCAAATTATGTTAATAAGAAACTTTTTATTTTTGGGCATTATGAATAGTAACTACGGTAAATTTTATTTACCATATTTAAAGATAAGTCGGGTAATTAAGGGTAAAAATAAAATTATAAAATTACCCTAGCACTTAAAAAAATCCTATTGGAAGAATAAAATTCAACCCATATCACTTATGGGTAGGACTAGATGTTCATGGACCTGAAAGAGTAATTGGGATGGATGGAAGAGTACTACTGGAGGGATGGATGGAAGAGTACTATTAGAAGATGAACATATTTCTTAATTCCCTATTTACCCTGGAATTACAAAGATGTTCATGGACCTGAAAGAGGTCTACTGGTGGGATGGATGGAAAAAATATGTCTCTAAATATGGGTCTTAGTGCATGGTTTTTCAGTAATATAAAGATGATCGAAAAAAGTATATTGGGATGTCTCAACCATTACTCATATAGTAATGGATATTGGAAAACATCACTATAGAAATTATAATTAGACTTCCCAAAACATCCAAGGGAAATAATTATATCTGGGTTAGATTTGATCACCATATGAATTCAGCACACTTCATTTCTATTAGAGATGATTTTTCTTATGATCATTGTTTCAGGATATATGTAAAAGAAGTGGAATGTTTACATGGAGTACCAAAATCCATTATATTCAATCAAGATCCAAGGTTTACCTCAATGTTCTGGTGATGTATTTTCCATGCTCCAGATACATAGTAATTTTTGTTCCCTACTTATTATCCTTAAACAAATAGTCAATCTGAGAGGAAAATTGAAATTCTAGAAGACATATTGAGATCATTCTCTATTTATTTCAATTGTTTTTTCGATCAAAACCTACCATTGGTGGAATTTTCATTCATTAATATATTTCACTCATGTATTCAAATAACTCCTTATGATTCTTTCTATGGAAAAAGTTAACAACTCTAAATTACTAGGATGATATTTGAAAATGAAATAAATTAGGACCTAATCTTGCAGAATAAATGATAGAAAAGGTTATTTCTATTAAAAAACACATTAGAGAAGCTCAATTATGAAAAAAGTTATTTTTAAAACAGAATAAAATACTTAGAGTATGAAGTAGGAGATAAGGTGTTCTTACAAATATATCCCCAGGAGAGAGTAATGAGATTTCGAAGGAAGGCGTAGCTGTGACCTTGATATATCAATGCTTTTAAAATTCTAGATTGTGTTGGAGAGGTAGGTTACCTATCGGTGATTCCAAAAAATATCTATCATGATCATGATGTGTTCCATATATCACTACTGAAAAAGTATATACCAAAATCCTTCACATGCACTATGCTCAAATTTCATAGCGTTGGAGCAAGATCTTTCTTATGAAGAACTAATGATAGATATTATGGATCGTAATGAAAAAGTTCTTTGAAAGAAGACCACTCACTTAGTTAATTATTTATGGTGGAACCCCCAATTAATGAATCTACATGTGAACTTTATGATATGATGAGAGATATATATTCTCATCTTTTTGTCTCCAAGTGACGAATTTGGAGGGAGAAATTCAGTTTCAGGGTGGTAGAAGGTAATATCTAGTTGTTTTTATGAAAAATTTTATTTTAATATTCCTTAGTCTTCACTAGCATGATTTTTAAGCACTAATGAGTTTAAAACAATAAAGAGATTCCATTATTATAAAATTAGCATTATATTCAAGCCATTATGTTAGCGAATATAATTAAAACAAATTTATGAAAATGCTTTGTAAAATCACTGACTATGAATTGTTTATGATAAAATATAAATACACTATATATTAGTATTTTTGAGTAAATTACGTTTCTTAATGTAATTAATGTCATAAAATTTTTTTATATAATTAATAAAATATTTTTGACACTCATCCAATGGATATTTTAGTCATAGTGTATAAATAAAACCCTAATTCATGTATAATTTTTTTTAATTATAATTTTACACATTTGAAGGAAGAACCCATTTTAAATTAAAACATGGTCATGTTAATAATTTCCAAATGACAAAAAAAAAATTTTGTTGAATAGGGGAATAAAATTTTACATTGTATGGATTTATGATAGTTTTTTCATAGCATTCATGTTTTGACGAATAGTAAGAATATTAAATTTTTTTAGTGAAATAATTTATATTGTAAATTTATATTATTGACAGTTTTAGAGGATTAAATATAATAAATTTTTACCATTTAATATAATGTAGTTCAATTGAATTATTTTTACTTTAAATTCACATGTAAAATCATTTCAATATTTTGTAATATTTTAACTTTTAAAATTCATTTTCACATTTCAACAATGCGATTTACATTTATTTAATTACAAAAAATTCTTTTTTTACTTTAAAAAATTTATTCTGTATTTGGATTTATTAGGTACAAATTATGTTAATATGTTACCTTTTTTTGCAGATATTGAATAATAACATTGTTAATTATTTTTAATAACAAAAATAATTTAAATCTGTGAATTAATGGAAAAAATAATATAATAAATCACCATAAAACTAGTAAAACCCTATTGGATGAAAAATTATACACTATTCATACATATTTATTATTTTAATAACATAATGGCCACATACCATTGAATATTACATGAATTATATAAAAACTAATAAATGTAAAAAAATTTGAAAATCTAATTATATATAAGTATATTAATTTGAATATATTGATTACTAGTAGATAATATCATCTATAGATATTCTCCTAAAATATAAATTTATTACCTACATCATAGAAATTTATTTATAAATTATTGATATTATATAATTACCATTAATGATGACACAATGGTGATGTAGAAATGATTTTATTAATAGAGATATTAGAACAATGGTTTGAAAAATATTAATATATATATATAATTAACTAATTAATGTTCTCTGGAAACATTCTAGATGAATATTAAATGTTATTAGTGTATGAATATTTATTGAAATTTTCTTTTGTTTGGATAATATTGAAGGTGAAAAAATGAATAGTTTGAAAATTGACACTATTGATATTTTATAAAAAAAATATTATTAAATAATTTAAAAACAATAAACAAATTACAACAAATTAGAATGTGATAATTTTAAGGTATCAAATATCATTAAATTTACATTTTTTGTTAATTAACCCCATATAAGTAAATATAATTTACCATAAAAAATTTAAAATCTTATTACCATAAATAAAATTAAATAGAATGAAAAAGTGTCTATTAAAAATATATGGTTTGAATTGACAAAATAAATTGACCAAAATTTATTTTTTTATAACATTACTACCCTATCTCATTTCATCATATAAATTGGGAAATTTTGATGGTTTATGGGAGGGGTTTGATTTTATTTTAAATTATTGTTTATGGAAAATCGAACAGTGACCCCTCATCTCAATTATTAATGGGAACCACCTTCTTCACATGTTCACATCATTTTGAGCATTCTAGATCCGAAACTTCTTTCCCTATTTCCTAGTCAACATCCATATTATCATTCTAGAGGTTCTGGTCCTCTTCAAAAGCCAACTGTAGTGCTCTAAGAAGAAACATGGAGGAAACACATCGAGGAAGAGATAATATCTTCTACCGATTCATTCAAACATCTTTAATCATATACAACCTCTTAATTATTTATTTCAGTATAATTTAATAACATCAAATCACACATGTAATTATATATATATATATTTATTTATTTATTTATATCATATTTCACCTTATATACATCCTATAAAAAATGAAATCACCACATGTGCGTATGTATGGAATATCATCTCCACACCATGGTGTTATATTTTTTCACCAAAACCTTATTTCGGTGGGTATAAATATGGATATAGTAACAATTTATGATTATTATAACATTTTACTAATTCATAAACAATATACACAGTCCACTACAATGACATTAAATAATTTTTTTAATGATATCATCACTCGTACATACGTTCGATCAACCGTCTCTGTGATGCGATGTGATTCATTGTATAATATATTCATTAAACCAAGATTATATACACTAATTTAATTAATTAATATGATATATATTATACTAATATTATTCTATATATTATTTATCTATATAAAATGAAGTGGAACATGAACTTATCTGAAAACTCTTGCATAAGAACATAATGAAAATAGAATCTCAGTAACGAGTTACAATGAAATTTTACTAAAAAAAGGTGATAATATAATCATATATTATATTATAATAATTATTATGATTATTTGATCATTCAATAACATTATATAAATAATTATATAGGATGTTTTTATAAATACTAAGGATATTATACCTATGGTAAGTGGTAATATTTCAGTCTCATTTAATCCAATATTATTTATACATAAGTATTTACTATGGTATATTTATCATCCCCATAAATGTATCATAATTATTTAACATTATTTCTATTATTATAAAATTTTATAATGTTCATTTTACCAATTTTTTAATTTTTATTAAATGTTATGAAATGAATTTTTTGTCGTTAATCGATTTGAGGTATTTCTCAACTCTTACGGCAAAAGTACGATGAGACTGTTTTTTGACATATATGATATGAGTTGATTTATATAGTTTCAATACACCTTATAGCCATTATTTTTCCCCTTAATTATTTCAATATTATTTTAAACTAAATTATTTTCATTTGAAATTTGAGTAATTTTTAGAAAAGAGAACTATTTTGAAAAATAAAGGATATTTTCCTCAAAATTAATTTCAACGGTATTATAAACATTATTTTCCATATAAAATGAAATAAGGTTATGTTTCTATACCAATTATTACATTTATTTTATTTTGTTTAATATTTAAATTTTTTTTTAAATTCCATTTATTTTAAATGAATTAGGATTGAATGATGTTTACGAAACTCATTTTTTTTCTTCTATTATGCTATGATAAATGTTTTAAATTTTTTTTGGAATAAGTAAGAATGGTTTCATTTTGAGATTCATGGAACCTATATCTTCTTCTAATGAGTTGGGTAAACATTTATATCTCATGATATTGACTACACTGGAATCGAATTAAAATATGGTTCAGTAATACAAGGCTAGAACGAGGAGTGAACTCGGTTCAGTAATAAACTTTTTATAATATGATGATCTTGGAAATGAGCATTGACATATAAAAAATTATTTGATAAAACATTTTCTATATTAAAATAAATTTAATTTCTTATGTTATTACAAATGTGATTAAATTTCCATTTTATTATTTATCCCGTGACATGATAATTTGATCTTTCATATTCTGTATAAAATTTACAAACGTTTTGTTAATAAGATTATGATATAATTGTTATTTCTATGATTTAACCTTACTAAGAATTTGAGTTCACCCATTCATATGTTTCTTTTTCCTAGGACACTAATAATGTTATTATATAAGATAAGTTGAAAAGGAATATAGTATTTAAGAAATAAGTTGGAGACAATGTGGATGTTTTACGAACCAATTATTTATGTTTCCCAATTTCTAAACACACTAAACCAATATGGTCCAATACAATTTTTTTATTTTATTATTTAAATGTTATTCAATTTTTATGTAATAACAACATGTAATGTATGGGCCATTACAGTTTGGTACATTACATGATCAAGTATATATTATAAGAAAGCCTAACCTTATATCTCTCTGGTCAGAAATATGTGGTTCTTCCAATCTATGTTTTGTAAAAGGATTTCCTAAAATATTATACTATTATTCACTGATCATTAGAAAAATATATTTTTTTTAAAAAAATTATTTTATTATGATATTTAAAAAAATGAATGTTCCATGTCATTTTCATGTAAAGGTAATTTTCTATACTTTTTACATTGAAAAAATAATGTTTGACAAGTATATATTTACATGTCATCATGAATTACCTTCCCTTGATTCTTCAACTAAAAGATTAAATTGTTATTTATTGAATGAAAAGGATTTTATTAATATTTTGAAAACCATATTTTTTTATTTAATGAAAAAGGTTTTAAAAAGTGATTTATTTTCAGAAGGTGATATTATATGATTTTGAAAACACCAATTATAATTTAATAAAGGAGTATTTGAGATAAAATGATTTAGTTTACCTTAAAATATCATGTTAAAAATTTTCAATGTATTTTTTTAAATGTTTTCAAAATGATTCCTAGATTCTCTTATAAGGTTTCATTGACTATTGTTTCAAAAATTGATTTCAATATTCTTTAAAATATTTTCAAAGAAAATTTATTTTAAAATCACATAAAATATTTAATAACCACTTTTGGATTGTTTGCAATGAAATCATTTACAAATCACCTTCATCATTTATTTATATGTTTCCAACGAAAAAGGATTCCAAACTATTCATGTTTCATCCTTTATATAGGTTATCATGATTATTTTCTAGGAAATGGTTTAAAAAAATAATTTTAAAAATAATTTTTCAAAAAGAAAGGATAATTTCATGAAGAATGATTTTTAATATATACATTAGAAAAATATTTCCCATCTATGATGACATTTTATGGTGTTAATCATGCTTCTCTGGGGAAATGATTTGATTTTTTCTGTAATATTTTTTTAGAGTGGTTATGTTTTGAGAGAATTGTATTGATAAAAACTATTTCACATTCATGGGTAATATTATTTTTAGTCCATATACATTTAATGGGTAAGGCTATTGATTAAAATATTATGAATACTGTACCATTTTACACATGTTATGATATGATTTGATGTTTATGATACCAATTTCATTTTATGGGTTATGATATGATTGTTTATGATTTTGTGGATCATGAATGTTTGATTTAATTATGATATGAGTGGGACCTATATAATTATCTAATTAATTTATTAAATATTTATATCAGTTGATATGTACTGATATTGGCTTGGGAGTGAACCTTGACCACGAAGATATCCATGGGTGTGAACCATGACCACCAATATAGTATATGGGGTGAAATTATACTACTAACATGGTCGTGGAAGGGAAGAATGAGTACAAATATAGTTTGTGGGAGTGAAACCTTACCACAATGTTGGCCTTCATATAAACACATTTACTACTATTAAAATAATTTTATATGATTTTATGCCTTCAATAATTCCACGTGTTATTATTTTTTTATTCTTTCATGGTTTATGTTATTATTTTCCTTATGATTCATGTATTATGAACTACAATGTATTATTCTGTGATTGATATTTATGATATTATGGCATACAGTATATGATCTTCTAATGTTATGATAACTTTCTCATACCCCCATGATCATTATTATTCATACACATCTCCCTTCAAAACTCTTAATGTGAAACTAAGAACACCCATTTTTATTTTCCCTTTCAACGGTTATAAAGATAAATATTAGGAATGATGTGTATTAAAAGGGTTAAATTCATGAATAACCTAGTTTGAGAAAACTAAGATAACATATGCACCAATTTTTAGGATTCCATGTTTCCAAAGGAAGTAGCTTAATATGGTCTTTAGGTGTTTTCTTTAATAATTAGTTATCTGTTTAGAAAAATTGATTTAATTTCTATGTATGATATAACTGGGTCATTATATTTTTTATCACAGAAAGGATTTATTTATCCTCTAGAAACAATGATGAGAAAAATTTATTGAGATCCCTAATAATAATTCTATGAAATTTTATAGGGATAAATCTTAGTATATGATTATGGTTTATGAAATGTATATTAAAATGATTGATATTTTTTTAATTGGTAGTTCTAGTGGTTTCATATAAATACATATCTTTATTGATACTACAATAATATTTGTCTCTTGAATAGATATACCAAGGGAAAACAACATTGAAAAGGTGTTTTAGGGATAACTTGGTGTAATCTAGTTCATGAAAATGAGAAATGTTACACATTGAATTTCATACAACTAGGGGATATTCTTTTGGAATTTCAAAACACTTCAGACCCAAAAAAAATTTATTTACAAATATTTTTCATATAAATTACATAGAAAAAATATAGGATTTATATAATTAGAAAGGTGCTAAAATATAGACATATTATACGTGACTTTTCATTAATATGTGGTTCCTCATTATGATAATTGATTCATACTCTATCCTTTTGGTTTCAATATATGTAGGGGACCATAAAAAATTTGGATAACATTGAATGTGACAAAAAAATTTCTAATGAGATGTCAAATTGGATAGTCACCATAGTGAAGGATGTGGTGATCTTGCCTAGTAAGTTTTCATAGAACATGATCATCCACATGTACTTTAACCAACTCTTAGACTCACCAATTATGAGAATGATAGAGTACAAAGATATTTGGGGAAATGGAGACCAATTATGAATAATTAATTAGTTCTCTTTGTGACCATAATTTTGAAGGAGTAAAACAAGTTAATGACTTATTGGAATAAGAAAATGTTTTTATAATAAGAAAGAATGAAACAAAATGGGTAACTACAAAAGAAAAACGTTTGTATTTGGTTAAAAAAATGTATAGGAGTATTTCCATCCCAAATATAATATCAAATGTCAAATTCTATAAGTGTGGAATGAACGGTAATTGTACTAAATGGTGTCAAATGTGGAATTATCACAAATAGTATCCACAAGGTGGAACTAATAATTGTTATGTTGTTGATAATGAAGCTACATATGAAATGTGAAAGGAATGATGTATAATGTAATTGGTTGAGGTATCCTTGTTATAAATTAAGGGTAAAGGGAAAGAATAATTTTTTATGTATTTGTATTCAAAAAATATGTTATAAGAATGCTGAAATATTTATGGATGTTATAATTTTTTTCATTATTGATTTAAATGATTATATAAATTGTTTCCAATAGACTAGAAAATTTATTTAACAACATGGTTTTATTTTTGATAAATTGAATAATAACCGTATTATTTCTATTATTTTATGAAAATTTTGTTTGGATAATGATATGTTGTTAAAGATAGGAAAATTTGGAGGCATTGATTAATAAAGAACTGATAATAGATTTTTAGACAACGTAGTCTATATATAAATTTTCTAATATCATTCATTTATCAAATAGATCGAGTAATTTTTTTATTAAAGAAACATGCTTGTTTTATAAAAGTATTTTTTTTATAATTAATGTTATTACCATGTTTCAAGAGAGTGTACATTTAGGGTATTCAAATGTTTGGAATGTGGAAACCAAGAGATGTTTATTTATATATGATAGATCACTTATTAGTTTATTTATTGACCATATTTCTGATGTTTTGGATTTTTATATTCTAGTATGGTTTAATGGTTAACTATTTCTGGAATTTTATTTTGAAGATCAGCTTTTTTCTGATTTTATTGTGTTATAAAACCACATGAGGACTTATTCATATTGAATTAATAGTTCTAAACTCATTGTATTGATGGGAAATAATGATAAATGGTATTAATCATCATGGATCTCATGATATATTGTAACTATAGAAACTAAAAATTCCCCATACTTTATTGAGAATCGATGGATGTGGAAATTGATCAAGGAAAAGAACAATGAGGTTGACTTGAAATCATGCATGTTTATATTTTCTTAAAAATCCTTAATTACTAAAAAATAATATATAAATAAACTTGTTTCTTAATACCTTAATATTTTTTGACTAACATCCATTAAAATCATCATAGATTTATGAATTTGAGGTTATCAACATTCTGTTGACAATTTACATTTTTTATGGATGACTTCAGTCACTTTTTATTTATATTTATTCATTTCCTCATAGACTATGTTTTCACAAACCACCAATTTTCTCCGATGTGGGACAATAGTTTTGACTTACATTGGAGGGAAATATATGTTTCTGAAATTAAACTTTTAAATTAAGGTTTAGTATTAATTATTGTTGTGTGGGATTATAGAAAAGATATTCCTAGTATTAGGCCTCAAATAAGCCACATATATTTCACGTAACCAAAATTTATTTTTTTAGTGGATGAAATTAACACCTCAAGAAAATGTGAAATATAATTTGCAAAAATGAAAAGGAACATATTAAATATGAGTTTATATTAATTCTATGATATAAAGTATGTCACACCCTATTTTATCATTTCATGTATTGGTTTTGATCCTCTTCACTGAAAATCTTGATCCTTTTCTTGGGTTTCGGGTGCGATTAATTTTTTGTTTTTAACTTACATATATGTCTAATCATATTACATTGGGCCCCCATTTCTTATTTGGGAATTTTTAGAAATAGGGTTGTTACTTCATTATTTGGGTCAAAAATGATCCCATTTCTAGATTGAAAAACCAAAATTGTTTCCTTTTATAACTCTGTTTTTTCAACATTTTCCACCAATTCTATTTCCTGCATCTCCTCGCCAGAAATATTCAAAACTCCAAATTTTTTGGGAGCACTTATAAATTCAAAATCATGGTGAGTTTGGGTTAGTTATTTAGGTATTGGGGTAGGCTATGGGCCTATTTCCAATTTTAAAAACAATAACTTGTTTTATATATCTATTTCGTTTTTTAATTCTTTTAGTGATCCCAAAAAACACAATGAAAAAATCCCTAGACTCACCCACATTATCTATTTATCTTGTTTGAATATCAGTTTCATCTCATGTTGGGGCGAATGCTTGCAGGGTTCCTCCAATCATCCATTTTTTGATAAGGTAAAGTGTTTCATCTAAAAATCATTAATTTCATAGCCCCCCCCAAATTAGTTTCACCTTGTTCTTACTAAACTTAGGAGACCCTCCAATGTGTTTTAAGACATTTTATCCCCTCTAAGAGTTTGGATTAAATTGAAGATTGTGATTTTTATAGTTTCCAAGTTGATATTCTTTCTCCATTGTCCTCCCTCTACCTCCAATTTCAATTATTTTATTGTTATCTATTATCATCGGGTAATTCATGACCTATGGGTATGTTTTGGATTGAATTTTATTTTTCATTATTTTCATTGAGGAATGATAATCATTGTTTTATGGTTTCTAAACCCATGGCCGGTGCTCTCAGTTCTATATTTCCATTAGAACTAGAATTTAAGTTAGGTTTCACATTTCAGATGGTGTTTAAATTTAATATCCATATATATATCATGTTTTTTTCATCTTCTTCATACTCTATAAATTGAAATTTAATCTTTCAATAATTTGGTTGTTGTGCCAAGTGGTGGTTAATCCTTGTTTTCGGAAAATTGGTGTAGTATTTTTAGAATTGTTCAGACATCATATTTTTCAAATGATTTCTTAGGTTTAATTCTTTTTTTGTGGTACATTGAACATGGTTTGGTATCTTGAATAAATTCATGGAGTTCCATTGATTTTTTATTCCTTTTTGAGTGCACAAAATGAATTTTTTGTAAAAAAATGCAAGCCTTGTGTTCAGTAGGTTTTCCAATTGGATTTTATGAGATTAGTGGGGTATAAAATTATTTCATTGGCTTTATAATTATATTGGAAATGTGAATGAAAACGTTTTCTGTCCATTATGTAGATTCCAAGCTGTTTTTTGGCTTTTAGATAGAAGTTGTAATGGTTTTAATTTATTTTGACTCGTTTTTCTAATAGAAGGGCCATTTGGGACTTTTATAAAAAGGATTGTGTAATGGATATGAAATATAAATATGTTCATTGTGGTTAAAATTTTTTTGAATAAAAAAATTGTTTGTTCTCACAGCCTAATTAAATGTGGTATTTGTGTATTTGAAACATTTAGGTGTGGAAAAAATGATTAAAGGCCCGTTTTTCTTTTCCTTCAAATGAAGAATGATTTTTTAAATGTATATACCTTGTTACGTTAATAGTGTTTGTTTTATGGTCAATGAAATGAATTTATAAATTGTTTTTAAATATGAAAATTATGGTTCGATATGGTTGTGTTGTTCGTTTATCATATAAAAAGTTTTTCTGAATGAGTTTTATCTCCAAATCCTAATTACACTCTTTGAAATTATTTTATGAAACTTTTATGTGGTTTATAGATCTGTCAAAGAAATGTGAATCATGTTTGAGGGATTTTTATGTTTTTATGGTTTGGAATTGATTTTTCATGTGAAATGTGTATTTGATAATATGTGTTAATTTATTGAGAACTAAATGGAATACCATGTATATAAGTGGTTGGACGTGTAATTTTATTCTAGTGATCACATGGGGTTTGGCCTATGTTTCACATAGAAAGTTTGATGATGAAATCACTAACTAAACTATAACACTGATGTTTTTGGATGACTACTAGGTTAATTGTATTCTCACTACTAGTGGACCGTGTTCACAAGAACACATATTTATTATTTTTACCTTCACCGAGATATGGGGTACCTGGGTCTCAAAACTAACTAGTGACTAGGGGTGTTCCCATTACTTATTCTAATTGTATATTTTGTATTAACCTTTGACATATGGTGTGTTGGGTTGTTAAATTCTATACCATGTGTGTTTTATCAGAATTTCTTCATTCTTTAAATAATCGCTCTTGAAAACTATTATCATTTTGAAGTTTCTTTTTCTTGAATATTTGTTACAAGCTTTTTTTTGTAAAATTAGGAAGTTTTTTATGATAGTTATTATAGTATGGAAGTCATTTGGAAAACCATATTTTATATCATGTATTTAAAACATGAAATTAATGAATTTTTTAATTTAGAGATGTTCATTGTGCATAGAATATTGGGCTAACCTGGTGAGTTTTAATACACACACCTATAGTCTTCTTATATTTTTAGCCCTTATGCAGGTTTCACCTTCACTTCGATCAACATGGGAGACATGTGAGAATTATTTTGGAGAGTGACCAGTGAAGTCACATGGAGTTACTTGGTTGTCTTGATTGGTCGGTGGATTTGTTGCATTAGTTGAACATTCGTTTTCTTGTACAAATAATGTTCAGTTCAATTTTTTTATAAATGAATTTTTGGATGTCTTTTTATTTCTGTTTTTTAATTGACTGTTTATATTTGGGTGAAATCATTCCCTTGTGTACTCTATTTATACCATTATTTCGTCTCTCCATCCAGGGAGGATCGGGAACACCTATCAGGATTTCTTGCAAGCTTGCCATGCTGAGTGGTTGAAGGTCGACAAGGGATGGTTCGTGACAAAATTGTATCAAAGGATGTCGGATCGTAGCAAACCATGTTGTTTAGAGTGCCCTTGTTATTTGGGTGAAGTCAATGTATACGGATAAGGATTGTTTGGACTTGAGGAGTAAGTGCGGGAATAGTTTTTTGGACTCTTTTTCATTATGATCGTAGAGTTTCAATGGGACGTCTTGTTTTATTAGTTTTCCTTGTTCATGTTGATTTTTTGATGTTGTAATGTCAGAACGGGAGTATGACTAATGGACTTAGGGAGATCACAGGGCATGTAAATCCATGTGGATCCATTTAATGGACAAAATAAGTCCCTCAATTTTGGTTTTTGGCCTGACATATATCCTCTAACGATATGGTCAAGTCACCCACTGAATCTAGTTCCCAATTGTGGGTCTCTTGGAACTTCTATGATTTCTAATTTTGTGAACATCCTTGTGTGAGAATTGACAAATTTGGTTTTAAAGGAAGGATTGGATTTGGAAAAGTGGGAAATTAGTTTTCAAAAATTACATATAATAACAGTTTTGAATGTTTGTGTTTTTATGAAACAAATTTTTTGGAAGAAGTGGAAATGTTTTAATAGGATTGTATTTTCCCAAATCATAACATTGTGTTTGATGAAATAAAATTATTTGAAAGTGTGACTCAAATTAAAGTGATTCTGAATCTATTTTTTAAATGGGTTTTTTTGGAAGTTTAAAATTTTTTAAATCTAAAGAATGGTATTGGAAGTTGGTTTTTAGTTGTTGGGGTTTTCCTAGAAAGGGTATTGGTGTCAATGGCAATCAGATTATGAAAATATAACTTGCTAAATTTCAGAAAATGGGAAGGTTTGTTTGGTTTATCTTGGTTGTTTTGAATGTTGTAAAAATGAAAAGGGGTAGGTCATTAGGGAAGCGGTTCATGATGAATTGTGGTTTGTTTATTGAAATCACAAAAGGGTTTGGACTTGATGGTTAATGTTACTTTGTAAGGTACATGATTTTTGGAATGATGTTATCTTTTTAGCCTTATGTGTTTTCATGGGTTCTATAAAGCGTGATTTTATTGATATTTGTAAGTATTTCATATATGTAATGGTGGTTAGATTCCTAGTGTGACATGGAAGTGTGCATGTGTGTTAGAAATCATGAAACACCATTGGTGAATATAAAGTTCAACTAAGATAGTTTTTTTCCAATGTTTTTTTAGATGAAACATTGGGAAATTATTTTATAAACAATTGGTTATGTAGATAGTTTTTAATATGTATTAGATGATTTATTTATTTAGTATTCTTTATTGTAAAATAGATCTCATAATCTTTTTGTGTCAAGAGATTGTATCTTGTTGGTGTGTCAGTTTTAATGAAATGTTCACTGGGTTTCTAATGATGATATGTATGTTCTGATGTGGCCATGGATTGTTCAATGTTGGAAATCATTCCGATTGACCATCCAAAGGATTCATTTTAAATGTTAAAACCTACTTTTTAGATGATTCATCATATAGTTATTTTGAATAGAGAGTTGTTTCGGCTTGATTTATGGTGTATTCCAGTTATGATGAGTTTCCCGGTTATAGCGGTTGTGATCAGTGATGCTTGGTGTGTTTTACTATATTCCTTAATCATTTCAATCCTCATTATATGTATGTTAGAATGGTGGTGTGTAACCCTAATTCTCTTTTGGGTATTGGTGTTTTGTTTGAGATGGTGTGTTCCATGTGGTAATATGATATGTAGCTCCAGACTGTGGTGCAGAAGATGCTTCAAACATCTGATCTCCATTCATAGGCTTTATAGTGAAGATTTTGACGTAGTTTAGAAATCTCTAGAGGTGTTGGGAGCTTGACTAGGATCATTCCTCCACCATTTTTTAATGGTAGTTTTTATGGATCTATTTTGGGTCCTCATCACTGTAAATTTCCCTTTTTTGCAATGAGCATGGTGCAATTACCCCTCACACAGTGTCTATGGTTATGCCTTCATGGATGTGGGTTTTTGATAAATGTCCATGTGTGGACCTCATGTATAAATCTTCTGTGGTCATGGTGTTACCAGTTTGTAGGTGGATAGGGTTGGGTAGTTCTATTGTTTATATTCTTGTTTCTGTGGCCCAATTATTGGGTACCCTTCCCACCCCTCCCCGAGTTGCGGGGAGTCCAAATTTGTGATGAACGTGTTACTCCTGTTTTTGTTCCATCTGTTTGAAATTTAGTGGTTTAGATGTTTTTGTTGAAACCATCTTATCATGGGTTTGTATGTAGTTGTGGTATAGTTTTGGTGTTCTGATGTTATTAATATTTTCATGACTTATTATATTCTCCTTTTACTGATTTTATATGAAATGTGCATAATTTGTGTGAAATATTAATGTTTTAATATTTAGTATAATTTTTGAGCATTTTTAGAAGTAGTCCAATTGAGTTAGTTTAAAGTTTTAATAATAACTATCCCTATACTTATCCAAATTGTGTGGTTCATGTTTTTTAGGATTCTACATTAAATATACAAAATTTCATTAGAAGGTACCATAAACCAATTCTGTCATTTGAAGGGTGATATGGTCCTCACAACAAGACCAATGAATCTGTGAACGAACTGGACTAGCCATGAAGATTGATTTACTGAGATCAATCCAGAAGTCCAAAAATATTAAATCTGCACCATAATTTTGGGGACACTACATGTCATCTTGGATAAAAATTTCAAGGGCCAAATCCAAGTACAAGCGGCCCAAATGAATCGTTGAAGTCCATCACACCATTCTGGACGTGAATTAAAATCAGTATAGTATTCATGACATATCTCATGATGTAAGCATAAAATAGAGCTGATATTTTTTCATTATGAAATAGGAGATAAAGGTGGCATACTTTTTTGAAGAACCCATTCGGATTTGAAGGCATCTTAATATTCAAAAACCCTTTCACATTAGGGACTTCAAAAAGACTGGATTGAAATGGACAGTTTTACTTTGTTTAATACAACAACCATAAATTTTTATCATTAAGTCTAAATTTCTCCAAATTTTGATAGTAGTCGTACCACATTATTATCTACAACTTTGAAGAAGGAGATACCTCGTGATTCTGCTGTCATGATGTCCATATCTGCGAGACATGTAGAGGGTTATTGCTGGAATGTAAACAGCCCACTCCTTGGGCTATAAATACTCTCCCCTTCCCTCCATGATAGGGGTTGGCATTTCAGAAGAGAGGAGAACATATTGGCACGAACAAGGCCTTTTCAAAGGCTTGGTAGGATATTCTATACTCATGTTTTCACTTGAGAGACCTTTCCTCCTCTCTTTGTTTTCACTAAATTTCATGTTCTTCATTTTTGTAATTTTGTAAGTCTCTTTCTTTGAAATTCTGTTTTAATGCAAGTTACTTATTAAATATCTCTAATTCTCATCCACATTCTGTAGTTTATTATTTATGTTGTTAAAATAGTTTAAATTTAGTTGAATCTCGTTCCCTTATTCAGCTTCCTCATTCAATCGAAAATCCTTTTTTAATTTTCTTCATCGTTTGTGTGTGTGTTCGGCGCACTACTCTTATCTTGTCCATTTCTTTTTCTTCTCTTTATAATTAATCACCATAATCTTTATAACCACATTATTAATCATTTTAATGGCTGGTTAAATCATTAATTGGGGTGAGTTATAATTTAGGTATGTTAAGTGATTGAGAGCTTTTGCTCGACGAATGTTCTTTAAATTAATATTGTGTATGTTGAACATTATATGTCATGGATTGATGACATGTTTTGTTTAATATGTGGATTCCATGGACTATTGGAACCAAATATATACTACCATAAACAAGTAATGGTAATTATTAGAAACCTAAGTTATGTTACAGCTTGGATTAAAGCTTTAACACTTTGGGATTCCGATCAAAATGATATTGTGACATGGGTGATAATTTAATGCAATATAAAGCAAAGCTCAAAGATATCACAAGCTTAACTACCTAATGATTAACTCACCACAATATTTATAAATTTGTTAAATGAAACATCATACATAAATTATTTCATAAGCTGTGCAAACAATCCCCCCAATCAGAATACAATTAACTAAAAACATACGACTATTACAAAGTATCATCGTCGAGGATTCAACCCGAGTGATGCTATACACATTAGCAGAGCAGCGGAACCCTGACCGGTTGATAGGAGGAAATAGGCCGCGAGTTATAAATGGCGCCGTTTCCGGGGATGGTGCTTCAAGTAGTCATTAGTTTATGGTTATTGTCAAAAAAACCAAAAAAATTTTTTAACAAAAATTGAAAGAAAATCACAATGAAAAACCCGTCTTCTAATAAAAATCATATACTGAAAAAAATAAAAAGAAAAACCCGTCTTCCTATTTCTCCTAAAATCTCTCTGAATGCCCCCTAGCCTTCCAAACAATCCCTCAGAATTGTTTGACCCTGAAATTGAGGAAACACTTCGCCGTCTTAGGAGGAACATATGAGATAATCAAATAAATCAAGACCCAGTCCTTGTCCAACCAATTGAGTTAGATATGGACAATACTAGGGAACAAACACGTAAAGAACTCGTTGCCACTGATATGAATTACCAACCTCTTGGTATTCAATATCCAAATATATAGGCTGACTTTTAACTCAAATCAGGTTTGATACATCTTCTCCCTCATTTCCACGGGCTAGCCGGTGAGGATCCACATCTCCACCTTAAAGAGTTCCAAGTAGTGTGCACTACAATGAAGCCTCAATGGGTTTTTGAAGAACAAATCAAACTCCAAGCATTCAATTTTACCCTAGCTGACACTACTAAGTCATGGCTCTACTACCTACATCCTAGTTCCATAACTACATGGAATTACATGAAGCGACTGTTCTCAGATAAATTCTTTCCTTCTTCTCGTACTGCTTCTATCCGAAAGGAAATAAGTGGTATTCGTCAGTTCCCAAGTGAATCACTCCATGAGTACTGGGAGACGTTCAAAAATCTTTTGGAAACCTGCCCACATCATCAAATCCCTGACCAACTCTTGATCCAATAATTCTATGAGGGGTTATTGGCTATGGAGAGAACTCTCATTGATGCCGCAAGTGGTGGTATTTTGGTTGATAAAACTCATGCATCTGCAAGAGATCTCATAAGTAACATGGCTGCAAACACACAATAATTCCATACTCGAGCACATTCTCAAGTCAAACAAGCCCAAGATAATCAATCAATTGAGCCGAAAAAAATGACCGAGTGGATGAGTTAACTTACAGGTCTTGTGCGACAGCTAGATGTGGCTACCAAATACCCAACCTTGTCTTCTCCGCAATAAATGTTTCCTGGACCAATCAAAAATTATGGAATCTACAACTCTCCATCTCATCCAACTGACACTTGTCCACAACTTCAAGAGGATCAATCCAATTCGTCTGGACCAATGGAGCTCAATACAGCATATGCTCAGCGGAACACCAATCCTCTACTATCAGGTCAGTTAGTTAGAAACTTAAACCAACCTCACTCTGAGCCCTTCTCCTCTAGCATTAACCAATGATTGAGGTATGGTAATCCCGTCTCTCAACCCCCAAAATTCCCTACTCAAAAACCAAACCAATTCAAATATGTTCAAGGTGGTGTCAACTTCCATCAACCTTATCATTTTGTTCCTCAACCTCAAAGGAACAATCCTCCTCCTGGATTCCATTATCACAGTGAGCCTTCCAAATTCCAAAACCAATACAATCGATTTCCCAAGAACCAAAATCAAGGCAATCCCAATCCGGGATAAGCCTCTTCTTCCATGAAACCACGGGAATGTGTAGTTGAAGATCTTCCCACCTTCACCCGTTCTAGCCTTAAAAACATTGAAACTAATATAGTTCAACTTGCATCCCACCTGAGCCAGCAAAAAAAATCAAATTCTTCCCAACTCCCAGCTCAACCATTACCCAACACCAAGGGTAATGTAAGTGCAATTGAACTTAGATCGGGAAAGCACATTGATATGCCTCATGATAAGTCCTCTATCCCTCCTTTGAATGTTGACCTATATAATGAAAATAAAAAGAAACTTGAAAAGGAACCTGAAACCATTCCCTCACCTACTTCAATTCCACTTAGGAACCCAATTCATTTTCTTCAAGCCATTTATAAACCAAGGAAGTCAATTGAACCTGATCTTTAAATGCTCGACATGTTTAGAAGTGTTGAAGTAAAAATTCCCCTCTTAGATTCCATAAAACAAATTCCTATGTATGACAAGTTTTTTATGGAATTGCGCACCCACAAGAGGAAACATAGTACCTTTGAAAATGTTTCCACCCAGAAGCCCATACCCATTATGTGCAAAGATCCATGTACCTTTACAGTCCCATGCCATATTGGATGTACCAACTTTGATGATGCACTCATAGACCTAGGAGCATCAATTAATGTCATGCCAAAATCCAACTTATCCAACTTTGTTCTAGGTCCCTTAAATCCAACAGGTGTTGTCATTCAATTAGCCAATCGAAGCACAACCAGTCCCGAGGGAATAATTGAGGATGTCCTTGTCCGAATCAATGATCTTATCTTCCCTGCTAATTTCTATGTTCTTGACATGGAAGGTGGTACGAACTCTTCTCGATATCCCCTAATTTAAGGAATACCATTCTTCATGACTATGAGAACCATGATTGATGTCCATTCAGGCATCATATCCATGGAATTCAGTGACCAAATGGTCAAGTTCAACATTTTCCAAGCCATGCGATACCCATTTGAGGATTACTCTGCATTATCAATCCATGCTTTTGAGGACACTTCTAAGAGTCAATCGAACCACAATCCACCATGTTCTTAATGTTATAATGATAAAGGATCTTGTGAAATCTGCACTATGATTAACAAAGACGTAAATGGTGAAGTTGATGTGGACCTTTCATTCATAGACTCCATCAATTTAGGGGATCTTGAAAACTCTATTGAATCTCATCTCAACTCTGATCTCTACTACTACACCTTGGACAGTTTTAAAAAAAATGAACCCGAAGCAACTGAAGTCCCTTATTCCATTCCTCAGTTATCAAGCCCCAATGTGAAAGATGAGACTGATCTGAAACATCTTCCTGCACACATGAAATATGCAGTCCTCTTCCATTATCACTCATATCCTATCATTATCTCTGCCACACTTACTGAAACCAAGGAGTCCAAAATTGTTCATGTATTAGAGGAAAACAAAAAGGCCTTAGGTTGGACCCTAGATGACTTACCAGTAATCAACCCTTCCCTTTGCATGAATCACATCAATCATGAGGAGTCATCCAAACCAATTAGACAACAACAAATAAGACTCAATCCACACATCCTTGAGGTAGTTAGGGAAGATATCACCAAGTTTATTCAAGCTGGTATTATCTACCCAATTTATGACATTGAATGGGTTAGTCCAATTAATGTTGTACCTAAGAAGGGTGGGATAACTGTTGTCACAAATGAACATGGAGAGGTAGTCACAACACGAGTGAAGAACAAATGGCGTGTGTGCATCGACTATAGAAAATTTAATGTTGAAACCCGAAAAGATCACTACCCTCTTCCATTCCTTGATCAAATGCTAGAAATATTGGATGGAAAGTCACACTATTGAATTCTTGATGGATACACCGGCTATTTTCAAATACAAATATCACCTCCGGACCAAGAAAAGACTACTTTCACATGCCCCTTTGGAACATATGCATATAGAAGAATGCATTTTGGACTTTGCAATGCTCCTGCAACATTCCAGAGGTGTACAATGAGTATCTTTTCAGAATTCATAGAACACTGCATGGAAGTCTTCATGGATGACTTCACCATTTATGGTGAGTCATTTGAATCTTGTTTTCATTCACTCTCTCTAGTCCTTCAAAAGTGTGTCAAGTGTATCCTTGTTTTAAATTTTGAAAAATGTCACTTTATGGTTGGAAATGGGATTGTTATAGGGCACATTATTTTAAAAGATGGTATTGAAGTCGATCTTGCCAAAATTGAAGTAATCCAATCACTTCTTGAACCAAACTCTGTTCGAGACATCCGTTCATTTCTCAGACATGCTGGTTTCTATCAGATATTCATCCATAACTTTAGTGAAATTTCCCTCCCACTCACTTGTTTGCTCCAAAAAAATGTAACCTTCAATTTCGATGTGGTTTCCAAGAGAGCCTTTGTTGAACTCAAAACTTCTCTGACATCTACCCCAATAATCCAACCCCCAGATTGGTCATTACCATTTGAGTTGATGTGTGATGCTTCTGATAGAGCTATTGGGGCTGTTCTTGGTCAAATAAGAGAAAGAATTCCTCATGTCATCTATTATTCCTCAAAAACATTGGATGAAACTCAATCACACTACACTGTCACTAAAAAGGAACTTCTAGCATTGGTTTTTTCCTTATATATATTCTGGTCATATCTCTTAGGTTCCAAAATCATCATCTTCACTGACCATTCTGCTATAAAGTTCCTACTCAAGAAAAGTGATTCTAAACCGAGGCTAATAAGATGGATCCTAATGCTTCAAGAATTTTACCTTGAAATAAAAGATAGACCAGGAAAAGAAAACCCAGTGGATAATCACTTGAGGTGAATTTCTAATTTTCCTCATTCAGAAATCATTGATCTTGAATTCCCCATTGAAAACCATTCGTCTCTCACTCCAAAGTTAACATGGTATGCCCCAATTGTAAATTATTTGGTTTCTGGTGTTTTTCCTGAAATGTTTTCAAAATAACAAAAAATGAAGTTGAAAAGTGAATCAAAATATTATTTTTTGGAAGAAAATAAACTTTCGCAAACTGGGGATGACATGGTAATTAGAAGATGCATTGAAGAAAATGAGCATTCTTCCATCTTAGAATTCTCTCACTCACTTCCCGGAGGTGGCCACTTTCCACCACATTGGACCTCCCGAAAGGTCCAAGACTCTGGATTCTTCTGGCCTTCACTCTTCAAGGACTCACATTAGTTCTGCCAACCATGACCCAGTTTCCAAATGTTCGGCACAATCTCCAAATGAAATGAAATTCCCCAAAAGCCCTTAATCTTTTGTAAAATCTTCGATGTTTGGGGCGTCGATTTCATGGGACCATTTCCCCCTTCCAATTGATTATCATACATTATTCTTGAAGTTGATTATGTTTCAAGGTGGTATGAGTCCAAACCCACTAGGAAGGATGATGCTCATACTGTTAGTGAGTTCCTAAAGTCCCACATCTTACAAAGATTCGGCACACCATGTGCCTTGATCAGTGACATAGGCACCCATTTTTGTAATAGAACCATGGAAGCTCTTCAGAAAAAGAATGGGGTTGTACATAAAACTTCAACTGCATATCACCCTCAAACAAATGGCATGGCTGAACTCTCTAATAGAGAAGTGAAAAGGGTACTTGAGAGAATTGTTAAGCCCACCAGAAAAGACTTGCATGAGAGACTAGATGATGCCCTTTGGGCTTATCGAACTGCCTATAAAACGCCCATTGGGATGTCTCCTTTTAGTCTAGTTTTTTGTAAAGCGTTTCACTTACCAGTTGAAATCCAACATACGTCTTTTTGGCCTGCTAAAACCGGTAATTTTGATTGTGAAAAATCTGGTAAAGAAAGACTGATGCAATTGGCTGAACTGGAGGATCTTCGAGTTGATTCTTTTGAGAATTCTAATATCTACAAAGAAAAATCCAAGTCACTCCATGATAAACACATCCTAAGAAAGGTATTTCATGAAGGTGAAAAGGTAATTCTCTTCAATTCTCGATTTCGGCTTCACCTAGGTAAACTTAATTCTCGTTGGGAAGGTCCTTTTGTTATTACTAATGTTTACCCATTTGGTGTAGTGCATGTACAAGACCCCTCTTCCAAAATGAAATTCCCGGTTAATGGACATCAGTTAAAGCATCACTATGAGAGGACACACAATCCTGGATCATCATCTACTTAATTAGATACACAACTTCTCCAGTCAACCCACCACCGGATGGAGACGACGACCCACCAAATCTAAACAAGGGGGACCTCTTTACATTTAACTCTCTCTCTATCTCTTCATCTCTCTACCTATTTCTTCTTCTTCTTCTCTAATTCATTTTTTTACCATTTTTTTAAACCCTTTTTTTTCTCTTTCTTATGAGGGTGTATTTCGAAAAAAAACCTTAAAAACTAACAAAAAACCAAAAAACACCATCACTTAAAAAAAATAAAAATAATTGTCATGCTTACTCACCATCGAGTTTGGAAATTTTTTCCATCCATTTTGGGGAGTTAACGTACATTTTTTCATCTTAATTTTTTTTTATTTTCATCATGACATTGGATAATGAATTTTGTTTCCAAATTAACAAATTTTGAATGCTCAATTTTTGATTTGGAAAATTCTTTTCCCAAACCGTGAGAACAAACAATTGCTTTCATGCCAAGGCCACCTATGGCCATATTTTAAAAATGTGTGTTCTCACCACCATTTGTGAGTCTTGAGTCTATGGACCTTCGAGCTGAATTTCCTACCATAGTGTGTATTAATATGATAGAGGAATTTTCTAAACCACATGAAAATAAAAATAGCCAAATAGCCTTCCATTTCCCTTACATTAATATTCCTTTTGAAAGCCCCTTCGAGCCTATGAGAACCTTTTCATTGATAGCCACATTACAAGCCCAATACCTTATCCCACCCAATATCAACATGGATTTTCATTGAAAATGTTTTTGAAATTTAAGTATAGGGGGAATGGATTTAATATTTGGGTATCATTTCCTTACTTTCTGGTGTGTTATCATATGCTTCAGGGCAAGCATCCTTTTTAATGTGGGGGGGGGGGGAGGTTTTTATTCATTGGAATTTGGGAATGTATTGTACAAATGATATTGAAAAGTGTTCAAAATAAATAAATAAATATCAAAATAAAAAAATCAAATAAAAAATTTAAAAATTGGGTTGTGTATTGTGTAGGTCAAAAATCACTCTTCATCAAACTTTGATCTTGTTATAACAATTACAATTACTATCGTGAGGGGATCAAACATGGGTTAGGATATAATTGTTAGATCTGTTTCAAGGTATACTTTCGAAAAAACAAAGAAAAAAATGAAAAGAAAAAAAGAACACTTGCATTATATTCTTATTAGGAGAAGTTTTTTGTTTTGTAAATATTCCATCTTCTCATTACCTTCATATTTTCTTCATCTATTGTGTCTTTCTTCACAAAATCATTCCCTTGTAAAATTGTGTTTTTATTTCCTTCCACGTTTCATTTCAAAAAAATGTGCATTGCTTTTTCTATGTTGGTATTTTATCCATCTTCTTCTCTCTCTTGGTCATTATATTTCTACCATCCCATAGCCACAGAAAAACCCTTTAAAAAGACCTCTTGATTCTTGTTCACTTTGGATAGGGATTGGAAGCTGAGAGCTCTTTTCAAACTCAAAGATTTTCACTTTGAGTTGGTGAAATAGTGAACCTCCACAAATGATTTTTATCATCTTGAGAGGCGTGAGTTTTGAGTGTCCACATTTTCCTTTTCTAAATTTGAGCATGAAAAAATTAATTAGTTTTGGAACATTGTTTCTATAACAACTTGTGGTGGAATTCAAAATGGATGAGTGAAATAGTCTAAACCTCCCCTTATTAGAGAAAACAAAATTTTAAAATCTGTTGGTGAGTAAAAATGATTTTGTCATGTTTTTATATTTGTTGCACATGAGGACATGAACAAAACTAATTGTGGAGGATTTGATGTTATTAATATTTTCATGACTTATTATATTCCCACTTTACTTATTTTATATGAAATGTGCATAATTTGTGTGAAATATTAATTTTTTAATATTAAGTATAATTTTTGAGCATTTTTAGAAGTAGTCCAATTGAGTCAGTTTAATGTTTTAATAATAACTGTCTTTATACGGATCCAAATTGTGTGGTTATGGTTTTTTAGGATTCTAATTTCAATATACAACAATTCATTAGAAGGTTCCATGAGCCAATACTGCCATTTTAAGGGTCATATAGTCCTCACAAACAAGACCAACGAATCTGTGAACAAACTGTACTAGCCATGAAGATTGATTTAGTGGGCTCAATACAGATGTCCAAAAACATTACTAATCCACCCTAATTTTGGTGACACTAAATTTCATCTTGGATAAAAATTTGAAGGCCCAAATCCAAGTACAAGGGGTCCAAATAAATCATTGAAGTCCCGCCCACCATTCTGGACGAGAATTAAAATCAGTATAGTATGCATGCCATATCTCATGATGTAAGAATCAACTCGAGCTGATATTTTGCAGTGTGAATTACGTGATATAGGTGGCCGACTTTGTTGAAGAACCCATTAGGATTTAAAGTCAAATTAATATTCAAAAACCCTTTCACATTATAGACTTGAAAAATACTGGAATGGAATGGACAGTTTTACTTTGTTTAATCAACTGGCCATAACGTTTTATCCTTAAGCCCAAATTCCTACAAAACATTAGAGTAGTCGTACAACATTATTATCTAGAACATTGAAGAAGGATATTTCTTGGTATTCGGCTGTCATGATGTCCATATCTTCGATCCAAGTGGAGGGGTATTGCTGGAATGTAAACAGTCCACTCCTTGGGATATAAATACTCTCCCCTTCTCTCCGTGAGAGGGGTTGGAATTTCAGAAGAGAGGAGAACATATTATCACGACCAAGGCCTTTCCAAATACTTGGGAGGATCTTCCATACTCAGTTTTTTACTTGAGAGACCATTCCTCCTCTCTTAGTTTTCACTTAATTTCGTGTTTTTCGTTTTGGTAATTTTGTAAGTCTCTTTCTTTGTAATTCTTTTTTAATGCAAGTTACTTATTCAATATATCTTATTCTCATCCAACTTATGAATTTTAATATTTATGTTCTTAAAATAGTTTAAATTCATTTGAATCCCCTTCCCTTCTTCTTCTTCCTCATTCAATCAAAAATCCTTTTTTAATTTTCTTCATCGTTTGTGTTTGTGTTCAGCGCACTACTCTTATCTTGTCCCTTTCTTTTTCTTCTCTTTATAATTAATCAACATAATCATTATAACCAGATTACTAATAATTTTAATGGCTGGGTAAATTATTAATTGGGGTGAGTTATAATTTTGGTATGTTAAGTGATTGAGAGATTTTACTCGACGAATGTTCTTTTAATTAATATTGCGTATGTTGAACTTCATATGTCATGGATTAATGACATGTTTTGTTTAATATGTGGAATAAATGGATTATTGGAACCACAAATACACTACTGTAAACATGTAATGGTAATGATTTGAAACCAAAGTTATGTTATGGCTTGGATTAAACCTTTAACACTTGGGAATTCCGATCAAAATCATCTTGTGACATGGGTGTTAATTTAATGCAATATAAAGCAAATCTCAAGGATATCACAAGATTAACTACCTAATGATGAACTCACCCCAATATTTATAAATTTGTTAAATCAAACATCATACATATATTATTTCATAATCTCTATAAAAAAACTCCCCAATCAGAATACAATTAACTTAAAACAAATGACTATTACAAAGTATCATTGCCGAGGAATCGACCTGAGTGATGCTATACACATTAGCAGTGCACCGGAACTTTGACCGGTCGATAGGCGAAAATCGGCTGCACGTTTCATGGTCCTGTAAGGGTGGGGCCCAATTCTAGTGAATTTTGATTTTTTTTCATTTCTATTTGGTCTCTGATGGTGGGGAGAACCACTTAAGGTCTCGATGATATTTCAATTATGGATTTGTTGAATTGTAGTTGTTATTTAATAGAGGGGAGCCAATCAAGACCTCCCCACCCCAAATCATTGGATTTTTTTAGTGAACTGTGTTTTTCTTAATTTTTGGGTTCTTTGGTAGAAGGTCAAATAATCTAGTTCTTAGATTTGTTGTGGGGGTGGTGTCTTGATCTTTCCTATGATTATCTAGAAGTGGTTATGAGTTGATGATTTATTTGGGTTAAATAATTTTGATTCCCCAATGGGGAATGAATTTCCAAACCATTAGATTCAGAATTATATTTATAAATAATCCTTAGGTTTTGTTTTGTCATTTGTAAAATGTTATGGATTTTTAGGGGCAGGATGTGTTGAGTCAATAAGGTTTTCCTTATGACTTTTCCATTCCTTCTTGTTTTGAAAATCACAAACACCTTATCTTTATGGAAAATTGCTTTTATAAGGAAAATTGCTTTTATAAGGAAAATTGCTTTCTTAAAGAAAATCTCTTTTATAAGAAAAATTATCCTTATCATATTTTCATTCATAGTTTTCTTAAATATAAGTTTCGGATTCATTTTCTCGGAATCATTGAAGCTTTGATATAAAGCATTCTGTTTTAGGGTTTGGATTCTGGACAAGAACTATAAAGAAGTTTCATTCCGAATTCCGGATATGAATTCTGACTATGTTCTATTCCAGATTCAGGATACGAATTCTGAAGATGAATTCTCATTACGAATTCTAATGAAGAAATCCCATTCCGAATTCTCATTACGAATTCAGAAGAAAAATTCTCATTACGAATTCCAATGAAGAATTCTCATTACGAATTCCAATGAAGAATTCTCAATACGAATTCTAATGAAGAAATCTCATTCCGAATTCTCATTACGAATTCTGATAAAGAATTCTCATTACGAATTCTGATGACGAATTCTCATTACGAATTCTGATGACGAATTCTCATTACGAATTCTGATGATGAATTCTCATTACGAATTCTGATGATGAATTCTCATTACGAATTCTGATGATGAATTCTCATTACGAATTCTGATGATGAATTCTCATTACGAATTCTGATGATGAATTCTCATTACGAATTCTGATGATGAATTCTCATTACAATTTCTGATGACGAATTCCTATTCCGAATTCTCATTCCGAATTCACCTATTAAACAGAATGTGATTATCATTGTTTTATACACTCTGAATTTATTCACTCCGAACCTTCACTCCGAAGTTTCTATTCCGAACGTTTATGTTAGAGTTTAAAACGATGTCGTACATTCAGTTAAACTCACTTTGTTATAAAACGATGTCGTCCATTTTGTTATAAACTAACCGTTGTCTAAGTAACACGTGTACAGGTCCCTCCGATCTTTAAGGAAAATATGACCGTTGAAGAGGAGCCGACCTTACCTATAAATAGGATCTCATTTGAAAGAGCTCGATGCTGATGAATGCTGATGGCTAACATGTTGATTGCTGAAAAACTGATGGATGAACAATTTGGACTTTGTGCATACATGCTGTTGAAGTGATTTTTAGAGAGAGAGTCTCTTATTAACTCTCAAAGCTTCGTGCGACTCCGAATGTTGGTGATTACATTCGAGGGCTTCCGGGGATAGGAAGACAGAGGTGACGACTACCTTAAAGATCGAGGGCTTCCTTGCTGAGGAAGACAGAGGTGCCGACTACCTTAAAGATCTAGGGCTTCCTTGCTGAGGAAGACAGAGGTTTCCAACTACCTTGAAGTTGAGGGCTTGCGGGGATAGCAAGACAGAGACTCCGATCTTTGTATCGAGGGCTTACCCTAGTGTGGGTGAGATAGACTTGCTTGAAAGTATAAATCAAGGGACCTTTTATCCAAGGTTGTTGGATACCCTTCACTTTGGGTTAAAAGACTATTATCTTGTTACTAGTAGTTTTACTACTTGTTTCTATTCCGCTGTATTTTGTATCTTAAGGAATGTATAACTTTCTTATACTTCTTTACTTACTATGATTCATTTAGATTCTATACGCTTTAAGGTAGAATCTCATATTGTAACTTTTTTTAAGTTTCAAATTCCGGAACCATATTTCCGGAACCTACTTTTGGAATCTCTTTCCAAGTTCAGTTCGGTGTTAGAGGTGTTGTGAATTTACTTAGTTTATCTTTGTTAAAATTAGCCCTTTCCTTTTCTTAAGGAAACTATAGTTTCATAACTAACTTTAAGGGTTCCAAATGAATATTTAATGTATACAATTCACCCCCCCCCTCTTGTATATTGATCATCTCATATTATATTTCGATCCTACAATTGGTATCAGAGGTTTGAAACCTCTTACTCTATACCAATCTTACATTTTGTATCAGAGCCAAGGTTACTGAAATACTTGTACTCACATACAAGTTTTTCTTGCTCACTCTTCCATTCCGAACATTGTCATTCCAATTTATCCATTCCGAATTTTTCTCATTTCGAACTTTGTTATTACGAATCTTTGCTACTAACAAGTTTGTGTGCAAAGTTATTTTTAGTATGGCAGGAATTAATGTTGGTTCGATTGACAATATGAATCCTACAAGACCACCTATATTTGATGGTAATTATTATGAGTACTGGAGAGATCATATAAAGACATTTGTTATCAATACTGGAGTAGATAACTTTGTCATGCTTACTGGTGATTATAAAATTCTTGACAAGGAAGTCAGAACCTTTACTAACCAGGAAAAGCAAGAATATCAACTCAACTATAAGGTACACAACACTTTACTATGTTCAATGACTAGAAATATATATAGCCAAATTTATTCTTGTGAAGCAGCTAACTTTATATGGAAGAAGTTAGAGGTTACACACTAAGGAACTTCTAAGTTGATTGAGACTAGAAGAGCTATGCTTAGAGCAGAATATCATGGCTTTAATTTTCCTTATGGAGAACCCATCTGTAAAGTTCAAAAAAGATTTATGACTATCGTCAACAGTCTACAATCTATGGGAGAGAAAGGTTTAGATGATGAAGATCTTTTGGACAAGATAATTGACATTATGCCCAATGAGTGGGAATCCAAGAGAACAGCTATAGATGAGAACAGGAAGGTCACTCAAATTACTCTTGGTGAGCTTTTTGGAACTCTTCTACAACATGAAACTAGAATGAAGAGAGATGCTGACAACATCAAGAAGAAGAATGGAAATGGTACTGTTGCTTTTACTACAACGTCGAATCAGATGAAAGCTAAGACTCCTGAGAGAGTAACCAGATCCATGTCTAAGAAAGTCATTTTCCAATCCGAATCTAGTGGGAGTGAAGTTTCAGAAAATGAGCTAGCCAATCTTGCTCGAAGGATGAACAAGATAGCTGGACAGAGAAATTTTCAATCCAAGTATAAGAAGAATGATAGGATAGATATGAAAGATGGAGAAGTTACTGTTTATGAATGTAAAAGAGCTGGACATATTAGACCAGATTGCCCTATGCTCAGAAAGAAAGAAGGGAAGGAAAGACATTCAGACAGGAACAGAAAGAAGTATTATAAAGCCAAAGCTAAGAAAGTTCTGAAAGCTAATGACACCTAGAGTGCCAGTGGTGGTGACTCTTCAGATGAATCTTCTGAATATGAATCTTCAGGACAGAATAATCTTGGTCTTATAGCCAGATTACCTATTGATAATCATTGTCTTATGGCTAAGGTACGAAATACTGAATCATTGACCAACGTTTCTTTAAATCCTAATGATAGTAAATATTATAACTCTTCTGATGAAGAATCATCTTCTGACGAGGAAAATACTTTACCTACTTATGAAGAAGTCTCTAGGTTTGCTGAACTTCTTGAGATTGAGAATTCCAAACTCAACAAGAAACATGATAAGGAAAACTCTAGAAATTCTGTTCTTACTAAAGAGATATCAGATCTTTCTAAAGATCTTGATAAGAAAAATGCTGATTTTGAAAATATTTCAAAAAATCTTGAGGAAGTAAGTTCTGAGAAGAACAAACTTTCTAAAGAATTAGAAAAAGTAATTTCTAAGAAAAATGTTTTCGAGCCTAACTCTAGTTCTAAAACTAATGATTTTGAGGATAAAAACTTGGTTGTAAAACTCAAGTCCGAAATTTTTTCCTTAAAGAAGTGTTTATCAAAGTTTAGCCATGGTAAAGAAAATTTTGATAAGATGTATTCTCAAATACGACCTTTAAGAAATAAATCCGGATTTGGTTATACCCATGCAAAACCTATTTTCAGTAACAATTATTTTGTTCCTCAAAGTGCCCCATTTTGCAATAATTGTCAATGTGGTGGTCACTGGGCAAGAAATTGTTCCTTAAACAAAACCCAATCCTTAGGTTTTTGTAAAGCTTATTTTTCTAAGAAAATTTGGGTACCTAAAATTTTATTGTCTGGAAATCTCGGATCCAAACAAGTTTGGATTCCGAAAATCTAACTTTGTTCTTAATTTCAGGAAAATAAAGAAAATTCCAGCAACAATATTTGGTACATGGATAGTGGTTGTTCCCGGCACATGACTGGTAACAAAAGCTTTTTTGAAAAGATTATCAAAACTAAAGGAGATATTATTCTTCAGTTTACCGGAATGCAAGATCAACTTGCTGATATATTCACAAAATCTTTTCCTTCTGATAGATTTGAATATATTAAACAGAAGTTAGGAATGATAACCGTAAAATAATCTTTCTTAATTAACTTTCCGTTGAAAAAATCTCCTTACAGTAATAAACTCCTTTTCATAGGGGGAGTACATATGATTGTTTGTTTAACAAAGTTTTTCAAAATTTGTTTTCAAACTTTTCGGAACGAAGATTTCCGGAATGAAAATTTCCGGAATGAAACTTTTCCAGAATGGATAATTCCATACAGAATACTTCTGGAATGGAAGTATTCGTATTGAAAATTTCCGGAATGAAAAACTTTCGTACTGGTATTTTCATAACAGAACTTTCGTACTGAATCTTCCATAACAAGTCTTTTATTTACTTTTTCGTATTTAGTTTTTTGTATTAAGTTTTTCGTATTGAGTTTTTCGTATTTACCTTTTTCGTATTGAGTTTTTCGTATTTAGTTTTTCGTATTAAGTTTTTCCTATTGAGTTTTTCGTATTTACCTTTTTCGTATTGAGTTTTTTGTATTTACCTTTTTCGTATTGAGTTTTTCTTATTTTGTTTTTCCTAGTAAGTTTTTCGTAGTCATATTTATATTACCCATTACGAATAACTTTCCTAAGCTAATCCGAAAGGTATGATTTCCTTACTGAAGTTTTCGTAATCATATTTTACTTGCTGGTATTTTCACGTATTATGATTTCGAAGTATAGTTTTCTTAATTCTTTGCTTTAATAAAACCTCAAAAAGATCGGATTCAAGCTCTCAACCGTCAGATATGATCTCAGATCATTCTAAACCGTTAGATCAACCGAGGAAGTTGAACCGTCATCCCATTGCCTATATAAATGGGACCCTATTTTCTAGTCCCACATCGATTTCAAGCTTTTGCGTGCTGATGCTCTGACTCTCTGATTTAAGGCCATTCCGAACTTCAGTCTTCTCAATTCCGAACTTCTCAGAGACTTCAGATCCGAATGTCTGCAGAGTTAGCTTCTCAAGAAATGTCTTCAACCAAGCCTATTTCTCAGTGGTTAGTCTACAGAGAAAGGTTAATCCATCCGACTATCTTCAGCAACTACGATTCTGTCATCTCAAAGAATATCAAGTTGAATGGCTGGGAAGATGTTGCGGTATCAAAAACCGGCAACCAAGATGAAGTGTACTCAGATTTGCTTGTTGAATTTTATGAGTCAGTTGCTTTCTTCGAGGAAGATAATAGAGAGAAATTTTCGTTCAAATCGTATGGCAAGACATATAAGATTTCTTACACCAAGGCTGCAAGCTTGGTAGGGTTATCTTATGAAGGTGAAGCTGAATTTATTTCTCACGTATTTCCGGACTCCAAGGGTAGCTTCAACAAGGAAAAGGCCTTAGAAACACTCGGATTGGATGATGACAAGGCTCCGAAAATTGCAAGCCTATCAACAAACTTCTGGATGCTGGAGTTATGGGTGCAAGGGCTTATCGTACCGAGAAAAGGTGATAAGGATAGCTTGAAGAAGAGTGAGATATATATCATATATTTCCTGATAAATCTAAAGAAGTTTAACTTGATGAAGCATATTCTTCTTAATATTGAGAATTTGAAGAAGGGGAATCTGAGAGCTCAGATCGTAATGTACCCAGCAATATTATCAAAGCTCATAGTTCGGTGCCTTGAGTCCTTCAAGGTAGCTTGTAGTTCCAAACCAAGGGTGTGTAAGATCATGCTAGTTAGCGATGCCACTCTTAAGAGAATGAATGTAGCTTTCGACAAGAAGTCTGGAATGTTTATTGATCTACCTCCTCAAGTAGAAGTGACTCTGAAATCTGCTGATCCGGAATCATCCAAGCCGGTAAGGAAGAGAAAACTGAAAGAAGTGGTAGTCGAAGCCGAGGAACCTAAGTCTAAGGAAGTCCACTCCGCACCACCAAAGCCTAAGAAGAATAAGACCTATCCTGATGATGTTGTTACAAAGTGGAGAGTTGACAAAGAGAAGAGGAAAGAAGGGGATCCGCAATTCGGATTGGACCCTACGGAAGCTAAATCTTTGAAAGAGAAAGCTGCTGATGAGCTTGAGAAACAAGCTAAGGAATATAAGCTTAAGAAGAAAATGTCTGATGCTGAGGCAGTCCAAGCATTGTTGAAGTTCAATGAAATGGTTTCAGCAACAATTCCAGTTCCGAGAACATTCTCCCTGGAATCTCTACCTGAGACTTTAGGAAGAAATCTTGTTTCCCCGGAAGAGGCTGTTGCCACAAATACTGAGGAAGAAGAGGAAGTGGAACAAGTTGAAGAGGCTGCTGAAGGAAGTGGTGAGACAGGAGATGTGCTAAAACAAGTTGATGAGTACAAGGGAACTCCTTCGGAACACTTATCACTCCGAACATCAGAAGCTGAATCTTCGAAGTTACTTACTCCTGCGATGGAAGAAGAGAAAGGGGAAGAAGAAGTTGCCTATCATGGAGAAGAAGAACAACTTTTACAAGATATTGCTCAGATGGGAAACGTAGAGGTTGGTGTTCAAGAAGTTGCTGATGAGGATGATTTGGTTGTTCAAGTTTCTGACAGTGAAAAGAAAACTACGGAACATGATTCTATTCCGGAAAAAGATAAGGGAAAGAAAGTTCTTACCGAGACTCCAAGCTCAGTAGTAAGAAAGAGGAAGGAAGCTGGTAGTTCTTCTAAGAGGAAGTTGGAGCTTATTGAGGAAGAAAATTCTCCGAGCAAGTTTTCGGATTCGGAGTCATCTTCGTTGGGTCATGATTTTGTTGTTCAGTCTTTGAAGAAGTTGGTAGGAACCATTCCGACCTTTTAAAGCATTGATTCACGATGTCAGATGCTCCAACATGCGTTGAATCAGAAAACCGACTCTGTGTCGATGGTTATGGATAAGTGTGTTGAGATTGAAGCTCAGTTCAAAACTTTCTTTATTGGTTACGAAGCTCATAAAAGATCTTGCAAGAGGATGACAAGCTGGTCTAAGAAAACTGTGGAAGAGATGAGGCTTTTCGATGAGTTTCAGGATAACGTTAAGGATGCATTTGAAACCTAGGACAAGAAGTTTCATAAGCTGACTGCGTCATTCGAAGAAAAATTGACAGAGGAAAAGAACTTTCGGATTTATGAAGTGAGAGATCTGAATGGAAAGCTCAATTCCGTTAATCAAAGTTGGAAATATGAAAGGGATTATCGGATCGAGTTTGAAGAATGGATGAAGGCTCAGGAAGAGAATATGAAAGCTCAGGAAGAAAAGTTGAAGGCTTAGGAAGAAATAATTGAAGCTCAGTCAGCAAGAATAGTCTTCTTAGAGAAGCAAGCAGAGGAAGATCACAAAGACTTAAAGAAGATCAAGACGATTCTTAAGGGGCTAATGTCGAAGGAGAATGATCTGAAATAACCAATCCGATCTTTTTGTTGTATTTTTTTGTTGTTGAGATTCTAATTTTAATAAAAGTCGTACTTGTTGTTTCTATTGTTGTCATTACTAATTTTTCAGGTACTTTGTTAAGTTTTTCCATTCCCTCCAATTCTTTTTGAAAATCACAAAGGGGGAGAAGGAAAAGATCCTTAAGAAAAAGAGGCACTCTAATAAGAGTTTATCAAAGGGGCAGAAAGTAAAATACCCAAGGAAAAAGAACTCTAATAAGAGTTCGTTTAAGGGGGAGTTTTTCTTAAATAAGTCCTTCTTATGAAACATCACTCCGGAAATATGAATACAATCCTTATAGTTTCAAAGCCTAAGGGGGAGTTAGTCGTATTCATCTATATCCTTAAACCAAGGGAGATAAGCTTTAATTTGTTTCTTTCTTCTTGGAATAGCTTTTTCGTAAGGATGTTTGTGCTTTCCAAAAAGGGGGAGATTGTTGAGTCAATAAGGTGTTCCTTATGACTTTTCCATTCCTTCTTGTTTTGAAAATCACAAACACCTTATCTTTATGGAAAATTGATTTTATAAAGAAATTTGCTTTTATAAGGAAAATTTCTTTCTTAAGGAAAATCGCTTTTATAAGAAAAATTATCCTTATCATATTTTCATTCATATTTTTCTTAAATATAAGTTTCGGATTCATTTTCTCCGAATCATTGAAGCTTTGATATAAAGCATTCTGTTTTAGGGTTTGGATTCTGGACAAGAACTATAAGGAAGTTTCATTCCGAATTCCGGATATGAATTCTGACTAAGTTCTATTCCATATTCAGGATTCGAATTCTGAAGAAGAATTCTCATTACGAATTCTAATGAAGAAATCCCATTCTGAATTCTCATTACGAATTCAGAAGAAAAATTCTCATTACGAATTCCAATGAAGAATTCTCATTACGAATTCCAATGAAGAATTCTCATTACGAATTCTAATGAAGAAATCTCATTCCGAATTCTCATTACGAATTCTGATAAAGAGTTCTCATTACGAATTCTGATGACGAATTCTCATTACGAATTTTGATGATGAATTCTCATTACGAATTCTGATGATGAATTCTCATTACGAATTCTGATGATGAATTCTCATTACGAATTCTGATGATGAATTCTCATTACGAATTCTGATGATGAATTCTCATTACGAATTCTGATGATGAATTCTCATTATGATTTCTGATGACGAATTCCTATTCCAAATTCTCATTCCAAATTCACCTATTAAACAGAATCTGATTATCATTGTTTTATACACTCTGAATTTATTCACTCCGAACCTTCACTCCGAAGTTTCTATTCTGAACCATTATGTTAGAGTTTAAAATGATGTCGTACATTCAGTTACACTCACTTTTTTATAAAACGATGTCGTCCATTTTGTTATAAACTAACCGTTGTCTAAGTGACACGTGTACATGTCCCTCCGATTTTTAAGGAAAATATGACCGTTGGAGAGGAGCCGACCTTACCTATAAATAGGAGCTCATTTGAAAGAGCTCGATGCTGATGAATGCTGATGGCTAATATGTTGATTGATGAAAAACGGATGGATGAACAATTTGGACTTTGTGCATACATGTTGTTGAAGTGATTTTTAGAGAGAGAGTCTCTTATTAACTCTCAAAGCTTCGTGCGACTCTGAATGTTGGTGATTACATTCGAGGGCTTCCGGGGATAGGAAGACAGAGGTGCCGACTACCTTAAAGATCGAGGGCTTCCTTGCTGAGGAAGACAGAGGTGCCGACTACCTTAAAGATCGAGGGCTTCCTTGCGGAGGAAGACAGAGGTTGCCAACTACCTTGAAGATGAGGGCTTGCGGGGATAGCAAGACAGAGACTCTGATCTTCGTATCGAGGGCTTACCCTGGTGTGGGTAAGACAGACTTGCTTGAAAGTATAAATCAAGGGACCTTTTATCCAAGGTTGTTGGATACCCTTCACTTTGGGTTAAAAGACTATTATCTTGTTACTAGTAGTTTTACTACTTGTTTCTATTCCGCTGTATTTTGTATCTTAAGGAAAGTATAACTTTCTTATACTTCCTTACTTACTCTGATTCATTTAGATTCTATACGCTTTAAGGTAGAATCTCATATTGTAACTTTTGTTAAGTTTAAAATTCCGGAACCATATTTCCGGAACCTACTTTTGGAATCTCTTTCCAAGTTCAGTTCGGTGTTAGAGGTGTTGTGAATTTACTTAGTTTAAATTTGTTAAACATATCCCTTTCCTTTTCTTAAGGAAACTATAGTTTCTTAACTAACTTTAAAGGTTCCAAAGCAATTTTTAAAGTATACAATTTACCCCCCCTCTTGTATATTGGGCATCTCATATTATATTTCGATCCTACAGGATGTTTTAATAGTGGAGAGAATTTTCACACCCGTTTTTTTTCTTTTCATGATATTTTTGATCCGGTTCATTTAAAATCCCGATCATTTTAATGGGTGTTGGGTGAGATTATTTTTGAGTTTTTTAACCTTATAACCCCATTAAACTTACTAATTTTGATTTCCTAACTTATTCAAATCACTATATCCTTTTTCACCCCTTATTAATTCATCATCATGGTGAATTTGGTTTACTTAGGTTTTGGGCCACCCTGTGCACCCATTTCCATATTTGTAAACAATAATTTGATTATTTTATGTGATTTTCAATATTTTAATAGTGTTTGTTAATTAAACATCCCAATTGAAGACAAAATATCTATACTCACCCCCATTATCAATTTTTCCTCTTTGGAGCACATTTGCATCACATATTATGGTGATGGTTCTCAGGGTTTCTCATATCATTCATATTTGAGAAATTAATTTTTTTCATCAATAAATCATTAATTTCATACTCTATTCCACCCAAATTGGTATCCCCTGGTTCTTTAATACATGAGGTGACCCTCTACGGAGTTGGAAGCCATTCCCCCTCCTATATGAGTGTGGATGTAAGGGGTGATTAAGAGTTTTCTAGTTTCCCATGTGAGATTTATTCTCATGTGTCCTACCTTATCCTCCTCATTCCATTATTTATTGTTTATTTCTTCTCCCTTGTTCTTAAGTACCTTTGGTTATATTTTGGAATGTTTTTTATGGGGGTTATACTAATTTATGGATGTTCATCATAATGGTATGGTTTATAATCCCACGGTTGCTGATTTCGGTTTTGTGTTTCCATTCCGCCAAGGATTTGAGTTAGGTTTCTCATTACAATTGACCAATTTTTTTTATGATCCATCTATTTCATGATGTTTTAATCTTATTAGTGCTCTGAAAATTGTAATTTATTCTTTTTTTAAATTGTTTGGGGTGCCAAGTAGCAGTTAAAACATTGTTTTTGGTAAAGTGGTGTAGTTTTGTTAAAATGGTGCACACCGCATGATTGTACAAATGCTTTAATTACGTTCAAACAAGGTTAGTTGTATTTTGAACATGGTTCAGTATCTTGAATAAATTTATGGAATTCCATTTATTTTTTATCCCTTATCAAGTGCATAAAATGAATTGTTTTGTTAAAAAATGCATTCCTTTTGTTACGTATATTTCCGTAATGGATTTTATGAGTTGAGTGGTGTTTAAAATAACTTCGTTTGCTTTATTATCATAATATAATATTTAAAAGAAAAGTTTTTGGGTTCCTTGTGTGGATTCAATGGAAATCATGGTTATTAGAAAAATGTGTATTGGTTTTAAGGAATTTTGGCATGTGTTTCTAATGGATGGATTTTTGGAACTTTTAAAATAAGGGTTGTTTAAAGATTAAGAAATCAGAATATTTTCAAGGAGGTTACAAATTTTTTGAATCCTATAATTGTGGGTTTTAACATCCTTATTAAATGTGGTATTTTTGGCTTCGAAAAATATCGGTTTGGTAAAACTGTTTAAAGGCTCGTTTGGCCTTTCTTAAATAAAAAATTAGTGTTCTATATGTATATACCATCTTTCGTCAATAGGAATTGATTTATTTTCCATTAAATGATTTTATTAAATGTTTTTAGGAATTCCAAATATGGTTGGGTAATGGTTATTTGTGCATTTATCCTTAAAAAAGGGTTTTGCTGTGAGTTCTATCTACAAAGACCTATTACACTCTATGAAATTGCTTTCGAAAAATTTTATGTAGTTTATTGATATGTGAAAGAAATGTGAAACATTTTTCTATGATATATGTGTGTTTATGGTTTGGGAATTAAATTTTCCTCAGGAAATTGTTTTTGATAATATGTGTAACTTGATTGTGCTCTAACAGGAATCTCGGGTATCTAGGTGGGTGGATGTTTACTAGTATTCTGGTGATCCCACGGGGTTAGGCCCCTGTTTCACATAGTATATTATTCAATGAAAAAACTATGTAAACTATGATGATTATTTTGTAAAAGGACCACTAGTTTATAGGTATTAATCCTACTTTTGGATCATGTGTACGAGAAAATATATTTATTATTGTTACCTTCACCAAGATATGAAGTACCAGGTGCTTAAAACTAACTAGTACCTAGGGGAGTTCCCATGAATTATTCTCATGGGATATTTTTTACCTACCATATGCATATGGTGTGTTTGTTTGGTAAATTATTTTTTGTTTGTGTTTTAATTAAATGTTTACATTATTTAGAGAAACCCTCAGGAAAAATATTTTCATTTTGAAGTTTCACTTCATTGAAAATTTGTTACTAGATTTTTTGATTATAAATCTTTCATTTTTTTGTCTGATAATTATTTTAGTATGGAACCTCATTTGGTAAAAAAATTAAATTATGTATTTAAAACATGAAACTGATGTTTTTTATTTTAAATTAAGTGCATTTGGAATATAATATCAGGCACACATACTGAGTTTTAATACTCACACCTATAGTTTCCTTTTTTTACCCCTTTTTCAGATTTCATCATGAGTTATATCACCTTTGGAGATGTTTGATAATTGTTTTGGATAATGAAAATTAGGGTAAAATAGATTTATTAGGTTTTCAGGACTGGTTGTTTGTGATAATGTTTAGTTGTACATTAAGTTTCTTGTATAAATAATGTTCAATTCAATTTTTATGTAAATGTATTTTTGGTTGTCTGTTTATTTCCAATGTTTGATTCATTGTTTATATTTGGGGGAAATTTTTCCCTTTTGTACTCTGTTGATTCCCTTGGTTCTTGTCTCCCTCATTAGAGGATCATGAACACCACTCGGGATTTGTCACGGGTGGCTTTGGTGGCCAGTTCAGTGTGGAATCATGGCTGGTTCGTGAAAAATGGTATCGAATGAGTTTATCTCTTAGAGGAAATATCTTTTTTGAGATCCATTGTTATTTGGGGGATGTCATGGTATATGGAGTATGATTTTTTGTATATGAGGAGTATGTTCAATAATATCATTGTGATATCTTACTCATTCTGATCCTCACGTTTCCACAAAATGTCTTGTTTTTTTACTGTCCTTGGTTCTTGTTTATTGTTTGGTGCTGGGATATGAAAATGGGTGCATGTCTAATATCCCCCATGGGATATCAAGGCTAGGCAAGCCACATGGATCTAGGTAATGGTCCTAATAAGGCTCTCCATGTTAGTTTTGTGTTGGAAATATTTTTACCGACCACAAGGTCAAGTTTCCCATCGACACTAGTTCCCTATTGTGTGTCTCATTGACCATTATTGAATTCTGAATTTTTGGTTTCGAAAATCCTTGTGTGAGAATTGTGGAAATGGTTATTAGAAAAGGATTAGATTTTGAAAAGTGGAAATGTGGTTTGTCTAAAATTAAATATATCAATGGTTTTAGAAGGTTGTGCCATTGTGAAGCAATTTCTGAGGAGGATGTGGAAATGATTTAATGGGGTGTGATTTTCGATAATCTATACATTTGATTTTTTTGAAATAAAATTCATTGAATGTTCATTTGAAATTAAGGTGATTCTAATTTTTTTTAAATGGGTTGTTTTAGGTTTTTTAAAATTGTTTGAATCTAATGAATTGGTTTTGGAAATTGGTTTTGAGTAGTTCGTGTTTTCTTAGAAATAGTTTTGGTCTCAATTGACATCATATTACAGAATTATTCCTTGCTAAATATAAGAAAATGGGAAGGGTTTTTCGAAGTATCGTGGTTGTTTTCAAAGTTGTAAAAATGAACAGGAGTAAATTTTCATGAAAATGGTTCTTCATGAACTGTGGTTTGTTTTGTAAAATCTCAAAGGTATTTTGACTTGGTGGTTAGTGTTCCATTGTAAGGTACATGATTTTTGGAATGATGTTTTTTTGATTTAGACTTTGGGTTTTCCTGGGTTCTCACATGCATGGTTATATTGACATATATAAGGATGGCCTATATGTTATGGTGGTTGTGTGCTTGGGGCGGCATGGATATGTGCATGTGAGTGAGACTTGATCAAACACCATTAGTGAATGTGGTGATCCACTATGTTGTGGTGTTTTTTTCAAAAGGGTTTCAAGATGAAACATTAAGGAATTTGTTTATAATACGATGGTAATGTGGCTATATTTTTCTATGTATTATATAGTTTGTTTATTACATATGCTTCCCTATTATCTGGAAGTCATACTCTTGTTGTGTTGTGAGATTAGATCTTGATGGGGTCTTGGTTTTGGAGTAATGATTAGTTGGTTTCTAAAGATGTGTTGGATGTTGTGACGTTCCCATAGATAGTTTCTTATTAGAAATCATTCTTATTGTTTAGCCTATGGATTCATTTTTAATGTCAAATCCACCACTTTTGATGATTCCTTATCCCATTTTTTGGGATGGATAGCTATTTGGGATCGATTTGTGATGAATTCCCATTTTGATGTCTCTCTCGGTTATAGCGGTTTTGTTCGATGATGCTTGGTCTGTTTCACAATGTTCCTTGCTCATTTCACTCTTCATTATATGTATATTATAATTGTGGTCTGTATACTTGAGGCTCTATTGGGTTTTTGTGTTTGGTTTGAGCTAGTGTGTTACATGAGGTAATGTGATTCATAGCTCCTGAATGCATCGTGAAAAATGAATCAAACATCAGGGCTCCACCATAGGCCTCAGAGTGAATTTTATCACGTAGTCAGGAAATATATAGAGGTGTGGGGAGAATGACTAGGCTCATTACTCCACCTTAATTGTAGTTTCTATGTCTCAATTGTGGTTCCTAGTACATTTGAATTTCCATTTGTCACAATAAGCGTTGTGTATTTACCCCTCACACATTGTCTATAGTTTTTTCATCATGGATGAGGGTTTGTGATCAATGTCTCTATCTAGAATTCCTGTGTAAATCAGGTGCGGTCTTGGAGTAACATTTCCATATGTGGATAGTGTTGGGTAATCCCATTGTGGTTATAGTTTCCAAAATATTGGGTCACCTTCCCTCCACACCATGAGTGGTTGGGGGTCCAGATCCGTGCCGAATGTGTTGGACAATTTCTTGTAACCTCCATTCAAGAGTTGGTGGTTTATATGTTAATGTTTTAACCCTCATAACATGGGTTTGTAGGTTTTAGTGGGAGATTTTTTGTGGTTATGTGTGGTAGAGGCCCAATACAATTTCATGTTGATTCCTTTTTTGATCACTTCTAGTTTGTCTCTAATAGTGGGGAGACCCACTGTGGGTCTCAAATATATTTATTGAATGGATTTGTTCGATGGTAGTTGTGATATAATGGTGGGGATCCCATTCAAGACTCCCCACCATGTCATTGGATTTCACGATTGAACTATGTTTGGGGTGGTCGTCAGTTTCATTGGGAGGAAGCCAAAAATCTATTTCATGTCTTTGTTGGGGATGTTGTGTCAAGATCTTTCCATTATTTCTAGAAGTGGTTGTGAGTTGATATTTTGTTTAGGAAAAAAGATTATGTTCCATTTATAGATAATGATATTTAATTATATTTAGAGGCTATATTATGTTGATAAGAAATCCTATGGTTTTGTTTTTTCATTTTTATAATGTTACGGCTTTCTGGGGATGGGACGCATTAAAGGTGTGGAGAACTATAACACATGATATTTTTTTCTTTTTAAATATTGGTTTTGATCCGTTTTATTGAAAATACATAAGATTTTTTTGGTTTTTGGGTAATATTATTTTTGAGTTTTGAACTACCATATATGCCTAATCATCGTACATTGGGTGCCCCAATTCTATTTCGAGAGTTTTTGGAAAAAGGATGGTTACTTCCTAATTTGGGCCAACCATTAGCCCATTTCCAGATTTAAAAACCAATTTTTTTCTTTAAATATCCTTTGTTTTTAAATATTATGAAACCATTATACTTCATACTTTTCTTCCCCAAAAAAATTCAGACTACCATATCCTTTTAGACTTCTTAATAATTCTTTATCATGGTGAATTTATGTTACTTATTTAGGTATTCTGCCTCCCTTTGGGCCCATTTCCAGTTTCAAAAATAATAATTTGTGTCTATTATATCATTTTCATTATTTAATATTTTTTTGGTTCTTCTACCTCCCACCAGAAGACAATATTCCAAGCCTCCCCACCATTTCTTATTTTTCCTCTTTGGGGCACATTTCTATTGCATATTATGGTGAAATTTCCCTTGGTTTCTTTAATCATTCAAATTTGAGTGTTAAATTGATTCAACCATAAATCATTCATTTCTTAATATTCCCACTGCCCAATTTTTTCCCCTGGTCCATCTAGATATATAGAGACCCTCAAATGAGTTTCCATCCATTCCCTCTCCTCTAAGAGTGTGTATATAAGGGTTGACGAAGCGGTTTTTAGTTTACATGGCAATATTCCTTCCCATATGCCCTCTCCATTTCCACACATTCCATTATTTCATGTTTTTTTATTCTCCCATTGTAATTCATGACCTAGGTGTATATTATAGAACGATTTTTGATGGGGTTACATTCATTTAGGGATTTTCCTCATAGTTTTATAGTTTATAAACCCACAACGAGAGATTTCAGTTGTGTATTTCCATTCCTCCAACGATTTGAGGTTGGTTTTCCATTGAACATGAGATTTTTATTAAAAATCCATATATTTAATGTTTCTTACATCATAATCATATCTGAAAATTGTAATTTAGTATTTGGATAATTTTTTAGGTTTCCCAATTTGCAGTTAAAACCTTATTTTTGGTAATGTGGAGTAGTTTTGATAAAATGGATCACACTACATGTTTATTCAAATTATTTCATAGATTTCTCACATGGTGTTTGATATTTTGAATATGGTTATGTAGAATGAATACATTTATGGCATTCTGTTGATTTTATATTCTTTTTTAGGGCTTGAAATGAATTGTTTTTAAATAAAATTCATGCCTTGTGGTCGATAAGATTCCTAGTTTGAATTTATGAGTTGAGTGTTGTTTAAAATGATTGGTTGGTATTTATAATCATATTGGAAGGGGGAAAATAAATTGTTTGGGTTTTCCTATAAGGATTACAAGTAGGTTTTGGTTTTTAGAATGAAGTTGTATTGGTTTTATAGTATTTTAACATGTGTTGCTAATGGATGGCTCGTTTGGATCATTTATAAATAGGGATGTGTAATGGATTAACAATATGAATATTATCAAGAGGTTAATAATGATTTTAAACATAAAATATTGGGTTCCCACATCATTACTAAATGTGGTATTTGTGTCTTTGAAAAATGTTGTTTAGGAAAAAATGATTAAAGCCCCATTTGGCCTTTCCTAAAAATGAAAAACAAGTGTTTTACTTGTATATACCATGTTGCAAAAATTGGTATTGTTTTATGGTCCATGAGATGATTTTATTAAATTTTTTTAGTGCCGAAAAATATGGTTGGTTATGGTTTAGTTGGGAATTTATCAATAAAATAGTATTTTTGAATGAGTTTTATTTACAAAGGCGCATTACATTCTTTGAATTTTTTTTATTAAAATATTATGTGTTTTATTGATATGTGAAAGAAATGTGAAGCATATATTTGGGGTATTTGTGTGGTTATGGTATGGGAATTGAATATTCAAGTGGGATGTGTATTTGATAATATGTGAAACATGATTGAGAACTAAGTAGAATCCCAAGTATCTAGGCGGGTGGATGTGTACTAGTATGTTAGTGATCATGTGGGGGTTTGGCCGATGTTTCACGTAGCATGTTTGATGATGAAAACACTAAATAAATAATGATGATGATGTTTATCAAGGACCAAATTGGTATGGGTATTCTCCCTAATAGTTTCTAATGTTTATGAGAAAAGATATTTATTATTGTTCCCTTCATTAAGATACGATGTACCTAGGGCTCAGAACTAACTAGTTCATAGGGTTGTTCTCATGAAATGTGATCTTCTGATATTTTTTAATCACCGTCGTCCTATGATATGTTTTTTTGGTAAATTTTGTAGCGTGTTTTCATTCTTTAAAAGTGTATATTCTTTAAATCAACCCTCTTGAAATCTATTTTAATTTTTATGTATCAATTCATTGAAAAATGGTAAGAAAGAAAATTTGATTATTAAACTTGAATGTTTTTGACTAATAATAATTCTACTATAATACATCATTTGGAAAACATAATTTTATATATTTTATTTAAATTCTAAAATTTATGTTTCTTTTATATTAAGTGAAGTTAACTGGGAATTGAATATAGGGATAACCTACGAAGATTTAAAACTCACTCCTATACTCTTGTTCTATTTTTATCCCTAGTAAAGTTTTCATATTTATTTCGATCGCCTTGGGTGATGTGTGATCATTCTATTGCAGAGTGACTAGTAGGGTCATCTGAAGATAGTTTTTTTTTGAAGTTTCGTTGGTTGAGAAGTTGGTTTAGCAGTAATTGAAGTTTCCTGAATAAAAAATGTTATGTTTTTTTAATGTAAATGTATTTTGGGCTTTCTATTTATATATAATGCTTGTTTTATTGATTAAATTTGGTCGAAATCATTCCATTGTGTACTATATCGATGCCCTCAGTTCTTTTCTCCATCCTAGGAGGATCAGGAATGACTCTTTGGACTTTTTGTGGGATAGCCTAGGAGAATGGTTTAGGGTAGACTCTTTCTAGTTCATGACTTGTGACATAATAATTCTACTATGAATAAAATTAATATATATATATATATATCCATTAATTTTAATCACTAAATATTACAATTGAAAATACAAAAAAAATTCATGGATATATACAACCAACCATATCAAAAAACTATGTATTCCTTTTCCTATTTTTGTATACTATATATTATTATAAAAAGTAATATACTTAATATAAATAATGTTTACATCGTTTTTTTATTTTCTAAAATAATGTTATGTGTATGAGGAAAAACAATATAACAAATAATGGCACATGTGAAAATCAAAGAGGATACTACTCAAAGTGAAACCTTTTCCTCTAAACATCAATAAGATGTTGACATGATGTTTTATTCAAAACATAAATGGAATAATAAATTTTAATTTGGTTAGTTAAAATATATATAATAAAATTATATTTATTATTCTTGTGGTTTTTCTGATTATGACGAGATTCAATACATAATGTTTGATAATTTCATCTCACATTATAATTCGGTTAGATATATGTCTTATTCATCAATAATTTAGTAAGGGTGGTTTATATACAACCCATTAATGAATTCTATGATTAATACAATAAAATACATTGGTATTTATATAGAAATTTCACGATCTTTCTTTCTTGAGTTTTATGGTTCAAAAGTTACCGAATCGGTAATGTAATTTTCACTCAATTTTCATCCTTTGAGAATTTTTTTTATGAACCAATGTTATTTAAGGGGTTTATATGATTCCTATTGATATTTTCTATCATGAATATCAATCTATTTCTTGATATTTTAGGAACCATGAAATTTTATTTTCCTACAAATGTTGTATGACTCAATGTTACAACGTAGAAACCATTTATGAAAACTATATCATCATATATCTAGATTTTTTATGATTATTTTTTCATTGATAATATATAATTATAAATATATAAATATATCTCATGTGTATTCCTTCCCAAGGTCTGTTAATGTTATTTTAGTTAATGGTACAATTTTTTATCTTTGGTGCATAATATGACTAAAAATGTATTTCCAAAAACGTTTAACATTCCCTCTCTCTTTGGTCAGAATCATGTGTTCTTTAAAATCAATGTTTTTTAATTTATTTTAAACTATTATTCAATTATTTGATGATCTTTAAGATATATTTTTACCCAGTTTTTCATTAAGAAATTGGATTAAAAAAGGATTCTTATTTTTTTATAGAACGTTTTTATATTTTTACGGTGAAATACGAATGATTTGGTGTGCGAATTTTTCATACCATATTGACCGAAAATCCCATTATGGTTCATTTTAAATATTCAAATAATATTTTTTTAAACATCATGTTTTCTAATTATTGTGTAAATTCATTTTTCTAATGTTGTTTTCAATGAAAATATATGTCAAAAAAATATTTTTAAAAAGTGTAATAAAATTATTTTCGAAACATCTTTTATATATTTCAAAAGCCAATTTTTGATGAAATCGATTCGATGGCATTTAAATTCATACTTAATGTGTTCTAAAATTAATTTTAAATAACAGTATTTTCAAAATTATTTTAATTGCCTTTTATATGTTATCACAAAAAATGGTTATCAATTTTTGTTATACATTTTCATATGATTTGAAAGTTAAAGTGTCTTTAAAACAATTTCATGTTTAGTTTATATTTTTTCAAATTATTTTAGATGTAATGATTTTTATTACAAAATAATTAATTATTTAAATGTTTTTTCAAAAATGTTTTTTTGAGATTTCTCAATGGTTCCTTTTTTATTTATTGATCTATATTTTCCTAAATATAATTTTAAAACTTTCATGTGTATTAAAAATAAATTTTTCAAGAATAAAGGATATGTTCCTAATCAAATTATATTTTAAATTTCATTCAAATTTATTTATATTATAATATTACATCCTTTGTTGTTATACATGCCTTTCGGGTGAAATTATTCCTTGTTTCCTTTCATAGTCATTATGTGATGGGTTGTTTTTCATGGAATATTGTTTAGGAAACATGTTTCTATTTCGTGGGTTATAATTTTTTGAAACCCGCTTCATTTTATGGGTTAACATTTTAAAAAATGGTTATGAAACTTGTAAATTTTTTCACAAGTTATGCATGATTACATCCTTATAATACGGATTTAATTTAATGAGTTATGAAATTGTTGATTACGATTTTGTGGAAAATTTATATATGATTTCATTATGATATGTATGGGGCATAAATTTCAATCCAATGAATTGGTTAATGATTTATATCTGATCATATAGAATATCATTATTTTTGGAGTGAACCTTGAAAACTAAGGTGGTCATTGGAGTGAACAATGACTAAAAACATTTTTCGGGGAGTGAAGTAATACTACTAATTTTTCAATTGGAGTGATCTTTGTATAATCAGACATTATAAGTAATGAACCCATTATACTATGAAATCTCTTGAATAAATGAATTCAAATCTTTGTATATCATTTTATATGTTAATGATTCTACTATAACTACATGTATCATTCTGATATCATGATTTCATGGATAATGATAACTATTTCATTGTGATACATGTCACATGAAATGAAAATCCATGAATCATTTTTACTATATTATGATATACTAGTTATGATAAAAAGATGTTATGATCCTATTCTCATACCTTAATTCTCATATTTATTCTTACATTTCTCCTTTTATTACCTTTAATGAGTATTTGAGATCAACAATTTTTATAGTTACTTTCATAGGTTATAAAGATAAGTGTTATGTGTGATGGGAATAATATGGTTTATAGTCATGAATTAACTATTGGGGTATAATTTAGTTCACTCATACAATATTTGTATGCTTCCATTATTCCAAAATAACTACACTAATATATTATTTCAACGTATTGTTGAAATTTATTATGTATTATGAAAAAATTAATTTAATGTCCATGTATATTATAATAGTGTCCTTATATGGTATTTATACCAAGAAACTTCCATCCTGGTGATTGTATTGTGAAATATTATTACACTAATACTATATACATGATGTCTTTTTCTATTTAGTTTTCCTTCTAGGACCCACCGAGGGTTCCACTTTTCATGATATTCCCTATAATGACCTCAATTGTATAATTTTTCCACTTAATTGATTAGTGTCAACGATATAAATAAATACAACCATGTTATATTATAATATTCATATTTTATTTATATTATTTATGTAATTCATTTCTCTCTTTTATGGCTTCCTTCTTCCCACTTTGGGAATTTTATACCTTTATTCATTATTGTAAAATACATGAAATATCTATTGTGTGTTGGGACTTCATTATATGTTCTATAACGTTATCATATGAAAAATTATTGATCATCTATTAATCATTGATTTCGAGGATTTTCTATTAGATATATTTTATTTTGATTCATATTTATTACTTATTACATTTCCATTCCTTTAGTTTTGAAATCAGAAACACGTTCACAACACATTGTTCCAAAACTATTTATGTCAAAATTATCTATATTGAATTTTATTGAAAAAATTGTTTTCTAACATAAGTATAATGACTATAATTTATTAATTATATATTATTTACATTACATAATAAGATACATCATACTGATGGTGTGTCTGATTATTAAAATGACTTTTTTTGGAATTATGGTTAAACATAAATTTTCTCTACATATCTGTTATTAGTACTAACCATCAGACATACAATGATAAAATTAAATATAACTAATACATAATCATATAATCATATAGACAATCAATAATGAATTTCAGTATAGAACCAAAATTTTATAGTAAGAAGAACATAATATTTGAATATATCATAATGAACTAATTTAGCATTGTAATGGTTCTAAAAATGGTGAAGAAAATTTGGTTATGTTAGAATATTTAGAGGAATAAAAGTGTATATATTTTGAGTCCACTTGAATCAAACTCATAAATATGACCATTGGAGATTCACTTATAAATATCCATCTATTTGAATAGTTTGGAGCTAATCTCATTTTCAACTCGTTAGTTATATTGTTTTCATTTCATAAAAAAATCATTCCAATTTCATTATAATACATTATATAGTTATAGTTCTAAAGAATCATTATCTAGTTGATTCATTTAGATAAATATATATTTTGTAATCATATGATAATAATTGTAATGATCGATATCTTCTAAGGATAGGATGATAGTGAATCTGATCAATTGGATTGAAAACATATGGGAATAGAAATAGCAACACATATTGTCAAATTGGTTGATTCATAGTATTAAACGATAGATCTTATTATGATCATTTTATCAAAGTATTTCTAGTTAATGAATGCCTAGAATAACATAAAGTAATAAACTATAGAATCCTTTAGTCAATGTTGTTGAATACATTACTCTTAATGTTTATGGAGTTAAATATATTAATATATATTTTATGTGTTTCTTACTTTTACTAGTTGTTATATTGCTTATTTCTAGATGTATATTCCCATTTTCATGTAATATAAAATCATCCTTATTAAATTTTATTAATTGTATTGTATTATATCAGATTTACTGAGAATATGATAATAAAAACCATTTAATGAATCAGATCAACATTTTTTATGATTATTTACACTTATCATTGGATAAAGTTAGAGTCATATAGATTTATAAGATTGGGTTTTGTGTTTTGATTATATTAATATTTTTCAACTTTTTTCCAGAACACTCTTTGTATTTAGATCCATCAATGATACTTGTAAAATTTTACAAATGGTATCAGAGAATGCTTATACTAATTATTTAATTTTAATTTTTTAACTTATTTTACATAGTAAATGTTTCTTTTTTTATATAAACTTCGTATTTATAAATTTTATAGAATTAGTTTTTATTTGTAAAAATGATTATATGTTATTTTGTCATGATGGAAGGTATGAATATTAGATCAATTGATAATATAAATGATATTCATCAATATATCATTGATTAGAATGAATATGAATATTGGTTAGATTGAAATGAATAGTTTTTTATCATCACTGGAGTTGCAAATTTACTACTTCTTATTGAAAAATATAAGATTACTATGTTCTATGAAAATGAATTTCTATATTCATATATAATAATGTGACATTTATAATACATTTGAGAGAAAATTGGATGTAACCCATTTTCACATTAAATGTTATTGAAATAAAAAAAAACTACGTTTATAGATTATTACAATGCATTTTTTTATCTTCATAGTAAGTTTACAAGATAGACTAAATAATTCTGAATATTATTTTTAGTTTATAGTATGATAGATAAAACGAACATAATGATGAAATTTTGTTTGAAATAAATTATAGATAAAATGTTAAATGACTGGGTATGAAAATGAAAATATGTGGGCAATAAAATAAATATTACCAAATTTACACTTAATTATTTGATTAGAAACCACATTCAATACGAAGGAATAATAAAAAGATATGATGATAAATCTAAAAAAATAATACAATTTATGTATCTACAATATCCTGTATTTCTAAAAATGGTCAATCACCATTGAAAGTTGTACAATCTTCAATGACGAAGGATGAAATTGAATATTTAGATTCTAGTATATTAAAACATCATATGAATGATATTTCTAGTCTTTCTAGAAGTTTTAAAAAGATAATTCGAATGACATATTTTCAAATAAAAAATTGAAAAACCCATAATGATACGGGTGAAACTATGATTATTATATCACTATTTATGAATGTTAGAAATTAGAACATATTAAAACAAATTCTATAATGTTGAAATAGAATGGTAAAAAAGAATGAAATATAGACATAAATTCCATGAACTATTTTTAGTTTAATGGAAATAATGTTTGGAATTCTTCTGCACCATGTATTTCTAGTAATATATATTATTTTGAAAATTCATATGAAAATGAATTATTCATGAAAATGAAGATTGGACTTTTATGATAATTTACCAATAGTAAATCACTGACTAATTAAAAGGGATTATACACAGGAATCCCTAATTAATGATATAATAAATAAAAAAATTTCTGAAGAGAAAAAATATGCATTATCTAATGAAGAAGCTTCCATGATAGAAGATAAACATTACCTACGATATTACGATGTTTAAAAATCCAAAAAAATACTAGTAATTAAATATATCATGATTTATAAAAATATTTATAATGAACATTATTATATTTAAAACACATATTCAAAAAATGATATATTGATTCATAAAAAATATATATTTCAAAATAAATTTTTAAAATTTATTTTACAAAAATATATTTTATAAAAATATTTTAAAAACATTTCTTCTAAGAATAATATTTTACAGCCAAATTTTTATTAAAATAGTTCATGTACTATTTCAAATGAGGTATATTAAAATTTAAAACCAAAATTTCTATGATGAAGAACAGTTATCAACTTTTTCCACTAGTTGTGAAAACATAGATTAATTATAAATTAAAAATAATCGTTGTAGTAATAATACAAAAATGGGTTTATGAGTAGTAAACTTGTTTTTAGTAATAATTGCATTCTTCCAAAAATTGAACCTTGATGAAGTAGCTGTCAAAGTGGCTGTCACTCGAAATGACAAATTATTAATAAATTTCCAGTCTATTTTATTTCACAAGGATTATTTTTCTAATCAAATGTTTTTACCAAATATTTTTTTCTAAATTAACTAGACAAAATATGTTTGGGGTTATGAACAACTAATTATTTTGTTTTTTGGATAGAAAATATAGTACAAAAACAATTATAGTAGGTACATATATATTGGATTTTCTAGGAACATGAATTGAAATAAATATTTCTTCAAGATAATAATCAAGGGGAATGTGTATAAATTAACATTCAGAGATAATAATCAAGGGGGAATAATTGGTATAAGTAACATAGTACTTCTTTGAAAATCTTGTATTTTTTTTTAATTTTATTAATTAAGAATAACCATACAATAATATCTAAATTATGAGAAGGAATTTACATGTTCCCCTTATGAATTATTACATAATTTAAATATTTCCAATAATAAATTTATTCTTTATTCCAAATGGAAAGAGAATGTTTACACACTAAACATAGATGTTCATAGGAGCCAATATATACCATGCATAATATCAAAGGTTGATAAATATTGGGTATGACAATGAGTTTATATTTATTTACTAATGATGGTATTGAATATATGCACTCATCACATAGAACGACCCTCAATAGTTGATAGAAGATATCAATTTTTTCATGACATTACTTGATGAATGATTAGTGAAAAATTAATTGCTCGATATTTTTTGGCTGAAGTAGTAAGTACTAACTGAAAATATATATATAACATATTAATTATAATTTTTTTAATAATACTCTCTTTGAGTTTGGGACCTGATAAAATCCAATGTTTTTTAATTCAATGTATTTGAATAAAAATTATTTAGTATAAATAATATAGATAAAATATATAAATTTTGACATATTTATGATTAAGGAATATTTTTAGGTTATTCAACTACATGACATGATAATTATGTAATAAGAAAAATTATTGTATAGTTGAGGAAAAAATTCATGTAATGTTTGATGAAACTGATCCATTTTATTCAAAAAACATCAAACAATATTCTTCGATGTTACTTATAAAACATATTTTCTGCCATTAATAGAAAAAATTTCTAATATGGAAATATCTCAATAATTATATATTGATGTTATTCGTGTGGGTTATTTTCAATATATATATTAAGAAAAAACTTTTACATACCAAATAAGTCAGTTTTTTCCTAGTAATCATCCTACTAAATTTAAAATTGTTGATATAGGTAAAATAGTATGAATTATATGTTCCTTATGAAATGAAATTGAACATCAACATTTAATATCCTAATTCGGACCTAAGAGTACTTACATGTCTATAGGTGAATAATATTTTATTATGAAAATTATGGATGAACTCAATATTTTTTAAATAAAAAATTCTAGACATGACTTGAATGGCATATAAAATCTACTTTAGTTACAGTAAAATTGGTATTTTTGAATAAATATGATGAAAATGGAATAATATTTATAGAGAAATATATAATTAATTCAAATATATACAATTAAACAAATGATAATGGATTATAATGAAACATATACAATAGTATAATGAATTGAACTTATTAAAATACCTATACCCTTTTACATTTTTTTTCAAATTATTTCAAATTAATGTGATGTGCCATTCTCTTAATGGATATGTTCAAGAGAAAGTGTTTGTTTTAGAACCAATATGTTTTTAAATTAAATTGTATCTATTATATGTCTATTGACATATGAATGTACATAATGTACTTAAAGAACCATATAGGAATGTGTATGAGAGATTAACATCATTTTTCTTTCAATAAATATGTTTTGGGAGCTATGGATTTAATTTTTTTATTAAATAGTTATTGATAATATTCTAATTATACTAATTTAAGTTAAATAAATTATAATCGGGTTAACTAATTTTTTTTTAAAATAATCCCTTATAGATCATATGATGTGTCAGTTTGAAATTATTATGATGGGTGAGTTGACATATTTTATTGGTTTTAAAATTACACTAACACATGAAAGAACTTTTATAACTCAACATAATTTTATAAATTATATTATAATATTATTTGGAAATGAAAATAATAAAAGTAATAATACTCCCATGGTTGCCTCAAATGGATAATATCATATAGATTTCATAAAACCAAGTGACTGTAAAAATTTTATTGTAATGATTATAATTTTACTTTACATAATATCTAGTCATCATGATTTAATATTTTCAAAATGATTATTTGGTAGATGTGAATATTTTAAAAAAATATCTCATCTAAAATATAATAAATTAATTTTTTATTATCATAAGGGAAAAAATATTTAATCATATTTTATTCTATTTAAAATAAATAACTAAAAGGTATCTAGAAAATGAATTGGAAGGATATGGAATAGACCAGAAAAGTACAAACATAACATTCAATTTATTAGGAGAATATTTTGTTTCTTGTCCATGTAAAATTATTACACAATAGAACATTAAATTGATAAAACTAAAATCTTATTAGTATGATTTTTTTATGATCAAGTTTTGTAGATGGAACCCCCTATCATAAACCATGGCATTATTTTTTTTAAAAACAAGAATATGTTGTGAGAAAAAATTGTATTTATTTATGAAAAATTCCATGATATATATCAAATTATAATAACATATAAATTAGAAACCATTTAAATATGGATGGAATAAATAAAATATATATATTTTTAGAATTAATTTGATGCAATGAACAATTTGATGATATTATAACAAAATACATTTTTTTCTAGTTGATTTGAAAAATTAGAAATAAACATTGAATGATTAATGATAAGTGATCATTCATATATGATTCTTATATACCCTTATTCTAATGATAATATACTAATAAACATATTCTTAGTAGATTTTTTTTTGTTTTTCATAACATTTAATTTTTAATAAAATATTTTATTTATAAAAATTTATAGTTTTTCCAAAATATTTTTTGTTGTTAATAGTTTTTTCCTATAGTCATTTAAAAATTTGATTGTCTGAATTTCCATAGTGGTTTATGGAATTAAAATTTGATTTAGAATATCCTTGATCAAAATTCATTACTAATATTTTATGATTATGAATCTATCATAATTTTTTAAAATAAACTATCATTCAAAATCATTATTTATGAATAATATTAATATTTTTATTCATCAAAATACAACAAGAAAATGTTAATCATTTTGATGAATCTGTCTACTATAAAAGTTACCCTTCAATTATTTTATGTTTTTGACTATTTAATTATATTAATTAATAAGTTATATTGTTGGTAAAATTATGTTTTAATAAAAACATTTATTTTTTTAAAATAAATTATTAGTTGTTCTAATTGGAATGATTATTGATCCAATAAATGTTTTAAATCATTGAGATTTCATATAATCATTATTAAAAATCATTGACTACATCTTGTAAATTATACCACAATGGTTTCAATCTCGACTATTAATTTATTTATGTTTGTTGAATCATATACCTCAATTCTTTTATAATGGTGAGTCACTCAATTTTCCCACATCAGTTATCAAGTATTTTATTACTAATCTGTTAAACACATCAAAACTGTAAGTCTAATTATTATCCTTTACATAACAATGTAGTCCAAATTTTACTTCCAATAAAACCATAAAAAATGAAGCCAACTAGTTTCTGTTTTGGGAAATATTCTTTGGGAGTTACTAGTTTGAAAACATCAATTATAATCTTATATGGGTTATTTTGTTTCAATTTTGGGATGCAATTTTTGTGGTTAACCATGATCAATATTTTCATCACTATTATCCAAAGGTAGTTTCTGAGTTTACATAATATTTTTAAATTGATAATGAATATGGATGGGATAAGGTTTACATTTCCACATTTATTAAAAAAAAAATATCTCTTATAAAGGATTAGTTTTATTTGTTATTGTTCATTCTGAGGGTGAAGAATATTTACCATCTCATATGTTAGAAAATAATCATGGATCCTTTTTAATGAATCCGGAAGATGACTCAATATTATCATGTTATTAGAAATTTTGAAATGTTTATCAACTTACTCTAGGAAACATAGTCATTTATTTATGGATAAAATGGTATTTGATCCTAATTATCGATGATAGAGATACTCTGAAAGAATCATATATTTTTTGATTATTTAGAAAAGAATATTAATATTCAGGATCAAATTTATTAAAATTGAGAATATATAAACTACATTCATATTATTATAGATTATAAATCTTCTAGTTTTTATCTTCATGATGATACTGATGTTAATGTATCTATTTAATGAGGAAAATAAATAGCATCTATCTAGATAGAATATATCATTCATTAGTAAAGAAATTATTTCCAAGAGGAAACTAGAATTTGATTTTAATCCAATGAATTTTGAATAAATATTTTATGGCGGATAATCTTAATATCAATCCTCTAGGAACCTTGTGGAAGCTGGAAATAATAATAGAAGAATAGTAGAAACATCTCCATTTTTTGAACAATATTAAAGAGATGAGATTTTCTGATGATGAGTTTAAGAATATTAAGGAATATAATGACAAAAATAGGCAACTGGATCTAGAATATGATCATAATCATTATTAATCCATCTAATTAATGTTTTGAAAAATTAAATAGATTCATTGATAATATAAAATATGAATTAAAAGGTAGTGGATTCAATAATAAATGTTTATTGAGAGCTTTATGAAATTTCTTGAGAGAGATTTTGATAATCCATTACTTCATATATCCCACACTAACCCATTCATTATAGAATTATTTTTAGATGTTGAAAAAAACATAGTTTTTTCTTTGGAATTCACTATAGTGGTAGATAAGGTAATGTGAAGGATATTTTTTGAAGAATTGGATACATATGCAAGAGAGATACAATTGAAACATAAGTTAGATGAATTGATGTTTTAGAATAGTAATACATATACCTAAATTGTATGAATATGTAGAATAAGATGGAAATTATGAATGATGAAATGAACAAGAATACCCATTAGAAGATGAAGAATTTGTAATGGTAGAAGAAGATAAATAATTAGAAGAGGAATGAAAGGAAAATGATTGAGATGATAATGAAGAATCCCCAAAATATATACTATTATTTAAAATGGAATAATAAGATTCATATTCATTAGATTTACCCTCATTGACTCATAATGATGAAAATTCATAATGTAATTATGAATCCAAATACACATTAAAAATAAAGTAAATTCATCTTCAAAAAATTAACATGATTAAGAAAACATAGAAGAAACATTTTTGAAAAATATGAAACCCATAAGGATGATGAAATTATTGATTTTTTTATTAAGGTCTCCTAAAAGATACTACAAATTTAAATGAAGTGTATTGAGTAACGAGAAGTCCAAAACTACCCCATGATGAAATTGATAAATCGAACTTAGAATAAACTATTACTCAAAAGGAGAAGATTTTATATTCATTTCATTGAAAATATTCACCAAAAAAATTCTATATTTACCATCTATTTAATCAATATGTATATTGATTTAGTAGTATATGAACAAAAAATTCAAGTCCCTAATGTTTTTGACTGAATGAGTGATATAAGTAGAGATCAATTTGAATGTTTTTAAATAAAATTTTCAAGGAAATATGTCTTCTTACAATAATATAGTGAGTTGGTAAAACTAAATAGATACTGATTTTCATCTTTATGATGATCAATTTCTAAAATTATATCATCTTTTTTATATATAGTGGATTCCTTAGACATGTTATAATTATATTTTGTTTAGATATTAAGGTTTATAGAATTATTCTACGATAAAAAATATGATTAGCCTGAGGATGTGAATGTATTGAATGAAAAGATGCATGATATGTAGTTGGAGATGTGCAAAATAAGATCATCTGATGATAAATTGATCATAATAAAGTATTTGAATAAATATTTATCTAAGGGAGATAAAAATTCAATGATGATGTGTGGAAGCATTCTATTTTTGATGAATATGATACAATGCTACAGAATGAACACGTGGAGTTCAAGAAGATCATGTTTTTTAAGAGGATGAATAATAAATAATGATAATTTTAGTAACTCTTGATTTATTTTGTAAAACATTTTAATTTTAAAATAGAGAATTATAATTTCATATAATTCTAATTTTCTCGATTATTTTCAAATTCAGATTGGTTATATTACAATTCATATTTAAATGGATTATTAGTAAGATAAATAACTATTATTTTGTTTGACATTTTTAAAACATTAATGAATTTTATTATTATTTTTTATTCAATTTCAAAATCACAAAGGTGTAGAGTGTTTTATTATGTGGGAGTCTTTAATGTAAATGGGTTTAATTTATATTAAAAGATAATTTTTTCTCTTCCTACGGAGATGGATTCATTGAATGTATAGAAATGTTCTTTATGGAATAATTTTTATAATAATATCCATCATATTCAAAATAGTTTCAAACACAGGGAAGTCATACTGTAATGATTAAATATACCTTTATTAAAAAAAATTGTGCAATATTTTTTAATGTTATTATACATTTTTGTTTTGTGGATTGCGATTCCAAAAAATATGGAGATTTTTTTATTCAGAATTGTTAATTATTAATTTATCAATCCATCAGTTTCTATAATCACACAAAAACCGTTCTTCATTGTATACTACCATTTTGAAACAATTATTTCTATATTTTTTTTATAAAACATTACATTCAATAGTAAAATGTATTGAAAATATAATATTTACCTTACTCATTATGATATTTCAAACTAACGATGTGTCTGATTTTCAGAATGAATATTGTTCAGACCAGTGGGTAGACATATATTTTTTCTACATGAATGGAAAATGTTATGAACATTGGAAAAATCTGTGTATAGATAAAAAGGAATAATCATCATTCAATTTTGTTTATTCATAATCAATTAGAAATTTAATCATAAAATAAAATATATAAAATTCAAAGAACATAATAATTTTTTTTATCATAAGGAATACTTTTTGACTTATAATGGTGGTAAAAAATATTGTTTTACATTCAGTTATTCTAGAACATTGTGAGTTATTAAAATCAAAGTTTTTAGTTTTTTCCATAAAATATAAATAAGATTGTTCAAGCATCACCTATTAATATCATGAAATTCGAATAGCATGGAGATGATAACATTCACAGCTAAATCAGCCTAATATTTTCTCTCAATGAACATATATTTCCAATGTCTTCATAATAGGTTGGATTGTTTTAATTCTATTTAGTCATTGTATGGGTTTTTTCCATTGAAAATATTTTTCATTTGTAATTACATGTTCGATCCTTATTATTGAAGAGTGATTCTAGGTATATAGAGAAAATGAATCTATTTCATTATATCAATGTCTTATATGAGTATGAATAGAGACAACAATTATTATATTGAGGTCTTCCATGTATAGTAACACATAGATTATTCCCATCATTTTATTGAGGGTTATCCAATCATGGTAAGATAGACATTACATTATGTATAAATTTTTTGATACCTTTATTTAAGGTTATTTTGTAATTCCTCGACACCAGAAGCCAAGATTTGGTTCTTTATTACATAACATTGGAATGATAAAATTAAATCATGTCTCAAAAGACGGATCAGTTTAGTAGCTTTGAAGATTCTGGATACATTCATGAGATTTAATTTACATTATAAGATTAAAAACTACAAAAACGCTATTTCCATCGACCAAACTCATATCCCCTCAGACTATTCCTGCAAGTCAGTCATAAAATACATCTTTGCATCTTGGGAAAAATAAAAAATAGAAAGGGGTGAGCTCAGATTCAAAGTAATGATAAAAATATAGCAGAAACTTTCATAAATAATCATAAACATTTAAGGAATTGTATAAGTTTAAAAAAGTCCTTTTAAACTTGAACATCAACATAATATGGCAAAGGTAAAATCAAATAATTCCATTTATATATTCACATGGATATTATACTAGTTATATAATCACATTCAATATCAATATCAATATTCATAATGATGGAATGCATAATGCCAGAGATCATAACCACATAGTTAAGGGCTTATGTTAAGAATACAAATATGATTTTGTCAAGGCCTTATGGCAAGACGGTATTTTGTCTCATGAGACCTACCGATGCATTAGGGAGCTATAGCGGGCTCCACCCATCACATATTAAGTCCAATGCATTCCTCATATGAAAATGTTTAAACATAACATAATCATTTGTATTAAAACTAAAATACGAAATGTCAATACTTTATCAATAATCCAAGAATGGTGAAAAATTACACATCCACAGTCAATCATATCGCTAAACCTTCAATACAATATGTATGTTTTGTATCATAATATATCAACTTCAAATAAGCATATAATCAATCAAAGGATGTTGAAATAGATGTAATCATACCCATTTTTAGAGAAATATCTATTTCTATTTTAAAATAATTTAATATTCATATAATTATAAAGGAAAACATTTATTTTGGAAATATTATTATAAGCATGTAATGGAAACTTTTTTCATGTTATAATGGTGGAATATAGCCGCACCTGCCGTATAATTTTTTAAAAAATATTCATACCTTATTTTTGTCGAAAATGTTATAAAGTACATTGTTTGGAAAATGATGGAAAGATTCCATCCAAAACATATAAGGTCTAATAATGATATAAATTAATTAAACCAATTGTCTAGTAATATTAAAAATGTTTTGAAATACATTTCATTAATCTTGGATGCGGATGATAAAGAGTTCCCAGTAGATACTTACTTAAAAACAACCTCAGATGATAAAGAGATTGTGAAAATAACCCTTACCATGTTTTTTCCTTGGTCGAGGGTATTTTAACCTCCTATATAATGGTTAAATCTTTGTTATTAAATTATAAAAGAACCATATAAATTAATATGATATCATATATGATATTATAATATTTCTTTTTAATGATATTTCAGTAGTATCGTCATTTAGGGTGTTAATTGATTTGTTTTCCATTATATGGTTTGTTACGTAAGTAATTATTTGTGGATAGAATGTATATTATTAATATTTATAATTATATTAAGTTTTTAAAAATTATTTTTAACCATAAAATGAAAATTGGTCGTCAATGGATACGTTGAGGAATGAATATCATCGCTTTCGTGGAGACGGTAATCCGTACGTACACACGAGTGACAATATAATTATTTTGATATTAAACTAAAATAATATTGGATGGTGTATAATATATAATGAATCATTATCATGATATATTTATTATTTACATGAAATATAGATTATTATTATACCCATCCAAATAATAATGTATTGACTAACAACTACACCACGACGTAGAGACGGTAAGCCGTACGTACTCATGTATGGTGACATGTAATTCAAAGGATGGATAGAATAATGAATATGGTTTTACCATATTTATAACACCATCACAATATATATAAGATACTGTAGGTTTTATTTTAGAATGGAATCTACATAGAAAAAGGAAGTGGAAGAAGAAAGGAACATGAAATTGGTGATGAAACATTTACCTCTTCTTCAGGTTTTTCCTTTTGATTTGATCAAAAAGGATCCTTATGTTAGCATTATGACTAAATTAAGTCCTCTAGGATAAAGGTAGGACAATTTATAGGGTATTTTGGGAGGTTTTTTCTGATCCAAATTGCATTGAAGGTGTTCATTTGAGAGAAGGGGAAGTTCCCTTTTATAAGTGGGGTGACAAGCACCTTAGGAAAAGATTGAAATATTATTTTATAATTAGATAATATGGTTTATAATGGCTCCAAAATGAATTATTTAATGTCTTAGGTGGAAATGGGTTGATAAACACTCATCAAATAGGTTTTAGGTAGGTGTGGGTCACTATATTAACCATATCTTTTAGATTTAACTCTTAGTTATATAGTATGACATTTACAATGTCTCTTTGTATATTCTATTATATAGTCAATAATCATACTATAAACATCCAAGATAACCCCATGTGGCTAATTAATGATATATATAATATTAGTTAATTCTTTTGGATGAACCTTTTAGTTTTAGGAACGGAATACATACTAATAATATAATATTTGTTTTAAAAACTCTTTTATGTCAATTTTGACACTATCTTCTATTTTGTTTTTGTTAAATTCATAAAAACATTATTACTTAAAAAAAATTAAATTACTCAATCCAACATGTAAGAGTAACATATAAAATTCGTGGATGGCATCAAAACTTTCAAATTATGTTTATTTTAACATCTATAATACCATTTATTTGATTCATTCATAAATAAGGAAAATACTGCTTCATCATTGTGTCATAAATAAATTTAATTATTCAATGTCTAAAAATTATAAATAAAATACGATTATTTTTGGAAATAATTTTCGATTTATAATTAATATTTATAATCGAAGATATAACATATGTAATCATTTATAAAAATTGTTTTACTAAATGTTATTTTCTTATGAAGTTTTTGTATTTACATTAACATAATTAATATAAAGTGTAATTATCACTTAGAAGTTGCTCCATGGGATCCCAAAATCGATCCAAGCATGCCCCTGGTCAGACATGTATCAGTCAATAGGGTTATGACATATGTTTGAGTAATTTATTGTTATTATAATATTACTTTTTTACAATTATTTACCGGATTTACCCTTTAACCAAGGTAAATAAAATAATTATCGAAAATTTTATTCAAAATTTCATAAAGTAAAAGTGGCCTATTTACACAATTTGGACTTAATTATTCAAAAAATGGAATATGTATTTCTTAATTCATATCTCATAAGTGGTAGAAAATAATTTAAAATTAATACCTATTGTCAAAACAAAAATCATGTTTTTAAGAAATAATAACTATCATAAGTTTGGCACATGCTTATGTCCAGTATAAATATGAAATTACGTCCAGTGTCCACCATTGGATTAAATGGTAAAAATATAATATAATTATACTTAAAATCCTCTCAATAGTATAACTGTTCACTATATTGTATTTGGACTAAAAAGGTTTTTTTAATTAAAATTTAGTATTTTCCACTATTCCTCGATAATTGAATGTTGTCGGAAAAATACAAACAATTCACCCTATGCTAATTCCGATATTATAAACCCAAAAATGAAGTCCATTTTAAAATATATGATTGGAAAAATATAAAAAAAGTGTATTTCTATTCATAACAGCTAGTTTGATTGGTTGCGATATGTTAGAATCTCGAAGTTGCGTACAATGCAAGTTATTGAATTATTCAAAGGAAAACGTATCGTGGAAGATTGGGGTGTAAGATTCTCTCTTACATCAAATAATTTCAACCTAAAAATTTCTATAATATTACTGCAAAAAAATACTCAAGTGGCTCTTTATCATTAGTTCCATGGGTTCCAACATTTCCTCATCCATCTTATGGTTTCTCTATATATCTTTCACAAGACGAGTCTTCTTGTTTCTCATCACATGTTATCTTGTATCAAGAACCTTGAAATGCGCTTCAAAATAAGGTAGATCAGGTTCAATTTTAATTTTTAATAGCTAAGTTCAAGCATTGGATCAGGCATGTATTTTCTCAACACTGATACATGGAATAGATCACGAACTTTGGAGAGACATGGCGACATTGTCAATCGGTAAGCTACAGCCCCAATTCATTCTAGAATTTCGAAAGTTCTGATGTACCTGTGACTCAATATACCCTTTTATTGAAATTTATAACACCCTCCCATAGAGATACCATCATGAAAACATGATATCCTACTTGAAATTACAAATCTTTCCTTCGGTTATCGGCATAGCTCTTCTACCTATTTTGAGATTCTTTGATGTGGGTTATGGTTACCATCGCCTTTTCCATCATTTCCTCAACAAGTTATGGGACTATAAGATTTCTTTCACTAAAATCATCCCAACAGGATGGTGTGAGACATCTATTTCCGTATAATGCATCATATGGTTCCATCTGAATACTTTAATGAAAGATATTGTTATAGAAAAAATATAACAGAGGAAAATATTGATCCCAAATACCTTGAAAGTCAAGTGAGAAGGATCTCAACATATCTTATAAGTTTTGAATAGTCCATTATGATTGTCCATCAGCTTGAGGATGGTAGGCCATGCTTTAATGATGTTTAGTATCCATGGATTTCTGAGGACTTTTCTAGAATCTTGATGTAAAATGTGGATCATAATCAGAAACAATTGATAGGGGTACTCCATGATGTATCAAAACTTAATTATTATATAGTCCTTCTAGACATTCAAGTGGTAAATCTTCTCTTATATAATGAAAATGTGCTGACATGGTAAGACAGTCAACAGTAACCCAGATTGCATCATTCCTTCTAGGAGTCTTTAGTAGTCCCATGAAAAAGTGCCTCGTAATATTATCCCACATCCACTCAGGTATGTGACTAGGTTGCATTAATCATCCAGGTTGTTGCCTTCCATCTTTCACTTGTTGACAAACCATACATCTTGACACAATATCCACAATATCCCTCTTCATGTTGTTCATCCAAAAATGTTCCTTCAAATATCTATACATTTTTTTTGCTCCTAGGGTGTATAGAGAAATTAGAGCTATGTGAATCGTCTAACAATTCTCTTTTTAGATCAGGTATATCTGGAACACAAAGGATCTTCCCAAATTTCAAAATTCCATCTTTATACACAATTTCACTCAATCTCCCATCATTCACAGCTTTAATCATCCTTTAAAACTCTTCATCATCAGTCTAAGAACACATTATCTTTTCTAAAAAATATGGTTTGGCAACAATTTGATAAATTTTTTTATGTTTAACCTTACATGGTTACCCCCATATCCATCTTTACTAGATCCATGAAAATCTAATCCCTTTCAACTCTCATATTTTCAAAACTCTATGATCCTTTCTTCTCAAAGCATCTTCCACCTTATTTGCCTTCCCCGGGTGGTAGTGTATGGAGCATTCATAATCATCAAGTAGATCAATCCATCACCTCTACCACATGTTGAGTTCTTTCGGTGAGAATATATACATCAAACTCTTGTGATCAGTATATATCTCAAATTTTTCACCATAGAGATATGTTCTCCATATCTTCAAAGAAAAAATTTACAGCTACTAACTCACGATCCTGAGTATGATAGTTTTTCTCATGAATTTATAGCTATCATGATGGATAAGAAATAATCCTATCATTCTGCATAAGGACACAACTAAGTCCTTTCTCTGATGCATCACTATAAATATCAAACCTGGAATTCCCCGATGGTAGATTCAATATAAGAGATTTGACTAATCTCCTCTTCAATTCATTAAAACATTCTTCCCACTCTTTTTTAAAACAATTTTATCCCATTTACATGTGAGCTTGGTTAATGGGTTTTCCCATCAGGAAAAATTATGGACGAAACGCTGATAATTACCTGCTCAACCAATAAAACGGCGTACCTCTGTTATAATCATTGGTGCAGGACACTCTTGGATTTCCTTGGTCTTAGAATGATCAACATAGATTCCATCCTTGGAAACAATATAGCCATGAAAAGAAATCTCTTGAAGCAAGAATTCACACTTGTTAAACATCCCAAATAATTCATTTCTTCTAAGAGTCTTCAGGATAATGCACAAGTAATTTTCAGGATCTTCGTAGCATTAAGAGTATAACAAATTATCATCAATAAATACCACTACAATGTCATACAATTATTCTTTGAAAACCCTAATCATTAAATCCATGAATACAGAGGGTTAATAAGTCAACACAAAAAAGCATTATTATAAACTCTTAATGACCGTACCTGGTTTGAAATGACGTCTTTAGAATGTCTTCCTTCATCACACACAACTGATGGTATTTAGATCCAAGTTCAATCCTTGAAAAATATTGAGATTCATGAAGTCAGTCAAATAAATCATCAATGTGAGGTAGGGGATTCTAGATCATTATTGTTTTTGCATTGATCTCCCTGTTGTCAATGCACAACCTCATAGATCCATCTTTCTTGTCAACAAAAGAACATGGTCTACCAATGGAGAAAAACTAGGGTGAATAATTCCCTTGTTACTGAATTCCTCCAGTTTTTTATTCAGTTCCACTAATTCCACAGTTTCCATTCTATAAGGGGTCTTTGATATGGGCCTTGAACCATGAATTAAATCAATTGAAAACTCAATTTCTCATTCTGAAGGATGTCTAGGTAAATCCTATGGAAATAAATCAACATACTCTTGTACAACAGATACATCCTCTATTTGAACATTATTTTCCTCACCCACATTTATTTCATTCTCTTCCTCCCCAATAATTGAATTTAGTTGAGCTATTGGTGGTGGATCTATATAAGAATCAGGTGGTGGAGTTTCTGCTCTAATGATAAAGTGTTATTTATCATCATCCTCAGAAAATGTAACCAACTTATTCTTATAATAAATCTTCTCATCATTGTCTGAAATCCAATCCATAACAATTATTATATCAAATTCAATCATGGGTATGATGATGAGATCAGTAGATAAAGAACATTTATATGCTCTAATGGGAAATGATTCACAAAACATTGTGGCGATGCACTTCCCTTAAAAGTTTTTACTAACATATACCTTGTTAAATGAAATTGGAAATATCTAATTTTCTTAGAAAATGGGGAAGATACGAAACAATGTGATGATATAAAATCAAAAAAAGCATTGGCTAAACTTGCAAAAAACCATTAAATTACCTTCCACAATGCCTTTCAGTGCATCAACCATTGCAGTAGTGATAGTATAAGCATGGCCTACATCCCTTGTAATTTTTTTAGGTATGTTCCCCTGAAGAATAGGACATTTATTTTCATAATGTCCCTATTCTCTACAATTGTAGCATTCAACATTGACAGCCTATTTTTTCCCCTTGCAAACACGAGCTTGGTGGCATTTTTCCCCACATTTGTAATAGACTCCCATTCCCTTCAGAAAACCACCGAGGTGTTTCTCCACACATTTATTACAGGATGGATATTCAACTTCCCTCTTATTCCCCTTATTTCCATTTCTAGAGTGTTCAGCAGATCTCTTCTTCTCTTGCTTTGCTTTAAAGTCGTAGGACATGGGGAATTTCTTTTCAATCTTGATTGCAAATGAGATAATATCTTCGTACGATGAGAAGTATTGTGAGAGTAATGCTCGATAGAGAAATGGTTATAACCAATAAAAGAAACGATCAATCATACATCTTGGGTTACGTATATAAATTATTGCATGCCTTGCTAACCTTGTAAAGTTAGCTTCATATATTGCGGCATTCTCATCCTCCTTTTTCCCCAGACTCATGAATTGTCTTTACATATCTGCTCAATGGTCATGAGAAAGTATTTATCTAATAAAATCCATTTAAAATCCCTCCATTCCATATTCGATACTTCATCATCTTCCTTTTTGTTTTGAATCAATGACCACCATTGATCAAAATCTCCACTAAGGCAGTAAACTGACAAGACAACTTTTTCCCTTTCAGTAATCCCCAATGTGTGGAATATTTTCTCTATGGAATTTATCTATTGATTCGCTACCAATGGATTCGTAATACCATTGAATGTTGATGGTTGTTTCCATATGAAGCGATCTAACATTGATCCTCCACAATGTGGATCAGGGTTCTCCATAAGGGAGATGTTATAATTCATAACCTAATTGAGTTGTCCCAGTACGATGATAAGATTATCAACATCATTTGTATCACTTCCTCCACTATAATTATCTTGAGAAAGAGGGAAATACCTAAATGGAGTGCGTGCAATGATACAACTTCCATTCCTTCTACTAGGTTCCATTTCTAAACAATGGCATACACAAGATTAGTTTATGAATTGAAATATATAATTCCAAAAAATTACATACATAACAAAAATTGAACATTTTATGGATATAATCCAAAATCATAAAAAGAAAATTTCTTTGAGGAGGTATATACTTATAAATTCTTCATAATGGTTTGTAATGTAAATGTGGATTATCCTAAGAATATCCCACGAGAGTGTCGTAAACAAGATTGCAGCAAGGCCCATTGTCGTGCACCATGATACCCTGGGTAAAGCCCGAAACTCTTTGTTGGAGTTTTAAATCCTAAGTACATTTCTGCCAGAGCTGCCTCTACCTTCTCATATCCAGAAAAGGTTGTATTGCTCAGAAAATACAAAAAAATTCTACATTACCAAAATTATAGGAAGTTCATCTATACTAATCCTCAAAGAATATATTAGGATAATGTTCTCTAATTAGTGTTATTCTAAATATTGTTTCCAATGTTTTTACTAAAATTCTTCTAATACAAAATATAATGCCCTGACCCCAGAAGCCCATAGTCGGTGCATTGTTACATAGAATTGGCATGATACAGGGAAATCATGTCCCAGAAGACCGATCAGTTTAATATCCTTGTAAATATTACATACATTCATGAGATTTACATTTCATAAAAAATGAAAAACTACAACAAAACTATTTACATAGACCACACACGTATCCCCTCAGACTATCCCAGCAAGTCAGCCATAAAATACTTCTTCATATCCTGGGAAAAATAAAAAAAAGAAAATTGTGAGCTCATATTCTCTGTAATGATAACAATATAGCAGAAACATTTATAAAAAAGAATAAACATTTAAGGAAATATATAAGACCAAAAAAAAGCCTTTTAAACTTGAACATCAGTATAATATGGAAATTATAAAATCAAATAATTCGATTTAATTATTCACATGGATATTCTATTAGTCGAATAATGAAATGTAATATCAATAGCTACTTTCATAATGACGGAATGCATAATGCTAGAATTCATAACCACACAGTCAAGGCCTTGTTCCAAGACACTAGTTTGTCTCATGAGACCTACCGACACATTGAGTAGCTATAGAGGGCTCTACCAGTCACTTATTTATCCAATGCATTACTAATATGAAAACTTTTAAACATAACATAAACATTTATAATAAAACTGGCTTACGAAATGTAAATATGTTATCTATAAACCATGAATTGGGTAAAAATTTCACATTCACAGTCAAACATATCACAAAAACTTCAATAAATTATGGATGTTTTGTATCATAATAATTCAACTTCAAATAATTTTAAAATCCATCAAAGGATGTTGACATAGATAAAATCAAAACCTTTTTTAGAGAAATATTTCTTTCTATTTTGAAATAATTTAAAATTCCTATAATTATAAAAGAAAACAATTATTTTGGAAATATTAGTATAATCATGTAAGGGAAAATTTTATGATGTTATAATGGTGGAATATAGTCGCACCCGACGTATAAGTTAAAATAACATTCTTACCTTAATTTTGTAGAAAAGTCATAAAGTATCTTATTTGGAAAATGAATGAAATATTCCTTCCAAAACATATAAGGTCAGATAATGGTATAAGTGACTTTATCCTATTGTATAGTAAATCATAAAAATGATTTGATTTTTTTTAAGAAACCAGGATGTGTATGATAAAGAGGTCGTAGTTGATACTTACATAAAAACAACCTCAGATGATAAAGAGATTGTGAAATTAACCCTTACCTTGTTATTTTCCTTGATTGAGAGCAGGTTAACCTCTTGTATAATAGTAATATAATTGTTATTAAATTATACAAGAACCATATACATTAATAAGCTACCATATATGATATTTTAATATTTCTATGTTAAGGATATTTCAGTATTATCGTTGTTTCGAGTGTTAACGGATTTGTTTTCCTATATATGCTTTGTTACGTAAGTAATGATTGTTGTAGATATGATGTATCTTATTCCTATTCAGAATTATATTATGTCTTTAAAAATTATTTTTAATCATTAAATGAAAAAGATTCTTGAGTGGATACGATGGGAAATGAATCTCATCGCATTCGTGGAGATGGTAATATATGCGTACACACGAGAGAAAATATCATTATTTTGTTATTAAAATAATATATTATTGGATAGTACGTCATATATACTGAATAATTATCATTTTATATTTAATATTTACAAAAATTATACATCATTATTTTACCCATCAAAATTATAATGTATTGAATAACCACTATACCACGACGTGGAGACGGTAATCCGTACATACGCACGTATGGTGACATGCCATTAAAAGGATGGATAGAGTAATGAATATGGATTTACCATGTTTATAATAAAATCACATTATATAGAAGATTATGAAGTTAATATTTTAGAATGAAGACAACAAAGAATGAGGAAGTGGAAGAAGAAAGGATCTTGAAAGAGGTGATGAAATATTTACCTCTTCTTTGGGTTCTTCCTATTGATTTGATCAAAATGGATCCTTCGATTGGATTTATGACTAATGTAAGGCCTCTAGGGTGAAGGGGGGATAGTTTAGATGGTTTTTTCCATGGTTTTGCCTTGCCAAATGGCCTTGATGGTGTGAATTAGATAGAAGAGGAAGTATCGTTTTATAAGAGTGGTGAGGGGCCGTTTCGAAAATATTTAAATATTATTTTATAATAAAATCATGTTCAGTTTATACTAGATCCAAAATGAATTATTTAAAGGATAAGGTGGGTATGGTCAAAAACCACTCAACAAATATGTTTTAGATAGGGTTGGGTCACTATATTAACATTATCTTTTAAATTTTACTCATAGTTAAATCGTTTGACATTTACAATGTCTCTTTATATTTTTATATAATATGGTTTATAAACTTACTATAAACATCCAAGAGAACCCAAATTAGTTCATTAATGATATATATACTTTTATTTAAACACTTTGGATGAACCATTGAATTTTTGGAATAGAATATAAATTAAAAATATAATATTTGTTTTAATTACTCTTTTATGTCAATTTTTACACAATTTTCTATTTTTTTGTTAAATTCATAACAACATTTTTACTTCAAAAAATACATTTAATCAACACTAAAATGTCATGTTAACCTAAAAAATTCGTTGATGGAATCAAAAAGTCGAAATTATATTTATTTTTACATCTATAATACCATTTATTTGATTCATTCATAAATAATAAAAATAATGCATCATCATTGTTTCATAAATAAATTTAATTATTAAATGAATAAAAATTATGAATAAAATTCCATTATGTTGTAAATCGCATTATCTTTTTAATTAATATTTATAGATGAATATATAGCATATATAACCCTATGTAAAAAAAATTTATGAAAAGATATATGCTTATCTAATTTTTGTATTTACTTTAACTTAACTAATATAATGTGTCATTATCACTTACAAGTGGCTCCCTAGGGTCCCAAAATCGTCTCACAGATGACCATGGTCAGACTTGTATTAGAAAATAAGGTTAGGACACATGTTAAGGTAATTTAATATTATTATAATATTATTTTCTTACCTATATTTACCGGATTTAACATTTAACCATGGTAAATAAAATTTTTACCGAAGTAATTATTCAAAATGTACAAAAATAAAAGTTACTTTTTTACACAATTTTTACTTCCTGATTCTAAATATGGAATCCATTTTCTAAATTTAAAACACAGGTGTGGAAGAAATTTATTAAAAATTAATTCTTGTTGTCAAATCAAAAAGCCTGTTTTTGAGGAATAATAACGATCAAAGGATTGACTTGGTTATGTGCAGTTTAAATGTAAAATTACATACAATGACCAACATTATATTAAATCATAAAAATATAATATAATTATAGCTATAATCCACTCTATAGTAAAATTTTTCACTATAAATCATTTTGAAAAAAAATATGTTTTTAATTAAAATTTAGTATTTTTCACAATTCATCAAAAACTGAATGCTTTCTGAAAATTATCACAAATGCACCCAATGATAATTTTGATATCCCAAACTGAAAATTGAAGTCCATTTTGATAGATTTGATAAAATTTTCAAAAATTGGGTATTACTATTCATAACGGCTAGTTTGATTGGTCACGATGTGTTAGAATCTCGAAGTTGCATACAACACAAGCTATTGCATTACTCAAAGTGAAACATATTGTGGAAACTTGGTGTGTTACATATTGAATACCATAAACATAATATTAAAATGCTAAAATATTTTAATATTTATTATAAGTCATTCTTATTTTAATCTTTATTGTATTATTTTTTAATGACATATAATCTATGCATAAAATAGAATGTTAATCTCCATACTTATATTTCATTAAATATATTTTAATTACTTTAACAATGGATACAATAACTACATACAATGTTTTAATATGTTTAATCGTGATTCTAATTCTTTACTTTGACCATTAGATGATTTATATGTTTGATAAATTTATATAAAAAAGGTATTTTTTTTTATTAATTTAATATTTTTAAACTAAAATTCACCCCCATATGAATAGCCATAAATGATAATTATATGACCCACATTTAAAAGTACATTATATTTAAATTTGATCCCCTTAAACATCTTTAAATTCATTAATTGTGTCTTTCTATTCTTCTTAAAAATATTTTATCCCAATTTGAATCATTTTTATTCATTCAAATCAGATTTTGGATGGGGAGATACTTTTTTTATTGAATTTTGTTTCTATTGGTTGATGGTTTAGATCCTGATATTTTTAGTGACATTTTCCTTATTTGATATACCTTATTAATTTAATTTTGGATATATTGGGGAGGCCTATTATATATCATATTTTTTTGAGCCTCCCATTATTTTATCCTTATATCTACATTTCCTCATGAAGTTTTTTGGGCTATTATTTGATTCCTGTGAATATTTATTGTAATAGTGAAGGGATTAAGGGGTTTCTTACATTAACATGATCTAATAACTATATATAGTGTTTTTTATTAGTGTGTTTATCTCTGTTATAATTATATTATTTTACACTGAATAATTGTCATGAAATTTTATGACATTATATGTGTTATAACTGTTTTTTAGGATATAATTTTCACTCTATATATTATCATTATCACATTAATTTATTTATATATTTACATTTTATGACACCTATATTTTGTGAATGATAATTAAACATTATGTTGTTAATAAATTGAATATTTTATAGGTGACTATTTTAATATTTCAATACATATATCCATTATCACTTCATGAAAGGGTAAAATAATAGTTACATCATTATAATATTATGTGGAATATTTTCCAAGGAAGGGAATGCGAGAGAGAGAGAGAGATTTCATGGTCTGTGGAGCCACGACAATGATAGAAAAGAAGTAGTAAACATATTATATTTAATGTGTTTGATTTTTTTACAAAAATGGAATAATTCTTAGTTGATGTATCATATAAATTTTTTTATACCAATATAAAATGAGAGATATAGGGTTTAAATAGGGGGTGACATAAAATTTTCTCGCATTGGGTGTTTAGTCAAATCACATCCAAGTATAACTGATATAATAAAATGTATCATGAACATTGTTTCTGAGAAAAATCCAAAGCAGTTATTTGTTCTGAAATACGAGTCTGACCCAACACATTAAATTATATTCATCCCTATTGAATGACTGAAAATTAATTTTTTTAGATAGACCCCTTTTAAGGGGTGAGGGGGAACCCATGACATTATCGACTAGGACAAAACAAACAACCTCAATAGACCAAAGGCTCAAGACCAAAAATAACATGCAGTACAACAAGAACTCTTCTCCCAGTGATGAAAACATTAAACCCCACTTACACTATCTCAAATATGAATGACTAACTGTCCCGTGAAAATGATGACGGGCCTAGAACCAATGGTCAATGCCATACCCTCTCAAACATACGATTTCAAATAGCAGTGAAATAGAAAAAAATAGTTATTCGGGACCTCATCTGAAACAAATTCTTGTAGATAATTGGTTTCCAAATACATTGAGCAATGGACCTCTGAGGCCAATGTCCAATTCAAATAATGATAAAATCATCCAACAACTAAGAAAAAATTCAACATAAACCAAGAAAATCAGTCCAAAACCCCTCATGAGAAGGATACTGCATATTCCAATGGCCACATTTGAAACCTCATTTGGTGAAGAGCACATCTTTTAAAGGATGGAAATACAGAGGATTCTTCAGACACTTCTAGTTGAAATCGAACTTCACAATCTCATCAACCTCTGACATGGAAAACATCCCAGAGCCTACGAGAATAACCAATAATAGATTCTTGAATGCATCGCATGACTCACACATCACAACCAATAATTAAGAATTCTCCCTCCACTGCCTGAGCCAAGACAAAGCCAATCACATCGAACCACCAAAATTAGAAACAACCATCCAACCTCTATTAAAGACTGCAACCCTTCACTAGAGCTGAAGCCAGGGACCCCGCTTCATCTGCAAGACACCCTCCGACACCAAATCGTAGCCAACCGAGGAGGAAGAGAAACCAGGGAGAATGATGTCGATTCTTCGTCACCTAGGACTGGAAGACCTGACCAGACCTCGAGGGTGCGTCTCAGTTGAGAGGAACCGAGAAGATATTAGCCAAAAATTTTACTCTGGTCTTGGAGCTAGAAAGATCAACACATGGACGAACCCTCACCAGATTCCACACCGAACTGAACACAAGAAGCACAAGGGGCATTCAGAGAAGAACTGTGCACACAAACGATGACACCCTCGATCTTCTGTCCTCAAACCCTTAATACGAACCCAAAACAAGCAAACATGAAAAGAAAAATGAAGAATGATAAAGAGACGGGGGGGTGATGTAGAAGAACCATCCACTCGACATGACGAGCTCCCCCCTCTGGAAAGCCGCCCATAAAAAAACCAAAAGAAGTGTGATGTTAGATGCATGCCTCTCAGAGGACACTTTTCCATTCATGCCTATTGGATACATGGTAGTATCATACGTAAGGGTAATAATATTTATTACATATCTAAATTTTTCCGAAGAATGAAATAATAATTATAATTTTATTATTAATATTATATGTTTTTTTGTAAAAAATGATACTATATTTATTTTATTATTAACGATGTTTCGGTTGAAATAATGAGATGTAAAATTAAATAATTTGATATTATTAATTGGGAGATTTTTAAAAAAATATGTTGTTAAAATTAAATTATTTTCATTTTGTTGTTAATGATTTTTGATTTTAACATTATTATGGTAGATAATATTTTTTGGATGTTTTATAATAACAACACGAAAAATAATAATATATTTTTATTCTTATTATAATTAATATTGGAAAATTATATTGATGTATATATATTTTTTGTGTTTATATGGAAGAAATATATATATGTATATATATATGTGTGTGAGGTTGTAAATATTTATATACTAATGTGGGTATACAGATAACATGACTAATATATGGGTTTAATATATATGTATATTTATATTCATGGGTGGGTCTATATATGTATTAATAATATATATATATATATATAAATGTGTATATATGTGGGTTATATGTGTGTGTGTGTGTGCATGTGTACGTGTGTGTGGTGTATATATATATATATATATTTTAGAAGTATACATGTGTGTGTGTGTTTTTGTATGTATATATGTAGATGACTTTTAATTTATAATCCCAATGAAATAATAAATTACATAAATGGATTTAAATTGGTCAGAAATGAATTTTATGAGAGATGGATAAAATATGTTATATATTAAATGATTGTTTAATTCATTTATGTGAAATAAAAAATATATATTTTAAATTATTAATGTTGTCAATTAGTGATTTCCAATTCATATGTAAATTGTAGTTTTCATTGGACACACCTAGATGAATTTTAAATAACCATTTTTAATCCAAAGATTTATAATATTAATATATTGAATGCATTTACAATTGATATATATAGAAGTGAAAATTAATAGGGTCTACTATACAACAGACATACCCTAACTCCTCATATAATTTTTTCACCTCTCTATCAAACCCCTAAATTATTGTATTTTATATTACTTTTTTTTATTAAAGAACACTCTCTTAAATATATTCTACAATATTAATCTAATTTAAATTTCATAATTTTCAATGGGTTTCTTAAAAATAGTTGAATTTTATTCATAACATCATTTTGAAGGCCTGTGAGGTTTATGTGGTGACATTAAACTCATATATCAACAATTAACATGAATCATAATTGTATATAAGGTGGTAATTTCATGACAGTATTGAATTTTTTATAAGGGTTACTATAAATATTTAATGCATGTGTTTGTATCATATAATTTACCCTATTTATTATAAAGAACCTATTTTTTAATGTTTTAATTTTGGTTATTCACATGACTTTTCGACATTCTTATGTATCCCATGATAATTTTGTTTAATGAATGAACCAATGAGGTTTGTGTGTTTTAAACCCAAGATTTTTCATGTGTTTTATTCATATGGACTTTTTCATATTATTATAATTATTTTTTGGAGTTATATTCATTTTTCATATTTTATAACTGATTACATGTACTGTTTTTTTCTCTATAATTGATGCGGATGGTACTATATAAACTATTTATATATAAGAGGGATTTCACAGATATTTATTGTTATGTAAATGGTATGTCCATTCCTAAGGATGATTCAAAATTATATTATGAAATATTCTACTATGGAGGTTGTTATGGTAATAATTTCTAGCGATGTATATTCAAACATCATTTTGAAGAAGCTATGTTATTTTGGTCATGTTTCTAAAGAAGATAAATTTGGTACCCAAGGAAATTGGATGTGTGATATTTTTTTTAAAAGTTGTGGTTGAAGCCATAATTTATTATTTTAAAGAAAATACCACCTTTGTGTGGGTATAGGGATACCCCTTACATAGACCTAAGTCTCAAGGTTAATTTTATTGAATACAAGGCTTGAAAGCCCATTTTTTGGCCCAAAGGTCTCCTCAGTGAATAGTTCTACTAGGATACCCGCGCTGCTCCAGTAACATCTACAGTACCACCGCCACTACAGTACCTGCTACAGTGCTGATACTGCAATAGTTCCACTTCGGATACAGTACTACTACAATGGCCTCATATAGTACTGCTATAATGCCTAGAATTTTGTCTCTACCTGGATTTGATCATATGTCTTCTGGATGCCAAGCAGGAGCATGTACCACTTGGTTATAGGCTCACTGTCTAGATGTATTATATAATTTTTTTATATATTAATTCATATATGTACCCTGATTATGTCCATGTTAAGAAATTGTATATTTTATGAAATGATGTTATGGGTCATTGGTGGTGTCTTGTTGAGTCTTCAAATCAAAGCCTACTCAGAAATTTTGATATAAATATTCTATTACTAACTAGAGATTCATAGAAGAAAAAATTCCATATATTGGATGGTTGAGTATATTCTTCATAGGTATGTATTAATTATTACAGGGGTTCTTATAGGGACATATCATGTTTCCTTTATTTATTATAACTACATATATATTAGATATTTTCATTTTTTAATTTATTACAACATGTATGTCATAATAAATTTTCTGTATGTACATTGACTATTTAATTAAATATTATATGGATTATTTATTTCATCAACACCCTTTGGTAGACGGTACATTCTCATTATAGTTCCAATGGATAGCCTCACATCTTATTGGATGGGTCTAGATAACAAGGAGTACCACCTCTGTTCTTGTTGATCTCTAGCTCAAAATCGGTGGTTTGAGATGAGATTTTACTATAGGCTATTAAAATATCATGATTCACTAACCTGTATTTTCCATTTCCATTGATTTTTAGCTGGATAAAATACATATTTGTTGGTTCAGACTCTAGAAGTGGAAATAAATAAATGTGTAGTTAACACAGAATAGATGATCATATATTTTACATTAATGGTGAAAATAATGTTTTCTTTTACCATAGATTAAATTTAACGTGGCTGATGTACATAATGTTGATATCTATTTTATTTGATTTTATGTATGTTAATGAATCAAACCGAACATGTAGCTTCACATTTCATATATACACATTGATTTTGTTATATATATACTAAATAATTAAACGTATTTGGAAATTATGATATGTTCCTTGGGGAATTATTTATATAAATATATTATTTGATAATAATTTGATGTATGATCCAGTGTATATATTTGGATGTGAGTATCACTTTGATGTTTGTAATATAGAATTTTATTTGATAATAGGCATTATGTGTTTTGTGTGTTCTATTTAGTTAACTCATATGAAGTTTGAATGATATGAATGTAAGCACATAATATGGAAATAGAAATTTTTTAATTTAAAATTATCTAATATGGATACTCCAGTTGTGTAGTAACAAATTATATTCATTGCTAATAATTGAGTTTTGTTTGGGATTGTTGTCAATCTGCACATGGTTGATTAGGGAGTTTTCATGGAATGAGTCCATACATTTGAGGTAGAAAAAAGTATTGAAGGTGGTGCAGATTAACAATGTTCGCCAAATTTTTGGGCCTCATAATTTTGATATTGGTTTGAAAAAGGGTTATCATATAGGAGAGAATGGTTTGAAAAATGACAACAAAAATCAGCTAAACAAGGTAACTGTATACCTCAGAACATGTATCACGTACCATGTTCAGGGAATGTTTTGTGGTTGCATTCTAGGTTTTGGGAGCTGTGTTAAGAGTGGAACGTGGAGCGGTATGTGGAGAGGTCTGATGAGAGGTATTCATAGAGGGTAACATTGCAGTGTGTATAGAAGTGTGCAAAGTGGTGCATGGAGCAGTGCAATGAACTGAAAATAGTTCGCAATAATTGTACGCGATGAAGGAATGCGGTATGCCGAATTCTGAATGATGAAATTAAAAAAATGATTATAGTGAATGTATGCAGTGAAGGCATGTAGTACGAGAATTGAAAAAGTTTTGTGGGATTGATGCGGTTTGAAAATAGAAGAAGTATGTGGTGGTGGCTAACCAGATGCAGATGATGTTATGTTTAAAGTGAATATTGTCCCACATTGAAAATTTGTGTGTACAGGATTAGCAAATTTTGTTGTGTTACATGCCTATTTAAGGAACTATAATCCCCCTTTTATGTAGATTATATTGGAGATTAAAATTTCAAGAAGAAAATCATTAAACGAATAAGTGGTACGTGATGGAGATGAAGGTATGTGGAGAGAGCCATCAGCGTACGAAAAATAGTACGTGGAAGAGATTTTGGTTCACTTAGGTAGCTCTCACAGTACACGACAGAGAAAAGCAGTACACAGAGTAAGACAGTATGTAGAGGAGTGGAGAAGTACTTGGAACACAGTAGTACACTGATAAGGGATGTTCTCAAAGGATCTGGGAGGTACGCAGAAGAGTTGGATGGAACATGAAATTAATAGCAGTACGTGGAAACAACATCATTTTGCGGAATACCCATATAAGTCTAGAAATTGACCAAATCAGATTTCAAATTAATTTTCCTAGAACATATCAGTGTAATGGAAAATAAATTTCATATTATGGTTGATTACGGGACTTCAATAGAGAATCCATTTACTGTTTAGGATGCATGATTTGAATCTAAACCATTGAAGCGACCTTCATTTTGTTAAATTGAGTGAAGATTCATTCAATACTGTGGAAAGGGGGAGTCAACAGAAGTGATCTGAAGGATGTTGTGAGTTATCCTAAAAACCATTTAATGGTTGTGCAGGTGGCATAGAGTAACTATGATAAACACTATTAATTCACATCTTGTGATGATTAGTGATTTTTTATACGACTGACCCACTATTAGTGTATACTCCTAGGACATAGTCTTTAGTGGTGAACCAAGTAAAATTGATGTTTCATTTCATTTTATGTGATTTTTTATATTTTGTACTTCCTCATCAAATAGGTTTATCATTTTTCTACCAATGGGAGATCATGATTCATATGTATAAATGAATAATTTGCACCCTGATTCACCCCTCCCCTTTTTGGGTGTTCTAGGGTCCTTAAAATATAGGGATTAGTGGGTCTGTCATCCGGGGTGCTTCCCAAAGACGAGAATAGTTATTTTTTGAAAGAATGGTAACATAATAATTTTACAAAATATTATATAAAACTCTAAATTTAATAAATTAAGATATTTTTTTGGAAATAAATTTATTTTTTAATAAATTAATTAATTATAGATTTCCAAAATTATAAAATAATTATTAATACCGAATAATTTAATATTAAATATATCCGTATTTATTATTTTAGATAGAACATTATTCATAGTTTTATAGAGCCTTAATATTAATAAAATTTAATTTTTAATTATATTTTTTCGCATGCATGATTTTTACAAAACAAAGAAATATTATTTCAAATTGTATATCATATAAGAAATCAGATACCATATTGATCTCCATGAAGTGGGGTTTACTCTAGGATAAAAATAAAAATTTTATCCAATGTGTGTTTAGTAATAGAAAAGATAAAGAAAATTTAGTTAATATTTTTATTATATATTATTCAATACATATAGAATATATCATGAATGGTGTATCTAATTGAATATTTTAGACCCCCATTAGCTTTAGAATATATGTTTCACTTTATGGATGATATTATATTTTTACGTGTCCGATTTTTTGAAAAATATCACTTATGTGATAATATATTTGGAATACAATTTTTTTCTATCATACTAGAAATAATAATAATAAATTTTTCATTTTTATTAGTATTAATTATTTCCAAATAAGATAATAAAAAATAATTCTATAATTAATATTCATTCTAAATTGGAAATAATGAGTAGATAATTTTATTCATGTGATATTATTAATTGCCAAAACTAAAAAAATGTGTGGTTCATTTTAATTTACTAGAAGCTACCATTTTTTAATGATTTTTTTATAAAATATTAATGACTGATAAATGAGATATATTTAATTATAATAATAATATATATTTTTTTCATTGTTATTATTGATTTGGGAAAATAATATTTGTGTTCATATATAATGAATATATATAGAATAAATATCTTTTTACATATATACATGTGTAGTTTTGTATATATATATATAGATGTATGTATGTATATTTAACACAAGTAATATATATAAACATGTATATATATGTGGTTTAAATAAATGTATATGTATATATATATATATATTTGTGTGTTAGTGTGTCTATATATATATATAAATATATGGTGTTTCATATATATATATATATGTCTTTGTGTTTATATGCTGGAAGATTTTAATATATATATTCAATTAATATTTAATTGGATTAAATCTATATAATTGGGTGGAACAGGAATGATATTTGAGATTTTTAAAATAAGATATGTAATAAAGGAATGAGTAATTACATTTTTTGGGAGAAAAATAAAATAAAATTAATTCTTTAAGGGGGCCAGTGGTATTTTATAATGGACATGGTAAATAAATGTTTCTTGGGAAACACCTGGATGAATTCGAATCATGAATCAATGATTCAATCAATTAATAGTAATAATTTAGTGAATTTAATTGAAATTGGTAAATATATATGTACATAAGGGGTAAATTATGATGGATGCATATAGGTTATTTAACTTTAAATCTCACAACATCCTCCCATCTACCATCCCATTTCAATTATTAAAAATCTCTTTTATTTTTTTTAAAATATCTCCTCAATATATTTTTAGTTATTAGTCAGAGTTACTAGACGTCTGTTTCATTTGTTGTATCTCAATAAGATGATTATTAAACATAATATTCATTCTAATGGAAGTGATGTATTCAATGGTACTATTAAACTCAGATGATTACCATCATTTTTATTATTTATTATAGATAAGTTAGTAATTCATTGATTTTATTTCATGATTAATATAGTTTATTGGTAGGATTGTTTTCTTTCGTTTGTAGACCAGTTTGAAAATTATGTTACATGTTCCCTTAATATTTGGAAACAAATTATTATGTGTTTTTAGAATGATTATTTTCTGTATGTTTGTAGCTCATGAAATCTCTCTTTGATGAATAATCACATGAGGTGTGTGTGTGTCTGTATGTTAAACTGTGTACTTTTCATATGTTGAATTCAAATAGATTAGATAGATAATTAAAATTATTTTGTTCCATGATATTTATCCATTACATTTTATACATGTTTTTATGTATTGTTTTTTCCACAGTTGATTTAGTTGGTGTCATATACACTATTCCCATAAGGGAGGGTTGTGTGTGAAATTGATTAGAATTTACATGGGACATCCCATAAAGGTCATTTTTCAACCATCTTCTATTAAAAATTCCATCGATGAGGGTGATGAGCCTGACATCGGTGATGATGGTGTTACATGCATAATACCAAAGAAGGAATGTTCTTCTTAACACGGTACCAAAGAAGGTCTAACTGATCCCCAATGACCCGAAATTGGTTTGGAATTTTAGTGATATATTATTTTTAAATCTATTCCTTCACTATGACCAAGGAATAAGATTGTATATTTTACGCACTGGTGTTAAGAGATGTTGTGGATGTCCTAATTAGTCTTCTACTCAGACAATTCTCAGAATTTTCATAGAGCACGTAGTATTCCGTACTAGAGAATCAAAGATTTAAATAGGCCATGTAGTTATTGGATGAGTATGTGGAGTATGAGGATTCACTCATTAATTGAAATCAATTAGATTGGAAAATTATTATAGGGATTATTAAATAGATTCAAATATACCTGAGATCCATATTTTGTTTTTGATATTACATCATTTAGGATATCATTGGTTTTAAGCATGTTCCCAAATTATTTTTTATTTATATTATTAGGTATCTATTTATTCTATGCACTCCAATGGAGGGTATTGTCTCCAAATGGTTCTAATCGAGACCATGGATACAATTTAGAATCCTATACCATATGGTGTTTCATGATGGAGGTCTTGGGAAAATCTGGAATATACGTGGTGATTCGGTTCTAGCTGTTTCACTTATATATATTTTCATCTTATTTCTGAATATCATTAATTTAATAGTCAAATATTAATTTCTAAGGTGTAAGGTGCACAATTGTGTATTTCAAAATAAGAATCATTCATCCAAATCATGTAGTGATTATAATTTTTTTCCTTGCATTAGAATTAACAGATAATAGATTGTTTAATCATGCACTAATTTTTTTTCAATACATGTGACAATAGAATAAGTCATTGATGTTGTTCACTAATATAAATTGACCCATTGGTGTCATTATATGAATCCCCAATACCACATCCAATAGTCTAGGATCTGAAAACTAACATTGAATAGGAATATCACATACATTGGAGGCCTTAACCAAAAGTACATTTACAAATGAATAAAATCCTTGAGAACATATGATGATCAAATGTATAAAGAATGATAAACGATTAATGCTTAAATAAAAATCCCACAATAAATTGACAAAAGAAATATAAATCAGTCATGGAAAAATTAAAACCAAGAAAAAATGAGTATTAAATCATTTCCAACATGAAATTTATGATGAGAAGTGCAATAATGATAACTACAGGATCACGTCATTGTCAATAGGGATATCTAATCACAGATTGGTCCGGGTCCCTATAAGACTCCATCAAATGATTCATCATCCACAAAAAACATGACACATGTTGTAATAACATTGGTACACGTGAGGATATTACTATCCATTTTCATGTCTAGAAAACAATAATCATATAACTATTAGAATAATATTAAGTTCTACATTGGCATATGTATAATATATAAAGAACCAAAATATCCATATGTTCTCAACAAAGACACACAGTCTATAGGTAATCAAAAAACTTTATTTATAACCTAGGATTCTAGCTCAATAGTTCAACATATCACTCAACTGGTATAACAGGCTCAACAAGTCAGAGAATAGTGGTGATGTTTTCCTGTGAATTCATTCTCACTAGGTCTCATTATAGGAAGTATACGTTGGATGTATGAAGTGATAAGATAAAAATATAGAGAATTTCAAAAAAGAACAAGGGGTATACTAAAACCCAATATAATATATATCTCTTTGAAGGTGATCTATTCCTAAATATTTTTGGTAATGATGATACAAAGAACTCTACCTAGGGAATCAAGATTGTTGATGAAATCAATCAATGCCGAACTGAAGGATTCCAACAACTCAATCCCTAATTTATAGTTTAATGGATCTTTATCCTTTTTAAAGGCCATGATTATATAAAATCCCATAGGTATTGGATCTAGGGAATGGACTAAAATAAAAAACATCAAATATTTAGAGGACAAGGGATCTAAGGAATAGTTAATGCACTACCTGGTGTCTACTAGAATTTGATGGTGTATCCCTTTGAATCAAAGAAAATCCAATGTAAAAATATCATGTCCATGTTTGTTCCAATGTATTATGTGTTCCCATTCCAATATACTTATTCCCATGTCCATGTATATTTCATTTTCTATGTATATCTTTTCTGGACTTGTCTATGTGTGAGTACATAGAATGCTTGTGCCAGTATATACCTAGAAGTGTTCATGTACCATCTTATGAACACACCCAAAATCAGGGGGACATGTTGTGTGACCTGGTCACACTCCATGTGATATATATCATCATTTTCATACATGTTCTCCCTTTATTTGGTATCACATTGAGTAATCATTTGGAAAATAATGGATTGTACAACAGAAATTTTTAGAATTCTACATCATAAATTTCATGTCTTCTCACTCTCCTCCAATCATATACCGTGTAATTCCCTACACCAGAAACCATGGAATTCCATTGCCGAGTTTGTTCTACTGATGACCGTAATATTCTTGACATCAATTCCATTCATAAAATTTAAATAGGTGTCACTCATAGTCCATCACATAAGAACATCGAAAAAGAATCACAAATCAAAATGATCATCTACCACATTCATCATTATAAGATCAATTCATTGAACATATTCTTTATTTTTAATATCAAAGCAGTGTTCCATGAAATGTGTTTGGAACATTATATTTCATGAAATTTGTTAAACCATAGGCCATGTAATAATTCCATGATGAATGAATATATTGGGATAAAGGGATCAATCAAAAATATGAGGAATGGACCAAATATGGTAAAAACCATGATTTGAACATAATGGTCCCATTATATTTTAGATCTGAGCCTCTGTTCTAGAGTTATTCAACTTTTTCCTAAAAACTATATGTTCATTAATTCAATATGTAAAATATATTTCCATAATTTATTCTAGGAACCCCAATCATAAAAATCACATTACCTCTAAATTTTTTATACAAAATATCAATAAATTTTCTAAATATAATACATGGGATTGATGAGTCACCATAGACACCCAAATTTACAGCTTTGTGTCATGATATGAAAAAATATATTGTTACCCAAATTGATCTGGGTATATTTAACATATTTGAGAATCTCTCTATCTAATTTTCCCTCTTGAATATTATCATGGTACCATGGGACACACACTATGGAACTCGATCAACCATGAAGGATATTATCCTATTGATCCATTATCTCTACTAAATACACAGAAAATTTAGATCTATCCTCAATGCCCATATCTCTGCAGTCGTTAATGTATGAAAAATCATGTTCAAACCTCAGTATCTACGACATTTAGAAGATTTTGTCTTCCCAATTGATCTATACAGGGTGAGCTAGGTTGGATTCCTACACTCCAACACTACATTGTATCCATTGAGGTACAATTAATATTGGATATATCCTTCCAAACAGTAAGAATCTTCACAATACACAATGAGGATAATCCTGTAAAAATACATTGTTTTCCTCTTCTAACTCAAAATTCATTAATTATAAGTCATCTTAAATTTCCTCATGGCTCGGTCCATTCCATTTATGCTAAATGATGATCATCTCCTCCATAATGGATTGCACAAGGTTTAGGCCCCTGAGTGATGACTCTCATGGGTATGTACCATAATGATGTTACATGTTGGGTATCATGTATCATTCCTAGAATTGTTCCCAAATGATGCTGGTTTAGTTGGTGTTGTTGTAGAAAAAAACCCACTCGGGGTAGATGATCCTCCCAAAAATATAAAATGTCATACATGAGAACTCACAAAATGACCTCTAGAACCTAAATTCCAAGATCAATCGGAACATCATTTAGATGGTGAAAAGGTTTGCTCAAATTCTATGGAATCCTAAAACCATCATAAAATCCCTTATATGAAAGATATGAGATGAAATAATAATAATAAGAAATTATCATCAATAGGGATAAATTTAAATAGCATATATCCTTTACAAAAAAATGCTTTATAATATCTCATATGAACACTACTCTAGGACTGTAATGATTATGGCCGATGGGGTGAGTTGATCTATGATGACCCTTATGGAATCATGCCCCTATAATTACACTGTCAAGCCGTCACAAAACCTATTTATATTCTATCCAACAACCACTTGAATTCCTCACGGTATTGTGAAACCCTAATTTGGAACTTTGTTCTCATCATTCACTTGTTTACATGTAAGGCATTGAGATACAAACATTGCAATGATATTCTTCATAAATAGCTACCAAAACTGACGATGGAGGACATGTTACATCTTTGGTACTCCTATATATTAATATAAAATATATTTATGAAAATATATAAGAAACTCTTCATGGAACATCACTATAATCATCATGTTACCTCTATAATAAACTATTTTCTCCAAAATAATAGAATATATTTTAGAAGAATATCATATATATATATATATGAGTATGTGGGGTCTCACTGTCGAATTCCCAAATATATACCTCCTTGATATTTTGTGAAACAAATGTGGAAAACCCCATTGACTAGAGGTATGATTCTCTATATCCATCTAAAAAGGATAACTGCAATGAGGCCAACTTCCCTAACACCTCATTAAAAAGATGTGAATAGTTTCATCGGCAGAGATTATCAAATACCTTTTTCCCCTTCATTAGGCATATATAAAATATTCTGTTCATAATGATGGAGGAATTATATCTATATCGTATGTATCATTTTGATGTATCTCTAATATAATATATGTTTATAATTTTTATTGTCAAAATAGATGATAAATAACTCTCCCATTAGGTAGGGTTACAACAACATAAGGGTTATGATTACTGCTATTAAATAAATATCATGGTTTATGTACATAGGATCATTTGGTCTCAACTTATGTTAACCATAGGAAATAACCAAATAACTCTATATTAGAACACAACCATGTCCTTTTTCGAATGCATCACATAACACTACAAAATTAATAGCCTCCTCTATTAATATCATGTTTGGAGAACTCTCCAATATTTTATCAAACATTCGAAAAGCCTACTGAAAAAAAACCATACCCCAGAAATGAAACCCATTTTGGGAATGGTTATCATGGGAGATGACATCATAATGAATTTAGTTATTAATATCCTATAAAATCATCCAAAACCATGGTAGATGGGTAAATCATTCATTCTCTTGTGTGGATCCCAAGCTATCCTAGCCTCAACCATCATAGGCTCCACTACCACATCATTATTGGAGATAAAATTACACAGAAGGAGGAAATACTACATCCATAAATGTCACATTTAGAGAGTCCTATAATGTAGGTTCTATCAAAGAATTTACAAAACAATGTCCAAGTGTCTTTCCTACTCCTCCTCAGATGATGATTCTATAAGCGTATCATTGTTGAAGACGACAACCAAAGAGTATATGAAAGGAATAAAGAATACGATTATGAGTCCCTGGATAACGTTGGGGTTATACACCATTCCAAATGGAATCACCAATTTTTCGTAGTGCCCAGGGTGACAAATGAATTCCTCCATTGGTATATCATAGCCTCTTACTCGCAACTCATGATAGCATAATATGAGGCCATCCTTTGAGAACTATCGTTCCTCTCTAAATTGGTCAAACAATTAGTTATTCATTAGATGTGGATAATATTACTTCAAATTTTTATAGTTGGGTTTTAAATAGTTCATACATTACCTTAGGCTACCATTTGTCTTCTAGGGAAACTATATGCGGGCTACTCATGGTGAAACCCGGGGTCTAATAAGGAAATTATTCTACAATTTTCCTAACACACACACACATCACAATGTTCTATTATAGCCTTCAAGGTTTTTGGTGCATATTTCTAGGTTTTCTCGTGGGTTTAAATCTATATATAAGTCTATTTAACATTTTGAAGGTATGATATGTATGTTAATAGAAAGCATGTCCTTAGACTCTACCACCATTGATGAGAACTGTGAACTCATTATTTCTACCACAAAAATGGGCATGGTATCTCAGTGATGTGAAATAGAACTAAATATCATATGAATGATCCCATCCCACACTCTCTATTTTATCTTTTCTCCGATAATGGAAATACAAATCCCCTTATTGTAGACCTACAACATCTATTCAAGAAATTGTTTATATGGGTTTGAACTCTATATAGCCAATCCATACCTAGTGTTTCATAATAAGACTTAAACACTAATATAATGATATAATAATAAAAACATTATCCTCTAGGAGTCATTTGAATCTATAGGAACAAGTGTGCGATCATTAAGACAACTCTAATATGAATCTCTAAATTCAATGGTTGATTGAAGTGCTTAACCAAAATATGTATGTCTTGAATGAAATATGTCGAAATAATGTACTGATGATAACATATGACTATCAATACTAAATTTAAGGTTGAAAGGACATAGAGCTTACCTCGTACCATTTTCTGAGACTCTGGACCATAAAGCATGGACACCTACATCTTCCCCACCCTATCATCTACAAAAATATTCCGGTTGTGGACAGCCTATGTTTGGTTGTGGAAATAATTCGAATCACATAAAACAAACAATTAATATCCTAGATCCGATATAATATCAACCACACTCCAATATCCCCTTCTCCTACTATCAAAATTTACTCATCTTCCATCATATATATATATATATTATTCATATATAAAATGTGTCATACTATATCATACATGATGGACCCTATCATCTCATGAGTATAACTGCTTCCTAGATGGATGAATAGACGCATCTTGTGATCCCTCAATGACCAAATATCAATCCAAGGTCCACCTCTGGAAAATATATCATGTTTGATGTTGAATCCAAACAACTAAAGTCACCCCCCTTCATGACCACAACAAAAAACCTATATCTCCATCTAATTATCACTTATATTATCAACCATAAAAACTCAATCTTGGACCACATCATAGTTAGGAATAAAAATAGGTATAACACTAGATCAGATGTCATTATCTCTCCCTCTCTCTAATGTCTATGATAGAATGAACTGTACTTGAACCATTAGTTGAGTAACAAGAGATTTTAGATAACACCAACGAAATATTATCCACTTCCATGTTGAATTCCTAGAGCTATATATGCTCTTGAATGAGAGAATCCCTTAGTTTTTATGGATAAAAATATTCTCTGAAAATGATTTCAAAATCTAACAATTATAGATTTCCCTCATCGTATGACTAGGGTACAAAACCCCTCTATCATACAAAAAATACATGTAAAAGGATCTCTTCCAGTAACATTATTTTTTATGATGGTGTCTTAAAAATAGTAAATATTCTCATTAAATCCTCCAGCTAGTTCCTGACTTCTGATGGGTAGGGCAGCCAAACTAACCTGAGGGATTGATGTCACTAAAAATCATGAAGTGCACTCATCATGTTATCCCCATCCACTAGTATAATGGGTACCATAAGCTACACAAAATGAAGTGGTAAAATTGGTGAACCACATAGAGGTAACACATCTTGAACTAGCCTGGGTATCAAAAATTCAACACTAGTTGGATTATCCATAAAATAACATTGATGGATACTAGCTAGATTGTGTTGAGGATGCTTCTTAAAATAATTTTTTTTAACATGTCCAATGAGTATATTTTGATATCTAACTCAAAAAATACATGGAAACCAGAACGAATTTAATTTTTATGTATATACCATTGTTTTTTCCTATAACCAGTTTCCTTGTCTATTAAATCAAAAAGAAGGTGATCAGAGTCATGGTGTATGGATATGTTGGCCACTGCACCAACACTAGAGTCCATGTTTTGATGGCCAAAATCAAATAACATAATAATATTTCACCAAAAAGTTATCATTAACTCTTGTCCTAAGGTAGATCCCACTACACTAATAACACTCTACCATGACACATCCTAGTAGGGAGTGTGTCGTGATTCCCCATGTTCTACTACAATAAGTAAGTGACGGGATACTAGAACCAAATAGAAATATCATAAACAAGGGAGGCCTTATCATAATGTAAAATTACACACCCATATCCAAGCACATACAATGATAAAAATATAACAACTAATAAAACATTCATTGATATAGATAAGTCAGATAACCATAGTATGTCAACATGTAATGGAATATAAACAAGACCCAATTCAATCTCTCCATAACGAGTCTAAAATAATGTCAATCATTATAGTAATAATGGGGAATGATGTCAATATAACCACACCATCACACCTCAGTTTTACCGGCTCGGTAAGCACAACCTTGTCCTGGCCTCTCTAGTAATCCATTAAAATGTCTATTATTCCTTGAAGAAACCACATGTCCAGGAAATTCAAATGCATGAAAAAAGTATAATAGTACCCAGTAGGACAAAATAAAATCAATAATAACATAAAAAGGATTTAAAATCATCTCTAAACATTTATATGACTAAAAAATATATAATTATAATATCGAGATATCCTTAACAATGAATCACAATCTCAATGTAAATTCAAAACCACATTTCCATCCCTGGATTGATACTCGAATGTTCTGAATATTTATTTTCCAAGAGAACACATGAAATAGTTAGATAATTCTGATGTTTTCTATCTTAGGGGTCATGTAAATCAGGACACATCATACTATGTATTCACTATAAGTTTAAAGTGATTAAATATAAAAATGGACATAACTCCCAAGAACATGGGGAATAAAAAAACTCAATCTCCAATAATCCACTAAGTAGAGGACCTATTCGTATATATTACCGTTCATGATGATACCATTAACTACACCTAGAAAGAAAATGAATATGGATCTCTCTTCAAGCCTTTTGGAAGGAATAAAAAAAATATACAACTAATTTTATACATAATAGATCACTCTCTTATGGGTTTGACAAGATTCCACATTAGTTTTCATGGAATGGATAAATGGAAGTCACCCAAATAGAACATTCCTAAACATATGCAGACAAGGTTACCCAACAAAAATTAATGGAGTACATAAAAATTATTTGTAGTGCATAGAGTTTCCCTTAACAAATGGGTCCTGGATGTGTATAAATACCCATTTCCATTTCCATACCAATGTACAACACATTCCCATGACCATGTAGTTATTACTTACACTCGTAATAAGCATGATTCATTAATCAATTAGGCAGATGGTTGAATCATGCTCTTCATTGGAATACTACAACGTGGATAAATACAATAAAAATAATATTTTACCTCTATTGTATATTATTTTTTTGAAGAATTTTTTTGTGTCATTGTCACTGATTAGATCAATGACTTCTAATACACAATGATTAAGGATTATCGACCAGGTATTCATTTAAAAATAATGATCCTTTAATGCTCTATAATTGCTCTCACCGATTTCGATTTATTGGGATAACCCTATAAATTAACCTTCAGTTATTATTTAATGAAGTTCATTATGTCACCAAATCATTATTGATTAATGAAATTAATATAATTAGTTTATTTTTTTATCCACGATTATGACTTTTATTCCATAAAACTACGGAACTTACATAGGTTATATCGAAACTAAAGTAAAAAATTATTCCCTTAACACAAAAGTGCCCATTTATTTATGATCCAAGGTCCTTTTTGGTGTTATTGCACTTTGTTCGGAAAAATTCATGTCGGTTTATAAAATATTCTTATTATACTCAAAACATTCAATAATGGCACACTGAGCATATGAATCTCACACCTTCTTAATTCCTCTTCTAAAATATTATTCATACAATTCTCAAAAAAATTACATTGAAAATATGAGTAGTTATATTCAGAGTGTTAAAAACCGTATAAATAAATTTTTCAAGATTCGTATAAAATTAAAATAAATAAATATGTATTTAATAACTAATGATTTTAATTCCCTTATCCCATTTATTTCGCTCAATTAATCTAATCCATATCTCATCGATCTCTAGGTTGCATCCATCCTCCACAAACAATGATATATTGGTTTCTATGAGATGTAATTGTTTATATATTCTATTTATTTTCCTCTATTTAATTTCCACCACCTTCCATATATATTTTACGCTATCAAAAATTAGTTGTTGGTTTTTTTTCCAAATAGTAGGTTGGTTTTTGGATCTAATTATTATTATTTTTTATTCATAAGGTGTATATATTCTTTATTACGATTCCCACTCTCTAATCAAGATCATTTTATATTAGCATAAATAAATTTAATTTAGTTCTTTACATGATTTACCTTTTATCCTTAATTCCATTTGATATATGAGTTTTATAAAATTCATTTTATAGAAATTATGAATTTTATGTATTTTTGAAATATACTAGAAGTATTTCATATGTGAAAATGTATCTTAAATGATAGTTTGTTATATTTATTATTATTTTACATGGAATACTATGTGCCTCGAAGGAAGTTTGATTAGAGACATTATTTTCATTATATATATATGTTTTCTTCATATATTTTTTCATATTCATTAATCATTATGAAATTTAAACTGCATTAGTAATATTTTATTGATTATATGGCTTTTAGTTATCATATATATGCTATTTATTTTGAATTATCGGTTTTCGTTTTGGTTTTAATGGTGCCATGAAATGTAACATGATTTTTAAAATAATATACCAAACAATGTTCTTTTATATGTATTACTATATCTATATACATAGTTGTATACATATATATGTTAAAATTTTAATGGAAATAGAAGGAAACTTTAGAATTCAAAAAGGTGGATTTCAAAATAACATCTCCATGGAAATTTTTTTTAAATGGTGATTTTGATAATGTATAAATTTCAAAATTCCATATCTTATTTAGAAAATCATTAAATTTTTTCATTATAAATGATCACAATTTTTAATCTATACCCCCATTAATAAATATACTATTATTTATTTATTTATTTTGATTATTATATTTATTAAAATGTGTTGAATATAATTATTTATTAAGAAGGGTTTTTATAGGTTGGATGATAATTTTTATTGTCATAAATTTACATGTATTTTATTATTGGTATGTATCTAGTTTGATAGAAAACCTTCCTCATACATTATTTCTAATATCATAGATATTCATGTAATCATAGTGAGAGGTCATGATAGGGTCACAATATCTGTGTTGATTAAATGTGTAATGACACAACCATTCTCATTGGATTGAGAACATAATGAATCCTAACTAGTATTTAAGCGACATCCCTAATATGCAAAAGGGTGGAAATAAATGATGACTTGTTTCAAATGAAAGTGGGAATGATTTAGCCTAAATTAAATAAACCAATTACCAAATAACCCAAACAAAACAACCTCTATATTATTCAATAAAATAACAATACAAGTAAACCATCATCATTATTATAAAACCTCACCAAAGTTTGCAACAACGAAAGCCAAAAAATAAATAAAATGAAAAACAGAAAAAGCACTAAAAACATGAAGATGAAAATATGATTACGTTATTTACATCTATATTATCCAATATCACCAAACATCAAATGTCTCATCAGGTGGTGCTAAATACATGTGATACCCTTCCATTTCCCATGTCTGAGAATATAGCATCTGCAAAAGCACAAAACTGCCAATATACAGGTGAGTATTAAACTCAATTAGTTTTCCAGAATGAAATCACAACTCAAAAAACATGGATTGAAACGATAACAACATTTACATAATAATGATTATAATTTTTTTATTCTAGAAATTGTTTATATGAAAATATACAATAATGTAATAGTAACAATTTCTCAATGGAAATAATATATACAATCATTTAAATCATTTTACATTTTATTTGGTGTAACAATTCAACATATCCACATAACTGACCCTGCATGAAACCTAGGAGAGGGGGAACGCTCTTCCCATTATCCAAACCAAAAATGATGGGGGAAAATTAACACCCTTATCTGACCCAAATTCAGTTGAATGTTTTATGTGGGAAATCCCCAACCCTTATCCATCCCAATAATGACGACAAAGACTCCTAAACCTTATCCATACTGAATTTTAAATAAACACACACAACCATAATGACATTAAAACTTTGGAACAATGAAAAAATTTCATATTTCATCTAAGCCTTGTTAAGTCAAAATGATTCATGGAAATATTTTTTCCTTTATCCAATTTCAAAAAAAAATCCTTTCATTAATTTCAACAAAAAAATTCTTTTTTTAAACAATTATACCAACAAATTTCATCCAATGATATATCATTAATAAATAAATTCATTTTTGTTTTATATCATTAATTCAATACATTTACAAAAACTCTATAAAGTTCCCATTTTAAAATCCACATTTTTATATCAAGAACCAATGAACATTATCAAGAACACTAATTTTATAGATTTCCAGAATTTTTCAAACCATCCTAAAAGAGGGATTCCAGTATTTCTGTAACAGAAAAATAACAATCACTTTATCAAAATGAAATAAATTTTAAACATTACAATAAGTTAATTGAAGTTGAGTTTTGAGTGAAGAAACCTACTTACATGGTTTTTGAGGAAAACTAAAAACAGATGACGAACACTCACGAAACCGGATCGATTATCCATGAAACCACATTAGATCTCTTCTAGTATCCACAATGACACCACATCTGAACATATATGTCATCCAAAGTATTATATCTAGCCATTACTGGTATGTATATGGGAAACTGAGATGATAGGATAAGTTGATCTATATAGATCTATGAAAACCAAACTAGATTGAAGAAGAAATGGCACCTACACTCCTGAATCAGATTCTAATCACCAAGAGTAGTCTCCAGATCACCAAAAGGATGATGGGAGAACCATCTGTATCCTTGGGATAAGAATTATCTATAGGTATAGTCTTCTTGGAAATAAATGATTTTATTAATGCCTAGCCCAAGCTAGATCCAAATTTTATGGAGTTGGTTTTTAACCCATGAACAGTTTTGTCACACGGTTAGACAGATTGTGCACTAATAATGCTATTGCTACATTCTTATGAAAAATTTCTCATAGGCTCATTTCTTGGATTCTGAACAGTGTGATGAACCTACCAAATCACCCTATCAAACAATTTATTTTTTAAAAGGTTCCTACTGGGATTTTATAAGGATTAAATAAACCATGATCATCCCATGTACATTCCCCTTAGCCCTAAAAAATCTCAACAAGTACTCGATGATATCCCAACATTCACTGATATACATTGTGTAGAATAAAACCATAATGAAAGGGTTATATAGTTGATACAAGGGGTACGACATTCTACACATCATTGGAAATTTCATCCATGTAATGTTGAAAAATAAATTTTCTCAAATTGTTCGGGCCATTACACTTTCATTTCCTTCTCATGATTCTAGTCTTTTCATTAATCTGACCATGTTACTATAATATAAAAACTAAATTGACACTTTTTATATGAAATAATTGCTCTTCCCTATCATAACTTCCCAGAAGGATATGTACCAACAAATAATCCAGATCTAAGTCATCGTGATTCAATACGATCACATGGTTAGTATCAGGCTGATACTTTTTTCATCTGATATATGTGGAACACATTTTGTACTGATCTAAACCATGGTGGAAATTGAAAACAATGTTCCACCTCTCCAACTCATTTCATTAATTCTAAAGGGATAATGTATTGATGTGAAAAGATTATATGATTCCCAAAATGATGATAACCAAGACATGAAAAAATTTATAACAACCAATGATCACACATAGCGAATGACAATGGTATTCAATGATGATCCACATATGATTTCTGATGACTATATCCATATAAATCTATTTGCAGATCAAATAAATATATTCCATTGTTTCATTCTTAAGGATATGCCCAAATAGTTATTTCTCACTAGTTTACACCCATCAAAGTGTAGAATGGAATGGATGAACATACAATGCTTTATGTAGAGCCATATGTATTTATCCTTGATAGTTTTTTTATAAGAGAACATTTGTATGTGTATATTTGTTTCCCACGATCCCCCAAATTCAATTACACAAGACGAAAACATTTCATCCAACATCGGCATCAATCATTTGAATTATTCATCCATCTACGGAGGATATGTCGTACTCATAGTCAAATAACTCCAAAGGTATTTTGATAAGGAATTCTAGAAATGATACGTGAACCTATGATCTTTGTCTAACATGATCAGAACTTCTATGTTATGTTACATACCACATCACTTATTTATTTTTTATTAAACCTCCACCATATGAGTTTTAGAAATAGGAATGAAATGGATTGAAATTGTGAGTTTAACCACTATCACATGTATAGAATTTTTTTTTCAAGCATAATCATGAAAGTCTAGTAAAAAAAACATTGTTTTCATTACCCATTTCCACACAAGTTTAAGTAAATACTATAAAATAAAATCTAGTTTTTAATGTTTTAGATTAAATTACTGAAATGCTAAGCATCACGAAATGAACTCTTCCACTTTTATTTAAAAAAATCCACCAAAACTGCACTTTAAATTCCTTATACATCTTTTGAATTTATTGAGGAATTCCCCATATCAAATGGTAGTGGGAATTAAGATGTTTCTCTTGACAATACATAAGTTCAACCCTCAAATCAATGAACCCCAAAACCTATCTCTCTTCATATATCTATCCCTCAATGGTTACCATGACATTGTTTTTTGATCACATAACTAGGAATTCCACATCATATATTAGTGCCTCTTTGACCATTATTTCAAAATTTGAAATGACAGAGACTAAAAAGAAAACTAACACTTCACCTCAGTCATCACATTCCAAATTAAGGTCGGCTATGACCTACATAAAAAATCATTCATCTGAAGATTATTTTTCAAATAGAGAATATGAGTTTTGGAATAATGTATCTACCAAATAATTACCTTTTCCCAGTGTATACATCATGTTAATGTCGAACATTCATAGACTCTCTATCTATCTTATTTACCTCAAGATCAAATTGTGTTGTGAGAAAATGTTTTTTAAAATTTTAGTATATGAAAACATAATAAATATTTTAACTAGGGAGATAATGAATCAATGTCTTCATGGAATGGAAATCCATTTTTGACAACTAATCAAGTGATTGGTAATATTTTTGGGTGACTGAACATGGGTTTTGTGGATTTCTAAAATGTTTTGAAATTTTCATTTTGTGAAGCATGTAAGTTATCTCCTAAATACATTGTCCATTTAGAGATACTGTAATGCATTGGAGAGGTGGCGTATTGGTTGAAATTTCCACCATAGATCAGTTTGGTACATAATGTGTTCCATGAATTTTAGGTGAAAAAAGTATCATCTTTATCATAACCATTGGATTAAATGGGATGATATTGGCATATAGCCAAATTCTTCATTAGTAAATGTCCCAACCAGGATTGTGGGTTGGAAAGAGATAGTATTGTATGGAAAAAATTGTTCTAGTGCGGGTTTTATTTTAACATAATAAGATTCAAGAAGAAACATGGGAATGTGAGAAGGAAAGGAAAAAAATACATAACTAATTATGGGAAATAATGGTTTTCTACTTTCTGATGACGGAAAAACCAATAGTGGGATGAATGATGTGCCACCAGTTTCTAGTATGTTACCCTTTCTCTATAGAGAACATACTTTTTTCATTAATTTCATATCATTTAAATCATAAACAACATAGAAACCTTACACAATAAGGATACAAATATTTAGTTTCTTTAGAAAATTGGGACAATACATAAAATTTTCAATATGAAACATAAATATTTTTGTATGTCTTTATTAGAAGCATCTAATTAGCCATTGAGTTCATTTTAGTACATGTAATCAACTTTGGATATATATATATAAAATGTGTGATATAAAATCACAGTAAGTGGAAAAAAACATAAGACAAATAAACATAGTGTGATAATAACTATTATCCTCATAACATAGTCATTGGATCATAATCATTATAAGAAAAAGTAATAAAATTATTGAAATGTGGAAATGCATAAAAATGAATCCTTTTGTCATAGTGGTTAACTGCCATACATAGTTGTAAATACATAAATCATCATGGTCATGCATGTTTGACTTTTACTCTTGAGATTAATCAAATAACCTAATCCATTAGAGGACATTATAATGTTGGGTTCACCTGTCACATCATGATATAATCATTGCACTATATAATTTTGGGCGCTCACATCCAATTATAACATTTACATTATCATACAATCCACAAAGATGGTACATAAATATTAGACAGAAATATACCATGGAATGGAATGGGTTTCATTTCATATATCAATCATTAAAAATATTTGGGTTCCCAACAGAAATAGGGAATACCACACTTGAAACAAAAGCCATCATCCTTGAGTGAGAAGTAAAATGTGCGATTTTGAAATAAGTGTTCTATTGGAAAACATTATGTTTGACATAAACTATACTGTAAAAAATTTATATCCCCTAAAAGTTCATATATTGATGAATAACTGATTTTAAGGAATAAAAATAATGAAAATGGTGTGATATAGTGAAAACCTGATGAATGAAATTTGGGTTTGAGAATTCCCCTTACAATGTTTATGAATGAATTATTCACATTAATATCCAATATTATCACATTATATTATTTAAATACCCCATATATTAACTTTTATTCATGTAATTGATAATTTTTTGTTTTATTAGGTTCTTTTTTGGGCCTTTGGAAGAGTTGTGAAGTTTAAATTCAATGTTTTGGATTGTTCTTTTTCATTCTTTTCCTGAGAGATTAACTTGTACACATGAATGGAAATGGGAGTAGAATATTGAAAAATATTATGAATTTATATTTCATGTTATTAGTTTTCTTCCATGATTTAAAATGATCTTATAATTATATTCGATATTTACAATGAGGATCAAGAAATGGTAAAATTTTAATGTTGATCTTTTTATGTTACCTTGGTCATTTTTTATCCCAACGAACATGTTTTTTTATCATATAGAATTATTTCTAATAGTTGATTATAGAACATAAAAAGCATTAAAAAACATATTAAATTTTTTTTTTCTACAAATAAATAGTTTTATTGATAGCCTTGATGGAGTTAATGTAAAATAGATCTGCACCCCCAAAGATGTTGGTTAATTAAGACATCACGAGCGATCATTTCATTTTTATACAGAAAAAATGTTATGGGGGTCTATAATGAATAATCATACATTAAAAATATATAATGGAATTATATAAACCAAAATAACGTAATCATGAAATTTGGATAAGAGATGTTGATGATAAGATTAAAAAAGAATTGAAATTGGAATGGAATTTGAAAGAAAAGAGAGACATAAATTTCCCCTTAAATTATCCTCTTCAGATCCTCCTAAAAAACATAGGATTTGTATTTGGATGAGATCAGGAGATCTTAGACGTTTGGGAGGGTCTATAGAAGAGATTTGGATATAATTTTGATACATATGGAAACTTTATATGTGTGGGGAAATGAGGTTGTGTGTGGTGGTATTTTTCATGGATGGGAGGGGTGTTTTCTCAGAATTTAATTCATTAGTTTATTAATTTTCTGCATGAAAAAATAGGGATGATTTCTTGAGTAACAAAAATAAATAGGATATTTGAGCTCAAACAAATAGTAATTTACATTGTAACATGCCTGAAATAGAATCCACGAAACGTGTGCCCGGAGCTGGGACGTCACATGAACTCAAGTGTGATTCCCTATATCCCAGTGGGTTTTGACTAGAAGTGAGGTTTTAATATTATACATGGGGATAATATGCCATTTCAATAAGAGTAATACACATCATAATGTAGTTTAAATAGTATTAACCAATCAAACAATCAATAATATTAATAGATAACAAATTCCTAAAATTGTGTATAAGAATATACAACAGTGAATATGTCATTCCATGCAACAATGCCTAGTGAAAAACCCCCTAATGAATTATGAACAGCATAATCCAAAAAATGTTCTAGACTCTATGTGTGGATCCCCACCCATACATGACCCATGTCAAACTCAACTCCCTAACATACAGATTATTAACTTTTCCTGACCTTCAAGCATTAAATCCGCTCAGGTACCCAATGGAGGCCTGAAAAGTGTGTGTTTATAACTCAGTAGGCACCACAAATGTGGTTTACAAAATATATAGAAACATAGATAATGCATGCATGTAATAAATAATGTAACATAAAAGTAAATAGTTTAATAGTCCATTATTGACTATGTTATTTTTTGAATTATACTACCATTGTGTCTGGGTTCACTATAAGGGCACTTCATCATTTATTATACCCTTTTGATATGATAAATTTATTTTTCATATTAAATGGTGTCAAGAATATGGGAATAAAAACAATTCATATCTCACAAGGAATCACATTATAACAACCTAAAATCATATCCTCAATGCCTCAGTCTTGGTGGAATGCAACCGTTTGGGGAATAAAACATTATCCCATTCCCTAACCTAATCATTTAGGGGAAGATCTAGAACCACAATCCAAATAAACCCATGGTTGTCGAACCTCATGTCGATATGACACTCAACCAATCCATTTGCACTTGTTTATTCATCATTCACCCCAATTAAACATCTCACGACGTGAAAAGATAATAACATTTAAAATATCACAATAATATTAATAATTCATAAATTAACATTTTTCCCCAATACATTAAAACATTCATTATTTTTATAAGTCAACCCCTTTATCCCCATTCCCATTACCCATTCTTATCTCACAAACCATAATCAAGTAAAAATCTAATCCCCTATAATTTTCAAATTAATCCATTTAGCCATTTTTCATTCCAACCAAACAACCTATTTGTCCATGATCTAACCAAACTATATTAATAAACACCTATTAAATATCATTCAATAATATTATCATACTAATCATGTGGTCTATATTCTCTCATAATGGTCTTACACTTACTTAGCTAATCTCTATGTCCGATAAATTTCAACATACCCCATAGATGGCCCTAATATCATTTAGCATTCCTCTATGCATACCGTATGGATTATGAGGGGTACAATGGGCCATTTATACACCCACTATATCCAAATAAATCAATAAAAATATGAAAACAAAAATAGTAAATTATTAACCTAATCCTACCTGAACAAAAACACTTGAAACCGAAGCAATACAACTTGTACAACACCTACCATGTATTTTTTGGAAAAACCCTCTAAACCAAATAATTAGATCACAATTCAATCAACCCGTGAAACGTCAGCCTAATACTCACTGAAAAAGATGGTTTTGAGTGATTTGGAAGAATATAAGAGACAGGTACCATCCAAAATAAGGAAAAAGAAGAAAGGAGCAGTTTTTCCTTACCAAGATCATCAATCAGCAACAGGCGGAGCTCCAAAAAAACTTATGATGAGGGAGATTGATCCTTGTATGCTATTGGGAGCTTTGGATTGTTCCTATTGTCCAAAGGAGTATTAAATAATTAAATAATATGATGGGTATAAAAATCAGTTAATGGAATTTTTTGTAAATTTTTAATAGTTTCTAGGCCGCATTGCAAACGGAAACTGTTTTCCAAACCATGCACAAAATATAAAAATGATGATATCATAAAATAACAACCTCACATGGTTTACCCGCATGGTTTCTATAATTTTGTACCCAACATGTTGAGGATACTATCCAAAAATCCTTCTTATGGATGGTTTAACTAGGTTGTCATCATGGTCAAGACTAACCATGCACAGACCGTGCATCTTTCCCCAAAAACACATTTTCCCATTTTTCATGTTTTGAACTCCCAAAGAACCCCTGAGCCTTCTTAAGGACTTGTTAAAAACATATTCAGACCAAATAGTTGTACTAAAGTAATGAGTAATAAAAAAAATTTAATAGAAATCTGGGAATTTAAAACCTCCCCTCCTTTAAAGGGTTGTCTTTGAGCCACTATTCCAGAGTATCATTATGTTCTCAATGAAAAGAGAGAAGGCCATTGGGCCTTTATATCTGATTCTCTAATCCTTGTTACTTCCTGAACACTTCAATGTTTCCATTGAACAAGAATAAAGGGCACATCCATTCCCCAAAAAACATTCTCGCTATGATCCACAATAAGAACTAGGTTCCCCTTAAAGGACGCATTATCCTCAAGAACGAACTCCTCAAAATTTATCACACAATAAGGTTTAAGAAGATACTGTCAGAGTTATGATGTAATGGAAACATCATACATATCACTATACCACTGTGGGAGAGACAATTGGTATGTCACCATCCTGATCCATTTTACAATCTAAAATGGCCCCACATATCATGGCCCCAATATTCCATGATTCTGAATTCAACGGTGTCCCATCCTTGACAACACCTAAAGAAACACACTATCACCCAACATGAACTCAAGAGGCCTAAAATTACTATCTACATATGATTGATCCCTACTGTAACAACCCAAGATTTTATGAAAAATATTCTTTTTAATTTAACTAATTTCTTGTGTTGTATGCTACACCAAAAGGAGCTTGCAGAACACGCATCCTTGATTTGCCTTGCATTACACGAAATCGTGACCTTCCTCGATAGCTTGCGTCGTACGCAATACTGAGTTTCACTAAACAACGATATGCTATTAAAATATTATTAAAACTAGCCGTTATGAATAGTAATACCCACTTTTTGAAATTTTGTAAATTCTATTTTTCAAAATGGACTTCATTTTTGGATTCAGAGTATCGAATTTAGCCTAAGGTGAAATTTTGGTACTTTTCGGATAACTTTCATATTCTGAGGAATAGTGAAAATTACTAAATTATAATTTAAAAAAACTTTTTTTTATCAAAATAATTAATAGTGATAAATTATTAATTTGAGTGGTTTTAAAGTATATTTAGAATATATTTTTACAATTTAATACAATTTTGGCCATTGGATGTAATTTCACATTTAAACCAGACATAAACAAGTGTCAATCTTTTGATAGATATTGTTTCTTAAAAACACGTTATTTGTTTTAACAGTGGGATTTAATTATAAAATTAATTAATGCAACATCAATGTTATGAATTTGGTAAAATAGACTTCATTTTTGAATTCGGAATATGAAATATAGCTTAGAATGAAATTTTGGCATTGTTCTGAAAAACATCAATTTTTGATGAATAGTGAAACTACTAAGTGGTAGTTAAAAAAACTGAATTTTTCATAAAACTTAATTTTACCGCTTCTGTGAATGGAATTTCAAAAATCCGAGAGACACGGTTGATGTCAGTAAGTAAAATGTGGTTCAATGAGATGAAAATAATTTTTGGTGAATAGTAACTTTTTACTTTTATTTACCACGGTTAAAAGTAAATAGGGTAATTAAGGGTAAGAATGATATTAATATTACCCTAACACATGTCCTAATTCTATTGGACACGTGTATCTCAACCAAAAAAACCCATAAGTGTAAAATATTATCATTTTGGCCCACTTGGATTAGATTAGGATATTTATTATTATTTAATTCAAAGAAGAGTTAAAAGAGTTAAAATCAAATTTTATTTACTAAAACATTTTTAATATAGGGTTTTACATAAGATAAATTCGATTGTAAATATTCATTAGAAATCTAAAAATATTTCCTACATTATGGTATTTTATTTGTAATTTTTAGAGATCAAATTATTTAATTTATTTATGACACAAAGATGATGCAGTAATTATCTTATTTATAAAATATTGACATAATTGATGTTATAAACACCACAATAAATGTAATTTGAGACTTTTTATGAATTCCACTAATTTTATAGGTTACTATGATATATTATTGTTTATTTAATCAACTTTTTTCGACATATAATTCTGTTATGACTTTCACAAAAATCATATATCAAATAGTGTCAAAATTGACACAAAATAGTTTTTAAATCATATATTATATTATTAATTGTTATTTTATTCCTAAAAATCTAAGGTTTGGCCAAATGACATAGATAAGAATATATATATATATTAATAATAAACAATTTGGGGTTCGTTTGGCATGTTATAGTAAGTATATTAACCATATAGTGTAAGAAAACAAAAAGACAAGGTAAAAGTTAAATTATTTAACTTAGAGTTAAATCTAATTGATAAGGTTAAAATAATAACCTAAACTTGTCTAAATCCTATTGGATGATAGGATTTCGACCCATCCCCACTTTAGCTTCGAAAGAAGACCGTTTGGAACCATTATAAACCGATTTTGACTTTAATATAAAATAATATTTTGAGATATTCCTAAGGTGCCCCTCTCCTCCCTTATAAAAGAGAACCTCCTCCCCCTCCTCCTCACACCAATGTGAGCACTCAAGCTCGGACAACCCCTTCCAAAATCCCTTATCCACTGCCCTAGTATCATCCTAGAGGTCCGGGTCTTCTTCAAAGACCATCCTTAGTTCTTTAAGTGGAGGCTAAGAAAAGGCGCGTCAAAAAGAGGTAATATCCATTACCGATCTTTTTCAATTTCTTTCTTCTTCAACTTATTCTTCTTTAGTTGTTTCATGATAAAGTAATAACATCAGTATTTCTTATATACTGATATGTTATTATAAATATGAAACAACTCTAATTAACCTTCTATCCATCCTACGGAAAAAGGAAATCACCGCGCGTGCATACGTACGGAATACCGTCTCCACGCCGTGGTGTAATCTATTTTCCGCCACCACCTTAATTGGATGGGTATAAAGGTGTAATTAGTAACTATATATTATTATTATAAAGTGATATTGATACTGAAATAGTATACATACACTTCAACACAATTCCACGACCATGGGAACGATATCATCGCTCATGCGTACGTACGGACTATCGTCTCCACGACGCGATGAGATTCATTCTCAATGATTAACCATTCATGAATTATTATAAAGTATATATAATAAGTAATAATGAAATATATGACCTGATAATGATACTGGAATTATTTATATTTATATGTATGTCATCTACTTAATTCCATTCAATTCAATAAGGAAACGAAAACAGCGTTCATGCGTACGTACGGACTACCGTCTCCATGAACGGTGTATTTCATTCAATTTACTGATTTATTATATATGTATATTCTGAATATATATTATATATAAATCATGTTTTATATTATGGAATTAAGTAATTATGATCTAACCAATCATATGAATAATTACAAGTTAAAACACAAACGAAAAATGAGACGATTTTAGCCAAAACGCTACTTTAACATGAATTTACAAAAGAATGGGTAATATAAAGTCATAAGTGGACCATATATGATATAATAAAAATGAATATGATTCTGGAAAAAGTCAATAACATTATTTAAATCATTATAAAGGAGGTTCGGACACTTACAAAGAAAGTCAGACCTAAGTTAAGGGAAATATCACAATCTCATTTTTATCCGAGATTGTTTTTACTTTGGTATTTACTGGGGTGTATTTTATCATCCACATCCATGTTCCCTCAATATGTAATATTATTTCCATTCTTCTACAATAGTTTATATCCAATTTTACCCTTCGATGAGTTTTGTGTAATAGATATGAAAGGAATCTTTTGTCGTTTTTCGTACGAGGTACTTTTTGATTTTTCAGACAAAAGTACGAAGAATGTTTTTTTAACTTATACGGCATGAATGGATTTTTTAAACATTATTTCCAAGAACCTTCCGTTAAAAGTTTTCAAGTTTATTTTTGATCAAGTTCTTTTAGTATATAATTGTACGACATGTTAAGAAAGGAAAAGTTTTTTTTGAAGCAGAAAGGATATTTTCCTCAAGAATGGATTTCAAGTGTTTTATCAAAATTATTTTCCATCTAAGATAATATAGGGTTATGTTTCTATCCCTATTATTACATTGATTATGTTGTGATGGAAATATTTTTTATGAATTCCTTTATCTTATATGAATTGTTTTTTGATGTCACGATGTTTAAGATTCCCATTTTTATTACATGGGTTATGCAATGATGTATGATTTAAGATTTTGTGGAACACATAAGAATGGTATAATTATGAGATTGGTGGGACCTATATCTCTCTCCAATTCATTGGGAAAATATTTCATATCTCATGAGATATACATGGCTGGAATGGTAGGTTATACCGGTTCAGTGAAACAGGACTGAAACGAGGGTGACTCGATTCAGAAAGGGACTTTTTCCACTAAGATAGTCTTGGAAATGAGTCATGACTAACAAGAAATGATTCTCTATGATTATGTGTGTATGCCAAAAAGTTTCATGTTTTATGTTATGATTATTGGGATTTCATTTCACTACTATGATTTTTACCATGTTATGAAATTATGCTCTCTTTTGCAGGTTAAGATTTCGAAAATGTTATGTTCTTATGAATATGATGTGATTGATATTTTTTTTGTTTACCCTTACTGAGCATTTGAGGTCACCCTTTTATGTTTACATTTCCCCAGGATATAAAGAAAGGTTTTAGGTATAAAAAAAGGGAAGATCTTTATGGGAGATGTTGAAGATCTTTCACCAGGATTAGAAGATTATACTCCGAGTTTCCAAAGACACTAAACTATTACAATCCTTGTGTGTGTGTTTTTTTTATGTACTAAGTATTCCGCAAATGTAATGTAATGTCCATGTAAGTCAGGTTTTAGGTCTCTACAGTTGGTATCAGAGGAAAGGTTTAGTCAACCTTTGGAAACTAGGATACGAAAACGTTAGTGAGATCCCTAGAGATATTTCTACGGTATGTCTAGGGATGTCCCTAAGGATAAGTATACGTATAGGTTATAGTACTAGAACTAAGCTAACGATCAAAGAATTAAACCTAAGATGTTAGATATTGAAGGTACTCCCCCATTATTATGTTGTTTTCCCTAGCATGATTTTTTCCTCTCACACTATTCTTTTTGGGTTTTAGATGATGGCTGGAACCCGAAGGAACCGTGTTGATCAATGCAATGGACAATGCAATGATTGTCCTCCTGAACAAACAAATGTTATGGGAGATGGAGTGAAAAATCATATTGCTATCCTTACACAAGCTATGAATCATTCTGTACTTCCAAATGTGCAGAGAAAGGAACAGTATTTTATTGAGTCCTTCATGAGGCAACGTCCACCTTCTTTCAGTGGGACTTCTGATCCACTTGTTGCTGAACAATGGATCAGTACCACTGAAAAGATATTTTCAGTTCTTCAATGTTCTGAACATGATAAAGTCATCTTAGCAGTATATCGTTTGGAAGTTGAAGCTGATCAATGGTGGAATCTTATCAAGAATACGAGGCCAAGAGATGAAATTGAGTCCATGGAATGGGATGAGTTCAAGAACATGATTTTTAGTAAGTACTTCCCTCATATTCTTCGAACAAAGATGGAAAAGGAGTTTCTTGAGCTGAAGCAGAAGGATGATGAATCTGTTGGTATATACGAAGCAAATTTTACAAGACTTGCAAGGTATGCATCTGGCATTATCATCCAACCTGAAAGTAAAGTTGATCGATTTTTCAGTGGCTTAAAACCAAGTCTTCGAAGGGCATTAGCTATAAGAGACATTAGTAGCTATGAAGAAATTGTGTGTTGTGCTATTAAGGTAGAAATGGAAGTTGGTGTTACATATCCATCTCATGGTTTTGACAAGAAACAAAAGATGGAGTTCAAGTAGAAATCTCAGAATAATGGTGAAAAGAAGATGAATGTTTCCTTATGCACAAAGTGTGGAAAGAAGCATGGTGGAGATTTTCTTAAAGGGACTAGAAAATGTTTTAAGTGTAAAAAAGAAGGTCATCGAGCAGCTGAGTGTGAAAGTAATGGAAAAAGGGATTCTAATGATGTGAATAAAGCAAACACTGCAGAGAACGCACCACCAACACTTCAATGCTTCAAGTGTAAGGAAATGGGGCATTATGCTAATAAATGCCCTAATACAAGGGTTAGTAATGATCAACATGAGCAACCACTGAAGGAAAATGACAAAGGGAAGTCACATGCGATCACGATTGGCGATGTTGAATATGACAACGATGTGGTGGAATGATTAAGTGTTTATTTAATGGGATTCCAAAATAATATTGTATCATGGAGTATTGGAATATTTATTTATTGGTCTAATGTGGTATTCAAAGTAATTGAGATATTTTTGGAAATAAGATTATATGCGCATAATGAAGGGAAAACGAGAAAATGAAATGTTTAACAGTATTCATGAGCTCATGATTGATATAAGGACTAAGTGATATCATTGTTTGAGTATATAGGATTTTGAGGATTTTGGTATGTGGAAAGTGTTAACTTTTAACTGCATTCATGTTTTCACTATGGTATTCAAGAGAATACACGATTAAGGACTTTGAATGTTTGGAATGTGACCAACAAAACATACCTTATGATATATGGGGATCGACGATGGTGTTAAATCTCTGGTAATCGTTTTCAATATGTTATGAGAGTGGACTGTAGTATTATGGATAAACTTAAAGATTGGAATGGAATATGTTGGACTTAAGTTAGTATTGTTTAAGGATGGAAGTTTTTTTTCGATATTATTGATGGGATGTTATAGTAATATAGTTTTAGAAAAAGGACAACCTACAGGACGGGCGACAGCCCATCGCGTCGAACAAGGCTGTGGAAATCAAACCCACAATCGAAGTGCGACTGGCCTTTATCACCTACCACTGGCCTACAGGAAGTCCATGTTTAGTAGAAACTAGTTTTATTATATTAAGCAGTATGATATATGAAGTTTAAGTCCATTTTAGGAACCATATATGATTAATCTCACTATAGATTGACTTATGTATATAATATTTGCTAACCTTTTGTTTGAGACAGATGGAATGACCCGTCATTCTATCACATGATCGGCTAACACTTCACGAATAACAAATTCAACTTCATTTATTTAAGAGATGAAGTGGAAATTGTTCAAGGCACGAACAACAGTGAGATTGTACCAAAATAAAGTATTTATTCTAAGCAAATTTTCAACTTTAGGGAAACGATCTTGAAAACCAAAAATGTTGTCCTAGTGATCTTATATCTGATGAATCAGATGGTACCATAGATCGTCACAAATTTATGGCTTTGTGATTGCTGGCTTTTCCATAGCCATGTTCTCTACCACTCTCCATCAGAACATGATGGTTAGATTTCTCTTCCATATCCATATTTTCACCTATGTGGAAACCCAGTGATTTGTTTATTTTGGTAACCGTTACGTTTCATACTTTTTTTTAAAGATTGGTTTTGATATTCCTTTTTACGATGTGAGTTTATATTAAAAAAACTTTTGAATAGTAAACCATTTATAACACTGACGAATTTCGAGGGCGAAATTCATTTTAAGGGGGTAGAATGTAACAGCCCGAGATTTTATGAAAAATATTCTTTTTAATTTCACTATTGTCTTGTGTTGTACGCTACACCAAAAGGAGCTTTCACAACACGCATCCTTGATTTGCCTTTCATTACACGAAATCGTGACCTTCCTCGATAGCTTGCATCGTACGCAATACTGAGTTTCACTAAACAACGATATGCTATTAAAATATTATTAAAACTAGCTGTTATGAATAGTAATAACCACTTTTTGAAATTTTGTAAATTCTATTTTTCAAAATGGACTTCATTTTTGGATTCGGAGTATCAAATTTAGCCTAAGGTGAAATTTTGGTACTTTTCGGATAACTTTCATATTCTGAGGAATAGTGAAAATTACTAAATTATAATTAAAAACAACTTTTTTAGTCAAAATAAATAATAGTGATAAATTATTAATTTGAGTGGTTTTAAAGTATATTTTGAATATATTTTTACAATTTAATACAATGTTGGTCATTGTATGTAATTTCACATTTAAACCAGACATAAACAAGAGTCAATCTTTTGATAGATATTGTTTCTTAAAAACACGCTATTTGTTTTAACAGTGGGATTTAATTATAAAATTAATTAATGCAACTTCTATGTTATGAATTTCGTAAAATAGACTTCATTTTTGAATTCAGAATATGAAATATAGTTTAGGATGAAATTTTGGCATTGTTCTGAAAAACATCAATTTTTGATGAATAGTGAAACTACTAAGTGGTAGTTAAAAAACTGAATTTTTCATAAAACATAATTTTACCGCTTCTGTGAATAAAATTTCAAAAATCTGAGAGACACGGTTGATGTCAGTAAGTAAAATGTGGTTCAATGAGATGAAAATAATTTTTGGTGAATAGTAACGTTTTACTTTTATTTACCACGGTTAAAAGTAAATAGGGTCATTAAGGGTAAGAATGATATTAATATTACCCTAACAAATGTCCTAATTATATTGGAAAAGTGTATCTCGACCAAAAACAACCTTAAGTGCAAAATATTATCATTTAGGCCCACTTGGATTAGATTAGGACATTTATTATTATTTAATTTAAAGAAGAGTTAAAAGAGTTAAAATCAAAGTTTATTTACTAAAACATTTTTAATATAGGGTTTTACATAAGATAAATTCGATTGTAAATATTCATTAGAAGGATAAAAAGATCTCCGACATAATTGTATTTTATTTGTAATTTTTAGACATCATATAACTTAATTTATATATGACACAAAGATGATTCAGTAATTATCTTATTTATGAAATATTGACATAATTGATGTTATAAACACCGAAATAAATTTAATTTGAGACTTTTTATGAATTACACTAATTTTCTAGGTTACTATGATATATTAGTGTTGATTTAATCAACTTTTTTTGAACATATAATTCTGTTATGACTTTCACAAAAATCATATATCAAATAGTGTCAAAATTGACACAAAATAGTTTTTAAATCAAATATTATATTATTAACTGTTATTTTATTCATAAAAATCTAAGGTTCGGCCAAATGACTTAGATAAGAGTATATATATTTATAATAAACAATTTGGGGTTCTTTTGGCATGTTATAGTAAGTGTATTAATCATATAGTGTAAGAAAACAAAAAGACACGGTAATAGTTAAATTATTTAACTTAGAGTTAAATCTAATTAATAAGGTTAAAATAATAACCTAAACTTGTCTAAATCCTATTGGTTGATAGTATTTCGACCCATCCCCACTTTAGCTTCGAAAAATACCCTTTGGAACCATTACAAACCGATTTTGACTTTAATATAAAATAATATTTTGAGATATTCCTAAGGTGCCCCTCTCCTCCCTTATAAAAGGGAACCTCCTCCCCCTCCTCCTCACACCAATTTGAGCACTAAATCTCGTCCAACCCCTTCCAAAATCCCTTCTCCACTTCCCTAGTATTATCCTAGGGGTCCTGGTCTTCTTCAAAGACCATCCTTAGTTCTTTAAGTGGAGGCTAAGAAAAGGTGCGTCAAAAAGAGGTAATATCCATTACCGATCTTTTTCAATTTCTTTCTTCTTCAACTTCTTCTTCTTTAGTTGTTTCATGATAAAGTAATAACATCAGTATTTCTTATATACTGATATGTTTTTATAAATATGAAACAACTCTAATTAACCTTCTATCCATCCTACGGAAAAAGGAAATCACCGCGCGTGCGTACGTACGGAATACCGTCTCCACGCTGTGGTGTAATCTATTTTCCGAAACCACCTTAATTGGATCGGTATAAAGGTGTAATTAGTAACTATATATGATTATTATAAATTGATATTGATACTGAAATAGTATACATACACTTAAACACAATTCCAAGACCATGGGAATGATATCATCGCTCGTGCGTACGTAGGGACTACCGTCTCCACGACGCGATGAGATTCATTCTCAATGATTAACCATTCATGAATGATTATAAAGTATATATAATAATTAATAATGAAATATATGACCTGATAATGATACTGGAATTATTTATATTTATATGTATGTCATCTACTTAATTCCATTCAATTCAATAAGGAAACGAAAACAGCGTTCATGCGTACGTACGGACTACCGTCTCCATGAACGGTGTATTTCTTTCCATTTACTGATTTATTATATATGTATATTATGAATATATATTATATATAAATCATGTTATATATTATGGAATTAATTAATTATGATCTAACCAATCATATGAATAATTACAAGTTAAAACACGAACGACAAATGAGACTATTTTACCCAAAATGCAACTTTAACATGAATTTACAAAAGAACAGGTAATATAAAGTCATAAGTGGACCATATATGATATAATAACAATGAATATGATTCTGGAATATGTCAATAACATTATTTAAATCATTATACAGGAGGTTCGGACACTTACAAAGAAAGTCGGACCTAAGGTAAGGGAAATATCACTATCTCATTTTTATCTGAGATTGTTTTTACTTTGGTATTTACTGGGGTGTATTTTATCATCCACATCCATGTTACCTCAATATGTAATATTATTTCTATTCTTCTACAATATTTTATATCCAATTTTACCCTTCGATGAGTTTTGTTTAAAAGATATGAAAGGATTTTTTGTCATTTTTCGTACGAGGTACTTTTTGATTTTTCCGACAAAAGTACGAAGAATGTTTTTTAACTAATACGGCATGAATGGATTTTTAAAACATTATTTCCAAGAACCTTCCTTTACAAGTTTTCAAGTTTATTTTTGATGAACTTCTTTTAGTATATAATTTTACGACATGTTAATAAAGGAATAGTGTTTTTGAAGAAGAAAGGATATTTTCCTCAAGAATGAATTTCAAGTGTTTTATCAAAATTATTTTCCATCTAAGATAATATAGGGTTATGTTTCTATCCCTATTATTACATTGATTATGTTGTGATGGAAATATTTTTTATGAATTCCTTTATCTTATATGAATTGTTTTTTGATGTCACAATATTTAAGATTTCCATTTTTATTACATGGGTTATGCAATGATGTATGATTTAAGATTTTGTGGCACACATAAGAATGGTATCATTATGAGATGGGTGGGACCTATATCTCCCTCCAATGAATTGGTTAAAGATTTCATATCTCATGAGATAGACATGGCTGGAATGGTAGGTTATACTGGTTCTGTGAAACAGGACTGAAACGAGGGTGACTCGATTAAGAAAGGGACTTTGTCCACTAAGATAGTCTTGGAAATGAGTCATGACTAATAAGAAATGATTCTCTATGATTATGTCTGTATGCCACAATGTTTCATGTTTTATGTTATGATTATTGGGATTTCATTTCACTACTATGATTTATCCCATGTAATGAAATTATGCTCTCTTTTTCAGGTTATGATTTCCAAAATGTTATGTTCTTATGAATATGATGTGATTGATATTTTTTTGTTTACCCTTACTGATCATTTGAGATCACCCTTTTATGTTTACTTTTCCCCAGGATATAAAGAAAGGTTTTAGGTAAAAAAAGGTAAGATCTTTATGGGAGATGTTGAATATCTTTCACCAGGATTAGAAGATTATACTCCGAGTTTCCAAAGACACTAAACTATTACGATCCTTGTGTGTGTGTTTTTGTTATGTACTAAGTATTCCGAAAATGTAATGTAATGTCCATGTAAGTTTGGCTTCGGGTCTCTACACCTACAATGAGTTGTTTCCGTATTCTTTTGAATGAAATGAACTATCTATGAAATCTCCTGCACAAGACTTGGTCTTAACAGCTCAAACACTCTTGCCTCTAACCAATACAGAAGAGATCTACATGGTCTCCAAAAAAGTGTCTAAAAATGTTCCATATAAATTTTAGATTGAAATATGTTGTTGTATGAAAACTCAAAATGTGACTAGTTTTTCTCCCATGATCATCCAAAATCCAGAACACATGCTCTCAACATGTCTATTAATGCCTAAATTACACACTCTAACCACCCTTCCGTCAATGGGTGGTACGAAATACTAAAATACGCCTTGGAAACCAGTACCTTATGTAGTCACCTATAAAAGTGTAAGGTGAAATGAAGATCATGATCTGCGTCTATTATTCACAGCACACCATGAAATTTTACTGTTTCTAGAAAATAAAATTCCCCCAACCGTTTGACTGATTGGGACTCCAGAATTGGCAAGAAATGGGCCACTTTTGTTAGCTAATCTACCACCATCCTAATTTCATAATTCTTCTAAGATGTCCTTAGAATAGCCACTAAAAATACCATTGTAATTTCAATCAACATCCATTCTAGAATAGAAAATGACTACAACAACCCAAAGGGACACTGAGGTTCAACCTTCACATGCTAAATGGTAATGCTCCGTGTCACAAAACATGAAAATCCTTTCTTTAATCCCAGCCAACAAACTACCAATGAAAAACATGGTACATATTAGTCATGAAAAGGTGTACTTCACACTATGGCGCATTAAACACACACATCAACTCCTCATGTTTATCTTTTTTCACCACAACAAGACCATGGGAATAAACAACTCCATCATCACTTAATATCCTACAAAATAGTGACTCCCCACCTTTAAGATATTCCTTCACATCCAAACACATTGTAACCACCAACCAAATCACTTTAAAATATCTTATATGGAAAGATTCAATTTCAATAGATGTAAGGATCATTTTACTTTTCCCATTTTGTTCTTCTAAATACATCTCCCCAAACTAGGCCATCATCAACAACTCTAAACTCGTTTCCTAAATGACCTGATTCTGAGCCTTTAGGCTTAAGGAATCAAGGAACCTATTCCCTTTCCCAGGTGTGTACACCAACTCAAAATAATAATACTACAGGTACATGACCCACTGACATTTTTTTAGTTTCAAATCCTACTAAGAGAATATATACCTGAGTGTTTTATGGTCAAGGAACACCATAAAGTGATATCCCAACAAGTAATTCCCCCATTGCATTAAGGAATGGTTCACAATACAGAGCTCCACATCATGAGTTGGAAAATTCCATTCATGTGGTCTCAACTGCCTCGACCCATAACTTCTTCCTTGACTACACTCTTCCACACTGCACCATGACCATCACCAAATACATCACACACCATGGTATAATTTATAATAGGTTTAGGTATGATCAAAATCGTTGTTGTATTGAGTTTAATTTTTATCTCCTAAAAATAATTCTCACAAGCCTCTCAAAAATAAATCATAATTCACTTCTTGGAAAGGCAAGTGTGAGGAACATCCAAATGAGAGATATATATAGTAAATATTATATAATAACAATTCAAACCAAGAAACCACAAAATTGAAGAGTGATTGTTGGGCTACTCCTAATACATCTCAACTATTACCTTTTCTGAATCCAATTATACACCTAACTCAGAAATGATGTGTCCTAGAATGTGGAACTCATTAATTCTAAACATTAATTTTGATATCTTGATGTAATGACTATTATTTCATATGTACTAACGACGATTTCAATATTTTTTGAATGATAATCATGAGTTCTGGAGTACACCATGATGTCATCAATGAAGTCAACTACAAATTGTTCCAGATATTAGTGGAATATCCTATTAACGATGTAAAGGACCATTGTTAGTGCATTGAAAAATTCAAACAGAATCACAAAAAAATTTAGACAGCTCTTTATTACTTAAGAATGTGGTCTCGGGTATGTCAAAAGATTTCACCCTCAACTGATGGTATCCCTATCTCAAATCAATCTTATAAAACACTGAGGTGCCTCTTAGGGGATTAAAAAGAGCATGAATTCTATGAAGCAGGTATTTGTTCTTAACTGTCATCTACTTCATCTTCCTATAATTGAAACATTTCTTCAGTGATCTATCAACCATCATATATAAAAAAATCATGGATCATCAAGGTGATGTACTAGGATGTATATACCTACTACTATCCAAATCCTGTAACTGAACCTTCAGTTCATGGAGCTCTTTCGGCGCCATTTGATATGGTGGAATGGAAACTGGATATGCTCCAAGAAACAATTCAATCCTAAACTCAACATCTATTGTAGGTGGTAACCCCGAGAAGTCATCAGGAAATACATCCTATAACATGTCCTCAAAAAAGGAAAGTATGTCTGTCAATTCTCCCCAATATACTACCAAATTAATAACACATGGGAAGTAATTTTCCCCAGCTTCTGCAATAGATTCCCTACAAGTCCCGTTCGATTATCCAACTCCCCACGAATGAAATAAGTTCTTCTATATATAGAGTTTAACATTAAGTGATTTCTGTAAAAGTTTTCATGAGCTTGATATAACTCCAACTAGTATATTTCCAATATTATGTCAAAACCAAACATCTATAGGACTAACAGTTTCTATATAAAATGATGTCGAAAAACCTCTAGATCACAACTCGTACACTACCTGTTGTCCTTAACTCATACCCCTAGTGGAGTGTCAATTGACATTACCCCACATGAAATATATATGGGTAATCCAAACTCAACTAAAAACTAAGAAGAAATAAAGAAATTTGTTGCACATGTATCAAATAAATCATTTAAATGCATGCTTGATATGTGAATTGTACCCAGAATAGTAGATGATCCTACCTCAACACCATCAGTTGTATCCTGAACATCATGGAGATGACCTGCCCCTTCACCATAGGCATCAGCCGGAGTACCCTGCACTGCACTATGCTTTTGGTAAGGATGATATTTCCCCAGAGTTCCACACCCACCGCCTCTACCGTTACAACCAATGGATCTCCAACATTCTGCTAGATACAGGGTAACTGACCACATCTTTACAATCATAACCTGCGTCTGGCATCCATTATTCATTGACTGTCATAGATTACTACAAAACCTCTACAGGTGGTCTAATTTGTCTCATTCATGACACTAGAAAGGTGGGAAAGGAAACTAGTAATTATTGGTCCCCTTCGATCCCCATTAATAATTGAAGACATAGTCGCCGCACTAAAAATCTAATCCTCATTCTGACTACTCTGTTCACTTCCGCATTGGTGAAATATTACATAACAGTGCTTCCTAATATCAGAAGAAGCGCAACTTGATCACCCATCTGGACCCACATGGTCACCACTTGAATCTCCCATTAGGATCCCCATTTAGATATGATCTTGATATACCATTTTAGAAAACCTCTTCATAATAAATATATTTACCTGAGATCTGATCTCGTATCTCAACTCGTCCTGGAAGCGTTTAGCAACAACTACCTCATATTCTATCCATGTTAGAATGATTCAGCACAAATCGATGAAACCAATAGCATAGTCCATTACCGAAATTTTCCCCTAACTCATCTTCATAAAATATACAGCCTTATCTTGTCTCATGGATTTTGGGTAAAAGCACTCATGATACATCTCCTAGAAATATTTCCACATCATTCCTTCAGCCGGCTCCATCTAAACCATTATGTACCCCAACTATTTATTGGACACCGTTCATATAGGTCACTAACAAGACTCTCTTCTTTATAGGGGTATCTAGATGGTCAATAATAGTTTTTTTGGATTCTCTTCCAACAATGCTGCTTCTTAAATACCCTCTCGGGTAATGTTCAGAGGGTGCGACAGTTGAAACTCTGTAGTCAGTTCAAGCATTCTCGGTGCAACCAACCCCAATTCTAGTTTCATAATCTATATTAAATGAGTTATTTTCTCATAGAAATGGACTTCTTTATTTTTCAGGATTACAATGATCTCCTTCTCTACAACTGCAGGAGAGTTTATGTCAACGTCCAAATATCTCCCAACCAACACATGTATTCAAGGATTCATTTCTCTACAATTTTTAACCTAGTATTTAGAACACAACCATTAATCATTTATGATAAGGAAGTGATATAGGTATGATCATCAATTTTCACACCCGAACTAGTTTTCAATCACTACCCAAAAGATCCCAATCACAACAGAATCACTACCCTTGTCCATCTCTCATATGGTGAGGGCCAACTTTGTATCAAATTATAATGGTCACAAACTGTACTTTAAACTAATTCAAAATAGTTTCTCTATTCCAATTTACTCTTTCCACATGTTTATCCACATTTTCATATTTTCTAAGAACCATTTTCGAATTACTACTAACCATTTTGAAATACTTTTTTACCCATTCGTACCATCCCACTAGGTACAATTTAATTACATTTGAGGAAAAATATGCAACCTAACTTTTATACCCTACACATCCATCCTGTGTGTGTACCTATCAAGATACGTGTCACTCACCTACATAGGTTCCAGGAATGAGGCATGAATGCACAAATTCATACCCTTTCATCCATAAGAGAAATAAAAAAACTATAAAATTACACAAAATGTGCATCACCCAATGGTGAAATATTATCATAAATAACAACCTGCAACAAGATCATCAATCCCCTCCTAGGGTGACCTCAATTTTCCACCATACATGGGATTTCTAATTCAATGAAAGATCCCATTATCGGATCCCACCACTTTCCTAATCTCCTATCTACCATCCCCAAATAGTAAGAAATAGATAATAACTCCTCTGATACCAATTTTTTATGTCCTCAACTCGAAAGAAACTAAATTGGTACCCTTAGTCGGGTCACCCCATGGCTTCATGCATGCCTCCTCGTATGCCAGAGGTAGCCGACTACCGAAGAGGGTCTAAAATGATACGTGGGATACTATACGTTTTCATCCGGAGTAATCCACAATAAAAATTAGTTTAAATAGAAGAAAAAAACAACAATCAATAATATTCGTAAATAACCAATTCCCAAAACATGGTAAAACTATATACAATAATAGGTAGGTCATTATATGCTATAGGGACAAGGGAACAAGACCCCAAAAAAAATAATAACAAAAAATTACACAATATGGTATAAAATCCATGTATGGAACCTCACCCATACATGTCCCATGTCCAACTCAACTCCCTAACCTAGGGACTTTTCCTTTGTCGTGACCTGTAAGCACGAAATGTTCTCAGGTACCAAATGGAAGCCCGAGATTGGTGTGGGTATAACTCATTAGGCTACCAGTAACAGTGTCTAAAAATATAAAGCAATGGAATATAGTGAATGAATCTGATAAATAATGGAATGTAAAAAATAACATTTAAATAGTCCATTCTATATTATGTTTCATTTTACGTATACTACCATTGAGTCCTTGTTCACTATATAGGGTAAATCCGGATTTAATCTATGCTTTTCATGAGTTCAATGGATTTGGAAAATTCAATGTTCTCAAACACATGGGAATAAAATCATGTCCTATATCAGTAGTCATCAAATTATAACAACCTCATAATATCACTTTGAAGCCTCAATACGGGTGGAATGATACCGTTATGGGAATAATACTCTGTCCCCTTCCCTAACCAATGCATTTTTGGGAGATGCAAGAACCATGGTACAACTCATCCATTGGGCATAAATCCTCTAGTTGATACCCCACTCAACCATGCCATGTGAATATGCTTATTCATCATAAACCAAAACTAGCCATATCATGACAAGCATATCCTATATCATTTACAACATCACAATTATTTCAATAAATGAGAAATTAACATTTTCCCACAATCCATTGACACATTCATCATTAATATTACCTAATAAATTTTGATCAATTTCTATTTCCCATGCTTATATCACTTAGCATATTCAAGTATATAGCTAATCCCCTAGAATTTTTCCATTATTTCATTTAACCCCTTTTCATGCCCACCAAATTTACTCTTTGTCCATTATGAAACCTATGTTTATCACCAAATAATAATTTCACGTCCTTCAATAATATTAACATATTCATCATTGGATTTATGTTCTCGTACAATGGTAATAAACTTATAAAGCTAAACTCTTTTCCTAGAAAATAATGACACACTCCACGGGTAGCTCGAATCACATTTGTTCATCATCAATGAATCTCGCGGGGATGATGATGAGTAAAATTAACCATTTAGACACCCACTATATCCAAATAAATATGGGAATACATGTACACAAAATTTAAAATTACGAAAATAACCCTACATGAATGAATACACTAGAAACCTATGGGATACATCTTGGAGACCATCAACCATGAAAATATTAGTTACTGCACTCTCAACCAATGCCTTAGATCTTGATTTAATAAACCATTGAAGCCTCAACATAAACCTCACCATAAAATAATGCATTGATAGATTCCGAATAATATAAGAGATAGATACGATCACAAATTAATTAAAAAGTACCAGGGATTTTTGATTTAACTTGATCTTCAATCCGCAACAAACTGCTCTCCAAACAGCCCAATGATGAGGGAGAAGGATTTTTGGAAGCTCTTGGGAGCTATGGTTCAATCATAGGGTCCAAAAAGAGGAAGAAATGTGGAAATCCATGGATGGTATCAAAATCCCATTTATCATTTTTTTTTATTTTTTAAAAGTTTCTTGGCCGCATGGTTTACCCGATCAATTTTCAAAACCTTGCACAAACAGTGTGGATGCTACTTTCAAAAGTAGCCCCATTACACATTTTACATACCTGGTATTCTAAATCATGCCCTAAATGTGATGAGGCTACAATCTAAAAATACTTCTTAAAATGGATTGCATTAGATTCCCACACAGTCTGGACTAACTATGTGTAGACCGTGCGAGTTTCCCAGAAAACTCATTTTCACCCTTTTTCATGTCCCGAACATCTCGAACACCCTCAAGCCATCATAAGGAGTTGGGAAACACTTATTCATTAAAAAAAATATCCTAAAAAGAAAAATATGCAAAAATATTCCTTAACAAAAATCCAGGATCTTACATACATCATCAATGACTAAAGATTGTATTCTAATTAATTTATTTGGAATATTTTGACATTTTAGAATTTCAATATTCACCAAAAATTAATGAATTATTTAAAAAACTAAAAAATTTACCCTAATGTTTTTTATACATTTACAATTATTAAATTAAATCCATTTAATGAAAATAATTTTCTAATTATGAGTAATTCAATGATTAATCAAAATTATATCTAACATGAAAAATAAAAAATATTAATTTAAAAGGGCTTTTCAAACACTTTGAAATATTAATTAAGGTCTCGTAAAATTGTTATAAAATCACACGACATAAAAATACTTGTTTATTAATACATTTTATGTTAATACTTTTTTATTTAAATTATAAAAATATTCATTAAATACTAAAGACTATAAAATATTCGAACACTATAGTACAATTATATCATATTGTCAATTATGGGATGAATACATATATTTATATTGTCAATTTTGTTGTTCCTATACACATGGATGGTTTACTATTAATAAGGGTAATATTACTATTCATATTATTAATATTACTATTCATAAAGATATATTACAATTCAAAATGAAATATGTTTATCCTATCAAAATTCAAACTTCATAGAGATCACAATCGTGTATATCAGATTTAAGAAATTCAAATCACTAAAGATGAAAAAATATGTTTAATGGTCACATATAATTTAGTAGTTAATTTAAGCATGATGTGGTATTGGGTTTCCTAATGCGATTTTATGTTATTATACTATATGATATTACTATAATAATGATGAATTTCATTGATAAATGTTTGGGTCATTACATTCTCCCCTAGAAATTTCACCATTGAAATATCATTTTACATAAACAGGTGAGGGTACTTATCCTTCATAAAGACTTCAGGTTCATTATTTTCTTATTCATACATATGGTTCCTCTATAAAACATTGAAAAGGTGGGTTTTCCTTTTTCATGGAACCTTGTCACATAGATATAGAATACTAATTGGCTACTCCCCATAAGAGATAGTATCTTCCATCTATACCACCAATGAGTTCAATACATGTTAGGGATCTGGAATGTGATTCCTTATGATTGATATGTGAAACACATAATGATATTAATCCATATTTGGTGTAATTGCAAGCTGATAATCTATTTCTCCTATGTTATCAAGGATCTCAATGGGGACAATGTACCTTGGGCAAGTCTTCCCATTCTTTCCAACCCATATGATGCTCTTCAATATATATATATATAAATGTCTTTATCTTAAATAGAAAAAATCATGTCTATTCAATGGTTTTCAGCATAGCTATTTTTTCTACTATGAGATGATTAGATATGTAGTTGGATGGATTTAACCTTATTAGTTATTTCATGAACAAGATCAGATCAAAGTTGCTTTCTTTCACAAACTTCATCCCAATAGGATGGATTATCCATCACATTCCATGCAGAATATCATATAGAGATTTCTAAATAATAGACTGAAAGAAATAGATTTATGGTATATCACCCAATGGGATATGATTATCCAATCCAAATTTGAATTATAATATGAATTCTCCAAATATATTTATTAGAATATAAATAGTCCTTTCATATTGTCTATTAGTTTTGGGGTGATAGGCAAATGATTAAAACCAATTCAGTAGAGAAGTGATCTTGAAGACTACCCCAAAATTAGGATATAAACTTGAGATCATGAAAAAAGAAAATCGAGAGTGGAACAACATTGTGTCTCACCCCTTTCATCACATATATCATTTCACGTTGTTCAATCATGAAATTTTTTCTAATTGGGATAAAGTGGGTAGACATGGTGAGTTGTGCTACCATAACCCATATCACATTATTTCAATTGTTGGTCTTTAGGAGATTTGTGACAATATCTATAATGAAATTATATAATTTTCACATGGGGATAAAAAGTTGTTTCATCATCATTTTGGACATATATCACTTTTCATTAACTTGTAGACCTATCACTGGCATTATGATATACTCAGCAACCTGCTTCTTCATGTTATTGCACCAGATGTTTTCATGGAGATCATTGTACCTCTTGGTTCTACAATGATGGATAGATAATGGTGACCTATCTGCATTATCCAATTTATCATTATTTATCCTAGGTGATGCAGGCACACAAATCCATGTTCCAAACTGAATCACACCATCATTGTTAATATTGATCTTTTGTGGCTTCCCTTACATTACTATATTCACCTTCTTCTATAACTCATCATCTTCTATATATATACCTCCTTAACCATCACTTGGATAGATTGTTGGGCAATCAATTGGTAAAGGTAGTCTGTATTCCAGGCCATTATGAATTCAAAATATATCTTTTGAATATCAATAATGATATGGTCTTTCTCAATTTTCATCATGGTTATAGTAGAAAGTTCATTTCATCTATGTGCATAAGCTACCTTATTCGACATTCCAGGATGTAGTCAATAAAGAAATAATAATCATTGATTTTCACTAACCATCGACTTTGACACACGTTGTGCTCCTTTTGTGTGAATATATAAATCTGGCACTTCTGATTGGTATATATCTCACACTTCTCACCATATATGAAATGCATCCATAATATCAAAGAAAAAATAAAATAATCTTTCCCCAGATCATGTTTTAGGTAGTCCTGATCAGGGATATTCAACTACCATGAGGCATTAGCTATCACATTATCATTTTATAAGAGAACACCACACAATCATTTATTTGATGTATCAATGTATATCAAAAAACATTATACACTTTTTGGAAACGTGATATAGGTGCAGTGGTAAAAATTTCCTTTAGATTCTTAATGATTTCCTCAAATTCAATCATTTAGACATAATTTTACACTTTCCTAGTTAACATATATAGGAGGCTTGAAAATCATGATAAATTTATAAAAAAATGTCTGTAGTACCCAGATTATCATTGAAAACTACAAATTTTGGCAACAGAAGAGTTTATGGGCCATTCCTCAATTAACATTTATTTTGAAGGGTCTATTGAAATTCCCTCACTTCTAATTACATGTCCTGTGAACGTTACTTGCATCATCCAAAATTCACACATTCTGAACTTGGTGTATAACACATCCATAATCAATGTATCTTAATTAATTCTTATATGTTATTCATGTTCCTCCTTTATCACAGATTAGATGATAATATCTTAAATAAACACTACCAAAAAATATTCAAGGTTATGTCTAAAGACTCTATTTATCAAATACATGATGATTTTGGAGACATTATTATGTACAAAGGGAATGAACATAAAATTAGAGTTCTCATACCTTAAAAGTATGATTGTATTATGAATATATTCATTCACCGCCTTTAGTTAATGATATATAGAAAAAATTTCATCTTTGGGGAATAATTAAGATACTCTTAGTTGACCAAATAATTCATTAATCCTTGGGAGTGTATATTTTTTCTTTATGGTGAGTTTTTTTATTTCTTGATAATTCATACACATATGTATTTATCTGTCCTTTTTATTCTGATTGAGAACTAGTTCACCCGAAGGCAATGCACTAGGGTGATTGAACCATTTGCCCAAATTCCCTTACAACTGATTATTTAATTCATTCAATTCTATAGGAGGAATCGTATAAGGATACATTGGGATAGTATTAGCTCAGGGTATGAGTAATACTGAGAACTCTACATCATGATATTGTGGATTTCTGCGTAATAGATCATGAAATTCATCACTATATTACCTCATGATGGGAATTACCCATAAGTGGATAACTTCATTTCACTAAAAAATTTAAGTGAGGTATTCCTCTTCAAAGATATTCAACACCCACACCATTTAATGAATTTTCAAAGGAGATTAGTGATATCACTTCTATTTGTAGAGGATCATGGGATGGTATAGAATACAAAAAGATATTTACATTATCCAAAAGTTTATATGTGCACTATATAGTGAGATCCAATACATTCCTATTATAAAGAAGAATTCCACCAAGGTATGTATAATGATATTATTTTGATGAATATCCACACATAAAACAATAAAATAATATTCCAAGACTTGGTCTGCAATGATTTCATAACACAGTGTTCTTATTGAAATCACTACATCAAAATTTAGGGTATTCAATTCAAAATTTAAAGCAATCTTGCGATATATAATCGAATTAGTAGAACCTGAATAAAATAATAATTTTTCCAATCATGAATAAATAGGAAGATTACCTAGTATAAATTTATTTTCTTTCACCACTTATGCATTATTGAGGTCATAATCCATCCCTTGTTCATGTGGAATTGGTGGTCGATGAAGCTAATTGCACAAGATTACTCGAGGTTTAGTGAACAAGCATGCACAATTCCCTTTCTCTCTACAGCTATAGAATTGGACCATATGTGGTGCCCTCATATCCTCTAGCACATTCACATGACTTCTCATGTATTTTTGTCAGTCTCTAGCTTGGTGGTGTTTTCTCCCACTCTTGACGAATTTCAACAACTCTTGGAGGTAGTTCATATGATTCTTCTTACAACATTTTGGACATGTGGGTGGTTGGGTTTTTTTTCACCTTTCTCATTAGATCCTATGGAATGTAACTAAATCATTCATTTCATTTCTCCATATCAATGGGAAAATTCTCCAAACATCATCTCCACTATGAGATAACATTGAACAGATTCTTTATAACACTATATATCGTGAATTACTTGATTCTTTTGAGGGTGTGGTTTTAATCCTCTATATAATATATCAATTTTTCAATGATTTTTGATAAAAAAAAACCCCAAACTATACCATTCATGCCTTTTATAAATTCAATTCATAATCCATGAAAGAATCTCCTATAATTTGCATTAGCTCCATGAATTAAAAATCCATATACTTATGAGGAGTTCATGGTAAATACTTGTTAACATGCATTATCATAATGTCCTCTCACTCCATCTCTTAAATTTCTCCCCTCGTCATGGTGTTCATAATCTAATCCCACTATTGGTCAGCATATCTATCAAGATGATAAAATTATACATTATAATTCTCCATCTTATAACAATGAAGCATAGAAAAAATCATTTCCATTAAGATTTCCCAATATTCAACAACAAGTGCATCAAAAGATCCACTAACCAGTGGTGGTCATTGCAACATAAAACACTCACCATATTATTTATCCCTCTTAGGTGAAAGAGGATGCTACAAATTATTTGGGTTATTAGTCATAACATGAGACAACTTGATAAGAATCAACATAATGTTTTGAACTCCACATCCAAAAACATTGTGGATGTCATTTGGGTAATCAATGCATTGTCCCTCACAAGGGTTTTTGGCATGTTTTCTCCTAGTTCCCCACATTTATTAAAATTTATATTGTTATAAAAAACAATAGTCAACATTTCAGGAATAATTAAATTAATAATTTATGAAATAAACTCTAAAATAATATATTCTGGGATCGATATTCATAGAATTTTTTCGGGTTTTATTACATAAACATAGTATTATACTAGGGATTTCAATATGGTTCAATAATCATATTTCTCATATAAACTGAACTATGACTTTGATACCAAAAATTGAGCCCCTATTATTCATACATTGTATTTACATAATATTAGAGACAAAAACACATTAAATAAATTACACAATGAGGATCCAAATGATTAGTGTCTTGGAAAAACTGGGACCATACATAACTTTTTCATCATAAAAAATAAACATTTTTTAACTCATTCTTCTATAGCTTCTTATTGGCCAATATGTTCACCTTAGTAAACATAATTTCATGAGGATGTACATAAAAACGTGGTCAGATAAAATCCAAGTAAGAGGATAGGAACAAGATACAATACCCCATGTGATACACATAATCATTATCTTCATAACATAGGCATTGGATAATAAACATGATAGGAAGAACTAATAAATAGATTGAAAATTGGAAATTCATATGAATGAAACCTTATGTCATAGTAGTTAACTAACACAAATAGTTTGAACAATGATAGCATCATGCTCAGCCATATGTCAATATAACTCATGAGATGCATCTCATTACCCAATTCATTGGAGAAAAATATAATTTGGAGTCACCTATCTCATCATAACTTCAACATGTCACAATATAATTTGGTCCTCACTCGTTACATCATAATAACAACATTATAATGATTTCCAAATTTAAGGTATATCAATAATTTAAATAAAAATAACATTCAATGGAATGGTTTCATTTCTTAAATCATAAATTCATAAAATTTATGTTACAAAATGTGAGAGGAAATACCATTTTTATTACAAGAACCATCATCCTTCAATGAAAAGTAAATGGTGGGTTTTTTACAGATCAATTTATTTTTAAAACATTGTGTCTAAAATATTCTCCAGTAAAAATAATTTATAGGAATGAATTGGTAAGATATTGATAATGAAATTATTTTTAGTGAATAACCATATTTATAATTGAGTCAAAGAGGGAGAACACAATGAAAGAATGTTGTGTTTTATAATTCGCCATAACTTATGTTAGAATGTTGACTTCAGATTAATGTCATATAAAAACAAATTAGATTCATTAATTAAAAATTAATGAAAAATTTATATATTTAATTGATTAATTACTATATTATTATGGTCTTGTATTGTACTATGGATGAGTTATTGTGTTTAAATTACCTGTTTGAGAGTTTTCTTTTTTCATTTTTCATGAAAGGTTCAATTTTACATTTGAATGGATGTTTGTATAGAAAATGTATTAACCCAAATAATTAATATTATATGTTATCAATGATCCTCAATGAGATTAAATGATCTAATAATGAATTTTGTTATATAGCATGAGGATGAACGACTAGTTAGAATTTAATGACTATTATTGTAGGTTTATTTGGGTGTTTTTTGATCAAATGATCATGTTTAGTTTTATCGGTTAGTAATATGAATATATATTTTTTCCATAACATAAAAGGGGTTAAAAAATAAAAAATAAAATCATTTTTAAACCATTTATTGATTTTATTTATATAAATTATGTGTTTATGTATAATGAAAGTGTATCATAAATGATTTAAGTAATTTTACACATCACGGGTGATGATTTCATTTTTAAAACAATGTGATTGAGGGAGGAATATAATGATTTATATTAGATTAACTTGAAATAATACCATTATATCAATAATATGGTATTTATAATTACTTTTAGATAAGATATGTTGAGTATAAGATAAATAATGAAATAAAATTTGAATGGAATTTGAAGGAAAACAGAGAGATAAATTACATCTAAAATTCTCATATAGAGATCTGTGATAAGGATTGTAGGATTACTCATTGGATGAGACAAAGAGCTCTTGGAAATGGGGGAGGGGATAAGCTAGATGTTTGGGGATAATTTTTAAAAGGATTTATTCTTCAGAGGTCTGCAGATATGAGGTTTTTAGGGGTGATATTTATAGTGCATGGGGGAATTGTTTTCTAAATATTTAATTCATTTTATTATTAATTTACCTCAAGAAAAGAAATAGTGATTAATAGATGAATAAATAAAGTAAAGAGGGGATGTGAGTTAGAACCAAATAACGTTTTTGTCTGCCACGACTCCATCATGTTGTTGACATTAATTTATTTAGTATTTTTTTTGTAAATTATCAAATTTCACTATTCACCAAAAAATAATTTAATTCAGAACAAACTCAAAATATTACCGTAATGATTTGTTGATGTGTAAAATTAATAAATGAACTACATTTTATGAAGATTTATTTTATATCGGAGTAACAAAATTATTAATTAAAATCACAATTGACTTGAAAAATAAAAATTTTAAAATTAAAACTGGTTTTCTATCACAATATAAAATTAATTAAGATATCATAAAATTAGCATCTAATCATAATATATAAAAATAATTTTTTTGAAATAATTATTATGAAAATACATTTTATTTTTTATTATTATATTAATCATTAAATATTCCGGACTTACAAAAATACCAACACTAAAATATAATTATATCATATTTTTACTTATTGGATGGATAAATTTTATTTATACTATCATTTTTATAGTTCTTATTTACATGGCCAATTTAATATTCATAATAGTCATATTATTGTTCATAAGATATAAATTACTATTCATAATGGTATGTTACAATACCCCAAACATTATGTTTTCCATATAATATTGTAAAAATCATACACATCACAACTGTCTAAGTAGTATTTTTAAAATTCAAATTTGTGTAGGAGAAATATTATGTTTAATGGTCATAATGAATTTGCTAGTTCATTAACTCATGAGGTGGACTTTTGAATCCAAATGAGATTTTATTTGTTTATATTATATAATATTACTGTAATAATAGATAAATTGAATTAAAAAATGTGTGGGTCTTTACATTATTTTTTCATTCACCTATATAAAGTATAAGGGTGAAATTTATGATAACATGGAGAATGTGATTGGTGTTTTTTAGGCTAAGTTGATGGATAATTGGATGTGAAAATATTGACTAAACCATGTAAATCTTAATATAAACCATTAAAATGTTATTTTTTTAGACATTGAGCTTTTGAACAGTAGACACATTATTTAATAGACATGGGAGGAGGCTATGAAGAATTCCCCACTAGGTATTATCATAGGAACTATTAGCACACAGTTTGTCTAACAGTGTGACTAAACAATGCATAGGATAAAAAACATCTTAAGAAGTGCATATTGTTCATCCATTAGATTAAGCGGATCATTTTTTCCTGAATACAACATTAACTCCTTATTGTTAATCTCTAATGGACAAATATGGTTCTCCCATTATTCTGGAAGCTATCCTAAGGCTTTACTTGGCTATAAGAAGTTCATTCATCTTATTTTGGGCACTTTCTTCTTTTTTACTGTCACATTTTCATATATCTACTTATATTTACCTCTCCACTACTCTCGGTATCTTAGATCTATTACCATTATGAGTAGAACTATGATTTTGGACACCAAATAATTTGATATTTGGTGTAATTATTGATTGGAGAATAGATCATTGGTGGTTTGTGGAGAATTAACCCATTTTAGAGAGAATTATTCTTCTGTTATCTAGTTTCATCAAAACCATTGAGGTAGTTGACTTCACTCTTGAATCATCATGATAGAACTAATTTTCATGATTTATAATTGGTTCCATTATAATAAATTGAGTGTTATTTTTCTGATTAAGAATTGTTGGTTACCCAATTTGGTGATGGTTTGGTAATTGTGAAAATCTAGAATGTTGGTGTTCTTGATAATATTCTTGGGTTATTGATTTTAAAATGTGGATTTTATAATAAATACATTCTAGAATAGTTTCAGTTGGATTTAATAAAATTGTTTTAAATATAAAGAATGGTTTTATTTAAATTAAATTGTTATGAATCTGATTTGATTAATGGTTTTCAATAAAATAATGGTATCACATAAATTTATGAAACATTTTTCTGGCAATGGTAAATGGGATAATGGTTGTGTGTGTTCATATTTCATTAACATGGCTTCATAAAAATATAACTTTTTCTTAGTTCCATAGGTGTAATTGTATGATGATTGTGTGTATTTATGGAATTCCTAATGAATAATAGTCAGGAGTCTCCCCCATCATTTCTAGTATGGGTAAGTGTTAGGACTATCCCATATCAAAAATTCATGTGCATTTGGGTAAAATAATTTTATGAAATTCCCCCATTATTATTGGGATGAATAAGGGTTGGGTATTTCTCCCCCATCCAGGTTTCATTCATGGTCAGTTCTATAGATATGTGAAATGGTTACATAAAATAAAATGTTAAATGATTGAAATGAATCGTTATGTTATTTTTTTCAAAAATTTATTCCAATGACTTTGGTTTATATTTGATATAATAAATTTTTATAATTTTTTTTATATAAACTGTTTTATATAAATGTGGATAAATAACCTACCCTAGTTTTTTGAGTAGGTACTTCATTGTGGATAACCAACTATGTTTTATACAATCCCAATATTGAATGTTTTAGTACTTATGCAGATGTTGTCTTTTTGTACATAGGAATAGGAAATTTATCATACGTATTTAGCACCACCTCGTGATACATGGGTTGTTTGTTGACGTTGGAGCATTGAGCATGTGGAACATGGATTCATGAGGTTATGTTCGAGTTTCATGTTGTTATATTTTATGTTTAACTATGATAACTGATTTTCCTTCCATTGTATTACACTTTATTTGGTTCTGATATAAATTAAGTTGTTGAGTTGTCCTGTATTTATAATTCATTATATACTAGTTGATAGGATATGGTTTTTTGGAATGTGGTTTTTTTCTTTAATAGTAAATCCACCCCACTTGCATTGAAACCCATTTGTATTTATTTACAGAATTAAAAAATATTTTTTAAATCATTTAAAAAATGTGTCTACTGTTCCAATGATATATATCCAACAATTTCTCATTTTCCAAGTTTCTAGTAGGCTTCTTTACAGTTTATAAAAATCATGAACATCATGAAAGCCAGTCCTTTAGCCACCAAAACCCTCCAAAAGTAATCTATTCTCTACTAAAATTAAAACTTATACATCATATAATATAAAATAATAAATAAAGGGTAACATAACACTAACTGGGGCTACTACAAGATGTAATAGAATCCTCTCACATATGAACAACACAAATAAGAGGTGATTGAATGGTGAGGCATGTTTTGTGTAATTTATTTGGATAATGAATATGAATTTATTGACTTTATGATAGATGAGTCTACACATGTTCATAGTGGATTATCTAAATATATGATTCAACTCTTCTCATTATAATATTAACATTACCTTATATCCTTTATTTCAATATGTTATTATTTTTTTTGGTTCTATTTATTCCACTTGTGTTCTTAAATGTCATGTGACATTCATTTCAACATCATTTCTCATTGATATGTGTTTATGTAGTTCAACATTGATATAAGATACATGTTTTGTGACTTAATTTTCTCTTCATTTATCTTATACTTTATTTCTAGTGTATTTTCTATCTAAGTGTTTATATTCATTAGTTCTTTTGTTCATTTTTTTGTTCATTTTCATTTATGGTATTTATCTAATGAAGTTTTCCAATAGTTTAGGAATTTATATTTGAAAATTTTGTTTTGAAAGTATCATAAAATTATTTTAAATTGAAAATAAATGTTTTATTTTATAAGTGAGAAAGGATTCAATTTTCTTAATGAAGTGTTATGAAAACCTTTTTAATTTTTTTTAAAAAAATCGTTATTATTTTTGAATCCTAAAGTCATGAAATAATTAATAAAATTCAATATTTCCATTATAATAACATCAAAAAAAACCCCACTATCTTTTTAATACAATTTTCATTTTTTCAAGATCTAGTCTAGATATTCAGATCTTTCATGTAGATAGCATGTTAGTCACTATGAACGATTACACATTCGAGTTAGATGATGATTTTAACAATTATTTGTGATGTAATTTCTATTTTATATGCTATATGTACTAGGTCATTAATCATTAATTATGTATTTGGGGTACATGATTAGTGGATATAGATTTTGAGATGTAATTTGTTATTAGAAATGTTTTTTATTTAATTTTTATCTATATATATTTGATTATTTGGGTTTCAATAGGATGTCAAATGTATAGATTCACATTATCATATTAATTGTCTAATTACTCTTCCTCATAAATACATTATCATTTTAAAATCACCCTTAATGATTGTACTACAAATCATTAGATAATTTAATTTACATATAGGGTTTAGGAATGCCGCACTGGCTATTTAACATTTATGTTTACAATCCCAGTTCTATGGATAAACAAGTAACATTTTGAATCCACCTGATAAATATTTGTAAGGGATTATGCAATGTCATAATTTTCGGGGTCAATTGTAACCAAAAATCTGAAAAAAAAATATTTATGTTTATATATAATGAATTTTCATGAGTGATAAATTATATATTGTTTTTATGATTTATTTTATATTACTAAACAATGATTGTAATACAATATAAAATGAAGTATATTTTCCATTACATCAAATAATATATGTTAAACCACTACATTTATGAAATATTTCATCACATCATGGGTTTTGGTAACTTAATACACAAATATGAAATACCTATCATATGTATTTGTGTTCATCTAACATATAATTTCCACTAAAATCGTAAACATGTAACATGTTAGAAGATAAGAAGAATTCATATTTATTATAATAAGGTATTGAATGAATAATGTTCAACTCTTTGAAGATAATCAATATACTTCACGATAAAAAAAAATTAATGATGTAAAACTATTTTTTAAAAATATATCATTTCTCGAATAAACACTATCATTAGTGGGATTCTATACATTTAACAACCCAATTAATATTATATTATGACTAATTTTATATGAAAAATATTATTTCCTAACATAAAATTAAATCTTTATTAAGAGTTAGAATAATTGAATTAGGTTTAATAAAAAACATAACATTTTATATTTATATTTATTATCATACTGTAAACAATGTTTTATTATATAATATGATGTCCTCCTTTAATTATTACCTCCAATAATTAGTCTAAAATATTGACATTGATTTTTCACTTGAATAAATGTGAGCATCACTAGCTTAATTATCATAAATTTTCCCAACCACTTGGGGATACAATGTTAAAATGATTTTCAGAAATATATTACTTCTTTTAGTTATTATTTAGTTTATAATTTCCCAAACATAATCCTACTACACTCATAGATACTTTATTCACCTTATAATAACTTTCTAAGATACAAAAAATCTATTTTGTTAAGAAAACGAATATTTTATTATATTAATTGGAATATTTATCATGAAATATACCATTTCCATGTCATTTAATGGTTTTATATTTTTGGTGCAATTTCTCTCTGAAATGGAGTCAATAATATTAATATTAAATAATTTATTAGTGGAAGGAACATCTTCTATAATATTTTAACAATGATCAAACTATTTTTTCGAAATTAAAAAATTAAATACCTACTTAATTTTCAATATATATTTTATAATTCTACAAATCATAATCCATGTATATTAAATTTACTATTTCATTTTTCCAAATTATCATTTTGTTGGAAAACAAATTATATTATTAAATAGTACAAATGACAATTATATCAACATCCTTTTCAGAGATATATTTGGTATTGATATGTTCATTTTTATTAAATTATTATATATACATCACTTTTTATTATAAAATTATTCTAAATTACATAATTAATATTTTCTCTCGATGATTTAATATTTTTATTTGCAACAAAACTTACTAGAGTGCCATCTAAACTGAAACCTGAACTATTCTGTGGCATGGCCAAAACATCATTTTTTATCCCCACGAGCATGAAAATTTATCCATCTGTATCTAGAATATACATTTGGAATGATTTCACCCATGATTATAACCATAATCAATCAAAAATAGAAAAATATCTATAAATGGTAACATAATCAAACATGTAATAAATTTTTTTAGATATAAGGTCTACCACATTATATAGAACCCATAATACTCTAGAAAAAGAAACTAAAAAATGATCCATAAATATCCATGAAAAATTATTAAATTCACCCTTAATACAACACTACAAACACCTTCAACAAGGAACTCTAACAATATCAATACAACTCATCATAATGATACATAATGCCTTTACCTAGGACATACAATGTAAATTCTACATGGCAAAAATTTGTATATAGGGTGTGAGACAACTACCGATCAGATTCCACACAAAATAAAAGTATTCCATGATATAACAAAAAAAATTAAAATCGAAAATTAATATTTATATGAAATACATTGGATGACTTTTTAGAATAATTTTTTAACGAAAATCATTTTAACGTGAACTATTTCATGAAAGTCCATTTATTCAATGAATCATATTCAAAACCACATATTTAAAGTTAAAATTACAAAGGAACCTTTTGGTAAGGTAATCACACAATAAAATGTTATGAATTCATGCTCCATATCATTCTATAAAAATTCACCACATCATATATGTCTCGTTCCATAATAATGTACCATGGGAAAATTATATTGGTTAATCCGGTAGAAATGATACAAAAGAACCTAAAACCGTATAGAAATGAGGCATATAAACCAAAAAACATTAACATTATCATGAATGAGAATCAATGAGGGAACACAAAAAGGGCCTTGTAGTCTCTAGTAATCATCATACATTTGTTAGTATTGTAATTGTCAATCATGCTATGTGAAACCAGGTGGTTCCATATTTGAGTCAACTGATGTCAATCCACTATAAGAATATATACTTTTCAATTTTGATTCATTATATTTTTTGATATAGTATTTCCACCTAGATACTAGGGATTCATTTTTTTCACAGTATCAAATTTCACATATCACAAAAAACAACACATTCACATACACATGAAAAGCATTATAAGTGCCACAAAAAATAACCTATTTCACCATCCGTCACATGGGAACCTGCATTTTCCATAAACAAAACACCACTGATTTTTAGAAATCTAAAAACCATTGAAATAAAATTTCAAACCAATTACATAAATTATAAATTCATTTTAACCATCACAAGAAAAATTCACAATAGATTCAACCAATTTGTTGGTCCAAGAGATTCCAAAACAACACCTAAACCAATTTCAAAATAAATATTCTTCCAAAAATTTAATAAATTCATAATTCAAAATAAATGTTCACTAAAAGGATGTTATAATACCATAAAATTACCATTCCTTTGAAATAAAAACTTTAAAATACATTATCTCATCATGTACTTTTGAAAAAATATTTTTATCCTTTAAATAAACCAATGAAACACTTCCATGAAGCAGTAAAATAAATCAGATTCAAAGAAAAGCCATTTCCTTTATAAAATCAATTTACATAAATTATGAATTTCAAAATACCATCATACTAAATTTATTAATAGTAAATTAAACCATATATTACATATAAATAGACAATATATTATATTAATGTCAACCAAAAATATTAGAGAATTGTATCATCTACATCACACTTGGAAAAATCCAAAGATTAGTGTGAAATCACACCCACACCGCTAAATGAAAATAAAAATATATGATTTTACAATAGAAATAAATATCTAATTCAAAATCAAAATATTGAACCCAACCTGGGTGAAACAATAATCTAGAAATTTAGAAGATAAGAAAGATAGAAGGAGACTCGTGAAAGTGGAATGAGAACAATATATGAAACCATTTACATTAAGTTTTCTAGATGAATCAAATTAGAAAGAAGCCAATTATTAAAGACTGAGGGATTCAATGAATCACGGAGAGATATCCATGACATAAAATCAGGTATAGGGTGTATAAGATGGGTTTAGTGTAAAATTACAAGATGAGGAAATGAGAATTTAAGTATTTTTCATGACCTAGACATGTGAAATGGTTTTCTTATTTTTTTGGAAATTGTGCACCAATTATGACCATAGATAAACATTATTACTGGTTATCCAACACAAGTTACAAGTTCTGTTCTTACCATGTGGTTATCCACTATCCAATAATTATCATTGCCTGAATTGTTTCTTGTATAAGGGTGAACACATTGCAAAACCATGTGTTGACCATGACCTCATGTTGTTAACCAAAAATCATACATTTTCAAAAAAAAAACTCGCATTAGAATAAATTAATGAACAAGAGGCCAATCACAAATAGAATATGATTTTAAATTAAATTCGGCCACACCTAGAACTCAAGAGAAAACAATGTTCCAAAAATAAACTCAAACAAAGGTAGAATCGGAAACATGGTTGTGAAAATTCTCACCAATATAATGATTTATTCCTATTAAATTAAACTACAAGAATTGATTCGAAAAAAAACTAGTACTGCTCAATATTTTATGGTGATTTCCAACAACATACTATAAGAAGGAATAAATAAATATAAGATGGAATAATGAAATTAAAAATTTTAACATGTGAGGCATGAATTGACACTCCACCTTATGAATTCTACCCCAAGAAATACAAAAAACATATTGATAATTGTTAAAAGAAAAAAAAAATCTAAAAGAACATACTACCACCTCTCGAAACAAGATCACTCTAGACAGAACCAAAAAAACTCATATCTCTTAAATAATATGATAAAAAGAACCCACACCACTCCTCAAAAAAAATTACACAACCATGCCTCAAAAAACCACTGGGTGAACTCCAACCCCATCAATTACTCAATGGAGGATCTCGAAATTTCCATGTTTCAAATGAGCCAACCCACTGATAACCCAACACCCCAAAATAAACGTGATTATATACACAATGAGGTCCAAATAGACTACCCAATAACAGGGACTTGTGATCTCCATTTTACTCCAAATGAAATTTCAATGAGACCCATTATGGGTCTCCCCAATGTGAACAAAATCTATCTTAACAAAATCGTAGATACAGAGGTGGGAAACCCAAAATGATTAATTATGTGAACTTTTCATGTAGACCAACAAACACAAGAAAAAACCCCATCAATGCTTGTTGTGAAGATAGAAATATATACCAAAAAATTAACTACTAAATTTTTCATCCCCAAGGGACACAACCATCTTCAGATGAGCACAAATCATAAATAAAAATAATTCATGATGGATAAATAAAATAGATAACCCGAGAAAAAATATTATATGAAAAAGAAACACCATATGAATTTAAGAAGACAATACAACCACCCCTCCTCAAAACCATGGAGGGACTCTTCAAACCATAAGGATCATAGTGGAAAACGAGGACATCCCACAATTTTACCCAAAATGGACCTTTCTATGAAAAGGGTGTCATAACATAGAATATTAATTTTTCCCCATCAAACATAGGATACCAAGATAGAACAGAGTCCCTCACACTCTTTTTGGTTCCTTACTATACACCATCATCAATACAAGGCATATGGTTGGATCCCTAATGTTTGAAGGATATCATTCCTAATAGTTAGTAGTTGAATATCCCTGATTAGAACCCCTTCATTAAGAACCTATAGAATCCACAAAATAGTCGAGGAATGTCTAACAGACTGTAAACACCATGGGACTTACTTTTCCTCAATAAGGCACTTTACCTAGATAAGTCTCCAAGGGACACATATACATCAACCATATTCAACCATAACAGATTCAGTAAAAATAATGAACAAATAGAGGACACCACCATTTAGAATGGAGAAATTCAGGATTTTGGAAATAAGAACACACATCCATTAAAACATAATTTTTAAAAAAGACACAATATTACAATTACATCTCATGTTAGAAAAAATACTCTAGGATAAATCAATGAAAACCACCATTAAAACCAAATAATAATAAAATGAAAAGGGGCCATAAAATGATTTCAAATGTAACACTACTTGGAAAAGGGTATGGATGTTTTTTGAATATGAGGACATAGATAAAATAAACATTTAGAGAACATTCCAACAGAGTCATAATAAGTGACATGGGCGTCCATAGGCATGACATGTACTTAGATCATTCAGAAATTATGATTCCCAATGACCATTTATTCCATATTGGTGGCACTGAACAATCCTAATCTCTAATGAATTTTATGAAATAATCAATGATGATTTTAATATCGCCACTAATATAAATAGACTCAGGACATATTCCATTATGGGAATTTACGTCACCATTTCTCAGCAAGTCCTTCATGTATATAGGTGGAAAACCTCGGATGTGACAACTCCTGAAACTCATGTAAATGAAGGTTCCTTTCAATAACATTCATTGACACCTCATCATATAGAGTATCAAATTGAATCAAAATGAGATATGTATTTAGTTTCCAAAACATAAGATTAAAATCATTACCTTGATGTGCTAGAGGTGAAACAAATGGATATCTTCCCATGGATGCACCTAGAATATCCCCCAACACTATGGGGGTGTACACTAACAGATGGAAATACCAAGAACCCATAACAATAGTCCATCAAAAAACAAAATCACCACATAAAAAAACTGAACATACAATGAGAACCGACTCAAGGACTTCTTGAAAAACATTCCATGAGAAACAACTAACTATTACATTATAACCGTTTTATTGATATGTACTCATAAAAGGACCACCAGTTCAACAAAAAAGTGTTAACCAACTTAAAACACATTCCAAGACACATTATAAAATAACAATAAGTCACACCACACAACTACTAGTTATCAAAACACCACACCATCTATTAAAATCATTTTTTAAATGATAAAAAGCATAGTGGCTTGGACACACACAAATTGTATTCAATAGAACCTCACAAATTCATGTTATCATTCCAAATTGGGGAGTCAACCCCATTTCCTCACATATCCATTAATGTGGTCACTTATAAAAATATCAATGTTAAAAAAACATTTACACATCCCAAATACAATGATTTAATTGACATTCCATACTATTAAATCCAATTTAAATTTAAATTATTTATAATGATTTTCAAAACCACATTCCCCACAGATTTAAAAATATCATTCAAATACAAAATATAAAATCAATTTCTATTTTATAAAATCATAATTTCGTGGATTCTTTTAAAAAGTTAAATTCATATCATTTGGATAAATTTTTAGTAAAAAAACAAATCATATTCCATAAAATACATTTTGAAAAAATGTTATTTATTTATATTTAAAAAAAATCAAAACCCTCTTGAAAAAAAATTCTATATTTCAAACAAAAGATTTTGATAAACTATTTTTTCTATTATATAAATCAAATCTCATTAATATTATCCACATATATTCGAAAATCAACTTATAAAATTGAATTTTCATGAAGCTTCCTTAAAAATTATTTCAAAAAATTATTTTCCATATATCCAAAACCATTCCATTATCATTTTAATATCCATTTTTCATAATTATAGAACACGGGTATTCAAAATAATTTTAATAACACAAAAAGACAGAAAAAATTTCTAGGGAATATTTGTTTCGATTGGTGACTAGGTTATATGGTTAGCGGCCAAAGGCTAATCTCACTACCATCACAATGAGTTTTTGGTGACCATTTCCCTAGAACAACAAGGATTTTTAGTCAATGAGACCTCACTTTGAAAATTATCTAAACTCCCATTTCATTTCCCAAACACCAAAAGATTCTTAAAAACTAATGAAAAAAAGTATATAATACTTCTCATTAGAACTAGATTCTTTTCATGAAGAGTGTCAGTCAAGAACCTTACAAATGAATAGAACATCACATTATGATAGTCATTGTTCTAGTATATCAAGACTCTTCCTCATGTAAACTGACCCAAAATATCCTAAAATTCTTCGGTTCTATTTTTTCATGAACAAAGCTGATGTTCCATCGAACCAAACACCTGACCCGGTCCAGGGCATGACCTGAAGGGAATTCCAATTTCCTACTTGTATAAAATTATATCCTTGGAATTCAACAATACACCTTGGGAAATATTTCACCCATGATTATAACCATAATAAATGATCAAAATAGAACAAAAATCCATAACTCTTAACAGAACCAAATAAATAGAATTTGTTTTAGATTCATGGTATACAACAATAATAAGAACTGAAAATACTACAACGAAATGGAATATTTAAAATGTCCAAAAAACCACCATACAACATGAGGGACATAACACTTAATACACCACCACAAAAACCATGAATATTAAAAAATAGAAATATATTTATTCTATCATCATCCTGACTCATATTTCTTTTATTGATGTCACAAAAAGAAACATCTACATAGTCCCAAAGGTGTGTATTGTGCATGAGCTATAGTGTAGTAGAATGACACCCCAAAGAATGGTATTTTATGATATTCTATAAATATAAAAATTAATATTAACAATTTATAAGAAATATTTTTGAAAAATTTCATGAAAACATTTTTATGGAATAGAATATTCAAGGTAACACATTCAAGGAAGAGGATTGCTTTAGGGAAGCATTTTATGAATAACACTTTTTTTGTAATTACAAAAGGATACTTCTAATATGATAAATTACATTTAAATGAAATACACTTAAGGTAAAATGTATGCTGACAGATGTCACCAAATAACTTAAGTATATTTTCACATGAGAGGAAAATAGGTAAATACATATGGGTATTCAATAACAAGTGGGATAATAGAAACTCGTACATCAGTGAGTCAAGGTTACACAATCACAAACATCATCTTAATCATCGATGAACCACTAGAATAAACATAATAAGGTCCTAATGGGGAACACCCATCATTATAATTTAGTTAGTGTTTTAATCATAAATCATGAAAAGTTTATTCTTGTGTTTCCACTTTTGGGTAAACTCATGTCAATTTACTATAAGAATCTAGTCTTTCCACATTGGAAATAATAGTGTAATATATATAGTTAGAAAACCTTGATTCACGAGATCAAATATTTTTCATCTTCATATTTCACATATCACAAAAATCATAACTTTTACACACACATTCTATGCATCATAAACAAACACAAAAATAAACTCTTTCAAAAACTATTACATGTGAAATATCATTTTCCATAAGGAAATAACCTACCATTTTATATAGAACAAAAACGTTTGAAAATAAGACTTTAGAAAACATTCATAACTTATAAAAAAAATTTAAATTATTATTAAAAACCCATAATAGAAAAAACCATTTTTGTGGAGTAACCACATCTAAATGAACACATAAACCTATATAATTGTAAACATGCTTCCTAGAATTTAAACTTTTTAGACGTCAAATTAAAGTGAAAATAAATTATTATTATTTCTAGGAAAATTTCTTTACTTTGATAACCAAAAATTAATATTCACTCTTAAATAATGTTCCATTGAAAACAATTTTATCACATTTTAGACATCCCATGGAACACTTCCATAAAGAAGGACAATAAAACACACAACCAAATTTCCATTTTAAATTAGAAAATCAATTTCAATCACAGATTCACGGAAAATAACATTCAAAATACATTTATCACCAAAATATTAGACTATATAACCAATATAATTAGCCAATAATGAAAATTCAAATCATCCAACAAATGTATAGAAACATTTACCACAAACATGGAAATATTCACAAATATGTGAGAAGTTGTAGCTTCATTACCGCAAGACCATAAATATAAATAATTTATCAAAAAAATCAATTTCAAACTCAATAAAACAATATCAAACCATCTATATTTCAAAAACTCTAATTGGAAATTTATAACCCCAAAAGTGATAAGGAGACACTAGAAAGTGGAAAAAACAAATAGGGAAACCAATTACTCGAGGTTTTTGTAAAGAATCATGGAAAAAAACAAATATTATATCTTTAGGGGTATAAGGAATCATCGAGAGAACTCCACTTTCACAAAATGAAATATTAGGAAAATGGGGGGGGGTGTTACAGTTAAAGCCACATAAGAAAAAGGTGAATTTTCATATTTTAATTATATTAAAAAGGAATACAGTTTTCCAAACCCAGAAGAAACTATTCACCCATTACTTCACAAGAGTAACATTACAAACAGTTACCCTACACAGTTTACAATACATCTACCAGCCATCATGTTATCCTCTATAAAAAATGGTCAAAGGCTGCAGGGTTTTTTAGAGATTGGTTCACGACTCATGTTTTCAGCCCAATAAAATTACATATTCACCATAAACTCCCAAAAAATACTAATGAATTTCCACAAGAGAAAGGATAAATAAATAAAATCATAAACATAAAACCATTCACACATAAAACATGATAGATAAATATATAAAAAAATGGTGCAATGTGTGGAATCAAAATCCTGAATTGGACACTATATTTAAAACTATTGTAAATTAAATATTGTGTTATAAAATCAGAAAAACCAATGTATTAAAATCTATAACTCTATTATAAATCATTGATATTTCATTGTGCTTTGTAGATATAATAATTTATCAAATCAAACCCTTTATTAAAAAATCATTAATCCTAATTCTCAATAATAACATTATGATTTGATTTCATTGAATTACTTTGTGATGAAATATTTTTTGATGAACTAACAATAATTATAACATATTTTTTAAAATATTTATAACCAATACTCTTAATACAACCCCAATACGCACAAATGATATTCTTAGTTCATGAATTATCATCACTATATGAAAATTTTTCAAAACATCACATGAATTCAAATATTAATGATAAGAAAATGAATCATGAAACCATAATGATGTGCTCATATTTTGTATTTTTTATATTAGTAATGAATTGTTTGAAATGAATATGAATCATGTATCCATTTCAATTTTTTTAATATATTGGAGTGAAGAAGATGAATTTTTTGGTATGTTGGATAACAAAACATTTTAATAATGATGCATTTGCAAAAAAGTTCTAATAAATTAATATGAATGATTTTTTCCCAAAAATTAATTGATGTTGATAGATATGGGGTTTTTTCATTATTTCCCTCTATAATTATTGAGGAAGGATTTAATACCATTGAATTTTTAGAGAACTATTCATGTGAAAATGTTTGGTAATCCTTTATTTTATTCTATATAAATATATTGTTCTAACATGTTTAGATATTTTATTGTGAAACACTTCCTTTAATGGATTGTATAAAATGTAAACTAAATATATATATATATATAATAAAATACCCAGATATATATCATCCATGATTTTTCTGGAAGGATAAATGTGATATATACTGTTTATAAACTCAATGAATTTTTTTAAAAGTCTAAAATTGAAGATGTAATTAATGTGGAGTGATATCACAAGATATAACATATATAAATATGTTAGACTCATCATTGGACATTAAATGATAAATAATGGTGATGGGATTTACATTAATAATTCATACATTTAATTGTAGTAAATTCACAATGTAAGAAATGTTCAATAAGGTTAAGAATTAAAATAACGTTTTCTTAAAGTCCTTTGATGAAATATAACATTATGTTAAGATTCATATAACGAGGGATAAATCATATTTTGAATGTTTTTTGAGACATATAATGATAATATAGGTGGTCTAATAAGCAATTTAATGTGTCAAACAAGGAATATAAATATACATATATAAAAAATGAATTTCACATCCAATATTTATGATATATCTATGAGAATTATTGAATCTGTACAACTACTTTTCTGTGTAAAATATTGAAGCGTAAATTTCTTTATAAGACGTAAGATATGATATATTGTGTATATTATCAATGTAATAAATGAAATTTTTTTTGTTGTATGACTTCTTATAAAAAGATATATCCAACGTATGATTTGGAAAATGTCAAATGACTATATAATGAGCCACATATGAAATTTTTATCTATGTATCACAACAAAATTAAGAGAATATTAACAATTGGAATTTCTTACAGTCGATGTTCCACCATTTGATGTTTGAAGAGGATTCATTTACTGAATGATTAATTGCATATTTATTACAATTAAAAACATCATTAATCCATGAGGACACGTGCTATGTTCCTGAGATATATAATATTTGTGAAGATGATAAAATTATTATATATATTATAATATTTTGAACTATTATATATAAAAAATCATAAGAAAATAATATAGATTTAAACCAGTATATTCTTGGGAATCCAATACATAAGAGTAATATAATGAGTATTTTAATATAAATATAACCTTCATGAAAAAATGAAGAGGAATTCATATGGATTTTTTCGCTAAATATTTATGATCCATGAGAACATAATTTATTTATATTCAAGAACACAATCCTATAATTGGATGCATGTTGGAGGAAAATAAAAATATATAGATATATATGGTTTTCTAGATGGAATAATCCCAAAAATATGATACAAAATTAATACAGTTATATAAAAATAAATATTTTATACCAAAAAATAAAAATCCAACCTTTGGTATTATTAGATAATGTATTTATAATAATTCAGGTGTAACTAATTTTTGGAATATATATATATATATATATATATATATATTAATTCAATTTTTTAAATGGTATTCCAAATATAGATATAATGTATAATGGGAATCTATCTAATTCATCATTTTGTTATCATATACTTTTATATTTTTCTTATTTAGAAAATAGATTAATAAGGGAGAGGGAATTGACAATATATTATCTGATTATCCACATATTTAGTAAATGTAGAGAACCAATACTAGTATCATATCTATGAAGATATAGGAATTGAAAGTTAGGAAAATAAAAGAGTTTAACCAATGTATATATTTAATAATTCATGTGTTTAAAAATATGGATGAACAATAGTTTTTTACCTAACTGAATATCACATATAATAGTCGATTAATTATAGTTTAGTACTCAAATTGAAGAAGATGAATATTCTTCATAAATCAAAAGAGGGGTTTGTTTATCCGTGGTTACAAAATATATGTAAATATTTAATAAAATGTATGAAAATAAAAAAAATGATGTTCATATATATTATATTTTTTATAAGTAAATAATAATATAAAGATCAATAAATTCATAAAATATCATAACGATATAAATTGGTTATTTTCAGTGTTATTGGTTGTGGTTTCAAATTTTTAAAAATATTTACAGTAGTATAAAAAATGGTGAATGTTTTTTTACTGCTATATGAACACCACACATATAAAAGATATGATGTAACAGTTATATTATAAACTCTAATCACATTCACCTGCAATATATTTCTAGTAGGTCATATGATCTGCATGAATTCTTATTAATATAAATTATTTTTCTAGAAACATGACAGAAATAATTGTAAATATTTTGTTACCCATTTTATGAGTGTAAGGAATTTTTCTATATAATATATGGTTAGAGAACAGGGAAATCAATTCCCATTCAATTAACCAAATGTATAAGTAAATAATTAAGGAATGAAATTATTTAGGGGCAATAGAAATGATTTAATCCACTAATATTATATAACATAACCCATCTAATAACTCTTAATTTGTATCATAACCTAGTCCAATTATTATTGGATTTTATCTGCTCAATTTTCATAATGAATTTAGGTCACAATATGAATTTATAATAAGGTGATGTATTTGGGGAATATTTCATTATTTAGGATTAGAAATCAATTTAATAATGGAAAATGAATAATTTGAAAATAAGATAATAAGTCAATGAATGTGTTATCCATCATGTTTAAATAAGAATATGATTATGATTCTAAAATTAATTTTTTTGAAAAAAGGTATATATTTGTTTAATTATTAATAACTAGTTGTTCTCTATACCATCGTGGATACATAGAGTCCATTTATCATAATTGATTCAACAAAATTAGATAATATTTAAAGAAGTGTAAATTCGTATGAAAGAAATTTTTAAGTGTCATTCATTTTTGGGTGTGATAAAATGTATACATATATTCTATTTATTTGTTTGAATATTAAATTTCATTCATTCTAGAATACATTTTTAAATTGTGTAATTTTTCAAAAATAAATATATATAATTGATTACATATCATTAATAGTATAAATGAAAAATAATAAATATCTCATAATGAAAACATGTCATCATCTATAAAATTATCAAAGTAGACTACACCCAATTAATGTGTAATTATGTTACATGAATAAATGTTCTCCTAGTTTATTATAGATTATCTGAATTTTCACATGTATATGAATGAGTTAATAATATCGTCATATATATGAACTACAAATATGTTTATGATTTGATAATAACAAATTATCTTATTTGTGAACAAATATATGGAAAATCAATAGAGATCATAGAATATGAAAAAAATAAATTCATTAGAAGGATAACACACATTAGTAAAAAAAATTATCAGAATCAAGAAGTCTTGAAAAGATATATTGTAATATGTGAATAATTCCATAATAATTATCAATATAAGACGGATTAATGGTGAATACAAAATAGAAAATCTATATTTTTCTAGAGTTGTAACATGAATAGATTATTATGTAAAAGATTCCACTATTAATAGTTATAATAAATATTATTTTATTTTCATATTTCATTTATATAATTGAAGAAAGATCAAAACATTACAAGAATATATTTATCATGTATCCTTAAAGCGAACATTACCATCCATAACTAATAAAATGTTTGTAATAAATAATTTTTCCAAAATGATATTGGATTAAATTCATGATCTATAACAATATTAATTTACAAAAATAATGAGATTCTCACCCTAATTTCAATGGAATATTTAATAAATATTTCTATTTTAGTCCCAAAAAAGATCCCAACCAATGGTAAAGAATACCCCAAAATTATCATGCTATCAATATTTTAGAATAATAAAATTTTGAAAAAGTATAAAAATGTTTAGAGAGTTTTAATGTGATTAAATTGGTTTATGTAAAAAAAATACTGTAGGTAAAATTAATAATTTCTATATGTCATGTGTAATATTATTTATGTGATAGAATGATAGATAAGAAGAAATACCCATATATTATGTGAAAAAATCTATCTAATCAAATAGATTTCTAAATCATATAGAAATATATAACTATTATAATCGGTTTAATCATATGAATTGTTCTTGATCAAATCATCATGTACCCAAATCAAATAGGGAAGTGATAAAACACTATTTTATTGAATTGTTTATTGATAATAAATGATATAATTTCCTCACATTGTGTTAAACCTGTTTATTTATAAAATATTTGGGATTTGATCATTCATTTGAAAATTTGGTGAAAATTCCAGTTTTACCCTTAATAGTGCACTGTAGTATTTCGAAGATAAATATTTTTATATTTATTATTTGAATTTGAAATTTTGTAACAGTGTTACTAACTTTATTATCTACAACTTTTATTCAGGACACTAAAGCTAAAGAGTTCATTTGGTTGTTGAAATTGGGCCATGAAGTCAAAGTTGGGCTGGGATCGCCAGAATGGAGAAGGATCTGTATGTTGGCCATATATTCTACATACGGTCTTGGATTGAGCCCAAATTTTGATGAAAGCTCGGGGACATGATGTGGCACAAATCATCCTTCTGGAAGGCCGGCCAATTCACGCGTTTTGGTGGTCAAAGTGGCGGTTCAAATGGGAATAAAATATTTGGCCGAATTTCCACATTCACACTTGAAACAACTTGTAACCTCTCCTCCCCTCCCCTCTATAAATTGGAGTTTTTCTCATTTGGAAGGGTTGGGACGTGCATTGGGAGATTGGAGGCAGAGGAGAATTTGTTTCACCCAAATTATCCAACCATTGTAATAGGGGTAGCTCTTGAAGCAAAGATCCCCTCATCAAAGCCTCATTCTCTTCTTCATTTTGTAATGTTTTCATTTGTGTAATAAACTTCATTGCTCTTCTTATATTTCTTCTCTTTTCTTCTGTTTTGTTTAAATTTATTCTTCTCTTAATCTTCCTAATTGGGCTGGAATTCTTGAGTAGAAGCGTTATTGGGTTATACCCATTTTAAACCTTTGCACATACAAAACGCTTCTACGATGATTACACCACCCATGGAAGAGTAGTCTTTTAGTAATCGATCTATCTTCTACCCTCTTAATTTAATTATTTTGAATCAATGAGCTACTGTAATTCACTTAATATGATCCATGAATTGTGTTTTTAAATTGTAAGAAACTAAGCAAGCAATTGAACAATTAACACAAAAACACGCAAGGTCGGGATTTTGTGTAAATTGTGAGAGCGCGATCTTAATCGGTAATACAAGACCACACGGGATAAATTTGTAGAGTTCAAATATAATCCCTAAACACAATTCATACTCATTTCCAGAATGAATATGTGCCTTAATTTACCACTGATCATAAGCTAATCTTAGAATATCAATCAAAGCAGGGTGCTGCGATTGCACGTTCCAAAGTTAGCCTAGGTTTAAATTCACATCATCTTTGTGGTAAAGTTAATTCTCGTAGGGTTCGAGATTTAACAAATTAAGGGATCATAATTAAGTGAATGTTAATTTAAATGATAATGATTAATAATAATGTGAAGAGGTAGAGTTAGATCGATTACTCTTTTTAAATAGATTTCTAAAAACAACATCTTCTTGTTGTGTCATTTAAATTGAAATTCATTTCAAAACTAAAAACAAAAACAAAAAAATTATACAATCTTCTTCTAGAAAACTTCTTCTAGATTCATAAACTACAACAAACCCCAATCCTTTAAAGTAGTGTTTTTATTCTATTCTATTTTATTTTATTTTTTAGAATACCTCTAATAAGTTGTTAAATTCACTTCCTCCTTTGAGAGACGACCTTGGTCAGCCACTCTGCTGCACTTAAGTACCCCAAATCACACTAATCATTTGAGGGCGCCCACGACAGCGCTCTTTTAAATTGGCGTCGTTGCCGGGGAGGCAAGTAATTATTTCAACCAATTATAGGTATTTATTTTATTTTACATTTTAATTCTCTTCTTCTCTTCTTTCTTCCTTCTTTACCCAATCTGATTTTTTTTTCCTTCTTCTTCTTTTATCTCTTTCTACTTCTTTTTGGACCATCATCTCAAACTTCTAATTTTTATTTTACTATGGTCCACATTCCTTCTTTTCATCTTTCATTGATTGATGACACGAACTAATCCCGAAGATCTCTTAGATCTTGACCCTGAGATTGAACGTAGCCTTTGGGCACGAATCAGACATTCTTAGTCTACGGGAAGTTTCAACATTCAACCAGTTGGAGAATTACTCCAATATCAGAACATTGAAATTGGAAGCAATTCAAATTAAACCATAAAACAAGAACCAATGGCTGGAAATAATGGAAATGAACTTAATAGAACCATTCGAGAATTGGTTGCACCTGATATTAACTATCAACAAAATTGTATTGCATACCCAAATCTCGACTCGGACTTTGAATTGAAATCTGGATTAATTCACCTTCTTCCAAAGTTTCATGGCTTATCTGGTGAGGATCCCAACAAACACCTTAAGGAATTTAATGTGGTTTGCTCAACTTTAAAACCAAGAAATGTTTCTGAAGATCAAATTAAATTAAGAGCATTCCCATTCTCACTTGATGGAGCTGCAAAAGATTGGATGTATTATTTACAACCCGAAGATGTAAGTTGTTGGAACGATTTGAAACGTCTTTTCTTGCTGAGATTTTTTCCAGCATCAAGGACCACATCCATTCGAAAGGAGATATCAGGGATCAAGCAAGCACAAGGGGAGTCAATGTATGAGTACTGGGAGCGATTCAAGAAGTTGTGTGCAAGCTGCCCACATCACCAAATCAGTGAGCAACTCCTCATCCAATACTTCTACGAAGGACTCACACCCATGGAGAGGAGCATGGTGGATGCTGCAACTGGAGGAGCATTGGTGGACAAGACACCAGTAGCTGCACGAGCATTGATCGACAAAATGGCCCAAAACTCTCAACAATTCGGTGATAGAGGTACACGACATGTTCGAGGAGTACATCAAGTAAGTCCTTCTTCTCTTGAAAGTCATTTGATTGATAATAAGTTAGAATAATTGACAACTATGGTGAGAAAGATTTCATTGGCTCAAAAGACATCGCAACCCCCTCCTTCAAGGCCTTGTGGTATTTTCACTGAGACAAGCCACCCGACTGACTGTTGCCCACAACTCCAAGAGACAGAAGATTGTGCAGCAGTGTTCCCTGGGAGACCATTTCAGCAGTAACAACAACAACCATATCCCCAAAAGAAGTTTGATCCAACATACAACCAAGGGTGGAAAGATCAGTCGGACATGAGGTATGGCTCTGGACAACAACAAAGGCCCCCTTTTCAACCAAACTTCCAGCAGCCTCCACCTTACCAACAGGGTTTCCAACAACCCCAATGGAGATTCGGAGCTCAAACATCAACGAGTCAGCAACAAGGGAATATCCAACACAAGGTAGACTCTAACACTGATGATCTTTTGAAACAAATTGTTCTTAATCAACAGAATGAGTTGAAGAGTCAAGGTTCGGAGCTGAGAGAGTTGAAGACTCAAATGAGTCAGATTGCCACCGCCCTCCATGAACTTGTGAGTAAAAATTCTGGAAATCTACCTTCCCAACCCACTCCAAATCCAAAGGGGAATGTTAGTGCCATCACATTGAGAAGTGGGAAGCAAATGAACGATACATCTGCACCTACCATTCCACCGAGATTCACCTCAACTTCAGAGAAGCCGCATTCCATACCAACTGATGAGCAATCCAAGGAGAAAGATAAAGGTAAGAAAAAGATTGATGATGTTCCTCCTAAACCCCTTCCTTTTCCAAACAGGGTTGTTAAAACCAAGAAGATGGCTGAAGAAGCAATGCAAAAGGAGGTTTTGGACACAATCAAGCGTGTGGAGGTCAACATTCCTCTACTTGAAGCCATTAAGAAAATCCCAAGGTATCCCAAATTCTTAAAAGAACTCTGCACCAATCGAAGAGGGCTCAAGGGGAATGAGAGGATCAACCTTGGAAGGAATGTCTCAGAACTCATTACACCAACTCTAGCAATGCCAACAAAGTGCAAGGATCCCGGGACATTCACCATCCCATGTACCATAGGGGAGTTGCACTTCTCTGATGCTCTTTGTGATTTGGGAGCTTCCATAAATGTGATGCCTCACTCTGTATTCTCTTCCTTGCAGGTTGGTGAGTTGAAGCCAACAAGAGTAGTGGTGCAATTGGCGAATAGATCTACGACATATCCAGCAGGAGTCCTTGAGGATGTACTTGTCCGGGTAAGAGACATGATCTTTCCAGCGGATTTCCATGTTCTTAACATGGAGGATGATCAGGTAAGTTCTCATGCCCCCATTATCTTAGGTAGACCCTTCCTAAAAACTGCAAAAACTATCATAAATGTCAATGAGGGTACACTTTCCATGGAGTTTGGAGATGAAGTTGTGATATTTAATGTTATGGATTCCATGAAGTACCCCTCAGAGGACCATTATGCTTTTGTTATCTCCCATTTTGAACCACCAAGTAAAAACATCATGGAGTTGGATTGTCCTATGCTTAGGGAGATTATGAGTATTGGTTCTAGTTTAATGACTAAGAGAACTTCCACACCTATTCCTAATGAACAAGACTCTCTAAAATTTGATTTTTGATGTGGATTCATATTCTTATTTTGATCATGTTCACTCTGATTATGAAATGGATGTTGAGTATGCTGATGGATTTGATTCTTTATTCTATGATTTTGATGATGTCTATTCTGATACTGATGCTCTTTCTGCATATATTTCAGTTCCTTCAATGTCTCCATCCATACTACACCCTCCTTCATTAGAACTCAAGCCATTGCCACCAAATCTGAAATACTCATACTTGTTGAGTGGTGAGAGATTACCCGTTATCATTGCTAACAATCTCCCTTTTGAACATGAAGAAAGGCTTTTGAGTATTTTGAGGGAGAACATCAGGGCGATTGGGTGGACCTTGGCTGACATATCAGGTATTAGCCCCTCCATTTGCATGCATAGGATTCTCTTGGAGGATGGGGCTAAACCGGTAAGACAACCACAAAGGAGACTCAATCCCACCCTCCTATAAGTTGTTAAAAAAGGAAGTTGAGAAATTTCTCGAGGCAGGTATAATCTTTCCCATTTCAGATTCACAGTGGGTAAGTCCAATTCAGGTTGTGCCTAAGGAAAATGGTTTTACTGTTGTTAAAAATGAGAAAGATGATTTAGTTCCAATGAGGGTGCAAAACAGTTGGCGTGTGTGTATTGATTATAGGAAACTAAATCAGACCACTCGCAAGGACCATTTCCCCCTCCCATTTATTGATCAAATACTCGAGAGACTAGCTGGGAAAACACACTATTGCTTCTTGGATGGATTTTCTGGATATTTTCAGGTTCCTATAGCTCCATAGGATCAAGAGAAGACTACATTCACCTGTCCCTTTGGCACATTTGCCTACCGGAGGATGCCATTTGGACTTTGCAACGCCCCAGGTACCTTCCAGAGATGTATGGTGAGTATTTTTTCTAATTTTATTGAGACCTGCATGGAGGTATTTATGGATGATTTTACAGTGTATGGGTCTTCATTTGATGAATGCCTAAGTAGTTTGGGAAATGTGTTGAATCTTTGTATTGAGAAGAATCTGGTCCTGAACTTTGAAAAGTGTCATTTTATGGTAGAGCATGGCATTGTCATAGGGCATGTGGTGTCAAAACATGGGATAGAGGTTGATAGATCTAAAGTAGAAATTATTTCATCCTTAACCTATCCTTCATGTGTGCGTGATGTTAGATCTTTCCTAGGGCATGCAGGATTTTATCGGCGCTTCATCAATGATTTTAGTAAGATCGCTCTTCCTATGTCACGATTACTTCAAAAAGATTCTGATTTTGTGTTTGATGATTCTTGTAGGACTTCCTTTGATGAGCTAAAGAAGTGTCTAACCACTCCACCTATCATACAGCCCCCACGGTGGGACCTTCCATTTGAGCTTAAGTGTGACGCCTCCAACTTCGCGGTTGGAGCTGTCTTATCTTAGAGGGTGGAGGGGCATTCACATGTGATCGCCTATGCATCGAGGACACTAGATTCAGCCCAATCAAACTACACTACCACAGAAAAGGAGTTTCTTGCTGTTATATTTGCTTTAGATAAATTCCGTTCATATTTATTGGGCTCTAAAGTAGTTGTTTATTCTGACCATGCAGCTTTGAGGTACCTCCTGAAGAAGCCATATGCAAAGCCACAACTTATCCGTTGGATGCTCCTTCTTCAAGAGTTTGACATCGAGATAAAGGACAAAAAGGGGTCAGAAAACTTGGTGGCGGACCACATGAGTAGGCTTACTCAAACACTAGAGGATGACACCTTGGATCAGGTACCACTTCGGGACACTTTCCCCGATGAGCATCTCTATACCATCTCAGGTAAGCATCCTTGGTATGCTGATTTAGTTAATTAAATTGTTGGCTCTGAAATCCCAGTAAATTTGAAGAAGCATCAAGTCCAAAAATTAAAAAGTGAGTCTAGGTATTATGTGTGGGATGATCCGTACCTCTGGCGCATGTGTAGTGACCAAGTCATTAGGAGGTGTATTCCTGATCATGAGTTTGAGTCTGTTTTGCAATTCTGTCATACACTTGCATGTGGTGGACACATTGGACCCCAACGGACAGCTAGGAAGGTTTTAGACTCTGGATTATATTGTCCTAGCTTGTTCCATGATGCCCATTTTTTTGTAAGTCATGCTCTCGTTGCCAACACACTGGGAACATTTCTAGGATACATGAGATGCCCCAACAACCCATACTATTTTGTGAGATTTTTGATGTATGGGGCATAGACTTTATGGGTCCTTTTCCTTTTTCATTTTGATTTTTGTACATTTTGGTTGCTGTTGATTATGTGAGTAAATGGGTGGAGGCCAAGGCCACCAGGACTGACGATTCTCATGTTGTTGTGGACTTTGTCAAAACACAAATTTTTTGCAGGTTTGGAGTACCAAAGGCCATCATCAGTGACCAAGGGACACACTTTTGCAATAGGAATTTTTCTTCCCTCCTTCGAAAGTATGGGGTGACACACAAAACATCAACACCATACCACCCCCAAACAAATGGCCAGGCTGAGGTTTCAAATCATGAGTTGAAACAAATCTTGGAGAAAACCGTGCAGCCAAATAGGAAGGATTGGAGCAAGCGCTTGGATGATGCATTGTGGGCTTATAGAACAGCATACAAGACCCCCATTGGTATGTCCCCATTTCGGATTGTTTTTGGGAAAGCATGTCATCTCCTAGTGGAAGTCGAGCATCGGGCTTATTGGGCTATAAAGAAATGCAACATGGATTTGGCCCAAGCTGGAATTCAAAGGAAGTTGCAAATTCAAGAGCTTGAGGAGATTCGATTGTCATCATATGAGAACTCAAGGCTCTACAAGGAAAGATCAAAAGCAGCTCATGACAAAATGATCCAAAAAAGGGAGTTTCATGTTGGAGAGAAAGTCCTTCTCTATAGTTCACGACTGAAGTTGATTCCTGGTAAGTTGTGTTCCAGATGGTTAGGTCCTTATATTGTGTCTAATGTTTTTCCTTATGGTGCAGTGGAGATCACACAAGAGGACACTGGAAGGAGCTTTACAGTCAATGGGCAACGTTTGAAGAGATACATTGAGGGACATCCTACTGATGCAGTGGATTTTATCACACTGCATGACCCCATCATCACTTGATCACATCAGGCTGTTCCTAACCCTTTCACTTTTATATTATTTGTCCTATTTAAAAATTCTGCATTTCATGTGCATATATCATCTCATGGGTTCACATTGAGGACAATGCAATATTTTAAGTGTGGGGGAGGGAACCTTTTAGTTTAGTAATTTCAATTGTTTTCCTGTTAAAAAAAACCAAAAAAAATTGTGTGTTTTTCAAAATTTGTGTGTTTATTTTACAATTTTCTGTGTGTTTTTGAAACTTTTGAGCTGAAATGATTCTCATCACCATTTTTAAATCCATATCAATAAGTGAAACAATTTTCCCCATGAAACTAATCTTAAATGAATGCTGAAATGACTTTGTTTCAAGTTCAAATATTTAGTAATTTCATGGAAAGTACACCGAATTTTGAATCCCATGCCACATCTCACTGTCTATAAATTTGAAATCACTTTCTTGTGAGGATTCTTAACCATTATTTTCATATTCTTTACATTCACCTCACTTCTTGAGAGAACCAAACCATACTTGATTTAACCAGAATTTGATCTATTCCTGTCAAAACTTGAGGGTTTGAGGTACTTGTGTTTAAATGATTGAGGCATTTTTTTGGTATTAAAACCCGTATTTCAAAGAATCCTTTTTTTATAATGGCCTACCTTGAATATTTAATCCTTGTAGCCCTTAGAATCCATGCACAGCCTGTTAGGTTAAGCCACATTACAAGCCAATTTTCCCTATCCAACCAACTCTTGAAGTGAAATTGCATAATCTAGTTGAGCTTAAGTGTGGGGGAAGCTGTCTTGTGTTGTGCCACCACATTATTTGATACTTTGGGTGGAAAATTAAATTCTGAAGAGATGTGTTTGCTGACAAAGAAAGTCATTATATTGAAAGCTGTGCCTTTTCTGGAGCTTTCATGACAAGTGAAGCTATGCCTTTTCTGGAGCTTCTAATTGAGGTGGAAAGCTGTGCCCATCTGGAGCTTTCAAGAAAATCATGTTTTAGAAGATTGACATTTTTTATGCTGAAATGATGAATGGTGTAAACATTTCATGAATTTTCATGATGATGGAGCTGAATTGATACTATGGGGATTGAAGAGAAGACCATAATTAAGTGAAAATTAGATTAATGCAATTTTGCTTCAAAAGAGTCAAGCCCTCCTCATTCAGCCTCAGTGTTTTTCACATCTTAATCCTACCAACTGAAAGCCACAGAACAACCCTGATTAGTCCTCATGATAAAAATATGTCCTTGACTCACATCGTGTAGCGATGTAGGAATCTTTCAAGCCTATGGTGACCCTTGTATGAGTTTGGATGAGAAAGACATTGCAAAAAAAATTGATATCTGATTGATGAGAGAAAATTCAAGCGAGGTAAGTGTTTTGTTCTTGGGCGGATAAATGAAGTGGAAATATATTGAATGATATAAATGGAGAACATGAAATAAGGTTTTTTATGAGGCATGATATCTTTTTTATTCTTGGTGTGAAATTGATTGATCTTAAAGATATGTTTTTTAAAATTGGTTTTAATTTGATATTGATGTTTACTTGATATGAGGTTTTGCCCAGGAGTGCAAAAGGGTAAGTGTGGGGGAGTTGATAAAACACTATTTTATTGAATATTTTATTGATAATAAATGATATAATTTCCTCACATTGTGTTAAACCTGTTTATTTATAAAATATTTGGGATTTGATCATTCATTTGAAAATTTGGTGAAAATTCCAGTTTTACCCTTAATAGTGCACTGTAGTATTTCGAAGATAAATATTTTTATATTTATTATTTGAATTTGAAATTTATAAACAGTGTTCCTAACTTAATTATCTACAACTTTTATTCAGGACACTAATGCTAAAGAGTTCATTCGGTTGTTGAAATTGGGCCATGAAGTCAAAGTTTGGCTGGGCTCGCCCGAATGGAGAAGGTTCTATATTTGGGCCATATATTCTACATACGGGCTTGGATTGAGCCCAAATATTGATGAAAGCTCGGGGACATGATGTGGCACAAATCATTCTTCTGGATGGCCGGCCAATTCACGCGTTTTTGTGGTCAAATTGGCGGTGCAATTTGGAATAAAATATTTGGCCGAATTTCCACATTCACACTTGAAACCACTTGTAACCTCTCCTCTCCTCCCCTCTATAAATTGGAGTTTTTCTCATTTGGAGGGGTTGGGACGTGCATTGGGAGATTGGAGGCAGAGGAAAATTTGTTTCACCCAAATTATCCAACCATTGTAAGAGGGGTAGCTCTTGAAGCAAGGATCCCCTCATCGAAGCCACCTTCTCTTCTTCATTTTGTAATGTTTTCATTTGTGTAATAAACTTCATTGCTCTTCTTATATTTCTTCTCTTTTCTTCTGTTTTGTTTAAATTTATTTTTCTCTTAATCTTCCTAATTGGGCTGGAATTCTTGAGTATAAGCGTTATTGGGTTATACCCATTTTAAACCTTTGCACATGCAAAACGCTTCTACGATGATTACACCACCCATGGAAGAGTAGTCTTTTAGTTATCGATCTATCTTCAACCCTCTTCATTTAATTATTTTGAATCAATGAGCTACTGTAATTCACTTAATATGATCCATGAATTGTGTTTTTAAATTGTAAGAAACTAAGCAAGAAATTGAACAATTAACACAAAAACACGCGAGGTCGGGATTTTGTGTAAATTGTGAGAGCGCGATCTTAATCGGTAATACAAGACCACACGGGATAAATTTGTAGAGTTCAAATATAATCCCTAAACACAGTTCATCCTCATTTCCAGAATGGATATGTGCCTTAATTTACCAATGATCATAAGCTAATCTTAGAACATCAATCAAAGCAGGGTGCTGCGATTGCACGTTCCAAAGTTAGCCTAGGTTTAAATTCACATCATCTTTGTGGTAAAGTTAATTCTCGTAGGGTTCGGGATTTAACAAATTAAGGGATCATAATTAAGTGAATGTTAATTTAAATGATAATGATTAATAATAAAGTGAAGAGGTAGAGTTAGATCTATTAAGCTTTTTAAATAGATTTCTAAAAAAACATCTTCTTGTTGTGTCATTTAAATTGAAATTCATTTCAAAACTAAAAACAAAAACAAAAAAATTATAAAATCTTCTTCCAGCAAACTTCTTCTAGATTCATAAACTACAAAAAACCCCAATCCTTTAAAGTTGTGTTTTTATTCTATTCTATTTTATTTTATTTTTTAGAATACCTCTAATAAGTTGTTAAATTCACTTCCTCCTTTGAGAGACGACCTTGGTCAGCCACTCTGCTGCACTTAAGTACCCCAAATCACACTAATCATTTGAGGGCGCCCACGACAGCGCTCTTTCAGGAAGATACCCCAAATTTTTATAAATGATGAATATAAAACATTAGGAAATGTGAGGATGGAATTCAAAAATTAAAATTCAACCATGAAATGTCAAATGAAAACTAGATACTGATCAATGTACAACATGTTTACTGAAAACCATTTTCAATAGAGAATCTTGACCTCTAAGAGGAGTGGTATATTTTAATTTTATGAAATTAAAAAATATTACATATTAAACCATGTAAATAATCATAAAATTTTTAATATAAAATGAAAATATTTTTACATTTGAATGTTTATCTTATGAAAAGAAGGATGATATTTAAATTATATGATAAATATTTTTCATTAATAAAGGAATTGGTTATTTATGATGAAATCAATTTTTAAGAATAATAGTCTAAAATTTACCACCCATATAAAATATAATTATTTTTCGAGATACTACAATGGTAGACAGACAACTAATTGTAGTTTTATCATATTTCATAATTATGATGAATAATAAAAGAGGTGTAAGACTACTGTAGGAACATATATTTCTATGAAATAACTGAACACTACACATAGAACTAGCTATGGTTAATTGTTTTATACCACACAATGAATAATTTAATCTAAAAACTATTTTTTACAATATTGAAGGATGGAAATAATTAAAATTATGTTGTTATAAAATACAATATACCAAACGATAAACATAGAAAATAATGAATTTTCACTTAATAAAATTTTTATTTTAAGAGGTATTTTTAGTTATAATGATGTTAATTGAAGGTGAATCAATATCATAGGGGGAACCCAATGACAATTAAAATATATCATCATAGGACAATACAATTTATGGTGAGCCCATTACAAATTGATATCTCATATGATCTAATTTAAAAATATTTGTAAATATAAAAGGATATTCTATGATGATGTTGCAGTTTTTCATGTCCACAATAAATAAAAAATAATGAATAACTCTTCTTTAGTCACCATTACACTTTTCAAAACAACATGTATTATATTTTCATTGTTGGAGAGGATTTAAATTTTTTAAAATTAGGATTTCTATAAAATTAATAAAAAAATTATTCATTATATGTATGGAATACCATGTTATCTATCCATTAATTGGTTCAACCTTGACATCATCCCTTATATGTCTTTCCACGATGGTTAAATGTGATGAATCTTAATGGGTATTCAAGAGTCATTATTTATTAAAAAATATGTATTAACTAATTTTATTTTTTTATAAACATTGAGAATGGTATGATTTCATATTCAAAACATCATGAAAAAAAAATTGAACATGAATTCAAATGAGAGTAATTTAAAATTTCAATATCATAAATGAATAAATTCTTTTGGTTGTAAAGATATTACCAAATGTTGAGATAAATATATTTTATTCACATATGTTTTTTATCTATTATTAAATGTAATGGAGTAAATTTAGGTTTATATTTCTATATGATTTATATATTAAATTTTATATCTCCACAAAAATGTCAAATGTTTTTGTAACATTTTTTTTCTATTGAAATGTTATGTTCAATATCGTCCATCATACATCACATCAAGCTTATATCAAAACCTATAAATTTTTATTTAAATGATACAATTATTTTTTATCCATTTAATCATGGTAATGAATTTAATTAACTAAATAATATATTCTTTAACCATTTTTATATAATTAAATCAATGAGTAATGTTAAATTATAAATGAATGTATAACCCTTTTTAATGTAAAATTAAATATCTTTTTGAAAATTTACTTTAATGTACAAAAGAGTGTCTTATATATATAAGTAAATAAATGACACATTTATATTATATTAATGTAATATATATAAAATATAATTAATTTAATGTTAAAAAATAATACTTTTTATTTTCCAGATATAATATAAAAACAAAAAAAAATTATGTATAAAATGTGAATCATTCAAGAAAGGTAGTTTTGTAGACTTTTGATGGAAAACCCATTTCAAATATATATTTTAATTTATAATATGTTATCATTTTATGAAATAAACATCTTTTTTGAAATCATAATATCAACAATTATTTTAGATAAATTTTTTATATTTTTATTATAAGAATCATTTTTTGATGAATTGCGAACAAATATTGTAATTTTATTGAAAAATATTTTTCATCAAATTTTTTTACTGTAAGTTTTCATATTTGAATAGTTTTAATTAATAATTAGATCATTGGTTATTTTTTAATACAATTTAGCCCATTTTAATTAATTACACATTGAACTTGGATATAAAAACATTGTGAACTAGCTCATGAGGTGGTAGTCCATTGTATAGAGAAATTATGATTTTGTAAACTATTTTATTGATGTGGTGGTGGTTTTTGTTAATAAATATAATGTTAAAAAAAATTCATTTTGGATATTATATTATCACTAATTAATATTAAAATAAGGATTTAGTGGAATGAATAAAATAATAATTGAATTAAGTAATGTTACCTCTTCTTAGCGTATCAACAATATGTTTGATCCAATGACATTCTAAGTTGTATTACCACATAAAAATACTATTATTATTACTATATAAATTATAGGATGTTATTAAAATATGTATTGGCTAATCCAAATGTGTTTTATGGTGTGAAAAATAACATATATAGGATGACATTTTATAAATTTAGTGAGTGATGCACTTCAAATTTTTTTAAATGAAAAAGTTGTACAAATCTTTTTCAAAGTCCAAATATATTAAAATATTGTTTGTTATTAATAATAATAAATTATAGGGTCATGGTATTTATATCCTGTAACTTTTATACAATTATTTAGACCAATTTTACCATTATATTTTTAATATTAACCACTAGTAAATCCAATTTCAACTTAATAGTGTGAAATAATTATTACTATTTGAACTACTCAATTAGGAAAAACAATTAAGCATATTATCATAGATAATTAAATTATTGATGACTCTAGATAGTAATTCTATTTTTACAAATTATATTCACTTAATTGGAAAAATTGATTTAAAAATCATTCTCACAAACACGGTGATAAATATAGGTTTATAGAGAAAATGCTAAAAAGAATACAATGTATATATATGAATATTAAGAAAAAAAATTATCTCGTTGAGATAAAATGTATTAAATGATATAAAATTAAACTAAATTTACATTATAACCAAATAAAAAATTTAATATATAAGAATAATTTTTAAAAAATAAATGATGTTTTAAAAATAAAATTCTTATTTTAACTACTAATAAAAAATGAATCTTATTAGAAAAATCCCAATAATTTACCAAATGAAAATTTTGGATTAAATACATAAAAATGAATTTAATAATATAAATTTAATATTAAAATTTTGATAAAATTAATTCAAAATTATCTGTGCAAATCATGACTACACATCCTTATAGAAAAATATCATTTTCAGAAATTATTTCATTTTTCAACTGGTTCTAAATTTATAAATCATAAATTGATATCAATATTATTTTCTAAATGCTTGTATAAAACAATATTTTTCTTAATTAGCTTATTAATATTCTTACACACCAATTTAATGACATGTTTATAATGGTAATGTATCAACAGAAATTGTATAATAAAGTATATTGTTTTGTTCAAACTCGGTGTTGTGTGCATTGAAAACTATTTAAGCGATTGAATTTATTTATAAAATAAAAAATATTGTAAAATAATGTGTTTCAAATAACCTTCTACTACTGGTGTTTTATTTCACACATTCTATCAAATACGATATTCATTATTTTAAATTCTTTCAGTTTCACATTCTACCCCACATAGATAAATTGAATCCTTATAATTTAATTATAATGATAGTAATAAGTTTGTTCACTATTTGAAACTACATTTTTTAAAACCAAACATCATAAATTTTTGTAAATATAAAATACTCTAAATATAAGGGAAATCGATGTGTGATGTCATTTATAAGAACTACAGTAGCAAGATTCCATATATGAGATTATAAATGGGAAATGAATGCAAACACATGGAAGAGAATACTGACAAAAAAGTGTTAATATAGAGATATAGTGATCATTGATCCCAAGAGGGAGGGTGATCCTTATATGAGTAATTATTAAGAACCATACATATTTTATAAGTTAAACGAATATTTAATTCAACTTGAATTATGGTAGTATGTATTATTTTTTATATATAATCTTAGTGTTTTTTATTATTTTATAATATTTTAATATAATAATATATTGATACATTATATGTTTCCATTTCATAATTGAAAATAAATCTATTAGATAATATTCAATAAATTTTCAAATCTACTTGTACTCTAAGAAATGTATAAAATTCTCTTTTATTAGATCACAATATGTATAAGATAATCATAATTTGTTCTATTTTTTCATATTATTATATAAAAATTGGTTGTCCGAGGTTTTCCAATATGCATAATTTTTCATAAAGTGAATTAATATATTAATCTATAAATCCCCATCCATTGATCAAAATAAGAAATTTTATAAATGGTTATCCTTATGGCCCAACTAAATTATTATAATCCAAAACCATAGAAAATAATGATACTAAATTTCCAAAATGAACATATCATTGATCCCTGAAACTACATGAAGAATATTGTTATCATCACATACCAATGATTTTAATACCTTCATTGTTAATTCTTTTGAAGCATTATATTATCATGGACGAGAAAAAATATTTTTTATATCATACAAGATTCATTATAAACTAAATAATACCTAGAATATTTGACATATTCTATAAATCCTAAATGTTGTGTACACCAAAAATGAAAACATAAAAATATTCATAAAATCAATAATCGGTTACATGTTATTGAAATAGTATCCAATTTACATTATCAATATCAATAATCTCATTATCCCAACATCATTCTCAAATTATCAAGTGAATATTTTTTTTTATTTCCATCATTATATTATTTTCAATAAAGAACATCTTTCAACAAAATCATTTTTCATATTTATCAGTACTAATCATTATATAATTTCAATTTATTATTCAAATGTTATTAATGAAAATTAGAATATATTTTGGGAATTTTATTAATAAAATCCATCAAAAACTTATTTCATTGATTAGAATGTAAAATAAATCTAATCTTTCACTTCATATTTTGTCGTTACATTATCTTGAATGTGTCCCCTTATCACATTTAGAGTTATTTACCCTTTATTCTTATCGAATTAATATGTTTTTCTCCCCATTTATGTACAATGGAAGTTCTGAACTTTGTAATGTTATTTATTTCCATTAAAATCATGTGAATTGTGGCATTTTCCACCAATAAAAAAGAAAAATATGTTTCATTTTTAAAATGTACCATTATTTGTCCCTCCACATGTTCCACATGATGAAGAATCATTCATTACCATCCTCAATTTATCTATTATCTTCAATTTCATCCTCCACTTTTTTCTCTTCCCATTGATGAAATATGACATAGGGAATTATTTCAAATTCATTAATACACCTCATACTATTTCCATATATCATGAGAATGTTCTAAGACTAGTTCCATTCAAAATATTGGTTTCATCCAACAATTGAATTGTAAATTCATAGTAATTAGATAATTTATGATGTCCACATCATTAATTCATATCCTTGTAATGTTGGGTCTAATCAATGAATCATTTTAAACATATAAATTTCTTAGATATATAAACTGTATTTCCATATCAACTCATTGATCATGTGGAAAATATTTCCCACGAATATTTACATAAAATACTTTCACTCTATTCTTGATACATCCCAATCATCCTTACTGTTTTGAATAAAAAAATACATTTTAGTTTATTATCATAATATATTATAATGTACCATGATTAAATTCGCTATGTGATTGCTTCCCTAATTGTGAAACATCATCTTTAATAAATTTATCCATAACTCAGATAAAAATTTATTTTTAGTACAATTGAATAATTAATGTTTCTAACACATAATGAAGTCTAACATAGTTAGACTATGTGGTATATGTGATGTCTAGTCCTTACGATAATAGATATTACTCATAACATGATTCATCATCCTAAATATTATTATAATATTATTAGTTCCAGTTCTATCTCTAGCATGATGATTAGTATCATTCTCACTATAGAACTATATGAATATATATGGTTCACATTCGTTCTATTGGGAACCATTTCTAAGAATTAGGGTACACTATAATAAATAATTACATTAATAATCATAATCAATAATATCCAAACATGTGAAATACATAACATTACTGGAATCATTTTTAAATAGATGACCTAATCATATTGAATTTGGTTTTCTTGGTTATACAATAAAAAAATTAAAATCCATCATAATGGGTTGTAAAAATGATCTGAATTAACCTAGTAAAATTCAATAAAATTTTCAAACCTAGTGTATAGTAAGGATAATTTTTGTGCACTATGTGATTATTGTGTCAACCCCATTTCTCCTTTTTAAGAGTCATTATCCCAATATATGTTTATTCCAAGACCATGTCCACATATAGTATCTTGATAGGTATGTATTTAGTCATAAAACAAAATCTCACACATTACAGAATATTAGATGTTTCTTCTATAATGACTCAAATATTTTATCATTTTATTTCTATAAATTAAATTGTATTGTTCTATGATAAGGATCTCAGATGCTGTGAGATTCTGATGTTTGGTATTACTAGAATGATAAGATGAAAAAATTTAATTTTTTAATATACCATGTGGTAGGTTGTTCTTCAAATCATTAATAACATATAACTGGGAACTCTTATCAGAAATATGAGTGAACTATTGCACTCAGAGTACATAAGTAACCACATGATTTTCCTAATATCGACTGGTGGGAGTCGACCGTGAACATTATAAATCAGATTTAACAATCATTAAAAGATTTTATTAATAGTATTTTATGGCATGCAAAATATTTTTTTCTTTTTATTGAATCATCTTTTAAGAATTTAGGGTCATCACCATAACCATAAATTCATGTATGGCATGGAAGGAAATGCTCTCAATGATGAATGTCTACAGATCGAGGATCGATGATGACACATACCTCTATTACTAATCAATGACTACAATAAAATGAGGTACGGTGTTTGATATATTTGTTATTTCATTCCCCCCATAGATTAAATTATAAACATAGAACAACCCACGAATAGGTCTATAAGGGGTTTTTCCGTTCATACAAGATGGATAACTAACTGTAGGATTTTGAATGGGGATTTAGATCTTTGTGTCTATTTTTTCATTATTAATCATTTTTACATGAATGGATCAATGTCGACCTGAATAAGTCCATGATCTGTTCATTGGGTGATCATGTGCTCTATCTCTCCCATCTCAATCTATTTTTTTATACGTACGTTATTTTCCCTGGAAACCTTGACGCAAACGATCGACCATTTCACCCTCGATTTATGGAACAATGGTGGGATATCAATAGTTTGACCCTATTATAAAATAATAAATGTTTTATGGGAGTGTTGTAAAATTAAAGAAATGTGTGAACATAATATAGAACAAGTTATACCACCATAAAGGTGTCCAGTATAGGGAGATGTAGTGATATTCCATCGGTAGAGTGGCTAGGGGAGGAGGCAGCAGTTGGCCAGCGGGTGTTGGGCCAGGGGGAGCATGGAAGTATGGGATAATGGAAGTATGACGTGGTCTAGGGGGACCACATTGGAGGGCTCCCATGGTGACCATGGGTCCACGGGAGGCAACTAGGGGTCTCTGGAAGAACCCATGACTATGAAATAATTACACGACTCAGAGATGCCTTGAAGGGTGGTTGCGGCAGCAGTGAAGTCCCGAGTCTAGGTAAGGGAGGTACGCTTGTCGCATAAAGAAATACATGGCTCAACATTGACTGGAGGGACACGTCTATGATGGGTCACACCTAGCACACATAAAAAGGATCATATATGGAGGGATAGACTTGATTAATGGGATGCTCCAGCAACCCTGGATGCTACACCTAAAGGCCTGGTTGATTGATCTGAACATTTCAAACCATTTCTAGTTGTACTGAACCAGGTTTGGTTAGTTCAGGTTGTTAACCCAAGGTTAGATCCGGTCTGATGGTTCAGCCCTAGACCAGACCTAGGTCAGTACATTACAAAAAAACAACTGTATGTTTTAATCTATGTGTCTATTTGATGATCTGTATTCATAATTGTGACCCTTTTAATGAATAAATACTTTTTAGATATTTTATGGTACACTTTTTATCAGTACGAACATGATCTCTTGTCTTGTGGAGTAGGTCATCTATGTACAAGGGCTCTATGAGAGGAATCCTATGACGTGATGTGAGTTTGTGATTATCTGACTTGGTGACTATGTGACATGGTGACAATGTGACATTGTGCCTATGTGACATGGAAACTATGTGAATTGGTGACTATGTGACACAGAAACTACATGACATGGGTGATGCATGACTCATCAATGCTTTGGGATCCACCGCGGATCTGGGGGCCATTGATGATCTGAGCACCATCAACACTCTTTGAAACAAAGATGTTCTGAGCGCCCTTGAGATCAGTGTTCAATTAAATCTACATTATACATCGATTCTTCATGATCCATTTATGTTTGACGCATCATCAAAAATCTTTGTGTCATTGAAATTATTTGATCTATGGACTAAAATTTAAAATCTGTCTCTTTATTCATTTGGCTTATATCTGTGTGGGATGACTCTAATTTGTGTGTATCCTTTGTATTTTAATTATTGTGTTTCCTTTTTTGATGTAATTAGTGTGTTTGTTTTTTGGTGTACATCATGAGAATTTTTTGTGATATAATTTTTTTATTTCTTAGTTGTATTTCCATTGTGGTTTTGGGGTGTCTTACTAAGTATTGTTTTACTCACATGAGCACATGCTCTGTCTGCACGTGTATTGTCTTGTGTAGATAATTGACTCTTTGACATATTTCTAGATGGACCATGACCAAGGGGTACAAATAAGATAATTTATACATGTTGATCATTAAGACATCAAACAACTATTCGACAACAACACATCATGTAGGGTTCTATGGAGACGTGTTTCTGGAACTTGTGCATTAACATGAAAAACACTTTCTTTAGATGGGATTGTATTCTTGCACTGTTTACTTTTATTTTTTTTACTTATATCATTCTCTATCATTGGTATTTTTATTGTATACATGTATAATTTACTTAGTGTTTTTACATTTCAGTATTTCAGCTTTGAGGTTGTCATGACATGGGCCCCTCTGGGAAGAGTCATGATAATGTGGTATAAATGGACGTTGGATCTATATTAAGAACTAAGAGTCTATCAGATTTTTTTGGGGAAACATTGTTTTCTGCATGGTGATTTACTTTCAGACTAGGGACACTACTGTTGGTGTGGTAGTTGGAATTTCCATACACCATGATTCTAAATTTTAATTTATTACATAGTACATAAAAACACTATTTTCAGGGAAAAATAAATCGTACATAAATCATATTGGATTTTGAGTGGCTAACAATGTCCTTCTTGATTCCTCTCATCATGTATACTCTTTTTATTGTGGTACATGTTGATCAATATAAGGATTCCTCTACATAGACATCCAACCAGGATTTAGATGAGTGATAATGAGGATGATCCTTCTAGTTATGAGGAATTGTTACATGTACGAGTACAAGAGATATCACCTCTAGGGGGTGTACCAGTGAAACCACCAACTAGATAGGAACAGTTGTTAGAAGCTCAATGGATAGTGGATGCACACATGTTTAGTGTGTTGCATGAGTTCTTGAGGACGTGACATCCCAGTTTTAAGGGTGATCCCGAACCCCCATACAGCTGACGATGTGATTCAGGTAGGTACATTCATCTTCCTCCATATGAGGAAACCTTCTATTGAGATATAAATTCAAGCTTAGATTCTTCATCGGGGATAAGTGGGGTTATGATGGGACTTTTTGATCCAAACTCAACACAAGAAGACTCTCTATTGGGCATTAATTTAGCATCTTTTTAGGGCATAGTTCTTTGTAAGGATGTTATTATTAGTGAACATACATGAGCTCATGGATCTACAATTGGGCACTCAGAATGTAGAATTTTACTTTTTGAGATTTAAAAATATTTCTCACTACTCCATGGATATGGTGCATGACCCTTTCATTAGGGCCCATACCTTCAAAAATGTATATGATGGGAGACCATGTTTTCTATTATATCATATAGCATCTCAACATAAGCTTGGTTATTAGAGTGAGCTAGAAAGTGGATATTTTCATGGGTAGGAGACACCAACAGAGGGAGATACTAGTAAGCACCATGAAGATAAGCCTCTAGCAATAGGTAGAAGATAATTGAAACTAGGACCCCAATGGGTCATTAACTCCAGGGGAAACTCCAAATATGGTAGTGGTGTTGTGATAATCTCATGGTATAGTGGGTCATGTCATGAACCCCTCCCCACATAGTGTACCCCTCCTGGGCCATCAATGTGCAAAGGGAGATAATGACCCCCCAAGTTCCGCATCCAGTAGGCCTCGGGTTGGAGAATAGCTCCAAGGGTATGATAAACACACAAATGGTAAGCATTAACCTCTTAAGGAACACATGAGATAGATAGAGATAATATATACATCAACCAAATCCAACTCATAACTGAAATATAATAGAAACCCATGTACATATATGAAATGCCATGCAAAAGTACAACCACTGAAAGGGAAAACTTCGAGTAGTCAAAAGAAAGTAAAAATAGATGCAACCACATGCCCGAACAACTATTGCAATGAAAATCCCGTAGAAACCGTAATGATCTCCAACCAGATCCAAGTGACCTGAAAATAGTTTATATATACGTAGGGTGAGTATAACATTATAATCAGTAGGATCCTCCACAAAGCCTCTAGTGCAAAAGTAATGAAATCTTGCTAAAGCACACTGAACAAAAAGTGAAACTAACTCATCACTCAAATAGGTATACAATGTTCCAAAACACACCATGGCTACTCCCAACAAGTAACGCGTACAAGAATATAGCATATAATAAAGAATATCAAGGGTACCCCACTACACCATCACCACTAGTTTTCCGCTTTTACCCAATGACATACATCCTCTGCATCTCTCTCCAAAGAATTTGTAGAGACCCGAAGCTTGACGTACATGTACATTACATTACTATTTCGGAATACATAATACATGACAAAAAAAGTCACACAAGGATTGTAAAAGTTTAGTGTCTTTGGAAACTCGGAATATAAACAACTAATCATGTTGAAAGATCTTCAACACCTTCCTTAACGATCTTCCCCTTTTTGTTTCCTTACCTAAAACCTTTCTTTATTTCCTGGGGAAAATAAAACATAAAAAGGCTGAGCTCAAATGCTTAGTAATGGAAAACATAGAGAACATAAAACAATCCATAAACATTTGTAAGAAAAAACATGAACATGAAATCTAAACATTAAAACCTTGAGCAAAGACATAAATCTTGGAACTACATAAGGAATATATCATAAAGGAACATAAATCATGATAAAATAGAATGGGAATATAACATGTAATTGTGGCAACCATTAAGAACTTGTTATGATTTCCATAGTAGCCAAGGCATTGCTGCCAAAACCATCTTTCTGGAGATAGTCCCTTTCTGAATTGAGTTCACTCCTCATTTCTGTCCTATAACATTGAACCAGATTAACATACTGTTACAGCCATGTCTATCTCATGAGATATAAATCTCTACCCAATGCATTGGAGCGAGATATAGGTCCCACCCATCTCATAATGAAATCATTCTTACTTGTGCCACAAAATAAACTTAAAACATTCATCATAACCCAAAGAATAAAATGGGTTTCATAAACATCATCCCATCATTAAATAATCCATATAAAACAAATGGATATTTCATCATAAGAAAAGTGAAACCATTTAAATCATAGAGACATTAAACTTGAAACATACACATATGAAATAATTTCATCTTAGATGGAAAATGGTTTTGATAAAACACTTTAAATGAATTCTTGAGGAAAATATGCTTTCTTCTTCAAAATAAATCTCTTTCCACAAAATGACATGCAATTTTAAAAGAAAAGGATTTTGTTGAAAATAGTCATGAAATCTTTTGACAGAAGCTTCATGAAAATAACGCTTTATAAAACTGTAAAAATCTATTTGTGTATTATAAGTTAAAAAAACATTCTTCTCATACTTTTTCCGGAAAAGTCAAAATTAACTCTTAACGTAAACAAAAGAAAGATTCCTTGCATACCATGTAGTAAAAGTAAAAAATGGGTAAAAAGGTCTTTAAACTTACATGAAAAAACTTTTATAAAACATGTACATGGATGATAGAAATAACGCCAGTAAATACTTATGAATAAGCAATCTCAGATAAAAATGAGATTTGCAAAATTATCCCTTACCTTAGGTCCGATATGCTTTGTATGGATCCGAGCCTCCTGTATAATGATTTAAATAATGTCATTGACTTATTAAAGAATCATATTCATTGTTCTGATATCATATATGGTTCACTTATTACTTTATATTACCAATTCTTTTGTAAATTAATGTTAAAGTAGCATCTTGCGTAAAATCGTTTCACTTGTCGTTCGTGTTTTAACTTGTAATTATTCATATGATTACTTAGATCATGGTTACTTACATCTAGAATGTAAAACATGATTTATATATAATATATATTCAGAATATACATATATATAATAGATCGATAAATGGAAATAAATACACCATTCATGGAGATGGTAGGCCGTACGTACGCATGAACGACGTTTTCGTTTCCTTATTGAATTGAATGGAATTAAGTAGATGACATAAATATATATATACATAAATCCAGTATCATTATTATGTCATATATTTTATGATTACCTATTATATATACTTTATAATCATTCATTAATGGTTAATCATTGAGAATGAATCTCATCGCATCGTGGAGATGGTATTCCGTATGTACGCACGAGCGATGAAATAATTCCCATGATCATCGAATTGTATTAATGTATATGTTTAATATTACAGAATCAATATAACTTTACAATAATCATATATATTCATTACTTTCACCATTATACCCATCCAATTATGGTGGTGGTGGAAAATAGATTACACCACGACGTGGAGATGGTATTCTGTACGTACGCACACGCGGTGATTTCATTTTCCATAAGATGGATAGATGATGAAATAGGGTTGTCTCATACTTATAATAACATATCATTATATGATTGATACCGATGTTATTTCTTCATAATGAAACAAATAATGAAGAAGAAGTAGAAGAAGAAATAAAGTTGAATGAATCGGTAACAGATATTACATCTTCTTTCGACATGCCTTTTTGAAACCTCCTCTTAGGGCATTACGATTGGTCTTTGAATAATACCAGAACCTCTAGGATGTTTCTAGGGAAGTGGATAAGTGAAATGGGCAGGGGTTTTCCGTGCTTTAAGGCTCAAAATGGTGTGAGGAAGAGAGGGAGGAGGTGCCCTTTTATAAGGGAGAAGAGGGGCACCTTTGGAATTCTTAAAAATATTAATTTATAATATATCTAACCCCGCTTAAAAACCTCAAAAAATTACTCATATTAAAATATTAGATGAGATAGGGTTGTAATATAGTCAACCAATCTAATTTATACATGTTTGGATCTTATTTTATACCTTATCATTTTGATTTATCGTTATTTAATCTATTTAAGTTTATTTGTGGTAATAAAATTCTAAATTTTAAATTATAACAAATAATTACTTATTTGTTGTTAATATTACTTAATTGGTTACTTTATTACATTATAGACCATATAAATTAAAATTTATAATTTTTAAATATTTTTGTGATTTTTAAACAATTTTATAATATGTTATTTTTATAAAATAACAATAATGTCAATTTCGACACTATTCATTTCTTTGAATTTAAATAAAATATATACAGAATATATGTTCGAAATATAAGCTTTAATAGATTCATAAAAGGTCATATGTATCTATAAAATTAGTGTATCACATTAAATAGTTCATATAATATTTATTTTATTATTTTTTAAACCATTTATTTGGTTTATCTCTTAATAAAATAATTACTACAACCTTTTTGTATAATTATTTAATATACATATTTGTTGCATAAAAATTAAAAATTAAATCCTATGATGAAGATAAATCTATTACCTTTCACAATAATACTTTTACTAAAACTTATCATCTTAAAATAACAATAGTTAAATTTTTATATTTATTAAATTATGAAGGTGACAACTTTGGCGTCATTTAAAATAAAATAATATAAGTGTCATAATCACTTTTTTAAGGCTCCAAACGGTTATATATTACGTAATTGGATGATTAATGTCTAGATATACACTACCAATAAGTTTTTGTCAGGTTTGTGGGCCTTTTAATAGGTATTATTATTTCAATAAATACTATATTACTGATTTTTCACTTAATAAATAATTTCTGCATCATAAATGTATCACCATTAATGGCAATTATATAATCCCTAAAAATTCTAAATAAATTATTATGATGTAGATAATTTTATTATCTTTACTGGATACTATTCATGTTCGACGTTTTAGGATGTTTATCACTAAATTAAAATTATTATACTTATAAGATTCAAGAGAGTGACTTGTTGTCACTTTCTTTGGTTTTAATAATAATTAAATTATTTTAATAGTCAAAAGTCCATAAAATTAATCTAATCCGACCCTTAGGTGATATGGATGGACTTTTAGTCATCCAATAGGATTTCGACAGGTGTTAGGGTAATTTTATAATCTTATATTTACCCTTAATTACCTGATTTACCATTAACGAAGGTAAATAAAATTTACCGTAGTTACTATTCATAATGACCAAAAAAAAAAGTAGTCTATTAATATAATTTGGACCCACTGATTCCAACTATGGAATCCATTTTTCAAAACTCAATACACAGAAGTTTCAGAAATTAAATTAAAATTAATCCTGTTGTCGAAAGAAAACAGGTTTTTGTTTAAAACATTACAAAAGATTGAATTGATTTAACCTACGAATTCAAAGTAAAATCAATGATAATGACATAAATTATATTAAATGGTAAAAATATATTCTAATTATACTTTAAGACCATTAAATATTATAATTTAACCACATAAATTATTATGATGAAAAAATTTGTTTTTAATTAAAATATAGGATGTTTTTACTATTCATTAAAATATGAAAGTTATCAAAATAACATGAAAATTTTATCTAAGGTAAAATTTTATATCCTTATTCCAAAGAATAATTTTATTTTGTAAAATTGAACTTATAAACTTGTTAGAAACTAGTTTTAAGGTGGGTGCGCCATGAAAAGGCGGCAAAACTGCATTTTTTTAAAATAATTATTTTACCCGAAAAATTTATTTTGTTCACATAAAATGTTTTATAAAATTTATAAGATGAATTATAATGTTATAAAATTAATAATATAGTTAATAATATTCATAACGGATAGTTCATAATAATATTATAATAATATATTGTTGTTTAGTAAAAATTGGTATTGCGTACAACACACGCTATCGAGGAAGGTCGTGGTTGCGTGTAATGCAAGCCAAGTCAGGGTTCCGTGTTGTTCAAGAATCATTCTCTGTTTCATATAACAGAATCCAACCATATTTTATTTATACATTGAATATATATATATATATAAACACAGTCAATGATCCGTAGAATGACTATTATAAAACGAACATGAAATTGTGTGTAACACGATCCAAGAATAGCGTTGCGGATACTGCAAGCTGATACGGTGTTGTGTATAGTACAAGCTAAAATTGTTGTGGGGTATAATAGAAGACATAAATGAAATTAAAAGAATATTTTTCATAAAATCTCGGGGTGTTACATTCTACCCCCCTTAAAATGAATTTCGCCCTCGAAATTCGTCGGGGTTATAAATGGTTTGCTACGTGAAAATTTCGTTAATAGAAACCCACATCGTAAAAAGGAATACAAAAACATGACTTTAAAAACTAATGTATGAAACGTAACGGTTACCCAAATTAACTAATCACTGGGTTTCCACATAAGAGAACATAGGTGAATATATGGATATGGAAGAGAAATCTAACCATCATGTTCTGAAGGAGAGTGGTAGAGAACATGGATATGAAAAAGCCATCAATCACAAATCCATAGATTTGTGATGATCTAAGGTACCATTTGAATTATCGGATAATAGGACAACATTTTTGGTTTCCAATATCATTTCCCTAAAGTTGAAAATTTTGAATTAGAAGAAATATTTTCTTGATTCTGGTACAATCTCACTATTGTTTGTGCTTTGAACAATTTCTACTTCATCTCTTAATGAAATGAAGTTGAATTTGTTATTCGTGAAGAGTTATCAGATCATGTGATAGAATGATGGGTCATTCCATCTGTTTCAAGAAAAGTTATCAAATATACATAAGTCCATATATGGTGAGGTTAATCATATATGATTCCAATAATGAAATTATACTTCATATATCATACCGCATAATAAAATAAAACTAGTTTCTACTAACCAGGGACTTCATGTAGGACAGTGGTAGGTGATAAAGGCCAGTCGCACTTTGGTTGTGGGTTCGATTCCCACAGCCTTGTCCAACGCGATGGGCTATCGCCCGTCCTACAGGTTGTCCTTTTTCTAAAACTACATTATTATAACATCCCATCAATAATATCGAAAAAAGTTCTATCCTTAAACAATACTAACTTATGTCCAACATAATCCATTCCAATCTTTATGCTTATCTAAAATACTTCGGTCCAAGATCATTGTATAAAAAAATGATTACTTGAATTGTCATCAACCAAGAATGTGAATACCATCATTTATCCCCCATATATCTTGTTGGTCACATTCCAATCATGTATTCTATTGAAAAATGAATACCCATTAAACCTTAGTTAAAACATGAATGTTGTTAAATTTTAACACATTCCATATACCAAAATCTCAGAAATTCTATATACTCAAACCATAATATCACTTAGTCCTTATATCAGTCATGAGCTCATGAATACAATCAAACATCTCATTATCTTCTTATCCCTTCATTATGGGCATATCATTTTCTTTCCAAAAATATCTGAATAACCTTTCATGGTTACTATTACCATTAATCATACACATTCAAAACATTAGGAAAGACAACAATGTCACAATCCTTAGATGTCTCTTTATTCCATAGTACCATGAGATTACTTATACAACATTACACTTGATAAACATGTAATCATTCCACTACCTTCTTAAACCATTGTCTGAGCTACAACAATTCTTTCATCTCACATATCATTTGTAGTCTCTTCATCATCATCAACATAAATACTACCTATACAACCATACTGATTCTCTACATGAGACTTTCCCTTAGGGCATTGGTTTTCATAATGCTCGTACATTCCACATTTAAAGCATTTAACCATTGTTGATGTCAAATAAATACCATTATCCTCATCCATGTTGTTAACTGAACCTTTTCCTTTGCACTTACTAGCTTTGTGTCCTTCTTTTCCACAACCAAAGCATCTTCCAGTTCCTTTGAAACAATCTCCCCGATGCCTCTTCCCACACGATTTACATGAGGGAAATTGAACATTCTTTCCTCTATGATCATCATGAAACTCCATCTTTCTCTTATTATCTGATTCGGGAAACATACCAAAGTTGGGATTATTGATCATATTCTGAGATTTCTGATTAGGCATAATAACGATGTTTGGACTTCCGAATCCCGTTTCATTTGGTTTCTCATGAAGAATATCATCTATTTTCCGTCATATCCTCCATTATCATGAATCTTCCTATTTCCAGCCATTTTCTAAAACCCAAAATGAATAGTGTGAGAGGAAAAAATCATGCTAGGGAAAACAACCTATTAATGGGGGATCACCCTCAATATATAATATCTTAGGTTAAAATCTAATATCGTTATCATAGTTCTAGAACTATATCCTATACATATACTAATCCTTGGGGACATCCCTAGACATACCTTAGAAATATCTCTAGGGATCTCAGTAACGTTTTCACATCCTAGTTTCCAAAGGTTGACTAAACCATTCCTCTGATACCAACTGTAGATACCCGAAGATTGACGTACATGGACATTACATTAATTTTGTGGAATACTTAATACATAACAAAAAAGACACACAAGTATTGTAATAGTTTAGTGTCTTTGGAAACTCGGAATATAAACCACTAATCATTTCGAGAGATCTTAAACATATACCATAATGATCTTCCTCTTTTTGTTTCTTTACCTAAAACCTTTCTTTATTTCCCAGGGAAAATAAAACATAAAAAGGGTGAGCTCAAATTCTCGGTAAGGGAAAACATAGTGAACATAAAACAATCCATAAACATTTGAATGAAAAAACATGAACATGAAATCTAAACATTAAAACCTTGAGCAAAAACATAAATCTTGGAAGTACATAAGACATATATCATAAAGGAACATCAATAATGATAAAATAGCCTGGGAATAAAACATGTAATTGTGTCAACCATTAAGAACATGTTATGATTTCCATAGTAGCCATGGCATTTCTACCAAGACCATCTAAGTGGACAAAGTCCCTTTCTGAATCGAGATCACTCCTCGTTTCAGTCCTGTAACACTGAACCAGATTAACATACCATTCCAGCCATGTCTATCTAATGAGATATAAATCTTTACCCAATGAATTGGATGGAGATATAGGTCCCAACTATCTCATAATGAAATAATTCTTACGTGTGACACAAAATAAACATAAAACATTCATCATAACCCAAAGAATAAAATGGGTTTCATAAACATCGTCCCATCATCACATAATCCATATAAAACAAATGGATATTTCATCATAAGAAAAGTGAAACCATGTAAATAATAGATACATTAAACATGAAACATACAGATATAAAATAATGTCATCTTATTTGGAAAATGGTTTTGATAAAACACTTGAAATGAATTCTTGAGGAAAATATCCTTTCTTCTTCAAAATAAATCTCCTTCCACAAAATGTCATGAAATTTTAAAAGAAAAGGATTTTGTTGAAAATAGTCATGAAATCTTTTGGAGGAAGCTTCATGAAAATAAGGCTTTATAAAACCGTAAAAATCCATTTGTTTCGTATAAGTTAAAATAAAACATTCTTCTCGTACTTTTGCTAGAAAATTCAAAATTAACTTGTAACGTAAACAAAAGAAAGATTCCTTACATACCATGTAGTAAAAGTCAAAAATAGGTAAAAGGACTTTAAACATACATGAACACACTTTTATAAAACATGGACATGGATGATAGAAATAACTCCAGTAAATACTTACGAATAAGAAATCTCAGATAAAAATGAGATTTGCAAAATTATCCCTTACCATAGGTATGATATGCTTTGTATGGATCCGAACCTCCTGTATAATGATTTAAATAATGTCATTGACTTATTACAGAATCATATTCATTGTTATGATATCATATATGGTTCACTTATGACTCTATATTACCCATTCTTTTGTAAATTAATGTTAATGTATCGTTTTGGGTAAAATCGTTTCATTTGTCGTTCCTGTTTTAACTTGTAATTATTCAAATGATTACTAAGATCATGGTTACTAACATCCAGAATGTAAAACATGTTTTATATATAATATATATTCAGAATATAAATATATATAATATATCGATAAATGGAAAGAAATACACCGTTCATGGAGACGGTAGGCCGTACGTACGCATGAACGATGTTTTCATTTCCTTATTGAATTGAATGGAATTAAGTAGATGACATACATATGTATATACAGAAATCTAGTATCATTATTATGTCATATATTTCATTATTACCTTTTATATATACATTATAATAATTCATTGATGGTTTATCATTGAGAGTGAATCTCATCGCGTCATGGAGACGGTATTCCGTACGTACGCACGAGCGATGATATCATTCCCATGATCGTCGAATTGTATTAAAGTGTATGTATATTATTAAATAATCAATATCACTTTACAATAATCATTTATATTCATTACTTTCACCATTATACCCATCTAAGTAAGGTGGTGGTGGAAAATAGATTACACTACGGCGTGGAGACAGTATTTCGTATGTACGCACGCGCAATGATTTCATTTTCCGTAGGATGGATAGATGGTGAAATAGGGTAGTTTCATACTTATAATAATATATCAGTATATTAGTGATACTGATGTTATTACATCATAATGAAACAACTAATGAAGAAGATGTAGAAGAAGAAATAAAGTTGAATGAATCGGTAACAGATATTACCTCTTCTTTCGACACGCCTTTTTGAAACCTCCTTTTTGGGCATTAAGATAGGTCATTGAAGAATACCATAACCTCTAGGATGTTACTAGGGATGTGGAGAAGTGAAATGGGCAGGGGTTGGCCGAGATTGAAGGCTGAAAATGGTGTGAGGAAGAGAGGGAGGAGGTGCCCTTTTATAAGGGAGGAGAGGGGCACCTTTAGAATTCTTAAAAATATTAATTTATAATAATTCTAACCCCACATAAAAACCTCCAAGAATGACTCATATTCAAATATTAGATGATATAGGGTTTTAATATCATCAAAAAATCAAATTTAGACATGTTTGGATCTTATTTTAAACCTTATCATTTTGATTTATCCTTATTTAATCTATTTAAGTTTATTTGTGGTAATAAAATTCTAAATTTTAAATTAAAACAAATAATTACTTATTTGTTGTGAATATTAAATAATTGGTTACTTTATAAAATTATAGACCATATAAATTTTAATTTTTAATTTTTAAATATTTTTTTTATTTTTAAACAATTTTATAATATGTTATTTTTATAAAATAACAATAGTGTCAATTTTGACACTATTCATTTATTTGAATTTAAATAAAATATATACAGAATATGTGTTCGAAATAAAAGCTTTAATAGATTCATAAAAAGTCATATGTATCTATAATGTTAGTGTATCACATTAAATAGTCCATATAATATTTATTTTTTTATTTTTAAAACCATTTATTTGGTTTATCTCTTAATAAAATAATTACTACAACATTTCAGTATAATAATTTAATATACTTATTTGTTGCATAAAAATTAAAAATAAAATCCTATGATGAATATAAATCTATTAACTTTTACAATAATACTTTTAATAGAATTTATCATCTCAAAATATAAATATTTTAATTGTTATATTTATTAAATTATGAAGGTGACAACTTTGGCATCGTTTAAAATAAAATAATATAAGTTACATAATCACTTTTATAAGGCTCCAAACGGGTATATATTAGGTCATTGGATGATTAATGTGTATATATACACTACGAATAAGTTTTGGCCAGGTTTTTGGGCCTTTTAATGGGTATTATTATTTCAATAAAAACTATATTACTGATTTTTCACATAATAAATAATTTCTACATCATTAATGTATCACCATTAATGACAATAATTTAATCCCTAAAAATTGTAAATAAATTATCATGATGTATATAATTTTATTATATTTCTGGAGACTATTCCTGTTTGAAGATTTATGATGTTTATCACTAAATTAAAATTATGATACTTATAAGATTTAAGAGAGTGACATGTTGTCACTTTTTTTGGTTTTAATAATAATTAAATTATTTTCATAGTCAAAAGTTCATAAAATGAATCTAATCCGACCCTTAGGTGATATGGATGGACTTTTAGTCATCCAAAAGGATTTTGGCAGGAGTTAGAGTAATTTTATAATCTTATATTTACCCTTAATTACACGATTTCCCTTTTACTATGGTAAATAAAATTTACCGTAGTTACTATTCATAATGCCAAAAAATAAAAAGTAGTCTATTAATATAATTTGGACCCACTGATTCCAAATATGAAATCCATTTTTCCAAATTCAATAAACAGAAGTTTCAGAAATTAAATTAAAATTAATCCTTTTGTCAAAAGAAAACGGGTTTTTGTTTAAAACATTACAAAAGATTGAATTGATTTAACCTACGAATTCAAAGTAAAATCAATGATAATGACATAAATTATATTAAATGGTAAAAATATATTCTATTTATACTTTAGGACCATTCAATATTAAAATTTAACCACATAAATTATTATGATGAAAAAAGTTGTTTTTAATTAAAATATAGCGTGTTTTTACTATTCATTAAAATATGCAAGTTATCAGAATAACATGAAAATTTTGTCCAAGGTAAAATTTTATATCCTTATTCCAAAGAATAATTTTATTTTGTAAAATTGAACTTATAAAATTGTTAAAAACTAGTTTTAATGTGGGTGCACCATCAAAAGGCAGCAAAACTGCATTTTTTTAAAAAATACTTATTTTACACGAAAAATTTACATTGTTCACATAAAATGTTTTAGAAAATTTATAAGATGAATAATAATGTTATAAAATTCAAAATTTAGTTAATACTATTCATAACGGCTAGTTCATAATAATATTATAATAATATATCATTGTTTAGTAAAACTCGGTATTGCGTACAACACACACTATCGAGGAAGGTCGTGATTGCGTGTAATTCAAGCCATGTAAAGGTTCCGTGTTGTGCAAGAATTATTCATTGTTTCATATAACAGAATCCAACCATATTATATTTATAAATTGAATATATATATATATATATACACACTCAATGTTTCATAGAATGACTATTATAAAACGAACTTGAAATTGTGTGTAACACGATCCAAGAATAGCGTTGTGTATACTGCAAGATAATACGGTGTTGCGTATTGTACAAGATAAACATGGTGTGGTGTATAATAGAAGACACAAATGAAATTAAAAGAATATTTTTCATAACATCTCGGGGTGTTACAGGATTTCCCGTAGACACTTGGGTAAGCTCCACAATCTACACCATGTGCACCACAAAGGCACACCCACCGACACCTGGGCGAAGCCCCACACCATAATGACAACCAAAAGTAATCAAGTAGTTTCAGGTAGAACCACAACTCGCATAACATGTATCATACGTCAGCTATTATACCTCAAGCCATTACAACTCATAAAATGAGTAAGGATCTGCAAGCCATCAGAACCTGTACAAATTACACCTATAGTAGTCCATAATATACTGTGTCCATAATATATGTGTGTGAATAACCACATGACATTACATCCCTCTACACAAATATGTGGGGAAAACTAACCGTCATGCTTAATGGATCTAGTATCTACCAAGAGAAGAGAGCGGGGTCAAAGGGGGTAGTCATCCATTCATCCTCCAACCGGAATGTAGGGGAAAACACCCCCCATGGCTAAGAATCCCCTGGGTGTTAGTTTCCTTTACTAACAGGGTGGAGTAGCGTATAGAAACACAAAAAGTACAAAATATACTATAACCCACAACCACACTATGGGAATATCATAGTCTTAGACACAACTGTAGCTAACATCTCCCGAACTCTGGGATGCCACTTCTAAGAGTAGGATTCATATAAGCACACAACCACCAATGGGATTTATTAGATTAAATTATTCAGTTTTTTTCAGTTGCACTATACGTTAATTAATTCTTCAAACATAAATTAACCATGAATAATTGCACATTAAATTCCATTAACACCACATCGAAAAAAAATCCCACTGCCCTTTCAAATGTTCTCAACCTCATCATTAGGATTCAAAAAACTCCATCCCCATGGGTTAACATCATTTTTCAAACATTCATTACATAATTACTTTCCCATATTCCAATGAATTCTACAAAATCATACTATGATACTAAACACAAGGGGGCTCAACACGGTGAGAAGATGTACTACCCGTCAATTCATTGACTCCTTTAGCAAGAGTTTAGACCCATTATACCTTGAGAGGGTAAACACCGAAGGCATGTGGCATACCCCAGGCATCTTTTCCTCTTTTGGATGAAGGGTAAGAAAGACCAGTTGCCTTGAGTAGTGGTGAATAGTAATGAAGATAAACAGTAAAAGAATCTACAAGTATCCAACAACCACAATACATCATATTCCATCATCCCTGGTGTCCTCCCCGACACCCACATACATAAACTGATGCATCTCGCCACTCTAGGAGTCATCCACATCCATAACCACAAGGTCTACATGCACCCACATATTACAACACCCTCTGAGGGTCACATCACCGCACAAGAAACATGAAAACAAACATCACATCAATTTGGGATTTTGGCCCTTTAAGAAGGCATCTGGCCAACAAACAACAAGAACCAACATATTTCAGGTTTACCAACCTACTGAATTAAACATATCATCGGCCTCAATGTAATTAACACCAAGTTGGAACAACATCCACACCAACAACAACCGGATTCAATTACATACCTCTTTATCATTATCCAATTAATTATCAATAAATTCTGGATTTATGTTCTTTATCAATTTATTCAAGCGAAACATTCTAACAACCATGGCATATATATATCACAATATCTAACAAATCAAGAGGCGAACCATTATCACGGAACAAAGAAACAACATGTGATCAAACCAATTCTTTTAAACTAATTCCAGTATTTAATTAGGTCAATTCCATTGGGACCAAAATGACAAATCATGATAACTCTACGATTGCAAATAAACAATTAGAGAATCCACGAATCCCCTACCTCAACGGTTTTTTACGAAAACCACAACGGCCGAGGAACCCTCATGGAACGTGGGTCGATTCTCTATAACCCCACCATAGACCTTTCCTCCTAGCAAGATCAGGACACAAGATCATCATATTTTTCATCCACACACTTAGATCTACCCATAACGAGTATAAATATAAGCAGCCGAGAGAAGGGGAGGAGTAGATATAAGTATATCTAAGAAACCAACCACGAATGATCACATACCTCAAGAAACCGGATTCTATTTGCTAAGTGAAGTCTTCAGATAGCCTCTAAAACGCTTGGTAGAGGTTTTCTAACCTTCAAGGGAGAGTAATCCTGATTTATGGCTACTTAGGGGATTAAACAAGGCAATTAATGGAAAAACGAGTTAGATCCACAATTTTATGATCTTACATTAAGTGCCTGCATGGTTTGTCCGCAATGTTTAACAGATCCTGCGCTAACTGTGTGTTATATTCTTCCTTGTCAAACACTCCTCACATAGTTAGTCTGCATGGTTAGACAAACCATGCAATAACCATGAATTTCCACTACCTCCAAGACCAGCCTTGCACGATTTGGCCGCACGGTTTAGGCAACTGTTCTCCAACCGTGAGAACGTTATTACCCTTTATCTTTTTTTATAAGTCCACCCAAATGCACCCCAGGACACCTTAACCTTCCATACCACCTCTAACACCACATTTTCACAATGTAATGGAAATGAGAGGTTCGGGCCATTACATCAGATATCTTTAAAAGCATTATCGTCCTCGAGAATCCAAAACCCACCTAAAGAGAAAATGAATCAGTGTCTGAACAACCACCCACTGAGATACCTCACAAAAGAGATAAAGCCACCAAATCTAAAAAGGGATCCATCTCATAAATATGAAATTTTCATAACCACGTCATGTAAAAAGATACATGGATAGAGTTAAACATCAAACAATTATAGGTACTGATCATGTATCTGTGATTCATGTTCATAGGTACTCTCCTCTTTGCCACCGTGTCGCCACAAAACACACACTAAGGGGATGTAATGCCTTCTCAACACCTTCTTCTTGCAGTCATTGATCTCCACTGGTCGCTCCTCAAAAGTTTTATCCCCATCAACATTGATCTCTCCCTAATCAATGATGTGGGAGTCATCATGAAGATAACAACGTAGATATGATACATGGAAAACATCATGTATCCAACTCATCTGATGGGGATGTGCTACACGATATGCCACAGCTCCAACATGAGCTAACACCTCAAAAGGCCTAACAACGAGGGAAGAAATCATACTCTCACAACCATCCCTTTGCTGCCCATGACGGGGAGTCACCTTCAGAAACACATGATCCCCAACATTAAACTCCAAGGTATCCTCCTTTGATCAGCATATGATTTCTAATGATCATGTGCTGCCTTCATCCTCTCACGAATCACATGAACCATTTCTGTGGTATTCTGCACTAGTTTCAATCCGAGAATTGATGACTCTCCAAACCCAGTCCAGCACAACGGAGAACGGAATGGCCGACTATACATGGCTTCAAATGGCACAATATCGATGGTGGAGTGGAAACTATTATTTTAGGAAAACTCCACTAATGGTATGTTCCTCGTCCATGAATCTCCAAAATCAAAAACACAAGAGTGAAACATGTCTTCATGAGTCTGGATGGTTCGCTCCATCTGACCATCCATTTGAGGATGAAAAGCAGTGCTAAGGAATAACTGAGAACTGAAAGCAATTTGGAGACCTCTCCACACCCTAGAGGTTAAATGAATTTATCGATCAAAAATGATCTTCCTAGGGAATCCATGAAGTCTCAACACCTCCTCTATATACTTCCCTAAAAAAACATCCACTGAGCTCGACTCCATGATCTCTATGAAGTGGGATGATTTTGTTAAACGATCCACTACCACCCAAATAGAATCGTAACCCCCAAGATCTCGAGGTAAACCAGTATGTAATTCCATTGAGATGTCCTACCACATCCACTGATGAATCTCTAATGGATGGAGAAGACTGCCAGGAACACGATGTTCGACCTTCCCCTCCTGCCTGACTAAACATCAAGACACAAACTCTGCAACCGCTTGCTTCAGCTCAGGCCACCAAAACAGACTCTTCAAGGATCGGTATATCATTGTCACACGAAGATGAAGCGCTAAAGGAGAACCATGAAACTCTTTGAGGACCATCTCATGCATTGCCAAGTGAACAAAAATCCTTCCCTGATACAACACTCTATGATGTTCATCCTCAGACCAACCATCATGGGCCTCACCACAAACAACTAGGTATCTCTAGAATTCCACCTCTAGATCACCTAATCGGAAATCATCCACCTTATGCACTAGGGATTACTGCACCATCATCTGAAAAAGACAACCTCTACCTTCATACTCTCCCATATCAGTATGTAATGCTGACAGTTCTTCCATTAATCTCCAGGAATCACCAGATTCACGGACAACATCACTACGTGACTTTTGGCTCAACGCATCAGCCACAACATTCCCTATTCAAGGTGCATACAATATTTCAATGTTGTATTCCTGTAAGAACTACATCCAATGATGCTATCTCAAGGTCAACTAATGCTGGGAGAAAACATCCCTCAAACTCTTATGATCGGTGAAAAACCATGAAGCGCTTACCAATGAGGTAATGTCTCCACAAATTCAGAGAAAACACCAAGGCTTCCAACTCAGGATCATGGGTGGAATAGTTGAATTCATGTTGACCAAACAGCCGAGACCCATAAGAAACAACTGACCTCTGCTGCATGAGAACACATCCTAACCCCAGATGCGAAGCATCACATAAAAAATCAAACTAAAATCCCTTAGCAGGAAGACAATGGAATGGAGCACTAACTAACTTCTCTATTAGATACTAGAATGATTTATAACATTGACCAGTCTATATACATGCCTGATCATTCCAAGTCAATGATGTCAATGGAGTCACAACCCATGAGAAATTGGCTACGAACCTCTTGTAGTAGCCGACGAGACCAAGGAAACTTTGAACCTCTGACACTGTCGTTGGAGATTCCCAAGACACAAATACTTCAATATTCAATGGATCCAGAGCTAATCTATATTGGGACACAACATGCCCCAAGAAACAGACTTCTCATCCCCAAAACACACACTTCGAAAACTTATCGAACATCTGATGTCGACGAAGAACTCCCAAAATGGCTTGTAGATGCTCTACATGCTCTTATTCAGATGTGGAGAACCCAAGGATGTTGTCAATGAAAACTACCACAATCATGTGTAGTAACTCACCAAACACAGCATTTATCAAACCCATGAACACAGCTGGATCATTTTTCGCACCAAACAACATTTCAAAAAACTCATAATGCCCATGACGACAACGAAAAGTAGTATTCGGGATATCCTTATCCTTCACATGCATATGATGATATCCTGACCACAAGTCGATCTTTGAGAACCAACTTGTGCCATTCAGTTGATCAAATAAATAATCAATCCGTAGAAGAGGATCGAGATTTTTATTGTCACATTGTTTAAGTGATGATAATCGACACACAACTGCAAACTATCATCGGCCTTCTTCACGAACAGAGCTGGTTCACCCCATGGGGACACACATGGTCGAACAAAACCACACTACAATAGAACACCAAGCTATATATGAAGCTCTAGTAACTCATAAGGGTACATCCTATTTGGATACATAGAGATAAGAGAAGATCATGGTTGTAGCTCGATCCCAAACATGATCTCTCGTCGAGGGGGAAATGCTACAACCTCTTCTAGGAAGACATCAAGGTACTTTTCTCTGACCCTTGGAAACTCCAACTGCTGAACCTTTGAAGAAATTAGAATCATCTCAGCTACCATGGATGATAAGGATATAACACACCTATGACCCATCTGAGGATCTTGCTCACCAACAAACAACCCTGGCTCTCCATCCGCATGAAGGAAAATGACATTCTTCCTGAAGCAAACGATGATAGCCTGCACTGAATACAACTAATCACGGCCAAGGATGACATCATATGGTTATATCCGTAAAAATATGAAATATACCCATGAGCGGTGTTTCCCCAACACTAGCTCATAGTCTCTACAAACATCAAACAAGTACATTCAACATCAAACAGGTGTAGTCAACTCCAAGGGCACTGGAAGACTCTCTACCTTCAGTCCTAAAGAATGGACTAGGGTTGGTTATATGAAGGAGTGTGTTTCTCCTGAATCAAACAAGGCATTCACCATGGTAGAAAACAAGCAAATGGTACCTCGAACGACATCTGGCTCTTCTAGTGTATAAAACACTAAGCATGAAGCTGACCATGACCTTTTCCAAGGCCTCTCTGGCCCTGATGATGACCACCACCATGGTCGCACTCTTCTCTCTGAGGATTGGGAGAATCATGGGGTTGTCTTGTGACTGCACCATCTCCACTCTGGTGATCTAAAGCTGGTGCTACTGGTTGCTGATGCCCCAGCTGGAACTGCCTCAAAGGAGGAACCTGGAGTGTAGTGCTCGGTGCACGATGAACACACTGAATGGTCAGGCACTCCCACTACTGATGGCCATGACAACCACAAGAAAAACAAGTTCATGATCCCTTGTCATAGGCCTGAGAGTTTTTGCGTCAATAGAAACGAGATGTGAAGGGCTGGGACCTACCCACAGCTGAACGAAAACTCTTCTGCCCTGAAAACCGGGAATCCCGAACCATAGCTCTTCTTCGTGAGGAATCATGTTGATTCCCCTCTCATGATGATATGGTCATGTACGAAGTCCTATCGACAACTACTACCCTTTCTAGTTCCTCGAGATATGTCTTCAGCATAAATGGGGTGACCTGGTGTTGGATCTCTGGATGCAAAGCCTCCTCGAAATGCCTCGCCCTGGCCTCCTCATCTGGTAAAAGGTCTGAAGCATATCATAAAAGGTTCCTGAAACAGATTCCAAAATCCCAAACATTGGAGCTCCCATGTAGAAGGGTAAGAAGCTCCTCACGACTGGATGACATTGCAGTCAAGGAAAGGAACTCGATTATGAACATGTCTCGGAACTCCTCCCATGAAATCGCTGACTCCTCACGATCCCTGATGGAAAAGAACAACCATTACCTTACTGTTCCACATAGAATCATCATAGCTAAGGACACCAAGTGATCCTTCCAAGCACGTATCGAACTGAAGCCTATCTCGACCCTCTCCAACCAGTCTTATGTGACTGCATCTGAAAAAGATCCCTTGTACGTCTACAGACTCTGGCTCCGAATCTATCAGAGTGTCTTCCTCCAAGTGACATCGTCATCAACCTCTACCCTACGGTGACCTTCTGGAATAGTCTTTTGGACATCTTCTACACAAACTTGACAAGGACGTCGACCTGGAGCCATTCCTGCAAAATAACAAACACTCAGAGCTCCTAAGCCTGGAATATGGAAGACTCGACATTTATTTATTATTTGTTTTCTTTTTATTCATTTTAGGTTTACCTATCCCAATGTATACCCATTAAAACACAAGCACAAAGAAGAATGATGCATGATCCTTTCCTATTTCTCTACCCTTCAACTAGTATTACCTTGTTTATTAGCCATTGTGAACATAAAGGTCTGTGCATAAGATCATAGGGGGCCCTAAACGCCTATGTCTCAGCCAGTGTCCAGTGTTTATCTCACTTGCTAAACATTAATTTCATGGTTTCCCTACCAACCCATGCAACCTCACATGCGCCTCACTCCAAAATCCATGATATCCCTCAACCAGACCTCTGATACAACTCTATCACAACCCCCTCCCCACGTAGTGTACCCCTACTGGGCCGGCAATGTGAAAAAGGAGATAATGACCCCCGAGTCCCACATTCAGTAGGCCCCAGGATGGAGACTAGCACCGAGGGTATGATAAACACACTAATGGGAGGCATTACCCTCTAAGAGAACACATGTAGAAGAGAGAGATAAGATAGGCACCAACCAAATCCAACTCAGAACCGAAATATAAAATAAACCCAAGTACATATATGTAATTCCAAGAAAAAGTACTACCTACCTTTGAAAGGGAAAACTGTATGTACCCAAAAGAATGAAAAAAAAGCTGCTACGACAAGTCTGAACAGCTCTTGCAGCCCTAAACTAGTAGAAACTGGATAGATCTCCAACCTGCTCCAAGTGACCTAAAAAAGTTTATATATACATAGGATAGGTATAACAGTATACTCAGTAGGATCCTCCCCAAATCCTCCCGTGCAAATGTAATGAAAGCATGCTAAGGAACAATGAACAACAAGTGAAACTAACTCGTCACCTAAACAAGTATACTATGTTCCCAACCTCACCATGGACACTCTAACTATGTAATGCATACAAGAATATAGCATATAATAAAGAATATCATGTGTACCTTGCTACTACTTCACCACTGGTTGGCCGCTTTTCCCCAACGAAATACGACCAGTGAATCTTTATCTAAAGGCTTCCACGTAGACACATGGGCTATGCTCCACAATCTGCACCACTTGCACCACAAAAGCTTTCCCACAGACACCTGGGTGAAGCACCACACTATCCTCACAACCAAAAGTAACCAGGTAGTTTCCAGGATCCACCACAACTCAGATAACATGTATCATACATCAGGTATTATACCTCGATCCATTACAACCAATACACTAAGTAAGTATCCTCAAGCCATCAGATCCTATACAGGTTACACCTATAATTGTCTATAAGATACTATATCCAGAATATATCTGTGTGAATAACCACAAACCATTACAACCCTCTACACACTTATATAGGGAAAACTAACCGCTCTGCCTAATGGAACTAGTATGTAAAAATAGAAGAGAGTGGGGTCAAAGGGGGTAGTCAGCCATTCATCCGCCCAACGGAATGTTGGGGAACCCCCCCCCCCCCCCCCAGGCTCAGAATCCCTTGGGTGTCAGTTTCCCTTACTGACAGGGTGGAGTAGCGTATTGAAACACAAAAATTAGAGAATATACTATAACTCACAACCACACTATGGGCATATCCTAGTCTTAGAAAGAACTGTAGTTAACGTCTGTCGTTCTCTGGGCTACCACATCTAAGACTAGGACTCCTATAAGCACACAACCATTTAAGGGATTTATTAGATTACTTTATTCCCTTTTTATCAATTCCATTATACCTTAATTAATTCTGCAATCATTAATTGACCATTAATAATTCCACATTAAATTCCATTAACACGACATCCAAAAAAATTCCAATGTCCTTTCAAATGTTCTCAACCTCATCATTAAGTTTCAAAAAACCTCATCCCCATGGGTTAACATCATTTATTCAAACATTCATTACAAAATAACTTTCCCATATTCCCTGGCATTCTAGAAAAGCATCATATACTACTAAACTCAAGGGGGGTCAACACGGTGAGTAGATGTACTACCCATTGAGTTTTTTCCAACTATATCAGAAGTGTAGACCAATTCTCCCTTGAGAGTCTAAACATGGAAACCACGTGGCATACCCCTCGAATCTTCCCCTCTTTCAGAAGAAGGGTAAGCAAGACCAGCTGCCTTGATAAGTGGGGAAAAGTAAAGCAGGTAATCAACCAATGAATCCACTAGAATCCCACAACCACATCCATCCCATTCCATCATCCCTAGTGTCCTCCCCGACACCCACATGCATAAACCGATGCATATCGCAAATATAGTCGTCATCCACTGCCACGACCACAAGGCCCCCATGACCCCACATATTAAAACACCCTCCCAGGGTCACATCACCCCACAAGCAGCAGGAAAACAAACATGACATCAATTTGAGATCTTGGACCTTTAACAAGGCATTTAGCCTTCAAACAACAAGCACAAACAAATTTCAGGTTTACCAACCAACTGAATTAAACACATATTCGACCTCAATTTGATTAACACCATGTTATAGTAACATCCACCACAACAACAACCAAATTCATTTACACGCCTCTTTATCTTTAGCCAATTAATTGTCAATTAATTCCAGCTTTATGCTCTTTATCAATTTCATCCAGATCAACATTCTATCAAGCAAGGCATATATATCACACTATCTAGAAAATCAAGAGGCGAACCATTATCATGGCACTATACATCAACATGCGATCAAACCAATTCTTTTAATCCGGTTCAAGTACATAATTAGGTCAATTCCATTGTGATCCAAATGCCAAATCATGATAACTCTACGATTTCACATAAACAATTAGAGAAGCCATGAATACCCTACCTTAATGGCTTTGGAAAAAAACCAGAACTGCCGAGGAACACTCAAGGAACCTTGGTCGATTCTCTAAAACCCTGTCGTAGACCTCTCCTCCTAGGAAGAGCAAGACCAAAGCTCATCATATTTGGTATCCACACACTTAGATCTTCCCATAACATGTGTATATATAATAAACCGATATAACAGGAGGAGTATATCTTTGAAGATCTAAGAAACCAACGATAAACGATCACATACCTCAAGAAACCGGCTTCAATTTGCCAAGGGAAGCCTTCAGATCACCTCCAAAACCCATGGGAGAGGTTTTCTAACAATCAAGGGAGAGTAATCCTGAGTTATGTTCGCTTAGGGTCTTAAAAAAGGTGATTAAAGTCAAAACTTGTTAGATCTATAATTTTAGGATCTAACATTAAGTGCTCGCAAGGTTAGTCTGCACGGTTTAACGAACCGTGCGCGAACCGTGCGTTAGCTTCTGTCTCGCCAAACACTCCTTGTACGGTTATTCTGCATGGTAAGACAAACCGTGCGCTAACAATGTGTTATCCACTGCCACCATGACAAGCCTTGCACAGTTTGGCCACACTGTTTAGGAAACTGTGTGCCAACCATGCGAAATCTATTACCCTTTAACTTTCCTTAAAAGTCCACCCAAACACACCCCAAGCCACATTAACCTTGCAGAACACCTCTACCGCCACATTTTCACAATGGAATGGACCGAAGAGGTCCGAGCCATTAAAGTCAGGTAAAGTACATGTTGTATCACTCATTCGTCGTTTGTGGATATCTATCTCGAGATTACCCGAATCATCATGTGGACGCATAACATATGATCAAGGGACTGCTGTGGTAGAGGAAGAGGAAGGAATAAAGTGGTCCATAAGGTATTGGGCGTGGAAGAGTAGTAGGTAGAGTAGTAGGCCCTGCATGGAGGTTTGATGTACGACCCCCACCACCTCTTAGTGGTCTTCTATGGTCATTGGGAGTTAGTGGACATTTATGAGGCAATCTTTTGGAAATGTAGGCTTACAAACACAGTTCACGAGTGATGATTAGAGGTATAATATGCGGCCTTTCCACTATAAATATAGTTTTGGTAGACATATATTTCATTCACCATTTTCTTACCATGACCCATTTTTGAAACTTTTATATTCCAGTGGAACAACAAACTCGATATATTTGTTTACAGACTCTTACAATGGGAGATTAGACGATGTAGCACTGCTGATGGAAGTGTTACCATACACACGGGAGGGGGGGATTTGGTTGTGATATATTGATGGTATCATCATGTTTATCCGATGTCATTCATGGTTCAGAGTGGTTATCCACACATCATGAATAGATTTATTTTTTTAAGAATAGAGAAGTTTTTTCCACAGATATGGGATACAGTTTTTCTTCTTCTAGGGAAATATAAATTGAAGAAGAATAGGACAAACTCATTTATATGAGGGTAGAGATGATTAATCAATAGTATTCAAGCCATACCCTCGTTATGGGTGTTGATAGGATTCTGATGTTTCATTCGATGGTGGTGGAGAATGATGTCAATATTCCTAACGATGTCCCTGGAATACCTCCCCACTGGGAGGTAGAATTATTTATTGACCTATACCTTTGGATGACACTAGTATCAAAAACTTATATATTGGATGGCTCCCATGGAGAAATATGAGTTATGGGTACATCTAATGGACTAGTAGAGGAAGGGATTCGTTAGACCTAGTGTTTCAAACTGGGAGGCCTTGATTTAGTTTTCCCTGAAGCCAGAAAATAGTTCAATATTATGTGTTAAATTCTGATACATGAACTAGGTGATCATGAAAAATATGATTCCAATACCATGGATTTATGACCTCTTCAACCAGGTGAAGGGAGTGAATTTGTTCTAAATGATAGACCTCAGATCTGGATAACACCATTTTCATGTACAAGCTGAGTATATATCAAATATAAACTTCATATATCTGTATCATAAAAATTAGTACAATATAATGTTGTTTGGATTAAAAAATTCCATGAATATGATCATTAGACTAAAAGAAAAATATATTCTAGCCTTTCATAGAACAGTTCATCATGGTTTTCATTAATGACATCATAATGTACTTGGTGTCCGAGGAAGAGCACACAATGCAATTGAGGATGTTTTTGGACACACATTGAGAGCGTCAGCTTTATTGGAATCTCTCGAAGGGTTAGTTATTGATTTGGGAGGTCCACATTCTGGGACACGTCATTTTAGTGGCTTGATATGAAGTGGATCTGATGAATATTAATGTGGTTCTTTCATGGGAGACAACCAAGAGTGTTACTGAGGTGAAAATATTCATGGGGTTGATGGGTAGAATTTCATTTTTGTACATGAATTTTCCAATGTAGAATCATCCATGAAAACAATGAAATTGAATGGGATTCCTTTCAACAGTATAGATATGTTCTAGTAGGGATTCTATAATATGAGGCAGTGTTTGATGATCAATCCCATATTGAGATTTTCAATGGATGGTGTTTAGTACATTGTGTTTTGTGATGCATCAGGATCATATTTTGGTCGTTTCCTAATATAGGGGGGGGGGGGTGAATTGATCATTTACAATTCTTGATAGTTGATGAAGCATTAGTAGAATTAAGCAATCCATGATCTTTATCTGGAAAATCATTTATTTTTATTAATGGTGTGAAGACACTACCATATGGGTGAGAATTTTACATTCTAATATAACCACAAGAGAATAAAGTATACATTCTCTTAGAATAATCTAAACTTCAGATAGAGACGATGTATTGAGTTCCTCTAGGACTATGAATTAAATTTTCTCTTTACTGATATGATGTGGAATGTAGTGGTAATCACTCTCATCAAGAGTACTAACATGCAATTTCTTAGTGAGGCATCAGGGAATTTGGAATAATTTCATATAACATTTGTGGATATAGATGGAGTATCTTACCTCTAGTTGATAGTTGTCAACCATCAACACTAATAGTGGTTCATGGAGGCACATATTAGATCCACCTACTATGAGACATTACATGATCAGATTTTCTGAGGGTGTGCCCTTAATATATATTCAAATGGATGGGAGAATGTCATTCTCTTTAGGGGACGAACAATAGTACCAATGATGTTGTTGGAGGAGGTCTTGAGGGTGTTCAATACTTCATGTTTTATGGTATATCCACTAGTGTAAATTATATATCATGACCTCTGACATCAGTTCTAGTGGACGAGGATGAATAAGGTGATAGAAATGTTCATTTCATGATCCCTCACTTGCCATCTAGTGAAGGATGAGCACCATGTTCCAATGGGCATGAACCAACCACTTAAGGGGCCATACTATAAGTTGGATGTGATATCCATAGACATAATAAATAGTTTACCATGAAAATCCAGGGGAAAATATACCATCTGGGTGATCACTGACCGACTCCCAATGTTAGCCCAATTTTTACATATATGTGTGTCGGGTTCAGGGGAGAGCTCTGGATTCCTCTACAAGAATGATAATGTTTGGATTTATAGATTCCATCAATAGTTTTTAGTCCATGTAGATCTTTTCACATACTAGTTGTGGAAATGATTTCCATTCACATTAGAAATTAACTTTACATGATAAAAACATTTCATCCCCATGTATATGGCCAGACAGAGAGACCATCCTGGTTCTTGAGGACATTCCACATGCATGAATCCTAAAATTGGCTTCAGTTGGGAGGATCACATACCATTGGTGGGGTTTTAATAAAACAACAACTATCACTCAACCACTGGTATGTTATCATTCAAGGACTTTTATGGGTATCCATATAGGTCACCACTATACTAGAAGATCCTAGGGATTTCAGCACTCATGGGTCTAGAGTTGGTGTGGCATTCCATCGTGAAGGTGAAAATCATCTAGGATGAGATTATGACTTCATAGAGATGGAAAAATTATATTCTATCTAGAAACAGGGGCCACCAGAGTTTAAGGTGGGATACCATGTGGTATATCATGTACCAACTAGATACAGATTATAGTGATTTGGATGGGGTAGAATTGTAACTCGGAGATACACCGACCCATTTCAGATTCTGAGTGGAGATGGTGAGAGGTTGTACCACCTAGCTCTACCCCCTATATTGAACTAGGTACATGATTTCTTCCATGTTTTGCAACTGATCAGGAATTTTCTTGATCCATAACATGTCGTAGAATGTAGAGAGATGGACATTGAATATGGGGATACATTTACGGTGTACCTAGTAGAGATTGAGAATCAATAAGAGTAGATCTTTTGTGACTGGTTGACTCATCTGAGGTAAGTTCAGTTGTTCAAGGAGAATATATAATACTGAACATGAGAGTGGGAGGATGACATTAATTCTCAGTACTGTCATAGAGATGTTGAGTATCCCATGTTATTTGTTTTGAGGATGTAAAGCCCTATGTTGGGGAGAATGTAATGAATAATATTTTCCCTTGTTTTATTTCAATATATTTATTGGGAATTCAAGATGAATGAGACTCTTAGGCCTAGTGTACCTGAAAATATTTGATGAAAAATTTATATTTTTAATAAATTATCTACGTAGTTTTACATTAGAAAGAGAATTAGATCTAAATGGTTGCCCATATCTAACATATGAGGTAACCATTTCATTCATAGAATTGAATTTACCTTAGGTGGGTCCTAACATCGACTAGAACATGTCAAATATAAAAGCCATAAATTGGACAAAACCATAATTAAAATATTTTAATAAAAATATTTTAATGGATGCACTGGATTTTTCCATTATAAATAAACCATTTCCATGAATTCAGTGTTATTACTGATACCCTAGAATTAAATTGAGTAATACATGGAAACTCTAATGATGACAAACATCAGTGGATCGATGATCAATTAGGGAATTAATCTCCATTATCTATCATCAACTGATCAAAAAATGAGGTAGGGTGATTTATCTCTTTGTGATTTCATTTCCCTCATTGAATCAACCAACGAATGCGGACCACCCCACAAATAGTTTGATTCCCAATTTTTCCATTCTTGGGGGATGGATAACTACATGCCTGATTTTGAATTGGGATTTAGATCTATGTGTCAATTGGTTCTTTGTTAAACCTTCTAACCTGAACAGATCAAGGCTGACACAAAAAATCCCATGATCCTTTTATTTGGAATTCTTGTTTTTTATCTCTCCCCGCACAATATATTTCATTATTCATACATTATTCATCCATAAATACCTACGGAGAATGATCAGTCGATGAAACCCCAATGCATGGCCCAATGGTCTGAGATTGAAGGTTTGACCATGAGATGGTATTGTAGTGGTGCGACGAGAGCATGGTGTTATTTGGGTAAGGTGATAGCATATGGTGGCGGAAGGTTGACTACCAGCGGGGAAGCCGATGGAATGGGTGGGATGTGTCCAGTGAGGATGGTCCTTTAGGTGTGAAATGTGAGGAAATACCACTTGTAGGATGGTTGGATATGGATGAAACATTGGCCGGATGGGGCAAGAGTGAGGTGGAGAATGGTAGGATGAGTCTTCATGATGGATGTTAGTGGTGAAAGAATGACATAGTCTAGGAGGGACTATGTTAGATGGGGTATACAACGTCTAGGGGGTTGCGCCAAGAGGATGTTGTGGATACCACATTACAGGGTCCAATACAATTTAGAGGGAGTCAGTGGATGTGGTGAGGCTGAGGGACCGAACAGAGAAGTTAGTCCAACCCTGGGAAATGTGGAATAACTCCATTTGGATTGTAGGGTCATGGCCAAGGTGGCTCTTGTCTTGCTCACAGAAAGATTTCTACATGTAGAAGGTTGGACCAAATGAGTCGGGCTATGTCCAAAAGGCCCATCCAGTTTGGGATGGGCCAATCTAGGTCGACGTCAGCTGATTAAAGTTTGGGGAGGTGTTATCAGACACAAACCTAACCCATGCCAGACCTTTTTAGGAACAAATTTCTAACTATCAAACTATGTGACCCTTTGAGGAGTTGTTTGTGACGTTGATACCATTGTGATTAGAAGATCCTTTTGAGATAAAATATGAGAGTAATTGTGATTGTTTTCATATGAGCTATTGTGAGGAGGTGTAGGTTTTCCTGGTATATGCACACTATGATTCAAATCCTGGTGCTAACTATGAAATGGTGAATATGTGACTTGCTGTCAATTTGACGTGGTGACTATGTGACATTGTGACTATGTGACTTTGGGGAAATGTGATGTGAGGGCCACATGAAACATAAATTCTGTATGCTTCATTGAATCTCATTGACATATAGATGCCTTATGTGCCATCAATTCTCTATGTTCCATTAAAGACCAATGCTCCATCGATGATCCATGCACCATTGAAACTCATAGATTCATTGATTCCCTGGGAATCATCGATGCTCTGTAAACCACTAACACTACATGTTCCCTTTAAATTCTTTGTTCCATCAACACTATATGAATCATGGACACTCTATAATTCATGGTAACTAGGAGATATGGAGACTAAAACTAAAAATACTACTATTCATACATTAAGTATATACTAGGGTGATCTGGTTGTAGATCATGCGTTTTTTTGTGTTGTACTTCATGTGTTTCCATTGTGGTTTACAACATGTGTCCCATTTGGTGAACATCACATGTTTATTTTGTGATATACTCCATTTATTTCATATTTGTATATTCTTTATGGTCTCAGGGTGTCTTATTGAGTATTGTTTTACTCACACCTACACGGGCTTTTCCCATAGGTGCCATGTCTTGTGTAAACGATTGATGGTTTGATGAAGTTCATGGTAGACCTGGAACATGTTGTTCATACTAGGATCATATGGACGTGCTTAGATCCTATATCTTCAAGATTTTTTTCATAAAACAACCTTTCACATAGGGTTTTCTACAAATGAGTTTTAAGAACATCTGGATTCACTAGACATACTCTTTTTTTGATTGGCATGTATTATGTCCATTCTTAGTATCATATTTTCATAATGTTTTACTTTCTGGTTGGTATCTTAGTTTATTAATTAATTTTTACATATTATTTTTACATATTAAAATTTTGTTCAAGTAGATGTGAGTGTGTGTGTACCAGTACATGGAAAAATGCCTCCCATTTGGGTGATATGCTAATTCAGTTCTAGTCATCAACCCCTGGCCTATCAGATCAAGTCTTGGGGAATTTATGGAATGTGACCATATAGAATGGGTCATGCAATATTAAATACATATAGTCAATGTCTCTAATATTTTTTATTCCATAATCATTGATTTCATAAATTTACGTCCAAATGTTTTAGCTATAATTCCATTAATACCCAATGCTTCATCCTTGTACAAAATATCCTAGATCTAGGGTTTGTTATAATATTGTAGATTATGAACCAAGGATTGACATAATGTTTTATAGAATAGTTCATTAGTCATTTTAAATTGGATATATAGATTAAATTTTAATTATATTTTAATACATAAAATAAAATATAAATCAATTTTGTGAAATTGTTTTACTCATCAAATCTATGCATATCAATCAAAAAATAATTCATTTTTTCCTAGGGAAAATAATCCATAATAAAGTGCAGTCTTATATTATTGGATAGGGTATGTGAACATCAAAATTTATGAATTAATAAGGCACAATGAATAAGGAATATTAAATAACAAAAAAACATTCAATTTAAAATATATATTTTTTATAATATGGAAGGAATAAATGGTTTTCCAATAATTAAATGTAAATTATCACAAGATATTCAGTCATTAGCTGGTATATTCTAATTAATTGAATAATCTGACAGAATATAATTTAATGTCTTTATGATAATGTATTTAATAATGATGAATATATAAAAAATTCCATCAAGTATTATCTATAGATATCAAAAACCTTTGGGGGATGTGCATGCATATCTAATACCATTTAATATCATACCATGAATTATTTATACATTAGTAAGGCCTCAAAAAATATCACATCAAGTTTGTTTCTAGAGAACATCTACTGCTTCAAGGGGATACAAAATCACCCTCCCATAATGTATATGATCCATTAAAATTCTAAAATGATATTTCTAAACTGAAATGAGACTGAAAATTATTATTATAAATCTAATAAAAAATATAAATACTTTCCTTAATATTATTTTAAAAAATATATTGTAATGTGAATTGTATTGACATTTTATATCCATAATCAACCTAACCATAAAACATCCCAAAAAAAATAAGGATTGATTAATTTGACTATATCCACAATAAATCATATGTAACATCAAAAATATTATCATATAAGGAAAATGGTTATGAAATATCAAAAGGAACATTTACTGAGGATGATAATTTTTCTCTCAAAATAATCATTTTATCATAAAACAAAAAATACAAAAAATATTTTAAAAATACTTTTATTTTAGAATAATAATTTTAAATGATAATTTAGAAAATAAAAAGAAAAAATAATTTTAAAAAACAATTTTTCAAACATTCAATGTAATCGTCAAATAAATGGTTGTAATAACATTTGGAAATTTAATTCATTTTTTATATGATAAAAAATAAGTTCCATCATTATTTTGTAAAATATTTAGGAATGAGTCTCATTTAAAAAATGAAATGATTATTCCATTCGAACAAATTATGAAAAATTGAATAAATATATAGAAATATACTTAATCTGTAAATTTTGGTCTGGTAATACATTTTCTAATACAAATGAGAAAACATGGTTTTAATGAAAAATTAATTTGCAATGGATTAATGAAATATATTCAAATTATTTTAAAAAGATTACTTAATAATTTTATATTCCAAAAATAGGAAATATTTAATATTTTTTTTGAAAAAACACCATCTATAAATATAGGACAATTAAATATACTTAATTTTAAATTGAAATTTAAAATAATTACCCATGGAAAACATAAACTAAAATAATAATGAATAATAATGATAATGTAAAATAAAACCCTACAAATTTGGTAACATTTTAATAATAAGCCCCATGATAGAAATGAAATCAATTTTAAACATTAAATATCATGATGTGAATTAATTTTGTTTAACATATAAATAGATTATACTATATACATCACAAAATTAAAATATGTTGATTTATTTTACGTACATCTCATAAAAGTTAATGTGAAATGAGAAACCCTTATCTAGATTCTGAATAGTCACTAACATTAATTTTTTTTGAAAAATAATATTTTTCTAATTATCTAAATGATTAACAAATTATTTCTATATATTTTATTAATTTTATTTATACTTTTTATTATGTAATATATGATTACCTAGAAAATACATTTTACGTTGGATATTTTGGTTAATATGGGTCATATATGCCATAAAATGAATTTTGAAGGTTGACTATGGATGGAGATATCTGAATTTATGAATATAAAATTTACTAATCATGAATTTATTAACATATTTAAAAATAAAGTGTACTTTTCAAAAAAATCATAAAATATGGATCTGAAAAATGAATTACATAATAATCATCTATATAGTAGAATGTGTGTACGAATGAGCAACAATTTTATTATTTACTGATCATTTTGTAATTAATATATGTAATATTTAATATTAAAATAATGATCAAAATATCATATTCATTGCAAATTATATCGTCAAATATACATATGTATATAATCCTTGAGGTGTGGTTATGTAAAGTGTGTAACATCACTTCATGAAGGTGGCTGTCGAAACATACATGTGCGATGTTATCATTTTTCAGTGTAAGGATGAAAATGGTATATTGTATTTAATTATTATAACCAAATCATTAATATAATAAATATATAATTTATATGAATCATATGAAGTATCATTATCTTTATGAACATTCATTTAATGCATTTTTGAATGAAATATTACATTAAAACGAGGGGCAGTAGTCTGTCGCACAAATGAGTAAGTTTATTGTATCCAATATTAAATATATAAAAAATTATACATGACACAATGAATAAGATTTTATCAATATGTTTCAAATATAATATATATACTCTATATGGATCATCGTGCACCCCAATGATAGGTGGTAATGTGAAAATGAATGAATTAGTTTTCCAGGTAGCTGTTGGTCCTAAACATGAATGATGATTTTGTGACACATTTGATATATGTGGGAGTGCTTTTAGGTCATTACCATAAAATAAAATAATATAATTTTACTTATGATATTTTATTAATTATATCATAATGGTGTGATAATATTTTAAGCATGTCGAAGACAAAATAATGAAATTTCACATTTAAGAGTGTTAAATTTTCTTCAGGTATCCTTTTTTAGATTTCACCAAATTATTACCTTGTTGGATTTAATCACAGTATATTTTTTATTAAATGAAAATAGGGACAATTGAAATAAATTTGGATAGGTATTTTATTATCTATATTAGATTAATGTTGTGAATAATTGATTTAATTGGGGGCCTTTTATAAGATTGGTGGTATCCACAATTGAAATTTTTGATTGAGAAATGTGTACCTAAATTTTTCAAAAAAATGATTCATTAAACATGAATATTATAGAGATATTGGAATTATTGGGTCTACATATTTCCCCCAAATTTTTTTTATAAAATTTTATATTTTATTGTAATCATTAAAATATTTTTATATACTCCACTAAATGGATTTTTTTCATTAACTATGGTAAATTTTATTTACTATTATCAATCATCCTTTTGATTTAAATTAAAATCAAATTATTATAATATAAATTAATTGATGATTTCAAATGATGATAAACATTCTCATAATTTAATTCATTTAACTAGGAAATAATAATTTAAAATTTTTCCCACTGACCTTACAAGAAAAAAGTTTTTTAAGATATAATGTTCCAAATTCAACCATGTTATTTTATCGATATTAAATTTAAAAATTATTCCAATAAATTTAATATAACTAATTTATGATTATTTGAAATAATTTAAAATAAAAAAAAAAAAAAAAATACAATTTGAAACGATACATTATTTAAATGAATGTTATATTTTCTATTAATAATCAACATTTTTCAATATTAAAAAAAATAGAAATGATTCAAAAAAATTATAACACCCAAATAAATTTGATATTGTTTTTTAAAAAAATGTTTTTTTAATTCAAATATATTTCGTTAAATTTTATAAAATGAATAATATATTTGGAGTGGAAAACCCACTTAAACAGCCTTATAGAAATATTATATATCGGAAAGCATTTATTTAACTACAAAATTGATTTATCTTTACTAAAATCAATACATATACAAATTTTTATAAATTTTTATGCCATATATTATCATAATTTAGGTCCTAATACTAATTCATTACAATTTAATGGATATGTTATAATGGTAATAAATAAATAGTAATATTTTATTGAACTATTGTGTTTCGTTAAAACCTAATAGTGTGTGAATTTAATTGATATGTTATAATAGTAATAATAAAATATGAATATTTTATTTAATGCTATCAAAATTGTATTTTTTATGTATTTTATATTCCCTTTTAAACATGTTGATCTATTTTATACATGCTATCCAATATTATATTCATATTTTAAAATCTCAGGGTCATACATATGAAAATACTTTCATCGTGTCAATAATCAATATAATGTGATCACAACTGATCCAAATATAAAAGTTGAATGATCATTAAATAAATGATATAATTTCCTTGAAATCATAAATATTGAAATGAAATATACATAACACTAATATGTTCTCACATAACATCTATATTTTTTTCATTCTACATGAACATAATCGAATATTAATTATGTAAAATGTCTTGGTCACATCTTATAGAAAAATAGTTATACAATTAGCAGAATATTAGATTAACATTACCAAATTCCATCAAATTTAATAAGGATGACTGGTGTAAGTAGAAATAACCCCAAAAGTGAGGGATATTCAAAAAAAGATTAATTTTGTTTGAATATATCCCTATGAAAAAAAATAAGAGATTACCATATAATAAATTCAAAATAATTACATCCCATATATATTAAATGACATAAAAATATATAATTTATTAGTGAATGAAAAATGAGCTACTAAAATATTAATTACAATGGAATTACATGAATAAGTAGTCACCTGAATTAGGGAATATTAATTAACTAACTAATCTCATGAAAAACATGGTGTATGAAAAAATATAACAAATAGAAATCAATACACAATACAATAACAACATAGTTAAAAAAATTATTATCTCTCAGTGAAGATAATTTTAACCTATAAAATACCTTAAAATTTATGTAATGAAAAAATAGTATATTAAATTTCACTCTTTGAGATCTACTTATATAGTTTTTCATCTCAATAGTGATCATGTCTCAAATTTATTAATTTCCAATAAAACCCCATAAAACTATAGCTATATTGGAAGTAAAATCCCAATAGAATGTTATCATGAAATGGGAAAATAAATATCATGAAATATTATATAATCCGGATTTAAATATATTAAAATTGTGGCAATGAGATGATAAAAAATAAAAATTATTTTTTTAACATGTATATTTATCAATTAAAATGGATTGAAGCTAATACCCTATCCTATTGATCATGAAAAATTTAAATACATTTTATTAAATGTATCAAATAATAACCACCTTAATGAATTAATTCATACACATACTCATACCATTTTTCATTTTTAATATTTAGGAATGTAAATCTAAGTACGAGTTTTTTGGATTTTTGACATCATTTGTTCATATTTTTCATCATTTTCAATTGTTTCATAATAGTGGATTCTATATACATGATTATTACAAATTTCATATTTACTAAATATTAAAACACACTATAATAGATGATACATAATTATATATGATGTTTTATAAACTTCTTAAGAGTGGCATAGTCATTATCTATTAAAATATAATCAAAACAGATATATTTTTGTGATTTTAGATGATCTATGATTATTATAATAACTAATGAATTAAATATAAATAAAAAATATTCAAAATAATATTAATTATTATAACATTGATGTCATACTATGTCATTAAATATGTTCTCTTATTCATCCATGAAATAAATGTGTATCATTATTCTTATAACTAGTTTAATTGAACCACACAAGAAATAACCAATATAAATAGAGGATTACGTGACGGTTAACTTATAATATAATTATAATATAAATTGATGATAATATTAGTTATTTTTATTATTTTTTATATAATAATATGAATAAATATTTAGAAGACATAATGGATATATAACTTTTACCCAATATGAATAAATGGTTAACCCCTTGGTATAATTATTTTTTATTATTATTTAAATTGATTATTTTAAAATAAATTTTATGGATAATAACTATATTAAATTCAATTATATATCATAAAAATATCTTCATTATATCAGAATTTTAATAAAATATTTCTCTTAATATGATCATTATATCCATTGTTATATTATGTGATGGAAAATGAAACACATAGTGTCATGGAGGCATTAATTTGCACAATTCCTGATCAATGAAAATGATTATCTTAATATATCATATATATGGAATGTTTTTTTCTTAATATAGAATCATTTTTGGTTAAAAATTACTATAATATGTTTATATTAAAGATTTAATTATATATTTTAATGAATACAACTAAGAAAAAAACCAAGTAAATTATATTTCTCTAATTAGGGACTTGGATTTTCATTGGATGTCTCTATGGAAATAAAAGAACTAATAAAAATAATAGTGAACTGAAAATTTTTAATATGGAAGAGGCTAAGAGGATTGGAAATTTTACTAATTTCCAAGGATACATTTGATGGATTGGTGTTTCTTAATGTTGTGATGTTTTTACCCTTTCTTAGGCAATGAAAACGAATTTTTTGGAGTAAACCTTAAATTTTAAATAATTTATGGTAAATTTTCGTTATTTAAATGACTAAATATGTAAATAAATAAATTATTGTGGGAAAAAAACTCACCTCAATAACTCTTTTTTAAAACAACTATTAATATTCTGGGTAATTTATGTGAAAATGGTCTATTTTTTTAAAATTTATTATAATCAAAGTAATTGATTTATAATATTAGTATTTTGATTCAATAAAATGATTAATATTTATCTATATATTTTTTTTTAATTTTAAAAACCATTTATATAATTATTATTGCGTCAAATTATAATTTTTATGTAAATACATTTGTCACATAAAAGATGTTTTTTAAGAAAAATGTTCCAAATATTTAAAAAACTATTTTTTTTAAATAGAATTTTATACTAATTATAATGATTTATATTGAATTATAATGAATATATTTTAGATATTATGCTTCCAAAGAAATCAAAAACGAAATCTCTTTTGGAAAATAAATTATTCTTTAAAAAATCAGAATATAGTTTTTAAATTAATGTAACATTTTTTTACTAAAAATTTTCAAATAATTATGATTCTAAGACAATAGAATATTTTAATATAATTAATTACATTCCTTGAATTTAAATTTAACTACATAATAGTTTTGAAAAATTTCATAGTCATTATTTTATTATGGTAAAGTCATTCAAATGACATGTTTTAAAATAAATAGTTTTTTCAATTAAAAACAAATATTTTAGGAAAATTTTAAAATTTTATTTTAAACCAAATTTTGATTTTTTGAATAATGAAATGAATTTTCAAATTATAAATATAAAATTAACATAATTATAAATTAATTTTTTAAAAATGTAAACTAATTTAATTTATTAACATATCAAAATATGGAATAAAATTTTCAGAATTTATGTATAATTATTATTATTTTATATATTTTTTGTTAAATATTTTTGTTAACATATTATTATTATTATAATATATTTTTTCATTTATCTGATGTTTCATGAGATATATATTCACAACTCATAAAATGAAACATTTTAGGAAAATACATGTATTCACTACAAATGTCGATACTATACATTTTATGTAAACTAATATATTTTCAATTATATTAAACTTTGCAATTATTTTCACTATAAATAAAATTAATAAAGATGTTACCTGTATTCACACCATCAACTTATCATATTTCTAATTATTGATTATACATAATTATCAGATGTTTTATCTTAATATATGATAGTTCTGTGTAATTATTTGTGTTATATGTGGAGTTATATATCGATCAAATTGAAATATTTTATATTAATCATATGTTATAATTTCATGGTGAAAGCCATATGTCCACTAGATTATATATATGATGCGGTGAATATCTGAACAATTAATTAATAATAATATAATTCCATATAAAATTTAATTAAAACATATATATTAATTATAAATAATCAATGTTCTCGGGTCTCATTGGGAACACATAAATTTAAACCCTATGTGTCCTTATAACATTCTTGAACCCATGTTGTGTGAAATACACAAAATATTAAAAAAATGGAAAATTAATCAAATTTTCTGAGAAAAACTATGAGAATCCAAAATGATGGAATACATTAATGAATCATGAAAAAATAAGGGTCAAGGTTGTGTTTTTAGACATAATGAATCAATATTTAATGTTTTGACCTTAGGTAATGCATAATTTTACTATGATACCAAGGAAAAATAACAAAAACCCTATTTAGTAACAATAAAATTACTGTGGAGAGAGGGAGGAAACAAATAGAGATCAAAAATCTGGGTGACATACAAAATATCACACTGAAAATTCTATAGTATAGAATCCTAGAAGATGGAGATGAAGTTAGAAAATGTGGTTAAATACATATTTTGTGAGTGATTAACAAAATGTGGTTATAGGGTTACCAATATAAAAACATGAGTGATATTTTAGAATTCCTACATTTTAATCCACAACTTCTCTAGTGATCCTAGTAGGCTCTCCAAGAAATTAGTCATCCCACCACGAAGCCATTTTATTAATAGATGTATCCAATCTACACCCAAGAAACCTTAGTAAATCATTAGTGATACTTAGATCCCTAAAACTATTTTATAAGCCCCCCAAAAAAATTCTTTTATAGATGGATTTAGAACATTGTAATTCATTTTTAAATTGTAATTTATAATGATTCACATATAGTTGTTTGAAAATTTAAATTCCATTTATAATTTTCAACCTATTGAAACATAGTATCATACAATTATCTACTCCTATGGAATAAATATTTTACACTAGTTCAATTTCATTCAAAATACAAATTATCGAATAAATATTATTTTAAATAGTTATTTTTAAACACACAATCCATTATTAAACCATTTCTATCTTGTATTTTGTAAATTATTACTGAATAATTAATGTGAATGGTGTGTTTCAAACACATATGATCCCTATATATTGCAAAAATATATATAAATCCATTAAAATTAATAAATAAATTTTATCTAATTAATAATAAAACAATTTTTAGAAATATCCAACATAAGTTTCTTATTGAACATCACATGAATTATAATATACCTAAAAATTAACTTGATAACAACAATTATAATAAATATTATTTTAATACTTCGTGAATCTATAAATAAAATAAATTTTATGAATCATTGTGTTTACCATAATACCTCATTTTTATGCCATGATTTAGATGTTTTCATAATATAAATGGTTTATAATTTCATGAGATCCTATAAAAAATTAGACACTCATGAATTTATAATATTAAATATTTTTACCTTCTAATAATATAACAATGTTATGATAGGCATTAATATTGGAATAATGGATTCTATTCTGTGATATTTATTTATTACTTTCTACCGGTGTGCCTCATGTTATTTTTTCTGATTCATCTATTTAAAATTCAAAACCATTATATAATAATCAATATAAATTAATTTCCTTGCATTAACAAAAAATATATCTTTTAATGTAAAATTAGGTGAAAGTGAATAATATTTACATAGTCTCTAATGTTTTTTTAAAATGTACTCTTAAAAATAAAAATAATTATTAACCCACAAAATCATTCTATATAAAAATAATATTTTTTATGTAAAATATTACATATTAATATAATTTAAAATAATATTTTAGTTATACAAATATTTATATATATCCCACAAGATATTAAAATATTTCTATGATTATACTATCAAATCAATATTTTTCTAAATCATCACATATGTAATCAACCATTATTTTTATCAATGATACCATTTCATATGTGTTGCATTGACTTTTAGGTTAACGAAATGAAATACAAATAATATTTTTTCCTAGAGAATAATGCAAATAAATTTTTCAATATAAAAAATAAATGTTCATTTAAATTTTACATCATTATGGTCAAATTTATATATGCATTCAAAATATCATAACATTTAAAAATAAACAGTTGTAATTTATTTCCATTTATTTCCATCATTATCTATCCAAAAATAATAAAACTATTATTTTTTATATTAATTTTATAAATATAATCCCAAATCATTTCATTTAATTGAATATAATTGTTTCTATAAAAAATTATCATTTCTGGTTAACCTAATATATTATTAGTAAATTCCATTGTATGGAATTTAATTAATTTCTAATGTGTATTTATTTAAATTAAAAAATGTTCTAATGAAATTATAACATTACATATGAGTAAATAGACATACCACATACAAGAGTAGTAGAATGTGACTATATGAAATACTATAGAAAATTCTTTATGTAGTGTGATTTTAAAATATTTGTAATAGTGTCTTGGTTACATTACATTATTGGAAACAATTTATTTTTTAGTAATAAAAATAAAATTATATAACAATTTAATTTCATCCTATTAATTTTTTAAAAAAAAATTAAATCTTCTTTACATAAATTAATATATATATAAAATAATTATAAATATTAATATAAACTTTACGTTTATATTTAATGATATAGATCCTGGAAACAATGGTATATATTTAATATCCATAAAAAGAAATATTAAAATTATAACACAATTATTATTGTTTTTATCTAATAAAAAACATTGATTCAGTGGGATTATTATTATAGGAATTAATTATCTTTCCCATCATTACATAATTCTTACTGATGATTTATAATACCCAATAATTATTACTTTATTTCTATGGTAAAAATATTAATATTAAACATAACCACCACACATTGAATAAATTAAATTATGATGTTTTATAATAATCCTTAAAAATAATTAAATCAATGCAATACACTATGATGGTGTTGCTCTGACATATATATTTTGTAACACTTATATGATAACATTTATATATTTATAAGAAGTGTGATTTCCTCTAAAGTCCCAAATAGATCAATGCAATTTAGTAATGACCTACCTCATAAATATGATTTGTCATACACATAATGTTATAAAATTTTCTCATAATGATTTATGGTCACAAAATGTTTCTGAAAATTAATATATGAAACTATGAATTTAGTTTAGATGGTTTCTATAAAAATATTTTCATCCATTGAACTAATTAAAAATTATTAATATATATGTATATATTTATATATTCACATTTAAAAGTAAATATATAATTGTCTAATTTATAAATAAATAATCAAATAATAAAGAAGATAAATATGAAATTTATTCAATAAATAACTACTTTTTACATTTATAATCAACTATATGATAAATATTATACTTCAAAAAAATAAAAAATAAATAAGTAAATTAAATTTTTTACATGACTTATACATTTGGTAAATAAATTAATAATTTATCTTGAATATTTATAAAATAAGTAATAGAATACTCATCATCAAATTAATATTATTTTAATAATGAATTTTCATTAAATTATTCCCCAATTATATTACAAACATATTCGTCATTCATGAATATTTATCATTCATTTCATCAAGAGATATATAAAAATTTATATTCATTTATTTGAAAATTAATGTATTTTTCTATCGTGATTTTTTATAAAATTAATTTATTTCAATGTTTTGATTGATAAATTATGGAAATAAGTAACAATGAATTAATTCATATATTATTATATATGAATAAATGAAATTGAATAGTACATATATTTTAATTATGAGTTTTAAATCCATTTATGAATCTAGGATATGGATTATAATGATGGTATTAAAATCATTATTCATGTAGATAAATATCAATAATTTTTTAGATTGGACACTTATAAAAAATGTAAAAACTCGAAATTTCCATTTAATATTTTTCAAATAAATTAGAATTTTACGAGTCCGCGAAATTTGACTAATATTGAGTATGAGGCCCAGAGTGCCTGAAATGAATTTTTGTACATTATTTTGTGTACTTTCAGTAAACGCATGAGTGGGTTTTTCTAAATTTTGAACTGGTGCTCGAAATTTAAATCCAGGGCCATCGTTGAACTCATAGCGCCGTTTTTCAATTAGGAAGACTTTCACCTCGACGATAGATGGTCAAGAGTGAAAGTTAGTATTAGGGTTTTTCATAGAAAAAATAAGATAAAATAAACACTCATTTTATTTTATTTTTGTAGTATCCAACCTTCTTGTGGATGTTTGTGGTGGAGACCACCAGACCATAACCTCTCACGAGGGGTTGTGGTGGTGGGGACCTCCCGGGATTAAAACCCCCTTAAAACCCCCCTTTAATTGAGATAAAAACCTCAACTCCATCGAAAATGTTGGGAAACCTCTTCAACTACCTCATTAATGTATATGGGCCTCTTGAGCTTCCACCACATTAATTATGAAAACCCTCAAACAATTAATTATTCCAACACACAACTTAATTGAGCAAATTTATTTATCAAATTTGAATTGTGACAATGATTAAATTGGGTGATCAATTTTTAATATATTGACTACCACTTTTATTTTGGTGGGTTATTATTTTGAGAATATTCATTAAAAAAGTAGAGAGAGATCTTGGTGGGAGAAAACACTCCAACGAAGAACACGTTCTTCCATAAAGAGCATTCTGCTGATGAAGAACGCTGAAAAAAACTTCGAGATTCTTCCTCAGGACATCTTCTAATGTGTGATGTTTTCATATATAGTGAATCGACGACCGTGTATCCTTCTGGTGCCAACGATATCAAGAGAACGTGGTAGGGGTTTATTTGCATGAAAATTCTTTCCATGTACTCCCTTATTTTATTTTGGGGGTTGGTAATAAAATTTTCAGAAGATTATAGTTTTATGTTCATGCTTGTTTTTTGTGAACCAGTTTCTACCACACTAAACACGGTGGGAGCGGGATCAAAAAAACATGGCTCGACCCCTCTGCCATTATTCTTTGGTATATTCTTCCAAATAGAGGAAGGCAATGAAGACGACGTAGGAAACAGTTCTTCCACCCGTGAGCTCACCACAATGACCAGACCCCCCCCCCCCCCCTCGTGGCCTCACCGCGTCGCCCCGGCCGACTCAAGGCCTCGCCGCACCACCTCGGGCCACCAGTCGCCCGAGCTGGGCTGCGTGGCCAAGACGCTCTGTCGTCCGCTGAGTTGCGTCGCTGCCTGCGCCGCGTCGTGCTGACGTCCGCTGCACCGAGACGCCACATCGTCATCGTCCTCTGTGCCCAGCTGATGCGCCGCCGCTGTTCGCCATGCTATGCCACCGCACCACCGCAGTCTGTCCTCTGACTACCACCACTGATTTCGACCATTCCGGATCCCATGCGGCCGGTATGCGCCCTCGCAGCAGGTATGCGCCTCTTGCGGTCGGTTCGTGCCCTCGAGGCCAGTCTGTACCCCTCGTGGTCGGTCTGCACCCCCCACGGCCAGTTTGCGCCCCTCGTGGCTGGTCGACACCCTTGTAGTACCCCTCATCAGAACCACCCTCATGGCACCCTCGCGGGCCTGGTCGACCCGAACCGGGTTGGCCCAGGCCAGGTCGGGCCGAGTCAGTCTGACCGGGTTATATCGGACCCAGGCACACTACAACCCATATACCTTCTTTTGGCCACAACTTTGTCACCAGACATCTGTTTGAGGAATCATCAGTGGTGCTCGAATTCTTGGAACGAGATGGTCCCTTTGATTGATTCCCCACTGTGTTTTGGAATAAGATGGGGAACGGTCCAGTTGGATAGAACATGAATCAAACCGGTCCCCCGGAACCAAAAGGATAATAACATAAAGATCAGGTATCTGATTGATGCGCCATCTATAATGTTCATAACCAATTGATGTGACATACCATTGAGATACATCTTTCTGGGACTTATTGGTAGTTTTATTATCGACCAATTGCTTGTGGAGTAGATCCTTTTAGAGAAGAGACAGGTGTTGACTCAATAAGGTTGCCTTATTACATTTCCATTTCTTCTTATTTGGGGAGATTGTTGATTCAATAAGGTTTTCTTATGACCGTTCCATTTCTTCTTGTTTTGAAAAATAACAAACACCTTATCTTAAAGGAAATTTCTTTTTACCCTATGTATTAATTTTATAAGGAAAATTTTCCTTCCCCAAATTAATTTACCATTACCTTATTTTTTATTGTTCATTTTTTCTATGAATAAAATTAGGTTCCGTATCCAAAACCTCAGAATCATATAATACATATATATAAAGAATTCTGATTTCAGGATCCGAATTTAGGTTCTGAGTTCTCTAAATTCGTACATCAAACTCTTCTATATTATAATTCTGAGTTCTCTGAATTCAGACTTTGAACTCTTCTGAGTTCTGACTACTTGTTCTGCGAATTCATACCCGAAACTCTTCTATGTTCATACTCACAGTTCTATGAATTTAGACTCTAAACTCTTTTGAGTTCTAACTCTGAGTACTCTCAATTCAGACTCTAAAATCTTATGTGTTCAGACTCCAAATTCTTATGAATTCAGATTCCGAACTTTCTAAGTTCAGGTTCCAGATTCTAGTGAATCCATATTCCTAATTTCCTTGAAATTTAGTCTCTAAAATTCTATAGAATTCAGGTTCTGAATACCTTGGAAAAAATAATCTGAATATCCTTGTATTATAGACATTTAGTAGATTTTTATTAGAATTACTTTGTATAGAGAGATAGTCTCTTATAAACTCTTACGCATCATGTTGAATGTTTGAACATCTTGTTCAAACATTCCATCGTGTAGAATCGCTTTTTGTATATATTGGATTTCCTTAAAATCAGAGACTTTGGGTTGTGAAGTCAGAGGTTTTAATTTCATTACAAATCGAGGGCTTGCAGGGATAGCCAGACAGATACCGATCTTCAGATTGAGGGCTTACCTGGGTTTGGGCAAGAACGACTTTTGTGAAAGTATAAATCCAGAGATCTTTATCCAAGGTTGTTGAATACCCTTATCTATGGGTTAAAAGATTTAATACTTGTTCCTTTTAGTGTTTCATGTTTTTTTTGTTGTAATTTATGTTGTTGAATAAAGTATAACTATACTATACTTCCATAGACTTGTACTTTATTTAAATAGGATTCTATACACTTTAAGGTAGAGTATTTGTTGTACTAATCTTTTGTAATGTTTCATTTCTATAATTTCTTTTTCAGAATTACATTTCTGAAATCAATAATTTTATTAGAACAAAGAGGTGTTGGGAATTTTTTTATACAAACATTCCTTAAGGTTTTTTATGTATATAATTCACACCCCTCTTTTATATCGAGTATCTAAACCATAGTTTGATGCTACAATCAGTATCATATATATCATACAATCGATCCAACAATTGGTATCATATTTTTGTTTCAATATGAATTAATCTCAATATTAGATTCTGAAGAGAAATCTTCTTCTTAAATTTTTCGGAATCTGAATTTTGATCTCATAAATATCGGATCCATATTTTTCATAGCGATACTCTAGTTCTATTTTCCATGCTTAGGATATTATTTTATTATTTACAAACATTTATTACTATCAACTTTGTGTGGAATGATTTTCCATAAGACGTTTGGTTTAAATATTGGTTCTATCGACAATATAAATCCTACCGGACCTCCTATTTTTTATGTAAATGATTATGAGTACTAGAGATATAGGATTAAGACTTTATTTATTAACAATGGAGTATATAACCATCTGATGCTGATAGGATCCTATAAAATTCTTGATAAGGAATTGAATACTTTTATTAACTAGGAGAAATCATAATATCAAGAAAATATCAGAGTCAGAAATACAATTTTATGTTCCATTACTAGGACATATATAGTAAAATATCATCATGTGAAGTTGAAAACAGTATATGGATGAAACATGAAGTTACACATTTTGGTACTTCTAATGTTATAAAGATAATAAGATATATGTTGAGAGCTGAATGCCATGGAATTAACTTTATCTATGGAGAACATATAAGAAATGTTCAGCAAATGTTTATTACTATCATGAATAGCATAAAATCTATTGGAGAAAAAGTTTTTCTATGATGAGTCCCTTGTAGATATGATCATTGAAATCATGCCAAATTAGTGGGAGTCTAAGAGGATAGTAATTGATGGGAATAGGAGAGTCACCTAGATTTTCTTAGATGAGCTGTTTGGAACTCTTCTTCAGCATTAGACTAGAATGAAGAGTGATGATGATAATGTTAAAAATAATAATGGGAATGGAGGTATTTCATTTACAACTACTTCAAAACATATGAAATCTATGACTCCAGAATGCGTAACTAGATGAAAGTCAAAGACTACTATTATTCAGTCAGAATATAATGATATAGAATAGTCTGAGAATGAATTAGCTAATCTATCTTGGATAATGGACAAGATATTAGCTCATAAGAACTCTCAAAATAAGCTCATGAAGAGAGACTACAAAGATAATAACGATGGGGAATTCACTTTTTATGAATGTATAAGAACATGTCATATCGGACCCGATTTCCCTCTATCAAAAAAGATGCAACGGAATTCAGAGAGAAACAAGAATAAGTTATATCGTTCGAAGCATTACAAAATTCTTAAATCAAACGATATGTGGAGTGCAAGTTGTGGATAATTTTCGGGAAGTGAATCATCTGAATATGAATCATCAGCATAGAAAAATATTGGATTCATTTATACTACTTCTTCCACAAATACATGCCTTATGGCCATGTTTCTCTATGCTGAGGCTTTAAAAAATTTATGTCTTGATAATAATTACTACTCTGAAAATGTTACATCTAATGAAGATGCTTCATCATCAGATAATGAACAAATACCTTCATATAACGAACTATCTCGATTATCAATGTTGTTAGATGCAAGAAATTATAAAATTTATAAGAAACTATAAATGGAAAATACTAGGGAAAGAGTTTTTACAAAAGAGATTTCAGACCTCTCTATAGATCTTAATGATAAGGATGACCTTTTATAAAAAATTTCTAAAGACCTTATTTAAGTAAATTAAAAAATGTAAAAACTATATAAATATGATAAGAATTCTATTTTAAAAATAAAATCATAGGAGAAAAAATCTATCTCTAAGGAAATATTTCTTGAGGATAAGAATTTAGTTATAAGACTAAAATCCGAATTATATTCCCTTAAGAAACGTCTTACAAACATTTCTTCTGGTAAAGAAAATTTTTACGAGATGTATTCTCAAATCAAACCTCAATAAAGTACTACTGGAGGAGGTTACACACACAGAAAACCTATTTTCAAAAAAAACTCCTTTATTAAATCTAGAGCCCCTTTTTGTAGTAAATGTTAAAGTGGTGGGCATTGGAAGAAAAATGTTTCAATGAATAATGTTCAATCTCTTGGGGTTCATAATGCATATTTTTCTAAATTAATGTGGATACCGAATATTATATTGCCTAACAATTCTAGATCGAAGAATGTTTTGATTCTGAAAGACTAACATTCTTATTTTCAGGAAAATAAATAATATACCAACAGCAATACTTGGTAAATGGGAAGTGGATGTTCCCAGTATATGACTTGTAAAAAAATTTACTTTGAATTTATTATCAAGAAAAATGGAGTAAAAGTAACATTTAGAGATAATTCCAAGGGAGAAATTATTGGTATAGGTAGTATCGTTCTTCATGAAAAAAACATTGATTTCAAATGTGTTATTTATTAAGGGTCTTAAAAACTACCTCATTAATATAAGTCAGTTAGGTGATGATGGGTACCTTGTGAATTTTAGGAATGACACGTTCTTAGTACACAATTTCAAGGAAGAGTTTATGCTTTCTGCAAATTAGAAAGAGAATGTTTACACACTAAACATAGAAGAACATATGATCCAAGGCCTACCATTCCTTAGTTCAATGGAAGATTATTCATGGTTCTGGAATAGATGGTTTGCTCATTGTAACTTTAGGAACCTATGAAAAATCTCAATGGAAGACTGTGTAAGGGTCTACCTTAGCTTATATTAGATTATTCAATAGTTTTTGATCCTTTCAATACAGAAAGAAACATAAATCTAGATTTAAATCATTCGATGAAGTCTCAACTACTGATATATTACAGTTAGTACATATGGATATTTTTGGTCTAATAAAAACTAGAAGCATTAGAGGAAAATATTACCTATTTTTCATAGTTGATGATTCTACTAGATTTACATGGGTCTATTTTCTATTAATGAAATCTAATTCTTTTTCTTATTTCAAAATTTTTAGAGCCCAAGTTAAAAATGAGAAAACCTTCCATTGATAACTATTCATAGTGATCATAGAGGAGAATTTCCAAATTATGATTTTGAATGTTTATGTAGTAGAAAAGGAATTACTCATAACCAATCAGCACCTAGAACACCTCATAAAAATGTTGTTGTTGAATAAATAAATATAATTTTTCAAGAGATAACAAGAACCATGTTGAGTGAATATTCTATAGCCATGCATTTTTGGGCTGAATATATTTTACAACTTTCTATACTATAAATCGTGTTTTGATTAGTCTTTTTCTTAATAAAAATATTTATGAGTTATGGAATGGCAGAAAACCTAGACATTTCTACTTCATGGTTTTTGGTTTCAAGGTATTCATTTTGAATACTAAAGATAATTTACACAAATTTGCACAAAAATTTGATGAAGGAATTTTCTTGGGATACTCCACAACTTTTAAGGCTTATAGAGTTTTCAATAAAAACACTTGTGCTGTTGATGAAACAGTACATGTCAGATTTGATGAAACATGTCCTTTTGTTTTTAAACTACCCCAGACTACGTCTTTTGATGTGTTTTCAAAAATTGATTATCAACCTTTGTTAGAAGATCCCTCTAATAAGGAAAATTTCCGAGAAGAGGTTTCTAAAGAATTACCCACATAGGATTTTCTACCCTATATTGATGAACATGTTTTACAAAACCCGAATCGGTTTTTTATTAAGAATGATCCCATTGATAGTACCATTAGTGATGTAATCAACCTGTAAGGACTAGATGTTCCATAAAACATGATGTAGAACATCTATCATTACTTTCTTAATAAGAAATAAAAATAACTGATGATGCTTTAGCAGATGATGATTGGATAAAAGCTATGATAGATGAGCTAAATGAATTCGAAAGGAATCAAGTCTCGACCTTAGTTGAAAGACCTAAAAAAATATGTTATTGGCGTAAAATAGGTCTTCAAAAATTAATGTGATTAAAATGGAATCATAATATGAAATAACGCTAGATGCGATGCTAAAGGATGTAATCAACAAGAAATAATAGACTATTAAGAAACATATTCTCCAATAGCTAGACATGAATCTATTCATATATTACTTTCCTTGGCAGCATTTTCAACTTCAAAATTTATCAACTGTATATGAAATGTGCATTCATTAATGGTTTTGTACAAGAGGATTTTTTTTGTTGAAAAACCTACTGGTATTGAAGATACCAGAGATCCTAAACTTTTTTATAAACATACCAAAGCATTGTATGGACTTAAGAAAGCCCCTCGAGCTTGGTATGATATACATACATGATTTTTTACTTAAAAATAATTATGTTAAGGGAAATGTAGATCCAACACTTTTTATAAATAATTATAAGAAAAATGTTTGTATTATTCAAATTTATGTTTATTAAATAATATTTGGTTCAACTCAGAAATCATGAACTAATGTCTTTTTGGAACTAATAATATCTGAGTTTGAAATGAGTATGATGGGTGAGTTTACATTTTTCCATGGTTTTCAAATTTCTCAAAAACTATAAGGAATCTATATATCCCAACATAAGTATATTAATTTTTTTTAAAAGTATGAATATGACAACACTAAGAGTATTATTACTCCCATTGGTACCTCAAACATAGTAGATTTTGACGATGTTGGGAAACTAGTAGATGAAACATATTTTAGAGGTATGAAAAGAAGATTACTTTACATGGTAGCTATTTTTCCACCCATAATGTTTTCAATAAGCTTATATGGAGGATATCAATCCATTCCTAAGTAATCTCATTTAATTGAAGTGAAAATAATTTTTCACTACTTAAATGGAACCAGGGATTTAGGACACTTTTATACTTCTGGAAATGATTTTGTTCTAATATGTTTTTTAGATGATGACTTTGGAGGATGTAGAATGGAAAGAAAGAGTACATATGGAACATTTCATTTCTTAGGAGATTAATTACTTTCTTGGACATGCAACAATAAAAACTCAGTTGCACATTTCACTGTTGAAGCTGAATGTGTAGCAGCTGGAGGTTGTTGTGCTCAAGTGTCATGGATGCAACACACACTCACAGACTATGGTATGAGTTTTACCAAAACAAAAATTATGTTTCAAAATACCAGTTATATTTACCTTAGCAAAAACCATCCACATCACTCTCATTCCAAACACATAGATATTAGGCATCACTTTCTTAGGGATCATACTCAAAAAGGATACATCTTTCTTCAATTTATTGGAAAACATGATCAAATTGCTGATATTTTTACAAAATTGTTACCCTCTAATAGATTTTAATATATTAAATAGATGTTTGGACTGATTACCATAAGTTAATCATCCATTTTATCTTTTTGATGAATCCAATATCCTAACAGTAATAAACTCTTTTTCATAGGGGGAGTACATTTTCTTGATAGTATTTCAAATCTTTCGAAATGAAAATTTTCGTAGTCAGATTTTTCAAATCTTTCATAATTAAAATTTTCATAGCCATATTTTGAAAAATTTTCGTAATGAAAATTTTCGTAATGAAGATTTTCTATGTTTTTTAATGAATATTTTATAAGTTTTCATAAATGCAATTTTCTATGTTTTCGTAATGAGGACTTTCTATGTTTTCGTAATGATGATTTTCTGAGTTTTCTTAATGTAGATTTTCTAAGTTTTTGTAATGAATATTTTCTATGTTTTTGTAATGATGATTTTCTAACATTTCTTAATGAATATTTTCTATGTTTTCATAATTAATATTTACTCTGTTTTCTTAATGAATATTTTCTAAATTTTTCATAATGAATATTTTCTAAAAATTCGTAATCAGTTTTTCAAAAAAAAAATCATAACCAATATTTTTTGGAATCTAATGTTCTTCACAAACAATTTTCCTCACTGTGAATAATCTTCCGGGAAATCCTAAAGGTATGTTTCTTTTCATGAGTTTCCGTAATCATCATTTACTTGCTTTATGTTCCTTTTGTTTTAAAATTATTTAGATTCTCTTTTCCTACATGAATGTTTTTATTAAAATAACCTCAAAAGAAGGAATCCAATATTTCCTTGAGGCTATCATATCGACCATCAGATCTGATTAAGAAGAATTTTCATCCATTATATTGAGTTTGTAATAAAAATCGTCGCATAAAACACATATATAAAGGACTCCCTGATGGTTGTACCACATTGAATCTCAAGATCTTGTATGATGTTGTTCTTCCCATCTACATAAACTAATTCTGGATTTTAATGGGTGTCTCAATTATGAAGGTCTGTAGAAGAGACTTCTCAGAAAGTTATGTCTACTATCAAGCCAATCTCGTAGTGGCAGTTCTTTAGAGAATGTTTGGTGCATCTGAACTTCTTCACTAAGTATGATTCTATAATCTCAAAGAACATCATGCTCAATTATTGGGAGTGTGTTTGTGTATCAAAGCATGAGGATCAAGATTTAGTGTATCCTGACGTGCTAGTTGAAATTTATGAATCATTTAGTTTCTCTAAGAAAGAAGGCAGAGAGAATTTTTCATTCATGAGCTATGAATTACTTATGTTCTTTCATATACTATGGCAGTTAATTTGGTTGGTATTCCGTACAAATGGGAAGTTAGGTTCAGTTCCCATAAGTTTCCAGATGTCAAAGGACGTTTTGATAAGGTGAATGCTATGGAATGTCTTGGGCTCTCGAAAATAATGACTCTGATGATTACCCACATTCCTACAAATCATGGGATTCTTGAATTATGGGTTCAAGGATTCATCATTCCGAGAAAAGGTGACAAATACACATTGAATAAGAGTGACATGTATATCTTGGATTTCTAATGAACCAAAGTATGGTCAAATCTGGTTAAGCATATTATCATTTCTATTGAGAATATTGAGAATGGAAAATTGATGCCTCAGATAATCATGTATCCATCCATTATCTCAATGTTATTTTTTTGGTTCCTGGAATCTTTTAAAATTCAATGTATCTCTATGCCATGGAATTTCAAATACATGTTAGTCTGTGATGATAACCTGAAGAGGTAGAACATTGGTTTTCCTACAGACTCCGGAGAATTTTTTGACATACTAAAGGAAGAAGTTGAAGATGTTTTGAAAATACAATAAGTGGATTAACCATCCAAAAAATCATGAAGGAAGAGGATGTTGAAGGAAGTATTAGTGGAAGGAAAAATAGCAGAACCCAAGGAAATCCAATCTGAACTTCCAAAACCTAAGAAGAAAAAATCATATCTGGATGAGGTTGTTGCTATGTGGAGGGAAGATAAACATAATAGGAAAGAAGGGAATCAAAGCTTTGGTTTGGATCCTACTAATGCAAAATATTTAAAAGATAAGACATCTACTATTCTTGAAATGAAAGCTAAAGAAGATATGCAACTGAAGAAGTTGACTGATGCTGAGATAGTGACATCACTCTTGAAGGTTGCTAAGAAAGCATCTCAAAAATATTCCGGTACCATAATCCTTCATGGTAGAAGATATACCTGAAAATCTGGGATGAAATTTGTGACTCCGGAAAAATAGAAAGAAAAATAAGATGAATAAGAATTAGGAAACAATAGTGACACCGCAAAGTTGATTAAGAAAGTTGAAGATTTCTATGTGAAATAAAGCCCACATGAGAATCTCTCAATCCGAACACTTGAAGTAGAGTCTTAAAAGCTTTCTACCCCTAGGAAAGATGAGATAGGAGAAGATGAAAAGGTTGAAGAAGAAGTGAATAAGCTGTCTGAAGAAGAAATCTATAATAAAAATTTCATAAATGCAGAAGATGTTGAGGTAGGAGCTCAAAAAGAAGATATATATGAAGAGAAAATTATTCAGCTGTCTAACAGTGAACATAAATCTTCAGATGAGGAACCCAGTCCAAAAACTAATATGCGTAAACATGTAGTTTTATATACACCAACTAATGTAGTGGTAAAGATAGAAAAAAAGCTTGTAAAGTCGGAAGAAGCCCTAATGGATCAAGCAGAGGCTCTTAAGGCTCAAGATGATAGAATCTATTCTTTAGAGAATAAATCTAAGGATCAGGATCAGATTCATAAGTGAGCATAGGATGACCACACAGAGCTTAAGAAGCTCAAAAAAATAGTAAAGAAGCTGATGCCCATGGAAAAGGAAGGATACCTTTGTTTAAATATGATCTTTTGTTGTATTTTACATCCTTGAATGAATTTTTTCTGTCATAATGAAATGCTTGGTTTCATTTCATTTGGGTTTATTATACTAATATTTTAGGTACCAAAATTTATTTTCCATTCCCTCATATTTCTTTTTGAAAATCACAATGTGGGGGAAAGGAAAGAAGAATATTTAGTAAAGAATAAATGTACCTAAGTAAGGGTGAGTGTTCATCTAAGGGGGATTTTTCATTAAATAGTTTCCCATATTCAAGATATTGAAAAATATCATTATGGAAATATAGAATACAATCCTTAGTTTTCCAAAGCCTAAGGGAGAGTTAGTCGTATTCATCTTTTCCCATGTGTAAAGGGAGATAAGTTTTATTTTTTAAGCCCTTATGTTATTTTTTGTAAAGATGTTTGTACTTTCCAAAAACGGGAAGATTGTTGAGACAATAAGGATTCCTTATGAATTTTTCATTCCTCTGTGACTATGGATATTTTTGACTTAATAAATATTCCTTATGACTTTTCCATTCCTCTGTGTTTCGAATATCACAAACACCTTATCATAAGGAAAATTTCTTTTTTCCCATTTCATTACATTCATAAAGAAAATTTTCATTCGCCAAATAAATTTATCATTACAATGTTTTTATTGTCCATTTTTTCTAAGTATAAAATTTGGCTTTGTATCCAAAACCTCAGAATCATATAATAATTAGATATAAATCGATCTCATTTCGGGATCCAAATTCATGTTCCGAGTTCTCTGAATTCAAACTCCGAACTATTCTAAGTTCTGAATCCAATTTCTCTAAATTCAGACTCTGAATTCATATGTGTTCTGACTCCAAGTTCTCAAAGTTCAAACTCTAAACCCTTCTGAGTTTTGGCTCCGAGTTCTCGGAATTAAGACTCATAAATCCAATGAGTTCGTACTCTGACTACTCGGAATTTAGACTCTGAACACTTCTATGTTCAGACTCCGAATTCTTATGAATTTAGATTCCTAGCATTCTAAGTTCAGGATCCGAATTATTGTGAATCAAGATTCCGAATTTCTTTGAAATTCAGACACTGGAATTCTATAGCATTCAGGTTCTATTTTCCTTTGAAAACAGAATTTGAATATCCCTGTATTATAGACTCCTAATATTTTTTGGTTAGACTCCGAAGTTTTATTTCCTTACATTACTTATAGTTGAAATTGGTTATGTATCCATATTTTTTCTTACTCGTTTTTTGGTTATAAAATGATTTCATGCATTTTTTTTACAAACTAACCATTGTTTGAGTGACACGTGTACATGAACCTCTAAAATTCGAGGAAAAATATGACCGTTGAGTAACCCAACCGTTGAAGTTGTTCCTATAAATAAGAGTTCATTTGAATGAGCTTAGAAATTTTGCAGACCAACATTTGGAAGAACATACTTACATGCTGTTGAATTGATTTCTAGAGAGAGAGGCTCTTATAAACACTCAGGATTCATAAATAAATTCTGAATGGCCTGTTCAAACATTGCTTCATGCAGAATTGCATTTTGCAGAGGTGTGATTTCTTTAAAATTAAAGACATTGGGTGTGAAGTCAGAGGTTCCAATTTCCATACAAATCAAGGGCTTGCAGGGATAACAAGACAAATATCGATCTTCAAATTGAGGGATTACTTAGGTTTATGCAATACAGAAATTATTCAACGTATAAATCAAGAGACCTCTATCAAGGGTTGTTGGATGCCTCGTATTTGGGTTAAAAGTTTTACTACATGTTACTTGTAGTGTTTCATGTTTTTTCCTCTGTAATTTTGGTTTTTTAGGAAAGTATAACTATCTTATAATTCCTTATACTGTTACTCTGTTAACATAGGATTTTATAGGATTTAAGGTAGAATCTTTGTTGTTGTAATATTTTGTTATGTTTAACATCTGGAATCTTTTTTTCGAAATTACATTTCTGGAATCAGGAATGTTATTAGAACGTAAAGGTGTTTTGAATTTTCTTTATACAAAATTTCCTTATGGGTTTTAAGTATACAATTCACCCATCTTGTATATAGTATATCTACACCATAGTTGGATACTAAAATCTGTATTATATCTATCATTCAAATGATCCAACACAAGTACAGTGTAGAGACATAGTGGCTTGCTAAGACTTAATGACTATTGACAGTTCTGACTATGATTGACTCGACAGGCATTTTGGGGAGTGCCTTGGTGAAACGGAAGACCAACGGTGGGGAGCACCACAATGTGATGTGGCCGACCCACGGTACTCGAGAGGAGGAGTACCTCATCAGGACTTGAGGGGGAGGGCCTCTCTGGGATGTGGCAGACCCACGGTGGAGAGCACATATGTGTGACGTGACAGACCTACGATACTCAACAGGAAGAGTACCTCAGTAGTCCAAGGTTAGTGGGAAGTGCCTCTGTCTGACATGGTAGGCCCACTGTACCAAATAGAAGAGGAGTTCTCCAACATTCATGGTGTTCGATGTTTTGTTCAGAATGTTACTTGTTACTACACCTAGAATAAATCCCAGTTTGATCTGAGTTAGAACCTCTATGTTTTTCTCTTGATTGAGATGGATTACATGATAACTTAGGTATATGTATAGGAATTTACCTATGTATGGTTATCTATTGATTTCATACCATTTTGTTTTATCCTTGTTGAATTTTGTGAGACATAGAGGGTCTCGGGGTCCCTTCTGAGTATCATTATACTCGCCCCAACATGGGTTATGCACACACCTTTTTTATTTGGATGTAGATGACGAAAAGAATTTACTGAGGCCGAGAGTACCAGGACTGGATAGTACATGGAGGGGGACCTTACGAGGAGTCGGTACACGGAGGAGACGGACGGACGAGGAGTGCTAAGGAGGAAATCTGTACGTACCCTTCAAGTAAGAACCTAGAAGGATGACCCAATGGCTGAAATTACCTTTCCATCAGGTGTATTATATCACATTTTTACTTGTACATTCCCGTTGGGCTTGTATTATAGCCCCTTTTGCTTTCAGCACTCTTTTGTTATATAGTTTAGTTGGTGTTTCGTCCAGCTATATGCTTGCCTTTGTGTGTGTTTACATGTTATAAAAGAAATTCCTTACCATTTTTAGGGAATTAATCCATTGTTTATAGTTTCCAGCCCCTCGCCTATGGAAGGCGGGCTTGGTGTAGTCCCATCACGGGCCCCGGGATACGGTTCGTGACAAATTAGTATCATACGATTCGGTTAAACTGCATAACTAGAACTCTGATCTTTTCTATGAAGGAATAGTGTTAAGAGTAATGAGTGTGGTTTTTAGTTCATAGAGTCTAGTGTTTGTGCGGCGTCTGACGTATCCATACACCAGGTCCCAGACTTTTTATTTCTAACTCAGTGCACGAAAACACTGATTGCGTGTGTGTTTTTAGTAGTTTTATTTCTGATCTTTTGAGTCATCTCCCCAAGTATAACATTCAGCACAGCAGGTGTAACTTTTGATAGTGGAAAACATTTTTTTATAATTCCTTTACACAGACAGCCATTTAGTGTTATGAGATTTGTACGCACTGATATCCCACCGAGGGATGAGGCCTCTGTACATGGCCCTTTTCCTATAGAGGCACTAGCTGATGCACCAGCGGTAACACTCCCCATTAGTCCAACGATTCCACTAGCCTCAACATCATACGGTGCATACCGATTGAGCAAATATCATGAGTTCCAATAATAGAGTCCCCCTAGGTTCAAGGGATATACGGACCTACAGGTAGCGGAGGATTGGATGTAGGATGTGGTGAGTGTATTCAGACTTATAGGGACACCAGTCGATTTCATGGTGATCCTTACCACTAGCCTTCTACAGGAAGTAGCATGAAGATGGTGGATCGTGAAGTTCTATGTCCATGATGAGGTGATGCTTCTCTAGGTTGACTTCAAGAGCATTTTTGAGGCAGATTTTGTCCCAGGGACTCAGCATGTAGTGCGCATACAGAGTTTCTTCATCTACAGCCTGGCAGCATGACTGTAGCACAAAATTCAATGAGTTTCACTTACCTCTCACTCTATTCCACAGATATGCTGTGGGAACCCTTTATTCATGGCACGGTCCTTCGAGTAGGGACTCAAGAGAGAGATCAGGGCTTCAGTGATCTCACTCAGCAACCCGACGTAGGCCGGGGTGTTAGAGAGAGCCCTCTTCATAGAGATTTTCCTTGATGAGAAGTAACCAGTGGTGAGACCCACTACATGTCATTAATTAGTGGAGTATTCTGCAGCTGGGAGCAGACAGATATCACAGACCTCCATGGGGACCATACATACACATGGACTACCGCATGACTCAGGATCAGTTGTGCGGGGCACCTAAAGAGAAGCAAGTCATGCCAGGAGTGGGAAGTGTTATGCATGTGGCAGGCATGGTCACATGGCTCATGACTGTCAGACTCGCCGTTCAGATGATCAGAAGACTATCGAAGGACCTCCTAGGTAGAGATAGAGGCTCAAATGAGGATGTCTGTAGGGATCAGGAAGACGTGGTAGGGGAGTGTGTCGTACAACTAGTAGTGGGTGGCGATTTGAGGTGTAACCTCCACCACCACCTGGAGTTCTACCCTGACCGTAGGGAGAAGGTTGAAAGGGTATAGCTCAGCTCTAGGAAACTTATACCTATGATTATGGCACTCCGTAGACGATACGAGGTACGATATGTGTTTATTCCACTATAGCTACAGTACTTATAGACTCAGGTTCCACTCATTATTTTATTTCCACTTCCCTTGTTCAGAGCTCAGATATTCATACAGAGTTGTTGGATCCATCCTTATGGATAGAGACTCCTACATGATCAAATTAAATGATTTCACATTGGTTATATTAGTGTGACAATACTCTAGGAAGTGAGAGATTCAGTTGGGATCTCCTAGTATGGGCGTCGAGGGCTTACGACATCATCTTGGATATGGACTAGTTATCTACATTCCATGCTCTAATTGATTGTATTAGGTGCAAGGTGGGGTGTGTATGCACAGATGGGACCAGGTTTACCTTCACCAGTGAGAAGGAATCCTTTGTAGCGCAGGATGAACTTACCCAGAATAGAGTGCATATGATCTCTCAATAGTTGGTTAGCCTTACACTCGAAGCTGTTGATGTGGAGAGTCTGAGCTATCCTGTTGTGGTGGACCAGTACACAGATGTTTTCCCTCATGATATTTCTGGACTACCTCCTCACAGAGAGGTGGAATTTGACAATGTATTGTAACCCAGGATGGCACAGATATCTACACAAGCATATCGGTGGGCCCATGCGGAGAATTGTGAATAGTAGGTACAACTAAAGGATTTGTAGGGGAAGGGATTCATCTGGCCCAGTGTTTTTCCTTGGGCAACCCCGATACTATTCTCTAAGAAGGAAGATAGGAGCTTGAAACTTTTTGTTGATTATCGGCGCTTGAACCAGGTGACCGTGATGAAAAAGTACCCACTCCCGAGGATTGACAACCTATTTGTTCATCTAATGTGAGCACGGTGGTTCTCGAAGGTCAACCTCAGATCTGGATATCACCAGCTCAGTGTACGAGAAATAGATGAGAATAAGATGACCTTCAGATGTCAGTATGGCCATTAATAGTTCTTGGTTATGGCATTCTGCGTGACCAACACTCTTGATGTTTTCATGGAACTCATGAACAAAATCTTTTATCCATACCTTGATCACTTTGTAGTGGTCTTCATCAATGACATTCTGATATAGTCGACTACGGAGGAAGAGCCTTCCTTTCATTTTCAGGTAGTACTGGACACACTCAGAGACTAACAGCTTTATGGTAATCTCTTGAAGCGCCAGTTTTGGAGCTGAGAGGTTCACTTTCTGTGACATGTCATATCAGAGGCTGAAGTTACAGTGGATCCTGTGAAGATTGGGGTCGTACATGCATGGGAGCCACCCAAGAGTGTGACAGAGGTACGATGTTTATTGGGTTTGTCCAGATATTACCACAGGTTTGTGCTGGATTTATCCAGAGTTGCAGCACCACTATCAGCCTTGATGAAGAAGGGGCAAGCCTTAGTTTTGTCAGAGAAATTCTAGAAATGTTTTCGACAGCTGATGAAGAGGATGACTAGTGCCCCCATCTTGAGGCTTCTAGAGGTGGATGTAGGGTACGTAGTCTACTATGATGCATCAGTGCCAAGGCTCAGACGTGACCTGATGTAAGAGAAAGAAGTGATCACATATGGTTCTCTTTAGCTGAGGTAGCATGAGTAGAACTACACTACCCATGACATATTGTTAGCAGCAGTGGTCTTCGCCTTGTAGATGTAGAGACACTATCTAATGGGAGAATACTTTACAGTGTACTCTAATTAGAAGAGTCTCAGGTATATCTTACCTCAGAAGGACATGAACCCAATGCAGCAACGTTTTCTTTAGTTCCTCCAGGACTATGAGTATGAGATAGTATATACTCCTGGGATGGAGAATGTTGTAGCTGATGCACTGACCAGGAGGTCTGGTATACAGCTGCTAGTTGAGGTGACGGAGTAGCTAGACGATTTTCAGATATCCTTCGTGGAACATGATTAAGCATCTTTTCTACATTCTGTGGCAGTCACTCCCCCACTTCTTCAGCGAGTCAGGGAGGTATAGTGTGGGGATGCTGACTGTGAGGCATGAAGTGCTTAGATATCCACAGGACATGCACCTTATGGTTTGTCTGAATGTGGGGAGCACATCATGCTCTTCTGAGGATGTAACATGGTACTAGTATCACTTTAGGAGGAAGTGTTGAGGGAGTTCCACGCATCCCCTCTATCAGTACATCCAGGAGTGGGGAAGATGTACCAGGACCTCTGAAAACAGCACTGGTGGTCGGGAATGAAGAATGATGTAGAAGATTTTGTCTCTCGATGCCTCACTTGTAAGCAAGTTAAGGAGCAGCATCAGGTACTAGCAGGCTTTGTTCCGCCTATAGATGTCCTAGAGTGGAAGTCGGATGGGATATTCATAGATTTCGTGACCATAAATCCATGTTCATCCAAAGGTCATGACTTGATTTGGGTGATCATCGATATACTTTCCATGTCGTCCCACTTCCTACCGATTAGAGATCATGGTTTAGTACAGAGCATGGGAAAACTCTATGTGCAGGAGATTGTACGGTTACATGGAGTAACCACGACAATTATCTCTGATCGTGATACATGTGTAACTTCACGACTATGGAAGGATTTGGAGGGGACTTTTGGGGCATAGCTTCCTTTGAGCACCACCTTCCATCATCAGACAGATGGCCAGACTGAATGGACTATTCCGAACCTCAAGGAAATTTTGTGTTCCTGTGTCCTCGACTTTAGTCATAGTTGGGAGGATAACTTACCTTTGGTGGAGTTTTCATAAAACAAATATTATCACTCCACCATTGGGAAGACAACTTTTGAGTCATTATACTGGAGACCATGGAGATCACATTTCATTTGACTGACCCAGGGGAGTCAGCACTCGTGGGACCAGAGATGGTACATGCCACCACATAGAAGGTACAGATCATCCAAAAGGGTATGAAGACTGAACATAGTAGGCAGAAGACGTATGCTTAAAAAAGAAGGGGACCTCTGGAGTTCGAGGATGGAGACCACATATTTCTACGGGTCTCAACCTATCGAGGTCTATGGAGATTTGGGAAAGATGAAAAGTTATCTGCGAGATTCATTGGACCTTTTCAGGTTCTCAGTAGAGTTGAAGAGGTGGCATATCGCTTAGCACTTCCACCTCAGTTAAACCGGGTGCATGACATCTTCCACCTGTCCCAGATGAGGAGAAACGTGCATGACCTTCTCATATCATCAACCATGGAGAGATGGACGTCGATGATGGGGTGACTTTTACAATGGTTCCATTAGAGATTTAGGATCGACAGGAGCGAGTTCTTCATGGATGGTCGATACCTATAGTGTCCATTCGTTGTCCGTACAGGTACCTCTATAAGATCACAAGGGAGCGGGAGGCTCAGATGCGTGCTCAGCACCCCCACATGTTCTCTTACTTTTAGTTGTGGATTATGGGGACGTAAATCCTTGAGGTGGGGAGAATGTATAGTCCCTTAATTTACATGAACTTTTTTAATAAATGTAAATTTTACGAGTCTTTGAAAATTAAAGGCATTTGATTCTGAGGCCCGAAATGCCCCTAATAAATTTATGATCATTATATCGGTTACATCTAGTAAACTTGTGAGCAGGTTTTTCTAACTTTTAATCCAGTGCTCAAAATTGAAATCTAAGGGCACCATTTAACTCACAACGCTGTTTTTTTCTTAAGAAAACATTCATCTTGATGGCAGTTGGTCATGGGTGAAAGATCGTTTTTTTTGGTTTTTTGTGGAAAAAATAAAATAAAATAAACACATGATTTATTTTATTTTTGTTATTACCATCCTCCATGTGGATGTAGGTGGTGGGAACCACCAGACCATAACATCCCATGAGAGGTTATGGTGGTAGGTACCACCAATTCCTAACCTTCCATGAGAGGTTATGGCGGTGTTGACCACCGGGGATTAAACCCTCTTGAAACACCCCTTTAATTTGGAGAAAAACCTGAACTCCCCTATAAATGTATGTAAACCTCTTCAACTACCTCATTAATGTGGATGAGCATTTTGAGCATCCTACACATTAATTGTTCCAACCCTCCCCCACATAATTTTGCCAACAAACCACTTAATTGACCCAATTTAATTAATCCTATTTGAATTGTGCCGATGATTAAATTGGGGGAACACTTTTTATTATATTGGCTACCTATTATATTTTTTTGGTTTCTTCTTTTGACAACATTCATTGGAAAAGGAGAGAGAGCTCTTGGTGGGAGAAAACTCTCCAACGATGAACACGTTCTGGAAATGAAGAATGATCCATCGATTAAGAACGTCGACCACGACTTTGAGTTTCATCCTTAGGACTTCATCCAACAAGCGACGTTCTCATCTATGTCTAATCGAGGACCGTACGACCTTCTTTCACCAAATTCATGAAGCGAATGAGGTAGGAATTTATTTGTGTAATAATTCCTTCCATGTACCCACTTCTTTTCTTGTGGAGGTTGGGAACAAACATTACAGATGTTTATGGATTCATGTTCATGCTTGTTCAGTGTGAACCAGTTTCTACAACTCTAAACGCAAAGGGTGTGGCCCAAACAATCCCCGCCCAGCCCCTCCACCATTCATCCTTGGTATATTCTTCAAAATAGATAAAGGAATCCAAGGGGATAGAAGAAATGGTGCTGCCACCCACAGCCTAGCCGCACCACTTAGGCGAACCTACAACCTCGTCACGCTATCTCGTCCGACCAGCAGCCTCCCTGCACCAACCCAGCCGACTCGTCACCCAAGCCGAGTCGCACCACCTTTCGCTGAGCCGCACCACTATCCATCGAGTTGCGCTGTCATCCAAGCTGGGTCGCGATTCCGTCCCCCATGCCGAAGCACCACCATCCGCCATGTCGAGCCGTTGTGCCGCCATCATCTGTCCACCGACTACCGCTACTGTCCATCGAACGCTGCTGCCACTGTCTAATGATTTGCTCCCGTTTCGACTGGTTCATGCCCTTGCATCCATTCCACACCCCACGTGGTTGGTCCACGCCCCTCGTGGATGGTATGCACCCCTTACGGCTAGTCCACACATTCGCAATACCCCTCGGCCAAGCCGCCCTCAAGGCACCCTCTTGGCACTTGCGGGATGCGACAGACCCAACGGGTCGGGCCGTTTCGACCCGATCCAGGTCAACCCTTGCCGGGTTGGGTCGTGTCAGTCTGATCGGGTCAGACCGGACCCGAGCCCACTACGACCCATTTACCTTCTTTAGGACACTACTTTGGCACCGGAGGTCCAGTTGATGAATTGTCAGTGGTGCTAGAAATCTTGAAGTGAGATGGTCCCTCTGAGTGATACCCAATTGTGTTTTGGATTATGATGGGGAACGATCAGGTTAGATCGAGCATGAATCCAACAAGGCCCTTGAGACTAAAATGTTAATAACTCATATATTGAGCGTCCAGTTGACGTGTCGTCTATTACGTTGTCACCCCTATTACATGACAGACATTTGAGATACTTTTTTGTGGGACTTAGTGGCATTTGGAGTATCGATCAGTAGCTTGTGGAGTGGATCCTCTAGGAGACGAGGGAGTATAGTGTGGATTCCTAGTGGATGGAAGAGACTTGAGGACTGCTAACCATTTTGACACATAGTGACTCGACTGGCCATGTGGGGAGAGCCTTGGTGACCCGGAAGACCCATGGTGAGAAGTGCCTCTATGTTCCATGGCAGAACCATGGTACTCGACAGGAAGAGTACCTCAATAGTCTTTGTGGGGGAGCGCCTCTGTGTGATGTGACAGACCCATGCTGGGGAGCACCTCTGTGTGACACGATAGACCAATGGTACTCGACAGGAGGAGTGCCTCAACTGTCCAATGTTAGTGGGAAGCACCTCTATGTTACAGGGTAGGCCCACTGTACTCGATAGAGAATGAGTTCTCCAACAGCCAAGGTGTTTGGCGTTGTGTTCGTAATGTTAGTTGTTTCTACCCCTAGAATAAATCATGGTTTCTGCTGAGTCAGAACCTATGTGTTTTCTTTATTATTGATATGGATTACATGATAACTTATCTATATGTATGGTTATTTACCTAAGTATTTTTATTTATTGATTTCATACCTTTGTGTTTTATCCTTTTTGGATTTTGTGAAACTTAGAGGGTCTTAGGGTCCGTACTAAGTATCATTATACTCACCCCTGCACAGGTTATGCCCACACCATGTTGTGTTTGATGGATTCAACAGACAGCGCGGAATGAGGCCAAGAGTACTAGGACTGGACAGTACCTAGTGGTGGACCTTACAACGAGTCGGTAAACAGAGGAGACAGACGGATGAGGAGTGGTGACGAGGCGATCGGTACCTACCCTTCAGGTAGGAGCCTCGGATGATGACCCAACAACTGATGTCCCATTTTCACCAGTTCTATTATATCACATTTTTACTTGTACATTCATGTTGGTCTTGTATTCTTGCCCCTTTTACTTTCAGTATGGTTTTGATATACAGTTTACTTGGTATTTCATCCTGCTGTGTGTTTTCTTGTTTGTGTGTTTACATGTTATAAACACAATGACTTCCTAGTTTTAGGGAATTTTTTCCTCTGGTGCAAGTCTCCAAGCACTGGCCTATGGAAGGCGGGCTAGGGGTAGTCACAGAACGGGCCCCATGGGATGGGCGGTGACAAAAAATGACATTTAAAAATTAAAAACACCAAACCTAAGTTGGACAATAGATTTTATTTCTATACCTAAAAAGTTAACAACTAAATAGTATTTTCAAAACTACATTACAGTGACCAGATTACAATTATCATGGTTTTAATTATAATATTCCGCTATATGACATTTGATACATTGCTCAATATATTCATTAATTTTATACTTGAAGCCATTATCCCATAGTTTTACTCTACCTCCCTAACTTCTATAAGTATATATATATATGATGTAATGAATTTTCCAATATAAAAATCTACAACATTGATTACGAAAAATATAACATCATTTTTGAAAGTGGTTAAATTACCCTCAATGAATATATTGATATCATAATTCAATAAAAATTATTTTTTTGTGATATTTTGTAATTATAATCATTATATCAATATATAATGTCATTATGTGTATCACAAGACCTTCATATAAACATATGGGGTCGAAACAATATTCCAGTATTACTTATTTTGAATTAATGACAGATTAAGATATATTTATTCTAAATATTTTCCATAACATTAAATTTTCAAAATAAAAAAAATTATCAAAAAATATAAAAAATAAATGGATTAGTGTCTTTGGGGAGTAGCTTCCTACGATGTATATTTTATGCTACCATCAAATATTTCTCCATAATCCAACCGCACTAGAAATAAATATAAATTTCGTATAATTTATACTCAACTTGATAACATTATAATGGGAAATATATGAATGGGATATTCTTGAACACAATGTGTTGGAAAACATATCAACATGTATTGAAGGTGTAGATTAAAATATTGAGAAAAATTGACAGGTAAAGAACTATTTTATTAAAATGATATTGAAAACATAGATTACTTTATAAAGCCATATTTGTGTCCAATTACACTAAAAAATTCAATAATATACCATGGAAAAATAGATTGATGTTGTGGTAAAATATTGAGGATCATTAAATTATAAAAAAGCAACATATCATAAGTACCATGAAATGTAAAACTATGAGAAAACCAAATAATAGTTTTTTTCAATATATAATCAAATTATAGTATGTAAACCATTAATGTTAATAAATAAATGAAAAAAAATTATAAAAAATTTGAAATAATCATTATTTGTACGAAATTTATGTTATGAACAAATTTGTGCATTTCATCAAGATATGTTGTTTAAAAAATAAAATTATTTCTTTAATTTATTTTCTCTTTTGATAAAAAACATTTATCAATGGCCTTTTATGGAATTAATCAAATCTAATGGATTAATCTTTCCCAAATCATCTCATCAATTTTTTAGACCCAAGCTATCTTAGGGATTTATCTTATTTAATCTATCTATAGGAACTATAAAACCCAAAAATCATATAATAATAATACATACAAATGTATGAAATATAGAAATATAATTTAATAGTTGAAAATTAGAAACAAAGGATTTATAATTCACATCATATTATTTCTAATGTATATCTCATTATGGGATAACAAAAGTAGATCTGTTGATTCTAAAAAAAATCACTTAAATAGTGTTTTTATTTGAGGTATTTAGGATTTGATATATAAAACAAAACTCAATATAGTAAAATATATTATAGATATAGATTAAAATGTAAGATAACTTTAAAATAATATTCAAGAATAATTCCCTACTATTTTATAAAAAATATCCATTAAGTTAATAAAACTATCCTTCGAATGATAAAAAAATATTTTATTAATCAATATATAAAATGAATGCTCATCAATGTATTCAAGAAATAGTCTCAATGGATTGAGAATTTTAAATTTAGTTTTTCTTAAATTTCAGTTTTAAAAATAATATTCAACATGAGGTCCTTGACAATTACATGTGTATTTAAAAAAGGTAGGGTGAATGTTTTTAAAAATCATTACATTTAATAATAATCAAAAAATTTATCCTTGAAAACAAAATATAATATTCACATGATTAGAATTTTTTTTTAAAATAATCTAAATTTAAAATGAGTTTCTTGTTAAATATATTATAAAAGATATAATGTATGTAAATAAGAAATGTGGGGTCAATGATAAAAAAATTCATTATTTTAAATATGGAAAACATTTATAATATTATAGAATACCCTTATTGAAGTCCATTGTTGGAAAAATATTAAGAAAACATCTTTTATTAAATATGTGATGATTAATATGAAGGATTCTTGGGATAAAAATAAATATTGGTTCCAAATATAAAATAGAAAATTTGTGGGAGATGTGAACATAGAAAATGAAGTGAATATTTTATTAAATAGATTCATGATTATTATATTAAATTGTTAATTTTTTACAGAGAATATATTAATCAGGTGGATTATTTGAATATATAAAACCATTATCCATTACTGGGAATTAAAATCATAAAAAATCATAAGGTAGATAAAATAATTAATGAATGATTCTCAAAAATTAATATAATAACTGAATGAAATGAATTTGGGATAAAAATATCCTACAAAACATTGTTATAATTTGAATCAATGGACAATCAAAAAATGAATGAAATATTTTTATTTAGACACCATCATATTTTGGAATATGGTAAAATTCATTCATTGTTAAGTAATAAATCCATGTAAAAGATATCATGGTTTAAATATAGAAAATTTATTATGAAATAAAATTTTATACAAATAAAACCTTTCAAAAAATGTTAAATAATCGTAATTGGAATTAATTTCATTGATAACATGGTATTTCTAATGGATGAATCCGTAAAACTGAAAATAATATGATATATTGTTGATACCATATTATAATTAAATTTAAAGATGAATATAGAGTGAAGATAAATTTTAGTTGATAAAAAATAAAATAAATTTGGGTTGTTATCTTTATAGGGATGTGAAAGACCCATTAATTAAACGGTGAGAATGATATTTTTGTAATTATGTTCAATTAATATAAAGAGATAAAATATTCCACATTAAATGAAAACATCAAAATGGAAAATAATAAGGTGAAGATATGGTTTGGTATATCCACACATGAATAAATAAAATTGATTCAACTTTTTAATAATTTTGTCCATATACACCTTTAGTAAACCAATTTAACTTGGGGGGGGGGAGTATCAGGGTAACTATGTATTGCCAATGTAATTAATTTTTTTTAATTAAATGAAATGTAAATTATTGAATAATTTTTCATTCTATTATATAATACTAAATACATATCATCATAAAAATTTCTTTGTGCAAAAAAATTAATTTTATCATTATTTCATGTAAATAATAACATCCAATTCTTAGATATATTATTTTTAAACATGAGATTTATTTCATTGATAAATTCATCAATATATTATAATTTAATTATATAAATTTAAATTTTATAACAAATTATATTTATTTATATCTAAGTTAAATCTAAAGAATAATTTTTTTGAATAATATTCATTAAAATGTATAGGGAAATGTATAAATTATTTGAAAATATTTCTTATGTTATCAATATGTAAGTCGTTGTTTTTCTAATTTATAATATTTATAAAAAATTTATTGTTTTACATTGTAAATAAGTGACACATAACATATTTTTGCAATGTTATCCACATTTATTATATACTCCAAAATTTCAATCCTTTGAAAAAATATGATCTAATTATTATCATACCCTTCAATATTCATCCATGTGTATATTATTAATAATATTATTTATCATTATCATTAATTAAAATCAAATAAATATGTCAAATTAGCATTAAATACGGATTCATATTTCCAACATGTAATATAACTTAAAATAATAAAAAATTATAGTGAAATTATTTTCTAGTGAAATATCATTAGTAGTAGTAGTGAATTAAAATTTCAATTTTTCTCAGAGAACATTTTGATCATGGGGTTTGGGTATATAGTAAAAAACATTTTTAGATTGTTTTAGTGAAAATATTATATCCATGGACTTATATGCGTGTCGAAATATTTATTCAATAATGGACTATATATCGGACGTCATAGATTAATTTTTCTATTAGTCTCCCACTAAAACACTATAGTTATTATCAAACATTGATACATTATTTAACAATAATTATTAATAAAATTAAGTTGTTATTATTTATAAATAAATAAATGTATATTTAAATACATACAATCAGGTTTGTATAAGGCCCTAGACATAAACATAACATAATCATGAATGAGGGTAATAATTTTAATTCATGTTCTTTTTAACTTTATAGTGTTAGATAATTAGGTCATAACATATACATAACAACCTGAATATTACATGTAGAAACTTCTACACATTATCCATTTTTTCTTAAAATAAAAACTCTTAAAAAAAGAAAAATGTTCTGTTCTATGTTTTAAACAACATCAACTTTCCATTAACCCATCATTGAACCTATTAAACTTTAATTCATGTGATAAACATTTCAAACACTTTTGATGTGAATAAAATTCTCAATATGATATACAAAAAGAAGAAATATTGTTAGTTTTTAAAACAACATGTAAACCATGAGTAATTTATCATAATGTAATAGTTTTCACCTTAATGATTTATAAAAACACTCAATTGAATATAATATCATTGATTACACTTTTTTGTAGCAAAAAGATTACATTGAAACCTATATAAAGAAACATATAACATATAAATGTAACTTGAGACACAAACATACATAAATGGAATAACCATATGGTATACTTCTACACATATAACTAAATGGAATAGTCATACGACTGACTTCAATACCCAATGAATTGAAAGCTATAATATAACCCACCTTCCTTAGTTAATCACATAACCAAACATAATTTGTTTAACACGTTACCACCCTTCAAATATTAAAATTCCATTATAGAATCATCACATGGAATAGATTTCAAATATCATTATTTCATACATAAAATTTGATTTGCAATCACAAGAAATAATTTCATGATATTTAAATAGTAAATACCCTTTCAAAACAATTTTCAATATAAAAATATGTATAAAGGGTATATGGAAATTATTTCCGTTTGAAAACATCATGTCTTGTTTTGGATTCCTAATATGAAATAATAATTACAGCAGCGGAAAGGTCGTTGTCATAGGGTACCGTAAAAATAGACATTCCTTTTGTCATTTAGTAAAAATATGTATAAAAAAACCATTTTGAGTGAAATTAAATTTTATATTGGTATATACACCATATACAATAATATCATGTATAAATCAAAATACGCCTCAATGAAAAGAGATTGAGACAAAGTCCCTTAACTCAGGTCTGACATGACTCATTTTTTAATTATCTTCCTGAACAATAAAAATAATTAAATTTATAGTTTCATCAAAATATAATTTATATTTATTATTACATATATATCACTTAACACCTTTCTATAACAATTAGTTAATTATATGAGTTCATATCGGAATTTTTTTCAATGTTCGTAACATGAGCCCGGAAGGATCTTGTTATAATTATAAATTTTCCATGTGGTCAAAATTCTATTGTCAAAAAATGACGATCATGATTTAAATATCATATATATCATAAGTATCTAATATAAATTTATTTATAATAGTACATAACATTTGGATATAAGAAATGAAATCCTACGTTCATAGAGATGGTAAGACGTACCTTTGAATGAATTTTAATTTCATTTCATTTTTCATATTTAAAAGAATTAAAACTAAATGATAAATATATATATTATAATTAAATAATTTTTTATTGTATATATATGTTCCATATGTTCAGTAATTCAATACATTATACATTCCATGTATATCATAAACAAGTCATATCACTTAAAGGAGGAGTTAGTCCGCACTTCCACAAATGAAATTATCATATTTATTAAACATGAAAAGACAAAATATATGTTACAGATGACAATTATCCTTGAATAGAGATAAAATAAATATCAAATATATCCTATATAATTTCATTTCCATCATAATGGAAACCATTTTAGGTGGTAGGGAAAAATCATAGAATCCTTATTTTGTGAGACAGAAGGTCGACGTACCCAGAAATAATATGTTCGTATCCATTATATAAATCTATGTATAAGTTTAGTCAGAATAATTCACATTATAAAACCTATTATATTTATAATACTATTTTAGTTATAAAAATAAATAAAAATATGATCATAAGTAGTGGAGAAGGAAAAATAATGGAATGAATTAAGAGGGAAGACGTTACCACAAATCAGCTAACTTCTTGTGATTTGAGGCAAAGGGATATATATAAATCCACTCTTCCTAGAGAAATGCTTCAAGTTGAATGATAAGGAGGGTGGGATCTTATTTGGGAATATTTTGGATGATCCAAAGGGATTGAGAGGTGTGAGTAATGGGTTATATGTGGTTCCCTTTTATAAGAGGGAGGAGGTGCACTTAAGGAATATCTGGAATTAATATTTTATTATAAATTCTATTTCAAGTATAAATTATTCCAAAATACTATAGTTATAATATATGAGGGCTATAAGTCGAAATAAAATCATCCAATAATAATTAGATATGATTGTATATTTTTTAATCATTATATTATTTATTTAACCATTTTTACTCTTACCATTTTATCAAGCATATAACACATCGATAATCAAAATGGTTTAAAAAACATGAAAAATATCCAATTAAAGTGTGAATAATATAATTTTAGACTAATGATAACAATTTTGATGAATCATATATATATATTATAAGTTTATAATATTTAGTAAAAAATTAATTGATTTAAAAACACATTTTTGTCAATTTTTATACTATTCTTATCATGACTTATTAAAAATCCCAAAAAACATGATTGGTTCCAAAAAAACATAATTAATTAAATGATAACAATTCATAATCATCCATGAAATTATTTTATGGTATAAAATGTTTCAAAATATATTTATTATAGTTTTTATAATCTCATTTATTTGAAACAGTGATTAATAAGGTAATCACAACATCACAATTGTCTCATAAATAATGTTTTTTATTTAATTTCTATAAACTATAAATAAAATAAAATGATATATGAATTTTTAATTTATTTATAATTAATTTTTATAGTTAGGAATATCACTTATATTACCCAATATAATTTTTCTTTTTAAAACAAACATGTTTATGATATTTTTTTCTTAACATTAAATTAAATGTAATTAAATGTATTTTTCACACACAACTAACTCCATGGGGTCCCCCAATCGACCCAAGGATTCACATGGTCAGAAATATATAATATACTAATGTTAGAGTTTCTATTACAGTTATTTTGTTTTATTATAATATTATTTTTACCCTTATTTTACTAGATTTACCTTTTTTACATTGGTATATAAAATATTTAATAAAAGTATTATTCATAATATCTAAAAATAAAAGTTACCTACTACCACAATCTAGACCTCATGATTCTAAATATGGAATCCATTTTTCCATATTCAAAACAGAGAATTTTTAGAAATTAATATATAATTGTTTTTCTTTATCATAACCAAAAAACATGATTTTAAGAAGTAAAAACAACAAAAAGGTTCATATGTACATAAGTCCAATGTCAAAGTGAAATTAATTACAATGAACATAATTGGTTTGAATGATAATAAATTACTCTAATTAAACTTTTAAACCAATTATGAGGACAATCCAATAATATAAATAATCTAGATGAAAAGTTATTTTTAAGTTAAAATTCAGTATTTTTCAGCATTCATTAAAAAATGAACATTATCAGAAAAATAACAAAAAGTTAAAAAAAATATAAATTTTAATATCCAACTTCTAAATGAGAATTTTTTTTATCAAATAGATAATATAAATTTGAAATTAATAGATTATTAAAATTTTATCCATCAAAAAGTGATAAAACTACATTTTATAAAATATTAGAGTATTTATGCTTACAATTGGATTCATTATAATATTAAGGCTATAAATTTTATGGGAATAATTTATATAATTTTACAAAATTATTTAATATTAATAAGTTTTGTTCTGTTCATTCACTCCAATACAAAATCTTGGGGTTAATATCCATTTGAAATAATAATAATAATAATAATATTATTATTATTCTCATTATGACTCAACCTTGTGTGTAACATAAGATTAAAGACAAACCCATTGTTTTATGTCTCATACGCCATCAACCATAGAATTTCCTTTAATATAAAATTAATATTTATTTCACAAATATTAATAAATATGAAAATTTCACATTCTTTATTTTCCATGGATTTATATACTTATACTTTTTTGGAAACTGTATCCCCTCAATTTTATTAGGTTTTAAAATAAGTGGGGGTATTTATCCATCAAATCATTTTCGGATTCTCATGTTGCCTCTTCAATAATAAGGTTTCTTCACAAAACCTATACCTGATAAATTACCTTATTCTTCAAAACATTCTCTTTTTAGTTATGAACCCAGACTAGTTGTTCCTCATAAGATTGATTCGGTTCCAACTAAACTATCTCTAGACACAAGACATGATATGGTTCTAGCATATACATTCAAAACATTGAAATATGCAAGAAAATTCTACCTAGGATTGACATGTAGGTAAATCCACTATGAAGAAAACTGATCCAACATTCTCGAAGATTTCAATTGGTCCAATGAACCTATAACTCAACTTTTCCTCATTACCAAAACACATGAAATTTTTCCATAGAGAAACATTGAGAGTGACGTGATCACCAACATTATCATAAAGTTCCTTCCTCTGATTGTCCAAATAGCGTTTATTCCTTTTCTTTGTTGTCCTCATGTGATTCTAAATTAACTGAACAATTTTTCTGTGAACTCATTTATTAATTCTGGTCCAATCAACATTCTTACACCTACATAATCAAAAAAAAATAAGGAGTTAAACACCTCTTTTCATATAATTCCTATAATGGTTCCATCTATATACTTGAATAAAAACTGTTATTATAGGAAAACTAAACCAAATGATGTTGTTCCCAACATATGAGGTAAACCATTGTAGAAGCACATAACATATCTTTCAATGACTTAATTGTTTGATCTGACAACCCATATGATTGAGGATAAAATGTTGTACTTAAATTAATTTCAGTACCAATGACTTATAAAGGACCTTCCAAAAGATAGAAGTGAGCCAAGGATCGGGATCAGATACAATGGAGAGGAGAACTCCATGTAACATGACTATCCCTTTAATATAAAATATAGAATGTTGATCTAGAGATAGAGTACCTTGAATAGCAATTAAATGTGAAGAATAATTCAATCAATCAACAGTATCCCATATTAAATTGCTACCTCGAGATGTCTTTGGTAATCAAACAACAAAGTCCCCGGATATACTGTCACATTTCTATTCTGGCATCTGTAATGTCTTAAGCATCCAATTTTGAAACATCTACTCCTCTTTAACCTGTTGAAAAGTCAAAAACTTCACACTAATATCAGTAATATAAAATTTCATTCCATCCCACCAATAATAAACATAATGATCCTTGAACATCTTAGTAATTCCGAGATGAACTAATAACAGATAACTATGAACTTCATATAAAAACTATCGGTTCAACAGTGAATCACAAGAAACACATGGTATCTTCAAAACTCTAAAAATAAAATCATTATCAATGTTAAATTCAGGCAATATACCCTTTAGAACCAACTCTACCTTCTTCTTCATATCATTGTCTTTCTTATGGTATTAGTTAATTCTATCTAAGGCAGGTTATTTCACTGACACTTGAAACAAAATATGGTAATTTACTTCACAAATAGCATTTATGAAAATGTTCATCAAATAACTAATCAAAACATCTTATTCTAAAATTATCATGGTTAATGTATCATTACAACATCGCCTCAATGCGTCATCCACTTTATTTACCTTTCCAGGATGGTAATGGATCATGCAATCATAATCCATAATTATTTTAACCTTCTCCTCTAACTGATTTTTATTTCCTTCTATGTTAATATATTCTTCAATTTTATTGATCATTATATATTTCACACATTATATCATAGAAATTATTCCTCTAAATTTTAAATAAAAAAACAACATTAGATAATTCCAAATTCCATATAGGGTAATTTTACTCATTAGGTTTCCATTGACATGAAGCATATGTAATTACCTGATAATTTTTCATAGGACACAACAATTCCCTTCCAACTAAGAATCACTGTAGATAACAGAATCACTATTTCTGGAAGTTAATGCCAATACTAGAGCATTCACCAATCTCCATTTCAATTCTTGGAAACAATCATCACATTATTTTATCCAGATGAACTTAACACCTTCTTGAGTGAACATAGTTAGTTGGCTTGATAACCATGAAAAGTTATCAACAATCCTTCTGTAATAGCCTTCCAAACCAAGAAAACAATGAATCTTGGTTATATTGGTGGATCTTGGCCATTCATCAATAACATTTGGTTAAAAAGATAAAAATTTATGCCTTTTTTGGATGCATTGTGACCAAGGTATGAAATATTTTTGTAACAAAAACACACAATAGCTAGGTCTCCCAAACAATTTATTTTTCCTTTATGGAATGAAATACAACTCTTAAATTATTTTCATGTTTGTCTTTATTTTTGAAATATACCAAAATGTCATCAATAAACCAAACCAAAAACTTATTACAAAACACATGTAAAATTATATTCATAGGATCCATGAATATAATAAGAAAATTGTTTACCCAAAAGGCATAACTAAAAATTCATAATGGCCATATCTAGTATGAAAGGGTATATTCGGATTGTCTTCTTCCATTACATTATATTGATGGATCCCTGATCTCAATTCAATCGTCAAAAAATAATGAGCTCTCTAGAGATGATCAAGCAAATCATTGATATGAGGAAAATGATATGTGTTCATAATTTATATATTATTCAAGGCACTATAATAAATGAAAAGTTTCATTAACCATCTTTCTTTTAAACAAACAAGACAAACATACCCCCAAGATAATTTATTAGGTCTATTGAATCCTTTATCTAACTAAACCTGTATTAGTTTCTTTAACTCATAATGTTTATTTTGTGTTATTCGATAACATGGTTTTGAAATTGGATTATTATTAGGAACTAGGTCAACTATAAATTTAAGTTCTCAATTAGGTTTAATACCCTGAATATCATAAAAAACATCATGATTCTCATTTACTACAAGAACTTCATTAATTTGAATAGTTCCTTTTCTTTCCTAAATATGTGCAAGGTAACATTCATTCTCATCATTCACTAGTTTCTCAGCTTCATAATATGTTATTAGAGAAAAGGGTTCATTATTCTACACAAACAGAAAGCCTTTTTAAAAATAAACCCCATTATATCTACAGTCAACCATATCATGATAAATAGAAATCCAATCCATTCCCAAAAAACATCAAACTCTACTAGAGAAAAAACCACGAGATTTTCAGGTAAAAATTTTCCAAAAATAAGTACCTGAAGATTCATATAATTTCTTTTTTCCAAAACATTTCCCCTAGGTGTTTTCACTATAAGTTCTAGATTAATTTATTGATTTAGAATTCCAAATTTACCTGAAAAAATTATTATATGAAACAATGTGTAGACCATGAATCAAACAATATATTAGAAAAACTGAAAAAACAAAACAGAAGTACTTTATTGAACTTTATTTTCTTGTCACACATCAACCGTAGTAGTATCAAAAGTATTTTCCCCACCCATCTTCTTTTTATCTATTTGGTTTCCACCCTGGGTAATAAACTATGGACACACATTGGCCTAATGCCAAAACTCATTACAACATTAAAATCTTACCCCTACCTATTAATTTCCAGCATGATCATATTACTTACAGTTACCAGCAATATGACCAGTATTACCACAGTAAATACAATTTCCATATTTTGAAAGACATTATCTAGGATTATTTTTACGTTACTTCTCATAATATGGAAATTTAATATTTTTTAAGTGGGAAAAAGTCACCTTCCTACCACAAATTACATGATTTTTTTCAATACTATTTCAAAAACCATAAGAATATATTCCTCAAAAAATGTACATTTTAATTCTTCCCAATAGAGAGAATAAATATACTCATTATCCATAATATTTTTACCAATCGACCACCACTAATCTCATTCTCCTTCAAAATAATAAATAACAAATCAATCAATTTTTATTGTATTTACATCACGTAACCCTGAAAAGCATTTATAGTTCTTCGATTCACCCTTTATTTCGAACATGGTCAGATAATCCTCTAAATGATGGGGGATGTTGCCTTATGAAATGATCCACTATATATATGTTACTCTATGGATGACCTGGTTGATATTTTTCATGAATAACACCACCACTTATTTCCTAAACCAACTAATCCATCAATGCAATAAATGGTTCAGTTCTGATTCCAACTATCTGAGGTTGCGAATTTAGAAAGATATTCTGCTCTGTATGCCTTCCCAACATAGATTCCTTGTTTCCTCTGTGGAAAAAAATTCTAAAAAAAAAATTCTTAGACGAATCAACCTGAAAATCATCAAATTCTATATCATTTCAATTTTACCATAATGTAAAAATCATTTATGGATATCAAATTAATAAATTGTAACCCCTAAAGTTATCTAAATAAACCTCTGATACCAACTATAATTCCCAAGAATTATGTAATACATAATCATGAATTATGTTCATAATCCACATTGAGTATCTTCTCAGTTTTATATCTTTGTAGAATTAGGTAATGAAATATAAATATCATCATGAATATTATATGTAGAAAATTCTACTCAGTATCCATTTTTTCAATAAAATAATCTTAAAAAATGAAACATCTTTAGTTCCATGTTGTAAACATCATAACATTTTCATGATCCAATCCATGACATTATTCCACATTACGTCCTCTGAAAAACATTTAAAAACATGATATTAGCATAAAAATCACATTAAGGGATACCTGAAGAAGGAAAACTGTTAATTTTCGAAACAACATTTAAGCCCTGAGTATATTATCATAATGAAATAAATTTCACCTTAATGATGTAAGAATATCAATTCACGGAATATAATCTCATTTATTACCCTTTTTTTAACAAAAATATTTCTATAAATCACATTGAATGCAGCATATAGAATATAAAGGTAACTTGGGACATAAAAATACTTAAATAAAATAATGATACAGTCATCTACCAAACATATCACTAAATGTAATTTCTATACGACTAACTTCCATACCCAATTCATTCAATGTTATAATGTAACCACTCTTCCTTGGTTTATCATGAACCCCTATTCATTTTTTTTATCATGTAACCCCCCGACAAATTTCTAATTACCATTATATACTCATAACACATAAAAGGCTAAAAATATCTACATTTCAATCATAAAATTCCATTTGTAATATAAAAAAATATTTTCGAACTATTGAAATAGTACATCCACATTCAAATCCAATACCGAAATATGTAAAAGGGGTATATGTAATTTTTTTCCATTTGAAATCATCTCAGTCTATTAGGGAAGCCAAATATCAAATAATGCTCGCGGCGGCAGAATGGTCATTTTCATCATGTACATTAAAAAGAAACATTTTGTTTCTTGTTTAGTAAAACGCTATGTAGAGAAATATTTCCATTAAATGAAATTAATTGTAAAATGGGTTTATAGACCGTATAAAACCATGTCATGTATAAATAAAATTTACCAGAAATTATCTCTCAAAAAAGAGAGATCCTATCTCTCTATATGGAGAATGCTCTTGTAAAGTAGATGATGAAATATTTGGACATTATGATCTATTTGTAGCATATGGAAAGAATTATTATGTTAATCTGGGGTAGTTGGTTGTGGTGATATTTGATGCTAAAAAATCAGAGGCTTTTGATGAAGCCTTGACCAAGGTTGCTATTGAGAGTACCTTGGTTGAGGTGGGTGAAGGTGCAGTGGTGGTGAAAGAAGACGGACGCTCCTGCTTCTCGCAAGGATGGTATGGGATCTTCTCACGATGTGATGGTATGCGAGGCTATTGGTGGTTTTGAAAGTTTGTCTGTGTCGAGATAGTCTATGAGGGGTTCAAGTTTCATTGTTGCGTTTTTGCGCAGCGGTGACCTAGGGAGGTGTGGTGCATGATCGAGTCGACGAGTATTGGAGAACGATGATTGGTATGTTAGAGAAGATTTGGAGACATGTTGGCGATGGATGAGGAGTGTTTCATGGAGAATCTAGGATCTGGGCAGATTCCAAGAAGCTCTTTTTTTTGGAATGATGAACGGTGGGATGTTGTGTCCATAGGACATGCAGGAAGTTTGTATTCCAGCGAGTGGGCTGGGGATTACAACCTAACTATGGGAGAATCACTTGGGACATCAGGGATGACTATAGATGATTGATGCGGTGTTATTCCAGCAAGATTGGAGATGATAGAAAGGATAGGCTAGTGTGCACAACGTCCTCGAGATCTGACATGTGGGGGCATTGTGAAATACAGTTTGTAGGCATGTTGACTTGGAAAAGGTGGTTGCATGCTAAATGCCTACATAGTGGTGTGGGTGGGTAGAGTTGACCTTGATACTTGGGAAGGATGAGTGCAGTGCGTGGGGATGTTGGGTGTAGGTGTGAAGTCAATGTCATCGTGATATCTGCAGTACATGATGTATATGCATTGTTTTTCAGGTGAAGTTGATCAAGTTTGGTTGTTGTTGTATCTATGATTTTCAAATGGTCTACAATGGGGTTTTGTTGATCCAATTTTCATCTTGTGGATTCTTTTTGGTGAGTACCACATGTATTTTTGATTTTTTGACTATAAATTTATTTTGGTTAATATATTTTAGGACTTAGCATGCTCAGATCATGGAAAATATGCCTCAAGGAAAGGTGACTGACCCAATATCCCTTTCCTCATGTCGGACAAGACTCGTTCATTATTTAATTTGATTAATAATAAAAATCAATTAATTTTAACATTATTCAGAAAATTTTTTATTTTTATTATTTCATTTATATCACTTATTACATTTCTATTTCAATTAGTTAATTATTTGAGTTCATACCGGACATTTTGTCAGTGTTTGGAACTAGAGTAAAAAATGAACTTTTTCTAATTATAAATGTAATAAGTATTAAAACTACCATTTTCTACAGAATAATATCCATTGTTTAGATTAAATATGTTTCATATATATCCATTATATATGTACTTAAAATATTACATATCAATTTAATAAAAGAAATGAAATTCACAATTCATGGAGACGGTAAGTCGTACATAGTCATGAACACTAATTTAATTTTTTTCATATTTAATGGAATTAAAACTAAATGATACAAAGGTATATTATAATTATAGTTTAATATATATGTCATATATGTTAAATAAGTTCATTAATTCCATCCATTATACGTTACATGTATAGCATGAACGAGTAATATCACTTCGACAGAGCGGTAGTCCACACTTCCGTAAATGAAATTATCATATTTATATAACATGAAAAGAATAAAGGTATGTAATAAGTGAGAATTTAAGTATCATAGATATAAAATAAATATCACATATATCACATATAATTATAGTTCCTTCATATTGGAAACCATGAGAGGTTGTTGGGGAAAATCGAACAGTCATCGTTTCGTGAGGCAATAGTTCGTCGTACATAGAAATAATATGTTCATATCCATTAGATGGAGGTGTGTGTAAGTGTAGTTAGAATAAATTTCATAACAACAAAATAATATATGGAGGATACTATTTTTTCCTTATAGATATTGAATAGGAAATCATAGGGAATGTAGATAAAAAAATAAATTAATGAAACATGAGAGAATATGTTACCTCAAATCGGATAACTTCTTATGATTTGAGCCTAAGGGATATCATGAAATGAATCATGCCTTGGTAAAGGCTTCTATAAGGAATAGAGGGATATTGGGAGTATATTTGGGTATATTTTGGATGATCTAAGGGGTTTGAGATGTGTGAGTAATGGGTTAGAAGTGGTTCCCTTTTATTAGAGGGAGGAGGAGAACTTAAAAAATATCATGATGTATTATTTTAGTATAAATTCTATTTCAGTTATAAATGTGTCGTAATTCAGATATTTAAATGATAATATGAATATAAATCGAAATAAAGTAATCCAATGATATTTATATATGTATTAGAAATTTTATAATCCTTACCTTTTTTGTTTAACAATTGTTTACTCTTAACGTTTAATCATGCATTTAACACATTGAGAATAAAAATAGATACCAAATAATACAAATATCCAATTAAAGAGTCAAAATATAATTTTAGACATTTGATAAATAATTTTCGCAATCATACTATTTTTTTGGAATTTTATATTATTTTATAAAATATTTATTTATTAAAAAACTCATTTATGTTATTATTTATACGATTCACATCATCACTTTTTAAAAATATATAACAACTTGACTCATTCAAAAAATAATTCATTAATATAAACATAAATAATCTTAATCCTCCATAATATTTATTTATTGCATAAAATATTTTCAAAATTAATTTATTCTAATTTTTATAACATAACTTATTTAAAACATTCATTCATAAGGTAATGACTACATAACCATTCTGTCATAAAAAAATAATATATATGATTTTTATAAATTATAAATAAAATACCATGATATAGGAAATATTTTTAGATTTATAATTACTATTTATAGTTGAAGATATATTTTATATAACCACATATAAAAATAGTTTTAGTAAAGGATACTTGTAAGGGTTATATTTTCCGTAACATTAAATTAAAAGTAATTCAATGTCTTTTTCACGGACAGGTATATCCATGGGGTTCTAAAATAGACCCATGGATGTCCATGATCCGAAATAAATCATCCAATATTTTTAAAAATGTGTTATGGAAATATAATATTATTGAAATATTATTTTTACCCTTATTTACTAGATTTACCCTTTATCCATGTTAAATAAAATATTTAATGATGTTACTATTAATAATGTCTAAAAATAAAATTTATCAATTTAAAAAATTTGGACCACATGATTAAAAATATAGAATCCATTTTTCTAAATTCATAACACTATATGAGTATAAATTCATTTAAAATTAATTTTCGTAGTTAAAACCAAAAGGTGTGCTTTTAAGAATTAAAAAAAATCAAAAAATAAACATGTGTTTTCAACCAATTTCAATATGAAATTACATCCAATGAACATAATTATAATAAATGATAAATATATAATATAATTAAACCATTAATCTAAATAAAAGGAAAATAAAATCATATAAATAAACTATTTGAGAAGACAATGTTGAATTAAAATGCAGTATTTTTCAATATTCAATAAAAATGATCATTATCAAAAAAAATACCAAAATATTACCCAATATAAATTTTGATTTCTAGCTTCTAAATTAGAATTTCATGTTCAATTTGAGAATAAAAAAGTGACAAAAATTTGTTTTCTAATGTATTATCCATCAAAAAGCGAGAAAAACTACCTTTAAAATATATTAGAGTATTTATTCTTAAATTGAATTAATTATAATTTTAAGCACCAATGTTTTTTTTGTATAAATGTAAAAACATTTAACAAACTTGTTTAATCATAATATTCTTTGTTATTATCATTCCATCCAATAAATAAACTGGGTTTTAACTATGATTTTAAATAATAATATTATTATATTATTATTTTTCTCAGTTTGACTCAGCCTTGTGTGAAACATAAGATTTCTAAGAAACCCATTGTTTCAGGTCGGGTACACTATCAATCATATAATCCCCTTAAAATAAAATTAATATTTAATTCAAAAATATAAAAAAAATTAAAATTTAATTTTCTTTGTTTATAAGTGATGTAACATTTTGGATAGCGGTTAAGTATATTTTTTAAATGAGTGATTGAGAAGTATGAGACTGGGTAAACAATATTTAAAAATTCAACTTTATATCCACTGTCATATATAATGGATATACTTCATTCCTTGAATTATCATGTTAACATCTATAAATAGTGACAATTTAATACCAGGGTTATAGCTTAGAAGGATATTGTAATTGAAATAACCTCTATGAAAATCCGTGCATTTTAGATAAGAAATACATATAGTAAGAAAACTCAAACATCAGTTATTTTCCCTAACTATAAGATATTTTTTAACCGATGGCTTAAAGGATTGTGAATCATATTCTTCATTATTTAATGTAACAAAATATATCATGAATCATATATATGTTCCCTTCATTCCTTTTCTACTCTATAATTACATATAACATTTTAAAAATATAATAATTACATTATGTGATGAAAAAATTATCATATTTTACCATATTGATTAGTATTTAGGACCTATAGATGAATTCATATATCTTAATTATTCACATTTTCATTAAAATTAATATAGTCAAATAACCATAAATTAGTATTAATGCTTTATAGATCAATTATAAAATTTATCCCTGATAATATTTAAAAAAATTCATGATTGAAATTTCATTTATCAATCATCATCCATTATTTTGAATTATAAAAAAAATCAAAATACCTAAACAAAGTAGTACATATAGACCAAAGCATGACTATAGTGAAAATAAAATCAGTATATGACATAAACCAATTCACAATATGAGTATCATTGTTTTCATGAATTTTATTTAAATAAATATGTATATATATATAGTAAAAAAGATATTATTCATCAAATAATAGATTCACACTTGGTACCTATTCTAATTCATAAAAGATAAATATACTATCTCATCTCATGATATGTGATATATAACACAATTTTTAATTTGTATTAATGAAAAATTAATAAATAAGATATCACTTCTATAACCATTAAAACCATATTGTAAAGTCTACCCGTTGAAAGGTATCTCCCAATAGACTATAAATTCAAATAACCTCTTCAAGGATTGGATAAAAATGATTCATTCATGGATGATATAATTTTAATAAAAAAATAATTTTTAATCAAAATTAGAAATTGTAATAAAAAAGTAATTTTGAAAAATAAAAAAATTACAAAATAAATATATTATTTTATTTCAAAAAATAATATTTAGAACCACATTAAGATACAATCTACTCAAATAATCAGTCAAAAAAACATTATACTATTATTTAATAATTTCTTTGGGAATACGGTACACAATATGGAATGTCTTTCAAGGATAGGTGGTTGAAATTCCCTGTTTCCTACATTTTTTCTCAAAGTCATATATTTTTTATTTTTGGAATAAAATATATATACTTGTGAAGGAATATACATTATAATAACAAAAGAAAATTTTACAATTTCTCGATAGACATGTAATACTATATTTTTAATTTCAAAAAATATTGTGTTGAATAATATTTTTATATAAATACATTGAACTAAAATTCCATGATCAATTGGGATCCAATTTGTACAAGTAGATATTCTTTGTGTACAACCAAATGGATGAATTTTAAAAATCATTGGCTGCTACCGTTCACTGATATGTAGAAATACATATATGAGTGTACATAATCTATATGATAGGAACACTGAATAATTCAATTACAACATAAAATAGTCAAATATGGGAACTAATATCATACTAAAAAATAACATATCTAAGATCTAACCATTTCATCTATCATTATAAATAATCTATCAATGAAATTCAATAGCATATACCCCTAAGAATCATATATGACAACATTATGTGTTTAATGAAGATACACTTTTTGTATATTATATACATAGAGACCAAAATTTGGGGAATAAATTACCTTGTAGATGTGAGTGAAAAAATATGTCATATGATTTCATAAAATAATATAATGGGATTGAAAAAAATACCCTCAAATAAAAAATCATAGATAAAAAAACATCAAAAATACAAATTAGATTTTGAAATAGAGAAAATGAAATATATTGTGTAGTCAAAATTCTATAACATTGATCTAACACTTTTTTGAACACTATGATTGCAATAATACCAAGTGAGAAGTAAGAATATGGTATGATAAATACCCATTCTATGAAAAACCACCCAAACTCTTGGAATCTGTAGTAGTGGAACCATGCATTAATGAGCTTAGTGAATTCCATGAGGGATTACTGTCCTCATGAAGTACAAATATTCCACATCATTGAATGAAAATAAAAAATGGGTGTACTAAATCCTTAAAGAAAGAAATATTCTATTTTTTCAATTGAATATCATTACCCCATAAATTATGTAGCAGAGTAATAATATGTTGTTATATTATTGATCAATAGAGATTCTATAACCATTATCAATATAGATTAAATTAATATTGGATTTATTAGGGGGTGTCAAACATAATAAACTATTTCGGGTTCACATTCCATGTCATTCAAACATAATTGGGGGAGTACTCAAGCTCATTTATTCATTGATCATCTATTATAAAAATATTAAAATTCATTAATAACATGATTTATTAATGATTAACAGAAACATAAATAAAATCAAATGATGATGAATTAGATAATTGAATACCAAAAACACATGTAATATAAATTGGAAGACAATACATGTGATCTTAAATTAGTAGCTTGGCATGTATTATCACTAAATGTGTATGAATTTGATTCTATATAACTTGTTATTTTAGAGATATATTTTCTTGAATCAATGAATAATCCTGGAATATACTTCATGGATTTGATATTATCACTTAGTGTACATAACATGTTCTATCAATATATATTTCGGATATAAATACTGACCATCAATTGGATCATGCCGGGTCACAAGGGAGAGTCCTCACATTAGTCGGACCATTTCACCCCAAATAATTGTAGGGTCAATTGGATTGATTAATGATCTAGCTAATTATGAAGAATCATTAATATCTATTTTGTACATCGTTCGATTTGTTAGGCTGGTTAGCCTATATCACATAGTATAGTTTAAAGAAACTGTCCAAAATTTCACCCATTTTCCATCCCCTCCACCTAGTATATGATTACTAGATGACCCATAATTAATAATAATTGGAAAATAAAAAATAATGAACTTGAAACTCTATTCATATACCCTTATCACAACCCTATCACAATTTAATCATCAATTACAACATTAATCCATGATAATTATTATATCATTATAACGTAACATCATTATTTCTAGTATGATTTTTCCACATCAATTTACATAGAGTCACAACCATCAAACACAAATATTTTGGCTTCTCATGTCTCTGATATCAAAAAATAGTCAATTATATAATTTATAATAAAATTTTCATATATATTTTTATCGCACAATTTGTCATTTTTTCCCAACATTACTTACCTCACCACCACCAATATTTATTGACTGAAGACAAATTCATTGAACATCAAACCATTAATATGGATGGTGATGGATTGATAATCAAGGGATATAGATTGAGTTAAATATATAAGGGTATATAATAGAAATGTAAATATTCATAAATAAAAAAATATATGTCAATGGTTCAGTTTTCTTTATATACTTATAAATAAATAGGATAGACGATCAATTCTATTATTTATGTAAGATAGTGTGAATCTGAATTAAGGTGAATAATGAGGTAAAAATATGGATATTTTTAGGTCACAAATATAATTTTTCAAAGGGATTTAAATGGAATTTGTTTGAGGATGTAATTTTATACATGAGTTTAACAAATCATATTAAATTTCCTCTACCTCTGGAAATATTTTAGGGATGGTTGATACATTAATTGTACTATTTATATGATATTAAAATTCATCACAGTTTTTCACACATGGGATTCAAATATAATAACTGAAAATATTCAATATTCATTGATATAATTTATCATCATCAGAAAATATCAATTCTAACACATTATTAATTATTAATTGTTTTTTTAAAATGAATAGGAATGAATAACCAGGTCACTAAATGATACATATTTAGAAGTAATTTCAAATTAAAAAAAATTAAAATTAACTAGGCCTATATAATAATATATAATTCTCATACTTTGACGATTTATCAAAATTATTCCAATCATTCCATAGTAAATATAACAAATTCATTAAAATAGATAGTCTTTCATTAGTCCATGATCTTCAATAAGAATAAAAATGACGTTTTTGTGTCTATATATCTCTTTTAATTGGCCTAAAATTGATCATTCATCTTCCTCATTATATAAAACATATAGGGTGCATTATGAACCCACTATAGTAGTTTGGGTAATTAAAATATATAGAATTTTTCTTATAGTGGACCTGATTTTGAATGACCTACTTGAAATTTAGTAGAGTATTCTTTCGTAAATAAAATTTATCAGGGTGTATCTTAAAAATAATTTAATGAAAACTTGGTCTACATATATGAACACAACATACATTATTACTATTAAATTATGACTTTATATGGTTCTTTGATATCTTCACACACTACCACATCCCTAAAATATTTTCCAAAATCAAACACACCTACACTATTCTAATATGTGAACACTCCCCAATATTTTATATGATTAAAAGATATAAACATGGTATGTAATATGGTACCATGATAGTTTAAATTATATTATCTGAGTGGTAACTCTTCTTCTATGTTAGAATCTTATATAATAGTATATGATCTGATAGTTTACAAATATAAAGCATAGAATTTTACTACAAGTCCACTAAAACATAGATGGTCACTTATTTTTTGTTAGTATACCTAAAAATTTATTGTTATTATAATATTTAATTGTGAATAAGAATTATTTATCAAACTACTATATAACATGGATTTATAATAAACCTCCTTTAACAAAAAACCATCTAGGACATAATTATAAAATTATTATCTCATTAATATAAATGTATCTAATAATCATTATTAATCATTAGTCATAAATAATAAGGTGGTGGTATAATATGGTTACTATATAAATGATCACTGATTTATAATAAAGATATTTTATTAAACATGATGGTATGCTCATGACTTCAAAAAATATTAGATTACACATCCTTAGTGTAACATTAAGAGTTTTACTAAATCCTAATATGACTCAATTATCATTCCTCACTTATTAGTATGAGGGGATAGAAAAAACACTATAACAATATTCAAATAAATTAAATCTTATATTTTACATAATTAAAATAATTTAATTATTATATATCAAATATTATTTCACAACTAAAAACAATAATTATTATTTCTCTGGTGATTTTCAAAATAAATGGACTATTAAAAATTATTTCTACAACATATCTTATAAAATTCATGACACATGAGATCATACTAAATATATTGTAATATGTAATTCCATATTTATATGGGAAAAAAGATAATAAACCTCAGATTCCACATAATTTAAAAACCATATTAACTATTCTAAAATTTGAAGATCACAATATATTGAGAAATATGAACATGTGATAAATATAATATAAAATAAATTAAAATCTACCATTGGTGTCATCCATTAGGAATGAAAGAATGAAATAAATTTGATATGGATTATATATAACTGTACATAATAATACGTACAAATGAGACAATAATTATGAGCCAAAATTGATAACATATCATCATCAACATCATGTAAATTATTATTCAATAGAAAACAAGAATGGAAAGAATTGTTTGAGTCCCATAGAGATAAGACAATGAGAAATTCGACTAAGGGTGTCTAGAATGATGGAGGTGAAGGGAATACCCTCTAATATTATTAACCACATGAAATTTCAATCTATATGAGTTATAAAAAAATTAAACTATCTAATCCAAGGGATTCGATCGGGGAAAATTCATCCACAACTTTGTTTCCCTCCTTCTATGTATGGGTGACTTTGATAACATTTACATGCGACATAACATAAACATCCAGATCATGAATTATTGTTAATATGTATAACTTTATAGGATGAAAAATCTATAATCTTGATCACATATAATGTTATTATGGGGAGATTAAATCCATAATTAAAAAAAATAAACATTTGTACACTTATAAAGAAAAATATTTGTTAAAATTCAATCATTTTCTTGCATAGAATTATGAACAATACTAAAGAGAATTTTTTTTTGAAAAAGATTATTATATCTGGATATAAAAAATCTACCAATGCACTAGATGGACACATGAATACCACCCAAAACTTGCTAAAAATGAAATAAACTGTGTTATTATTTAAATAAATTACTCAATAAATCATTAAAATATGATTTATGAATATTTAATATATAGAATTTAAATGTGGCATCATAAAAAATGGCATAAAAATTAATAAAATATGTACTAGGAAAAATATATTCTAATAAATTATATTATATGTGAATTTATAGGGTCATTCATGCAATATATGTTCATATCATATAAGTATTATTAAGGTAGAGATGAAAATTAATGAAATTTCAGTAAAGTATTTATAAAAAGGCATTTTTTACCTTTTAAAAAAAATATATGGTAATATGTGTAGGATTTAGTGGCCTAAAACCAACTACATTATACATCAATCATTCATAAATACCATATCACATCGTGAATATTTTTCTATATGGAAATGCATGTGATATTGTCCTAAGGATAGCTGGATCAATAAAAGGTCAAACTGGATCACTATTATGATGAGAACATGGATGTTCCATAAAACTATTATTGAATATATGTTCTTGGGTAGGATTATGTTATTTAGGTTATATAAATAATACATTCCATTAGGGGTAAGTACTCATAAAATATTGAGGCACCTTATCATGGTATTCAACAATGGTAATATCAAGGAGGATTTTATGAAAATAAGAACCTCGAAAAGGAAATCCACATTTCATAGTGTAATTGGATGTTCTTATCTGCGGACCTGTACATTAATCCTTAGATGTTAAAATTGTTATTAATGGTTATTACAACACACAAACATAGATGATTGTTGAAAACTGTGATGACACACTGTTCATAGTGATGTAAGATATGTTTGGTGCATCAAGATTAATATTGCATTAATATATAATACAAAAATTATTGGTCACTTTTGTCCATAGAATATGTAGATATCTCTGGCACATTGATGGAATTGATATATCCTAAATAAATCCATGTCCATAGTAAGGAATGGATGAGTTCAATTCTAAAAAGTCAAAGAAAGAATAATCGAGCAGATGTGTTGATGGAAATAGCATGTAACAAAATTTATTTGAGATATTATGGAAAAGGGATTACATTACACGTTTAGGATTTGAAGGAGGTCACACATCATTGCCGCTATATCTTTTTTCTCTATGGGATACATGGATTGTTTCTAGATGCTAACCATTGACTTTAGGTAGGCTATGTATAATACAACTAAGAAGGAGGCCTAGAGGGTCACATACAATGTGTGTCAAAGAATATCATTTGATTATTAATTTAACAAGTTGAATAAAGATTATTCTTGATTATGGTTTAATTAATATTCAAGTATTCATGATTAAATTTATTTAAACACTAGTTATTCTAGTGAATATATTGTGTGAGAAATAATATATTTATTAGAGTGTGTGTAAATGATTTGATTTTGAGAAATAAATATCCATTATTCAAGGTATAATAAATGTGGTGGGGGAAATAATGAAAATTATAAAAAAAAGTACAAGATTTGAATATTAATATACACACCAAGTAATTTTTCTTGGAATTTTTGAGAAATCATATTACTTATTTAGTTAAATACAAATAGGTTTTATTCACTCAGAACATGTCAAGTAATAATAATGGTCAACTTTTATTATTAGACATGGGGTCTTACTATGAATTAAATGAAATGAATAAATGATTTCAGGTAATTAATTCACATTATTATTCTTTGTAATTAAAATCTCATTTAAATAATTGTCATTAGCCTAGACAATTTGGTTGGTTTTGAGAAAAAAATCTAAAAAGATCTGAAGCCAATAGAATAAAAATTTCCACCAAGAATTCTATAATATTACAAGATAGATCCTTCTACACTAGATCATGGAGAGATCTTTGGAAGCGAACCATCATGTGATAGAAGACATATATCACTAGTGAAAGATCTTACGTGCTAACACCCAAATATCCCATCAACGATATCCAGAGATACGTTGACCGAGTGTGGATCACCGATAGAGGAATCCGACAGTTGGCTTCTGTGATGTAATGAAGGATCACATCAGATCATGACTGGAAACATCAAAGGATAGATAATTCCATCAATATACTTCCCATCATTTAATAAAATTAATTATAACCAACATATAATGATCCTCTCTTTGGTTTTGGTACTCCCTTCCTTTCTCTCATTCTTCTTTCTATTAAAAAGATCAGGCGTTTTATTATCGTGACATATGTCGGAGAGATTTTATTTAATAAAAAAATTAATGTTGGGTATAGCTACCAACACAATTTTATTTCACCATGATTATACTAGTGGTTTCATAGTGGTCATATTGTTGACTATAATTATTTAATTTTATATTGACCATTTATGCATTTCATTAATTTATTTATTCCAATTCAATTTAATCATTATGTTAATCCATACAAAAAGAAAGGTTCCACATCTTTTGTTTCTCTTTCACCTTAATAATGAAATATTTTCATTTAATTTTAATTAAAATAAAATATTAGATCTCATCAATAGGTTCCAAAGATTCCTATCCATAAAACACCAAAACACACGACATGTATTCGACAATACATGCAATGTAGTCACGATTTAATGTGTCAGACTGATCCACCAAACCAATCCATGTGTTGAAGTCTTTCTATGTCTTAAATGAATAAATGAGTTGACCAGGAACAAGTGGAAAACATTTTCTAGATTACATGTCATGTAGTCCACTTGACCTAGTGTATAGTCCCTTCGGGATAGGGCTAGAACAAGTACCCCATATATGGCTTGCCCAGCTGGAAACCGTGTAATACAGATACAACTCAGTGTGTTCCTCACTGAACACACAATGTACCCTGAGGAAATCCAAAGTACATATACATTCCATAGCCTCAGAAATATACTTCGGATGGACGGTACACAATTGTAAACGCCATGTACTTTGAATGACATGCCGTGTACTTATCCAAATTACAAAGATTTATTAAAAATTTATGATATTATACAAACCCCTGAGACATGTGACATTGTGCAAGCTTAAAGCTGAGGCACAACACCAGATAGTTGTTTTATATATTTTTGTTAAATTTAACATCTATGTAATGTTAATTTCAACTAATTAGGTAGTTTTGAATGGTATTTCACCAGGTTTCCTCCAAGGTACAAGTTATGTAAAATGATAATTTCAAATGAATTTATTTTTTAAAACATTGGATTGATGATAATCTCAAGAAATATTCCAAAAATGAGCATATGATAAAATGATTTATTAATCTAAGATAATTATTTGATTTGTTCATGATTTATCATAAACAAGAATGATTAAATAATTGAATGATATTGTTATTTATGTGTAAATATCATAGCATGTATGTATAATCATGAGCTATACCATAACCATTGTATGGGATTGGTTTCAATTAAATTATTTGTTAAATTTAAATTTTTTGGCCTGTGAGCCTTTTATTAATTTATATGTAGGGCCTACATGCCCAAGTATTATGTTATATAAAACCTTGTTTTACCCCTCACCTATGAGTGAGATAAATGAATATGTTTTGGATGGTGCTATCAAGCTAGTGGTGGACACTTAGGATAAAATCCAAGGTGAAACAAATCCATGGAAATACCGAGGTTGATACGTGGAAAGTTGTAAACATGAACCCAAAAGGGTCAATGTGTTTCTCCCCTAGGTCATGGGTTAGTTTATCAACCGCTAGATAAACTATCAAATAGAAAAATCTCATTATCATGAAATATATTTTTTTGTTTTCACATTTATTTTTAATTTTTGTGTGTGTGTTGTCATGAAAATACAATTAATGAATTAAAGTATAATGAAAGATGGAACTAAAATAAGATGGGGTTATGGGTAAGTATTATCATAGACATGGTTAATCACATAAGTATATCCAAGTTAATATTAACAAATATGTAATAATAGATAATGAAATTCAAAATTTATGTATAAGGATAAAATACCTCAACGAAATATTAGGTCGGTATAGCCTTCCATAACCACAGTTAGAATTGAACCATAGTTCAAGGTGCTTCCCCAACCCCAGTTCGAGTGATTTCAACAAATGTGGATTTCTAATTTGACGTTTTGGTTTGAATTTACTTGGTCCACCTCAAGGGTATACATCCACAACAAGACATGGTGTGACCAAGAGGCAATGGTTGAGGAAATCCGATATAAAATTGTTTCCGGATTTGGGAGTCCCCTCAGCAGATCAAGCAACTACGACTTAATGCGGATGGAATTTGGAATACATAACAAAAACCCTTTATGTTGCTTTAATAAACCATAGACATGGTAATGATAAAGGAAATTCATATACTTTCCACTATAATATTCCGGCAACAAAATATTCTAGATGTCAATGATTAGGGCTATTAGATTTCGATAAAATAGTGGGACACTAATAAGTATTAAATTATATATTTGTCTCAGTTTTAAGATGATAATGTAATAAAATATTTCATCATCTTAATTATTAGAAATGAAAAAAAATTTACTTCAAAGAAATCATTATGAACCATACTCAAGTACGAAAACATTCTCCCAGGCCCAATTTCCATGATTTATATAGGCGTTTACACGTCATCCTTCAATAAAAGAGACCATTGTACGTGATGAAGGATCAAATTGATGTTGATCCTAGAAAAGATGCTACTAATGGAGAAATATCACTCTATATGAATCATATGGATGATTACATAAATGTCCAATGATTCATGTTGTCAACCATGTCTAATGAGGTTATTAAGAAACATGAAAAAATGGATGTGAAAAACATGATGTATTACATTAAGGATCTCAATCAAGAGAAGGTGAGACAAGAGAGATATAAGATCTCCAATGCTAGTTTAAAATTATAATTGGAGAGACTACTCAAGTTGGGACTCATGTCGTTAAGAATAATTTCTATATTGAACTCTTGGACATCTTGGGGATTATGATTCTGAATGAGTTGCATACAGATCTCATCTTATCATCACTACCCATGACCTTCTCGAGTTTTATTGTCACCTACAAATGCGAAAAAATGAGAAGAGTCCATTAAAACTTCAATACTGAATTATCCATGTAGATACAGACATAGGTCATGAATAACTCGTATCTATATGGTTTATAAGAATGGTAAGGACAATGAAAAGAGTCCATGGAATTATAAATGGTTTGAAACCCCAGAGCACCATCCCTCCATGAAGAGGATGATTCAGATGCAGGGAATGGAACAAGAGGCTATATATTTTTCTTATGGAATGCCAGGATACTGGAAGAGTAATTTCCCATAGAATCATGGGTATGATAAAGGTGTGTTCATTATCGAGTGTAATCTTTCCATTTATACACATTGGGTATTAGATTCCGCTTATGGGGATCACATCTGTATTAAAATTTAGGAATAATGTATATTTAGAAAACATTCTAGAGGATAGGTTGATCTTCGATATTCCAATAGTGCAAGGTTGGATGCATTATCCATTGAATATTACCATCTCTCATTACAAAATTGGATTCTTTTTGTTTTACATAACGGTTATTATGTTCTTAGTGATACAAAGAACATACTTTCAGTATCTTATTTTGATATGGATGGATTTATTTTCATGTGTGGAAATAAGGGTAGATTCTATTATAAGAACAACGTATGTCATGGTACGAAACACATAAATAATGGTTTGTATGTATTAAATTACAGAATCCATGTGTGGCCAATCGATATGGAAACAAACTCACCTGACTCATACATCACCCTATTCTGGAATCACCGTCTCGTTATTGTAATGAAGAAGAACATGAAAAATCTCTACCGATAAGATTATTTAGACTTTATTGAGATAAAACCACTTTATAGATGTCACCATAGTTTAGAAGGTAAAATTACCGATCCACCTTTCGGTGGACATGGTGAAAGGGCCATAGAGCTTCTAATATTGGTTCACCCGATTGTGTGTGGACCATTTCCAGTAGAAGACAGGTGTGGATATTTTTACTTCATTACCATTACTGATGATTTGAGTACATATGGATATGTCTACTTAATTAGGTATATGTGAGATTCCGTAGATAAATTTAATGTTTTCATGAATGAAGAAGAGAAACTTCATGGTATAAAGATAAGGAAACTACGATCAGATCGAGGTGAAGAATACCTGAAATAAGAGTTCCTCGACCTTTTATGAGAGTATATGAATTTATCTCAACTCACCCATCCATACACACCATAGTGGAATGGTGTTAGTGAATGTATAAACCATGCCTTGTTGGACATGGTGATGCTGATAATGAGTGATGAATATCATCGATTTTTCTTTTGGGGATATGCATTTCAAACTATAGCATTCACATTAATCTGAGTAACAACTATGTTGGAAAATGGAATTACATCTGAGATATGGATAGAAAGAAAACTATTATGGAACACACATGTGTATGGTGATGTGAGAAATTTTTAAGTCCTTATCAGGAAACAAACTAGCACCTCAGGGCATGAAACGTATCTTAATAAGATATCCCATGAAATCAAAAGTATATTACTTATATAATCCTTCAGACAATAAATTCACTGTCACCAGACAAGCTTTTTCTCTGGAGAGGGAGAACATCCTCAAAAAGGGAATTGGGATCAATAATGACTTCCACGAAGTTAATTCTCAAGATACACAAGAGTTGGAACATGAATATGTTACATACGTCCCCATGGAACAGGTTCCAGAAACACATGTATTGTGTTGGATCTCATGATAGGTAAGGTAAATATAGTGATCTAGTTTCTTAGTCACCGAGGATAGTGAATAAATATTGTGGAACAATGATGAACCTCTATCATACATGGAAGTAGTAGATAGCATAGAAGGTAAAATATGTCTCGAAGATATTAAATCTATGATGGATTCCATGTATCTAAACCAATTCTGGGTTCTGGTCGATGATCTAGTAAATGTAATGTTCGTTGGATGGAAATGGGTATTCACGTGAAATTTGAACATGGAAAATCAAATTGGCACCAATAAATCAAGGATAGTGTCCAAAAGATTCATACAACGTCAAGGAATTGACTATGATGAAACCTTCTCACCAGTTTCCATGTTTAAATCAATAATAATATTAATTTCTATATATGCATACCAAGACAATAATATTTTGTAGATGGTTGTCAAAAAAATTTGTTAATGGGATCCTTCTATAATATGATTATATGACACAACCAGAAGGGTTTGTGAGAACATGTGAGTCCAAATAGGTTTGATTGTTTAAAAAATCCATTTATGGATTAAAACAATCTTCCCGGTAATGGAAAATTAGATTTGATGAATCCATAATGGAATTTCGTTTCATTAAGAATGAATGTGATCCATGTGTTTATAAGTTATTTATTGGGAATGTAGTTGTTATAATAGTAGTATATGTTGATGACCTATTACTTATTGGAAACAATTTACCAGTATTCCAATCAGTTTATTACTGGTTGAACCGGTGTTACTCCATGAAGGACATAGGTGATGCATCCTACATTCTAGGGATCAAGATCTTTTGTGATACATCTGAGAGGTTTCTTGGACTAAGACATGGTACATACATTGTCTAGATACTAAATAGAATTATAAAGTAACAATACAAATGGGGATTTGTTCTAGTGGAACATGGACTACATAATTCTAAAAGAATGTGTCCTTAGACACTATTGGAAAATGATATGATGAGTATTATTCCATATGATTCAGCTATAGGATTTATCTTGTATTAAATTATATGTACAAGTCATGATGTTTCCTATACACAGAGCATGGTAGGATGATATCATGTAGAAATAAAATAACACCATTAGACTACTAGAAAGACTATCCTTATATATTTAAGAGGAACTGTGGTATGTTCCTGATGTATGGAGGAGACTAGGTGCTTGTCATCAGAGGGTATGTTGATGCTGGTTTTTATACATATTTGAATGATCAAAAGTCACAGTTAGGATATGTTTTCTATCACAAGTAATGAGCTTTTTGTCACAAACCATCCTCCGAGACCCGTTTCGTGAATACCCGAAGCCCGCCATCCACAGGCCATGGGATGGCGACTAGCACCGAAATTTGTATCCCATAAAAATGGGAAGGCATTAACATTATATCTTGTAAACACACTCAACCAAGTACACTCCATGATATGAACACAAGTTAACTTTATATAAAAAATATTGTTGAAAGTAAGAGGGGTTAGAATAAAAAAAAGAGCTGAAAATATAGAGGCTGGAATACATGCCCAACAAATAAGGTACAAGTACAATTGAGAATAAAATATGACTTATAAAAGACAAAGACAACAATTGGGTTGTCCTACGAGGTTCCTACGCGATGGCTAGGTAGATATCTCCTCCTCAGCACTCCATGTCCACATGTCTCTAATGCGTACCAACACATCGTATGGTCCAACATCAGGCATTGTCCAGTGTTGGTACCCTCAACCTTGATTAGCGTTTTCCGTTGTCTGCACCAAACACAACAAGGTTCAAGCAAAGCCTATGTAGGGTTGAGTATAACGATACTCAGTAGGGACCCTGATACCCTCAAGGTATCACAAAATTTACAAAATATAATCCACAAAGAATGTAAACTAGTGAAAACCGACTTAGTTATATTACCATACATATACCTATGTTATCAAATATTACCCATCTCTTTCATGAAGAAACACAAGGCCCAATTACTTAGACAAAGTAAAACTATTCCACAATGGATAGATTACCATGGAGGTATGTACCACACAGGTACGCCCCATAGAAGAATGCCACAAACGTATCACAATAAAGGTAAGTACCACATAGGTACACCACACAAAAAAATACGACAATGGTAAAGACTCTGCTCACACCAGGTATAACATAGAAACATTAGTAGAGATGACTATATGTAACTACTAAATCATCTTACTCTGTTAAGAGGAAGACCCATTAAGGATCCCAAATTACATACCCACAAAAGATCCTAGTACATCGTCAGACCAACATAAGATCCTAGTACATCGTCACACCCACACATGGTAATAGTACATCGTCAGACCCACACATGATCATATTAATCATCATACCCACAAAAGATCCTAGTATATCGTCAGACCCACACAGAATCATAGTACATCATCAGACCCACACAAGATCATAGTAAATTTTCAGACACACAAATGATCATAGCACATCGTCAGACCCCCACAAAATCCTAGTACATCGTCAGAGCCACAAAAGATCTGTTTTCTCATGTTACAGCAGCCTACAGGGTTCCCGAACTAAGCTCATTAGATTATGGGAGGGTCCACTCCTATAGAAAAAATTCTACAATCCAACTGCCACAAGGTCCAACAAAGAAGTTTCCCAAAGGACCACCATGTAAAAGGAATATAAATACAACAGACGGTGCATCAATCGGCCGCCCGGTCTATATGTTATTGGCATTTTAGTCCCAAGGGCCCGATTGGATTCGTGTTTGATCCAACTTTACCAAACCACAGATTTATCCAAAACTGCAGTGGGGTATTTTAAAAGGATCGTCTTGATCCATGGTTTCTGGTTCCACATTCGGTTCGTCAAACGGATGCCCATAGATCATGATATGGTCGAATGAACGAAAATTGTGGAAGTCGGTCCGGGTCTGGTCCGACCCAGTCGGACAGACCCGACCTGACCCGACATGGGCCAACCCGAACCGGTTCGAAACTACCTGGCCTGACATGGGTCTGACCGGACCCACCAGTTTGGTCTGAACTACTGGGAGGCCCATGGTGTGCGTCCCAATAGGCATCCCACGGTGTGCATCCCGCTAGGCGCCCCACGTTGTGCGGCCCTCGAAGGGCGGCCCATGGGGTGGCCTGCGTGGGGTTGCCCATGGTTGTCCAGACAACTATCCCTTTTCTGCGGTGCAGACGTGTGACACCCTTCCTTCCTCACAGCCGACCTGATATTAGTCAGTGCCTCCTTCTATGAGCCATTGCGGATTCCTTCCATGCCAAAAAAAATAAACGATCACATATTTATGATCCCTTCACTGAAGGCTTCATGTCCATATATTGCTCTCAACAAAAAACCATATTTTTATTGCTAATAAATATTTGGCCACCTCTTTCCAAGAGCCATTACAGCTTCATTCAATGCCTAAAAAATTAATAGATCTCATATTTGCAATCCTTACATCGAGGGATTCGGGTCAATATATCATGCTCAGCAAAACATCACATATCCATTGCCAATAAATATGTGGCCACCTCCCGCAACATGAAGAACACATCAAGAATCTCAAATAATTGCATAGAGGTTGGGTTTTATTGGTTTGAACCTCACCCTCCATGTTGGGGCGGTAGCATGTGACTCAATAATTCTTGATTCACAATGAACCTGAAGAACGAATAATGTTGTACAAATCCACAGAAAAACCTACAAGATACCCCTCAAAATCCTTCTGCTAAGAGGAAGGAATCATGGAACAACATGTTAGTCAGTTGACAGTGTTCTTTATATAATATCAGGAATAGGGAAGAGGAAGTCAAAAACGCCCAAAAAAATAACCCCTACCGCATGTTCATTGGAGAGCGTATGTGTTTGAGGATGTTTTGGGGTTCATCGTCCCCAGAAACTTACCTCCAATGATATGACATGTTCATCGATCGCCGATTCTGGGTTTCAATGTCTCTCATCACCTCCCGTTGGTACCGTCTCCATCCACCATGGGATTGTAATCACTACACGTTGTCATCACTTCGTTGTTGGAGAAGTAGTGCTAATACCTCTCCCTAAGCTGCATATAAATAGGATAGGGGAAAGGTTTTCAATGTTAATGGGATTAATAGAGGCTCATTAATTAGGTATCTTCCTAATACCCCAATGGTGAGGATACTTAGAATTTATTTGTCAAGCCATTTATTGTGGAGGGGCCGCTCCATGTTTTCAGTCTAGTTTTACTCGTTTAGACCTCCGGGTCGTGATTTGTATATGGTCATGATGTCTGTTTGGATTCCCCCTTCTTCCATTAAAAGGGGTTTTCTTTAAAACAAATAAAAATTTGCAGGCCTTCGGGCTACTGGATGGATCAAGCCATTTATTGGCTTGACACATCGCAGATCCCACCTTACCACATGTCAGTTGGAGGTATAGAATAAAAATAAAATAATAAAGTTATTTTATTTATTCAATTAAAATGTTCCAAAAAATAACATTTTCTCTAGAAATATAGAATTTGATGTGATGGTCTTCTTAAGGGAATAATGGAACTGTGAGTTCAATAATGCCCCCAGATTTCAATTCTAAACACCCGTTTCAATGTCATATAACATATCTCATGCATTTACAGAACATACCCAAAAAAAGTTCAGAAAATTTATAACAGTCACCCTTGACATGCCCTGGTCGAGGTTAGGCTCTGCCTAAGTGATACATGCCCTATCAAACCCAGCTGTACTCTCATATTTTCAATCCGAGTTACCATTTAGAAGTTATGAATTTTTTCAATAAAATAATTGTAACATAATTATTTATTTCGGCCAAAATCTAACTTTTACTGGTTGCCTGTGCGAGTCACAATTTAGTATCTTCTTAAATAAATCATGCCCTCATGAGTTTAGTGGTGGTATCAATTTTTAATCTGATATACCATTTGTGAATTTTATGATTTTAAAAAAATAATAATTTATTTAATTATTTTATTCATGATTATTCCATTTTTGGGATTTCTCACAAGATTCTCTCACTGACTAAACAAAAGTCGCACCTTGGGTAAAACCACCATACTATGCGCAACAGGGCATTCAAATTTATGATCCCAGTTAAATTTAAATATTTATTCCACTTTTTTAGGAAAACTACTTACACACACTGTTTAAAGATCAACAAAACTTTGACGGACCAATCCGAGAACTCCGGGCCTCAAAATCACGCGCCGTCAAATTTCGCTGTCTCAAAATAATTCTATATAACTAAAAAATTAAACGGAATTTCTAGAAAATTTCACTATGTGCTATATGAGTTCAAATAAGCTAGTTGATGATGACACTAAAGTGGAGTCTAAATATATAGTGGCTTCAGATGCAGCTAGAGAAGCTTTATGGATTTGAAACATTGTCCAAGAGCATGATGTCTTGCCTAAAAGTAAAGATCCTATCATATTTTATTGTGATAATACTACATCAATGAATCTTGAAAAATAACTGAGGTCACATCAATAGACCAAGAAAATACTCCAAATGAATATTCTCATGAGGGATTTATATCAAATGGGTGAATTTTCGATGAATAGGGTGTCCACTAAAGAGAAAGTGGAAGAACCCATGACTAAAGGTCTATATCAGCAAAATCCTAAATATCATGTCAGATCCAATATGTTAAAGAATGTTAAAAATTTCCTCTAGTACAAGATAAATTCTGTTAGTGTTGTTGGCATATAACCAACTAATTTTTACTTTATTCATTAATAAAAAACTTATCACATCTTGACTGTTCTTCGGCATAACAATGTATGGGATAATTTAAAAATGATAACTATCTCATTAAAGGGTCATATTAGGTCCATGGAATGATTATAAACCTGAAGTAACATAACACGATTTGTGAATATATGTTATTTGGCAAAATGATATTATTTTATGGACACAAATAAAACAAGCCATTAGGGGTGAGGACTCATGCAACTTTGAGTCACCCTATCATGGTGTGTGCCCTTGGTAATATCTATGAGGATATTATAAGAATGAGACCCCCAACAAGAAATCTACATTTCATTGTGTCATTGTTTGTTCATATATTGGGACATGTGTATTGGTCCATAGACATTAATATTATCCTTAATGGGTATTACAACTCGCACAATTAGATGTCTTGATGAAATGTGTGATGAAACGTTGTTTGTAGAGAGGTTGGATATGTTGGGTATTTTATGAGTAATAACACATTAAAAGATATTGTGAGAAAGGATATTCCCCTTCTATCCTTAACTAAAGTAGATATCTCATGCCCTTTTATAGAATTGATAAAACCTAAATAAATCCATTGACATGGTAAGGAATGGGTGGGTTCTTGTTCAAAATTACAATGAATGAATAATCAAGAACATGGGTTTATGTCACTAGCATGAATCATGCATGATTCAAGATATTAGGGTAGAGGGATTAAATTACATGGTAAGCATTTGTAGGAGATGAAAAATTATTATGGAATTAATTTCTTTTTCTATAGGTAGCTTGGTGTATTTTTAGACTTTAACTATGGACATTAGGCAGGATCCACCTAATTCCCCCAAGAAAGAGGCCTAGAGGGTCCCGAACAAAGTGTATCCTAGTATCTTAGTTAAATTAAAATTTCACACGTTGAATAGTGATTATTACTGATTTTGGATTAATAATTATTCAAGGATGCCTGATAAAATTAAATTTGACACTAGTTATTCAAGAGAATATATTTTGTGAAAATAAACTATATGATAGAAACTAATGCAGTGATATTTATTTGAATAATAAAAATCCATTATTCATGGTGTAAAAAATGTGGTGGAGGAGTTAATAAAAATGGGGGAAAAAAATTACAAGCTTTGTATATTAATATACACATTGTGTAATTTTTTGAACAATTTTTGAGAAATAATTTTATTTATTTAATTACATAATATTATGTGTACATTGTGGGGAACATGTCAGGTAATAAAAATGGTCAATTGTTATTATTAGACATGGGGTAGTACTGGGAATTAAATGTAATAAAAAATGATTTCTGGAAAATAATTCAAGTAATTATTCTACCTATTTAAAATCCCAATTATATAATTCTCAGTAGCCTAGACATATTTTATGGTTGTGAAAAAAAAGATCTAAAAATAACTCAATCCAATAAATAAATCATACTTCCCTAAGAATTCTATCAAGTTACATCAGAGATCATCCTCTACCAGATCAAGGAGAGCTCTTTGGAAGAGACTCTCGGGGTGACTAAAGGCGGATATCACTGGTGAAGGCTCTTCCAAGCTATCACTCAGAGATCCCATCAGGGTCAACTAATGATACATGGAGTACGTATGGATCAATTCAAGATGAGCCTACACTTGGCTTCTACGACACAATAATGGATCACATCATATTGTGAACGGAAACATAAATAGAGAGAGTCGTACATCAATGACATTCTAGTGTTTTTATTAAATTTAATATAATAAACAAATGATGATCCTTTCTATGGTTTAGGGACTCCATTTCATTCGTTCATTCTTTGGTCTAATTCGATGATCTGAAATTTTATTATTGTGATTGTTCTCAAATTGATTTCTGTTAACAAAAAAAATCATAGTTGGGTGCACCCACCAACACACTTCCGGTGCACCGTAATCCTACAATATGTTACATTTAAAAATCCCCTTAGAGATGGTAATATGGGTATTTTTTCAAAAAAATTAAAATAATCCCCCTTAATTTAAACTTAATAAGAAATTAATTTAATGTAAATAAATGAGTGGTTCATTATATAAAATATTAGATTACGAAAAGAAGAATATTTATTTTTTGGGGTTGTTTTAAAAAAATGAAATTTTAGAAAATAATAAAGCATTACCTTATCCATGAGATAATGATAAATACAATTTTTTATAATAAAATTCTTATTGGTATATTGAATTTGAAAAGGAAAATATTTTTTATAAAATATATTAAAAAACGAAATAAAAGTAATAAAAATATAGGATGAAAAATAATATTACCATCATCATACATTTATTATGGAAAAAATACATCAAAATGAAATGAATAAAAAATGTAAAATTAAAAACATTGAATGTGAAAAACAAAAAATTATACTTATAAATTAAATAATATAAAAAACATAATATAATATATTAAATTAAGAATAGATATTACCTCACAATGTTGAAATTTATCAGGTAACTCCATAAATTTTTTTTCTTCGTATATTTCAAAATTAAATATTTTTTAAAAAGTTATAATGAAAATGAAAATTGAAAATAATAAATTTTTTAAGTGGATTCATTGTATTTAAATATTTATTTAATGAAGGGAGTATCCAACCTTTTATAATTTTTTTTATAAACAACTGATAGAAAATTTTTTAAACCCCATCTCTAATGGATATAGAATTAACTGAATCAAAGTAATATAATGGGGGAATAAAAAAATACTTATAAATAATATTATTTTATTTTATTTTTATACGGCATGTAATTTATGTCATCAGTACTCCTTATAATACAATATGTCGAATAAAATGAAACATTACTCCAAAAATGGAAATTTATTTAAAAACTTATAACATGGATTCAAACACTGTTAATCATGTTTTAACGTCCAATATAAGAAAATTATGTACAATAATTATCATTTTTATAAAACAATTCTTAATTTTGATTTATACTATTCATTTATAATTTATAATAATCCATTTATAAATAATTTTTTTAAATTGATATCCACATGTTAATTTTCTAGTTAGTCAATAAAATATTTAGTTTATTGGTTCTAATCTGTGATATGTGTTAAGGTTTTAATCACCTATAGAATTTTAATTGAGGACACATATGGGTATTTGATATAGTTCTGATGTATCAATGCCTTTCTATAAGTGGTATGGCTATCATTCCAAAAAATTTTGTTCAATACTACATATACTTTATTTGAAATATAATGAAATTTTTTTATTGTATTAGTTTAAATATGTATATATATTTCAATTAAAGATATTAAAAATATTTAAATTAATCTTTATTATATAATACTTCCAATATTAATGTAATCTTATAAATTTGTGCTAGAAACATCAGAACATAATTCCTTTTGATGGTAAAACTAACGTAAAAATCATTATAAATAATGACTTAGTAAGAATATTATTATTTATAAAAATAATATCATTTTTATAGAATGATTCAAATTTTATATTACATTATTATACTAGATGATGATAATTATAATGAGTGTAGATGAAAATATAAATTTCACTAGTGAATAGAAACATGATATATACATTTATAAAATCACTCAATCTCACAACACCATCCATTAAAATAAATGAAATCATCCTCTTTCATGTGAAAATGATATATGCATTATGAAAGAGGGAAAATTTTGTTAGAAAACACATTATGATTAATTATAAAACTATATAATATGTTTTTTTGGAAATGGATATAATAGATATCATGTTGTAGATAAAAATGAGGGAATTATTTTTGGAAAATAATTTTAGGTGAAGGTTAAACATGGTATAATAAGGAATTAAGTGATTTTTATTTGGAAATGTTTTGAAAAAATTCTAAAACCCAGAAATCGTGTTATCTAACATGTTTATAAAATTTTAATTATCTAAATTAGATTCATATTATTTCACAAAATTCTATATATTTTAACATGTTTAACTATTTTTAAAGGTAATTTATTATAGAAATATTAAAAATCACATATGTAACATATCCATAATGTTTTAATTTCAAATTTGTAATCCATTTGAATGAAATAAATATAATCAGAAGGTTCATGAGGTAGGTGAACCTTATCCCATAAAGTGTATTATAAATATAGATGAAAAATGAAATAAGAAACTCAGGGTTAAATAGTAAATGCATCATCTATAAAAGAAAAAAACAATGGAATAAAATAGTACATCAACATAATTATTATTAGAGACATCATCAGTAGATTCCAATTTTGAATGTGAGTTACCCTTATAGAAGAGAACATAATACTTCACTTTGATTGTCTGTTGGTCCATAGTGAGGTGCCTCATCAACTGGCCACCCCCCGGTGTTGAAACACAATCATCACAACCATGTCATTGTCCATGATATTTTGGATGATAGCCACATTTCAAAGAGTTTGACTACTTCCATTCCACTTCTATATTATCCCACTACAATTCACTAATTTTGTAATAAATAATTTTCAACTACTCATGATTCCATTATTTAAAAAGTGGGTTCTCACCTTATGTCAATAGAATAGTGGAAAAATTCTTGGTTAATGAATTACCTCCAAGGATAGAATAAAACACATAGGGATTACCTATTATATCAGGAGTATTATTTGGAGTTAATGCATGTTCAAGGTCATGTTTTCCCATAAGGCATAATGAGGCCTCAACAACAACTTTTTTATTCTCATCTTGAGATGGAGTGTCCATGGAAACAATATTTGACAAAAAATATTTTTTACTAGAGCTCAGTATAGAAGCATCCCATTGAGTGTCCATATCAACACCATCAGGAGTGTCACCCTAGGGGTAGATAAATTCATAAATATCATCTTTCTTCATATCAGCCACTTCATTAAGAATTTCATCTAGTGGTTGAAAATCTCCAACATGTGGCTATATATCAGTATTTTCTATAATGAAACTCATTCTTTCCTCATTAATTATATTATCAACCAATGGAATAATAAATTTAAAATTAATCATTTTGTGACAATTTTTATTGTAATTGGATAAAAAAATACTATTCTGGTAATCATATACAAAGTTCACTATATTGTAACATATCAAACAAAATAAAGGATTAATCTCAAATATAATTAAGTTTTTTAAAAATGAATCAGTATCTAGTAAAAGAACATAATTAGTAAGAGTTAAAATTAGATCAACATCCACTATCATTGTAGAAAAATTCTCAAATAAAGAAATCTCTTTTTATTTTTCATATTTGATTGGAGCCCTTGACCTCAAGAACTACTGACAGGGAGGGGATATTTAGTCTCATATTTTTTATGTATTATCTTATATTATGATATAACAGTTGACATAATTATAGGTTCTTGGACCACTAAATATTTAACCGAATAATTTCATTATACATTATAAAAATATAAGAGAGATAAAAAGGGATATTAATATGTTTCTGACTAAAATGAAACACCTTATTGAATTAGTATGAACTAACAACATAGATACTTAAATATCAAAAATTTTATTACAACCATTATAAACCATGTTTGATCAACATAGAGTTTGAAAATGTTTCAAAACATTTATATTCTATTAGATGACATACTCAGTTCATCTAGGATGATCCAAAACTAGCGATATATTCTATTCTCTTGATGAGTATCATCTCCATGAGCCTATATGATCAAGTTATCCTGTGTAAAATTTACCAATTTCTTCAATAGATTCATGAAATAATAAAATTATCCATGGATGTTATTATTTTTATTATAATATAATAATCTCTCAAAATTCACATACTAAGGTGTATCTCCCTTATATATTCTTGGTTCTATATTTCATTATTTTATAAGAATATTGTTTTACCAGTACTTCTCAAATAATATTACAATATAGAAAAGGATTGATTTTTCAAACACAATCATCCTAAATTAAAATATCCTTTATATTCCTTATTATAATATATTTAATATTATCCCCATTATTATCATATTAAATTTCCACAAATATGGTAACATGATTATCATCCCAAGCTATAACATTACTCACCACCTTATATTCATCAAATAACAAGGATAATTATTTTATCACCCCATTCATATATATTATTTCATCATTATTCACCGTCAATAATTCCTCATTAATTTAATGGTAATTAAAAAATACTCCTGATTTGGAGACTGTATTGGTAACTAGGGGCATCAAATGACAGAATCACACCCCTCCACCATTTTATATAAGATTGTGTTGTAAAGGAAGATAGAAAACAATATTCATGCATGAAAACCATTTGATAATAAGGAAAATAATAATCCTTTGGGTGCATCAATCTACCAGATTCACTCATTATTTTGGGATAACCAATGGGATCAGAACTCTAAGTATGTTAATGTTTTGACACCAAGAACAGAGCATCCTATTTTAGAGGCCATTAATTGTTATCCTATGGAGAATGAAGATGTTCAATCTGAATTAAATGTTCTTATTCAAGATGAACTAGACCAATCTTATCAACTTAATGAATAATTCATGAAATTATGGTAAAGAAAAGGAATGGAATCAATGGTTGAATAATATTTTTTTACTCTAAGAACTATAAAAACAATAAAAACAAAGAATAATTCTAAAATAAAGTGAATAATTGTAACTCAATCCAATGGTATTAATATGAAGGAAAAAGAAACATTATACCACCATAGCTCGGGCCTTCCAAAAGGTTGTATGTATCCTCTAAATCATATGGATCAACTGATTTAGAAACCACCTCTAGTGAGGATGATGATAATGATACTTCATTTTGATATTCTCACCTTATAGAAGTAAAAAATGGAATTTTTAGTAGAGCTCGATTATTGGATAGAAGTGAATGAAAAGACTTCATTTAAACAATATTTAAAAAGTTGCATGACTGGTGATAAATATATTAACATCCAACAGAGAATGTTACTCAAGTTTATATAGGAGTTTAAAAACTATCCAAATTTCAATATCAAAGATATTCCATGGAAATGACTCTTCTTGTTTTACATAAGACTTTGTTCAGTATTGTGATTTAATACTTGTTGTCAAATTTCCTAGATTATTTTCTCATGATGTTAATCAGCCTTAGTGGTGACATTATTCTTATCTCAATATTATTTTTACTAATTTCTTTTGGTTGATGATTATCTACTTAACATTGGGATTTTAAATGAGTTACAGTGGAGCACATCATTTCTCACTGAGGCTATCCACAAATGGTCGTCACTTTCTATCTATTTTTTTTCTTCATCGGAGATCTAATCAATCCTTGTAGAGCTATAAAAATTGTACTACACAGTTTCTATTTTTATGGATAGAAAATATTATATATAATTTATGTGATGGATCCCATCAAAGCCGGAGGGATTTAATTCCACATATTGAGGATATCTGCATTGTATGAGGACATCATCAGAATGTAATGATTTTCAGAAGGTTTTTCATCTTATTCCCATCCTATTGATGTGCATTAATACTAAATGATGTGTATGTTTTAGTTTCCTTGAATCTCCTGTTGGTTCACATTCTTTTCACCTCATGTAAACATTGTTCATTATTTTAGTATATTTTTAGGAGATTTGATGTAACTTCACATTACATTTCTAGGTACATTTGATATTTCTAAGCACCTCTGTTTTGGAGTAGTGTCTTGGGGCGCATTTGGGAGAACATTTAAGTAAAAAAAATGTCAATGGATTGTGCATGGTTTGCAGATGGTTTGAAAAACCGTGCGACCAAACCGTGATGACCATGTATCTTTAGAAAATGAGGTCTACATGGTGTGCGCACGGTTAGACAAACTGTGCGCCTTTGCCAAGGTAAACTGTGCGCGTGGTTTTTAATTCCTAAATTATCTTTTAAAACCACCCGAACCCCCTATAATTCAATATTTTAGACCTTCCCTCGGGCTAGAATCATTTTAGGTCTTTCCAAAGGTACCTAGGAAGATTATAAAGCCATCCAATCTTCTTTCTTCGAGATTGAAGGCTTGGATTGAAGATCTGCCCTCCTCTCGGTATGTGGATTTCATTCCGTTGCATATCTTGATTATTCCTCTATATTTCCTTGATCTTTTCATGGATGATTTCTTTTGCTTCCATAGATCTAAAACTATTAGTTTAGGTATAGACATAAGATTGTGATTCTAGATCTAGTTTTTCAAGATATTTATTCCTTTGATCTTAATTTTGGTTTTATGGATTTAGATCCAGTTTTTGATCGATGTCGTTGTGCCGCTCGGTTATTGGGGTTTCTCGTTAAAATAACTCTTGTCAATATATCTAGGTAGGTGGTTCCGTCCTGATTTTCCAAATTGATTAACATCACTTTTGCTTGATTTATTTAAATTACTGATTTAAATTCGATTCCTCAAGTTTTCTTTCAATTAAATTGATAAAAACTTGATTCCAATTAATCAAGGTATTTTAAAAAAATTTGGCAATGAAATTTGGAAAGAATCCCCAATTCCATTGAATTTTGTATGTTTATGGAAAATGGACAATTTAAATTGTTGGATTTAAATTGTGGATTTGATGGAAATGATTAAAAATAAATTGTTGAATTTAATTGTGGGAATAAATTTTGTAATGATGGAATTGGTTTTGAATGGATTTCAAATGGGTGAGAATGGCTTAAAATGATTTTATTGGATCCCATTGGTTTTATCTTGTGAAAAAGGCATGTTTTTGAATTAAACCTGTTTTGGTTTAAATGGAATGAAATTGGGAATTTTCAAATAGAAGAATGGTATTGATCGTATTTTAAGCATTCTTAAAACAGTTGGCCCCTCATGTAAGAGAGAATGAAATACTTAGGTAGTTAGTGAGTTATTTGGATACACTCTATGCTACAAAAATGTTCATAAACATAATTGTGAAAGGTCACATCCCTGAAGGGTCAGTGATGAGTCTCCTTTGGCCAGTTTCATAGGGACGTGTGTATACACATTTTTCTGAGTTCACATAACGATTGTGGAATCCTATAACTGGTTAATACTATATTACCTTTAGACAGATGACCATGTTGCTCACTTGTTTATTTATATGTGAGATATAAATTTATGCCAATGCTTTTGATCCTCCTTACATACCTACTATATTTATATAACCTATTTTATATAAATGCTTTTCTTAAGACATTGTTTTAGAAATATTCCATCATTTGTAATGCCTTTCCTTAATTTAATTTTTCCATCATTTGTAAATCTATAGCATGTATTGTTAAAATATACTGTCGAGATCCAAACCAATTTATTTGAAAACTAAAATGTTTCCTTTGGATAATATATATTTGGCATCTGTTATGGAATCTTTGGTTGAATCCTACAAGAGATAGGCTCACACCCTACTTTTTCCTTTGGGTGTTTGTAGAATTCTCATAGGTCAGCATACTGATTTACTAAAGCATGATCAATCATCATAATCCATGAGGTTGATCACCAGAAATCTTACAGTTGATTTGTATAATGTCGTGTGGTCTATAATAATTTATATTATTTATCCAACACAAGTAGTTTTCGATTTGTGTATTTAAAAATAATAAACCATCCATTCCATGGTTGATATGTATCCTTTTGGTTGAAATATATTAAAAAATCCATTGGATATTATTTTTTCATGTAGAAATGTCTGGTTGAATATGACACTACTTGGATTGAACATCCTATAGGGATATATCCCAATATATTACTGATGTTATATAATCATTTTTTCACGACACATATAATTCTCCACAAATGATACATCACACCTCATATATTTGATAATTCAGTATTCCCATAAAAGGAATATCTGCATATTCAGCTGATCAATATGATATGAGGTTAGTAACTAATATATAATACACACACTCCCTTCATGGTCCATTGCAAAAAATTACATAGACTATTGGGTACTCTTATATGTTCACTATACACATGCTATAATATATTGTACTCTCGTGGAGGATTCTACACAATTTCTCATAGTCAACTCGTAATTAAGGCGTTCCAATATAAACTACATCATATATGGTTGACTATTTACCAAAAAGGTTGGAAGAGGTGATTACATGGTAATCCAAGGGAGGAATAATTTTTTTTAACAATGTCCGACAAATAAAATACATAGTTTAATACTATTTTTTAATTCAATACCGATTCTTTCTCAAATAAAAATATACCTTACCCAAAATATCTCAATTAAAACTAATATACTCATTCATGTTTATTATAATTAATTGGTATTCAAAAAATAAAATATCATGCAATGATTTAGTATTTCATGGTATACAAAAAATCTATTATTCATCCAATTACTACATAGTTCCACTGAAATATAGGAAGACATTGAAAAAATGATGAAATCATGAATAATATAAATATTGAAAAAAAATAACAACAAAAATAATAATCATCAAATATTTTAGATTGTGGGACCAATTTTTCATTTTCTATAAATACCATGAATTTTGGTCTGATAAGATATCTGACGCCTTAAAATGAATACAATACAAAACTCCACAAATTACCAACTCATTTCTATTCACTTAATATATAATAAATGATTGATAATAATTTCAAATAATATCTTAATTAATATCATACATTGTTTATTGTTATAAATATATCATAACCATTAAATTTCATTCTGCATTCAGAAAAAATCATCATCTTACTAAAAATTAAATTTAATGTGTAATGTAGTGGAGATTTGTTTTTATTATTTTTTATTAAAACACTTATACTCCTACCCATGAATATAATTACATGAATATTTTTCAATTGGTGAATTATATCATTTATTTTATAATTAATAAGACATTAATTTTTATAAATATAGGTATATATGTGTATCATGATTTACAAAACAAGAGAGATATCATTATGGTTGATTACATTGTCCATAAATAAACATATATGTGATGACATTCTAAGATCATAAATATTTATTGAATGGGGGATATATAAAACATATTAATTATGATTTATATAATCCATCATAATTTAGAAAACACAAATAAATAATGATGTGGATGATATGTAAATCTCCCCATTAAATATCTTTTACATCAATAAAAAATATTCCCTGAAAAATATTTTTTTATCAATCAAGCGAAATGATTTTTATTTTTATTTATATACATAGATATTATATCATTAGTGTCTATATTGAATTACTATATTCTCTAGAATATATTAATGATGGGTTCATCTCAAATTCACTTCACCACTTAATGGTTGTGCCCATTATATTCCTCTTTACGGTAGTTGCTTGGATTCATGAGAAGCAGTCACTTCATATTTTCCATAATTAAAAACCTCAATAATCCTTCTATAATCCATATATTGAATCTCAAAAAATAATTGACAATGAATAAGGATGTATTTATGGGATGATGTCCAATAACCATCATACAATGAGATTCCATTGATACCAATAAATTATTCTATTCGTGTACTTACACATGATGTTTCATTACTAAAATTATTTATATTTTGGGTCTTATCTAATTTAATAACATTATTATTCCCTTTAACTACAATATTTCATTAAACACAATTTACAAATTTATTCCTCTATAATAACTTGGTTGTAGTTGTTGATAACTTGTCAATATCTCTTATATAACTTCCAAAATATAGTTTTTTTATCATCAGAATTCATTAAATCTATATAAATTTTGAAGAAAATATTATCTTATTTTACTACACCACTAAGAAAACATTCATGATATTCGAACTTATCTCAAAATAATCCCATGACATAAAATTGGTTTTCATTAGAATATACATTAATTTCTCTACATGGAGAACCTCTACTTTTAACCATTTCATGAATAACTCATCCCTATAAACTTCCTAACTAAATATTCCACATGAATCTACAAAAATTATAATATTTTATATAATAATGATTAGTTGATCTAGTCCCATATTTTATTCAATGATATTTTACACCCATATGGTCTATTGTTCTTCCCCTTAATTCATTCATATTTCAAATTGAAGACTTATTAAACCAATAATAAAATTATTTGTCACTATTCTTACCAAAAAAATAGTGAAAAACATGGATCATGTTTAATATATATTGTTATGTTATATGTATATAATTATGTAACTGATGTCATATTGAAAACAAGGACACACATTTCATAGTGGGTTATGAAATCCTTTCAACAATATTTCATTTATTGTATATAAAAAACTTCATCTTGGTTTTTCTAGAATAAATATATTATTATTTGGTGTTTATAATCCCAATATTAAATTATGAAGTGAAAATTTTCAAATCATTATGTGTAAATTTTCATTTTTTTGAATAACCCAATTAACAATTCTCTATGAATATTCACCATTTACCTCATAAAACATAGTGAAGTATTCACTATATTTCTAAGTCTCAGTGTAAATATCAAGGGTAACATCACATCTCTTAGAAAATAGGTATGCTACATCTTCTAATGATTTTGGTATCATTAATTAGACCTCCAATAAAATAAACATCTTGTAAAGAGTAGTATTATAATCCTAAATCGATCTGGACCTATATTCCCAATACTCATTTATCTAAATTATTTTTCTCATTAATTTTCTGTGACTCCAATATTAAATTTTCATGAGGATTTATATTTTTTAATATTATCCTATAATTGATAACATCTGGTATACATTGAATCCTTGAATAATTACTTCAATTGAAAGGAATTATTCAATAAAAATATATTAATGAAATGTTTATAACCCAAATTTCATTTAAATACATCAATAGATTTATTGTATCATTCATTAAAATGATATATTATTTCATACCTATCCTTCAAAAAAAATTTGGATTGATTCATAGGCCTACCTCTTTTTAAAAATCATATCATATTTCATTATAATAGTCTACAAGATTAAAATTTCTATCTAGAAAACCCATTATAATTACAACTATACAATTTACCTAAATTTTGGAAAATTAATTTATATATTATTTCAGTTTATAAAGATAAATTATCATCATAGATTGAACATGAACCACTAGAACAATAATAATTAAATTGATTATATAATCTGTAATGACCCAGACCCCCCTTGGTCCCTTCCTTTGCCAAAATCTGGATCCTTAAAGGGTGTCGATCGGTGAGACCGATCGGTGCGACCGATCGGTGAGACCAATCGGTGAGACCGATCGGTGCGACCGATCGGTGCGACCGATCGGTGAGACCAATCGGTGAGACCGGCCGACGTCACCCGGCCTTGCCAAGTTGTTCAAGTAATGCTCCTTTTTCGCAAATAGGGTTTTAAACCCTATTCTGCCTTGTTAAAAATATCATGGAAATCCGAAACGCGCACAAAGGTTTTAATTAAATGCTTCATTAATTCATGGGTCGGTTTAAACCACCCAGCGCCTTTAATGATGAGTCAAGCCACGTGGTCAACCCATGACTCCCTCGTCTTACGTGGTTTTGTGTTTTCATCTCAACCGTCCCCAGCTCTTATAAATTTAAGGGTTAGGCCGTGGCTTCCCCCTTCTTCGATCGTGGCTCTTCGGGTGCATCGGGACCGCCGCGTCGTTATCCGTAAAGTTCCGCTCCCCCGGCCTAAACGTCAACCATCTATCAACAAGTAGGGAATTTCTCTCGTCTCTCACTTTTGTGTATCATGCGGGGTGGGCGTTATTCTTTTCTTCCTATGGAATTGGTTAAACCAAACCTTGATAAAGATAATAAACGGAGTTCTAAAGAAAGAAGGGGAATGGTTTGTGATCGTTGCTTATGCTTTATCTTGTGCTTATCCTTTTTGATTTGTTCTGGTCGATATTCTTCTGGAAATTGAGACTGTTGGTGGTCGTTGTATGTGCGCTGATGAATCCCTTCGTGATGTTTTAAATGGGTTTTTGTAATTGTGAACTCCTACTGTGAAATTGGTTAATCACGTATATCCAGCTGAATAATTGAAAGCACCAGGATCAACCCTTCTGTGATAACTAACGGTTAGAACACACGGATTAGGAAATCATGGAGTGTGTTAAGTCGTTTAAATCTGAAAATCCCTGACTGTTTTGGTAGTGGTGGTTGGTTGTTTTCCTTTCGGGCCGACTGCTGGAAATGTGGGAGGGATGGGATCCCCTGTTCTTTTATACTCTCCGTGGTTGTATGAATTTGGGGATGGGATCTCCTGTTGGTATGGATTCGGTGGTTGTGAGTTTTAAATCCGAGTGGTCACTTAAAATATCACAAATTGGGGAGAGATCCTCTGTTAACAAAACCGGGTGTGAGTGTTTTGGTTGATCTATGCTTTTGACGCTTTCCTTGGTTATGCTTATGGTAGTTGCCCAGTAGTGCTTAAAATCATTTGAACATTTTAACTGAACGTGAAACAAGAATTGGGACATGGTTTTGTGGGCATGGGTCGTGAACTGTGACACGGACGTAGTGGTGTCGTGTTCTGTAGGTTGTCTAGGAAAACCTAAGTTTTGGGTGAGTGTTTGTTACCTATATATATACTTGTAGCTTTGTGTTTCTTATTCGCGCCCCACCCAAGTTGAGCACTTAGTGCCGAACACCCCCATTTATGGGGGAAGGGTATTTTTCCCAACACTATCCTTAGTGGCTGGTTATTAGCTCCTTTTCTGCTCCCTTTCCCGGATAACCCAAGTATCTTCGGGTAGGCTGTGATGGCCTGAAGTCCATTATTATCCCAAGAACCATCGGGCGGGGTGTTGTGGTGGTTTTCCAGGTGTGTGCGGCAGGTGGTTTCCCAAGTGTCTTCGGGATGAGGCCCAGGTGTCTTCGGGCGTGGCAGTGGATCCTTTAGCCAGGTGTCTTCGGGCGTGGCAGTGGTTGATCTGGCCTAGGTGTTTGCAGGCATGGTTACATGTGACAGTTGTGGCCCAGGTGTGTGCGGGCGGGATTCGGCAGTAGGACTGCGTGTGGTTGTGGCCCAGGTGTGTGCGGGCGGGATTCGGTAGTGGGACTGCGTGTGGTTGTGGCCCAGGTGTGTGCGGGCGGGTGTGGCAGTGGGACTCCGGTGAGAATGGCGGGATTGGTCCGATGCATAGGATGTCTCAATAACCAGTGGGAAAGTGGCGCGGGGTACCCAAACATCGATGTGCTCTTATTATATATATTACTTGACTTGCGTTATTTGGGGAGTGAGCCTTGGTGAGGCCTGGGATGGATAGTTTGCCTTGTTAGTTGTTTCGTTCACTCTTTTCTCACGGGACTTTAGTACGTTCCCCCACTTTTGCACAAGAGTCTTGGTTTTCCCTACTGAGTGTACTTGTATGCTCACCCTACGTTTACTTTCAGGTTTCCAGGAGGACTACCAGGGCTGCGCGGGACCCTATTAGTCGGACAGTTGGAGTTGTCGTTGTTGTCGTACCTTTGTTTTCTTTTGGCATTGTACTTGAGAGATTTCTTTTTCTTTTGTACTTGTACCTTGTTGTAAACTGTTTAAACGTGCATGGGGGGATTTATTTGGGTTCAATTATATAAACTTGTTTCTTTTCCTTTTTGGGAGGTCGACTTGTCCTTTTTCCTGATCCTAAATAATAAAAAGGGTAATGCCTTCCATTTGCGAGAATTTTCTATACCCTTGGTGCTAGTCGCCACTCCGGGACCTATTGAAGGCGGGTTTCGGGGGTCATTATCTCTCCTTCAACTTAAAGAAGGAAGGGCCTGGCAATCCGCTGACTCTTCCCTCCTTTTGGTGAAGTTGGGTCATGACAGAATGGTATCAGAGGTGATGGTTGAGAGATAGGACGGAGTCTGGAGTTAGGCACAGTGAGGATTGCATGGGGTGGTAAGGCAACTGTGTTGGGTGACCTTGGAGCGTGAATTAGGCCAGGGAAGACCGGCTAGGACACGGGATTTTAGGGCCCCCCGTGATCCGATGCAAGGACTCTGGACCTACCGAACGACCAAGTGAGGCCACACTGATTGCAGGGTAGGGACCCTAGGAAAGGTACATGCATCATAATGACTTGTGTTCTTGTGTTTCTGGGATGTCTTGGGAAATTAAGAATAAATTAAATCTTAATAAGTTTTAAGAACGACTTTCTTTGCACTACTAGGCTTAGGCATTCCTTGTTTACCTTGCAGCTATGGCACATGGAAGGTGACCACGTGCGGTACAGGCGATCGAGACCCCTGAGACTACTTTGGCCAATCGGCAGAGAGCTGATCGAGAGGAAGAGGACGACCAGTGGTAGAAGACTCTTCGAGCCTTCCAACGACAGGCCCTCGAGAAGTACGAGGGCAGCACCTCCGATATGAAGACGGAGGGCTGGCTAGAGGAGTTAGTTATAGCCTTCGGCTTGATTCGGGCCCCGACCGAATACTGGGTTCCTTTGGCTGTTAGCCAGATGCGAGGAGCGGCACGTCAGTGGTGGATGCTTCACCTGGGGAATAGGAAAGAGTCTGAGGTTTCTTGGGCGGATTTCGAGAAGGAGTTCCGCGCGGAGTTCCTCTCCTCGACGATGAAGGCGGAGAAGAGGCAGGAGCTACTCTCCCTCCAGCAGGGGAGCATGTCCGTGAGGGAACTTGGAATCAAGTTCAAGGACCTCTTACGTTTTGCTCCGGACCTCTTTCCCGATGAGGAGTCTCGGGCAAGACGTTTGGAGGAGGCGCTCCGACCCTCCCTCCAGTATTCTGTTACCCCCTTTACCCTTCCGACATACTTAGAGGTCCAGAAGAAGGCCGAAGTGGTGGAAAGGATGCATGCTCTGGGCGGACTGTCATGAGAAGGGATCCAGCTGGGACCATCGAAGGGGAAGGCCGTCAGCACCAGGCCTCCAGCATCGGGACCCTCCAGGTTCCGACCCGCAGGGAGCAGACCGCAGCAGTTTCGGTTTCAATCCCATGGCCCACGTTCTTTCCCTTCAGGCTCGGGACCACGGTGCTTCATCTGCGGGAGCCCTGGACATCTCCGAAGTCAGTGCCCCGATCGAGTGCAGTACAGTAGTGGCAGTCATCCCCAGCATCCGCCGCAGCAGCAGTTTCCAGCCAGACCCTTCCAGCAGCAGCAGCAGGGACAGCAAGCTCCCGCTCCTCCGCAGGAAGGCGTTGGAGGAGGAGGTCGACCTCAGGGCGCTCCCCAGGGACCTCGACCAGGGCGTGGTCGGGGAGGTGGCCGACAGCCGAGGGGCAGGGGAGCTGGGCGTGGACAGCTACACGCCGCATAAGCAACAGTTCCAGCAGGACCGGAGGTTGTTCGAGGTACGATCAGTGTGTTTAGCACTCTTGCTTATGCCTTGTTCGATACCGGAGCTTCGCACTCTTTTGTTGCACCCAGTCTAGCCCGTGCCTTGGGTCTAGATGCCGAGAGACTTCCAGTGACCCTGGTGTTGAGCACACCAGTTGGAGGTCAGACCGACATGCTGTTCATTTGTCGGGGATGTAGACTGATGTTAGGGCCACATCAGTTAGTTAGGGATCTCCTTCTGCTACAGATTCAGCCGTACGATGTCATCCTAGGCATCGACTGACTATTTTCTGTGTGCGCCGTCATCGACTGTTTCCGAAGGAGGGTGGAGTTCTCAGGTTTGGACGGCCAGCGTGTTACCTTCACCGGCGAGCGGAGCAGTCCGAAGGGAAACAGTAGGGAGGAACCTCTCCTCTCCTTGTTGACCAAGCTGACAGTGGAGTCACTAGATGCTGAGATGGTGGAGGTGCCAGAGATCGTCCGCGAGTTTATGGACGTCTTTCCTGAGGAGGTGACGACTCTACCCCCTCGACGCGATATCGAGTTCGGGATAGACCTACAACCAGACGCTCGTCCGATCTCGATGGCTCCTTATCGGATGGCACCTTCAGAGCTACGAGAGTTGCGGATACAGATGACGATCTGATGAAGAGGGGTTATATCCGTCCGAGTGCGTCGCCATGGGGCGCTCCAGTCTTGTTTGCAAGGAAGGGGGATGGTGGCCTCAGGTTGTGCATCGATTACAGGAGGCTGAATCAGGTAACGATCAAGAATCGCTACCCTCTTCCGAGGATAGATGATCTTTTCGACCAGCTGAAGGGGGCAGGATGGTTCTCGAAGATCGACCTGCGATCCGGGTACCACCAGCTGAGGGTGAAGGATAGCGACGACCCGAAAATGGCATTCAGGTGCAGGTATGGGCACTTCGAGTTCGTGGTCATGCCCTTTGGTGTTACGAACGCCTCGGCCGTGTTCATGGGGCTTATGAACTCCATCATTCGGGAGTACCTGGATCAGTTTGTGGTGGTATTCATCGATGATATTCTGATCTATTCAAGGTCATAAGAGGACCATCCAGAGCACCTTAGGACAGTTTTGGAGGTCCTCCGACAGCACCAGCTCTATGGGAAGTTGTCAAAGTGCATGTTATGGGCACGAGAAGTGCACTTCCTCGGGCACGTATTGTCTGAGCAGGGAGTAGCAGTCGACCCATCAAAGGTTGAGGCAATTGTTTCTTGGGCATCACCCAAGAATGTGGCGGAAGTTCGGAGTTTCCTCGGACTGGCAGGCTACTGCCGGAGATTCGTACCCAACTTCTCCCGGGTAGCAGCCCCTTTGACGGCTTTGACCAAGAAAGACCAGGTTTTCGTGTGGAGCGAGCAGTGCGAGTCATCCATCAGCTACCTAAAAGAAAAGCTGGTTAGTGCCCCAGTGTTGGGATTACCAGAAGAAGGGATGACCTATGAGGTATTCTGTGATGCTTCAGGACAGGGCCTGGGGTGCGTTTTGATGCATCAACAAGGGGTGATCTCTTACAGGTCCAGGCAGCTACGCCCCCATGAGCGGAACTATGCCACCCATGACTTGGAGCTTGCAGCAGTAGTGTTCGCGTTAAAGCTGTGGCGACATTACCTATTTGGGGAGCTCTTTGTGGTCTTCACTGATCACAAGAGCTTGCGCTATATCTTCTCCCAACGTGACTTGAACTTGCGACAACGGTGGTGGGTCGAGTTTCTCCAAGACTACGACTTTGAGATCTCCTACACTAAAGGTAAGGGAAACGTTGTGGCTGATGCCCTGAGCAGGAAGCCACATCAGGAAGTGGTTCGGGAATCTGCTGATGCTTGGAAGGCGATGGGGGAGTTGGCTGCCTTGCACTTGGACGCAAGGGTGGAAGGTGCTAGAGGCTGCTTGTTTCAGATGACGGTACAGTCCTCTTTGTTGCAGCAAGTGGAAGAGTCTCAGTGGGGAGATCCTGAGGTGGAAGTGTTGCGGGATCGTGTCGATCAGGGGAACGCTCCGGAAGGATGGTCGGAGGACAGCCGACGTCGGATGCTCTTTCATGGGAGGTTGTTTGTTCCAGAGGTGATGCGTGATGAAGTCCTTCGTGAGTTCCATAGCTCAGCCTTGGTAGTACATCCGGGTGTTTCGAAAATGTACCAAGGCCTGAGGGGACAGTTTTGGTGGCCCGGGGTGAAACGGGCAGTGGCAGAGTTCGCGGCTAAATGCCTGGTGTGTCAGCAGGTGAAGGCTGAACACCGTGTTCCTGGTGGTCTGTTGCATCCTCTAGATGCCCCCGAGTGGAAGTGGGACGACGTCTCGATGGACTTCGTCACGAGACTACCCAAAGATCAGGGCGGGCATGATGCTATCTGGGTTGTGGTGGATCGATTGACAAAATCTGCTCACTTCTTGGCTATCAAGGAGTCAGGACCCATGTGTACCTTAGCACAGAGGTACGTGGATGAGGTGGTGCGTTTGCATGGAGTTCCGAAGACCATCGTCTCAGATCGGGACACTCGGTTCACCTCACGAGTCTGGAAGGGGTTACAGCATGCTTTTGGCACCCAGCTATGCCTTAGCACTGCTTTTCACCCTCAGACTGATGGACAGACAGAGCGGACTATCCAGACATTGGAGGACATGCTATGGGCATGTGTTCTGTATTTCGGAGGATCATTGGTACGACACTTGCCCTTAGTAGAGTTTTCCTACAACAACAGCCACCACTCTACTATCGGCATGGCCCCTTTTGAGGCTTTGTATGGAAGACCATGTCGTTCACCCTTATGCTGGGCAGAGGTTGGTGAGACTGGTACTCTTTGACCAGAAGTAGTGCAGAGCACCACGGAGAAAGTCCAGTTAGTGCGGGAGAGGATGAAAGCAGCCCAGGATCGGCAGAAATCTTATGCTGATCGTCGGAGGAGACCCTTGGAGTTCGAGGTGGTAGATCATGTGTTCTTGAAGGTTTCCCCTCGACGGGGGAAGCGGAGGTTCGGAAAGGGGAGTAAGCTCTCCCCTAGGTTCATCGGACCTTTCGAGGTGCTGAGGCGAGTTGGCGAGGTAGCATATCAGCTGGCCCTACCACCTCAGTTGGAGAGGGTCCATGACGTCTTCCATGTCTCCCAGCTTCGTCAGTACTTACATGATGACTCTCATGTCATCAACTGGGGAGAGCTAGATGTGGGAGGAGACGCGACCTTCGAGGAACGGCCAGTCAGAATCGAGGATCGCAAGGAGAAAGTGCTCCGCGGACGAACCATCGGCTTGGTTCGTGTGTTGTGGAGACATGGCGGCCTTGAAGAGAGTACGTGGGAGAGGGAAGCACAGATGCGTGCCCAATACCGCGAGTTGTTCTGAGCTTTGAACCTTTGGTGCCTGTTGTGACAGAACGTTTGACCTTTTTGGCTATGAAGTGTACTAGTTCCTTTCCTATGTTATGTGTGGAAAGCCCCAGCTAAAGGTAAGGGGGAACCCGACCCCTAATCAAGACGCATTAAGGTGGATGCGATTAAACCCGTGCGGGCGAGTCAGTGCCGCCCAAAGCGGATAATATCTTGACATGGGGGAGGGGAACTCCCCAAACCCACATGACAGGGCGGTTTGGCGTGGTATGTTGATTGGTTCTTGACAGGGAGTGTTTTCAATTAGCGGGGGTCCACTCCTAAGAGGTATCTTCGAATATGGTTGTTCGGATCCTCTCTTTCCTTCTGGTTTGTTTTGATTCTCGGGGACGAGAATCGTTTAAGAGGTATCTGATGTGATGACCCAGACCCCCCTTGGTCCCTTCCTTTGCCAAAATCCGGATCCTTAAAGGGTGCCGATCGGTGAGACCGATCGGTGCGACCGATCGGTGCGACCGATCGGTGCGACCGATCACGTGCGACCGATCGGTGAGACCGGACGACGTCGCCCGGCCTTGCCAAGTTGTTCCAGTAACGCTCCTTTTTCGCAAATAGGGTTTTAAACCCTATTCTGCCTTGTTAAAAATATCTTGGAAATCCGAAACGTGCACAAAGGTTTTAATTAAATGCTTCATTAATTCATGGGTCGGTTTAAACCACCCAGCGCCTTTAATGATGAGTCAAGCCACGTGGTCAACCCACGACTCCCTCGTCTTACGTGGTTTTGTGTTTTCATCTCAACCGTCCCCAGCTCTTATAAATTTAAGGGTTAGGCCATGGCTTCCCCCTTCTTCGATCGTGGCTCTTCGGGTGCATCGGGACCGCCGCGTCGTTATCCGTAAAGTTCCGCGCCTCCGGCCTAAACGTCGACCATCTATCAACAAGTAGGGAATTTCTCTCGTCTCTCACTTTTTTGTATCATGCGGGGTGGGCGTTATTCTTTTGTTCCTATGGAATTGGTTAAACCAAACCTTGATAAAGATAATAAACGGAGTTCTAAAGAAAGAAGGGGAAGGGGTTGTGATCGTTGCTTATGCTTTATCTTGTGATTATCCTTTTTGATTTGTGCTGGTCGATATTCTTCTGGAAATTGAGACCGTTGGTGGTCGTTGTATGTGCACTGATGAATCCCTTCGTGATGTTTTAAATGGGTTGTTGAAATTGTGAACTCCTACTGTGAAATTGGTTAATCACGTATATCCGGCTGAATAATTTAAAGCACCAGGATCAACCCTTCTGTGATAACTAACGGTTAGAACACACGGATTTGGAAATCATGGAGTGTGTTAAGTCGTTTAAATCTGAAAATCCCTGACTGTGTTGGTAGTGGTGGTTGGTTGTTTTCCTTTCGGGCCGACTGCTGGAAATGTGGGAGGGGATGGGATCCCCTGTTCTTTTATACTCTCCGTGGTTGTATGAATATGGGGATGGGATCTCCTGTTGGTATGGATTCGGTGGTTGTGAGTTTTAAATCCGAGTGGTCACTTAAAATATCACAAATTGGGGAGAGATCCTCTGTTAACAAAACCGGGTGTGAGTGTTTTGGTTGATCTATGCTTTTGACGCTTTCCTTGGTTATGCTTATGGTAGTTTCCCAATAGTGCTTAAAATCATTTGAACATTTTAACTGAACGTGAAATAGGAATTGGGACATGGTTTTGTGGGCAAGGGTCGTGAACTGTGACACGGACGCAGTGGTGTCGTGTTCTGTAGGTTGGCTAGGAAAACCTATGTTTTGGGTGAGTGTTTTTTACCTATATCTATACTTGTAGCTTTGTGTTTCTTATTCTCTCCCCACCCAAGTTGAGCACTTAGTGCCGAACACCCCCATTTATGGGGGAAGGGTGTTTTTCCCAACACTATCCTTAGTGGCTGGTTATTAGCTCCTTTTCTGCTCCCTTTCCCGGATAACCCAAGTATCTTCGGGTAGGCTGTGATGGCTTGAAGTCCATTATTAGCCTAAGAACCATCGGGCAGGGTGTTGTGGTGGTTGGCCAGGTGTGTACAACAGGTGGTTTCCCAAGTGTCTTTGGGATGAGGCCCAGGTGTCTTCGGGCGTGGCAGTGGATCCTTTAGCCAGGTGTCTCCGGGCGTGGCAGTGGTTGTTCTGGCCTAGGTGTTTACAGGCATGGTTACATGTGACAGTTGTGGCCCAGGTGTGTGCGGGCGGGATTCAGCAGTGGGACTGCGTGTGGTTGTGGCCCAGGTGTGTGCGGGCGGGATTCGGCAGTGGGACTGCGTGTGGTTGTGGCCCAGGAGTGTGCGGGCGGGTGTGGCAGTGGGACTGCGGTGAGAATGGCGAGATTGGTCCGATGCGTAGGATGTCTCAATAACCAGTGGGAAAGTGGCGCGGGGTACCCAAACATCGATATGCTCTTATTATATATATTACTTGACTAGCGTTATTTGGGGAGTGAGCCTTGGTGAGGCCTGGGATGGATAGTTTGCCTTGTTAGTTGTTTGGTTCACTCTTTTCTCACATGACTTTAGTACGTTCCCCCACTTGTGCACGAGAGTCTTGGTTTTCCCTACTGAGTGTACTTGTATGCTCACCCTACGTTTACTTTCAGGTTTCCAGGAGGACTACCAGGGCTGCGCGGGACCCTATTAGTCGGATAGTTGGAGTTGTCGCTGTTGTCGTACCTTTGTTTTCTTTTGGCATTGTACTTGAGAGCTTTCTTTTCTTTTGTACTTGTACCTTGTTGTAAACTGTTTAAACATGCATGGGGGGATTTATTTGGGTTCAATTATATAAACTTGTTTCTTTTCCTTTTTGGGAGGTCCACTTGTCCTTTTTCCCGATCCTAAATAATAAAAAGGGTAATGCCTTCCATTTGCGAGAATTTTCTATACCCTTGGTGCTAGTCGCCACTCCGGGACCTATTGAAGGCGGGTTTTGGGGGTCATTATCTCTCCTTCAACTTAAAGATGGAAGGGCCTGGCAATCCGCTGACTCTTCCCTCCTTTTGGTGAAGGCGGGTCGTGACATAATCTTATTAAAACTTAATTTTATGTTATTTGAATGTCACCATAGACTATATGAATATTTTTCAACATCCATACGTAATAGTTATTCATGGTATTATAATTCATCGTAGAAATATTATTCATTATATTATAATGAATATTTTCTTTTTTCTCAATATATGTTGATTCAATTGATTTTTTGAAATTTAAATGGAAATAATATTTTTAATAAATTAAATAAAAACATGGATATTTTAATGGAATGTGGATTTGAGAAAAATCATTGAGACCATTCTAGATAAACCACTATGTGAGTGTGGGGGTGAATCAATTTTTTATTTTTATCAATTTCCATTAATTCCAAATGAACCTATCCAATGCATTATGGTTCTCAATCTACTCAATATTAACTATAAATATCACATAAGGTGTATTTTTAAAATAATATGGTGAATAATTAATATAAAGGGTTCCGTATAGCATTCTACTATATTCGAAATTAGAGAGAACACCCAAGAGAAATTAATCAATATAAAAAAGTAATCAAATCAAAAAACAATCCATGTCATCACATCCTAAAGTCTCATAGTGTTCCTCTATAAGAAAAGTTCTTTGGAAGTCTTATTAACTCTTCAAGGTTAATAAAAATCTTGGAATATCATTGACGTTTTAAATGATAGTATAAATATGTTATCTTATAGGTTATGTTTTTCTAATATGCAATGCTTTATGATATGGAATTTTTATATTTAGTAAAAAATTTCTAAACAAATCAATTATAAAATATTTATTTATTTATTTCATATCATTAATGAAAAAATTGCCTACTTCAGGTTCTAATGTCTTAGACTCTCATTAATTCAACAATACCTTTTTTTATTTTCTCTCAAAAATATCATAATATAAATACAGGCTCTATTTTTCCATAATAAAAGAACATCACATATAAATATCATATATTTTAACAAAATTAATATCATGAATATGATCCTAATTATTATTGTTTAATTGTAAATGAATATGGGAACACTGTGAACATAACCTATATATACATAACTAATTTTGTTCTAATTATATAACGAAAATATCATGAATTTTTTTAACATAATTTATTATTATATTTTCCAAAAAAAATTATCTAATAAATTCTCATTAAAATTGTAGATAATATTGAGTCATCATCTCATTTTTCATGTGTTATTCGTTGAAAAAATATTATGCTCCTTTTTTTTATTTCATCTAGGACTTTATTTCATGATTCTTATACCAAAAAAATTTCTTATTAATTCAATGATAATTAAACCTCAAAATCCTTCCATAATGTATCATTAATACCATGGGTATTATTTTTCTTCTAACATCCCATAATATTTTACTCAATTAAATTCCCAATGAATTCTATTTTTTTGTCTCCATACAACATAATAACATAAGGATCATCTAACATACAGGATTTCTAATCACATTAATTCATTAAATAAATGTTCATAAAACATAATGGGAGGGTATTAATGAGATATTCACTAATTTTAAATGGGGATCAACTATATACACATGGATTCCATGATTCTTGTTCTCAATTTATTTAAAATCAGGTAAGGTTATATTGGATAATTTTCCACCATATTGATGAAGATCATGAACATATACAATTTAAATATCATTTACGTCAACTTATAAATCATATATAGGTGATAATACATGAGATATTATAGATAGACATGATTGAATTTATTCTTTAATAATCCCAGAATATGTGGAAACATGTAACTCAATAATGAATTCCTTATTTTTCACTATAGATTCCTTTTTTATAACAATTCCATCATCATTATGGAAAATGTTTTCTTGAAAAAAAATATCTCAGATACAATATTTTCTTGGTAAAAATCATTCGTTTAGTAACTTTTAATTCGTTTTTATCATTAGATACAACAAATAATTTTATACTATAATGACATTCATATTGATACTCGTTATTATAAAAATAGACTCATCTCAAACTAGTGATGTAGGATTATTATAACTCATGATGTTAATCAATATTGGAAGATTATTTCAGAATATTCTTTTTCCCCATCGGTTGACTTTGTGTGGTAAATCGATTGAATATTATGTTGTAGATCCCCCTAGACATGGTTGATGGTAAACCAGGTGTAAAAAATTTGACTGAATACATGATGTATGACATTATATGAACTATATACAAGTATTCATCACTTGTTCAGTACATATGACTAGATGTGTTCAGTCCTAGAGGTTGTGTGTATGAATATCTCAAGGAAGAAAAAATTCTAGGGCTTGAACAAATGATAGAGATAGATCGCATCATATTGATGATTTTCAACAAATGTTTTTATTAAATTAGATATCATAATGTACAAATTATAAGTACCATAGATAATATAACCTACTATATGATTCCATTAATAAGTATTATTGCTTCACAAAACCCTCAATTTGGCACCACAATGTGCACATTGATACCATTCACACAAACCTTCATTTGTTTCACCTTACCATTTTTTGGTCCTATAGGAACTCCCTTATGTACCATATGTGACTATTAATAAATATCATGTCCTCCATATGGTGTCTATGAGTGGTTTAGTACTCACATTATACATGAGGTTTTACAAGATTATATTCATAATACATGGTTGACCCAATGTCCCATATCAGTGGTTTATGTGGGTCATAGGTTTCCAATGGGGATCCCAATTTTTTGAAAAAAATCATGGAAAAATGGTGTATATAATTATAACTATATAATATAATATCAATCACTAATAAAATAAAACATTCCCTTTCTCAAAAAATTTCTTAAAAATCCCACATCCTAATGAATTTTTTTCCATGGTATTGAAATAAACTCCCCATGCATGGATTGAAAATTTGATGGTCTTCATAAAATTGGTTCATCATTAAATTTCATGATTAATTCCAAATAGAATTCTTCCACATATAAAAAATGATGACATATTGTTTAAAATATATATTGACATAATTATATTACATTAAACATTATAATAACATTTCTTAGTCACTATGAAGTGGAAAAAATGATTCATATATATAGGTTGGATATCTCTAGCATTCCAACTCATGACATAAAATTATTCCATAACAACACTTCAAGAATTAAAAACTAATTTAAACTAAATATACACATCATAAATATTTGGAAACAAATGAAACAATTGGGATAAACTATAGTGACACATACATGTGTATCGTGGATTGAGTTCGTATTATCCTTACATTGGTATAAAATACAAGGAATTAAATCTAGAATAAGGAAATTGTTTAGTATCCTTGGTAATTTATATAAAATCATGATTCTAATAATACATTTTAATATTTAAATTAAAAAATAATTATTTTCATCTATGAATAAATAAATATTACTTATTGTATATATGCATAATAGTCATACCGATCTCTATTTAATAATGGGTATGATAAAACATAAGGAATGGGTGAGCTTAAATACTCAGTGATGGGATTTGAATATTGTATGATCTGAAAAAATATGGATTTATCATTATAAAATGATATATAATAGAATAAAACTCTATTATATATATTACATAAGAATTATATTGAAGTAACACATTTTGGTCAGTTCATTCTACATAAATATTCACATTGGAATAAAACATAATAATTGATATTGTATCAAATCAGCTAATTAAATGGAATATCAATAATTGAATTCATAATGACATAATGAATAATGATGGATATCTAGAACATATTATTGAGGATTCATTATAAGGAATATAATAATATAAATTCATCATTCATATAATTTAACACTATCATGCTTCTTAGAAAAGATTTCAATACTATAATTGATTCATCATATGAATCTAATACTTTCAAGGATTCCAGTCATTAATCAGATTAATGGTTATGTCCTTCACCAAAATCATTGATACTTTTTTTTTGAAAAAACCCAATGTTGCATCATGGCACTATAAATAAACTCGACCTTCCCATATTTTTTCTGTTTCAGTGCTCATATAAAAATTGTATAACATTAAAACTAAAATATTGATATTAAAATTCAAGTATGTGAGATGTGAATAGTTCAAAAAATTAATAGACATAACCATAATATTGTATGATATTTATGGAAAATTTCTTCAAAATTGAACATTCAAAGTAAAATATATCATAAATCATTCACATAGAAAATTTGGATGGAATTAATATAATATTTTCCGATTGGAGTGGGAATAAATGTTTTTTTATTGATTAAAATAAATACAAAGAAATGATATTTCAGAAATATTATTGATGAAATTATTGTTTTCATATTTATTTTTTTTCAAATTAATTTTCATTGAAATTGACATAAAAATGGTTGAAATGGGAGATAATATAATTCATAATTCACATTGATGAGGTAATTTGTTTTAAAACAATTATATAAACCATGTTTTTAGAAATTGTTTTTTAAAGAATGATGTTAAAAATGATGTCATACTTAATTGAAATCATTTAATAATAAAATTATGTACCAATTAGTGTAACATAGAAATTTTATATTAAAATATAATGAATAAATAGTGGAATATATTATAGATATATATATATATATAGTTGAAATTTTTAAACAATTCAATCATGGGAGATGTAAATATAAACCACCATAATTAATGATTATATTGTTATCTAATGTCTTACAACTTATTTAAATTTATTATTGAAATACCCATGAAATAAATAATTTTAAATTAAACATTAAGAATAATGATGATATAATAATTCTTGTTTTATTATAAAAAGAGAAATATATACACCATATAAAAGAATTAACATTTCAATAAGGTGTATGCCTCACAAAAGTAAATGTGAGACAATAAACCCTTAAATCATATTTTCCATTAGGTTGTACAAGTTTTGACATGCTGGATAGTTTTTTTTAAAATTTATTAACTTATAAATAATCTATATAAAAAATTATTCAATCATTTAGTATTCTTTTTTCAATACATATATCCCATTTTTAAAAAATATAACATCATTTTCATTGTTTCATATGTTAATTTCCATGTTTTTCTATTATGTTTTCACTTCTTATTTGTAGGACATATAACATAGTTCATGATTTAAGCCTATCCAAAATATAAAGAGAGTTATAAATATCTTAAATATTTATTGTTCGCGTATTTATATCATTCATTAATGTTTTGGGATAGGAAAAAAATTCATCATTAATGGAGATAGTTGGTCGTATGTATTTATAATTCTTGTTTCCATTTTCATTTCTTATTTAAAGAATGAAAAGAAATTTTTTTCTATATATATTGTAAATATTTTTCATATTTATGTCAAATATTTCATATTCCTTCATTAAACCCCTCATTATTACATTATATGTAATATGTGAATGAATCCCATCATTTCACGTGGAGATGGTCAATAGTACACTTAAAAAATGTTAAAACAATTCTGAAAAATAAAAAGCATGATATTATTGGTAGTATAATAATTATTGTAGAAAATGGAAATCAATAATATAATAAATATAATATATAAATCATTTTCCCATTATATTTCTATTCATTATTGGTTGTAATGGAAAAACGAACGACATTACATCGCCCGGAGGATATCCACCACACACCAGAATGATGATTTTGCAACACATTCGAATGGTGCTTGTGTGGTTTTTGGTCATAAAATTAAAATAGAACAACTTAGTACATTAGTACTTCCTCAAATATTATATTATATTTTTATGAAATTAATTGAAGTTAATTTTGGATGAAATAAATATAAAACATTTTCTCATGAACATTACCTATTTTTCGAGTATCCCATTTTGGATTCACCAACGACCTTCATATTATGTATTTATGTCAAATTTAATTCATTTAGTATTATAGGATATAAGTTGGATAGTGATTTTATCTAGGATCTTTTGAGCTAATATGCATTATTGGTGTAAATAAGAGGGGATATTGAATTCTCTTTTATAAAGGTGGAGGAGTGGAATTATTGTAAAAACTAAAATGTATTTACTATTTTGGGGTCACACATAACTCATGAGAATAAATAATTGAAAAATAATTAAGGATAAGAATGAAAATTATCATTAAATACCTTCACCACAAAAATTAAATTAATATGTTTATCCTTTTTATCATGAATATTTATGTTGACTAAATTTTATATTTAAAGTTTTTTCAATGTTACATATATCATTTTATTTACATATTTAATTAATCAATGATTATTATAAATAAAAAACAGGTATTATATAATTTATACACATAGATTCAAAATATCATTAGAAATTACTCAATAAAATATCAAATATGTGTTTAAAAATAGAATTAATACAAACACAAGTATTGTATATAATCAGGTTTTAACATTAATAAAATTAGTTAAATTTTTATTTATTTAGTAATCATTATGATCATCTATAATTTTGACCATATAAGAAATTATAAATTAGCATTCCTCTAAATACGTAATAAATTTTCCCTTGTTCATCATAAATATGTTATATTATATAATTTAATATTAATCCCACAAACCGTATGAGATAATAGGGTGTTTGAACTAAAATGGATCCAAATATTACAATGTTTTTATATCTATATTATTTATAAATATATATCTAATGATATAGTTTTTTTAATATATTTATGATGGAATTAATTTTACATAAAAAACTTAATATAAAATTATTTGTTATTCATTATTTATATTAAAAGCCAGTTTCTAATTTTAATTCAGTATTTTTCATTATTCATAGAAATGTTAAACATCTCCATAAAAAAAATTAGCCATGGATTTTTTTTCGATTTTAATATCAAAGATAAAGTTCATTTTTTCAAATAAAATTTATAAAGGTCTGAAATTTTTTTTAGAACAAAGACACTATTAAAACTTAGAAGACACGCCTTTAAAAAATGTATCATTTTATGTATATATTTGTATTTTTCCTAATCATATGACTATACCATCTTTTGGATGAATATTAAAACATTTTTTTAATATGTAAAATATAAATTTTCTCAATATCATCCAATAATAGTAATAAATTCAAATTATTATTTTAATATCCATTTTTCATATTTTGATTGTTTGTATATAATTTTATATTTTATATTCAATTTATTTTCATATAAATATATAATAAATGTCATTACAAATGAATTCAGACATATATTTTCTTAAGTTAATTAAAATTAATATAACATAAAATATATCTTTGATTGAATAATTTTTTCATTAAAACATAATATTATTTGTACATGTTAAAACGTGGTCTAACATGTAACACATGCTATTGAAAATTTCATTGTTGTGTGTAAAGAAAGATGACTCATTTTTGTGTGATATTCATGATGTATAATATATTGAATTAATATAAAATAGTAAATAAATTTTAATGTATCAGTATCTTATATTACCTTCTAATTATAGTCTTTCATGTAATACTCGCTATTGAAAAAAACTCCATTCTTTCCAAATCATGGGGTTTACATTATCCACACCTCCAATAAATTTAATCCTACAAATTTAAAAATTATTTTGATAATTCATGTATTTTTTATTTTCATATAATAATGTTTTAAAAACATTGTTGTAAATGGGTTATTGAAAAACACATAATCCCCTTAATTCTTTATTGAATGGTGAGAGTGGGATCTCCTCTCTTTAAATCATGAGATGAAGAACTCCTACTTTTTTGGCCTAGATTATTATTTCATCAACTGAATTGTTCAACCCTGAATTGGAATAGCGATTCCAAGATGACCACGGTTCCCTGGATAACCCAATTAATGATTTTGATTCCCAAAAACACTCTATTCTGAAGAATAAATGATTATCATTTGCGGAATCACTCTATAGCTCCATAAATCCATCTAAAGTTGAATCACACAAATTATCCAATGTATCATGACTCAAAAACATGGGTATACTGTAGTGGTGGATCCAAAGTCCATACATCAAATAATTAGACTTTGTAAGTTCACGATACTTGTAAGAATTATATTTTCAAAGGAAGATATGACACTGTATTATGCCGATATCATAAATAGAATTGATCATAGATGGAGTAATTGTGATTAGAGGTTAATACATATCAGGTGAGGTTTTTTTTCAGATCATTCTTCCATATAAATATGGATTTACCTCAATCTATAACACTAGAAACATGGAATTGACCATTATCTTTCTACAACTCCTTGAATGGGATGTAAATTCTAATCTCTTTAACCATAAGTAATATAATGCACAAATATGGATATGGTTTCATGGGAGGAATTCAGTTTACTGGCACCCAAAATTACTGAACCTTTAGGCATCATGCCTTTGAACCCAACTCAGAATAGATCAGAGGACTTTGGAGAGAGAATTGGGAATCATTCCTGATATGCTGGTTGATGTAAATTAATATATCAAGACATCTGATAGTATCTACTTCCTTTATAATAGGAACAAATATATAGTAATGGTGGAGTATGAGAATGGTCATTCCTTCTGTGAGATATGAAAAATGGTGGGAAACTTAGTTTTCAACTTCTAAACTCTTCAAAAATTTATTTCTTCTACCAAATTTATGGAACTGAGAGATTTAAGTAAGAAAAAAAAATCCAAAAATTTGTTTTCTGAAAAGAATGGAGTCATAAAGTATCAAAATTGAACATCACATGCCCCATTAATGACTCAACAAAATCCTAACCAAGTATATGATTCAGAGTAGAATCTTCCTCGCACATTCACTCTGGTGAAAAAAACCTTGGAAGAAGTGGTTGCAGAGGAAGAGACTCAAAATGATGCTTCTCCTAACCTTCATCCCATGGTGGGACACACAAAAATTTCACCCTATAAACATGGAATCATATAAGATGAAGATATGAGATTTTTCATTTACAATGACATTTATAATCTGTTTTAGATCATCCGCACCAAGTAGAGGAGGAATAAAATTCATTATAATTATCTAAGGGCATTAGATATATGATCTAGTCAATGAGAGATGATGATAAATCGGGTGATAAATCTCCCAAATAATACCTCAGGAATATAAGACATGCCTACTCCTACAACATTAATCTTATTACTAGCTATACATACACTATGGATTGAATCTGCAGAGAAGACCTTGCTAGAGGTGATTTTTGGAAAGGCTCCTAGGATAATAGTGAGAAATGTTTATAGTATCTTGGACACATCTTCTTATCTCCAACAATTTCATCTCATCAAAGGTTAGATTCAAGGATCTTTTTTTTCAACAAAATGGAACATGATGCTAAAACTATGATGTATATAGATAGCTCTGATCATAAGGATTTCCATCTCAATGTGAATGCCTCAAGAAATACCTTATATCAAGAAATCCTAAAATATTTGGTTAACCATGATCTATCTGCCAAAGGGTTGGCTGTTTTTCCTAGTAATTCTAATATATGTAACATGTTGTCTCCTATACCCAAAAATGATGGAAACCACCTAAAAATATTGTGGGTAAAAACATGAGGGGATGAAACCCTATACTCAGTTTTAAATGAAGATTAGGTGTTGGAATTTACAGTTTATTGATAATATAGAAATATATATATCCATTCGTTTATTTATATAGCAGTACCAATATGGGCTAATAAGTATTTTTATGAATAAAACATATTCTCTTCTATGATTTGCAACATTGAGAATTTATGTTTTTTCCTAATTGACCCCAATAGGTTCTCAATATATGTCAAGAATATATTGGTGATGGATCAAAATTATATTCGCTTCACCACATTTTTTATGTCAATTGACCAGCATGTCACATATTCCTTCAGCTAATATGGATCCCATTTTACAAGTTCCTTAATTTATGGTCTTAATTGGAATTATGACAACTTGAATTTATAGATGTATATAGAATCTCTCAAATCATTAATCTCTAGTACTTGGTTAATATTGGGTGACTTTAAATCAATTTGAATTGAGATGAGAACATGGTAGCAGCAAACAACTCAATATCCTATAAGGAGTTCATATTATGAATTGATTAGAATTACTTCATTGAGGTTAATATGATTGGTGAAACATATAATTTTTATAAGAAGAAGATGAATAGTTTCATGTCCATCTTGATCGACATGGGTTTGTCAATGAAGCCTCTCTAAAAACAAGGGGTACCGTATCATGATCAACCATATCCAGGATAAAATTTGACCACCATCCAATATTATTGGATTTTAATGAGAATTAATAAAAAACCCTTTACCATTTATGTTTAAAAATTCCTGGGTATCTCTTCCCAAATATAAGGCCACTGTTCATATTACATGGAGTTCTCGGAAATGTTTGGATGAAGCCTTTTCCCACATCTCCAAATTACAAATTATAAATAGAAATATAAAGAAATGCTTAAAGGGTTGTTTTAGATCCCTTGACACTAATTTTTCTTCTCATAAAAAATCTCAACAAAAGGTTCAATATGTAAATTCTAGTAGTCAATTCAATGATGGGATTTCAGTGGAAGTTGAGTTGTCCCTAATGCATAATAATATTCTTTATCTGAATGCTTCCACGAATAATAATGGGGATAGAATCATCGATCATCGATTGGATCATTAAGGGAATATCATATCCAACATTAAGGATTTATTTATTTTCCCCCACTCTACCATTTACCCTATGGATGTTTTTAATCCTAGACTAGTGTACCCCATGGTCAATTCTATTCTTACTAATGTGCCTCTTGATCTAGTGATTATGAATGCAATATTTATCCACAAATCTGAGAGTACACCTAGTCCTGGAGACTTTGGACACATTATCTATTGAATTATTTGGGATATCGTTCAAATATATGTTTTATTGTTAGTCATTAATTTTTTCAAAGATCGAGGTCTTCCTAAAAAAATGTAGATTATCTAGAATTGTTAATTTATTTTCTATGAAAAAGGAATCATAAATGTAGTAAAAAAATATTTACTGTAATGAACGTAAAAATGAAATTATCAGAGATTAAATTAAAATGTTTAGGGTCCAAATAAACAACACACTAATATAGTGAATATTTCATGTAAAATTATGAATATTATCCATAAAAGTTTCAATATTAGACTAATTTTTACCATTGGGAAATTTGAATAATGTGGGCCACTTATTTATCTTCAAAAATAACATGTTTGTCTTTTCAACCACCTTTTAAAGGCCACCCTACTCATATCTTCTTCACAACATGAAACCAATTTTTTACTAAATCATGCTCAAATAACTTTCAAATTTTTATCTTATAAAACTATATTCTTTATTTTTGGCATAAATATATCCTTCAATGGATTTTGGTGGAATCGTATGAAAGATACCCAAAGAAGAGGTAATGTTCATCCACATGTGAAATTTTATTACTTCGTCCTCCACCACCATTAATTATTATTATATAAATTTGTATTAGTAAATTTAAAATATATCATATATGAAATATATAATATGTTTTTTGAATGATTTACAATAATCTCTACTTCAATCAAATAAGTTATATACTCATTGTTCTTGTGTTCAGCTATCTATCACCATGAGAAATAATGTTCTTCAATTTTTCATTACCACATGTTCAATTTTGATATAATTATGGGTATATAATATGTATATTTATGATTTTAATATTTTTATTTAATTATTATATCTCAAATTACATCATATTTACAATTTTTATTATATGATATCATTGTTTGTGTCTATAGATGACTACAAAACGCCATGTTTTGTAATTCGATCATGCATTACATTGAATGTGTTAAGTGTGGTTTTAAAAGTAATTTGATATATATATGAAATAAATAATTTTCTATAATGATAATATATATTATTTAATTTTTCATTCTTAAATCAACAACATAATTGAAATGGCCTTAATTCATATGTACAACCAAACATCTCCACAGACATGGTATTTCATTTACTATCACTAATGATATTTATTATTATAAATTTATATATACTTAATATTAATGAAATATATATAACAGTAAAAAGTTTGGAAACAATGGAAATACTATCAACTTATAATGATAAATAATAACAAATTAAAACATAAATGAAAAATAATATTGTAATTTCCAAAAACATAATATTAACATCAAATCGTTAGTGAATGGATAATGAAACACAATATGAAAAAACACATAGTATTTTATATATTGTAATTGTTATTTAATTGATATATAGTAACCATATATTTATATTATATTATGTTAGAACATGTAAAATGGTAGTTGTAAATTATTATAAGGGGTTTTCATATCACTTATAATTTTGTGTGGCTCATGCCATATTCACCACCTATCTGATTTGTATCTGTTATATAAACCCCAAGAATTTATTTTATGTTTCTAGTACATGTAGTTTTGAGTATTTAAATATTAATTTTAGGATCACACTTTCTTGGGAATTATAGTAAAAACATTACCAAAATGATAATGTATTTTTTCGAAATTTTATTTCATAGAGACATATACAGTGTTATGAACCTAAATTAATTAAAAAGGTCCATATAAAGACCCTTGGAACTGTAATATCATTTTTTAAAGAACACTCTTGATATTTTAAATTTCATTTTAATTTATTCATTCATTGGGTTGAGGATTCAATGTTACCAAAATGATATTGATGATTTGTTAAAATATTATTATTTATCAGTGCTGATTATGATTACGTGTCCAAAATTAAAAAAATTATATAACTTAAAATAATTATATTGAATATTTTTTTCTCTAGTTTTTCATGATATCCACATTTAGTGGAATAATTTTTCTAATATCTTGTATATAATATAATATATTTTTTTAAAATTCTGAATTTTTTTATATCTTACATTAATAACATGTTCTCTACCATATTATTGATTTATTTTTTCAAAACTATTTAATTTAAAAAATTATAGTTTAAAAAAAGCTTCATTGATTTTAATTTTTTAATTTTGTTGATTTTGATCTCCGTGTCCTTTGACAAATAGTTTCCATTTTTATATTGTAGAAAATTTTATAATAAAATTTTTTTAAATGGGAAAATAAAAACAATTTCTAATGTAATTACCTCTCAAATATTTAACACATATATTATATTTTATAAAGGTTATATTCAATGAAAATTGTTTAATTACTATTTCGAAATTTTATATTTTTAATAAATGATATCCAATTAGATTATATTTTTACATTGTTTCGTATTTTGAAAAGAATATATCAAAGTAGAATGTATATTTTTATCATGAAATGTTTCTGTGAATTTGAAATGATTATTTTATATATTTTCAATTTTTTTCAACAAAAATTATTTTAATACTTTTTCATGTATTAAAAAATTATTTCCAATGAAGGTATATTTTCCTTGAGAAAATTCCCTTGTAGAAATTCATATTTTTGCTAGTCTTAGAGGAAATTTATTAATGTTACTTATGATTCCGAAGGGATAATATATTAGATAATCTTTTATTCTCCAATTTTTTTATATTTATATGACCACATGATTTTGAATCCTATTAATTTCTAAACATTGTGATCAATGATGAAAAAATGAAATGATTATGAAACATGATTATTTACCAAATGTTATGTTATAATGAAATGTTTATGGAAACAATTTCATATCAAGGGTTTTTTGTATGATTAATGTTTTATGATATATTGAGAAATATATATTATTTAAATAATGCTATGGTTGTTAATTTATAAAAAATGTGGGTGGGACCTATATCTCCCACTAATGAATTTGTTAACAAATTTAATATCATGAGATAAAGAGTGCGGGATATAACAACCTAGTATTAAATTATATGGACATTACATAAAATTTACAGAATAAGAAAACACTATACAAATAGAAACCCAAAGACCATATTTGTGTAGTGACTTTGGAAACATTAAAACATAAACAATGTTACCAAATGGGGGAACATTATCTCCCACAATGTCTTTCATGACTATCAACCATTATAGACACATCAAACTAAATACATATGTTCATACATTGGGAAAGGAAACAAAGAAAGGGGTGAAAATAGATGCTCAATAAGAGAAAATTAGGGAATTATGTAATAATAATCTTTTTCATAGGGGATTGATAATGTGATCATAATATATGTGATTCATTGAATAAATCAAGGAATTTCATAAGTATTGAATCCTAAGAAAATAAATAACACAATACAAATAAGAATAACATATGAAAAAACATGGAATATTGGAAATTACATAAGAATAAAAATAATAATTCCAATAGTAGTCAAGGAATCACAACCAATTCCATTATAATTGTATGGGTTGACTCCTCATACCATCTTGGTGTCCATGATTCAATCCCATTTCTGTATTAGTAGTATTAATTCAATACCCATAACATCTTGGTAGTCATGTTTTACATTTATTTTCATCAACGTATAATGATTTCACTCACCATTACATCATGGGAATCATGGTTCACTATTATGGATATATTAGTAGTTTAGGTTCACTCCCAAGAAAATAAAATTCTATCTCATGAGATTTAAATGTTTACACAAGGAATTAGATAGATATATATGTGCCAAAAATCTAATAATGAAATCAACCATACGTGTTCCATGGTCTCAAAATCGTTAATTATAGAATGACCCTTTAAATGAAATGGGTTTCATTAAAATGTAATATTATTCCATCCAATGAGAAAATTATGATACATAATCATTTAAAAAAATTATAACCATGGATAGAAATGGGATTCATAGAAATATAACCCATAAAATAGAAAAATATTATGGTAACATAAAACGTTGAATGATAAAATGATTTCATAAACATATAACATATGAAAGATAAATGGGTTTCATAAGTACATTGATATAAAAATGATTCTGGTATAAATATCAATAGAACATTTTTACAATTTCCAAAAACACACGAGTAACACCTATAGATGTCATCATTGATGAGAAATAATTTTGAAAGTTCTTTTAAAATAATTTTCTTCTGTAAATTTTTTTTCTTATTTAAAAACATCTTAAAACCATGAATCTTATAGAAAACACATTTCATATAAATTATACATGAAAAAATATAATGGGTCTTTGAAAATAATGTGAAAAAATTTTTACTCGAGAACTTATGAAAGATGGATGAAAATATTTTGAAAATATTTTCCTTTAATACCAATAAAATAATCATGAAAACATTTTGATACCCATTTCCATTTAAATATAATAAAGGAATATTCACAAAATTTTTAAATTATATTTCTTGAAAATATTTGAAAGAAGGTTGAAAACATTTATGAATCCATTTTCTTAAAAAAGTGAAACCTTGTAAAATAAATTTTAAAAATTATTTATATCTTATTTTAAAAATATATTATTTTTGAAAAATAGTTTCATTGAAAACACATTAAAAAATAGTTGTGAACATGATATGTATCTCATTGAAATAAAATTTCAGATGAAATTCCCTTATCTTATGTCATCAAGTTAATCAAACATGAGATATCATCATATATACTATTTTTATGTTAATTATAAATTTATAAAAGGATAATATATATATAATACCATATAATAATTTATTTTGCCTTATATTACTCATTTATTAACAAACCCATGTAAAGGTAATGTTTTAGGTAATAATTTCTTTGTTTACTGGTTTTATTTTTAATTACCAATATTTATTCTCTTACTTATATAATTATTTCAATATGTAATATTTTTTGAAAATTACATACATATCATATATATCATCTAGATAATAATTTATAATAATATATGATATATAGATATATGTGTAAAGACCGTGAATTTCCATGTGTTTTTTTAAATATATGGGAATTTAACGAGCCTGCAAAAATTTATGGCTCGTGATTCCGACGCCCCGTGTGCCCGAAATGAATTTCGGAACCTTTTTTCAGGTACATTCAATAAATGTGAAAGAGGATTATCCTATATTTTGAACTGGTTCTCAAAATTGGAATCTGAGGACACTATTGAACTCGGAGTGCATATATTCTCTTAAGGAGACCTTCACCTCGACCGTTGTAGGTCAAGAGTGGAAGTTAGTTATTCAATTTTTTGTGGGAGAATAAAATAAAATAAATTGGTTTAACATTAAATTTTTATTTTTTTTAAAAATCCTTTTGAATGTTGAGTGGTGGGGACCACCATAATTAATCCTTATCATTAGGTTATTGAGCTAGGTACCACCATACCTAGAACCTCCTATGAGAGGTTATGGTGGTGGGGACAACCTGAGATTAAACCCCCTTGAACCTCACACTTAAATTAGGGGAAATCTCTTGAACTTCTCCTTGATTAATTATCCCCCCACCACCCCCCTTTAATTAATACACCAAATCAGTTAATTAATTATTTCAATTTGAAATTTTTCTATTGTATTCTATAAGGTTGGATAATTCATTTTTGGTGGAATTGGGGGAAACTTTTGGAAAAGGGGAGAAACTTCATGAATTGGGTGAAAGATATCCAACGAAGAACAACCACGAAGAAATCTGACTTTTACTTCGACTAATACTTCTTCCTTAGGATAATCGTTGATGAAGAACATCTTCAAGGTCAATGATCCTACGGTCGAGTGAATGCCGATGTCAACAACATCTGTCTATCATCAACAATGTCTTCTCGTTCCTCACAACCTCCATCGATGAATCAATCGATGGAGGGTGGTTGTTTGAAATTATTCCCTTTTAGTTCTTGATGACTCTTTTAATAGAATAGCTATTATAGACACTTCATACCTCTCTAATGCAGAGAGAATATTCCAAACAAACATGGTCCATATTCTCCGCAATTCATGTGATGATTTTTGGTGTTCTTCATGAAGGAGGAGGTTGATGACCAAACACGAAGGGGAAAGAGAATGGCAGCCAGAAACAGCGCCAACCATGACAAAGTTGATAATGAAACGACCTCTGCCGACCTCAGACACAACCACCTGTGGCCCCGTCGCACTGCCCGCACACCTTCGGTACCATTTGCGATCATGTCGTAAGCGGCCGAGTCGCCCCGCGCCCCTGTCTCACACTACATGGTGGAGTCTCCCCATGAACTCATCGTGACACCTGCGATTGAGCTGCCCCGTGACCTCGTGGAACCCCCGTGGTCAAGTCACCCCATGCCCCTGCCGCATCCTCCGTGGTGGAGCCGCCCCACGGGTGTGCCGCATCGCTTCCTCGTGGAACCCTCTGCGGCTAAGCTACCCCACAGCCTCACGCCTCCCACAGACGACTACCCCATGACCTCACGAAACCCCTGTGGCCGAGCCCCCTGCACCCTTATGACACCCCCACTACTGTGACACCACACAGCCTCGCACCATCCATGGCTGAACCGCTCTTCCGCCCCTCACGGTCCTCACAGCCTGCCGGACAGCCCAACGGGCTGGGCCGCCCATAATGGTTCGGGCCAGACCCAGCAGGCCGGGGCGCCTAGCGGGCCAATCCCAGCAGGTCAGGCTGGGTCGACCTAGATCAGGTCAGCCCAGGCCGGGTCATACCATACCCGGACCCACTACGACCCAGTTACGGTATTTTATCAATAACATTGGCAATAGACGTCCGTTTGATGAACCACTAGCAGCGCTAGAAATCATGAAGTGAGATGGTCACTTTCAGTATAATCTACTATATATTTGGATTATTATGGTTATGGTCTGGTTAGATCGAGCACGAATCAACAGGGCCCCCGGTACTAAAAGGCTAATAACTCACAGTCAGGGCATATGATTGACGCACCATCTATTGTGATGATATGCCTATTAAATGGAGGTCCTTTGAGATACTTCCTCATGAGACTTCTTGGTAGTTGTATTATTGACCAGAGGCTAGTGGTGGGGACCCACCCTTAGACAAGCGAGTGCAGTGCAGAAGACCTGTAGCTGGTTGTGACGTGAAGAATGATCAACGATCATGTGTGGGTCAACACCTAGAAATCATGTGTAGGTCAACATCTAGAGATCATGTGTGGGTCAACACCTAGAAATTCTATGTGGGTTAGCACCCAGCTATATTGTTTGTGTCATCACAGAGCGATCCTGTGGGGGTATGCCTCTTAACAGAATATGATGATTCAGAAGTTACATCTAATCCTCTATACTTTTGTACCTAAGTCATACTTGGTGTGAGCTGATTCTGTACCTGTGTGGTACGTTATTTCGTTGTAATTCCTTGCTGCTATTCTTCAGTGTGGCGTAACTGTGTGGTACTTTCCTTGTTGGTATTCATTCCTTTGTCGAAATTTTGACCATTGGGATTTAATCTGGGCCTCTTTTTTTCCTCATGAATAAGATGAGTGTACTTGATAACCTAGGTAAATGTATGGTCATATACCTAATTAGGGGTTTTATTTTATTTCATGTTTTGTGGTTTATCCATGGTGTATTTTTTGAGACCATGAGGGCATTGGGGTCCCTACTCAGTATCATTTTACTCACACCTGCATGGGCTATGCCCGCACCTCATTGTGTTTGGTGCAGAAGATGGACAACGCTGACTGAAGACGAGGGTACCAGGATTGGAGGTAGCTTGGAGGTGGACGTTAGATGATGAAAACCACATAGACGACCATTCCTATATTGTACCTACCCTATAGGTGGGATCCTTGGTGGATGATCCAGGAGCTTCTTTTCACCTATCAGTTGTCTTGTACTTTCTAGTTTCCATTTACATTCCAGTTGGGCTTGTATTCTAGCCTCTTTTACTTACTACACATAATTTGATTACTATTTAGTTTACTTCAGTTTGTATCTTGCTGTGTGATTGTTTTAATGTGATTACATGTTATAAAGGAAATGTCTTCTCAGTTAGAGGGTATAAGACTTCAGTGCTAGTCGAAAGCCCCTGGCCTATTGAAGGTGGGATTGGGGTAGTCCCGACACAAGCACTGGGGGATGAGTCATGAAAAATTGGTATTAGATGATTTGGTTCTACCGTAGATCATATGACTCTGATGATATTAATGACAATATTTTTAAGTTTAGTGAGTGTGGGTATATGTTTTGGGAGTCTAGTGTTTGTGTGGTAGCCGATTTATCCATACACCAGGACCCTGACTTCTAATTTCTAACTCAGTGAATGAATACACTAATTGAGTGTGTGTTTTCAAGATATTTCTCTGTGAACTCTTTAGTCAGATCACAAGGTATAACTTTTTGATCACGACACACCTGTTTATTTTCAGGATTCCTCCACAGACACAACAAACTAGGGTTTTCGATGTACTACGCATTGAAAGCCCACCGAGCAATGGGGCATCGGTGTAGGGCCCTCTTCCAGTTGAGGCACCATAGGAGGCACCAGTGGTACCATTACCTCTTGGGCCACAGATGCCACCATCCCCTGCAGTAGAGGGTTCACATCACATAACCGCATTGCACGAGTTCCAATTGAAATGCCACCCAGGTTCAGGGGAGATACTAACCCACATGCTATAGAGGATTAGCTGGAGGTCGTGGTGAGAGTCTTCAATCTGGTAGGGACCTCATCCAATCTCATGGTGATCCTTGCCACCAGTCTTCTACATGAAGAAATAGGAAGATGGTGGAGGATGATGCTCTAGGCTCACAATGCGGTTACGCTTCTCTGGGAAGACTTTGAATGCCTCTTTAAAGAAGTGTTTGTTCCAGTGACTCTTCTCGTAGTGGGAATACATGATCCTCTTCATATGTAGCAGGCCATCATGACTGTGGGTCAGTACTCAGTGAGGTTCATTTAACTCTCACGCAATGCCACAGATATGGTGCAGGACCCATTGTATAGGGCTCAGACCTTTGAGAAGGGTCTCAGGCGGGAGATCAGGGCTTTGATTATCCCACTCCACATCCCAACACATGTGGGGGTGTTAGAGATAGCCCTTTTAGTGGAGATTTTTATTTCTGAGAAACCACCAGTAGTGAGACACACTACCGTTCATAACATAGTAGAGTCTTTTACAAATGGCAGCAGATAGATGTCATAGAGGTCCATGAGGACCAGACCTACAGGTGGACGACTGCAGGATTCAGGATCGGTTTTGTGGGGCACCTGAGGATGTGCCAGTCAATTCCTGGAGCAGGCAGTGTTACGCCTGTAGTGGGTAGGATCACATGGCTCGTGACAGTATGACACGTCATACGGATGATTAGAAGACTATTGAAGGGCTGCCCAGGTAGAGACAGAGGTTCGACTGAGGAGGTCCACAAGGAAAAGGCGAAGATGGAAAAGGATCTAGCTGTACATGTGGCAGTGAGTGACGATTTGAGATGTTACTTCCACCAACACAAGTAGGTCCACCATGACCACAAGGCGTAGGCGGATATAAGAGATCTCATCCCCATGAAGCTGAGGCCTCTGATCACGGTGCTCCAGATATGATACAAGGTACGATCACTATCTACTCCACCTTAGCTACAGTACTTATAGACACATGTTCCCGTCATTCCTTTATTACCACTTCCCTTGTTCTATGCTCGGATATTCCAATGTTGTCATTGACTCGATTCATACAGATAAAGACTCATTTGTGAGCATATTTTACAATTATGCACTAGTGCCATCAGTGAGAGCTTAATCAAGGAGGCGAGAGCTTCGGCTGGGATCTCCTAGTAGCAGCGTCGAGGCCTTACGATGTCATCCTGGGTATAGACTAGTTATCTACAGTCTATGCTTAGATTGAATGTATTAGGCGCAATGTGTGGTTCTTCTACACATATGGGACCAGGCTTACATTCACTGGTGAAAAGGGTTACATTGCAGCACAAGATGGACTTATCCGGAGGAGAGTGCATCTGATCACTCATCAGATGGCTAGCCTTACCCTCGGAACGGTTGATGTGGTGTGTCTGAGTTATCTTATAGTGGTTTACTAGTACACAAATGTCTTTTCTGATTTTGTTCTGGTTCTACCTCCTCATAGAGAGGTGAACTTTTACATTGATTGATACCACTAGACAACAAAAAAATCTACACCAGTGAATAAGATGGCTCCCATAGAGCTTAGTGAGCTGGATGTGAATCTAGAGGAATTACAAGGGAATGGATTCATTCGACCCAATGTTTTACCTTGCGAAGCCCCGATTTTGTTTGTTATGAAGGGAGATGAGAGGGTGAGACTTTTTGTAGACTATCAGCACCTGTACTAGGTGACCGTAAAGAACATGTACCCACTCCTGAGGATTGATGACCAATTTGATCATCTGAATGGAGCACGATGGTTCTCGAAGATAGAACTTATATCACGCTATCACCAACTCATTGTACGAGATGAAGATGTGCAGAAGATAGATTTTAGATGTCAGTACATCCATTACGAGTTCTTGGTTTTTCCATTTGGGTAACCAACACTCCAGTAGTGTTCATGGGACTTATGAACATGATCTTTCAGACATACCTTGATTTCATTGTAGTAGTCTTCATCGAAAACATTCTAATTTACTCGGATACTGAGGAGGAGAATGCCTATCATTTCCCGGTAGTATATGAAACACTCAGAGAGTAGCAGTTTTATGGTAATCTCTCAAAGTGTCAATTCAGCGGCATAAGTTGTAGTGGATGCAATGAATATTGAGGTGGTACATTCTTGGGAGACACTCAGGTGTGTGACAGAGATATGATTTTTTCTAGGTTTGGCTAGATACTACCGAATATTTGTGCTATATTTCACTAGAGTTGCATCATTACTATCTGTGTTGATGAAGAAGGGGAAACCCATCATGTGGTAGGAGAGATTCTTGAGAAGTTTTCAGAAGCCGAGATAGAGGATGACTAGTTCCCCCATCTTGAGGCTTCTGGAGGAGGGCATAAGGTACATATTCTTCTGTGATGCATCGGGTAACAATCTCGAATGTGTCCTGATACAGGAGAGAGCAGTGATCACATATGGTTCTTAGCACCTGCTATAACATGAGCATAACTACGCTACCCATGGCATGGATTAATCAGTAGTGGTCTTCGCCTTGATGATGTGGTGACATTACAGGATGGGAAAGCATCTTATAGTGTACACTGACCACAACAGTCTCACGTTTATCTTCTCTTAGAATGACTTGAACCTGAGATAGTGACATTGTCTTGAGTTCCTCCAGGACAATGACTTCGTGATAGTCAATACACTTAGGAAGGAGAATGTTATAGCAGATTAACTCGGTAGGAGATTTGGTATACAGCTTCTAAGTGAGGCGATAGAGCAGCTGGCCACATTGTAGATATCCATTGTGTATCGAGATGGAGATGATTTCCTTCAATATCTTACAGTCACTCCCCCACTTCATCAGTGATTTAGGGAGGTGCAATGTGGGGACATTGACTTTGAGGCTCGACGTGCTCATATATCCATAGCACAGGAACCTGATGAATTATTTGAAGGTTGGGAGCCTGTCATCCTCTTTAGAGGACGTACCATGGTACCAGTATCACTTCAGGAAGAAGTGTTCTGGGAGTTCCATATATCCCTTTTATTGGTACATCCTTGAGTGGAAACGATGTACCATGATCTCCGAAAATAGCACGGGTGGCTGGGAATGAAGAAATCAGTAGCAGAGTTTGTCTCTCGGTGGCTCACTGGTCAGCAAGTGAAGGTGGACCATAAGGTACCAACAGGCTTGGTTCAGCCTATAGAGGTACCAGAGTGGAATTGGGATGAGATATCCATGGACATTGGGATAGGACATCTACATACATTGAGTGGTCACGACTCTATTATGGTCATGTTCGACCGACTCACCCAGTCGGCCCACTTCCTACCGATCAGAGAGAAGGGTTCAGTAGAGATAATGGGATACCCTTATGTGAAGGATATTGGGCAGATTCATGGAGTAACCTCGACGATTTTGTCTGATCGTGATCCTCGTTTTACTTCTCGGCTATGTAAGGGGTTGCATGAGGCTTTCAGGATACATCTTCCTTTGAGCACCTCCTTCCATCCTTAGACAGATGACATGACTGAGCGAACCATTCAGACCCTTTAGAAAATGCTTCAGGATTGTGTCCTCAACTTTGGTCGTAGGTTGGAGGATCACTTGTAATTGGTGGAGTTTTCATACAACAACAGTTATCACTCCACCATTGGGATGACACGTTTTGAGGCGTTGTACGAGCGACCTTGCTGATCAGCTTTGCGCTGGACTGACCTAGGGGAGTCATCACTCGTGGGACTGGAGATGGTTCATGCTACCACATAGACGGTGTATATCATCCAAGAGTGGATAAAGACTAAACAGAGCCGGCATAAGTAATATGACGATAGAGGACCAAGACCTCTAAAGTCCGAGGATGGCGACAATTCTTTATACATGTCTTAGCTCGACATGGTTTGCGGTGATTTGGCGTAGCAGGAAAGTTATCTCCAAGGTTCATAGGACCTTTTCAGGTCCCCAACAGAGTTGGTGAGGTGGCACACTACTTGGATGTTCTCCCTCTATAGAACCATGTGCATGATGTCTTCCACATATCCCAGCTGAGGAGATATGTGCATGCCCCTTCCCATATCATTGACCATGACGAGTTCGACGTTGAAGATGGGGAGAATTTCATAGAGGTTCCAGTGGAGACTGAGGATCGAAATGAGTAAGACCTTCATTGGTTTTCGATACATCTGGTGCACATTCGTTGGGAGCATGAGAACCTCCTGGTGAGCACATGAGAGGAGGAGGCTCAGATTCATGCTCATAACCCCCACTTTTTCCCTTAGTTTGAGTTGTGTCTTATTGGGACGTAAAGACCAGAGGTGGGGAGAATGTTAAGAAATGGAATTTCTATGTAATTTTTTCATATATATGAGAATTTTATGAGAATGTGAAAATTGACGACCTGTGATTCAATAGCTTGGTCTTCCCGGAATGAATTTCTAAACATTTGTTTTCAGGTATGTTCATTAAACGTGAGATCATGCTTTTCTAACATTGGAACCAGTGCTGGAATTGAAATATGAGGACACCGTTGAACTCGCAGCCCTGGTATTCTCTTAATATGACCTCTACCTCGACCACAACAGGTCGAGGGTGGATGTTATAATTTCACTTTTATGTGAGAGAATAAAATAAAATAAAATGGTTTAACATTTTGATTTTATTTTATTTTGAAACTCCTTGTGGATTTTTAGAGGTGGAGACCACCATAATTAAACCTCCCCTTGAGGTTATAGAGGTGGGGACCACCGAACCCAAAATCTCCCTTGAAAGGTTATGGTGGTGGGGACCACCTGAGATTAAAACCCATTGAACCTCCCAATTAAATGAAGGGAAGTCTCTTGAACTTTAACCTGATTAATTGTGTCACCCCCATCAATTAATACACCATCTCAATTAATTAATTAGTCCATTTTTTAAATTATAACAAGATATTCTATATTGTTGGCTAATTCATTTTTTTTGAAATTCGGGGAAACTCTTGGAAAAAGGGAGATACATGGAGAATAGGTAGAAATATCTCCAAATAAGAACACCAATGAAGAACAGAAACTTAGAAATCGACTTCGACATATTCCTTGGGATAATCATTGATGAGGAATGTCTTCAACATCAAGAGAAAAATGATCGAGAGAACTTCGACGTCATCGACGTTCGTTAATCCCCAACAATGTTGGATCCTTCCTCAAAACCCCCGTCGATGAATCAAACATTATGGAGTGGTAGTTTGAAATTCGGCCCTTTTCATTCATGACGAATCTCCGTAATTCAAGAAGGATTATAGATGCTTGCTACCACTGTAATGCGGAAAGTTCTAGAAGAAAACTGGGTTTTTCCTCTCCACAATTCATGTGATGATTTCTGGATTTCTTCATGATGGAGTAGGTTGGTGAACAACCATGAACGTGGATGATAATTAAGGCCAGCACCACTGTCGGCTGCACCGAATGCGATGGAGCAACAACCTCTACTGACCATGACCTTCATCGCCTATAGCATCACCGCACCACCCACGGTTGTCCATGCCCCGAGGTTCCACCATGGCACCCTCTACGGACGTGCCACCCCATGGCCTCACCACGCATCCCTTGGACGAGCCACCCCGCACACCCAAGACACCCTTTGCAGTCGTGCCCCCATCCCCCTGTTGCCTCGCCCCGCCGCTCGCAGCCGAGTCACCCTCGCCCTCACAGCACACCCCTCAGCTAAGCCACCACGCGGTCGAGCCACCACTTTTCCGCACGCCACCTGCGGCTGAGACGACCTGTGCCCTCATAGCACCACCGCGGCCGAGCCGCCCCACACCCGTGTGGCACCCCCACGGCCGAGCCACCCAACGGCCTCATGTCGTCCACGACTAAACTACTCTGTGAAACCTTGCATCCCTCACGGCCTTCTAGGCCGCCCAGCATGGGCCGGGCCGGACCCAGCCTATCGGGCCGAGTCGACCCTAACCGGGTCATCCCAGGCTGGGTCAAGTTGGGTCGGCTTGACCGGGTCAGAACAGACCCAGACCCACTATGGCCCATTTACGATATTTTATCCATAACTATGGCACCAGAGGACTGTTTCATGAACCATCAGCATCGCTAGAATCCTTTGAGTGAGACAATCCCATTGAATATACCACACTGGATATTTGGATTATGATGTGGTATGGTAAGGTTGGATTGAGCATGAATCCAACCGAGCCCCCGAGAGTATAAGGATAATAACTCATAGATCGGGCATCCGATTAACACACCTTCTATTCTGTTGAGACCTCTATAATTGGTGGTACTTTTATATACTTCTTCATGACACTTCATGTTAGTTGGAGTATCGACCAATTTCCTATGGAGAGGACCCTCCAGGAGATAAGCGAGCACAGTGTGGGAACCCAGTAGCTAGCTGTGATGTAAATAATGAAGAGCGATCCTATGTGGGTTAGGGAATAGAGATCTTGTGTGGTTCAGCACATAGCGATCCTATGTGGGTCAGCACTGATCGATCTAGTGTGGGTCAGCACTGATCAATCCTGTGTGGGTCAACACGGAGCGATCCTCTATGGGTCTGCACCGAGCAATACTGGGTGGGTCTACCTCTCAATAGAGTAAGTTGATTCAGTAGTTACATCAAATCATCTATACTTCTATACCAAAGTTATACCTGGGGTGAGCTGAATATGTACATGTGTGGTACTTTCCTTCATGGTAATACCTTGGTGGTATTCTTCTATGTGGCATGCCTCTGTGGTACTTGCCTTCGTGGTATTCCTTCCTTTGTGGAACAATTGCTCGTAGGGATTTGAGTTAGACTCTGTGTTTTCCTCATGATTAATATGGGTATAATTGATAACCTAGGTATTTGTATGGGCATATACATAAGAAGGTGTTTTAGTTGATTTCATGTTGTGTTGTTTATCCTTGGTGGATTTTGTGAGACTTTGAGGGTCTCGTGGTCCCTAGTGAGTATCGTTATACTCATCCCTACATGGTCTATTCCCACACCTCACTATGTATGGTGCAGATGACAGACAACGCTGACCGAGGATGAGGGTATTAAGATTGGAGGTATCTTAAAGGGGGACATTAGAGGAGGTGAAAATCATAGACTACCGTTTGTGAGCGGTAACGAGCCTTCAGGTAGGATCCATGGTGGATGATTGTGAAGCTGCTTTTTGCCTATCAGTTGTCTTGTACTTTCTAGTTTTCCTTGTACATTCTAGTTGGGCTTGTATTCTGACCCCTTTTACTTACAACACTTACTATGATTACTATTTAGTTTACTTGAGTTCGTATCATGTTGTGTGCTTGGTTGTGTGTACATACAGGTTATAAAGGAAATGTCTTCCCAGTTATAGGGAATACGCCTTATGTGCTAGTCACCAGCCCCTGGCCTATGAAAGGCCGGCTTGGGGTAGTCATGGAACCTGCCTCGAGGGATGGGTTGTGATAATATGATATAAAATAAACCATATATAGAGACAGTAGGCTATACATAAGAATACACATCATTTCTATTTTCATGGATTATTAAAAGAATGCTAGAAAGTGAGATATATGTATATATTTATATTAAATCATTAAAGTAAAATTATTATGTCATATATATCATTTAATTTTACTAATTATATATTTAATTCTTACCAAGTAAAATGTAAACGAATCTCATAGTTTTGAGGAGGTGGTAGTCCACACATCCACTAATCAAAGAAATCATATTTCCACAAAATTGAAATCATGAAGGTAAGATTCATATAATAAATAAATAATTAAATTAAAATACTAAATATCATATATATATATATATCATACAATAATATAATCTCAATCATAATATATGGAGAAGTTAAAACAAAAAAATATTGTTTCATGAGGCTCTAGTTCACCGTAAACAAGAAGGGAAAGTCACTACCAATTAAATAGAAGTTTTAGTATGTGATGGTCTAAAATTTTTTTTAAAAAAAATAATTATATTACACATACTGAGTCCATTATGAATTCATTAAATAATAATAATTTTTATTGTGTTGAAATAATATAAAAGAATGGATCTTGAGGAAGTGTGTTACCTTTTCATTTAGTAATTTCTTTTGGTTTTCACCATGGGGATTCCTTCGATTAATTTGATCACAAAGGGTGGATTAAAATAGTAAGGAATGTATTTTTTTATTGGGTATAAATTGTTCAAAACTAATTGGTTTATTATTTTGACTATTGGGGATATGTCATGGTGTTTTATAGAGAGTGTATGGGAGATAGATTGAATATTTGAAAACAATTTTGATGTTCAGACATTTTTACCTATGAAATTTCATACATAAAATAATAAATAATTGAAATTTTATAGCCTAAATATGTCCATAAATTTTTTTTGTGGATAACTTTCTAGTTTACTTCGACTTTAATGATTAATGTATATTCAATTTTTCTAAATAATTTTACATTAATTTTTGTAATTATCCTTACTCATATTATGTAATAATTTTTTTTAAAAAAAATTAGCTGATATTAGATGAATTAAGATATCAAACCGATTAAGTGCATGTATTATGATTTTTTTAATGTTAATCCACAAAAAAAGTAAAAAATTATTTTCAATGATAATGTTGTGGAAATGGTGAGAAAGAATGTTTTTAATGTGAAAATTTAAAAAAAATCATTATGCTTTTATATATAAATTTAATATAAAAATATTCAAATGAAGTATATTGTATTAATATATTTATAATATATATAATGGGATGTAATGAAACCTAAAATATACATTATATATGTAAATAAATTAAACAAAAATTCAGTTTTGAATTAGAATTTTCTATTTTCACTATTTATCAAAACATAATGTTTCTCAAAGAAATCCAAAATAATCAACCTAAGATAATTTCCATACTATTAATTAAAAATTTCTTATTTATGTTATCCTATTAAATTGATATAAGTTTCTAAAATTACTTTTATTATTCTTCATAGAATGACATAAAAAGTAATTATTTTGAGACATAGTATTTTTAAACCTTTATAGTCATTACCAAAATGTATATATTTCATTATCATAATTTTAAATACTTTTTTGAAAATTTGTTGTTAATATTCGTATTACTAAATTTAACATCTAGTTTATAATTATATTCATTTAATAGTTATGTTAACAAAATTATGAGTCTTATAATATCAGTGTTATATGTAACACACACCAAGTCGTTTTTTGTAGTACAATCCATGTTAGTGTTGCATATATCACATGACATGTCCATGTTGCATGTAGAAAAAATATATAGGGTTATCTTTTAAGGAAACATTGTCATGGTATAGTGTACAAGTCATGAATAACATGGATATTTAATATTAAAAAATATATATTTTGTGATGCATGAAATCAGAAATATCAAAAAAAATAAAAATTAATTCAAAAAAAATTCCCAAAAACTCGTGGTGTTACACTCTACAAAAATTAAAATGAATTTATCCGATGAAATTCATCTTGGCTATATTATTTTTAATACCTAAATTTATCATTCCAAGAAACCCACATAATAAAAATTAATAATAAAAAATCTTTTAAAATAATAAATATGGAAACCTACTAGTTACCTAATATAACATGTAACAATATTTTCACATAAGACAATATATATGGGATGTGAAAACATAATCATGGAAGATAAATATAACTATCATGTTATGGAGGAGAGGGATATAGAATATGGTGATGATAATTTTAACAAAAAAATCCCTATATTTGTGATGATCTAAATGATGATTTGATTCATCTAAAAATAAGGAACATGGAAAAAATGCCAGTTTTCAGGATTCATTCAGTATAGTTGTGGGGTTTTCATTATATGTTAAAATTAATTTAATTTATTCTATTTCATATTTAAAATCTATGATTTTTTTATTTTCTTGAAAAACAACCACACCACATATTTATTCAAAAATAATTTTAATTTTTCATTCCTAAATAACTAATAGATCATGAAATCAATGAAAAGTCTTCCCATCTATCTATAGATTCTATCAATATATTATTTTTATATAAGGAAACAAAATATTCAAAAAAAAATTATGGTGTGATAATATAATCATCTCATACAATCTATCATATGATTTACATAATCATTCCATAAATGGTGGACCTTATAACCATTATAAAATATAAAAATATAAAACATTGATTGGAAGGTCACAATATCAGTTTTACATTGATCTTCCATATATCACAAGGTATTTCCTAGTTGTCACGTTCCATACATGTTAAATCCCTCATCATACACTCTATTTAATCATGGTAATAACATAAATTACCTATAATAATTTATGAAAACATGCATTATTCCTTATTCCATGAATTACTAGACATATTCCTTAAATACATGTAGTTGTAAACTTCATTCTTAAATTACATTATCCAAAAATCATTTATCAGTTCTGAGTTATTCAATAACATACTATTTACATATCAATATATTACATAAAATTTTCCATAAAAATTATCTTACCTTAATGTAAATAATATGGGTTATGTCCCATTAACCAAAATATCACCTCATCATTAAATCTCATTCCTAATCTATAAGAAAAATTCAACAAAATCTTGTATATCATAGTAAAAATGACAAAATGATTTTTTTTATATTTCCCCATTCGTATAAAATAATTATTGAATCAAAATACATTTAAACCATGATTATTACACATTATCCATAATTAATAATAACAGAGACTCATCATATTACTTCATACCACTTAAATTTTAGAGTTAATCAATAGTTTCATCACTATAATCATGGTAATGATTAATTGTTCCACCCTAATACTTTTTTCAGGATCATTTCCCTTATGAAATTGATTTCACTAATAACTGTTTTTCCAACCTCAAAGAGTTTTATATTTTATTTATGTCATAGAAAGGACAAAATTATAATCCCTTTCATTAATTAATCCCTTCATTTTCTTTTTTTTGCTACTTTATTTGTGACCTCATTTTCCACAGTCATGAAATCTTATTTTCCTTCCATGTCATTAACCTAGATGATTATTTCCACACTATTAACACAAATGGAACTGAATATTATTTCCTCTATGGTCTATAATAAACAAAATTTCTATGAACTCCTTCATTCTATTGATTGTTGATTCTGAGTGATCGATAATGTAAATATTGTTGATCATTTCACATGAAAACATACTAGGAATGATCACAACATTCTTCACTCTAGTATAAATCTCATTTGATTGATCATCATAAAATTGTCCTTAAAATTCAATGATAAACAAATTAATTTTTGTTCCCACCATTGACTAAAACATGAGAACATTGAGTAATAAACAATTTTAATATTAAGGGACCACAAAATAATAAAATACAACTTCTTGTGTTTCTAAATAATGAAACAATCCATAATATTGGATATTATCAGTTTGTACTAGGGTATTCTTTGAAAAATTATATTTAAATACTTAATGATGGTTTATTAAGTAAATGTGAATTTAAAAAAAATATCCCTTGATAATGTCAAACAAGGTGTGCAGAAATTCTCATTGTAATATACCAGGTTATAACGAGTTAGACACAATTCATCTTATTAGAGTTATAATTCCTATGTACATTTTTGTAGAGCCCCATCCACATGTAGTATCCAGAAATGGATTAATTTATATGAAACCCCTCTCTCTCAATCCTTTAACAGGATTCTGGGATATTATTACCTATTTTTTCTTATCTATATAATTAACCTTGGCATTCTCTTAGAGTTATCATTGAATGGTTCCCACCCAATATTATAATGTTTTAAAAAACCATTTATGTTATTATATTTTTAACGACCCAGTTATAATGAACATGAACATTACATAATATTTTATAAATAATGAAAATATTATACAAATAGTCTCCCAACGATTGTATTCATCTAGTGACCCTGGAAACATGGAAACATAAATACCGGTATATTATTTAGATAAATTATCTCCCAATATGTTCCTATTGAATTTTACCATTCTTAGACACGTTAAAAAAATTACAAATATTCATAACCACAAGACAAAAACATTTTAAGGGGTGAGATCTGACGCACACTAAGGTTAAAAAAGGGGGACAAGAAATAATCTTCCTAAAATATGGGTATGAGACCCTTATCATTAAATTTTATGACAATAACCCACATATCATAAGAGTATAAAAATTAATCATGGAATTCAATGTACATAAAACATGAATCTGAAGGAAATAATAATCATAATATTTGAAAGCAAACCCAATGAATAAAAAATGTAATTTTTAAGAATAAATTAAAATATAGAAATTTTTTGATATTCATCAAGGAATCACTATCTCATCAATATTTTTGTTGTATGGGTTCATTATTCATATCATAATGGCAGTCAATGTTCACTCTCATTTCAATCTTAGTAGTATGACTTCACTCCCCATACAATCGTGGTAGTCATGGTACACATCCTTTTCCATAATAGTAGTATGGGTTCACTCCCAATTTCATCTTGATAGTAATGGATAACCACAATGAACCATCATAACATAACCCAAGACCAATATAGTCTATCACATGACATATAAATAATTACATAATTCATTTTATGGAGATATTGGAGTCAAACTTCTCCTAATTAATATATTCATATGTTTCCACGAGATCATATTCCTTAATCATAACATAACCCATGAAATTAAATGGGTATCAATAATTTGTATCCATATCCTAAAATGTGGAAAAGGGAAAGGTTAAATTATAATGGAAAAAAATACCCTTAAAAAGAAACATGTTTTACAGAAATATAACCCATGAAATTGAAATTAATTTCATAAAAATATAACCCATTAAAGAGAAACTGATTTCATAATAATATATGTCATTAATGAGATAGAATAATGAAAATAATCATTACATAAAAACATAAACCATTCAATAAGGAATATGAAGGTATCCTTTAGATCACATTCGATAAATGCACGAGTAACACATACAATTTTCAACTCACATTGAAAAAATTTTGAAATATCTTCTATATATATTTCCTTTTTAATTAACTTTTATTTGAAAAAAATACACTTAAATAATAATTTATATTAAAAAATTCATTGAAAATTTATATGAAAACGTTTAGATGAATCTTTATTCATTTTGAAAACATTTTAATATGAGAAAATATATATTACTCATGATGAAATTTGGAAATTATTTTCATTGATAACTTATAAAATTAGAGTTATATCATATTGAAAAATATTTTCCTTTGTATATTGTAAAATAAGATTGAAATAATTTTGGAATAAAATTATCTTAGATTGATAAAAAAAATCATGAAATATTTTTAAATCAACTTCATAAAATATTAAAAAATAATATGAAACATATTATGTAAATTTTTTTCATTCAAAATACAGTGAGAAAATATAATTGATTAATTGAATATTGTTTTAAAACATTTTAAATGAAAATTATTTTAGAAAAATACATTTTCATTGTAGCCCACATTAAAACAACGAATTTAAATAATATCAGGGATAAAAATTAAACATTTTAAAAAGGGGTTTTAAATAAAACATATATCTAACTAAAGAGAGAAATTAGGTATAATATTTTTCTAGAACTAGACTATGTGTTCACAATGTTATGAATGAACCAGATTACATATTCAATATGTAATATTTGGAGCTATATTCTATATACATAATGTTATATGTGTACATAGTTTCATGTCTATTAGGGAATAATTTTATGTGTATACCAAATCTAGAGAATGTGTTTCTATATATAAATGTTCAAAATGTTATAAAATTATGTTTTTTCAAAAAATATATTCTTTATAATAATGTTATGTTCTCAAGGATCAAATTCATTTGTTCTTTATTGATTATTTAGTTATGAAATGACAATATTTATTCAATGACTCATGTTTAGAATCTATGATTGGTTGGTTATGAACATCATATATTTTTTCATCATCACATAATCTTATGATTTTATTAATTTTTAAATGATTATATAATTATATCTCATACATCTACCCTTACTAATGATTTAAGATCACGTATTCTTTGTTTTTTTTTATCCACATTGCGATGAATGTTATAATAACGGGTAGTCCAGTATGGAGTGCTCAATGGGGTTATCTTAATGGGAATCGTTGAAGAAATTTTATAATTTTATACAATTACAAACCATGTTTCTAGTGGAACAAAAATATTAATATCCTATGGTGTTTATTTGTAAAAATATTCTGAATATTATTCTATAAACATTCATTATTAATTATTTATAATTCTAGGTTACTATGAAGATTGTGAAATAAAATGTATATTTTTTCATTATAGGGTGTTTTATGGAAAGGAATCTATATTAGTTTTATAAAAAATATATGGTAGATTTATTTACTATATTTTGATAATTATATAGGATAATAATTTTTGGATGACAATGTAGTAAATTGAAACATTATTGAAAATTAATAATATTTAAAAGGATGTGAGTATGTTAATATAGAAAATGATATTTATGCAGAAAATTTCCGATTATGAATTAAAAATATAAATATTTTATAATTTTAGGAATAATAGAATTTGAAAATAGAGATATTGAATCCCCCAAATGAATCATTATAGTCAAGGTTAACTCGCATTTCAATCATGGTAGTATGATTTCAATCCCATAAGAGTGGTTTATGAAATTTTTTATAGGATGGTAGGTGTTTTGGGAATCATTCATTAGATTAGACAAGGATCTATTGATAAAAAATAAATTGGTAGTCCACAAGTTTTATAGTGATACTCAATCAGCAACAGTCAACATATGAATTATTGGGTTAACTAAAATTAATTTAACTAGCTAGGTTATGGAGATCCACCAGTCAGTTAGTGTGGCTACAAGTGGTGGATGAATTATTTATGACATCATCGAATAACATTGGTTATCTAGTGCATCGATTTTTATCCAATCATGGTGACGATGTCTAAGGTATTTTCCTAATTATATTTCATAAAAAACTCATATTAAACATAATTTACACTCACTGGAACTCAATTGAACAACTAAACACATGGAGGATCTATTTATTAAATTTCGGTACATCAAAGAATGAATCAATAAAATCAAATGTTCTATAAGAATCGTTGACGCTATTTTGGAAGTTTTATCTTAATTGTAACACCTCAAGATTTCATTGAATGTTTTCTCTTCAATGTAATTCAATAAATTGTGCTACATGCAACACTGAGTTGGAGCACACCATGACTAACCAATCTAGACATTAAAATATATGTTATGAATTTTATTAAATTAATTTTTAATTTTATATACTCTTTATAATTTTAGAAAGAATATTATGTGTTTCTTAGAAATAATAAAATAACAAATTCATCTTTTTCAGATAAAAGAAGTATTTTTCAAAGAATTAAATTTCACCACCGTTTAATAAAGAATATTTTAAAAAAAAATATTTGAAACTTTTATATTTTAAATATAATGAAATTAAATTCTTCTTTAGAATCGGTACATAAAAATTTATTTTGGATTAATTATTAGTACTTTTCTGATAACTTATATATTTTGATTAATAGTGACAAATACTAAATTTTAATTGAAAACATCGTTTTTAGTCGAAATAATTTATGGTGATAAACTATGCATTTAAATGGTTTGGAAGTATAATTATATTATATTATTATCATCTAATACAATTTAGGTTGTTATAAATAATTTCAAAAATAAATTTAAAAAAACCCATTTCAATCTTTTGATAGTTTTTATTTTAAAAAACAAACCTTACGGTTTTGACAACAATAATTAATTTTAAATTATTAATAAAATATCTATTTTTTTAATTTGGTAAAATAGACTTGACTTTTAAATTTGGAATATCAATGTTATCATAGGGTGAATTTTTTGTATTTCTCTAAAAACATTCAATTTTTGATGAATAGTAAAAAACATAATGTTATTGTTTTAAACAGGCTTTTAATATAAATAATATGTTATTTTATTTATGTTTATCTTATGTAAAAATAGATAAATATAACTTATATATGTTCAATTTAATTAATTGGTGTCATTTTATAATAAGATTTGATATCTTTAATTTTATTGAAATTTTTAACAACTTTTTCCTACCTTCTAGGCCTATTTACAAATTTGCGTAAAAAATAATTTTTACCTCTTCTGTGAATTGAATAAAAATATCATGGAGACATGGTTCACATGATTATGTAAAATGTGGTTCAATAAGATGAAAATAATTTTGTGTTAATAGTAACTTTTATATTTTATTTATCATGGTTAAAAATAAATTGGGTAATTAATGGTAAAATAATATAATAATTACACTAACACAAGTCCTAATTCTATTGGATAAGTTTATTTCGACCAAAAACAAACATAGTATTTAAATATGATCCTTTCAGCCAACTAGAATTAGGTTAGGGAATTTATTATTATTTTAATTAAAGAAGAGTTAAAAGTGTTATATTCAATGTTTAATAAATAAACCATTTTTAATATGGGGTTACACATAAGATAAATTATTCTATAAAAATTCATTATAAATATAATAATATTTCTTATTAAATGGTATTTTATTTATAATTTTTATACATTAAATAATTAAATTTTTTTATTGCACGATGATGATGCAATAACTACCTTATTAATGAATTAGTAAAATAATTGATATTATAAAAATCCATATAAATGTAAGTTGAATCTTATGATTAAATAAAATAATTTTATAGGTTAATTTGACATGTAAGGGTTTATTAAATAAATTTTATAGATATTATAAAGTTGTTTTGACAGTAACAAAAACAAAATAACAAATAGCATCTAAATTGACATAAATGCCTTTAAAAAAAATACTATATTATGAATTAATATAATATTTAAAAAAATATAAGGATATACCAATGGAAACAAATAAGTTTATATATATCAATATTTATCAACTTGGGGTTCTCATGGATTTTTATTGTAGGATTATTAACCATATATTATAGTAATATAAGTGCACATGGTAAAGGTAAAACTATATAAATGAGAGTTAAATATAAAATATAGGGTTATTATGGAAACCAAAACCTGTCTAAAACCTATTTGTTGAGAAGATTCAGACTCATCTATATCATATAAATTAAATAAATCAATTTTGAACCATTTTAAACTGGTCATAAATTTATAATAAAATCATATATCAAAATTTTCCTAAAGTGACCCTTACCTCTCTTATAAAAGGGTACATCCCCTTCTCTAAAATCACACCCCCAATACCATTGGGATTGGAAAAAACCTACAAAAATCACCTCCCATCTTCAATAAATTCAACTTTTAGTTCTTCTATTGTACAGAAATCCATCTTATAGATCCCTATTATTCAAATCAAAAGGAAACACCCAAAGAAGAGATAATTATTTTATCACCTCTTTCAATGTTCTTTTCTTCTTACACTCTCACATTCTTTCATATTTCAAAACCAAAATAATAACTCTAGTATTTTCTACATATTTTTATGTTATTATAAATATTATACAACCATATTCATTATTCTATCCATCCTATGAATTATAATTTCACCGTGCATGCGTACATATGGATTACCGTCTCTAAGCTGTGGTGTAATTTGTTATTCAACACAATGTTGTTTAGATGGATATAAAAATGAGAAATATGTATATAAATAAAGAAAATAACATTATAATTTCTTTTTAAATTTAATATAACAACCAATTCCACACCATTTAATTATTATAGAAATGATATCCTCACTCGTGTGTATGTACGCATTACCATCTCCACATCATGATGAGATTCATTTCCACATTGACCATTCAACGATGATTATAAAAATATATATTATTTATAATTATGTAATATATTACATAATAATATGTCTGGAGATATATATATATATATGTATACATATATATATATATATATCAATGTGTGTGTTTACATACATATATCTTATTCACATTCTTCTCTTTAATATGATATGAAAATAGAAACTGCGTTTATACGTGCGTACGATCTACCATCTCCATAAATAGTGTTTTCAATTTCATATATCTATCTATTTTAAATATTTATATTTTATGTATATATTATATATATGTAATTTTTTATATTCTATAAGTATTTAAATAATGATCTTCATGATACAATGAATAATGACAAGATAAAATACGTAAGATAAAGAAAGTGATTATTACCCAGAATGTAACATTTACATGGAAATCATTATTAAATTGGTAGTATGAAGTAATAAATGAATTTTTTATGATATATTAAATATGAATATGGATCTGGTATAATTTAATAAATTACTATGGTCATTATACATGTGGTCAAATGTAACCTCGACCAATAGAAAGTGTAATGTAAGGGTTAATTCCTCAATCACATTATTATCCGATATTGTGTATGTGTATGTATTTTCTGGGACATATCTATTATCCATGTCCATGTTTCATATAATAAATTTCAAAATGATTATTTAAAGATACACATTAACAAAAACATCATTTTAAATGTTATAAATATTTATTCTTCTAAATCTTTCTCATTAATGTCCATGTTTTCAAAATTGTTTTAATGATTTATTTATATAGATATGAATGTTTTAAAATGTTAATTTATTTATAAAGATTATAATTGGCATTATAATCTTTGATTCACAAATATATTTGGAATGACTTCTTTTATAAATGTGTGACTCTTAAAATATTTAACAAAAAGATATATCTCTCTCAAAAAGTTATACTAATCATTTTTACCAATGTCAATATTCTATACTGGATATTATTATTGAACAATTTTGATTTATCATAATACAATATTCCTTGTTGTATCGATTGATTTATGATATGTTTGACTATGGATGTGCTATTTTTATACCCCTCATGGTTTATGTTGGATATATTTACATTTCGTATGCTAGTTTTAATACTAATGATTTTGTTACGATTCAACATATTTATATAAGGAATGCAATGGATATAGTAAGTGATAGGTGTGGCATGTTATAGCATCATGATGCAATTGAAGGTCTAATGAGACAATATTCTGTCTTGGCATAAGGACATGAATGAAATTTTAGTTTTAGTATTTGCACGAGGCCTTGATTATATTGTAATGATGTCTGGAGTTTGCCATTCCATCATTATGAATAAAATTATTACATGTTATTATTCAATAAGTAGAATACCCATGTTCATGTTTATATGGATATGTTTGAGTTATTTTCTCTATATTATGTTCATTATTATGTTTAAATGGCAGTTGTTTTTATTACACATCTTGACATAAATGTTTATAGCTTCCGCTATATTATTTAACCTTTAAGAGCATCTGAGCACACCCCTTTCTTATGTTTTTCTTTCCCAAGATTTAAAGAAGTGAATTATGATTGATATGCAGGGTTAATCTACAAGAATAATGGCATTCTCATTGGATTATTTATGTTTTTTTATGTTGGAAATTGTAATGTAACATTCATTTATGAAATATATTTACCAAGACTGCTAAACTGATCGGCCTTTCGGGACGAGATTCCTTGAAATCAATCCAATGTAAAAAAATTATGCATCAACTCTGGGATTTTCGGGCCCGGGAGTTACAGTTGGTATTAGAGGATGTTTAGAAAAATATGGAAATAGATTTAGATAAATTATTATTTTGATACATTTCCCTAAGATAAAATTTGATTATTAGTATATTATAACATCCTAGAATTTTGGTAATTTATAGATTTTGTAAATTATCCAAGGAATACATCCTTGTCTAGATATTAGAAGGTAGAGGCGGTTCTGGCACAGATGTACCTAGGAGTGAAAACTCCAAAAAGTAGTTTCATGTTTGAATCGAGATAACCCGGTACACAAGAATGGGCATTACTATACTCTTAGTTATGACACTCCTGGGGGATATGCTTTTTATTATTCACAGTTTCATTACAAACCATTTTGAATGATTTATGAGTAAATATGGCAGTAGAGAAACCATTTTTATTATTATGAAACTAGATGTGTGAAAATCATAAATGAATGTAGATAATTTTTCTAGTTTTTAGATTATATATTTTTATATGATCTAACCTAGTGTATTTTGTCATTTAGAAATGGAAACCAGTTGAATGAATGAAAAATCCAATAATACACATTACTCGAAGAGTAAGAATAAAAAAATATTCCATGGTATTAATCCAACATTTCAAAGGGAAATAGTCTCCCACTTATTGTAATCATCTGATGATATAGTATCAAGTTTTAAAAAGATAAGTAAATAATTATTTGAGTCATATGTTTTTGAAGGTAAGCTAGAGATGAAGAGAATAATATAAGAAATTTTTGATAAAGGGAAGAAGGGAAACAAGTATTTTCCCATATATGATAACTATAGAGTGAATCAACCATGGAAGTGTGTGAAAGGAATGTGAGTTTATAACAAATATGTAGAAAAAGGGCACCATGTTCATGATTTAAAAGGTATGAAAAAGGTTTCAAATTTACTGTGCATCATCTACAAGGAGTTGGGACACTATGCAAATCAACAGCCCAATCATCAAACTACATCTCAAATGATGCTATTGGATAATAATCATATGATGATAGTATAGTAGATGAAGAGGAATTCTAATTGTTATTATGTTTTTAATAAATATTTGGGTCATTTGAGTATAATTTATAAGAATTATAATTAATATAAGGATAGTATTGTAGTATGTTTTTCATTAAAGACATGATATTTTATTTAACCATGTTTAGTGACATAGTTTATAGTTAAATTTTTTGAAAAATACATGGACTAAGGAAAGATAATCCTAAATATAGTTCTCCTAATGAGGGATTGATTTTGGAATATGATATGATTGATTTGGATAAATTATATTCGATATTCATGACTACATTGAAACTAATTAATTCTTTGTTTATTCCATTATTTATGGACTTTACTTCATTTATGGATATAAAGAGTATAGAAAATATTCTATAAGGAATAAGGTATCATGAATGTAATCAATATGGGTTTATTATAATTCAGAGTGTTAGCCTGTTTTAAAAGAATACATGATGAAGGTGTTCATTTGTTATTATGTGTCCAAAAAGATCTTCATAGTGTTTAAATTTTTTATAAATTTTGGACTGTGAGTTTGGACTGATGTTTTATAGATAAGTATAAAGGATAAAATGGATAATGATTGAAATTGGATAGTATTGATAAGTTTAACGAAATTTTAAAGATTATTTGTTGATTTTTATAAAAAGGAAAACCTGGAGGATAGGAGACAACATGTCGCCTCCAGCATGTTCAGGATACATGAACCCATATCTGAAGGGCGACATGGGTGCATCACCTACCACTAACCTACATGATTTCTAGGTTAGTATAATGTATTTTTTATATAATCTGACAAATTAATTATAAATTCAATATTTTGGACCCCTATATGATTTATATAAATAAAACATTTTTGAATTCTATTATCTTTTGGAATGAATGATGAGTTTGTTGTAGGAATTAGTTGAAGGATTAAAGTGTACCCGTCAAGTATATTTTTTCATCTTATTCATTGAATGAATTAATTATTAAACTTTGTGGAAGGGATATTGAAAAAAATGTGTTATCATAATACCTTATATTTATTTGAACAAATGAAATTTTAAATCATCATATATTTATGGATTTAAGGCCATCAATATTCCATATATTGTTCACTTGTTTGTGATTGATGACCTCAATCACTTACTATAAATATTTACGTTTTTCATCCAATTACATGTCTCTAATTTCCACCAATGTTATCTTATTCTAAATCCTAATTTTGGGGTGAATTTTTCATTTCCCTTTCCATTGTATTAGGACTATATTTTATTAACCAAATTTCGGAAGTGGATTTTCCAGAAAGATATTTTGTATTTTTTACCATTTATTTTTAAAAAACAATTACAAATTGTGATGAATTTTTTTTTGAACGATGGGATAATATACCACCCGAATATTTCATTGTATGTTTTCTCTTAAATATAATTCAATAACTTACGCTACACCCGACACTGTGTTCTAGTTCCCCACGAATTATTAAACTATTTGATCAAAAAATGGTTATTAATAGTATAACTAAATTTTTAATTATATATACTCATTATAATTTTAGAATATGTATTATGTGTTTCCTAACGATAATATAAGAACACATTATTTTTTTCAGATAAAAGATATATTTTAAAAAAATACAATTTTATCAAAATTTAATGGATAACTCATTTTTAAAACATAAATTTAACACTTTTATATATTTAGTTTAATGAAATTAAATTCTTTATTACAATAGGAACAAATTTTTTTATTCTGGATAAATTTTTGGTACTTTTCTGATAACTTACATATTTTGATTAATAGTGAAAAATACTAAATTTTAATTAAAAACAATTTTTTAATCGAAATAATTTATAGTTATAAATTTTTCATCTAAATAGTTTGGAAGTATAATTATATTTTATTTATATCATTAAATAGAATTTAGGTCATTATAAGTAATTTCACATTTAAATTTGATATAAAAACATGTCAATCTTTTGATAGTTGTTACTTTTAAAAAACCCGCTTTTTTTACAGCGAGAAATAATTCTCAATTAATTTAATCAACTTATATGTTTTAATATTATAAAATAGATTTCAATTTTGAATTCAGAATATCAAAATTATCCTAGGGTTAGTTTTTTTGTATATTTATGAAAACATTCAATTTTGATGAATAGTGAAAAACACTTCATTATTGTTTAAAACCATATTTTTAATTAAATAATTATTTATTCTATGTAAATTTATTTTGGGTAAAAATATATTCATAATACCTATATATGTCCAGTGTAATTAATTGCATTCATTTAATAATAAGATTAGATATATAATTTTTTTTTTTCAATTTTTTAACGTCTTTTACCCAACTTCTAGACACATTTGAAATTATTTCATAAAACATAATTTTACTACTTCTGGGAATTGAATTTAAAAAATCAAAGAGACAAATTTTACATGAATAAGTAAAATATGGTTCATTAGGATGAAATTATTTTTGGTGAATCATAACTTTTGAATTTTATTTACCTCCTTTAAAAGTAAATAGGGTAATTAATTTAACGAATGATATTATAATTTCCCTAAAATATCTCATAAATCCATTGGATACGTTTATTTCAACCAAAATAAACCTTAGGAATAAAATATGATCCTTTTGGTCCACTTCAATTCGATTATGAAAATTATTATTATTTTATTTTATGAAGACTTAAAAGTGTTAAATTCAATATTTAATATCCAAACCATTTTTAATACATAGTTATACATTAGATAAATTATACGATAAAAATTCATTAGAAAGATAAAAATATTTCCTAAATAATGGAATTATATTTATAATTTTTTGGACATTAAATAATTAAATTTATATCTGACACAATGATGGCATTGTAATTACCTTAATAATGAATGACTAATATAATTGATATTATAAATATCACAATAAATGTAAGTTGAGACTTATGATAAATTAAACGAATTCAATAGGATAATATTACATTTTATGGTTTATTAAATAAATTTTTTTGGATGTTATAAAGTTTTTATGACATTAACAGATACTTAATACCAAATACTTTCAAAATTGACATAAACAAATTTTTAAAACAATTATTATATTATTAATTGATATATCATTTAAAAAATGTTATGATCAAAAAAAGGACTTCAATAATTATATATATATCATTAATTAACCACTTGGGGTTATATTTTATTTTTATAGTATTTTTATTAACAATTTAGTATAATAATACAAGTGGACATAGTGAAATTTAAACTATTTAACTACAAGTTAAATATAAAAGATCAATTTAATATTGTGACCTAAACATGTCTAAAACCTATCGGTAGAAAGGATTTATACCCATCACCACCTTATCTTTGAAATAAATCAATTTGGATCCATTAGAAGACAAAAAATATTTTATAATAAAATAGTATTTCAAACTTTTCTAATCGTGACCTCACCTCTCTTATAAAAAAGTACATCCCCTTGTCACAAAATCACAACCAAAATCTATTTGGCTCGACCAACCCTTACCCAAATCTACTACTGACTTCCCTCACTTCAACCTAGAGGACTTACCTTGTGCAAAAAGCCAACCATAGAAGCCCTTCTGGTCAAATCTGAAAAAAAAACCAAGGAAGAGGAAATTATTGTTTGACCAATTTCTGTGTTATTCTCTTCTTCCTCTTTATATTTATTTTTTATTTCCATAACAAAAATAATAACTCAATTAACTTCTATATAATGTAATGTTATAATAAATATGGTACAAAATTATTCATTATTCCATCCATCTTATGAATTATAATGTCATAATGTGTGTGTATGTACGTCTTACCGTCTATATGTCGTGGTGTAATTTTTTATTCAACACTATGTTATTTGGATGGATATAATGATTGGTAATATGTATATAAATAATTAAAATAACATGATAATTTATCTGTTCAATTAATATACAATCCAATTCCAAACCTTTTACTCATTAATGAAATGATATTGTCGCTCGTGTGTACATACGACTTACCGTCTTCACATCCCAATGAGATTAATTTCCACGTTCACCATTCGACGATGATTATGTAAATATAAATTTTTAATAATTAATTTATATATGAAATAAAATTGTTACTGGGGATATATTTATTTATTTATAATATCACATAGATATATCTTATTCAGTTAAATCCATTCAATATAATAAGGAAACAAGTAAAGTGTTTACGCCTACGTACGGCCTACCGTCCCAATAAACAATCTTTTCCATTTCATATATCTATCTATTATACATATTTATATTATAAATATATATTATATATAAATAATCTTATATATTTAGGGATTATTTAAATCATTATTTAAATAATACTATCAAGAATAACAAGTTAAAACACTTAAGATATAGATAGTGATTATTTCCTAAAATGTTAATTTAAAAATAAAAATAACAATTAAATGGGAAATATAAAGTCATAAATGAATCATGTATTATATAATAAATATTAATATGGTTCTTGTATAATTTATTAACATACTATGGTCATTATACAAGAGGTCAAATTTACCATTGACCAAATGAAAGTGCAAGGTAATAGTTAATTTCCCAATATCATTATTATTTGAGCATGTTGATGTGTAAGTATTTTCTGGGAAATATTAATTATCCATGTCCATGTATCAAAATAAATTTCATAATGATAATTTTAAGGTAATCATTAACTAAAACATCATTTTAAATGTTTTAAATATTTATTCTTCTAAATATTTCTCATTAATGTCCATCTTTTCAAAATGGTTTTAAGGATTTATTTATATGAACATGGGTTTTAAAAAATGTAAATTAATTTCCGTAGTTTCAAAGTGGTAAGGGTCTCTTTGATTCAAAAATCTATTTTCAATGACTTCAGTTATAAATTATTGACTTTTTAATGATTTCACAAAAAGCGATATTTCTCTCAAAAAGTATCAATGATCATTTTCAACTATGTCAAAATTATTTACTGGATATTATACTTGATAAATTTGAAATATAATATTACAATATTTCATAATTATGAAAATGAGTTAGGATATTATGTACTATGGATGTGATATTTTTATACCCTTCATGGTTTATGGTTTAAGTATTGACATTTCGTATACTTGTTTTAATACGAATGATTATGTTATGTTTCAACATTTTCATATGAAGAATGTAGTGGACTAAGTAAGTAATGGGTGGGGCCTTCTATAGCCCCTCGATAAATCAGTATGTCTCATGAGACAAACTAGTTTCTTGGAACAAGGATTTGACATAAAATATGTTTCTAGTCTTGGAACGAGGCCTTGATTTTGTGGTAATGAGGTACGACATTAGGCATTCCATCATTATGATATTATTTTTTTCATGTGATTATTGAACTAGTAGTATTTTCCTGTGGATTCTTATATGGTAATTATGGATTAATTTTCTCTATACTATGTTCATGATTATGTTTAAAAGGTTGTTATTTTTATTACACATCATTCCTTAAAATTTTGTATATTTTGCTAAATTATTTACCCCTACTAAGAATCTGAGATGACCCCTCTGTTATGATTTTTTTCCTTGGATTCCTAGAAGTGTATTATGATTGATATGTGTGGTTAAGCTATTGGAATAATGTAATTATATGCATATTATTTATGTTTTGATTTATGTTTGAATGTGCAATGTAATTTTCATGTATGTAATCTATTTTCCAGTACTGATAAACTAATCTGTCTTTCGGGAATTAATTTCATTGTTTCATACAAATGTATTAAATTAATTGATCTTCTCTATGATTTTGGGGTTGGGGTATTATATTAATTTGATTCAAAATTCTAAATTTCACATTTCAACTAGTAATTGAGAGATATATATCAATTTATTGTCGGATTCAAATCATAATATATGGATTTTTCATATAATATCTACTATTTATTGATTCTAACCCTTGGACACTATTATTATGGATATATTTTTGTGTCAATAATGAAACCAAGATTGATTTATGTTGTTTATTAATGGAATTCCCATCATTTTAATCAATTTATTGTTATTTTATTTAAAATTTAATTTTAAATAATTCTAAAATAATGTTTTGGAAGACATAACAACTAATGATTAAAATGATATGGTGTTTTTGGTGTAGTATCAAATAAATTTACTATTAAAATAATATTATAATTTCTAAAAAATGGATTAATATTGAAATTAATGATTAAAAATGTAATTACTAATGATTCATGAGAAATTATTGCACTAATTATTTTTTAATATTTTTAATATGAAATAAATTGTATTTATTGGAATTTTTTTTATGAACAAAAAAATTATTTTCGTGACTTAAAATGAAACATAATATATGAAAAATTAAATAAATCTACTAGAATGATCATTTATGCAATTAATACGAGATGAATGGTTTTACCATTAATTGATTTACAGGAATCATATTGAATTATAAATAGTTAGGTGGGTATTCTAGTACAATTACATTATTCACATATTAAATATACATTATATTGGATATTGAGGTAAATAATAAAATAAAATTTTGAAGGAAGGGGTTCATTGATTTGGGATGTACGCCTATTTCCACTAGGTAGGAAAATTGGGGTTTGTTTACAGATGGAGAAATATCTCACAGAGTTTTATGTGGATCATCGATCATTGATTAATCTAACTATAAGAACACCAAAACCGGTTCAATAAATGAAAAAAAAATTATAAAATCATTTTTATATAAAATTATTCATTTATTCTATTTTTATTGTTATAATTAATGATGTAGGATTTTATAATTACAAATAAAATGATATTAAATGAATGATTTATTATAATTTTTGAAGATTATAATTTAGTTTAATTTATTCTAATGTAATAATTTTTTTTATATTTTATATGCGATTAGAATTAATGTAGAATTCCTAGTGTTATTATATTGGGCTAGAGTTTCTTAAACGATATATTTTTCTTAGTGTAAAAATGATACTTTTTCACATGTCCTGAAAAACATAAAACCCATCTTTGAGGCATTGTGTTATCGTTAAATGGATATGGAGAATGTTTCTAGTGATATGAGGAGTATGTTATCCACCTATTATGATGATACCGTTGTGGATTTGTAGTATTTTTTTTATTCATTGGATTTTCATTCCAATTTTCATTATGTACTTTTATATTATGTTGAGAATTTATTTCATTGACAATGATTGTATAATTATTATTTTTATATTAATATCCAATCCCTATTAATTGATTTTGGTAATTCATGTAGTATAATAACTCTCCATAATAATTAATGACAAAGAAGTTCTGTTTTTTAGCCTACATGTGTTAGGAATTCACATTAATACATGTTTGTGTTGGAACATTTTGTATTTTTGTGGCTCATATAGGATGGAATATGTGAATTTTGAATCAAATGTGGTCATGTATTTTCAGGGATGGTGGTATAGAAATTTTAGTCAGTAGTTATGTGTTAATTTTTTTTGAATCAATAAGGAGCTTATGGGAACTTTTTTGGATAGATTTAATAATATCATTGATTTGGTTAGCATGGGATGTTAAATAAAGGTACCTTGTCAAAAATAATTGACCTGACTTGTGAAATTTCACAAAATTTTATTATAAACTTTTCATCAACAGTAGATATGCATATGTATATTTGGTAATGTGTCCTTTAGACTATTGATTTTTTTTAGCATAATTCACCCAAAAATTAATCAGATCATAATTCAAAAGGGATATATTAATTATTACAACTAAATAAAAATTGTAGTGTACTAGATCGTTATATAGGTAATATTTTTTTGGCCCATTATATACATCCATGGGCCAAGCATGCACTGTTATATTGAGAATGGTTTCATATGTTATTCTTGATTGAATAGATCAATCCAATGATATAATTCGTTAGAAACAAATGAATTTATATGGAATGAAGGAACCTTGGAAGGTATAATATTGGATTACAAAAAGTGAAAATATCATTTTCTTCATATAGAAGTTAGATTCCGTTAAGGTCAATTATATAACATTCATGTTTGAATGGAATAATATAAGATGGTGGGATACTACAGTTCTAGGGAAATGGAATAATTTATTAGAGAATATGGGATATATAACACATCATAGGAAAATAATATATCTATTGATAAGTTTGGGTTATCTTTAATGAATTTATTATCTTTCACCTAGGTGATTGGGTTGTGATTTATTGATTATATCTATTTTCTAACTTGGGGAGAAATCACCTAACATAGTGTTTAATGAATAAATTAAAGGAATAAATGTTTTTTAGTATAATTCAAAAATATATTAAATTTAAATATTTTATTATAAATATTAATGGAGATGGTGTATTTTAATTATAGGTATATTATGGAATAATTTTATCTAAATAGAGAGTTAGTGTTGATTGTATTTCTTAATAATCCTCGGTTAATATTTAGTTTTTCCAAAAATGGGACAATAAGTAAAACAAATTCCCATTGTGGAAATATTATTCATGGTCCCAAACATTATACTTCCTCAAAGTCAACTAATTTTTTCAGTAAGGCCATACTAACCAATTTTTAATATTTCGTGGATGTATAATAAATGGGTTATTTTATATAGGCATAGAAATTTTGTATCTCATGAGGAATATTATTTCAATTTTATAGGTTTTAAAATTTTTCGATTCCCATCAAATTCAAAATGTATTTTAAGTATTTATGTGGTCAAGAACATTTTAGATACATCATGAACAATGGGGTTTTTTCCATTGGCATCAAAAAATTTATATTTCATATAGTGGATGAGTCTCTAATGGGATCACATGGGTTTGATTGGATACGAAAAGGAACCATTACTCTAAATTTCAATTTTTGTACTGAATTATTTGATAACATTACCTCTCATTTATTATTGTTGATATATATTGTGAATATATAGAATCTTCCAAAGAAGATCATGCCTTATATGAATTAAATTTCATCAGTTATCTCGGTGAATAGAACGAGTGGTCTCTCATTCAACTATTTAGTTTCTATTTATCACACATCATTATATTCTTGTAAATTTTCGATCATGAAATGAATCAATAGATTTTATAATCATGATGGTCAATTATGATTCTCATAAGGATTTAAATTAAGGCTAATATTAGTGGGTTTCCATTACTATCCTTCATTGTCATTTTTCTTTTTTCATAGTATAATGGAATATGTGTCTTAATCATCCCATACATATACATATATATTGGTAAAATGATATATTTTGTAATCTTAAAATAGTGTAGTAATTAATTTTCAATGATTATCCTCAAGTGACTGCTTATTTTTAATAGTTGTTTCCCTCATAATTTTGTAGCCTGTAATTGGTGAGAGAGGATGATGTTTCAATAATCATTGACATGGGTATATAGATACTATAAATTATAACATATAGAAAGTATCCACTACAACTATATGAATTAAGGATTTAGCCAGATGCATTGATTTCGAAATTCTTCAATCATCCTATTGTGTAATCATGGGAATAACAAATGATATTTTTAAAGAATGAAAACATGAACCTTATAATGTGTGATGGGTAGAAAACATGAATTATGATACATTCAAGGAAAATCTGTTTTTACCCTATTTTGATTATTTTTTATTATTCAATATGGGTGAAGTGGTTATGTATTAATAATCATCAGTCAGGTTACATGTATCATAGGATCAATGAGAGTGATATTCATAATGTCACATTTACGAGTATATATGACCATTTTTAGTATCGTGTTATTCTATTATTCCTGATAAATTTTCTTAATGCTTATATATAACTTCTTAATGGGATCTACCTCCAATAAATTTCCATATATTTTCAAAATTCATTTATGAAATGTTGATTTTCCCAAAATAGTGTATGATCATTTAAATTATTTAAAATTAATTTTGGACATATTGAAAAATCATCGACATTTTGAATAGTTGTAAATATAAAAATTATATATTTGAAATATGAAATTTATGGGGAATTTAGTATCGAAAAAATTTAACATAGTTCCTAAATAAAAGGAAAAAGATGTTATTTTATGTGTGCAACCAAATACCAATACTGAGATACAATGCATCCTAAATTTAGTCGTGTAATTGAATGAGTTTTTAAAATATTTCTCCAAGATGGATTCCCCATTAATATTTCTCACTTAAATGTGTGTGATGTAAATTTGGGATTCATGATGATAGTGATCTATGAATTACTTGAAGTACCATTTTTCTTCATAGATAGTGTTTAATATTATGGTGCATTTGTTGGGAAATATAAATTTTTTTATTCATATGGTTCATATTAATAACAACCCATTTATTATATTCATATAATGGATTTTAGTTCGCATTAGGTTTGATCGTGTGATATGAAAAATTCCACACATATTATTGATATTGTTATTTTAATTGACACAATTAATTTTTTGTGGAAATAATTTTTTTAATCATGTTTACCATTAATCTGATCACATGATTTTGTGGAATATATTTTTATTGATTCATTAAGATATTATTTAGATATGGTTTTTAGAGTACCTTATATAATTTCACATTATCTTTTCATACAAAATTGGGTTGGTGAATGGTTTTCATCATGAATATAGTTATTTTTCTCTATCCCTATATATAAAGAAATAATTATTAGTGTATAATATTAGGAAAAAATAATATTACATGGGGTTTGGAGAATCAAATGTTGATATTTTGTATTTTCATGAAATATTTAGGCAGAATATATTATTGTGTTTTCCTTTAAAGATATTAATCATGATGATGAGTTCGGAGGAATTATGAATTCTTTATATGGGGGGATACCATCACGGGATGATACAAATCTCTAGTGGGATCCTTTATTTTAGAATTGTTATTTATTTATATCAATAATGATTATGGATATGATCTTAGTTATCAATATTCTAATTGGGAATTCGAACTCAACATGATGGATATTTTTTAAAAGATGATGTTTCGATTTTTATTTGTATCTTCGAAAATGGGAACCATTTTATTATTACTAATTTGTATATATTTCAATTGATCTAGGATCATTATCAGATAGATTTTTCAATTTCCAACCCCATTATGTGAAAATCATGAAATATGACGAGGTATAAATAGATTCAATTTTATGGATAACCCATAATGATCTAAGGATGAATTCAATTTTTTATTTTAAGTGAAAAATTCAACAAATAATGTAAAATAATATATATTCTTATTTCTATAATGGATTTATTAATGAGAAATATTTATTTGAATGACATAATCTAGTTACCTAGAGTTATTTATATATATTTTTGGTTTAGGATGACAACCCTATGAAATAATTGTTTTATAGAATCCTAGAATGTTATTACGAATAATGTCATCTAGAGAAAAATGTACCACCATCTAACTGATGACCATATTGTAAAGGCTATAATAAATATTGGAATCATGATTTTTTTATGTACATGAATTTAAATGTGCGTGAAATTCAAATTTCAGAGTGGTTGAGTTAACTTTTTATTGTAATGAATTAAATCCATTAGAATGTAACACTTGGAGTACATGTATGGGTCACAATAAAAATCATTGCTCTATTTGTTTTTGGATAATGACACCTACCTAGTGTGTTGTAGCATATTCACATGGATTATAGGGAAGATTTAAACTATTCATTGGATGTTTGTGATAGATTATTGATGGTAAAAATAATTTAGTGATCATCATCAACCACAATTTGTGTTCTCGGATGGTGACCAAGACTTATTGAGAGTCATTCCTCAGATGGGGAACTAAATAATTAGAATGAAATGGATGTTGGAACAACTATTGGTGGGAATTTTTTTTAATTTATAAAATTAAGATGGTGGAATATATTTTGACCATTCCCTATAAAAATACATCATACCTTGATGTGTCCAGTTATTAAAAGAACATTAATTATCTTTTGACATAATCCTATGATTTGAAATGGATAAAATTTATCTCAGACAAGATATGATCATGATATTGAAGCTGGTTCATATTATTGACTGTAAATTCAATTTTCTATATGGAATGTGTATAACATTGTTCTATGTTTCATGGAAACATGGTTCAAATTCTCTTAAGATGTGTGATCTTGAATAGAAAATTAGAGAGTGGTTTCCTCATGTATTTACATAGTAGTGTTAATCATAAATATATGATTGGAGGAATTAATTATGGTGAATAAAATTGTTACAAACTGACAAATTCACTCATTTAATATACATTATTTATATTTAACTTCTTAGAAACAATGTTGATCAATTTTTTTCATGCATGTTTATAATTGTTAGACGGTTTTTGGAGTGGTTTTGGTTTTTTTTTAGAAATCAGTAGGTGTACATGAATTTGTTTATAAAAGTGAACAATATATTATCGAAGAAAATGTTATACATAATTCACACACAAAATTTTTACAAACTCCTCATATATGGTAGAATTTTCAATGTGATAATTTTTTACATAAAATATTTTTTTTATTAGTTCTGCTTCAACATTGCATTCATTCTTCCCAGTACCACTTCCAAGTCGGTGGATGGAATTGTCTATTTAATTACTGATATATAAGAGAGAATGTTCCAAGTAATATCATTTTATTTCTTCAATTACCCATTTAGATATTATTTAATATTCATAAAACTCCATTTTACATATATGCAATTGGTGGATTTTAAAAAACAATTTATACCTTCCTTTAATTCTTCTTATATTAAGTTATTTATTATTGTATTGAATCTCATTTTGTATGTGTATCCTTGATAAAATTATGAATTTGTATTCCCTAATTTATCTCATTATCTGATTTTGATGGATCATTGTTTCATTAATGGATATATTCATGAAATGTGAATTACTTTCCATGGAATCCAAAATGAATCATTATATTCCTTAAAATAACTATTTTAGAATCTATTTTTGAATGTGTTACAATACATTGAAGGTGAATGGTTTATTCATAATTTCATTCTTGTAAAATAAAACTATTTAATCATGTTTAACTGGAAATAGATTTCCAATTGATTTACAATTCTTGACTTATGATTATTGATAGAGATTTTAAAATTGAATCATGTATTAATCATATATTATATTTTGTTTTTAAAATATTATGTAGATTTATAAATAATAAATGTTTTTATTTAAACTAAATTTTTAGAAAAAAGAAATTGATAATTATTCCTCATAAATTATTTCATCATGTATTATATATATTTTAAATGAGATAAATTGTTTTTAAAGGGTATGATTTTACCAATAATCCAATGTATATTGTATTTTTTGTAATGAAATGAATCCTTTGAAATTGGAAATAAGGATCATTGAATGATTAAGGATCAAATATATTAGTGATGAATTATTTTCCACATTATTGATATTGAAATTTTAAATGGGATCCATGTTTGTTTGTGCGTAGTATAGGGCAAGGATTTATGCGAGGAATTATAACTTTTTAAAAATAGAATGGGGATTCTGAATCTACTAAACAAACAGGAGAGTTAGTTTTCCATTAGTTGGTGTAGATTATAATTACCCTTTTTAATTATATCTATGTTAGTTTTCACACATGGATCCATTTTCCAAAGGGATTTTTTAGGATAAATGAGAGATGATAAAACTAAACCTCGGAACTATAAAAAAGGTTATACGATAAAACATTAATTTATAAAATATAATTTTTATGAATTGAATTATTGATGGTTACTTTATTTATATTATTATAAATTATTATTGTAATACATTCTAGTGAAATAATTTAAAAGACATTTTTTATTATAAAATTTAAAAAGAATTCAATTTGATATTTTATTTATAAATATGATTATTTGGATTATTTGATATAAAATAATTAAATAAAGACTTTTTTAATCCAATAGGGATAGGCTTTTTCACATGGTACATATGCCTTTAGGTGGATTTAAAGAATATTTTTAAATGTAAAGGATATGGGAAATCACTTTCAATTTGTGGTGGGAATTCTTCATAAAAGGAATCAAAAGAAAATGAAACAAGAAAAATAAAAAATTCATTAAATATAATAAATAAAACATTAATAATTATGGGTGTGCTAAATTTGGAATTATATATGACATATAAATGGTAAATTATTTCATAATTTGAAATATTCCTCAATGAATACAAATAAAGACAATATATTTTTCCCTTGTATCCATTCAAATTTTATATTAAAATCTCACTATATAATAATTTTAGGATTGTTATTATTCTCTATGAATGGCATATTTATATTTATTTTACATAATTATATTCAATTATAAATTCATACTACACATATATTAATTACATATTTTGAATTTAATATTTTTTTTGTTTATTATCCCTTTTTTTGCTAGTTTTGGTACATTGTTTCTTATTTAAATATTTGTTTATGTATTCATCACCCAATGTTATGATAAAAATGAATCATTGTTTTTTTTATGTTATTAATATAAATCAAATTTTTATTTAATATTATTTATATTTCTAATTATTAGATAATGAAATATCATTTTATGAATTTTTATTTAAAATAACTAATGATTTTTTTAGTTATGACATATAAATGTACAAACATAATAATATTTATATTATATTTTTATGAAAAAATATTATACTCATACTAAAAAACATATTACTAGAATTTAGGTACCATTGTCATTCTTGATGTAAATGCATTATCATTTATATATTTGGGGGAAAAATTTCACTACATATGATTTACCTATAAATAATTAATTGAATGTTCTATATATTTATTAAGATTTTATAAAATAATAAAATTACATTGTTATTAATATAACTTCATTATATAGTTAAATATAATTTATAAAGTAAATGACTAATTAAATTAAATGTAGTAGTGAAGAACTCATTGACTATAATAGATATATCACCAATTCTTAGAAGGTTTCCCTAAAATTAAAGGACTTATGACTCTTTATTATATGAAATGGGAATGATTTATTTGGATTTATGATAAGAAAACTATATATTTATTACATTGATAATTGGTTGATATTGTCTGTTTTGAATGGGTGGATGAACCCTCTATTTCTAGTATAGAATGAGGCACATTTCAAAGGAAACCAAATTTTTTTAAAGGGTAAATGTAGAATTTCATAGGGCTTAATAGAGATAGAAAATGAAATTTAAGGGAGAAAAATATTTTAAAATCCCTTTAAAATCACATATATGATAAGTATATATCATTTCAAATATTAAAACATTATTCATTAATTTTAGAACATCTTCCACCCATTATCCTTTTCTACAATATATAATTATTAGCCACCATCGTTTCTTTTTAATAATAATATAGAATAAAACATCTCAAATCAAAATAAAATAGTTAAAAATTTAATTGAACTTATAATATTGAATTTATATTGCTTATAAAAATTGTTTTATATAATAACATGTAATATTTATTTATTTGAGAAAATATATTTTTAAGAATAAAAATGAATTTATTGTTATCATATTCAATTTAGTACAAATTAAAATGAATTTATTTTATTTTATTTTATTTATTGTAATTATATTTAAAAATAATAATATTATTTGTGAATAATTTAATTAATATGAGGAAAATATATTATAGAGATAAAAAAAAATTTAAAAAAAATTACATTTTAAAACATTAATTTTTTTTATGAATTATTTAAAAAATAATGTTGTATTAATAATAATTATTTGAATATTATAAAATCTTTTTTATGGAAGTTGAAATTTTATTATTATTATGAATTCTTTAATTGTATATTTATTTTCTAAAAATGATAAAATTTCAAAATTATTAGTAATGATTCTAATATATATATATATATCCATTATTATTTCATTATAATATCATAACAAAACCTATGTGAACCCCAGTTAAAGAGATGCACAAAATATGAAAGTATGAGATACAAAATGTTGTATGTATCAGGTGTTGATCAATCTATAAAATATCTTTTATTTATTTCAATAACCAAAGATATCTTCGTGAAATGATTTCTCTCAAGCTATACATATTGAAGTCCAACATGGGCTAAGACAAGGTAAAACCCTATTAAATTTACATCCATTAATTTATCAAACAATTAAGGCCAACAAGTATGAATTATACTATTTTATTCCTTAACATATACATTATATATATATATATATATTTATATCTAATATACCTATTAATTTAGTGAATTATGTACACAAATAATTTAATAATACTTATAAATTTTTTAGACTACATATTGTTATAAACATTAATCGTATCAGAAGCTATATTATCCTACAGTAATATTCACCTAATTAAAATGTAATTCCTATATAAATTTAATCTTGAAGACCATATACATAGGACATTCGCATTACATTCTAATAAATAACCTCACACAAACCGTCAAAATAAACCATATTACTCTCTTATTTATATTATATGAGTTATAATATTATTTATATCATGTGGTATTATAATTATTTTCTTTATTAGTGGATCGATACTTACTGGTGGTCATTATGATAAATATTGAAACATTTTTTATATTCATTTATATGGGTAATTGTTTATTTTCAGGTTTTTTACATTTTATATCATTTAAATAATTTATAATATAATTAGTTCTTTCATTAATATTGTACAATAACATAATAATGAAACTCATAATTTACAATAATGTTAATGATGTACAAAATGTATTTTCAAATAATTTATATTTATTATTTTTTAATGTTACAGTACTACACATCAGACATGCATGAATACAAAACGTAAAGCAATTACCATGGTAGTGATTACTAAATATAAAATATTCCAAAAAGTGATTTATATTAAACACTTCAAGAACCACATATATGAGACCATCCACATCCATTGTCTATACATAGATGATAAGGATGTGTTCCCCCATTTCTAGTAATTTATGAGTTGTATCTTTTTTAAATATTTTTTTTATGAATTAAGACCCAATCGATGTACTAATGTTCGAAAACTGTCACATATAGAGAAAATTTGGGGGTATAACCATCAATGGACGAATTTAAATTTCTCACTCCATTAAAATTACCTAATACAATATTTCAATATTCCATATGATGGACAACTCATAAAATGTAACCCATTATAATTGAGAATTACATTTCATAGTAAGGGTATCTTAAACAAAAAATTTCATTCCAATTATATATAAGATCATGTTTTTTTCTATGTATTTTAATCCAGCCATCAACATTCCCATTACTTTTTATCTTAATAAAAAAATCAACATTATATTATTTTGTTTTTTGTACACAGGATACATCATGGTAAAAATATTAGGACTCTATGGTATAATGGAATGTAGAACATGAATGATATCTATGTCATAGGGTATGATGTTATGACCTTTTAGTTATATATTATTATATTAATACATTATATCACTATCTCTAAACCAATGCATAACCAATTTTAATCACAATTATATCAATGTTAAGCATGTATTAAGCAACTTTAACATGAAATATCACAATGTTAGAATTATTTATCATCTATATTATCTCCCCAACATCAACACAATAATGATAAGATAATATGATGGGATTACATATCCATTTAAAGGTCTAAATTTATATTTCAATAATAGACATGAATTCCATATATCTCTAGTTATATCCTTATAATCCATGAAATAAAGGACCGAAAATACATATTTTGAATGAAACCGAATGATAACTGACATGATCTCTACAATGTCAATGGATATAACACCAACTGAAATGTTGATCCCCATAGAATGGGAAAAAAATTATAAATTATAACATTATTATATTTCTAAAATACTATTTTTTCATGGAATTACAAAATGATACTTTCCTTATAGTAATTCAAATCTCATATCACTTAATAGGTGCGGATTTGATTTATATAGTCTTATTAAAAATAGATTATAAATGAATAGAAAATATTCTTATTGAGCCCCATGGAGACTGCTAAGTCTCACAAAACACACTGTTATACGAACAAAACATATGAATTTATATAAATAAAATAGATTAAATTATATAGTATTTCATTCTAATAAACCTTTATATAGTGATATTTAAACCTATGGATTATCCTAATGAACACAATCTCCTTCTGGAGTTGGTGAAATATCACATAAATTATCAAAATGGGATATTTTCTCTTTACATGTAACTAAATCAAGTTGTTGATATTTGTAAAAATACTATGTATCTCATCAAACATCCTAGATAATAATAATACTTTCTTAGGTTGACCCGTTATTCCTAACAAATGTTTTGCCTAAAATTTCATCTACCTTTATCATTATCTCTCATAACTGAAATTACACCATATGATATATAGTGGTAAATATTAATTGGTTATAGGCATGAAAATATATATATGATTATATATAATGATGAATATGTAATATTGATTCTTCCATTAAAACTTTTCATCTAATCCTATATAACCAAAAATAGATTGTCTTTAAAATCATAAATTTCACACAGAACAAACAAGAGAATATGTGGGTAATTGAAAATAACATCATTTATAAAACCAATATTTTTCAAGATAAATTTCTCATATATGAAATAGAGAGAAACATAAACCATTATCGATATATAATAGTATCTTTTTATTATTTAATTTATATATATTAATCATGTGATGATAGATAGTACATTAAATGAATCATGTCAAAGTGTTACATTGTTCCCATAAGAAAATCAAATGAATAAAATATCCACAAGTCGAATAATTAACAAATTTTAAGTTTTTCTTTTTCATTTAACCACATATATTAGTTTCCTTTATGATAATTTCACAAGAATGTGTCTATAATAACAATTAATGCATTAATATAAATAAAGTATAAAAAATTAAAAAGGCATGAACTCGTGTTGATTTGATTGGTTGATTGTTCTGAAAATATTATCATAAATCCATTGAAATTTTCATGATCATATAAATTAATTAAATATATATTATGCATCAATAAATAGATATCATCAAAAACTAAATAATCGTATTGATCTCCCACTATAAATAGAAATTTTTTATATCGAAAAATGATTTACTTATATAAAACTCTACATGTTTCATTATATACAATAATAAACTTCTCTAATTATAGGCGATGAAATTCCATTTATAGGTTTCAATATATATAATTTCGTTCGTATTAAATGTTTCTACATTGGATATACTACTATATATTACCTAAATTTGACAACTAGGTAGCCAACATTGGATTATGTGTCTTATACCATCTAAAAATAAGCCAAAACAAACACTATGTTAGGTCAATATATTGTAAGGATCACATATCACCACTCCATGGGATTTGAAAACTATTTAAAAATGATAATCCTACGAAAATATGTATTCATTTAATAAATAATATTTCACAATAAAAACCCCCTTGGAAAATTCATCATTCTTTATTATATGACATCATCTCATGTAATAATCTCTCAGTCTCTAGTTCTTTCTCCACCACTATCTAAATGGTTCGGATATGTGAAGGTAAAATCCCATATTGAACAAAATATTTTAGAAAACACTCTTAATATTTTTATTATATAGACAATTTTTCTTTAATAGGTGTATAGAACATTATATGTATCAATCCTTGAGAAAATATAACATTTAAAGATATACCAACACCTAAAGTGATTCTATTAACAAAACCATTATTTAACACTCCTTCATAAAGATAAAATGAAAATACTTCTATATAAATATATCCTTATCAAGTATCAATATAGTTATATCCCAAAAATGAAAAAATTAACTATGATAAAGAATTTATGTTAGGACCTCTATATAATCATAATAAATTTGAATTGTGTAGAACTACAAACTGACTATCTCAATGCATTCATCAATAGATTATCAATCAGGCCCACATAAAAAAATTATATGGTTATTGAAAATAAATGTAATGTATATATTTTAAAGTTTATATCATCATGATCAACTAGTATATTCCAATTATTATTAGGTTGAGTATTATACTATTGAAACATAGTATGGTGATTTTTTCTCACATCTATATATGAAGTATCATAAAATTAATTTCTTAGTAGAGATACCTTTTTATAAATTTCCTAAACTGATACTTCATTGAATAATTTATTAGCAATAACCTCTTCAAGACTAGGCATTGTACTACATTGATTCTATATTTAAATCAATGATTGATGTCTATGGGGATCCTTGTAATATTAAACAAGATAAAACGATTTTAAATAAAAAAAAATTTCAATAACCGTTTCTTATTATACATAAATATAATATTTTATTAGGAGATTCGTCAATATATAACATAATGTATGTATAATATATTATTATTTTATTTATATATTATGTTAAATATACAAATTTTTCATAAGAGATAGACATCATACCCCAATATGTTATTAATAACATTCACCCTTCATAGAAATATCGTACAAAAATAATTTATTCATATCATGGAGAAAATAATCATAAGAATAAGGGAAATCATATCTGTCTTAAGGGTAAAAAGGGAGATATCTGCAATCATCTTATTATAAATGTTAAATATGTATTTAAAAACATGAATTTAACATTACAATATCAACCATTGTATATCATATATCACAATATATAGTGATATAATTTATTGTTGATGTTTATGGGACATTAATCCAAAAGAAATAATACAATATATGCCATAGTGTCATAACATTATCATGAGGCATAACATAGTTTCATTGACATAATCAAAGAAAATAATTTTCATAGTCAATGAAAACAATAGTTAAAATCATATTCAATTGGGTTACCTACTCATTTCATCATATCCATATTAAAACATCACTACAATGACTTCCATAGAGGATATAATCCCTTACGGAACTAGGTTCACTCTGAATTCTAGTCATTATTATTCCATGAGCTATCCATTTTTACCTACTTAATTTAAGCGATAACAAAATATAGGTATAATCAATAAAAAATTCATAATACATTAATATGTATTATAATATATAATAAATCAATAAATATATATCATATCTTACGGAAAATAAAATGGCCTTCAAGGATATTTCAACTGTTTAGAATAGCATAACATTTAAAAAATAAAAATGTTTCATAAACATAACATAATATTGGTCTCGAACCATATTTAGATAGAATACATATGTAATGTTTTTATCATATTCCCTATAGATCATAAGAAGCATAAAATTATTTTATCATATATAAAAATTAAATTATTTGATCCATTAAAACATTTCATTAGAATAGTACAATTCTCAATTTCAAATCAATATTTTTTTAAATAATATTTCACTAAAAAAATTATGTAAAAAATATTTCATAAAAGGAACTTTGTAAAATAGTAACAGCGTCATAAAAGTGATGACCAATACTAATATTGAGAAAATATTTTATTTCCATGTATTTTAATTCAAATATTTCTTTCACATTTTTGGAATAAATTGAATATTTCATCTTCAAAAAAATAACTAGAAGATTCCAATTATTTCATTATATTAAAATTATGTATTAGGTAAAAATGACATAAAAATAATTTTATAATTTTAAAATAAATTTAAGAAATATATTTTAGAAACATGTATATGGATGGAAAATAAGTTTTAAATGAATAGTGAAATAATGTTGGTTTCCCTTAAAAATAATTCAATAATTTCCATGAGTCATAAAAGAAGATAAAAATAATTGAAAAAAGGTATCCAAAAGAAGTAAAATGTATATAATAAAAATAAAGGGATTACTGATTGGTATGTCATGAAATTTCATCATTGGAAACAAAATAAAATATCACAACAAATATGAGATTGTAAAATAAATCCCTTCACTCAAGTTGGACATGCATTGAATGAAAAATTAACTCAACATTGAAAAACTAAAATATAAATTTATTTTACATAAAATTAATGTAAATATATATAATATCATATGTTATCAACTTTTTAAATTTCAAAACCCATTTATAAAATATTTTATACTAAAAGTATCATTTCTCTTTTTTAACTATTTATTTTTTCCTGAGAAATTTAGGTCAGTAGATGCAGTATATAAATTTTTATCATGTTTAACTAATTTAAATAATTTTATTAATGATATATATATATATTTATTATTCAAAAAATATATAAAAATTTAATTACATAAATCAAAGTGAGAAAAAATAGTAATGCGATGTTATTGATAATTATTAGTCAAAAAAGTACATGAATGTTGTTTTCACAAGTTGACGGATTGAATGAAATAAATTTAAATATTAATTATGATTTAGAGTATTATTATTCTACAATATATATCTTTAATATTTATTAAATCAATCCATTATAAATTCATTGTATTAAGGGTATTAAAAATGGATCACATCAATTTATGGAGGTTGTATTCCATATATATGCATAAGCCCAATTATAGTTTTCTAACAAAGTGGAATTTAAGATGGTAGACATCATAATATAAATGAAAAATTTAAATAATATCATAAGTATTTTTCATAATAATTAAAATCTCTATAATACCCATCTATGATAGTCTTGATGGGAAATATATTTTATCACTATTTGGAGGGAGTAGTCCACACAATATCATGACTGAATAATTTATTTAACTAGTCCTAAATAAGTGATTATATAATAGTGGTTCCTTAATAACAGTTTAATTTATGTATGTGTTTAATGATTAATTATTTATCCTATGATGATTTATAATCCTATTTTTATGGTAATTTCAGATTCAATTTTTAAGGTGTTGGTAAATATGATTATATTTTCTTTGGTGGGACACCATTAGATCTGTTAATAGGGAACATATGTGTCACATTTTAAGAGGAATAATATATATAATTCATGTATAGGAAACTTTAGATGTAAATTGTGTTCTTTTATGATCTATATGGATCAGTGTACTCTAATAAAGAGAATGGCATTTCTTCCATTTATTACTGGGAGAATGGACACCGGGAGAATTTCAAAAAATATTATGACATAATAAAGTCATTTCCCATAAAAAATTAAAAATATCCATTGACCTTAATTTAGGATATGTTGAAGTTTAAAAAATATGTTCTATAATATTAATACAAGAATAAATGGAAAAATAACCTCATTTATTTTTCTAACCACTATAGTAAACATGCATGTAGTATTTACCGTAATAGTTAATTATTAATATTTTATCTATTCATTATGAACAAAATTTTAGTTTATTATTCTAAAATTTAAATTATTATGATTCAAAATAAGAAATATTTTTTAAATATCAATTCATTAATGAGTAAGTATTTAATTGAAAATAGAATCAATATAATGTAATGAAAAATTGTATTCATAAATGAATTATTTCATAAGTATAAAAACTTATTATACTAAAATCCACCATTATATTGATCCAAATGAAATAATAATATTCAATGATCTTATCAATGAACTAATTTTTATATAAGTTCATTTTTATAAAAATTATAATTTTTAAATTATTAAAATAAAAATTATTTTTTAATTATAATCATTATTTATCACTATCCATTGAATTTGAATGGTTTTGGGAATTTGTAGGATTTACCATACCAATAATTATGACATGATAATTTTAAAAATTAATTACATTATAAAATAAAAATAATCTATAGGTGGAAAATGTAATTTATAATATTATCTCACTCTGATTAATATTAAAATTAGGGGAAACTATCATTATTTCATATAGACAGTTTACAAAAAACCATGTATGTGTTTATCAATACAGTTTCTTAATGATTAAAATATATATATAATTTTAAAAATATATTAATTATAGAAAAATATGGATTTTTTATTTCAAATATATAATATAATATAATTATATGGTTAATTTATACTAATGGTTTCATGTATCAAATGTTATTGATGAAATATAATATTTTTTGAGGAGTCTTATATCATAAAATATTAGGCTGCTACATTATACCACCCAAAGAATAAATTTAGCCCATACAATTCAAACTCCCCTTGTATAATAATGAATATATATCTATTTTATCACTTCATTAGTTAAACAAGTAACTTCTTAAAATTTCTACATCCTCTATATAAATTTATCCTACTATGTATCATTGTTCCACTAATAAAGTACATCGATAATCCATGATTTTTACAACTTATTTGTAATGTAAATGGACATTTTCTAGTGATTTGAATACTATATTTATTATTTTTCAAGGATTAGTTATTACATTTTATGTAGAGAAACATGGAATACATCAACAAATTGAGAGATGTTCATTGGAAGAGCTATGTTATAAGAATTTATTTAATCCCAATAATGATTATGGAATTGAACAATATTTCTATTGAAAAATATTTTATTATTTATATTTATCATATCATTTATTCATATTATTATTCTTAAGTACAACATATTTCTATCATTTAATGTTTAATATAACTAATTATTATAATAGAAATTTATGAGTGTATTTTGAACTACAATTATATGATACTAAATGTATATGAATTTCTCAACATTTTATATTTCTTTCTAAGGTACCAATTGATTTATTTCTCTAAATTCATACATTCACATTATAGGTCAACACTTAATATAATAGAGGGATTTAAGAGTGGTTATTTGAAGACTTGATCGAATGATATTTTCTATAGAGAATTATTCAAAAAGGAATGTGTTGATTCTGACCACCTTTTAAATCCATAGAACAACACCCCTATGATTTTAACTATTTAAAAATTCCCATTAAACTAACTATCTATCTAGTGAAGATTTGTAATTGTGAAATAAAACCATGAATCTGGAAATTATTTATGAAGTTTCCAACACATCATGGCATTCCTCTTTTCATGGCCATATACAATACAATGTTTTACTAATATAATATAAAATTATTTGATACAAATTCTATAAATCTGATGATGAGTAAATTTTCTGATATTAATAAATTTATTCCAACTATATTAAGTTAATGAACTACAACCAAAATATCAATATGTTCTTTAGATTTTTTTTTAGTCAGGTTAAAAATCACTTTGGGGTTCATCCCTAGAAACAAAATCTGTGTTATTTATGAAATCCATTATAAATTATTTTAACTACTCATAAACCCTTTTTCATATAATTATTGTAATTATATGTGACATGGTATATGATTGTGTTCTAGTAGTATATTACATAATGACATGTCATAACAGTTCCCATATATGATGAGAAACCAAGACATCCTTGATTGTATTCTTAATTTTATTTTCAATAGCCGATTGAAATAATTTAAGTGAAAAAAGTAATTATGATGTTACCATGGAGACTCATTAATTTATGGGTAACCCTGTCATGGATTATTCCCTTAGTATTATATAGAGATGGATATTATGATAAGGATACCGACTAGTTGTAAATCTATATATATATATATAATTGGGCATTCCAATCAACAGAGGAGTCTGTTGATCCTTATACAATATGATTATAAAATATTGATTTTATTAAATATTATACATTTATATTTCTAAAATATCTATGATGTCATATGTTTAGGAATATATTGAATATATTGACTACATTATGAGTAATATTGCATTGGTGAACAATTATAAAAATTATTATTAACTTTTTTCCTTTAACTGATGTTGATATCTCTTTCCAATTTATGGAAATGATAAAATCTAAATAAATCTTAGTGCATAGTGTCCATTAGAATGCTTGATTTCAATAAACATAAAGAATAGGACATTGAAAATACATATTAATGGCATCATCTTCAAAATATATAGTTTAAAGATATAAGGAATAAGGGATTATATTACATAGTAAGAAGTTGTATTATTTATTATTTATTTGAGAAATTAACTACCTTCCCAATGAGTTCCATGACGTGTATCTAGATAAAAATATGTTAATTTTGGCTATTTTTTCAATCTATTGAGAAATAGGACTAGAGGGTCACATAATAAAAGTATCTTGATTCTCAAATAAATAAAAAAAATTAATTTATTATATAGCAGGTCAAATAAATATTTTTTCTACATGTTGATTAATAATTATTCATATTTAGGTGATCACATATATTTCGTCCACAACTATAAAACATGAAAACATATTGTGGAATATTTAAAAATTATTTGTTTTTATTCAGTGAATAAAATATTTATTTATTTATTGAACAATAATTCATTGAAATAGATTTATCAAATAAATCAGCATTACTCATGTCCCAATATATTTTTTAAGGATTAAAATGCTGACTTTATTAGTCCCATGAGAAATAATATTTTTAAAATCTAATTAGATTAATGAATATTTAATATAATTTTTGAATTAAAACCATGTCTTGAAATACTAATAATATAACTGTTATTGAATACGTGAAGATATATAGGGTATAAATAAATAATAATAGATTATGTATAATTAATTGTTTCTATCTATGGTATTATGTAAACATAATTCTAAATTTTTTCAATATATCCAATTCATTTTTTATTCATAAATAAGTACTGATAATCCACTTAAAATTGAAGAAAGTATTCATCTCCAAGGATGCTCTCTAGAGAGGATATGATCCATTCCTCTCCTTCCACTCTTGAGTCGAGACAGTTCAAGGAGATTACATAGGAATATATTATGGTGGGGATCTTGTTGAACGAAAAAATTAAAAGGATCAATTTTGTTATCACTTATAGATTCAAAAGGTGACATTTGGTAATTTTGTGGTACACATTTGAATCCCCTTTAGAGGTAATATAAAAATCATTTCGAGAACACAATTATGAGATGAAAATTATCCATTTATAGTTCCATTAAAAATGAAATAATTTAACATAATTATTTTTAATTTCATTCATTTATTTGAAATAATATGTGGCGACCATGTTTTTTTATTCTTTATCAATTTCCTATATTCTATGATTCATTTTTGTTGATAATGGAATTTATAGTCTTGTAAATATATGATTGGTCATCGATCATTAAAAAATGAAAATTTGAGCTTGACCGATATGACACTTCATATGGACCTAGATTCGATAAATGTTTCCAAAGGTAAGTTGTGAAATTATTTTTAATTATTTCAATATTATAGACTGATTTAGAATCCAATTATTTTTTTAATTCCATTTTTATCATCAAGTTACCCAAATTGTGATAACGTCATTCCTTGTATTCTTTTCACATATATATATATATATTGATTAATTTTATAAATGAAATAAATTTGAAGATCCCATCTAGAGGAGAAATTAAGTGTTGCTGGATAACCCAAGGGTGCATGTCATGTATCCCATATTTACTTGTTGTGTGGTACTGTTTAGTGAACCATGAATATATTCAGAATTAATTCAATTCATGGGAATTTATCATATAATGGGAATTATGTTTTACACCTCATAATGAAAATAACATTCTAGTGTTTTGTAACCAATATAGACATCACACAACATCCATAGATATCATTTTGTTAATTATCCATAGATTGGATGTGTGTCCTTATACACAACCTACATGAATGGTGGTTATTTCACTATGAAATAACATGCCTTATATCCAATTTAGGTCACATATACTCCAAAATATTGTGTATCATTGTTACCTAAAAATTCCAATGTTTTATTTCAGGGATTGATGTTGAGAATAACACTTGTTGTGTATCATAGTTGTAAACTTTATATAGATTTACGTAACTACATATATTTAAAACTAATACATAATACTATTAAAAACATAACAATATATACATTTAATTTGAAATAATTATAATTGGAAATTTATTTTTGGAGGGTTATATATATATATGATTATATAGTTAATGCATATTATTCTGGTCTATATATCTTTATTAAAACTTATCATAGTTATTAATCTACTCAAATTGATGAATTTAATTATAAATTTGAAATAACATAAATTAAGGCATCATTGTGTTGATCGAATAAATCATGAAATTATATGATATGTCGTGTTTACCACATGAATCAGGAGTAAAAATATATATGAGTATAATACACATTGGGCAGCTTTGATGGTTACTCAATGTTTTAACCTAAGGGAAATTTTTTGAAAAATTATTTTTAAATAAATATAAATAAAATGATAAAAATTATGATTTAAGATAATTTTAAGGGAATTTAAGTGAGATTTAAGTTATAAAAATTGGTTAATGAAATAATAAAATTAATATATTCAATAGTTATACACATACATACTAATTATAGAAATTTAATTATAACATTTTTAAATGAAATAATATCATGCTTGTGGATGATCGTGGTTTTTTACAAGGCCATTTTATGTTGCGTGTTTCCATTAATTTATGATGATATTAAATTTTTTTCCTATGATTTATCTCTCATCACATTATGTTAGGGGATGTAGGATGGCCATTTATTTTCTGTAAAACACATAAAAATATTTTGGTTCACATCACCTATACATGTGAGTAAAATATTATGTACTGTATTGATATCCAATGATAGTGGAGGCACATCATGTTTATAGACATAAAGAAATGAGTCCAATATATATACATATTTTTAGAGTTGGAATGATACAAAATGATAATTAATTGGGTCATAGTGATTTCTTCTTAGGTCAACTTCCATTTTATCATCCAATACATAAACTAATAATTATAAAAATATCATTATCATGTAACTATAATATATTACTTCTCCAATGTTTTTGGTTTATAAAATTATTAATATTTTGTTGTAGTTACCTGAGTTATTGAGTTGGCCATCATAAATTATATAATGAAAATTAATTGTCTTACCCATATATATTATCTATGTAATGGTTAAAAGAATATGTAAACCCACATAAAATTAATAAGAATATAATAATGTTAATAATTTTAAATTTGTGCATTAATGATTAGATAAATAAAATATATATATTATACAAATTAATCCTTCTGTTATGTAAGTTAAAATTGTACTATAGATCAATTTTCAAGACCGACCTATGTAGTGGTGATTTCAATTACTATGTAATTATAACCTTGTTTTTTTATGTTCACATAACATAGTTCACAAACTAGTTTGACTTCCAATGCAAGACATCTTGTAATAGAGAATAAAGTGTTGATATATTCTATTTTTAGTATACTATGATTTGGGAGCACTGTCAAAACATCTTGTAGCTATGATGTAATTATGTTATAATTGGAAATTCTTTCATTTATTCCATCAAATCTCAAGATCATCCAATGTTGGGGTTATGAGAAAGAGGATATGAATCATTTACCATAGAATTTAAAATAAATATCATATTTTGAAGAAAATGGTGTGATCTATTTTGTTATGATATAAGAGTGGGATATTAATAAATTTAATAATCATATCATTATCTTCATTTTACCATAAAATTACTAAAAAATATTCTCCTCACATTTTTCTAATATCTATAATGATGACATAAAAAATATTACCTTGATCCAGACATGGTAATGAAATCATTTGTAGTGGAAATAATTTTAATAAATAGAAAAGGCTATTCTACATTAACCTACACAAATAAATGAAATTTATTATGATGGGAGAATCTATTTATGATGATTCTGGTAATGATTATAATGAGTGTTATTTATCTCTTTATGAGAAATATTTTATGTATTCTATAAATTTTATAAGGTTCATGCTATCTTCCTTGAAAAAATTTCCTTAGATGAAAAACGAGGATAAGTATTTGCTTAACATAATGTGTCTCATTAGAAATATATATAAAGAGAAAGAGGTACAAGTGTGATGCACGATATCCAATTCTATTTTTGCATCTATATATAGGCAGTCTTCCCCAACTAGTCATTATTAATTCAATCTTATTCGTTATATTTCAATATTAGACAATTTTGGGATTAAATTCCAGGATGGGTTATGCATAGATATCATAAAATTCTCTTCCAACATAGACATTATCTAGTTCTATTGTTAATTATAACAAGATAAATATTGGAAATATTTATTCTGAAATTTGTTCCTTAATTCACTATGTGGATAAATAGATGGGGTGGGAAAACTGGATGTCCTTATATTGACTATGAAATTGTTGTTCCAGAAAAAATGGGCCACTAATCATAATAATCTTAATATATTGGGAACCATACTTCAAAAAATATTATGATCCTGATGCATGATAATGAAAAGTATGAAGCATGTATTGCATGAATGGAGTAAGGTCACTTGAAAAAGAGCTACACACATATGAAATGATATGATAAAGAAGAATTTATTATCAAGTTAATTGGTCAATATTTACACATTTGGAAATAAATATATCATTACATGCTCACACATTTATAATAATGTAGAAACCAAGTAGATGCTGTGATATTTCTGGAGGATTAGTTGATTTTACAGCATCAAATGGTGTGAGTGAAATTTCTCTATCCATTGGTGATTACCGCCATTAATATCTTTGATAAATGTAACTAGTTTTAATAGAATTCTATTAGGTAACAACTGTTAAGAATATCATAAATTTCATATCATACATATATATAGATATATTTTTTAGATATGAAATTAATTTTATAAGTATATATATATAATTCATGTTTTCTTATGGTTCATTTAAATAACAACCATTATGTTTTAAATAATTAACAAAAAGCATTGGGAATAGATAAAAATTGATATTCACATGACTCATATAGAATCTGTATATTCCATAACCGTCATAATGATATAAATGAGATGAATTTGACAATGCCCTACCAGGATGTTTATTTGGAAACTCATGATCGAAAACCAAAAGAATGATGTAATTCATTTTTACAATGAAAAATAACCTACCACCTATCATTGGTTAGAGTGAAGGTCCATATTCAATTTCATATTGGAACACCCTAATGTCTGGGGGGAACTTTTAATAGAATCTATACGTGGGTATGTTTATGACATTTCATTTACTACTAGCTATAATAGATACATATATGTCTATTTGAAGTGTTATAACTCTGAGTCATTTGAGATATTCAATGAATTAAAGAATTAATAATATAATTAAATTGGATTAATATTAATAAGCATTGATCAGACTGTGGAATTGAATATATTAACAAATAATTCATTAAATATTCATTAGAGATTTGGATTTTATCTCAACACACTCCACTATGAACACCTAAGTTGAGTTGTGTTAGCGAAAAGAGGAATTGTACTTTGTTAAAAATGGTATGGTTGATGACTATTCTTGAATATATTCCATTATTATTTGTTGAAGTGAATTAAAAAAACACCATAAAATCTAAACTGAGTGACAACTAAATCAAAAAACAAAAATCCATTCTTGTTATAGTGTAGAAATAATCCAATTTTTCAAAGACCACAACCCTAATAGCTTGTAGCTGGTGCCTTTATTTATTATATTGTCATAGATGAATGATTCCATTACCAAAGGACTGATATGTTTAACTATTTTTTAAACTAGATTAGACACTTGAATCTTACATTAGAATCTAAAATAAAATAATAAATATGTTGAATCCATTGAGAACAACATTAATATCTTAGATTATAATAGAAAATAAATCCTAAAAAACATCATAACATCATTGGGATTAATAAAACATAAGAAATGTGTGATCTCATAAGCCCTATATGGGTAAATTATAGAACTCAATCTATCATAACAATACCTAAAAATAAGGATTATACTATAACTAAAATCAAATCCCATTAAAACAAAATCTATATCAGTATATTATAAGGAATAACATTAAACATTACAAAATCTTGAATTAAGTTATAAATTAACATTGAGGATAGTTTAATGTTTATTTCTTTAGAGAATTAGGTAAAACAAATATGCATAACAACATGAATATTACATGTAAACACATCTACTATGTATCCATTGTTTTTATAAAATAAAAATTATTTAAAAACAAGAGTCATTTATCATTACATGTGAAACATCCCAAGTAAATGAAGAATAAGACATATTTCATATTTATTAATATTTGTGAATTGAATAATAATTTAACTTTAACGGGGTTGCTATGTTCGATAGCATACCCGATACGCAACATCGGGTTTCTTTGGAATCTTACGTTGCACACTAATAATATAATATTATTATTTGAAATTGTATTTAACTTCTAGACATTGTATTTGTGGGAATGAATGAAACTAAATAAAATATGATTATACATTATTGTTAAATGTATTTACATTTATCCAAAAAAATCATAGAGGCTTAAAATATGAATGAATCTAATTTTAGGCATAATTTACATTAAAAGACCTATTTACTGCATTTTAATGGAGAACCATCATTAAATATATTTTTGGTAGCATTAATACATTCTAATTGACCATATATAATCCATATTTATAATGGGGACATCAAATTTTACTTTGGGTAATTTGTTTGGTATTTTTCTGATAAGGGTCATTTTATTAATGAATACTGAAAAATACTTTATTTTAATTCAAAAGTGCCTTTTAATATAATTTATTTTTATGGATAGATTATAATTTTATTTTGTTTTGAAGTGAAATTGAAATATATTTTTACCTTTTAATCCAATTTTGGTCATTTAAATTAATTTCACTTTGAAAATGGACATAAATAAGCATCAATCTTTTGATAGTTATTGTTTCTTAAAAACACGCTATTTGTTTTGCTAACCGGAATTAATTTTAAAATTAATAAATTACACTTCTATGCCATTAATTTCGAAAAATAGACATAATTTTTGAATTCAGAATATCTAATATAGCATAGGCTGATTTTTTGATATTTTTCTGAAAAACATCAATTTTTTATGAATAGTGACACCACTTAGTGGTAGTTAAAAAAACTAACTTTTTCATTTAAATGAAATTTTACCACTTCTGTGAATTGAATTTCAAAAATCCGACATACATGTCTATTATGAAGAAGTAAAATTTGGTTCATTAAGATGAAAATAATTCTAGTTGATTAGTAACTTTTGACTTTTATTTACCGTAGTTAATGGAAAATAGAGTAATTAAAGGTTAAAAGAATTTATAATAATTCAAAATTACCTTTACACGTGTCCTAACCTTTTCGGTTGAGTAGTGGCCGACCATGGGCATCCTTTGGTCGATTCTAGGACTCAATGGAGACACTTATGAAAGATAATGACAATTTAGATTAATTAATTTAATGTAAAGGAAAAATTGTCAATAACAAAAATATTTTAGTTAATTAATTTTTGTATGGTGTTATATAAGTCATATTATTGACTATAATTATTCATTGGTAAGGTAAAAACATTTCCTACATGATAATATTTTTTTAATAATTTTTAGACATTGAATAAATTAAATTATTTATGACACAATAATGATGCAGTATTTACATTATTAATAAATGATTTAAATAAATATGATTATAATGATTAGAATATTATAAAAAACATGTCCAATTCTGATTAGGTGATCATTTTTCAACCACGAGTTATATTATAATAGAATATAATGCTTTTTGGACCTTTAGAAACCGAATATCATTATATAATAAAATAATGTTTTCACACGTTCCTAAAGAGTCCCTCCTCTCCCTTATAAGAGGAGACCACTTCTATCCAATTCCTAACACCTCTCAATCCATTTGTCTCATCCAGACTCTGCCCAATGAACCTCCCTACATCCCTCCCCTCTTCTTTTAAGCCTAACCTTAGTGAGAAGGAACTTCAAGAAGTCCTTTGGTTCAAACCAGAGGGAGTTACCCAAATTAAAGGTAACTGTTTCTCTTAAATTATTTTATTTTGTTTTACTTCTCCAACCCCTATACACTTTTTATTTGTTTAATTTGTTACAACACCAGTATCCCCAATATACTATGATTTTTTCTGATAATAATTCGAACTACACATACACACACCTCCATCTAATGGATGATGAACATAATTTTTATGTGGATGGAAAACTAAGGCCTCACGAAATGATGATTGTTCAATTACATATTACAACCTCTCATGGTGGACATTATGATGGAACTATATTTATATTTGATATATATTATGTTTATTATTTCCTTATGCTTATGTACTTCCCATTTATAGCATGCCTTTATAGTTTCAATAGTGGGTAAATACGATAATCTCATTTGAGGAAGTGTGGACTACCGCCCCCTCAAAGTGATTTGATTAGATAATGCCATATCTGGGATGTATAAAGGATGAAGTTAATTATATTATATATGATATTATACTGGAATTATAATATACCTATGTATCATTATGTTTTATTTCCATTAAAATAAAAAATATAAATGAAATCAGCGTTTATGTGTACGTACGGCTTACCGTCTCCATGAACGGTGCATTTAATTTCATACCTCTAAATGTTATGTACTATTATAAACACATGTATATACTATATATATATATATGATATATATGATATCCAAATCATGAATATCATTCTGGATATAATAAACCTTTTACCACATAGACAACTTGTAAATATAAGGTGTTCATTTTTACTCAAGTGCCATATATCGAAAAAAGAACGTTATTAACATAAATGATTGCATAATGTTTATTACATGGTGATAAGTTATATAAAAGGATTATTAAACTTGAAAAGGGTTCATAAGAAAGTAGAAATTAACTTTAGTTTATTATTCAAGAGATTAATGAATGATCGAGTTATGTCAGACACGAGGAAAAGGACTTTGTTTCAATCTCTTTTCATTGAGGCATTTTTAGATTTATACATGACATTTTTTTATACGGTGTATAAACCCCTTTGAATTTTAATTTTGTTAAAAGGGAATCTTTTTGTAATAAGTGTTTTAATAAATGAAAAAAGGATTGTTTTTTATCGTAATTGGTGAAAACGACCTTTCTGCAGCCGTGAGTATTATTTGATCTTTGGCTTCCTTAACAAGAAGAAATGTTTTTAAAAGGAAAAATAAATTCCATATACTCTTTTTATCTATTTTGGTATTGAAAATGATTTTGAAAATGGATTTATTATTTAAATATATTGAAATGATATTTTATTATTGCATTCTGGAAATGTTATCTTTTTTATGCTTATGTGATGTGTTATGATCATGTTTTGGTTCTTGGGAATTATTTACATATACGGGTGGTTCCGTGATAAACCTATGGAAGGTGAGCTTGAGACAGCACTCCAATGCATTGGGTAATGTGATAGAGGTAAACGTGAATGATTCTCCTAAGATATTTAGGGAATATATTGTGATGATTATTCCAAAGTAACTCCCTATGTTGTTTTGATAGCTACAATGTAAGTATGATATAGATGCCACAAGTTACCTTTATTATTAATGAATTTTATGTATATTTCATAAATCTTATGATTTCATGAAGAAAGTAAATGATTTCATGTTTGGTTTTTATTTATGAACAAATACTTTCATTCATTGTTTTATAACTCTTACTGATATTTTTATGCTCATCCCATGTTTTGAAATGTTTTCACAGTACTTAAAGATGAATTGGGTCATGTATGGGACCAAGGAAAAGTCATGATATCTAAAAATGGAACTAGATATGACTATTTTTTAAAGATTTTTTATTTTATGAAAAAAATGGAAACTGTGTAGACATTTCTACCTTGTAATCTTTTGTGATGTAATAGTTATGTCCTAATTATCTAAAAATATAAAACTGAAAAGATCCTCAAAGGGAATTATTAATTTAATTCAATATTATGTAATTTTTAAGGATGTGTCCTTATAGTTGGTATCATAGGTCAGTTTATATAACTTTAGGAGTTAGGGTATTGTTAAATTAATATCCACAAAGTAATTTATGTTAATATTGATATCATATAGAATTTACAGATTACCATGTTGCATCGCCTAAGATATTTCTATGTTCAGAATGGTTTTCCGTAGAGGGAACATGGTAGCTATGTTGGGACCACATTAGGAGGAAGACATCCTTCTAAATCAGCAACCTGGGATGGTCGGAATCGGAACAGAACAGTTTGTTGCAGCGATTGAATAGTTGACTCAATCTATAAATGGTGGTGGTATCCATGTATGAGATCATCCAAATCAACCATTGAGGAAAACATCAGTAGTGGAGCATTTCATGAGGAAACATCCCCCATCATTCAGAGGATCATCTGACCCTGTGATAGCTAAAGGGTGGATTAAAGCATTGGAGAAGATTTTTGATGTCATGGGTTGTTCAGAACATCAAAAGGTTACTCTTGCTATTTACCATTTTGAAGGTGAAGCAGATCAGTGGTGGTTGATTGTGAAAAATATCAGGGATAGTGGGGAGATTTATGCTCTTGATTGGGATGGATTCAAAGGTATGATTCTTGAGAAATATTTTCCTAAGGTGGTTCGACTTAGTATAGAAACAAAATTCATAGAATTGAGGTATGAGGATGACTCAGTGGCTTCTTATGAAGAAAAATTCACTCGACTGGAAAAGTATTCCCCAAATTTCATATAATATTTTGATAGTAAAATCCTCTATTTTTACTCAGGATTAAAGACAATGTATCGATGGTCTTTATCCTCTCATGAGTTCAAAATATATGAAAAACTTTTTCGTTGTGAGAAGAAGGTGGAAATGGAGTTTGTCGATTATTAGGTATTCTTTGACAAACAACATAATAAGAGGAGAAGGTGTAAGGAGAAAGGGAAGAACTCTTCAAAAAAGTCTAATGGTAAGAAACATATGTTTACAGTTTGTGAAAATTGTGATAAAAATCATGCTGGGGAATGTCTTTTGAATGATGGAAAGTGCTACCAATGTGGGAAAATGGGACATAAGGATCATTATTTCACTGAAAAAGATCAGGGTAATGGTAAGACAAAATCTGATTTACAATCAGTAAAATGTTTTATGTTCAATTAAATTTGTCATTATTCAAATGAGTTTCCAACAAATAACTGAATTGAAGAAAATCAGCCAGTCTACAAGCAGAAAGGGGTTGTGAAATGCTTTTCAAGTACTTCAGCTGATGTTGGGCCATCATATAATGTTTTATCAGGTACACTATTTTTTTGTACAGATTATGCTAATGGGATGTTTGATTCGGGGTCTAGACACTCTTTCATTTCTGAGAGGTTTTCTATTATATTGGGAATTCCAACTCAAGATATGAATACAGAACTTACGGTAAACACACCTGGAAGAAATATTGATACAAAAAAGAAAACATTAGATCATTCATGTCCTTGTGTGTGGAAAGAATCTACCCGCAAGCCGTATTGTTTTTCCTCTAGGTGAGTTGGTTTTATTTTGGGCATGGATTGGGTTTAAGTTTATCATGAAAAGATTGATTGTAGAGCTAAAGAGGTTTCTTTTCAGAATTATTTTCAGTTTTTATACAAAAATGAACCCTTTCTTTTGATAACAAATGAGGAAGATGAGAAACTAGTAAAAGATGGAAATGAATGTTACCTTGCACATATTGTTCAAAACAAAGAAACTGTTCAGATTAATGATGTGTCAGTGGTAAACGAGTACCATGATGTTTTTGATGATGAGTTTCCTGGTATTATACCTAATCGGGAAGTTGAATTTACTATTTACTTAGTTCTTGATGCTAATCCAATTTCAATACCCCCTTATAGAATGGCTCAAATTTAACTTTTAGAGTTAATGATGAAATTGCAGGAGTTATTAAATATAGGTATCATTCAACCTAGCACGTCACCATGGGCAACTCCTGTCTTGTTTGTTAAAAAGAAAGATGATTCAATGAGTCTTTGCACTGATTATAGAGCACTGAATAACATCATTGTTAAGAATAAGTATCCTTTGCCTTATATCGATGATTTTTTTGATCAACTCCAGGGAGTTCATTATTTTTCGTATATTGACTTGAGGTCAGGGTACCATCAGTTGAAAGTAAAGGAAACAAACATTCCAAAGACCAAATTTTGTACTAAATATGGCAATTATGAATTTGTAGTTATGCCTTTTGGGTTAACCAATGCACCTATTGTATTCATGGATCTTATGAATAGAATTTTCCCTGAGTTTCTGTATAAGTTTTTGGTTGTGTTCATTGGTGATATTTTGGTTTATTCGAAAAGTAAAGAGGAAAGTAAAAGTCATTAAAGGGTTTTCTTTCAAACCTTAAAAGAGAAGAAACAATTTGGGAAATTCAGAAAGTTGGAGTTTTGGTTACAACAAATTCATTTCCTTGGTCACATTATTTCAAAAAATGGCATAAATGATGATCATGCTAAAACAAAAGTTTTTGATGAATGGACAAGACCCACAAATATAACCGAGATTTGTAGTTTTCTTGGGTTGGCTAGTTATTACCGAAGGTTTGTTGAAAAATTTTCAAGTTTATTTAATCCAATGTCTAAGTTAACTCGAAATGGTGTAATGTTCACATGGACAAAAAAATGTAATGATTGTTTTCCGGAATTGAAACGAATATTGGTGAATGCTCCAGTTTTGGAAATACCTTACAGAAATGGTGACTTTTTTATCTAAATATATTCTTAGACGAAAGTACTAGGTTGTGTCCTAACGCATAATGATCTGATAATTGCTTATGCTTCACGTCAGTTGAAACCGCATAAGTAAAATTACCCTACAAATGATATGGATTTAGCTGTCATTGTTTTTTGATTTAAAAATATGGAGGCATAATTTGTATGGAGTGAAGTGTGAAATATATAGTGTCCAAAAAAATTTGATGTATATATTCACTCCGAAAGAATTGAACATGAGATAGAGGAGATGGATGGAATTAATCATGGATTATGATTGCACGATCCTTTATCATCCGAGGAAAGCAAATAAAGTGGATGATGCTTTGAGTCAAAAAGGTAATACTTCATTAACCATGTTATGTTTGGAATGAGATCATTTGGTTTTTGATTTAAAGAACTTTGGCATAGAAGTTGTTTTGGCAGTAAATTCTCCTGTTTTGTTTCAGGTGTCAGTGAAATCATCTCAATGATACAGAATTAAAGAAGCACAAAAGGAAGATAGTGAGATGCAGAAAAAGGATGTGTTTGTTCAGAAGGGTAAGTTGCCTTATTTTTACGATGATAATGATTGTGTTTTGAGATTTTGAATGATATTATGTGTTCCTTGTTATTCACATTTGAAGAATGAGTTGTTATGTGAAGCTTATAGTTCTCCATTTTCAGTTCATCCTGGCAGTACTAATATGTACAGAGATCTTTGGGAGTATTACTAGTGGGATGGAATGAAAAGAGATATTGATGATTTTACTCTGAAGTGTTTGACTTGTCAGCAGGTTAATGTTGAGTGACAGTTACCGAAAGTAATGCTTCATACTATACTTGTGCTAGAGTGGAAATGGGAAATTATATCCATGGACTTTTTTGTAGGATTACCAATTAAATCTTGAGGTAATAATGCAATATGGGGTATAGTTGACTAATTTACTAAATCATCTCATTTCCTTCATATTAGAGATACTTTGTTTCTAGATCAACTTTCTCAGCTTTATGTTAAAGTGATAGTCAGGATTCATGGTGTAAGAACCCGGTTCTTATTTTTGAGTTACATACTTCTTCCTTTTCTTTTTCCTTAAGTGTTTTTGAGAAAATATGGGAGATGAGAAAAATGCTAAATTTCAAAACTACACGACGTGTACTTTGTCCACACGACATGTACTTTTGGCCGTGTTGGGATGAGTACACAGGGCGTGTAGCCTTGTCAGTGACGAGGGGTGTAGGAACTTACTACACTCCGTGTAGTGGTACCTTACACACCGTGTAGTTAGTCGGCATGCTTGAATAGTAAGGCGGTGGAGTCGCCGCCAGATAGGAGACAGTACATGCCGTGTACTCAGGAGTACATGTCGTGTACTTAGGTCGACGGGTGGACAGTGTGGCGGTGCCGCCAAATGAACAATTAAATGAAAGAAGTACACGCCGTTTACTCAGAAGTACATGCCGTGTACTTTGTTTTTTTGCCTTAAAATAGGCAGTAGCCTCCTCATTTGGATGATGAGGCATTTGATCCATTTTGAAGACAAGGAGGATGGTCGGACCTTTGAAGATCTGCCAGGGGTTCGTCTGGAATCAGATTCGGCTTCGGACGATCTCGTTGGAACCGCACGAGTAATCCCTTTCTCCTCTATAAGTCGTTGTTACCAATTCTTCCCCTAATGGAAGTTATTTATGTTTGAATGGGTTTTGTTCTTCGTCATATCTAGGCCGTTCTTGGGCGTTTCTGAAGTTGGCGTTCGGGTATAACGTTCGTTGGTGTACAAGGTAGGTGTCATTGTGTTTATTTTCCAACTTTTGTTCATTTTAGTATTCTTTTGTTCCACGAACCCAAGTTGGGGTGTCGTGTGGCTGAGGCCGTTGCTCTATTTAATTTCTGAAATTGCATAAGTGACTAAATTGTGATAATAAAATGCAGGTTGGGATCATTGCTTGGATCCAGAACTACCCCAGGGGTGTGTTTCACTGTTTAGCCGTTTGGCTAGGACACCCGAGGGTATGCCTTTAAATATAGTAATTGTAGAATTTCCTGAGAGGAATTTCTTATTTACTGCATTTAACATGTTGGGCATGGCCCGTTTACCTGTTAGTCTGAGGGCGTTGTTGTGAATAGCATGTGGGCACTGCAATATTTAGCCCGAGGGTTGTAGTATTTAGCATGAGGGAAACCATTCACGCCAGAGGGCTTGACTTCTGTGCTTGAGGGAGACACTTACTACTCCTGAGGGAAAATTCTGTTACGCCTGAGGGCTATACGTACGGGATGGGTTCTGCTTACCCGAGGGTAAGGTTTTGCTTGTCTGAGGACGTGGATTGTTCACGTAGAAATGCAATGTGGTGATTTCTTGTTTAAAATTGATTAAATGAATATTAAAAATGGCAATATAACTATAGTTGTTATTTTTGAGTACTTCTTACATTATTTCATTTTACTATTGCACACTACCGTTGAATGCTTAGACGGATTTGGGCACGAGCCTTTGGTGGGTGCCTACTGAGATATATTTCTCACACGCTGTTTGGGTCACGCTTTTCGGAAAAACCAGATTACGTTTCTGCAGGTGTGGATAGGGGAAAGAGTCTCTATACAGGTACATGACTATTGGAGAGGAGTAGGAGGGCATGGGACCGAGCCTAGGCTCACAATGTCGCTGCCAGCTGTTTTGCATTGTTTTGTTGTACTATGCTTTTGGTTGTATCGTATTGATTTATAACATGTTTTGGCTATTTTCTTAGAACATGAGACATGTAGCATCATCAGTTACATATTTTTGGTTGTATCCACTGATGTTGTGTGATTCAGTTGGGTATGGTTTACTGCATCCGATGTTGGTGTATGTTTTCTTTTGTATTCCGCTGCGCTACACTTTGACAAATGAGGGAATATTTTCCCCACTATCAGACCTGGGTCCTCACTGCTAGTCGGCAGCCTCTGGCATTTGGGGAAATGCACTTGAGGTCATGTGGCGAACCAGATTTGGGGCACCCGTTGCGTGGCACCCGGGTCCGGGACGTTACAAAGTGGTATCAGAGGATGTTTTTTTCTTTGACTTACTATTTGGAGCCGTAGTCAGGGATAGGACGGAACGGTAGTTGGTAATATGCTGTGCACGGGCATAGCTAACCCGTGTATAAGGAAAATCCAGTCTACCTTGTATTATTCATTCTTTTGATTTTTCAATTTTACGGTTGATATGTTTTCACCGTTGGGTGACGCACTTGGATTGTGCTGTTTATATTTTATCTGTGGGTTCTCTTGAGTTTCAACCCGATTAGATGAGGGTATGTCATCTCATGAATCATATAGGCACATGCTAGATATCACATTCCATGCATAGTTTCGATGCCATGTAGGTGCATTAGAATTTTCATGATGTTGTGATAGTTGTTGTCTTAATAAAGCATTTTGTTGTGATAGCTGCGTGATAACTACCTGCCTTGTGATATGGTATTTTAGTTTGAGCTTGTTTATAGAATGGACGCCAAACATTTGTTTTTGGGGATTATTGGCCCCCCATTGACCGGAATTTGGTGGATCATTGACTGTTTATTCATTATAACACATATAAGATGTCATACTTTGGTTCGTGGGGAATATGGGCCCCTGCGTGTCAAAATATGACACATAGGTGTTGTTTTTCAGTGTTTTATAGGTTCCGAGGAAGTTTCTGAGGCATACTATCTGGAAGCCCATTATACATGTCGTGTAGTACTTTATAAACGACGTGTATATCCTTCTGTTTAGGAAGAAAAATGAACCTTTTGAGTACACGCCGTGTAACCAGAGTAAACGCTGTGTAGTCTCTTCCTATGTCACAAACCGTGTGGGCGGAGACACGGGTTAGGGAAGGGCTTGTGAAAACATGTCGTGTAGTGTGACCTGGGGACTCGACCATGTAACTAACAACACGGGCCGATGTCACATCTCCATGAACACACCGTGGACTTGTGGGACACGCCGTGTAGTCTTGTCCGAGGACAGACCGTATGGAGTTAGTCGTGTGGCTAGGAAACAAGGAGGTGGACACGTCGTGTGCGGGTGAAACACGCCGTGTAGTGTCAAGAAGAGTAGTCGGCCATGTCATAGACTGCACAGACAGTTGGAAAATAACACTGTACATGACGTGTGAATATTATACACTCCGTGTAGTTTTGTTCGACGAAACCCATGTGGCATAGCCCTGTAGAAGGACCCAGGCAGGGGAAGGAAAGTCAAGTACACGCCGTGTAGTCATTGTACACGCCATGTAGTCTTGTTTTAAAAAAATTTAATGCCTTCTTCCTCTTATTTCCTTTTTCGTTCATTCACTTTTTGGTCATAATAATCTTGAATCCGAGGTGTGATTTTGACCTTGTAGTGTCATGCCGCCTAGACGACCGCGAGATGTTCGCCAGGAGAGAGGAAACAATTATACTCTGGTGATGGTGGGCCATGGGATACCAGGGGATCCTCCAGCAGAGGTAGATGCGGCACCAGCTGTTATACCAGACACAAGCGTGGAGGCACAGTTCCGTGAAGGTTTTATGCGGTTTATGGAGACCTTTTAGGGAGCACCGCAGGCTGCAACATTTATGGGTGAGCTGACGCGTATCTTTCAGAAGAAGCATCTGCCTACGTTTTCAAGGGATGGCAGACCACATGCTATGGAGTCTTGGCTGGGGTTGATGCAGACTCCTTTTGAGAATCTTGAGAAACCTTCAGGGTGGAGGGTCAAGCTTGCGACTTACATGCTGCGTGATTCTTCCAAGAGGTGGTGGGATGTTACCACCCAGTTAGAGCATCACAAGGACATGACGTGGGAATAATTTCAGGAACAATTTTATGAATTTTTCTTTCCCGAAACACTATGGGAAGATAGATATCGAGAGTTCATGAATCTGCAACAGGGCGCTATTTTAGTCAAGGACTATTCTGCTCGTTTTACGGAGCTTCAGCAGTATGCACCCGTGCTGGTGGGTGATGAGACGCTGAGAGCCAGACGTTTTGAGGATGGCCTTTGGTATGACATCCGAGCGCTGGTGAATGTTTTCAGGTTACCTAGTGTACATGATATTATGAACCATCCGTTGATTAGAGAGAGGAACATACGGGAATCATGTGGTGTGGGCCAGGGCGGTTCAGCACCAGTTACTGGCACTATTTCTTCTGGAAAGAGGAAAAGACAGATAGACTTCTCTCAGGGTGGCATTACCAGCCAGGAAGCTTCTTCAGGTGGTCTGGTCAGGTGCTACCAGTGTGGCAGAGAGGGGCACAAGATACCGTAGTGTCCAAAAGGCCCAGTGGAGTGCCGAGCTTGCGGCAAGATGGGACATCTACAACGCTTTTGTAGGGAGATTCCACCAGTGGCTAGTGAGAGGGGATCTATGTAGACTCCATGTGCGGGAGCAGGACTAGTGGCTTCTTACCAGTCTAGGAATTGGAATATGTCAGGGCGTGCAGGCAGAGATGGTGGTCGTGGCCGTGGTAGCCCGACACCAGGATCGCAGAGGCAGTATGGCGGGACAGCTCAGGGTAGCCAGGATGTGTCGCAAGGCCGCGGCACTGGGCAGACATATGCAGTGCAACAGACCCAGAAGGAGCAACATCATGGACCTTCTACAGTCAGAGGTACTATTCTAGTAGCTTCTGTCTTGTCTTCAGTATTTTTTGATATGGGTGCTACGTATAGTTTCATATTTGTACCCATTGTGGAGATCCTTGGGCTCAGTTTTTATTCATCTTTTGATATCATGACACTATACACTATGTTGGGGACTAGAACGACTGGTGTGCGTTTGTTCATGGAGTTCCCCCCATGAGTTTGGTGGGTGTCACTTATTTTGGGACCTCTATGTCCTAGATATGACATTCTATGACGTCAGTCTTGGGATGGACTGGTGGGTTCCCATGCAAGCTTTTGCAGACTGCTATCGTAGCAGGGTGCGTTTCACGTCACCAGAGGGCGGAGTGTTTCTATACAAGGGTGAATAGGATGTTCAGCCGAGTCGAGCCGGGCCAGAGCATCATGGGCGAGGTGGAGTCATAGCCCAGATTGAGAGCTTATATCTGGATGACCAGGGGACTTGTCAGACGGATTTCCCTCCAATTGTCAATCGTTTCATGTATGTCTTCCCAGACAACTTTTTAGGTCCACCTCCAATGCGTGAGGTGGATTTGTCTATTGAGCTAGTGCCAGGAGCAGCACCAGTGTCCATTCCTCCTTATTGGATTTCCACACCTGAGTTGCACAATCTCAAGAGGCAGTTAGAGGAGCTACATGAGAAGGGTTTTATCTGACCTAGTACTTCTCCTTGGGGTTCTCTGGTATTTTTTGCGATGAAGGCGAATGATACCATTAGAATTTTCATTGATTATCAGAAGCTGAACTAGTTGACAGTTAAGAACCGATATCCCTTACAGAGGATTTATGATCCGTTTGATCAGCTTTGTGAAGCACGAGTGTTCTCGAAGATTGACCTAAGATTAGGATATCGTGAGCAGCGCATTAGACCATCTGAAATACCTCTCACAACATTGAGGAGCAGATATGGTCTATATGAGTATGTGGTTATGCCTTTTGGACTCACGAACGCGCCAGCAGTTTTCATGGTTTTTATGAATCATGCGTTCCATCCGTATCTTGATTCATTTGTGGTAGTATTCGTGGACGGCATCTTGGTGTACTCTCACACTCGACATGACCATGACACCCACCTTGGGATCATATTGAGTACACTAAGAGATCATCGGCTATATTCTAAGCTCTCAATGTGCCACATTTGGATGGACCAGATTGACTTTCTGGGTCACATTATCTCAGAGGCAGGAGTTGCAGTAGATCCATAGAAGGTGAGAGCAGTAGTTTCCTTGGATCAGCCTAAGAATGTGTTTTAGATACAGAGTTTCTTAGGGCTTTCTGGTTACTATAGACGCTTCATACAAAACTTCTCCTACATAGCAGCACCATTGACAGGTCTTATTAAGAGGGGTGTGAAGTTTGTTTTGTCGGAAGCTTGCGAGGAATCTTTTCAGGACCTGAAAGGAAGGATTACATCAGCACCGATGTTGATACTCCCAAAGCATGGGAAGAGCTATACAGTTTACTGTGATGCATCAGGGATTGGGCTATGAGCCGTTTTGATGTAGGGCGATCGAGTCATTGTGTATGGGTCTCGACAGTTGAGGCCACATGAAAGGAATTACTCGACGCATGATCTTGAGTTGGCTGCAGTTGTGTATGTGTTGCGCTGTTGGAGACATTATCTGTTGGGAGAGAATTTTGTGGTTTTCACCGACCACAAAAGCCTCAATTATATCTTTACTCAGTGTGACCTGAATATAAGGCAGAGAAGGTGGGTCGAGTACCTACAGTCCTTCGATTTTGAGCTTTCCTATACACCTGGTAAATGTAATGGAGTAGCTGATGCACTGAGCAGGAAGACTCATATACATGCAGTGCAGGAGGCCAGTGGTGAGCGGCAGCTTATGGATTTGTTCTCTGACATGCATCTGGAGCTACATGACTTTCAGGGGAAGACTTATCTTTCCTCGTTAGCTGTGACTTATACCCTCCTGGATAGATTGAGGATGAGGGAGGTATCTGATTCAGAAGGCCTAGTTCTACAGGAGTTGGTGGAAAGTGAGGACCCTCCTCCCAGTTGGACAATATGCGACGATGATGTTTTGCATTTCCATGGATGAGTATGGGTTCTAGGGGGTATACGTGAGTAATTGATGTGGGTGTTTCATGCTTCATCTTGGGCAGTTCATCTCGGGGTTACCAAGATGTACTGAGACATGAGACGTCAGTACTGGTGGCCGGGTATGAAGATAGAGATAGCTGGGTTTGTTATGAGATGTTCCACATGTCAGCAGGTGAAGGCAGAGCATCAGAGACCAGCTAGATTGTTACAGTAGTTACCCATTCCAGAGTGAAAATGGTATGATGTTGCGATGGATTTCGTGACGGGTTTTCCGAGGTCACCTCATGGCATTGACTTCATGTGGGTTGTTGTGGACAGACTCATGAAGGTAGCTCACTTTTTTCTGATCAATGAGACCTTCGGTGTGGACGAGCATGAAAGGCTTTATATCCGAGAGATCGTACGTCTTCATGGGGTCCCTAGTTCTATCATTTCAGATATGGACGCCTGCATTACGTCTCAATTCTGGCAGAGTTTTCGAAGGGTGCTGGGTACACAGGTTCTTGTGAGAACAACATACCACCCTCAGACAGATGGCCAGTCAGAGCGGACGATACAAGTGCTAGAGGACATGTTGTGCGCATGTGTCCTAGATTTGTGGGGCTCTAGGGAGAAGCATATACACTTAGTCAAGTTTTCCTATAACAATAGTTTTCAGGAAACTATTTATATGGCATCATACAAGGCTTTATATGGTATGCCATGCCGATCACCTTTTTGCTGGTTAGAGGCAGGTGAGACAACTTTAATGGGGCCACAACTCGTACAAGAGACATCTGAGCAGGTCCAGTTGATTCGGAAGCAGATGGCTACTACACAGTCTCGTCAGAAGTCTTATGTTGATCGCTGCAGACGACCTTTGGAGTTCGTGGTCGGGGATCAGGTTTTTTCTACGTGTTTCACCGATGCTGGGACACAAGAGGATCAAGAGACAGGGTAAGCTTTCACCGAGGTATGTGGGGTCATTCGAGATTCTTGAGAGAGTCGGGCTGGTTTCCTACCGGTTCAGTTACTGCAGCGGTACCGAGCCATGCACGACGTCTTCCATGTGTCTCAGTAGCGTCGCTACCATTCAGACCCCTCTCACACCTTTCAGCCTGAGGAGGTTGAGCTTCAGCATGATGCGTCCTTTGATGAGCATCTGATCCGTATCGTTGACAAGAGCACGAAGGTTCTCTGAGGCTGGTCAGTTTCTCTCGTACGGGTGATATGGAAGCATGGCCGAGTGCAGTACGAGACCTGGGAGTGGGAGGTCGACATACGTACTCAGTGGCCAGAGCTGTTCTGAGATTTATCTTCATCACCCTTGGAAGGGAAATTCGGGGATGAATTTCTATAAGGGGGGAAGTTTGTAAGAACCCAGTTCTTATTTTTGAGTTACAGACTTCTTCCTTTTCCTTTTCCTTAAGTGTTTTTGATAAAATATGGAAAATGGGAAAAATGCTAAATTTTGAAACTACACGTTGAGTACTTTGTCCACACGCCGTGTACTTTTGGCCGTGTTGGGATGAGTACATGGGGCGTGTAGACTTGTCAGCGACGAGGGGTGTAGGAACTGGCTACACACTGTGTAGTGGTACCTTACACGACGTGTAGTCAGTCGGCATGCTTGAATAGTAATGCGGTGGAGTCGCCGCCAGCTGGGCGATAGTACACACCATGTACTCAGGAGTACATGCCGTGTACATAGGTTGACAGGTGAACAGTGTGGCGGTGCCTCCAAATGAACAGTTAAATGAAATAAGTACATGTTGTGTACTATTTTTTGGCTTAAAACAGGCAGTAGCCTCCTCATTTGGCAGAGGAGGCATTTGAGCCATTTTGGAGCCAAGGAGGATGGTCGGACCTTTGATGATCCGCCGGGGGTTCGTCTGGAATTCGATTCGGCTTCGGACGATCTTGTTGGAACCGCACGGTAAGCCATTTCTACTTCGTAAGCCGTTCTTACCAATTCTTCCCCTAACGGAAGTTATTTACATTTGAGTGGGTTTTGTTCTTCGTCATATCTACACCGTTATTGGGCGTTTATGAAGTCGGTGTTCGAGTATAACGTTCATTGGCGTATAAGGTATGTGGATTTGTGTTTATTTTCCACCTATTGTCCGTTTTGTGCGTTTTTGTGCCAAGGACCCATGTTGGTGTGTTGTGTGGTTGAGGCTGTTGCTATAATTAATTCCAGAAACTGCATAAGTGATTAAATTGTGATAATGAAATGCTGGTTGGGATTGTTTCTTGGATCCGGAACCACCCTAGGGGTGTGTTTCACTGTTTAACTATTTGGCCAGGATACCTGAGGGTATGCCTTTAAATGTAGTAATTGTAGAATTTCCTTGACAGGAATTTCTTATTTACAGCATTTGACATGTTGGGCATGGCCCGTTTACCTGTTAGCCTGAGCGTGTTGTTGTGATTAGCCTGTGGGCACTACACTATTTAGCCCGAGGGCTATAGTATTTTTTCTGAGGGCAACCATTCGTGCCTGAGGGAATGACTTCTTGTGCCTGAGTGCGACACTTCCTATGCCTGAGGGAAATTTCTGTTACACCTGAGGGCTATACCTGTGGGATGGGTTCTGCTTAAATGAGGGTAAGGTTTTTCTTGTCTGAGGACGTGGAATGTTTACGTAGAAATGCACTATGGTGATTTCTTGTATTAAATGGATTAAATGAATATTAAAATGGAAATATAGCTGATAGTTTTTACTTTTGAGTACTGTTTACTTTATTTCATTTTACTACTGCATAGTATTGTTTCATGCTTAAACACAGTTGGGCACAAGCTTTTGGTGGGTGCCTACAGAGATATATTTCTCAGACCCAATTTGGGTCACGCTTTTCGGCCCAAACAGATTACGTTTCTGCAGGTGTGGATAGGGGAAAGAGTCCATATACAGGTACATGACTGTTGTAGTGAGTAGGAGGACATGGGACTGAGCCTAGGCTCGTGATGCCGCTGTCAGCTATTTTTCTTTGTTTTGTTGTACTCTACTTTTGGTTGTATCGTATTGATGTATACAATGTTCTGGCTATTTTTTTAGAACTTGATACATGTAGCATCATCATTTAAATATTGTTGGTTGTATCCACTACTGTTGTGTGATATAGTTTATTATGGTTTACTACTTCCATTGTTGTTGTATGTTTTATTTTGTATTCCACTGTGCTGCACTTTTACAAATGAGGGCATAGTTTCCCCACTATCAGACCTAGGCCCTCGCTGTTAGTCGGCAACCACTAGCATTTAGGGAAATGCGCTTGAGGTCACGTGGCGAACCCGATTCGGGGCACCCGTTGCATGGAACCCAGGTCCGGGACGTCACACATGGTGTTACCCTCTCCATTGTATATGATCATGATCTCAGGTTAACATCTAAATTTTGGAAAGGCCTTCAGAAGTCTTTGGGTACTGAATTAAATTTTAGTACAACTTTTCAAACTCAATTAGATGGTCTGTCAGAACGAAAAATTCAGACCTTCGGGGATATGTTATGTACTTGCTCGATGGATTACCTGGGAAGTTGGGACCACCATCGTCCTTTGTTTGAATTTTATTATAATAACAGATTTCATACCAGTATACAGATGGCTCAATTTGAGGCATTATGTGGATGCATTGTCTAACTCCAGCATTCTATGATGAAGTTGGTGAATGGAAACTGATAGGACCAGAATTGGTAGAAGAGATGGCAGAAAAAGTTCATTTTATTCATAAGCACATGAGAACAGCTCAGAGCAGACAGAAAAGTTATGCAGATAACCGGAGGAAGGATCTTTCCTTTGAGGTAGGTGATCATGTATTTTTCAAATTTTCTCCATGGAAAAGTGTGATGCATTTTTGTAAGAATAGAAAGTTGAGTTCGAGTTTCATTGGACCTTATGAAATTATGGAAAAAGTTGGATCAGTTGGATATAGAGTGGATTTACCTCCATTTTTATCCCAGGTACACAATGTTTGCCATGTTTTGATGTTGAGAAAGTATATTCCAGATCTATATCATGTTTTGAGCCTACAGGTAGTTCAGTTGGAAGAGAATCTCTTTGATGAAGAATAACCAGTCCAGATTCTTGACCGTACCGAGCAGGTGTTGTGTAATAAGGTAATTCACCTGGTAAAGGTTTTTTTTGAAAAACCATATGGTTGAAGAGGCAATGTGGGAATCTAAAAATGCTATGAGGGACAAATACCCCCACTTATTTTGATAAGTGAATAAAAATTGCGAGGACAGAATTCCCAAAAGGGGGGAAGGATGTAACATCCTAGGTAAATGACGAATAATTCATATTTCATATTTATTAATATTTCTGAATTAAATATTAATTTTACATTAAAAGGGTTTCTATGTTCTATAGCTTACCTGATAAGCAACATCAGGATTCTTTGCAATCTTATGTTGCACATAAATAATATAATACTATTATTTTAAATTGTAGTTAACTCCTAGACATTGTATTGGATGAAATGAATGAAACTAACTAAAATATGATTATACATTATTTTTAATTTTATTTTCATTTATCCAATAAAAAGTGAGAGGCTTAAAATATGAATGAATCTAATTTTAAGCATAATTTACATGAAAAGGCCGATTTACCCCTTTTAATGGTGAACCCTCTTTAAATATAGTTTTTTTAACTTTAATAAATTATAATTGACCAAATATAATCTTTTTTTATAATGGGGACATCAAATTTTACTTTGGGTAATTTTTTTTTGGTATTTATCTGATAAAGTTCATTTTTTATGAATAGTGAAAAATACATTATTTTAATTCAAAAGATTCTTTTAAACTAATTTATTTATATGGTTATATTATCTTTTTAGTAGGTTTTAAAGTGAAATTGAAATATATTTTTAAAATTTAATCCCATATTGCTCATTGGAATTAATTTCACTTTGAAATTGGATATAAACAAGTATCAATCTTTTGATAGTTATTGTTTCTTAAAAGCATGATATTTATTTTGATAACTGGAATTAATTTTAAAATTAATTAATTCCACTTCTACGTTTTGAATTTTGAAAAATATAAATCATTTTTTAATTCGAAATATCAAATATAACATAGGCTGAATTTTTGGTATTTTTCTGAAAAACCTCTATTTTTTATGAATAGTAACACAACATAGTGGTAGTTAAAAAAACTGAATTTTCCATTTAATTGATATTTTACCACTTCGGTGAATTGAATATCAAAAATCCAACATACATGGTTGTTATCAAGAAGTAAAATGTGGTTCATTAAGATGACGATAATTTTTGGTGAGTAGTAACTTTTGACTTTTATTTACCGCGGTTAAAGGTAAAATATGGTAATTCAAGGATAAAAGAATATTATAATATTTCAAAATATCCTTAACGCTTTCCCTAACCATATTGGTTTAGTAGTTTCCTACCATGGCCATCCTTGGGGTCGATTTTTGGACCCCATGGAGCCACTTATAAAAGATAATGACACTTTAGATTAATTAATTTAATGTAAAGACAAAATTGTGAATAACAAAAATATTTTAGTGAATTAATTTTTATATGGTGTTATATAAGTCATATTTTCAACTATAAATATTAATTCGGAAGTTAAAATGATTTCCTACATGATATTATTTTTTAAAAAAATTTACACATCAAATAAATGAAATTATTTGTGGCACAATAATGATGATGTATTTACATCATTAATAAATGATTTAAATAAATAAGATTATAATGATTAAAATTTTATCCAAAACATGTCCAATTTTGATTTGATGATTGTTTTTCAACCATGAGTCATCTTATAGTCGACTATAGTTATTATTGGACCTTTATAAAAAGAATATCATTATATAATAAAATAATGTTTTCACACTTCCCTAAAGAGCCTCTCATCTCCCTTATAAAAGGAGACTACTTATAACAAATTCCTCACACCTCTAAATCCATTTGGATCATCAAAAATCTGCCCAATTATGCTCCCTACATCCCTATACCCCTTTTAGAAGCCTTACTGTAGGAAGAAGGCACTTCAAGAAGTCCTTTGGTTCAAACCAAAGGGGGTTTCCCAAATTAAAGGTAACAGATTCTCTTAAACTATTTTCTTTTCTTTTACTTCTCCAACCCCTTAACACTTTTCATTCCTTTAATTTTTAACTACACCAGTATCCTCAATATACTATGATGTTTTTATGAGATGAATTTGAAATACACTTACACACAACTCCAGCTAATGGATGAAGAACATAATGTTTCTATGTATGGAAAACTAAGGCCTCACGAAACGATGATTGTTCAATTATATCTTACCACCTATCATGGTGGACATTATGATGGAACTGTATTTATATATGATATATATTATTTTTATTATTTCCTAATTCTTTTATACTTCCCATTTATAGTTCACCTTTATGGTTTCCATAGTGGGTAAATACGATAATCTTATTTGAGGAAGTGTGGACTACCGCCCCCTCAAAGTGATTTGATTTGTTAATGCCTTATGTGGGATGTATAAAGGATGGAGTTAATGATATTATATATGATATTATAATGTAATTATAATATACCTATGTATCATTATGTTTTATTTTCATTAAAATAAGAAAAAGAAATTAAAGTAGCGTTCATGCGTACGTACGAATTACCGTCTCCATGAACGGTGTATTTCATTTCCTTCCTATAAATGTTATGTAATATTAAAGAAACATATATATACTGGATATATATATATGATATATATGATATCCAAATAATTAATATCATTCTGTATATAAAGAACCTTAGACCACATGGACAACTTGTAAATATAAGGTTTAGATTTTTACTAAAGTACCAAATATCGACAAAATGAACGTTATTAACTTAAATGATTGCATAATGTTTATAACATGGTAAAAAGTTATATAAAAGGAATAATAAACTTGAAAATGGTTATTAAGAAAGTAGAAATTAACTTTAGTTTATTATTCAGAATATTAAATAATGATCGAGTCAAGTTAGACACGAGGTTAGGGACTTCGTTTCAATCTCCTTTCATTGAGTTATTTTTTGTTTTATACACATCTTTATTTTATACTGTGCTTAATACCCTTTGAATTAACATTTTATTCAATGGGAATCTTTTTATAAAAGCATTTTACTAAATAACAAAAAGTGATGTTTTTTTCTAATGTAAGAGGTGACGGCGACCTTTCCTCCACCGCGAGTATTATTTGATCTTTGGATTCCTTAACAAGAGAGAAGGTTTCTAAAAGGAAAAATAAATTCCATATACTGTTTTTATGTATTTTGGTATTGAAAATGTTTTTTACAATGGATTTATCATTTCAATATCTTTAAATGATAATTTATTATTTCAATGTTGAAATTTTATCTTTCCATTATGCTTATGTTATGTGTTATGATCATGTTATGGTTCTTGGGAATTATTTACATATATGGGTGGTTCCATGAAAATACTATGGAGGGTGAGCCCCAGATAGCTCTCCAATGGATTGGGTAACATGACGGAGGTAAACGTGAATTTTTCTCCAAAGAGATTTAGGGAATATATTGTGATGGGTATTCCAATGTAGCTCCCTATGTAGGTGTGATAGCTATAATGTAAGTATGATATGGATGCCAAAATTTTCCTTTATCACTAAAGATTTCTATATTTCTTTCATAAATCTTATGATTTCATGAGGTAAGTAAATGATTTCATATTTTTTATATATTTATGAACAAATGTTTTCATTCTTTGTTTTATAACCCTTAATGATATTTTTATACTCATCCCATGTTTTGAAATGCTTTAACTGGATTTAAATATGAATATGGTCAAGGATGTGATCATGAAAAGTCATGCTGTCTAATATATGGAACTAGACATGACTCTTATTTTAAGAGTTTTTATTTTATGAAAAAATGGAAACTGTGTAGATATGTCTACTTTGAAATATTTTGTGATGTAATAGTTATGTTCTAATTTTCTAAAACTCTAAACATGAAAAGATACCAAATGTGAATTATTCATTTAATTCAATATTAAGTAATGTTTAAGGCCGGGTCCTTATACCATGTTTTAGATAGAATGAATTTTCCATGATGACGTCATTGACCCCTATTGCACTTTATGTCCTGTGAAAAAATATCAAAAACATTGGATGAGAATAAAAAGATCATTACGAGATATAAAATGAATAAAAATAGGTAGTTCTTCAAAACAATAATTAAACCATGAATACCTTAACATGAGTAATACTTTTCACTTGTATGATGTAGTAAAAACTCTTCACTGAATAAACGATCATTGTTTACCATTATGTAACCAAAATATTACCATAAAACCCATAGAAAGAACACATAACATATATAGGTAACATAAGACCAAAACATACTAAAATGAAATAATTATACTGTCGACTTCCACACATATCACTAAATTGAATAGACATATGACTGAGTACCATACCCAATGCAATGGAGGTTATAACGTAACCACACATCCCAGTAGATCACAACACCACCCGTCATTTGGATTAGCATTTAACCACCAGCTAAATATTCATGTACAATTATAAAATCACAACACATAAAATATTGAAAATAGTTATTTCCCTAATAAAATTTCAATAAAATTTAAAATAAATCATTTAAAGATATTTATTACTATTCATAAATGGTTATGATGGGGAATGAATCTCATTGCGTTCTTGGAGATGGTAATCTGTAAGTACGCACGAATGATACTTCTATTTCATTATTTTTAATTTAAAAGGAAATAAAAGCAAATGATACTAAGTTATATTATTATTCCAGTATAATATAATATTATATCTACTTTATTTGTGTTCATTAACACCATATTTTATACATTCCATGTGTGGTATGAATGAGTCATTTAAAATTGAAGGGGTGGTTGACATCACTTCCACAAAATAAATTATCATATAGATACAACATGAAAAGATTAATGGTATTCTATTAAATATAATTAAAACAGATTATAAATAAAATAAATATCATATATATCATATATAATTACAATTCCATCATAATGTCCACCACAAGCGGTGGTAGTAGACGATGGAACATTCATCGTTTCATGAGGCAGCAGTTCGCCGTCCACATAATCATTAAGTTATATACCCATTAGATGGAGGTGTGTGTAAGTTTAGTTCAAATCCATATCATAAAAACAACCTAGTATATTTAGGATAATGGTTTTGTTAAAAAATAACGGAATATAGACATTTTAGGGGTTGGAGAAGATAAATAAATAACCTAAGATTAGATGTTACCTTTAAATCCAATAACTCCCATGGGATTGAACAAAAAGGCATACTTGAATTACATTATGCCATAGGTAAGGCTCCTATAAAAAGAGTTGGATATAGGGAGACAATTTTGGAAGAGGTTGAACAAGACAAGGTGCTTCAGAGGTGTGAGAAATGGGTTAGAGGTTAAAGATTTTCCTAAGGGGAGGAGAGGTACTTTAGGAATGATTGAAAATATTATTTTATTATATAATTATATTCCTTTTATAAAGGACCAAAACTCATTAACGTCAAATATAAGATGACTCAAGTTTAAAATGAAATCATCATATAAGAATTGAATACGTTTTGGATATTTTTTTTCTTTTTTTTCAATATCATTTATTTAAATCCTTCATTAATGAGGCAAACACTGCATCATTTTTGTTTAATAAATAATTTTATTTATTTGATGTATAAAAATTTTAAAAAATACCATGATGTAGGAATTATTTATATATTTAAAATTAATAGTTATAGTTGATAATATAACTTATATAATCCCTTGTAATAATTGTTTTACAAATAGATATATTTTCATGTCAGTTATGACTTTCATTTAAATTAATTAATATAAAATGTCATTATCACTTTCAAGTGGCTCCATGTGGTCCCAAAATCAGCACAACGATTCCCATGGGAGGATATTTATCAATGAATAAAAATAAGACACATGTTAGGGTAATTTAATATTATTATAATAATATTTTTTACCCTTATTTACAAAATTTACCATTTAACAACGGTAAATAAAATATTTACTAAAGTAAATATTCCTAATGTATAAAAATAAAAGATACTTATTTATACAATTTGGAACAACCAATTCCAAATATGGAATCCATTTTTCAGATTCAAAACATATAAGTGACAGAAATAAATTTAAAATTAATTCTCGTTGTAAAAAATAGCGTGTTTTATGGAATTATTACTACCAAAAGATTAACCCTTGTTTATGTTCAGTTTATATGTGAAATTACATCGAATGACCTAATTTATATTAAATGATAAATATATTATATAATTATACATTAAAATCACTCATATGTATAATATAATAGTATAAATTATTATTATTAAAAAAGATGATTTCAATTAAAATTTTGTGTCTTTCACTACTAACAAAATATGAAAGTTAACAAAAAATTACCAAAAACTAATACAAAATAAATTTCTGTGTCCCTATTCAAAAGGATAATTTAATTTCATTTAATTTAATATATAAATTTTTCAAATATTGTCTTTAGAATAGGTTCTCAATTAAAAGGTGGTAAAATTACATTTTTTAAAAAATAATTCTTTTATCAAATAAAATGGTTTTATTCTTATATTATGTCTAAGAAACACATAATATGGATTATAAAATTATATGGTGTATATAAACATCAAAAATCAGTTAATACTATTCATAACCTCTTATTGAATGACAAGTTAGATAAGTCGTGGTGAGCTCGAACTCGGCGTTGTGTGTACCGTAAGTTATTGAAATAAATTGAAGAGATAACATACTATGAAATCATGGGGTGCTATAAAGGTTCGGTCTCTTGTTTTATTACACTATTTCCCAATGTGTTTCTACAACCTTATTGTGATGTTTATTTTGGTTGAACCCTAGTATAATGTAATGACCCAATATTTTCATTTTCTTTTGTATTTATGGTTCATGATAGTTTATTAATGATTTTTTTACCATCCTACCTCATAGGTAAGAAATTATGGTTCATGTGTCATTGATTCGAGGTAGGTTTTACAAAACCCAACCTTTTAATTTGGAAATCATTGAATCAGTGTTGTTTTGATCTTATGATTTAATTGTAAAAATATATTTTTATTTAATGTCATGGTATTTCAATGTATAAAAGATTTATTTCTCATGGATATATTTGAATGGAAATTGTTATACTATTTTAGGGGCTAATCTAAATGTGATTTTCTATGACTAGTCACACAGAGTGTTTATGAAATTTATCAATTGGTCTTTGAAAATAGTATTTGAAATTTAAAAATATGATCATGTTTTGTAATTGAATTCTCAAAATTATAACGTGAAATTTCATGTTCCAAATTAAATATTCTATAAACAAATTTCTATAATTATTTTGGATGAAATGTAATGGCTTAAAATTGTCTGAGCCTATATAGTTCATGTATTAAATTAAAGGATGATGATTGAAAACATTTAGGTTTTGGGATGAATGATCATTTACCTATTTGTTTGCAATAATTTGGGTGTTCATAAATGGATTTATATATGTTTTGAAATAGACTGATTTTAAAAGGTGTTTGAAAATTTATTTTAAATGATTTAAAAAATTGGGCAATGTATCTTAGAATCATGACTGTGATGTTTTAATAGCCTTTTTTACACATTATGTGATTTGAGGAATGTAAATGAAACTCATTAAACGCTTGTTAATATTAAAACCTAGACTTATTTTTTACTTGTTAGTTATACATATGATAAGATAACTAGGGTTTTGAGTTTTGGTTAAATAAATGGTTTCTCTAATAAAATAATTTTGATAATTTATGAAAATTTCTATATATAAACACTGTAATTTTAACCCGTATTCATATTTATATATTGAAATTTTTTTAATATATATTCGTTTATACACATGTTCTTATTTTCACATTATTTTATATTTTATTTCATCACATATTGAACAAAAATTTATTTCTTCCTAATTCAGACAGACACACTATCATCCTCAACAAGGGACTCTTTTAATGAACAGATAATCTAGTAATAGAATATTCATAACTGCTCTACTTTATTGAAGGTTTTTTAAATGAGTTATAAATTATTTATAATGTTCTACAGTTTAATTCAAGACTATCTATAATTATAGACTACATTCTTTTAATATCTACTTTTAAAAAATGTTATTTAATATTGTCTACTTCTATAAACTATAATTTTTATTTTATACAATTATATACAATCATTTAATATTTTATACTATTATACACTATCAAGTAATACTCTTTATTGTCATAAACTAACTACATAATGATAGGTCATCTATTTTACACTATAATTTTTAAAAATACATTGTGTTGGTAGAATATATTAATTTTATTATAGGGATTCTATAATTTTTATGTATTTAATAGCTATGGAACTGTAGTGTTTAAATTTTTTAATACGTTATTGATTTATTACATTTTCTATCCAATGAAATGTATAGGAATAAATAACTATGTCTTTAATCAATTATCTATCCCATATTATATATTATCCCACTGATATATAATGGAAAATAACCAAATTGGGGAAACTTCACATGTACATAGTCTTATAAATTTATATTTAAAATTCCAAACCTAGTGTACCAAAATGAATGATTTTCTAGTTTCTATTATTATTTTTTGTTTACATTATAAATAATATAAAAATTTAATATTGATCTTCTTCATAAATTTTACAATAAATTTTCATATTTACAAGTTTATAAAATTTTGTCTTATTATATTATTCATCTAAATTATATGTAGCATGTCATTTTTTGTTATCATTTTTGGATGTTTGCATATAAATAAGTAAATTTTTTTAATAATATTTTTTTATGTGGGATTTGTTATATACTCCTCTTAATAATTTTTTTTGTTTATGGACACCATGATATTGGGTTCTCATATATTGTTCACCAAAGATAAAATGATTGAAGTAATAGTTTTTTCCATAAAATGTTTTTTCTTTATTATTGATCAACTTATATGTTATTTTTGCTTTCCCCTCTATTGTTCATTTAATTTTCAATAATAGAAATCGAACAAATATACTCACTAATTCTTGAAGTATGATATAACACATTCATTTAATATGTCTAATAATCAAATTGGCGTGAAAAAATATATTTGATTTCCCCTAATCAATAATTTTTTCATTTTTTATTGTAATGAAACTGAATTTATGTATTTTATATATAGACAGGATGATTTCTATAATAAACATTTAGAAATATCCAGTAATCTATTTTATTTGGGAAAAACAAAAAATTCATTATATGTTTCAGGTATGTTTTGTGCAGTTTCAATTATTTATAATTTTGAAATTTAGGTGTTTTTGGGTTTTTAGTTTTTGTTGTTTTTTTATATTATTTGACCTCTCTACAGTGGTATAGGGTTACCATTGTAATTTGAAACTCGTACATTTACTCATATGATGGAATATGAGTATATAATTTCCCATATATATATGTATGTATTTAGTCATGGTTGTATGAATATATATATTGGGGATATGTGTGCATTTGTATAAATATGAAAAACACATTCAAGTTTTTGGTAAAGGGGAATGTTCATATATAAATGATTTTGGAAGGATACCCATGTACATATCTGGCCATAAAAATATATTCATTTTGTCTATATTTCTTTATATATATGTGAATTTTTAGTTTCATGCTAGCAATAAATAAAATAATTTAGTTGTCCTCTTCGTAAGGAGAGATCCTTGAGTTTGACGTAGTTTCCCTTTTGAATTATCCTTCAAATTTAGATAATCATTTATTACATGAATTTTACAATAGGTTTTGGTACTAAATAATTTTTTGATATATATTCTATTAATGGTTTGATGTGAAATAAATTGACTATCGAATTGAATCAAATCAAACCGGCATAACATAATATAAATTATTAAACCCATATTTCTTGAAACAAACAATGACTCATTAAAAATAAATTGAATGAAATAAGAAAAAATATAAGTAGGAAAACACAAATTAATATGAATTGTATTAACCTATAAAGAGAAACAATGAATATTACTAAATGAAGCTATGATAAATTAAATTATCCTATAACAATAAAATAAATTTTTACTAACTATTTCTAAAAAATCATATCATGTTGCATCAAAGTAAATAATACATAACAAATATAATCTAATTAATCCTCTCATGTACTCTCTAAATTATGATTGAATTAAACATAACAAGTCAATATGTGACATATTAATCCAAACAAAATAATATGATGAAGTGTAAATCAAAATTAGTTGATCAAAATATAGTGTAATCATAAAAAACACCTAATAGAAAAAATAAAAAAAATAAAAAAAATTTTTTTATAAAAAATTTACAAAATAATAAAACAAATATTGTATAAATGTAAATAAAATCATCCAATATAAATCTATAATGATCCACATCTAGAAAATCGAATTCAAATATTACAAAAATTGAATGATACTAATTTGGACCAAGTAAAACAAATACCACATGAACCAATCACACATTATAAATGACCAGTCAAATTCAACAAAATATAATGAACTAAAATATACATAAATGCACCTTTCAGGACCTAAAATAAAATAAACCAAACTTGTATGAAAAAAATGTTACAAAACTGAATTGATCAGAACCCAAATGAATGATATTTTCCAATCTAATAAAAAAAATGAAAAACTAAATTTAAAGAAAATGTGTCAAAAAAACTTTTACGCAACAAACCAAACAAATATAAATCTATAAAAAAAATCATTAAAAAACATTAATGTGAATAATTATTATTAATTAATAGGAATATACTATTTAAAAGTATCATTTGAACCATGATTTATTTCCCCCCATGATTTCCAAAATATGATTTTACCCATGGGGACTGTGGTTCTTATATATTGGGTGGAGACATATATAGTAACCTTAGAAAGGTATGTTTTTGTTTAGGTTTTATTGTATTCTCATTAACACATAATCCACTTATGTGCTTTACTACATTCTATGGATGTAATGTATTTATATTCTGTTTTGGGGGACTGAACAACACTAGAGGTGGCTACATAGTTTTCGTTGTTGAATATGGTGATTGAGGTAGTAGAGGGATAAAATTGTGTTCTTCAATTGTTTCATTATTTTTACCCTTTTTCTTTTTATTGTTTTCTTTTACTTCTATGTGGACATTCGACGTATGGATGGGTTGTTACAAAATTTTATTTGTTTTTCTATGGTGATTTAATTAATTATTTGTTTGTGAAATTGTTAACATGTGGTGATTAATTGATTCTAGAACCCTTATTCTATACCATTGGAATATCCCACCCAACAAAATCCATCATACTTATTCCTATATCAGAGTATGACAAGGTTATTATTTTGTTTGAACCATGGGAGGCCCTAAGATACATGGATTAACTAGGGAGGTATTGGGAACATATTCGAAATTATATTGAGAATAACCATAATGTATAAATGATTATAGATCATCTTTAAGGTATACAAGATAGAATATCCAGATGTTTGCATAGATTAGAAAGGTCCATCAAAATATTTAATAGAAAAATTAAATAAACTCTACTAAATTTCAAATGATTGATACACAAATTCATTATCTAACACAAAACACCCAAAATTGTATATAGTGTTTCAATGATCTAGTTGTGTAAATTTTAATAATAAATAGTGAAAAGGAGAAAAAAATTAATTCCACCACAATTGAATTTTCACCCAAATTATTATGCCATGGTCGTGAATTAAAAAAGTGGAAATAATTTGAATAGATTAGATTCTTAATATATTTATTGGGGGATGGAATTGAAAATAAATGATATAATACTTACAATTGATATAAATTTGATTCAATATAATCTAATGATAAATCATAGGTTGTTTCAAAATTAATGTTACCATCCCAAATAAAATATATTTATTTCACTAATTTCAACTTTTTAAATAATAGTTGTTATAAATAATAACCAATTAATTAATGTATGAGGGAAATGATGATAAGTATTCAAAAATATAAATGGTGTATAGAAGAATTATTGTAAAAATTTTATCCCGAAATGAATACGTAGAAGGATTTAGATTTTTCAAAAACAACATTCATACAATTTTAAACAAAAATTAGAGATTGCATCCTTGAATATATAGAATATTGACAACTCATGTTAATCTTATAGTCTTGGTAATATGTTATTATATATATAGAATAATAGACCCACACATAGAAATTAATTAAATCCTACATTTTTGAGGAGTATGACATAGATGGTGAGACACCAAACAATAATGAACAAATAATAAATGAATTTGAATATTTTATTTATAAGAAACATGATTGATTAAATGGTAACATTCTAATATTATTCATGTAATGTCATGAAATTTCCATATAATTTATTATAAATTTTATAGAAATATTTCAGGCCCTCACGATTTGACAATACATGATTCTGAGGGTCTTTCTACCAAATATGGAATTTTGATCATTTTTAATGTTCAAATAACAAAATGTGTGGGTGGGTTTTCCTACCATTTAAATATGAGCTCAGATCAAAAATCTAAGGGCTCAAATGAACTCAAAAGGACATGATTCGCCTAATAATTACTTAACATCATCCGGAAGGGGTCGGTTGAAAAAAAAATTCAGAATTTTTAAAAAATATTAATATAACATAAAATATTATTTTATATAGTTTCTCAGCATTGAACGGTGGACGACAATGTTGTTGTGCGACGATGAGGCACCTTAATGGAAGCTCCTTAATAGAACATTTTTTTTCAACATAGCAGATATGATATTTCATAAATGAAATAGTGTAATGATGAAATGTCATAACCTAACAGAAACTATGCGACATGTTTCTTTTTAATTATAATACTCATTATTGGAAACCTGTTTGTGGAATTCTCCATTAATGGTCCTACGGAGAATTTCATCTACAATAACAAAAAATGAATATAATCAGGATCGATAGTGACATTAATTCATTTTAAAAAATGTGACCAGAAATCAACGAACACCAGGGGAGTATGAATCCTCATTAGTAGATTGCCTTAATGACAAACTTTATTTTATGTAGGGGTTTATTTCTTTTAAATTTTTCCCATTCACCAATCTAAACAACAAACACAGATCAACCCATAGATAGGTTGATCCATGAATCGTCTGTTCTTATGGGATCATGATGTTTCTAGGGATTTCTTATTTGGGATTGAATTATTATTGATATAAATTTATCCCCAAATATATCATTTTTTGAAAACTCTAACGTAGAGGTCCCATGCTAACATAAATAAGGTCTGATCCCCTACAATTGTTCCTTCTTCATGGCAGAGAAATTGAATGGGATGTTAAATGAAATTGGAGGCCTTCGTAATGAAAAAGACACCCGACATATGCTGGAGGTGAAATCAGTGTGACGAAATGGACACCAGTGTAGATTCATTGTCTCGCGGAGTACCCTTCTAGCATGGACATTTTGGCAATGACAACCATGGGCGGGTAGCGGTGCACCGAAAGAGCGCTGCGGTCAGCAGACCAAGGTTGTGAGACAAGGGTCGTTGGATGGATGTAGGTGGACGCAACCACTTGGCCACTTTGTTGCACCGCGAACATGTCACCAAACCATTTCCCATGTGGCAAAGTAGTAGTCAACGACCATGATTGAGGGAGTTGGCCTAGCAGATAACCAGTAGGGCGATGGGGGTGTCATATGTGTCTTCTAGCCGCGTCGTGGCCTGGAAGAGGTCTAGTACGCCTATTGGGGACTGAGTAGTGTGTGGGACACCCCTATGGGCCAGACCAAGGCCCAATTTTTGGACCCCGAACCGAGTCTAGTTTGGTCAATCCTAGAGGTTCGGATCCGTCTGACCGAGTCAGGGCAGTCCGACCGGGTCGGGTCGGTCCAACTGGGTCGGGCCCGACCTGAACCCCAACGATCCCTTTATATAAAAATTCCAATACCATTCCAACCTAGTGTCCAGTCGAATAATTTTTAGTTGATTTGGAACCCTCACACAGAGACATTTCTTTTAGAACAATCTATTGAAGATCTAATGGAAGTTGATATTTTACAATTAGATTGGGAGCGATTATCCCGAGATCAATCTTGCTATGTGGAAAAACCAAATGGTTGGTTAACATTTAATGACATCTGAAAAATGACCATGTGTGGATCAGATATTATGGCCTAGTTGGTAGAGGCTTTTGTGTGACCCAGTAGCCCCATAGTGGGGAGCAGTTTTTATGTGAACCTAAAAACCCATGATACCAGATAGGAGGATTACCTCTGTATGGCCATATGTGGGAAGCAGTTTCTGTGTGACTCAGCATGCCCATGGTGGTGAGTAACTTATGTGTGACCCAACAAACCCACAGTACTCATCAGTGATGAATACCACTAAAATATCAAGGTTAGTGGGAAGTGGCTTCTGTGTCACCGGGCATGCCAGGAGTTAAAATTGAGGTTGATTTCATCAACAAACCATTTTGTTTGATGATGTGACTAATGGGTCAAATTCCCTACCCTAGAATATACCTAGTGTGAGCTATCATGGTACATGATCATGATTAGTGACCATTCTTTATGGATTTATTTTTGATTATTTTGTGTTGTTTCATTATTTTTTGGGGGGTACCAACAGAGTATTTCGTTACTCACACATGAAGGGGTTTCGCCCCCATGTGTTGTTCTTGGTGCAGATGACCGAAAACTTGATCGATGAATTATTATCTAGGGACACAGTGATTCCATGTTAGACTCTGTAGGTAGGGAAAACTTCTACGTCTCCCAACACTTACTCTATACTTACCCATCATGTGAGGTTTATAGGGGACGACATCCAGAGTTTCTTTTGTACATTCATGTTATCCACTTTGTTGTTTGTTGGGTTTTTATTATGGCCTATTTTAAATTCATTTTTACTTGTTCTAAATTGTTATCTATATTGGATTTCTTAATTTAAATTTCTTTCATTGGGATGTGGGTGTATGTGCATTCATATAGGTTCTCAGAAAAATGCCTCCAAAATGTAGTTTAACACATTTAGTGATAGTCTTCATACCCTAGCCTTCATGAGGTGAGCTTGGGGTATGTCACAACAATGGATAAAGGGGATGGGTTTCAAAATGTGGTATCTGAGGCAGTCAGTTCTACCGCAATGATGGAAATACTGTTTTTTCCTTGCAACTGTTATGAATTTTTTTGAGTTCAAATTTCATATTCGAGGAGTCCAGTGCTAGATCGGTGGATGATGTTTCCATACACAAGGACACTATATCCGTTTTTTTGCTATATACATTAAAAAACGGTTTTATAAGTCTCTTATTATTATTTCCATGAATAAGAGTCATCTCATGAGGTATAATTTTTTGACGGTGTTACATCTAGATCATTATCACAATGACTCCATGCAAACATCCAACTAGTATTTTGATACATTATCGTATGGATATCCCACCTACGGACGATGCTTTTGTTCAGGTACTATTTCAAGAGATGGCATCAACGGGTGGTTCACTATTGTTTCCACAAATCATTCATCATTAGTTACTTACATCATTAATGATAGTGGACATGCTCAGGCTCAGTGCTTAACATGAGTTCTAGAGACAGTGACCTCTCAGGTTCAGTGGAGAGACAGATCCCTAGGTCGGTGAGGACTTTCTAGTGGTAGTGAAAATAGTTTAATGAATAGTGAGGAAACTGCTAGACCAGATGGTGATCATGGCCACAAACCATCTCTAGAGAGTGTTAGGGATAAGATGTAGCTTTAAAATCTAGATGCATGATGATGTGTCCCTCACCAAAACAAACATCTATAATATTTTTGGGGTGATTTTTTCCCCACGACATTGCGATATGTTCACATAAAATAGATTCTTCACCAATAGTAGGGAAGTATGTTATTCATTGATTACTTTGTGAGATATACATGCCTCTCTTTCGACTCCATTGACATAGTGTGTGACCCTTTATTTAAGGCCCATACCATTGATCAGGGACTCATATGGGTGATCAGCGAATCCATGGTGTCATTTAGAATCCACAATATAACTAGAGTGTTGAGTGAGCACATATTATAAAAAGATTCATGGTCGATTAGGAGTCGATAAATAGGGACACCAGTAGACCTCAGGTGGTATAGCCTTCAGTGGTGAGTAGAAGACATCATTCATGGGGCCCTAAGTGAGTGAGTTATTCTAGGGGAGACCCTAGAACTCGGGGTCAGATGTACGGTGCTCCTTGTATAGAGGGAGTTAGCAGGAACTACTATAAAAGTCACTTTTATCATTGCTAAAAAAAACCCTTTATCAGCGCTTTTATGAGCGCTGTAAAGAACACTTCTAATAAAGGGGGGTCCCTTTTATCAGTTCTCAAAAATCATTGATAAAGGGTACTTTCATTAGCGCTATTTTTTTAGCATTTATAAATGTAAAAAAAAGAAAAAATATATATAATTCATGGGAGGTACGCACGCTACACCCCGTTTCACTACGCATGTTCCCCCTAATCCCGCACGATGCACCCCACTTCGTTGCACATGCACAACCCTGCTGCTACTAGAATTCGAACACATGACCTCCCCCCTTACATTCTGCAACTTTTCCACATAGCCATTTTGTTCTGTTCTCCCTTTAATGATATATCATGTTATATATATATATAATTATATGTGTTCGTATATTAATAAATATCCATATTAATATAAATTTATTTAGTTATATTAATATATATATATATATATATTCATATATTAATATATATATATATATGTTCATATATTAATATATATATATAAATATTGTTATAATTTTTTATCCATATATTTATTTGTATATTAATATATATATGTATAAGATTAATTTCAAATACATTTATAGAATATGTGTTGTTACGTGTGTTTATAAATACATACATACATACATACATATATACAATACACACACACACACAGATATATATATATATATGTATGTATATAGTTATAAATGAAAACCTAGAAATGTGGATGTGAAAAGTCATCAAGAATGATAAATCAACTATAACTTCTAATCCAGAAGTTCGTTTCAACTCCAAAATTAGTCAAATCATCAATCATGGAACGATCCTCAATATGATATGTGGTACAAGCCAAATGAACATCCGGATCAGAAGTTAGAGGCGTTTGAATGTTAAAATGACCATAACTTCTAATCTAGGTGTCTGCTTCAGCTCCATAATCAGTCAAATCGAATAAAATGAAATTATCATCGATATGATATAAGGTAAACATATCAGAAATTAGTATAAGAAGTTACAGCTGTTTGAATGGTAAAATATCAGGGAAACCCAACTAAAAACTATGTTTGGAGGCCTTCTAGGCATTTTTTGGACTCAAAAAAACCTAGGATTGGATAACTGAATCCAAGGGGCTGTATAACATGCCAAAAGCTTCGATTTGATATGTTTTAGAGCTCAAAAGGAGTCCCGGAATAAATTTTATGGCTGTTTGAAGTTTTAGTTGTGTTTTCAACATATTTTTGATCTTTTATTTATTTATTTTTTTATACTCAAAGTGTAATTACATGACTATTGGTGTACAAAAATTACATAATTATTAATCAAACATATTTTTAAAATCATTTTATAAGACTCTTTTACTAAATATCATATACATTCATATTTTAATTCTATTCATCCTTTCTAAAACATATTTAAAAATTAAATATTATATTTATATCAATATAAATAGATTAATATCTTTATATATTAAGAAATGGTTTTAATTTTTTTTTAAATTTTATACTTTACGAGCGCTTTTTTACTAGAGTTGATAAAGTATGGTATTTATCAGCACTTTTGTTAGTGCTGATAAAAAACCCCTTTATCATCGCTTTTAAAAAGCGCTGATAAATGTGTAGCACTTTCCATTACCCGTTTTGTAGTAGTGAGGGAACCAAGTCGTGATTCATGTATGGTAGTAAGGGACATATGGTTCAAGACTGCATGACCCACTGGAAAAACCATCAGTAGTTGGTCAAGGGACCACCAGAGTAGAGGCTGAGGGTCGAAAAAATAGGTCTGTAGGTGGGGAAGATGTGGTAGGGGAGTAGGCCAAGTGAAATGCATTGGATGACTATTGAAGGTTCTACCACCAACAACCCCATGTGGTCTACCATTTGATCGGGGAGCCATTATAAAATGAAGAGGCTATCTTCATGCGATGGAGGCCTATAACCATAATGTTCTAGATATAATTAGAGTTACAATTAATGATTTTGGTACCATTGTGGTTGTTCATAGAGACACGGGTTCTCGTCATACTTTCCTTGCCACAGACCTCGTTCGAGGCATGAATATTTCAGTGGAGTCATTTTATCGATTCATATGATTATAGATTCCTACGGGAGGGGATAAGACGGTTACACACTGGTGATGGTCGTTTGAGCTTACTCTTGGCGGTGAAAGCTTCGACCAGGATATTTGAGTAGCAGTGTCAAGGTAATACAACATCATATTGGGTATGGACTATTTATTAGCATTACATGCTTAGATCGACTATTTTAGGTGCAATGTATGGTGTTTCCATAGGTATGGGACCATGAATTGCTTCACCCATGAGAATGGAACCATAACAGCAGATGATTGACTTTCTCGTAGGAGGGTGCACCCATTCACACACTGATTGTCTAGCCTCACCATTTGTGTGGTGGACAAGAGGAGTCTGAGAATTTCTATAGTTGTGGACATGTATGAGTATGAACATCCTGAGGATGTACAGGGATTAAACCATCATATAGATGAAGACTAATTCTTCAATTCGTACATTAGGATGACACTGATATCCACAATATCATATCAAATGGCTCCCATAGATCATCGTGAAATGAGGGTACAATGAGAGGAATTTAAGGATAAGTGCCTCGTTTGGCCCTACATATCTCAATGGGAAGACCATATATTGTTTTCCATAAAGTACTAATGGCTTTTGAGGATATGTGTGGTCTTCTAGATCATGAACCAGGTGACCATGAAGAACAAGCATCCACTACCAATGATTGATGTCCTCATAGATCAGCTAAAGAGAGTGAGGTGGTTCTTGATGATAGACCTCAAGTCATGCTATCATCTGCTTTGGGTATTGGATGAGGATATCTTCAGGACATCCTTTGGATTCTGGTATAGACACTATGACTTCATGGTGATTCACTTCAGGGTGAAAATTTTTTTGATAGTGTTCATGGAACTCATGAACAGAATCCCCAAGACCTACCTCGATCGTTTCATGGTGGTATTCATTGATGAAATCATGGTGTACTCGGAGTTAGAGTAGGGGCACACTACACACATGTGGATAGTCCAGGATATATTATGAGATCACCAACATTAAGTTAATCTCAAGAAGTACAATATCTGGATTTGGGGTTTCCAAAGTCAGGGGCACATCATCTTGGAGACCAAAGTTGTAGTGGATCTGGCAATGATAGAGGTAGTTATTACTTGGGAGCCACACATGAGTATTACTGATGTGCAGAGATTCTTGGGGTTGACCTCATACTACCCGAGGTTCATTCTAATATTATTCATAGTAGCAACACCTTTATCATACATGACATGGTAGGGACACCCCTTTGTGTGGATGAAGATGTTCAAGACGAGTATCCATGAGATGATGCAAAGACAGATTAGTGACCCCATTTTGAGACTACCAAAAGAGGGATTTGGGTATGTAGTCTTCACCAATGCATCAAGGATTGGACAGGGTTGTGTTACAATGTAAGAGTGTATAGTGATTTAATATAGATCACGAATTTTTCATAAACATGATAAAATCTACTCAACCATTGACTTACTGTTAGTAGTAGTGGTCTTTTCCATGAATATGTGGCTAAACTAATTGCTGGGTGAACAATTTACCATCTACACTTACCACATGACTATCAAGTTTATCTTCTCACAGAAGGACCGGGACACAAAACAATGTCGATTGATGGAGTTCCTCTAGGACTATGACTATGGAATATTCTATAGTCTTGAGAATGGGAACGTGGTGGTCGGTTCTATTAGCAAGAGGTCAGGTTTACAACTATAATGTGAGGTGAGGTGTAATCTCGCTACAATTGATATATACTTGTTAGAGGGTTATGGAGTTGTATACCATAATTCAATGAATTTCACCCACTGACTCCTACTTTGATACAAGAGGAACAACTTTTAGATGTTGACTATTAGGGACAACATGTTCAGATATGCTCAAGACAGTATTTTGATGGATTTCCGATTTGTGGGGAGCACATCATTCTTTTGAATGGGTGAACCATAGTTCCAATGAAATTATTGGGGAAGGTGTTGAGGGAATTCTATTCATACACATTGGTGGAACAAAATGGAGTGGAGTTGATGAATTTGGAAATCTGAAGTTAGTACATGTGGCTAGGGATGAAGAAAGTAGTGGTGGAGATTGTTTTATGCTTCCTCAATTTATAGCAAGTGAAGGTTGGGCATCAGATACAAAAGGCTTGGCACAACCACTAGAGGTACTATAATTGAAGTGGTATTGTATCTCCATAGACATCATGACAGGCATACCACACAAATCAATGTGCCATAATTATATCTGGGTGGTCGTTGACTAACTCATCAGGTAATATCACTTCATTCCCATATAAAAGTAGGGATCACTAGTTGGATTATGGCAACTATACGTCCAAGATATTTTTCATCTTATCGGGGTTTATTCGAAAATCACCTCAGGCTAGGGATCTCGCATTACTACCCATATGAGGAAGGAATTGCAAGAGGAGTTCTGGACTCATTTGTGCTTGATCAAATATTTTTACCCTGAGAAAGATGGTCAGACATATAAAACCATATTGACCTTGTAAGACATGATTTTTTATTGTGTCCATGATTTATGTCACATTTGGTAGGTCCAGATTCCACTATTGATGTTTTAATGAATTAATAGATATCACTCCACCTTTGGAATGTCACTATTTGAGGCCATGTACTAGAATCCATTCATATCACCTCTATTGTGGATAGACCCATAGGAGTTAGCTCTTGTGGGTCCATAGTTGGAACATGCTACCACTTAGAAGGTTTTGATCATCCATGAGTGGATGGGGACTACACAGAGATGACAAAAATCATATCATGATATGAGATAGAGACCCTCGGTTTTTGAGGTGTGAGACTATGTATTCCTTCGAGTCTAACCTAGATAGGGATTGTAGAGATTTGGCTGGGGCATAATGTTATCTCTGAGGTTAATTGGATATTTCAAGATCCTCAGCTATGCGGGTGAGGGGTCATACCACATAGATCTTCCGCAACAGATTCACCAAGTGCACGATGATTTCCATGAGTCTTAGCTTAAGAGGTATGTGAATGATTTATCACATGTATTCAATTGGGGAATGTATGGCTTTGAAGATGTAGATATGTTTGTGGTGTTCCATGTTGATATAGAATATTGACAGTAGTGGGACCTGTCACGACCTGTCCTCGGGGCCCGTGTCGTGACTACCCCAAGCCCGCCTTCCATAGGCCAGGAGATGAAGACTAGTACCAAGGTGTAAATCCCGGTAAAAAGGGAAGGCATTGCCTTTGTAAAGTAAACAAAAACCACTGATCAAGAAAGAAGAAGAAGTAAACACTAAGTATAAACTGAGTAAAACAGTAAGTGTGGAAAAGTAAGTGGGCCAGTATACAAACCAAAACTGAAAGTAAAGTAAAACTGGAAGGGAAAACAACAACTGAAAAGTAAAGCCGCAACGTTGAGCTATCCACTGGAAATCTCACCTGAAGGGTGAGTACAGATACACTCCACAGCTCCTCGGGTCCCGCCATCTGCTCCAAGAATGTCCCGCCCAGTGGTCAACCTACAGGTACCATCCTGCTCCGCGAGCCTCAACCACGATCAACACTGTCTGTCATCTGCAACCAACACAACATAGTGTGGGCATAGCCCGTGCAGGGGTGAGTATAAGCTACTCAGTTGGGTCCTAGAGACCCCCGAAGGTCTCCCAAAAACCACAAAGGATAATCCACAAAGGAAAGATACAATCACGAAATAACATTCTATACTACATAGGTATATGCCCATACATATACCTAAGTCATAAATTCTCGTTCGGCTCCAACATCCGAGCCCATGTACAACCCAGTTCACACAGGAAAGCAAAACGTAAATCTACACAGGATAGCACAACACAATCCACATAGGAATGAAAAATAGGATTCAGCTCACACAAGAATACTTCTTTGTAAGACGATAGTGACGATCAGGTATTTCCACTTATTCATCTAAGCCGTCAGACCCACAAAGATTCGATAGGTACTAACCCCCTCAATGACCCACAAAGGATCTGACCCATAGTGGATCGATAGGTAACTAACCCCAGCAAGGACCCACACATGATCAGAATTACACAGAATCGATAGGTAACTAACCCCCGCACGAGCCCCACCATTTCTTTCCCTCTAAGTAACGCACCCGCAACCCCATCATTAATGAAATTCAACCATTGTGTTTTCCTAAAATTCTTAACGCCCCTATTAAATTGGGCAGTTAAGTTGTTACAATTAATTTTTCGAATTAATTGTTCGTTTTTTAACTTTGAATTTCAAATCGTTGGCATGGGAAAAAATTAAGACCAACACGTGTTTACATGAGGGTTGCTTGTTGAGAGGATTTGGAGAAAGCTCTAAGTCTTGGAGATCTTCATTCTTCTTCACGAAGAATGCGAAGAACGCGAAGAACGTTGGCCTCTGACGAAGGGCGACGAAGAAAGCCAGATCCTTAGAGATCGACGTCGCAACGCCCACGATTCTCCATCTACGACGTTTCTTCTGTGACGATCCTTCCCCACGACAATCTTCAATGAGCAACCGATTGAGGTAGGGGATTGCAGTTCTTTTAATTCATTGAGAATTATTTTCTCAACATGGGTTTAATTGGTTCAATTAAATCTGTGTGTTTTTAATTCTCGGAGTTTGACTACGTGACGCCGTGTACCGCGACAACAGCGACACCCCTTCCGCGACGCGATGATCCTCTTCTTCCGCGACGGTCAATTCCGTGATGAACTCAAGTTCGACGACAACATTGAGGTAGGGGTTGATTAATCTAAATATTTGTGATTTATACCTATGGAGTATGATTAAATATTTGTGGTGAGACATTTAAAACCGATAACGCGGTGGGTGCGGACAACAAACAAGTCTGAACCCATTGCCACTTTTTGTTCTTGGTGTGCAGAATGGCGGACAACGAAAAAAAAAGCCGCACGAGCATTGTGAGGTCCTCACAGTGAAGGACGGGCCCCAGGAGGGCCATTGGCGAAGGCGGCGTGCATTTCCGACCACCGAAACTCGTTCGGTGGTCCGCGGAGCAACCCGCTGGTGAGCCGCACCGGCACGGCGGCGGAAGGCGGCGGCGCCCGGCGCGCCGCCGGGAAGAACCGCCATGGCATAAGCCGCGGCGGCAGGCCGGCCATCCCGCGACCACGCGGACCAGAAAAAGTGGGACATGGCACCCCAGCCGCGTCCGTTGGCGAGAGGTGCCCCCCCCCACCCACCACGAGGGGCCGAGGAGCATTCAAGGGGGGAAACGCCCCCCTTGCGCACCGCTCGACCGTTACGGCCGAGCCGCCTGGCCATCGGGGCGCGCCGGCCGGGCCGGGCCGTGCCATCCGGGTCAGTCCCGGACCCGGGTCGGGATGACCTGGTTCGGGCCGACCCAGGGGGGGTTGGGCCGGGTCGGCCCGAGCCAAAACCCCCCATTTCTTGAACCTTTTCGGTCTTTTTCCCATATCTTATGCTGCGGGCCTCCGATCGCCACACCGTCAGCGGAAATGCGATCCTTGGATTGAGACGGATGTTTAGAAATATCGCACTCAAGGCTTCAGAATACTTTGAGTTCAGCCGGGTTGGTTCGTACACAAAACCAACCGGGCCCTCGGAGCGGAAACACCCATAACTTGAGCTCGGGACATCCGATTGACGTGCCGTCGACTTTGATGGTTTCCTATTAGTGAGACGGATCTTTTGGCTTACTCTGCCCGAGGTTTGGACGCTGGTGGAGTACGGTCGGGTTGGTTTTGACTTAAAAACCAACCGGGCCCCTGGGACGAAAAGGCCAATAACTCTCAGACCGAGCGTCCGATTGACGCGCCGTCTGCGTCGTTGAGTTCCTGTTGACGATAGAGAACATTTGAATACATCATCTCCGGACTGTGTGTTAGCTGATGTATCAGCCTCTCGGCTCGTGGAGCAGACCCTCCCGAATGAGCTTGCTATGTGCGGGAACCCTAGTGTTGGTTGCGACTGTGCCAACGAAGACTGCACAGAGATCTTCAGTGGATTCGACGACGACGACTACAACACTCAGCGATCCTACGTGGATCAGTGCTACAGATCCTTTGTGGGTCTGATCCTGTGTGGGTCAGCACTCAGTGGTCCTGTGTGGGCCAGCGCCTACAGATCCTGTGTGGTTCCAATCCTGTGTGGGTCTTTGCGGGGGTTAGTTACCTATCGATCCTGTGTGGGTCTGATCCTATGTGAGTCCTTGTGGGGGTTAGTTACCTATCGATCCTTTGTGGGTCAGATCCTTTTTGGGTCAGTGCGGGGGTTAGTACCTATCGATCCTTTTTGGGTCTGACGGCTTAAATGAATCAGTGGAAATACCTGATCATCTCTATGGTCATACAAAGAAGTATTCCTGTGTGAGATGAATCCTGTTTTGCATTCCTATGTGGATTGTGTTTCTCTATCCTGTGTGGATTTACGTTTTTCTTTCCTGTGTGGACTGTGTTGTACATGGGCTCGGATGTTAGAGCTGAATGAGAATTGATGACTTAGGTATATGTATGGGCATATACCTAAGCAGTGTCGAATGTTACTTCGTGATTATATCTTTCCTTTGTGGATTATCCTTTTTGTATTATGGGAGACCATCGGGGGTCCCGGGGTCCCTACTGAGCAGCTAATACTCACCCATGCATGGACTATGCCCGCACTACGTTGTTTTGGTTGAAGACGACAGACAACGCTGATCGTGGTTGAGGCTCGCGGAGTAGGACGGTACATGGAGGTAGACCACTGGGTGGGACGTTCTCGGAGGGGACGGCTGGACCTGAGGAGTTATGGAGGCTATCTGTACTCACCCTTCAGGTGAGATTTCCAGTGTTCAGCTCAACGTTGCGGCTTAACTTTTCAGTTTTTGTTTTCCCTTCTAATTGAACTTTCTATTCAGTTTGGGATTTTATACTGGCCCACTTACTTTTCCGCACTTACTATTGTACTCAGTTTTTACTTAGTGTTTACTTCTTCTTGTTTCTTACTCAGTGGTGTTTGTTTACTTTACAAATGAAATACCGTCCCTTTTTACCGGGGTTTAGGCCATGGTGCTAGTCACCAGCCCCTGGCCTATGCAAGGCGGGCTTGGGGTAGTCATGGCACGGGCCCCTAGGACGGGTCGTGACAAATTGGTATCAGAGCAGTTCGGTTCTACCGCGAAACTCAGGACTTTGATCATTTCTATTTGAAGCAATAGTGTTAAGAGTGTTGAGTGTGTTTATCATTTCTTTCTGATTACTTTATGTCATCTCACCAGGTACCAGCAGGCTTGGTACAACCCTTGGAGGTCTCGGAGTGGAAGTGGGACATGATATTTATGGACTTCGTGACTAGACATCCACACACTTCAAGAAGTCACGACTCCATTTGGGTGATTGTCGACTGACTCACCAAGTCGGCTCAATTTTTACCCATCAGAGAGCCGGGCTTAGTGGAATGCTTGGGACTTATCTAAGTTTAGGAGATTGTATGGATTCACGGTGTTCCATCATCTATCGTCTCCGATCGAGATTCTCACTTCACTTCCCGGCTTTGGAAGGGGTTGTAGGAGGCATTCGGGACGCAGCTACATCTGAGCACCGCCTTTCACCCTCATACGGATTGTCAGTCGGAGAGAACCATTCAGACTCTCGAAGACATGCTTCGCGCATGTGTCCTAGACTTTGTTCACATCCGGGAGGACCACCTACCCTTGGTAGAGTTTGCGTACAACAACAGCTACAACTCCACCATCGGGATGGCACCGTACGAGGCGTTGTACGTCCAACCTTGCAGATCTCCTTTGTGCTGGACAGACCATGGGGAGTCAGCACTTGTGGGACCAGAGATGGTCCATGCCATGATAGAGAAGGTCTAGATCATCCAGGAGCAGATGAGGATAGCTCAGAGCCGGCAGAAGTCCTATACTGACAGGAGGCGGAGGCCACTAGAGTTCAAGGATGGTGACCACGTCTTCCTGCGTGTCTCACCTCGACGTGGATTACGGAGATTTGGCCGAGGCGGCAAGTTGTATCCACACTTCATTGTACCATTCCAGGTCCTCAGCAAGATTGGAAAGGTGGCCTATCTCCTGGCTCTACCACCTCAGTTGCGCCGGGTGCACGACGTCTTCCACGTATCTCAGTTGAGGAGATACGTGCACGACCCGACACATATCTTTGACCTTGGGGAACTGGACGTTGATGAAGGGGCGACTTTTGCGGAGGTCCCGGTGGAGATTGAGGATCGACAGCAGCGGGTCCTACATGGGTGGTCGATTCCTCTAGTGCGCATCAGATGGCAGCAGAAGAACCTCCAGGAGAGCACTTGGGAGTAGGAGGCTCAGATGCGTGCTCAGTACCAACTTGGATTCCCTAGTTTACGATGTATCTTTATGGGGATGTAAAGCCCTGAGGTGGGAGTGATGTAAAGACCCGTAAAATTCAAGGAAATTTTTTTCTTAATTTCTTTTTGAATTTTACAAGAATGCAGTTTCTAACGGAACCTAATTCCGAGGCCCGGTGTGCCCGGAATCATTTTCCGAAGTTTGGCTCGGGCACGTTCAGTGAACGAATGAGCGGGTTTTTCTAAATTTTGAACCGGTGCTCGGAATCAAATTCTGAGGGCACCGATGGAATCGCAGCACCTGTATTTTCTTAGAAACGCCATTTCCGGAGTTGCGTTTGGTCAGGTGTTGTTTTTAATTTTTGGGGTTAAGTTAAGAAATTAAATAAAGTGGTGCGACAACATTATTTTGTTTCACTTAAGCCACTTAAAGACACATTAATGCCTCTAAAGATATGTTAAGTGGATAGGGTGGAATCCAAAATATCCTACCCACTTGGTAAGATATTTTTGTGGTGGGGCCCGCACTAGCCCCACCGTTTTGTTCCCTCTAAGTAACGCACCCACAACCCCCTCTTTAATGAAGGTAAACCGGTGCGTTTTCTTAAAATTATTAACGCACCTATTAAATTGGGAAGTTTAGTTGTTACAATTAATTCTTCTAATTAATTGTTCATTTCTTAACGTTGAACTTCAAATCGTTGGCATGGGAATAAAATAAGGCCAACACTTGACTACTTGAGGGTTGCATGTTGAGAGGATTTTTAGAAAGCTCTATGTCGTGTAGATCTTCATCCTTCTTCACGAAGAACACAAAGAACATGAAGAACGCGAAGAACACGAAGAACGCCGGACTCCAACGAAGGGCGACGAAGAAGGCGGATCCTCAGATTTCTTCTCATTACCCCCATTATTTTGGATTTTAGGGAATTAAATCCCTGTGGTGGGGTAAATGCAATTTTTTATTATTTAGGTACAATTGTTTTAAATTGTGTGGAATTATTTAAAGACCACACAATTTGAGTACTCATTATTCTGAGGTCTAGTGAGCCCCAAATGGAATTTTTATCTTTTTTTATGTCCACAAAAGTATACTTGTGGGTGGGTTTTAATAACTTTTGACCTATTTCTTGGATATAAAATATGAGTGTACCGTTGAACTAGGAATGCCAGGATTTTCCTAGAAAGACTTAACATCGACTGATAATTATTCGTCAAAAAAGTAAATTTTCATACTATTTAGAAATTAATAAAATAACAGAAAAGTAATTTTATTTATTTTCCCACCATTGAGTGGTGACTGAAAGTGAAATAGTGTGGTGATGAGGCACATTAAAGGGAACTCTTTAATTGTTCGTTTTTGTGTTGTGTAACGATGAAAGATTATAATGTAAAAGAAATGCGATGACGTGTTCCCATTTAATGAGATAAAACATTGGGGGAAATCAGTTAATGGAAATGTCCTCTAACAAACCTGTGATGAATTTACATTATAAAAACGGATTTAGAAGGTCACCATGATCACTTGTGATGTCAAAAATATAAGAATAATGGGACTGGGAAGCGAAAAATTCTTGTGGATCTGGAATCCTTAATGGTAAAGTTCATCAAAGATGAATGTCGATGGATGTATGAATTTATTTGTTCTATGTTTTCCCCTTTATTCATTCTAAATGAAGAACACGAGTCAAATCATGAACCGACTGATCTATATGTCCGACGTTCTTGCAGGAGGGTGATTTTTCTAGGGATTTCTATTCGGGGTTGAATTATTGTTGATAAAACATCATCCACAATGATCAACTATTTTAAAACTCTATCACGGAGGGAAAATGACAACTTGATCAATGCCAGAGCCCCTCCTCTTGTGGATACTACTTGGTTGAGAAATTTAAAGGGGTGTTAGAGATAATTCGAGGCCTTTGCAGGGATGGTGACACGCCATAGATGCCAGAGGCATATATTGTTCAATGAACAGACTACAAGTGAGGACCCGTTGGTTCGTGGAGCACCATCCCAGAGCGCCGACATTCCAATAGTAGTGACGGTGGGTGGGTACCGACAAACCTCAATGGCACACTAGAAGAGAACTGTGTTCAACCGTCTACGATGGTGCTACATGGTCCGTCAATTGGATGCGGTACTGTGACATGTCCCATGCAGAAAATCCACTGTCAATCAACCACGAATAGGGGAGTTAACCCAGGAAAGAATGACTGGGTGAAGGAGGATCTGGATGTAGTCTCCCCAGTGGGATAGACTCGCACCGTCGGGTTGGGTCCAGGATGGGTCATAGGATTTGGGTCGGTTCAGTGGACCCCCATACTGGGTCGGGTCGATCCGTTCTGAATCGACCAGACCAAGACCCCACTGGCACCTTTTTTTAAAAACACAAATATTTTTCGGACCAAGCATCTGAGTAATTAAACATTGGAAGATTTGGAACCCTCACGATGTGACAAATACTTTGGAATAACATAAGAATGATTTATTTAGGGTTAAAATTGGATAAATGTATTAGGGATCTATTCTCCCAAAAACAATCATGCTATATGTGAAGTCTCTACAGTTAGCTAAGACCGAATGACTGTTGATGAGAGTACCCATGTGGATAAAATACTATGGAATAGTGGGAAGAAGCTTCTATGAGACCTGGTAGGCCCATGATATGTATCAGATTCTATGTGACCCGGTAGACCGACGTTACACGATCAGAAGAGTACCTTAGAATGGCCATATGTGGGAAGCGGATTTTGTGTGCCCCATTTTTTCCATGGTGGGGGGAATCTTTTGAGGGACCTAACGTACCCATGGTAGTCTTCAAGGGTGAGTAAAATATATGTATCATTTATTTTTGGATGTGGATTCTATGTGGCTCGATAGTCCCATTGTACTCATTGAGGAGGAATTCTCCTGCAACCCATGGTGTTTGAAGATATGACAAGTGCTTCTACTTTTCTACCCTATAATATACCTAGTATGAGATGTCATTCTTCATGATATTTCATGGAAATAATAATTTTTGGATTTTAATTTGATTTCATTGTGGTCTTTCCTGATTTTTTGGGTCCCTACTAAGTATTTTGTTACTCAACCCTTCACGTTCTTTGCCTTCACATGTTGTGTATGGTGCAGACAACTGAGGACTTCACATATGACTTTATTGACAAGGATCTATTGGTTCCCAGTGAGACCATGTTGGCATTGAATACTTTTACATCATATAATATCTACTTTATACTTACCCATCAGTTTTTGTTTCTAGCAGACGGCTTGTAGAGTATATTATGTACTTTCCTTTTTCCCAGATAGTCTTTTGTTTGTTTTTTATTTTGGCCCATTGGAATTTTAGTAGTGCTTGTACTCAATGTTAATCTATAGTGTCTAGCTATTTTTACTTTTCATGTATTGGTACATGGTTGTGTGTTCGATCATACATGTACTCATTAAAATTTCACCTTCATGCAAGTTGAACGATTCTATGAAAGTCACCAACCCCAAGCCTTTGGGAGGTGGGATCAGTGTATGTTAGGGCACAAGACTTGGGGGATGGGTCTTGATAATTGATAATCTGGTGTTCGTTTCATTGTTGTGTATATTTAAGGACTCATTAGTTATAATTGGAATACCAAAAATAATAGAAAAAAGTTGATAGAGGAAGGTTATTAATATATCAAAATGTACCATGTAGGAAATAATTTTTTACTATGCTTTGAAATGAATTTGTCTCCAAAATCATTCCCTATATAATTTTATAATTAAAATATGGTTTCAATACATTGATGAGGTGAAAAATATTACAACATCTAGTAATTGATGAAGATACATGTGAAAAGACAAGAATAAAATTAATAATGATTACATTTCATATAACATACCTGAAAAATCATTCAATATACGTAGAAATACATTTATATAGAAATTGAAGAGACTATAGAATAAAGGAAACACCATAAAAAGAATAATTTTCTCACTCCCATGAGAAAAGTGAAAAATGGTTAACTGACATTGTTGAACAAATATTCTATTTATATGGTTTCAATGATCTATAATTAGTGAAAAAGTAGTAGTAAATTCCATCAAAAAATCCTTCATATCTCTTTTAGAATAAATTTTTACTATTTTCATTTATAATACCCATCATGTTATGTAGATCAGTCTAGATAAAAATAATAAAACACAAAAAAATATTCTATGACTGAACACCGCTCATCTAATAGAAACATCCCAATGAGAACAAATGGAATGCCATTATCAAAATTTATATAAAACCGTCATACCATGTTAAAAATAACTTATATGTATGTTTTTTTCAAAAAATTCAACTGAGACAAACTATTACAAGGATGATCAAGAAGAACAGAACAAAGTATTCATATTCAATGGATATAAGGCTCTATTATAATTGTGTTTAAGCTAATAGAATTACATTAAATTAAAAATTAAGAGAGGATGACACTTCATAGTTTGTGTATGGGTGTGAACAAAATTCATGAGGTCTCTAATAAAATTACACCACGAGAGAGCTTTCTTACAACATTCGATTATGATTGGTTTTCTATTCATGCATTTTCATCCTACATGGGTTGAAATTATGACATGGTGAGGGGCCTACATCCTGCCAGAGACAATCACGGATTTATGATGAATAAACACACTTTTTTTGGAGAGAATCCATGATAAATATCATGATGAATAAATACCACAAGGACACCCACATATTAAAGTAAATCACTCATAAATAAAAACATACCAGTGGCCCTTTACATAAGTGTATCTTCTTCTACCCTGCCCTCCATTTTGAAATGTAGCTCACCCAGCCCTCATGAATAAAATTTGAAGTTATCATTTCCATTAGATATATGATGACATATGTAGAAGGATAAGGATTGGTAATTCATACCCATGGTCTAGGTGAAAGATTTATAAATTTCCATATTTATAGAAATCATGTTTTTTGATTTCCCTGAAACACATACCCCTATGGTTAATTAATGGCCCTTTGGGCCTGATATTCCTCCACAAACTCTTATTATATGAAAAAATATTTGTATCACCATTTGATTGATACTATCATCTATCCATTCTCTAAGAGATTACCTGCTGGTTTATCTGTCTCTATAATTTATAAAATAGGAGATCCATCATACTTAGAATTTCCTCACATGTCTCTTCTCCATGATCTGCCATCCATGATGGAAATAAACAGCCATCCAACTTAGAAAATCCCCCTACTCTGAGATAATCCCTTACAAGTTGATCACTTCTGGGAAATAACTATGAAAATATATTCTTCTTTAGAATCAATTATAAATACATATTCTATGTTTTGACTCATAGAAAAACCTATCATTAAATACTAATAATTAGGCCAGCCTCATATATTATATATAGTCCCATATTCCATTAAAATGGATATACAGATCAAATTTATTCATCCCACATCATTTTTACATGTCATTATCAACAAAATAGAGATCAATACCTCTAATTTTTTCATTTCATTCACCTCGATTATCATTCTAGGATAATAATCTATAAACTTATTCCACAGATTCATTATACCATGGTCCAAAAATTAAAGGGTGGAAAATATTATATTAACCACTTGATATACATAATCTTGTGATTCATTACACTATAGTGGTAACTTGTTATTTTATATTCTAATCAATATTGCATTAATGTAATTTTACATCCATATATATGTGTGGTTAAAAACATTATGAATTGTGGTTTTCATTATGTTATAATGTTTGGGAAGAGATTCATGATTGAACATCTATTCTTATTTGGGATAAGATCGTATACCAACATTTATGTAAATATTGAGTGAATTGTTCTGCATTCTCGGGTGAGGTTGTAAAAATAGTTATGTATACCTTTGGAATCCAATTTTGTGGGATTCTATGTATTCCATAAATTTTGAATCATTTATATATATTTATGCCAACTGTTTTCCAAATGGTTTCAATTAACCATTTGAATAGGATAACATCTGTCAACCTATACCAATGGTTTTATAAAAACAATTTGTACATGGATATACTAATATCCCACAAAAAAATGATTCCATGAACCATGGTATTGATAATACCAACTATTTTAGGTTGTATATGAATAGTTTCAATCAATCGGTATATGGTAAATTTTATGTAGTGGATATTTGTCCAAAGAAGAGTAATGTTAGTGTAGTTGGGGTTTGTCTTAGTGGTATGCACCCCATATTCTACATGAAAAATGGCGGTTCAAAACCCATGGGGAGCATGTACGGTAGAATCATTGTAGCGCTACTGTATCAGTCGATATAATGTTGAAATGGAGGCACTATAGTGGTGGTAGAGGAACTGTTGTGGTGGCAGGGGAACTGTAGTGGCGGCGAGTACTGTGCGGTACTGTTGCAGCACGGGTACTGTAGCAGTACTATTCACAGAATGGGTATCGGGCCTAAAATTTGGGCCTACGGTCTATGTTATGGGTTAAATGCCCACTAGGCATAAGGGCTATGTAATGGGTCTCCCTCTACCCATTTAAAGAGGTCTTTTCTTTGCTTTAATAATAAAAATGAGGCTTCGGCCCTAACCTTTATAAAAAAAGAAGAGTAATGTTAGTTTTCCTCAGAAACAATATTATGGTATTTTGAGTATATAAATATGAGAAATGGATATAAATTAATATTATTTTCAAATAGTACTATATGGGAGGAAAATAGATATATTAATTAGAGTAATATTAGATAATTTCATCATGAATAGGATAATCATAAAAAAATTGATGGACAATGATAATGTAACATAAATAACTCACCACATCTGTAATTTTTGAGTCACAAGAACAATGAATAAAATAAACATAGATGGGTATTTAATTTCTTATTATTTTCAATAGTAGATAAAATAAATTTTTATTATATATAAATGTAATATTAAACAATTTTTCAATATGAATTGTGTTTCATGGAAATTAATGTTTCATTAAAATATATAACATTATCACCCATTTATTAATATGTGTTCAGAACACATTAATAATAATTATATATTTTGTATAAATATATAATAGATTAATAATCATATATATCATATGATTTCTAATTTAAATATTACATTTTCCAATAATTTATGAATATGTCAAGATTAATATCTATACTAATGGTGACAAATCCGTCATTTTTTGTTAATGTTTTCATTCAGTAGTTTTGGTCCATTCACAATGATGAAAATTCAAAAATTCCCCCAATGTTTATAATTATATTAATAAATTATATATTCTATTTATAATAATAAATATATGATCTCATAAATGTTATAGGTAGAAAATGGATGTACAACATTCATTGAGGTGGAAGGTTTTACCTTGATAAGAACATTTTATCAATTTTTTCCAAACAAGGAATAAATAAAATGTATATAATAATTAAATGTTCGAGGATAATTTTTAAATAATATTAATTTTATATTTTCATAAATTATAACATTATTTAAACCAATTCTAATATTATAAAAAAATAATATCACTTCACTTCACGGAGGGAGTCATCTACACATACAGATTACTGTATTTATCATTTTTCAACAGTTTAGAATACATGAATATAGATGTGATATTAATATTAAAAAATTATAAATATTTCAAAAATTTAAAATATATAATCACTATAGACATCAATATATATATCCAAGATATGTGGTTATAGAAAATTAATTATCGTTGTTCGATAGGCAGTAGACCTCTGTACACATGATCATAGATTTTGTTTCTCCTTCTATGAAATAAAATATGGATATATGTTATGATATTTGCATAATAAATTTAAATTATATTGATGATATCTATATAATATTTTATATTTTATGATTAATATATTAATGAAGTATATTAGTAAAATATAAAAACTATATATTATCAATGATACATCTTCCTCAAATAACATGATAAGGTTTTTCCAAAAATCATTCCTAATATGGTTTTAGGATCAAAGAATGAAATATAGTATTTGTGTAGGGATTGAAGGGTTTTATCTTGGTATGTTTTAGATGAAAAAATGGATCTTGAAATAATAATAAAAATATTGGGTGAGGTTACCTTTGATCATTGAGTTGTTGAAAACTATTGTAATTTCATTATATATAAAATTAATATAAATAAAATAAAAAATTTAAAATTATACCAATTGATGTGATTATAAGTTTTAATTTTTGTGTCAAAATACTCTAATTTAATTAAAATTATATATATTATGGAGGTGTTTCCACCCTTTTTTTCTTATTACCCAATTTATAATTTTTTTAAAAGGAATGTGGAATAAATGGTTTTTACGCTTTATAGGGAAAATTATTATAGTAAACTAAAAATAGAATACAAATGGAAGATTATTTATACGACTGACTGTATCCCATTTAATTGGTCAAATATAAAAATGTTTTGTAATTTTATAAAAGTAACAAAAGTATATATATATATTTTTTTTGTATTTTGACACTATTAAAAAATTAAAAAATGAAAAACCTCAAAAAATGATGGAATTCTAATAAAGATCATTCACAATTACAAAAAATATGTTTTTCAAATTGATTTTTTAATCAAAATAATTCTTCTTATTTATATAACATTCAATATTTTTAATTTAAAATTTTTTATTTTTACTCTAAATATATATTTATCATGTTATAATTTACTTTCAGAAAAAATATTTATATTTTAAAAAACCATTATTTATTTTATATATATTATTTTTATCACTATTAGATAAAATATATGGATATTAAATGGGAAAATATTCATTTTTTAAATCCTTTTAACTAATTTTTTATTGATGTCCAAATTATGGACACATGGTAACAAATCGTAAATTTTCCTTAATCTTGAATCATTACGGATTTGATTTCTCCATCGAATAAAATTAATTCATATGTTAGGGATCCATTTTTATCAATATAATGTTTTATATCGATTTAATTATCCTATATTATAAATAGTGTGTTAAAAATTATTTAGTATTGTTACTATTCATACGGATAAAAAATGAAATGGAACTATTTAATAATTTAGGACCTCTTAATTCAAGATATAGAATTCGTAATTATATATTAATTATAAATTCTAACATAGATTAATTTAAAACTCATACAATAAAATTTGATGAAGAACTATATTTTGAAAAAAATGAAATTTTCAATAAAGAGAGCATTTTAATTTAACTCTTAGAATATAAGAAATATTTATATGAAGTTCAATTCATAATAATATATAACAAATTTATAAATTCAAATTAATTTCATTATTATTAATTGTTTTAAATATTTAAAATTAATAATCTTTATGCACACAAACGTTGTTTTCAAAAAATTGTTTTCTAAGAGAAACAATTTTCTTTTTACTAAATCATATTGATTTTTTATTCAATTAAAAATAATTAAAATTACAAAAATAAGAATTTTCTAATTTCTTATAGGGAATAAATAAAAAATATAATGTGGAATTTATGTTATATGATATATAGAAAATAAAAGAAATTATTTAAAAAATAATATATTTATTATTTATAGAAAAATCAATCATTGTCGAAAAATTCTATATTTTAAATCTAATATAATTATATCATAATGAATTAAGAAAATATTTTAATTGTATAAAATATATGTTATTAAATTTACATAAATTATTTATAGTATTATCTCATAAATGATTATAAGAATCATTTAGTCTCAAAACATATTTTTTATAGAATAAAATCTCATCTTTTATAAATTTTTTCTTATTTCAGAATGTATATTTAAATCTTTTAAACATATTATGACATTTATATATATTTATCATAATTTATTTAAATATAATAATTCCAATTAACTTATTGACCGAGATATAATAATCAAATTTATATAATAATATTTTATGGAATTTTGGCATGTTATTTCCTGGAAAACACACTACCAAACAAGGTTTAATTTTCAAAAAACACATGGGCTTACACTGATAAATGATGAATCATAATCAAAATATATTTTAACCTACTAATATTCTAATTTAGTTGCTCATAATTAAAAATTTTTCAATTGTGATAGTGTAAATATTATTCCCTCTAGTACATGTAAAAGGCCCCGACCTTAAATGTTATGTAATCTTGAGTTATGTTAAGAATTAAAATTAAGGATAATTTCAAGTTTATATTTTTAGATAATTTCTTTGTACAAATTACAATCCAACTCAACTATTAAAATGTAGATACAATAACTCGTTATGAATTTTTTTAAATGAAAAAACACATTATAACATGATTTAAATTTTTCTTTTTTAAAATAATTAAAACATTCACATTGATTTCGTCTTTTACAATTCTCATCCTTATACCTTGTGTAAACTAATTTTTTAAAACCTCGTATTTGCCCAGAAAATCTATGTAAGGGATTTGAAATAAAGAATGAATGTTTTTGTACATGAATATTTTAAACTCATGAAGGTAATTTCACAAAATCATACTTTTTACCCATAAAACATAAGTACTTTATCATATATCCTAAAATAATAAAATTCTTGAACAATGTATTAGTAATCATAAATCATAAACGTAACATGTGGAATACAAATCATACTTACATTTTAGCTTTCTTATCAATATAGGGGGTAACATTCATAGTTACATTGGGAATATATATCACAATATATTCCCTAACCCTATTAGGAGAAACCCAACTCGTTAACCCAAACTCATTACCCAATGAATTAGATTGATATCAAAATATAACACACCATTATATTATCCTAGAAAAAATCATATACATAATCAATTTCCATTAACTAAAACATAATCAAAACCCAAAAAAAAACATGATTAGGTTTATAATATCATTTCAATTTTTAATTCTTATTTCATTTTTATACATCTGAACACTCGTAAATAAAAATTATCCCTTAAAATGATTTTGATTAAAATTATAAACTAAAATTATAATCATTAAAGTGAAATGAAAGTGTGAAATTTTGTACGTGGTGTTATTTCAAAAAAAAATTCCTAGTTTTTGTAATAATCTATTAAATTTAAAAAAAATTAAATAGAAGACATTTAAATTAATGTTACCAAGACAATATTAATATTTAAAAAAATATCATTTTAAAAAATTTATATTCACTTAATTAAATCCTTATAACAATTTTTAAAATATGTACATTAGTGAGATTGGTTTAAATGAATACATCAATAAAAAAATTAATAATGATGTCTCGGTTACAAAGCCACATACATTGAGTCTGACTCACAATGTAATATATTTATATTCATGAATAACAAAAATAAGTTAATTTATAATTATTTGAAATATTTTTCATGTTTATTATTCATTTTATATCTCATATTACCATGTTATGAATGTTAATTAATTATTGATGTTTATATCATAAATTTAGTTGGTATTCAGTATCTTAATCAAAAATGATTGTGGTATGATGTCCATAATCCATGTGGTCACAAGTCAATATTGATCGGAATAAAATTCATGAATAATAAACTCATTTATAGGTCAATTATATATTAAAATCCACTACCTTAAATTTGGATATGATAAATGAACAACCATTAAATCATGGAGATGGTAAGTTGTATGTATGCATGAGTAGCATTTCCTTTATACATTACTGATTGTAGAAATATGGTAGTTATTTTGTTATGATTACGAAATTATTTTAATATTCTTAACATAATAATAATCATTTAAATATTATTATTTATACAATACATTTGATTTGGTGAAGAAAAATGATTCACATCACATCGTGGAGGAAAAATTTCACATGTATGCACCAACAACATTATCATTTTTATGTGAATGAAAATTAAGAATTTAACTTATTTATTATCCTCATATAGTGATAAATATATCATGAATATTATATAATAACATTAATTATATCATTATTAAAATTCATGATAGATGTATATGAGAAACATACAATATCTGTTCGTGAGGTGATAGTCCATCTAAGAAATGAATGCATAGTCCATTACACAATTGAAAAAAAAATTAGTTGGATTTAGGTGGTGATAGTAACTAAATAAAATCTCAGAATATATAGCATACTATATTTATTATATCATCTTGGTTGGGGGATATTTTTAGAAAGAGGAATAATAAATATAATAGATCTATATAATCAAAACATTATCTTTTCTTCAGATAATCACTTTTATTAGCACCATAACACCTATAAGAATTGTGATATTCCAAAATGAAGGCCACAATAATTTTAGGATGGAATATATTAATGGTTTTGGGAATATATTGGCCAAAATTTTTTTTTGATGTGTATGAAATTGGGATGATGTGTGCCTTTTTATTGGAGATGGGATGGGCACATTTACAATTATTAAAATTGTTTAATTAATATAAAAACATTTTCTACTTTAAATTGTTAAAAGGAGATTTATTAAAAATATAGGTTGATTATTGTTCAAAATAGAATCATCTAATTAAAATTAATAATTTTTCGATTAATTTTTAATCATCATAGTTTTGTTTTATCGTCGTTAGTTTTTTACATTTTTTTCACAAAATTTACAATTTGAGAGTTTAGATAATATCCATATCATACCAAACAACCAATTAATGATTTATTAAAGATGTATATATATTTCTCTAATCATTTTGGTCAAATCATGCATTTTAAAAAAATTATATCATTAACTAAATTTATATTTTATCTTATAAATATTAGTTATGACATTTTTGACATTAGTCATTACATTACATTTTAAAATAATAAATAATTGATTACATCAAAATAAATAATTAAAATAATCTGAAACATGTCAAATTCATCGCTAAATATTTTCTATGGAATCAAATATTTCATATTAAATTTATATTATGATTATTAACATCATTTACTTGAATCTTCCTTTAATAAATATATTATTAAATAATCATTGTGTTATAATTAAATTTAATTATTTATTTCAAAAAAAATTATAAATAATTTATCATTATGTATGAGTTATTTTCATCATTATATGAAATATTTATATTCAATGATATCACGTATATATCCCCATATTAATATTGTATTTTCTAATAAGAGACATGTTTAGGAAATCATTGTTTTTTCTTTAATTAAAATGTTATTAATGTTATAATCCTAACCAAGTGTCATAAAATTGACAAAATTTAGCGACATATATTTTATTGTCCAATAATAACTAATAAAATAATATTAGAACAATATTTAGTGTAATTTTATATTATTATAAAATTATTTTCACCATTAACTATGTAATTTACCTTTGAAAGCTATAAATAAAATAATAAAGATACTATTCGACAAAAATAATTGTGATCCAATTAGAAAACATGTATCAGATTTATTAAAGTCTTGTATGTGCAATTTTAAAATTTCAATTCATAGAAATTTTTAAAAATAAATTAAAAATTAACCTCGTTGAAGGATTGAGGATACATATTTTTAAAGGAAAAAATTAAAAAGATATCATAATTTTTATATCCAATTTCAATAATATATTGATCCCAATTACCTAAATTGGATTAAATAAAAAGTAATTACATTCTTATAATTAAAACCCAATTAAAATTATAACCTAACTATATAAATAAATCAGATGATAAATTTTGTTTTTCAATTACAATGAATTTTTTTATAATTATTAAAAAAATAAATATTATATGAAAAATACTGAAAAATAAAAAAAAAATTTCCTTTTAAAAATACTATTTTCAATTTTTCATAGAAAATTTAACAAACTATCAAAATGTATAAGGGAAAAAAAATTTGGCATCAAAAGCCAGAAAAAATGATTGTTTTCAAGAATACTAATTTTATGCATAAAATAGAATTTTTATTATATATTGTCAATAAAACAAATAAGAATATTTTTAAACAACATATTTAACTTCAAATTCATTAATATAATCCAACAACAATGATTTTATTATTATTTTGAAACAATTATTTTCCCATTAGTAGTTTTTTTAAAAACACACACCATTTACAGTAAATTAGTTTTTAGTTTCAAAACTATTTAATTTGGAAACCAATGGATTGTTATATATACATGTGTAAATAATATTTTAATTATTCAGTTTCCATTTTCAGTCCCTCTATTCTAATGGCTAGGTGATAACAACCCCTTATAATTATAATATTACTATATATTATTTCTTCCTTATAAGTCAATCTTGTGTGAAACTTAAGATTATTGAGAATCCCATTTTCTAATATTGGGTATGATATCAGAAATTCAATCCCTTTAAGGTAAAATTAATATATAATTCATAAATAAAAAATATGAATCTGTCTTTTTCAAAAATTACCTAGGATGTTACATCATTCCCTTAATTTGGAAATTATGTCCATGCAATATTAAATTTGTTCATGGTAACTATGTTTTCACTTTTCAAATTTACATCATTGAAATCACACATCAGAAAAAGAGTCAATGAAACCTCCAATTAAAATAAATAATGTGAATTTGAAAGGTCAATTGAGATAACAAACACTATGGTTTCTTGTAAGAAAACATGGATACATAATAGATAACTAACCATCATGTTATGATGGAGACTCACAGAAAACATGGTTATGGGAATGTTAACAATCAATAAATGAAAAACTAGTTACAGATTAGCCAGTGATTGATTTCATCATAGAAAATGTAATCAGTTTTTTCTTTATTTAATACACGTTTTATAGTGTTTATGAATTATTTTACTATATATAATAAGAACACAATGATATGTACTTAATTGAAAAGTATGTCTCATTCAATAATAAAATTACACCAAAAAAGCATCTTTTCCCCAACTGATGAGTATTTATAAAGGATTTTTCCTTGCTTGGAACAATAGAATAAACATATATAGAATCACATACTTAAAAAAATAATAACATTCTATTCATCCTTTCAGGAAACATTCACCAAAACCAATCTACTTAGGGAAAGATTATTAAATTCTAAGAAAAGAATAAACCATTGCATGATGAAAAACAAATTTAGAGACCCATATTTAAATTTAATTCCCAAATCTTAGCAATGATATTTTGATAAAACATTTATTTTTAATTAATAAAAAATAATCCAAACTATATTTGAAACAATAAAACTTAGAATAATTTGATTACATAGTATTCCAAAATATTTATTAACATTTTTCTCTAAATTACATAAATTACACTTTATGTATCATTCTAAAATGTAATAAACATATTCACATATTCTCCATGGTTGGTTAATCGTTTATATAAATAACTCGATCCACTATAACTCCAAACTAAAATCATAATTTTTTCCATAATAAAATTCAACGATTATTCCTCAAATAAATTATCATTGTAATATATTATCCTTAGGAATATAGGTTTACAAAAATAGTTAACATCATCCCAAATAATATATATCACTTAATCCTCAAATCATATTCCAATACCCTAAATATCCATTTGATTAAATATATTTTCCAAAATGAAATTAGTGTTATTACATTAACATGATTAATTAAGATTATTAGGTTATACTAACCATGGACATCACATATGCTAATGGTAGGTAATTCAGCATTATTTCCCTTCGGTAGTGGGTTCAATCCCATAGCCTTCTCAGATATGACATGGTGTCACTAATCTCCATATTTGTTAATTTTCATAAAAAAAATAAATGTAAAATTTTAACCTTCAATTATTGTCTAATACATCTAAATTTTAACCCAACTCATAATGAAGTCACTATATTAACTCATGATGTTTTATAGAATTACATATTTTATTTAACCACTATAGGAATAAATAATAATATTTCCAAAAGAAAAAAAATCATACCATGATCTTGGTATCCACCAATTTTCATCATCAATCTATACATGTATATAGATGGTACAGCCATTGAAAAAATTATATATATGTTATTAAAAACACTTTTTTATTTATCCAAATACACCTTGTTAAACTTAGGTCATATAGGTGTTCATATAATTTTTTTTTTGAAATTATTCATGTTTGAAATATAATTTCAAAAAATTTATAAAAACTATATTTTCAAAACCCATTTGAACTGAGTCTGAATTGACACATTCCATCAATTATCCTTATAAAATTACAAAATTATGTGTTGAAAGACTATATTTTATAATAAAATATATATAAAGTGCACAGTCGTGTCCTTCATCATCATCTTTTTCAAAATCTTAACATGCTTCAAAATATTAAGATAAGCTGAAATTATCTAAAAATGCCTTTATAATATTTATATTTCTTAAAATTATGTGAATATTATGAAATTATTGTTTGATTAAAAGTAATCCATGGTCCGTAATGGAATCTAGGTATAGGGGAGATGCTTGAGATCTCATAAAATAGTATTCAAGTGAGTTTTATGTTTGAAAATGTTTTAGAATCGTCCCAATATGACTTTGCAATATTTATTATAAGAAAGTCATCAAGAATTGATAGGAATGTTATTATAAAATAAAACTTCTTCCATTTTTAAACTACCTTCTTTGATATGATAATGTAATAGACAAATGATTCAACAGAATGAAAATACGTAGAAACATAACATTTATTTAACCAAGACTCATAATACAAATTTTTTTTAAACCATTCATATAATACCAACTAGAAGGATGCAGACCTAACCACTACATAATGTTGAGTATATTCAAGAATTAACGTTAAAGAAATATTTTTAATTATATTTGTGGAGAATTAGTTCATTAATATTACATAAAAACTCAAATATAACGTTGTAGTCACTTATTATCATGATCACTTATTTCACAACATAAAAATCTCTAAAAGATTGTTTTTTTCATCATATAAATAATCATAAAAACCATCTTAAATTTATAATTTAACTTACCCATCCTTATACCCATTGGAAAAAATATTAAATAAATGGATGAGAACCAAAATATGAGAAAGAGATATAAAATAATGTATAAAATTCTTAGTCGATGAATATTTTAAACTCATGGAAGCACTTCCCTTAAATAAATCTTTCAATCCATAAAAGTTAAGTTCTTTAACATTCCACAGGAAATCATAAGATTCCTACAAAATGCCTTATCAATAATAAATCCTAATGTTTACTTGTGGAATCCAGGTCATACATACATTATAGATTTCATAGCTACATAGGGAGTAACCTTCATGGTCACATTTAGAGTACCCATCCAATTATATTCCTTAAATATCTTTAAAGAAACCATACTGGTTAGCCCCGTCTAATTATCCAATGGATTGGAAATCCATCATAGTCTCACTGGACCTCGATTTATAGAAAAAACACGGAAATAAAAAAACAATTACGTAGGTCTGAATCATAATCCCAACAACTAAATCGTGCATTAGTGAATAATACCTTTCCCAATTTGAAATAAAATTTCATTTCTACAATGAATCACACTAATAAATGAAAACAATTTTTAAATAAAAGTATAAAATCAAAAATGAAACAAAAGAAAATTAAATTCAAATTAATGTGATAATTTTGGATTATGATTTATATTTAAAAAATAAACATTGTTTTTTTAATAATAATCATTTATTGAAACAAAATTACAGTATTTAAAAGGAAGACTTATGAATCAAAATTTCCTTCAAAAATTTATTATTTTGAATGGAATTAATATTTCAAAACAATAAATTCCTTATAATTATATCCATCAAATCAATCTTTAATTATGGACATTAATGAGGATTATTTATAAGAATAAATCCATAAGACCTTTAAAATGATATCTTAGTTAAAGTGTATCTTGCCTTGAGTCTACCTCATCACCTAAATTCATTATATTCATTAATAATAATAATAGGTAATAATAATATTTAGTTAGAACCTTTTTCATGTTTTTTAATTATTTTATATCACATTTTACTAGGTCCTAATAATTATGAAATTATTTAAATTTATATTGGTTATTTTTTCGTTATTTGGTACTTCAGTCAAAAATAAAAATGGAAGGATTTCAATATTCTTTGTGGTCATATTTCTATAACCTCTATTGTACTTTTCATGTTATAATAATCAAATTTATTAATAATTTATACTTTTAAATCCAATTTTTAAATATCAATATAATAAATGAACGTCATTATAATCAAGGAGATGGTTAGTCGTACTTACTCATGAGTAACATTTACATATTTAATTGATCCTTATTTAAATAAGTTAATTTTTATTAAAATTTCAAAATTATAATAATTTTATTAATCTAATAATAATAATTTTAATATAGTTATATATGTCAAACATGTTATGTGGTGAATGAAAATGATTCAAATAACTTCGTAGAGGTGATAGTTCACACGTACAAATGAAAAATGTTTTCATTTATATGTGCATAGAAATTATGAAAATAGTTTATATATTATAATATGCTATTGATAAATATGTCATTAGTATAAAATATAATCATCAATTCTAACATTATTACCAGTTTTGAGAGATGGTAATGAAAAATTTACTATATCAATTCTCGAGGCGGTAGTCCGTCGTACGTGCGAATGAAACATACATTTCACATTTGATGAAATTGGATATGGATTTATGATATGATATTATAATAATATCATCATAGAATATTTATGATATTTTAATTACAATATCATCATGATTGTAGTATAACGACCCATACTTTACATACATTGAAATTACATAATAGTGGAATCATAGTTATTACAACATATAACAAAACCATGAAAGGACCGTATATGTATAGTGTATTTAGAAACTAGGAAACATAAACAACTGGTTCATAAAGTCAACTACATTGTCTCCCATCTATTTCATCATATCTAGAGTCCCTTTATGGCATATCCTACTTAATAACCTTCTTCCTAACCTAGGGAATGAAAACATACAAATTGTTGAGCTCAAATGCTCAGTAAGGGTAAACAAAAGAAATATCAATCACATCATATTCATAAGAACATAACATTTTTGTAATATTAACCTGCAAAAAAAATCATAATTTCATAACATGGGATAAATAATTTTAGTGAAATGTAATCCCAATAATCATAATTTAAAACATGAAAATTTTTGTCATGCACAGATAATCATATAGAATCATTTCTGAGTAGTCATGACTCATTGCCAAGACTATCTTAGCTGGAAAAGTCCATTTCTGAACCGAGTTCACTCCCCGTTTCAGTCATTTTCACTGAACCGGTTTAACATACCGATCTAGCCATGTATATCTCATGAGATATAAATCATTACCCAATGAATTAGAGGTATATATAGGTCCCACCCATCTCATAATGATACAATTCTTATGTGTGCCAGAAGATCATAAATCATACATCATAGCAAAACCCATGTAATAAAAATGGGATTCTTAAACATCATTCCATAATAACATAAAGTATATAAGATAAAAGGACTTAATAATTACATCATATAATAATCAAATCAATGTAAAAATAGGGATATAAACAGAACCCTATATTATCTTAGATGGAAAATAATTTTGATAAAACACATGAACTCCATTCTTGAGGAAAATATCCTTTCTACTTCAAAAACATTTTCCTTTCTTAACATGTCATATAATTTTAAACTCAAAGAAGTTGATTAAAAATAAATATGAAAAATTGTAAATGAATCGTCATGGAAATAATTTTCTAAAAATCCATTCATGCTGTCTACGTAAAAATAGAATTCTTCTCGTACTTTGACCAGAAAAGTAAAAAAAGTACCTCGTACGAAAAACGAAAAAAGATTCCATTCATTTATTTTAATAAAAACTCACCAAAGGGTAAAATTGGAATTAAAAAATTGTAGGAGGATATAAATAATACTACATATTGAAGAAACATGGATGTGGATGATAAATATTTCCCAGTAATTTCTGAAGTAAAAATAATCTCGGATAAAAATTGATAATGAGTGATTTTCCCTTCCTTAGGTCCGATTTTATTTGTAAGTGTCTTAACCTCCTGTATAATGATTTAAATAATGACATTGAATTATTCTAGAATCATAATTATTGTAATGATATCATATATGGTCATTTTCTTAACTTCTTATCAGTAATATTTCATTGTTACTTGTTATTCGGGTGTTTATTACTTTTTGTTCTTATGCGTGTTTTGTCGAATAATTTATTATTATTATTTTTTGGTTATAGATACCTCATTTAAATAATGGTATTAGTGTAATATATATCTTATTTATTCATTCAATTCATTTATATAATAATTATGCAATGAAGATCATGTAGAACGAGTCGCATCACATCGTGGAGATGGTATTCAGTACATACGGAGGAGCGATTATATCATTCCCATGATTGTGGAATTGTATTGGAGTGTATGTATACTATTTCAGATTCAATATAACATTAAAATAATAATATATAGTTATTATTTACACCATTATACCCATATATTTAAGGTGGTGGTGGAACATAGCTTACACCACAGCGTGGAGACGGTATTCCGTACGTACGCACGCGCGGTGATTTATTTTTCCGTAGGATGGATGGATAGTGAAATAGGTTTTTTTCATAAATATAATAACATATAATTATATGAGTGATACATATTTTATTACTTCATAATGAAACAACTAAATAAGAATAAGTAGAAGAATAAATAATGTTGAAAGAATTGGTAACAGACATTACCTCTTCTTTGAAGTGCCTCTTCTTAATCTCTTCTTAGGGCACTAAAGATGGTCTTTTAAGAAAACCAAGACCTCTAGGATGTTTCTAGAGAAGTGTAGAAGAGAACTTGGCAGGGTTTGGCCGATCTTGAAGGCTCAATGTGGTGTGAGGAAGAGAGAGAGGAGGTTCCCTTTTATAAGGGAGGAGAGAGGCACCTTTGGAAAAAACAAAAACATTTATTTTATTATAAATTCATATTCAGTTTTTAATAGCTCCAAATTGATTTATTTCAAAGATAAGGTCTGAAGGGTTGATATTCGCTCATCCAATATAATTTTTAGAGGTTTAGGTTTCTATTTAAACCTTATCATTTAGATTTAACTTTATGTTAAATAATTTTACTTTTACCGTGTCTTCTTGTTTTCATACACTATAAGGTTAATAAACTTACTATATGAAGCCAAAAGAATCCCAAGTTGTTTATTATTAATATATATAACCTTATATAAGTCATGTTTTTGTACCTTAGATTTTTAGGAATTAAATACCAATTAATAATATAATATTTTTTTTTAAAAACCTATTTTATGTCAATTTTGACACTATTTGGTAATTGATTTTTGTGATAATCATAACAGAATTATTAGTTCTAAAAAAGTTAATTAAATCAATACTAACATGAAATATTAACCTAAAAAATTATTTTAATTCATAAAAAGTCTCAAATTACATTTATTTGGGTATTTATAACATCAATTATTTTAATATTTCATTAATAATATAATTACTGCATCATTATTGTGTCATAAATAAATTAAATTATTTAATGTCTAAAAATTATAAATAAAATAAAATTATGTATGAAATCATTTTATATTTTTAATGAATATTTATAGTCGAATTTATCTTCTGTATAACCCTATATGAAAAATGTTTTAGTTATTAAACACTGATTCTAACTATTTAAACTGTTCTCTAAATAAAATAATATTAAATGTCCTAATCTAATCCATGTGAGCCTAAATAGTCATATTTTATTACTAAGGTTGTTTTTGATCGAATTTAACTTTTGCAATAGAATTAGGACTTGTGTTAGGGTAATAATAATATCATTTTTACCATTATTTACCCAAATTATTTTTAACCGTGGCAAAAAAAATAAAAACATACTATTCACCAAAAATTATTTTAATCTCATTGAACCAAATTTTAGTCCTAGATATTAACTGTGTCTCTCAGATTTTAGAAATACCACTCACAGAAGTAGTAAAATTATGTTTAATGTAAATTTGCAAATTCTCCTAGGAAGTGGGTAAAAGACGGTGAAAAATTCAATAAAATTTTTATATACCTAAAATTATTATAAAATGAATCCAATGATTTAATTTGAACATATGTATGTGTTATGTATCTATTTTGAGCTAAAATAAATTTAAATAATATAAATAATTATTTAAATAAAATGTCGGTTTTTAAATAGTTCCCAGTGTTTTCACTATTCATCAAAAATTGATAGTTTATAGAAAAATACCAAAATTTCACCCCAGGATAATATCGATATTCTGAATCGAAAAATGAAGTCCATTTTGAATGATAAAATTTACCAAATTTCAAAAAGTGGGTATTACTATTCATAATGGCTTGTTTTCATAATATTTTAATAGCATATCGTTGTTTAGTGAAACTCGGTATTGCATACAACGCAAGCTATACAGTTGTGTATAAAGCAATCCAAGCTAGTGTTGTGTGTAGTGTACGATTCCTTTGATGATGTATATAACATAAAAACAATGTATTTCTCATAAAAATCTCGGGGGTTACATCCTAAACCCCTTAAAATGAATTTCGCCCATGAAATTCGTCACTTGGTAACAAATAGATGAGGATACCTCTCCATCATCATATCCTCAAGCTCCCATGTAGCTTATTCTAATTGTTGATTCCTCCATAAAACTTTCACCATGCGAGTGGTCTTGTTCTGTAGGAATTTTTCGCTACTATCCAGAATCTCTATCGGTTGTTCTTTATAAAAACGACCTTGCTCCAGCGGGACAACATATGAGTTGAGTACATGTGAAGGATCGGGTTTGTACATTCTCGGGAGAGATACATGGAACACATCGTGAACTTGATAGAGATTCAGTGGAAGCGCCAATCGGTAAGCTATCTTCCCAACACGATCTAGTATTTTGAAAGGACCGATATACCTAGGGCTCAACATTCCCTTCTTTCCAAATCTCATTATTCTGTTCAATGGAGTTATTCATAAGAACACTTTATCACCCACTTCAAACTCTAGGTATTTTCATCAATTATCGGCATAAATGTTTTGTCGAATCTGAGCTTGTCTTAGGTGTTGTTGAATAGATCTGACCTTTTTTACCATCTCATCAACAATATCAGGTCCTAATAGCTTTTTTTCCCCAACTTCAACCCAGCAAGTTGGAGTTTGGAGTTTCATTCCATAGAGAGATTCATAAGGAGCCATCTGAATACTGGAGTGAAAGCTATTATTATAAGAAAATTCCACCAAAGGTATATGTCGATCCCAACAACCTTTGAAATCCATAGAGCAAGCTCTTATCATATCTTCTAGAGTTTGAATTGTTCTCTCAGACTGGTCGTCTGTCTGAGGATGATAAGCAGTGCTGAATCTAAACTTTGTATCTAGAGTATGCTGAAGACTTCGCCAAAACTTTGAGGTAATCCTCAGATCTCGATCAGATATAATGTAAAGTGGTACTCCTTGAAATCTTACCACTTCCTTTACTTATATCCTAGCAAGGTGATCCAGAGAGAAATCCTCTCTAATAGAAATGAAGTGTGCAGACTTTGTAAGACGATCAACTATGACCCAGATAACATTATTGCCTTTGGATGTTTTAGGAAGTCCAGTGACAAAGTCCATAGTGATGTTTTCTTCTTTTTAATTGTGTATGTGTAATGGTTGTAACATCCCCTTAGACTTCTATCTCTCATCTTTAACTTGCTTACAAACCAAGAATCGAGAGACATATTCAGCAACATCCCTTTTCATACCATCCCACCAGAAGTACACTTTCTGGTCTCTATACATCTTCATGCTTCCAGGATGAATAGAGAATAAAGAACTATGAGCCTCATCCAACAACTCCTTCTTTAATTCTGGGATGGGACGAACACAATCCCGACTCCTAAACTTTATTATCCAATCATAATCAAGGTAAAATTCAGGAACATTTCTCACCTTCTTTTGTAAATCTACATATTATATATGTGCCTCTTTAATCTTCACATGTATAGATGGTTGAACATTCATTTGAGAAAGATAAGATTTCCCCCCCTTCCATTATAATTCCAAGATCCATCCTTCATAAATCTATTAATGTTGGATCTTTTGTGATCCTCGTCATGGATATGCTAGCATTGTCTTGTCAACTTAATGCGTCTGCCACCTTTTTTGCTTTCCCATGGTGGTAATGAATTGAGAAGTCGTAATCCTTAATCAACTCTAACTATCTTCTTTGGAGCATATTCATCCTCTTTTGTGTTAAAATATACTTTAAACTTTTATGATCATTATAAATATCACACCTTTCTCCATACAGATAATGCCTCCAAATCATTAATTCAAATATTTCCGCAGCTAACTCCAAATCAAGAGTTTGGGTAATCTTGCTCATTGATATTCATCTTTTTTGAGGCATAAGATATCACCATATCATTTTTCATAAGAACACACCCCATACCCTTTTTGGATGCATCACTGTAGATCAAAAACCTTTTTCCACTACAAGGAAGTGTGAGTACAGGTGCAATGGATAACCTTATTTTCATCTCCTTGAAATTATCTTCACATTCCTCCATCCACACGAACTTAACTACTTTTCGAGTCAACCTGGTGAGTGGATTAGATAATCATGAAAAATATTTCACAAAACTTCAATAATATCCAGCCAAACCAAGAAGAATTCGGATCTCAGTTACTGTTGTTGGACTTGACCATCTTTCAATATCATCTGTTTTTGCTGGATCCACAGATATCACCTCTTTTGAGATTATGTGACCCAAAAATGCAAATTTTTGAAGCCAAAATTCCCACTTGGTAAATTTTGCATAAAGCTTCTCCTTTCTCAGGTTCTTCAATACAATTCTCAAGTTATATTCATGTTCTTACTTGATGTTTTAATAGAAAAGAATATATTCTATAAAGACTACCACAAACTGATCAAGATTGTCTCAAAAGACTCTATTCATCAGATCCATGATGATATCAGGGGCATTATTAAGACCAAATGGCATCACTATAAATTCACAGTGTCCATACCTTGTACGAATGTCGCCTTTGGTATATACTCCCTTTTGACCCTTAATTGATGTTACCGTGAACGAAGATCAATCCTGGAAAAGTATTGAGCTCCGCATAGTTGGTCAAATAATTCATCAATGTGTGGGAGATGATATTTTTTCTTGATAGTGATCTTTTTATGTTCTCGATAATCAATGTAGAGTCTCATTGATTCATGTTTCTTCATAATAAACAAAATAGGTGCTCCCCAAGGTGACACACTAGGGCATATGAATCCCTTATCAAGATTATCTTGGAGTGGCTTCTTAAATTCCTACAACTCAATTGGATCCATTCTATATGGTATCATTGAAATAGAAAAGAACCCGGTATGAGTTCTATTGAAAACACAACTTCACGATTTCATGGAAGACCCAGCTATTACTCTGGAAATACATCATCAAACTCTCGTAAAATGGGCATATTCTCAATCGTGAGTTCATCTCTGACCATTTGTGATAAATAACCTTTATTTAATGGAATCATGACCAATAAGATGGAAGAATTTCCACTTGAAGGTTATGTTCGTCCTTGCATCGATAGACGATCATAGATTGTTCTAGAATATGAAATGTGACTTCCCTTCTTTGGAAATTGATATGAGATCCATATAAAGAAATACAATCCATGCCAACAATCACATCAAATTCCACTATAGTAAGGATCACAGGATTTGCAGGAAGCACATTCCCAATAACTTGAATCGGAAAATAATTTTAAACATTTGATGCAACCGTTGTTCCATTAGGAGTTGTCACAACCAACTCAACATCTAATTGATGAGGTAATATGCTGATACCATTAGAAAATTCATTAGAAATAAAATATAGGGTGGATCCAGAATCAAATAAAAAATTTCTACATTAGAGTGGATGTTAAGTGTACCTCTCACCACTTCTTTGTCGTACTTTACATCGCCGATAGTAATTGCATGTGACTTTCCTTTGTCTTTGGCGTTAAGTGTTTGTTAACGTCGATCATCATAATCAACCCTTGGATTTGGGCATTGATTGGAATAATTCCCCCTCTCCTTGCACTTGAATCATTGAAGTGTAGAAGGTGCATTCTGTGTATCCCTTGCATTGTTTGCATCATTAGACATCTTCTTCCCATTATTTCAACCTTCAACTACCTGATGGCCTTATTTTCTAAAAATATAACATTTTTCGTTCCCATTAAGACCATTTCCTCCATGTTTCATTCCACACATTGAGCATAAGGGAAAACTCATATTCATTTCATTGTGCTCTTTAGATTTTCCTTTGAATTCCATTTTCCTCTTCTTATCAAAACCATATAAATGCTGGGTTACTCCAATATCCATCTCAACCTTGAGAGCACATCGAATGATTTCCTCATAGCTATTGAAGTCTCTTGTGGATAAATCCCTTTGAAGACATGGTTTTAAGCCACTAAATAATCGATCGATCTTACTATCAAGTGGGATAATAATCCCGGAAGCATACCTTGCATGTCTTGTAAAATTTGCTTCGTAGGTACCAACATGTTCATCATCATTTTCCTTTAGTTCAAGAAACTCTTTCTCCATCTTTGTTCAAAGAATACGAGAGAAGTAATTATTGTAAAATAATTTCATGAACTCATCCCATTCCATGGAATCAATTTCAGCTCTTGGCCTCGTATTCTTGATAAGATTCCACCATTGATCATCTTCATCTTCCAAACGATATACTTTTAAAATGACATTATCATGTTCAGAACATTAATGAAATGAAAATATCTTTTCAGTGGTACTGATCCATTGTTCAGCCACTAATGGATTAGTAGACCCGCTGAATAAGGGTGGATGTTGCCTCATGAAGGATTCAACATAATGTTGCTCTTTCTATTGCTCATTTGGAAGTCCTGCGTGATTCATAGCTTGAGAAAGTTCTGTGAGCATGGCTACAAGATTTTTCATTCCATCTCCCATAATATTTGGTTTCTCAGGGGGACAATCATTACATTTCCCGTCTCATTCCGCGTTAACACGGTTCCGTCGGGTTCATGCCATTGACTAAAACCATGAAGAATAGTGTGAGAAACACTAATTATAATAGGAAAACCACATAATCAAGAATAAAATTTCACACTAAAGCTATTATATTAGGTATTTCATGGCCATTTATAAATACTAAGATTGTGTTCTATTCTTAGAAATATCCTTAGAGTTCTTACTATGGCGTTCACATCATAGTTTCCAATAGTGGACTATACCTTTCCTCTGATACCAACTATAACGACCCATACTTTACATACATTGTTATTACATTAGAGTTGACGCATACTTATTAAACATATAAAAAAACCAAGAAAGGACTGTATAGGTATAATGTCTTTCGAAACTGGGAATCATAAACAGCTGGTTCATAAAATCAACTACATTGTCTCTCATTTATTTCATCATATCTAGAGTCCCTTTTTGGCATATCCTACTTAATATACTTCTTCCTGGCCTGGGAAAGAAAGCATTCAAAATGGTGAGCTCAAATGCTCATTAAGGTTAAACAAAAGAAATATCAATCACATCATATTCATAATAAAATTACATTTTGGTAATCGTAACCTGCAAACGAAATCATAATTTCATAACATGGGATAAATCATAGTAGTGAAATGTAATCCCAATAATCATAACATAAAACATGAAAATTTTTGGCATACACACATAATAATAGAGAATCATTTCTTAGTAGTCAAGACTCATTGCCAAGACTATCTTATCTGACAAAGTCCATTTCTGAACCGAGTTCACTCGTCGTTTCATTCCAGTTTCACTGAACCGGTTTAACCTGCCATTCCAGCCATGTCTATATCATGAGATATAAATCTTTACCCAATGCATTGGAGGGAGATATAGGTCCAACCCATCTCATAATGATACCATTCTTATGTGTTCCACAAAATCATAAATCATAAATCATAGCATAACCTATTTAATAAAAATGTGATTCTTAAATATCATGGCATAATTACATAAACAATTTAAAATAAAAGGACTTCATAATTACATCATAACATAATTAAATCAACGTAAAAATAGGGATAGAAACATAACCCTATATTATCTTAGATGGAAAATAATTTTGATAAAACACCGGAACTCCATTCTTGAGGAAAATATCCTTTCCACTTTAAAAACATTTTCCCTTCTTCACATGTCATATAATTTTAAACTAAAAAAAGTTGATTAAAAATAAACATGAAAACATGTAAAGGAATCTTCATGGAAATAATGTTCTAAAAATCCATTCATGCCGTATAAGTTAAAAAAACATTCTTCTTTTACTTTGGCCGGAAAAGTCATAAAAGTACCACATACGAAAAACAACAAAAGATTCCTTTCATATGTTTTACTATAAACTCACCAAAGGTTAAAATTGGAATTAAAAAATTGTTTTAGGATAGAAATAATATTACATATTGATGAAACATGGATGTGGAGGATAAATATTTCCCAGTAATTTCTGATGTAAAAACAATATCGGATAAAAATTGAGATTGCGAGATTTTCCCTTACCATAGGTCCAATTTGCTTTGTAAGTGTCTGAACCTCCTGTATAATGATTTAAATAATGTCATTGAATTATTCCAGAATCATAATTATTGTTATGATATCATATATGGTCATATTTTTAGCTTCTTATTAATAATATTTCATTGATACTTGTTATTCGGGTGTTTATTGCTTTTTGTTCTTATGCGTGTTTTGTAGAATAAATTTTTATTCATCTTTTTAGGTTATAGATACTTCATTTCCAGAATGTAATTAGTTTAATATATATCATATTTATTCATTAAATGAATTTATATAATCATTATGAAATGAAGATCATGTAGAACGAGTCGCATCACATTGGGGAGACGATATTCCATACGTACGCACGATCGATGATATTGTTCCCATGATAGTGGAATTGTATTGGAGTGTATGTATACTATTTTAGAATCAATATCACTTTACAATAATCATATATAGTTATTATTTAAACCATTATACCCATCCAAGTAAGGAGGTGGTGGAAAATATCTTACACCACGGCGTGGAGACGGTATTCCGTACGTACGCACATGCGGTGATTTCATTTTCCGTGGGATGGATAGATGGTGAAATATGGTTTTTTTCATACTTATAATAACATATAAGTATATGAGAGATACTGATGTTATTACTTAATAATGAAACAACTAAATAAGAAGAAGTAGAATAAGAAATAATGTTTAAAGAATCGGTAACAGACATTACCTCTTCTTTGAAGCACCTCTTCTTAACCTCCACTAAGGGCACTAAATATGGTCTTCGAAGAAGACCAGTCCCTCTAGGATGTTTATAGGGAAGTGGATAAGATAAATTGGCAGTTTTTGGCCGATCTTGGAGGATCAAAGTGGTGTGAGGAAGAGAGGGAGGAGGTGCCCTTTTACAAGGGAGGAGAGGGGCACCTTTGGAAACACAAAAAATATTATTTTATTATAAAGTCATATTCGGTTTTTAATATCTCCAAGTTGATTTATTTCGAAGATAAAGTTTGGATGGGTCGAAATTCTCTCATCAAATAGAATATAGACAAGTTTAGGTTTCTATTTTAACCATATCATTTAGACTTAACTTTAAGTTAAATAATTTTACGTTTACCGTGTCTTCTTGTTTTCTTACACTATAAGGATTATAAACATACTATAACAAGACAAACGAACAAAAAGTTGTTTATTATTAATATATATAACCTTATCTAAGTCATTTTTCCGATCCTTATATTTTTAGGAATAAAACAACATTTTGTAATATAATATTTGTTTTAAAAAACTATTTTATATCAATTTTGACACTATTTGGTAATTGATTTTTGTGAAAATCATAACAGAATTATTAGTTAGAAAAAAGTTAATTACATCAATACTAAAATGTAATATTAACATAGAGTATTATTTTAATTCATAAAAAGTCTGAAATTATATTTATTTGTGTATTTATAACATCAATTATGTTAATATTTTATTAATAATATAATTACTCCATCATCATTGTGTCATAAATAATTAAATTATTTAATGTCTTAAAATTATAAATAAAATACCATTATGTATTAAATCTCTTTACCTTTCTAATTAATATTTATAGAATTTTATATCTTATCTATAACCATATATTAAAAAAAAATTAGTTATTAAACTTTGATTTTAACTATTTTAACTATTCTTTAAATAAAATAATATTAAATGTCCTAATCTAATCCAAGTGGGCCTAAATGGTCATATTTTATTATAATGTTGTTTTTATTTGAATTATACTTAACCAATAGAATTAGGTCATGTTTTACTGTAATAATAATATCATTTTTACCCTATATGCCCTATTTACTTTTAACGGTGGTAAAAAAATAAAATGTTACACTTCACCAAAAATTATTTTCATCTCATTGAACCAAATTTTAGTCTTTGATATTAACCGTGTCTCTAAATTTTTTGAAATTCCACACACAGATGCGGTAAAATTATGTTTTATGTAAATTTCAAAACTCTCCTAGGAGGTGGGTAAAAGACGGTGAAAATTTATATAAAATTTTTATATATATAAAATTATTATGAAATGGATCCAATGAATTAATTTGAATTTATATTAGTGTTATGTATCAATTTTGACCTAAAATAAATTTACATAAAATTTATTATTATTTAAATAAAAATTCGGTTATTAAATAGTAACCTAGTGTTTTCACAATTCATCAAAAATTGAATGTTTATAGAAAAATACCAATATTTCACCCTAGGCTAATTTCGATATTTGAATCCAAAAATGAACTCCATTTTCAATGATAAAATTTAAAAAAATTCAAAAATTGGGAATTATTATTCATAACAGCTAGTTTTAATAATATTTTAATAGCATTTCGTTTATTAGTGAAACTTTGTATTGCATAAAACACAAGCTATCGAGGAAGGTCGTGGTAGCGTATAAAGAATGCCAAGATAGGGTTGTGTGTAGTGAAAGATTCCTTTGATGATGTATATAACATAAAAAGAAAATACTTCTCATAAAAATCTCAGGTTTTACATGAAGGATATCATAGGGAACTATAATAAGAAATAAAATATAAAAACATAATTAAAAAATTATATTTATTTCGGATGCTCACATTTCATAAAACCATAAAAATTCTAAGAAGGGTGTTAATCAACAAATAATGCCTAAATATTGGGTGGAGGGAATATGATAAGTTTTTGGGGGTGATATTTTACAAATCCAAAATGTTTTTGAAGTGTATGGATAAGATAAGTTGAGTTCCTTTTAAATGAGAGTGGACAAGAACTAAGAGAATTATTAAAATAATTGCATTAATATAAATTAATTTTATATTTAAAATTAGTAAATATAAATCTAGTTAAAATATTAGATATGTATGGATCTAAAAATAATCTTCCAATGAATTTTAGACATTTTTTGTACTTTATAATCCATAACTTTTTCTTTTTACTCCTTAAACTCTTTGCATTTTATGAAGTAATTAACAATTTGAATGACAGAATAATTACAATAACATTTCTAATGTCCAATGAATTATTCATTAATGAAATTTCTAGATGTATATAAAACTTTTGGACGAATATTTAATATTTTATGAATTTTATATAATTTAATAAAATATACTATATTGTAATACTATAAATTATATCAATTTTGATACTATTCATTACATGGTTTCTTAAAAAATCATAATAGCAAGAGTCCTTCGAACTAAATAAATTAAATCATTTATAACAAGTCAAATTCATCCCAAAAATTAAGGGATGGTATTAAATATTTCAGATTAATTTTATTTTAATATTTTTAATATCATTTATTTGATTCTACAATAAATAAATCTGTTACTACATAAACATTATTTAGTAATTAAAGTTAGTTAATTTTTTCCTAAAAATTATAAATAAAATTTCATGGCGAAAGAAATATTCATAACTTTCTAATAAATATATATAGTCGAATATATCATTTATTATTCCCGGAAATAAAATTGTTTCACTAATAAGATACTTATTTGTGACATCATCATTTTTTACGTTAAATAAAATGTTTTTAACGTCATAATGACACTCAAGATCATTTCAAATGCAACCACTATGGAAAATGTATAGTCTTGATCGATAATAACTCTTCTAATGTAATTTAGACATGTTTTGGGAAGTTTTAATTTATTATAAATTTATTTTTACGTTTAATTACCCGATTAACCTGTAAATGTGGTAAGTAAAATATTAAATTTACTATTCATAGAAAAATATTTTTGTCCTGTTAGATACAATTTTTCATACTGATTAAAAACATGTATGTCCATTTTTGTAAAATTAAATACAGATATCATTATATGAATAATTTAAAAATTACTCTTGTGGATTGAATTAAGGGAAAAATACTAAAAGCATATCATTGAAAAGTTTACGTAGTTATTATATCTAGTTTCAATTTAAAATTGATTCTAATGACCTATATAGGATTAAATGAGAAAAAATATTTAATTTCACTATAGAAAAAAATAAATTTGTTGCCTAACTGTATAAAAAAATAATAATAAAATTCATTTTGGATTAAAATATAATATTTTTAACAATTAATTAAAAATTGAATATTATAAAAAACTGAATATTTAAACCCAAGTATATTTTTATTTTCTGCTTCCAAAAAAGATTACTAATTTTTCATATAAATTTTATTATAGTGGAGAAATACTGAAATTTAAATTTTTCACCAGTAAATAGTTCTAAAAATGTCTTTTTTAAGAAATAATCCATCTATGAATTATATCGATTATTTTTCTTATATCATGTATAAAAAAAATATTAGGTTAATTTTAAGAATAATATGGAATTTATATCTTATTAATATAATATAAAAATTGTTAATTTATTATTTTATTAACAAAAATATTATCACCAAAATATTTTTTTACTAAAAATAGTTCCTTTACATTCAATTGGTATTTAGTTTCATTTCAAGTTCTATTTTAAAGTAATGAACCATTATATAAACTTATGTGAGCCATATTTTAGTAATATAGTCAACATTGTTCATTACCTCCATTATAGTGGCTAGGAGACAACTACAACTTAAGAGTATAATATTATAATATATTATTTTTTTAAAATAAAATGCAGTCATGCATGCAATGTATGATTTCAGAGAAACCCATTGTTGAACGTCTCATACGCTATCGAAAAAAGATTCCATTTATATAAAATACAATAAAACTAATAAATATTGAAAAATATAAAATCATATAATTTTATAATCACCTTTCATTGGCTATAACCAATGCTCACAAAGTAATAAAAAAATTCATATTTAGAAACAACACAAAATTATAGGATCATTTCCATGATTTCTAAATAATCACACGTTCTTTAAAACCTATGTAACCCAGTGTTTAATATAGTTCATTCAGGTTCATCATCTATCTAAATCCTTCATAAATAAATCGAAAATAAAATGTTATTTAGCCTTATAATATCCCTTATTTTGTTATACTAGGTGTTGAGTAATAAAACACTAAACAAAAACCAAATTTATGTTTTTGATATACTGACCTATAATTTTACGTATTATTACCCCTAGATTATTCAATACCAAATAATCGTCAACACGTAGTATGAATATATGGATTTAATTCGAGGAATCCCATATTTATTCTTCGTTTCCATAATATAAGTATATTATCATGTACATCCAATCATCTATATGGATTTCAAAAAAGTATTATAATTAGACTATTAAATGATTTAATAAAACCTACATGGATATAAACTATAGTGACACATAATTTTCAATCATTAATGTTGCATGATATTTGGTGAAAATTCAAAATATAATAATATGATCCATGTAATAAATTTATAAATATAGTTTAATAGTTAATAAAGATACATTTTAAACATTATTATAAGGGAATGATATCATCTAGAACTATGTTCATCATAACATGATCCGTTATTAAGGATATCATACATAATCCCATTCTTTACTATATATTGAATTTAAATAAAAAAATTCATAAGAAATGATAATTAAGTATAAAAAGGTAAGTATTACTGATTACTAATATATAGCTTGAACATAATTTCATGATAACATGAGGATAAATATTAAACTGTAAAAATTATGATTTTATGATATATTTCATTACCAATATTTTTATTTGATAGCTTGCGAGACAAACATCCTAGTGTATATATGAACACAATTTCAATATTACATTATCAACAAGACGATAAATAGTATGGTATAAATTCGAAGAAATTTTAAAAATTATATTGTTTAAATACGTATTCAATTAAATTTTTCATTATTATATCATAAAAATTTAAAATAATAATCATTTTAATGTAAAATAAAATGATTTTATAAAAAAGTATTTTATTAGAACAATGCGTTTTTATATTAATAAATTAAATTATACACTTCTAGTGCATACTTTTAATAAAATTACATATATTATTTTTTCAGAAATAATATATTACAAATTTTATAACATTTATTTCCAGTAATGGAATATTAATACATTAATTTCTATAGTTAAGTCATTTATTTTCGAACCAACAATTGTCATGATATTTGGTAAACATATTATCAAAATAATTTCAACATATTTTTGAAATGTATTAATGATTTTATATCATTTTTGAAATCAACTTCTCAAAATTTCCATGGAGTGGATATATAATATGATTTTTTGTAATTAATATTTTAATTAATATTGAGGGATGATTCATTTTTAAAAATATCATTTAACTTCAATAATTAAAAATACTATATTATGTAAATAAATTGTATTCAAATTAGTATAACTTCAGCTAAATTATTATTAATCCAATTCGGGCCATTATATTCAACATTATGTTCAATTTTCAAATAAATTATTTTTATACATAAATAAATTCATTATAAAATTACTTTTCACTATTTTTATGAGAGGATTTTAAAATTATAATCTACCAAAAATGTGAATTTAATGGGAAAAATTGGTTACACATCTCAAAAAATCATAAATTTAATTAATAAATTTGGTGACAATATTTTTGTTGACATAAATATTACATAAAAATATAAAATTTATATTACTTTTTTAAGGACCAAAATAGCTTATTGGGGCGGGGGTTACCTGAATACAAAAATTTCAAAATGACATAGAATTTGTATTATTTCATTTTTACGGAAATATTTCAACTATATCTATGAAAATCCATGTATTTAATACCCATAATTTTAGGATCTATAAAACCAATGCACATTTAGTACCACATTTATAATCAAGAATCACAGTTTCATTGTATGATTCAGTATATAGAACATCATTATGTCCCATAGATAGAACTACATTGTTTAAAATATCCATAAAAGAATTCTAAAATTGCAAATCATTTAAAATAACTATGGATACACTGGGGACATACATAAGAACGGGTACGATATAAATCCCTATAAAAGAATATAAAATTAATAAAATGAATAAATTATTACAAGAAATTAATTGTTAATTACAGTTTAACATAAAAGGGATGACAATAATAATTTTCAAAAAATTGACATGATACAGCATGATATCCTAAAGCGAATATGGGAATATGGAAACAACATTAAACATTAAATCACAATCACATGTAAATGATTTCAACCAAGAAACATAATATGGTACAAAATGTCATAAAATGTATTAATTTCACTCCTTCATCCTATACATGAAATCTCATTAGATGAAAAATTATTTAATTGAATGTTGAATTATATAATTTTATGGGCCCTCATCACATTAATACCGTGTACTATCATAAGTATTCTACATAGACTATTCATTATAGTATATATCTCAACACATTAAATAAAAAAATTTAGGTGTATGTAATATATATATGGATGTCACATATCAATGTCAAATAAGTATGTATAGTTTAGTTCTCTAATGATTAAATTGAGATGGTATTCACAAAAAAAATCTTGAAAAAATCACGATAAAATTTGCTCGGTGTAATGGGCATACATAATGAATCATTGTAGTGATTAAATAAAATGAATGGGGTATCTCATCACTGGGAATTCATATGTTTCACAATAGGGATATGTGATAATCTTATTATAGAGTAGAAGGTTATGCGATGTAGCTTCTCGGAGCACTCCCATAGAGTTAGGGTTTACGCCACCATCATTCTCCAGCACTACTGCCTCTGGATTCTCTTCTCGACTCCCTCACGCGACGCATTGTTCTGCTCTCTATATCTGCGGGACCAGATGACGGTGACCGCACTATGCTTCATTCGGCATCACCCTTACATGTGTGCTATGACGTCCTGCGTTGTTGATCTGTCAGGGATCTCTCTGGTGATGTCGACCCCATTTGATCCCGACAGTTAGAATCCCGACTCTAATCCCCAAGACTCTTCCCCGAGGTGGTTGTTCTCCGCTGACCATTCCTCCCCTTGATCCCACCACCACTAGGCTGACGTCGTTGTGCACCCTCAAAGTGGGTGCGCACGATGTCTCCCATGGAAGCGATGTCGCAAGCTCATTTCCTTGTTCGTTGTTCAGATCCGTCCGGTTTCGGTCACGATTGTAATTTTTTCTGCAGGTCAGCCTTTTCTAGACATGTTATAATCATGGGTGTTTGTTCTCTACTGATTCGATTCCCGATTGGCTCTTCTATTGTGTAGGATAATCTCCTAGTGTTTATGTGGGTTGTCGTGATGGGGGACGCACGTAGGTGCTTTAATAGACGTCTGCGGTTCAACCTGAGACCAGTTTCTATCTACTGCATATGTCGATGAGTATTTCACCTTCATGGTTTTGCATTTCCTTGGTTCCCTCTACTATTGCATCATGCTCCATCTAGCACGACCTAAATTTGATTCAGTTTGACGGATTTCAATATTCATTTGATTGTGAAGGTGGTCATGGTTTGGATTAAACTTTCCAGTGCTCTTTTGTTGGGTGGATCAAGTCTTGGACAAGGTTATTTGTCCATCCCACAAATGGATTGTGCTGTTAAGCTGGTTCTCACTTTTCCTTAACTGGTTTTTGTTATTTTCATTTGGTTTTCTTTCGGGCAGGTATGTACATGGACATAGTTACAAACCCAACCTGTATATGGGTTTCATTTCATGTTATGTTCTCACTAAACAAAAAAGTGACTTATTTTATAAATCAAAAAAGGTTCATGGTTAATAATACAACAATTATTATAAATTTAAATTAATTATTCATAAGGATTTGTAAAAAAATTGTTCGATGTGGGATGATCCTAAGATAGTATTTGAGTAATAAACAAGGAAAATAATAAATAAAGGTAGAAAATAATGAGTTCGAAAGGGGATTTAATCCCATTGAAATAATAAGGGATGTAATATGAAATTATAAAATCATGTAATAATAAAAGGAATTGGATGAAAAAATTCATTTTTTAAAGAAATTACTTGAATATTTACTAGAAGGATTAGATGTAGTACTTTTTGACATGGTACCTATATAGGTAAAATTAACAATTAGAGTGGATATATGTTATCCCACTACATTGACATAAAATTTATAGTAAATTTTTTTTAAAAAGGAATTCAAACACAAATAATTTAGATTTGAGAGTGTATTACCATGATTGTGCAAGAATGGACAAAACGTTATAATGATTTCTTATAATGAGAGGGTGTTCTCTAAAGCATGTAAAGAGATTCTTGACTTCACTGGGGATCTATATAATGAATATATTAAGGAAAGGTATAAGTATATTCATTTCAAAATTGTTTTCTTAAAATAATTGGTATCAAGGGTGTTATTATGTTAGAAAATATAGGGAATGTTTTTTTTAGTTTCCAAATATAAATTTTAGAATCAATATAATAATGTAATAAAAATTAAATGACATCCATTTTTTCATTACTATCCTCAAAAGATTATAATTTTTAATTATTTTATAAATCATTTAATAATGAACATTAAAACAACACTCTTCGTGATGTGGAGGTGATTCATGTTGACTAAGAAGTGATTTTACAACCATATAATATAAATTATGTTTTGAAGGATTAGTAAACGGTTTTATAAATTTAATAACATAACATCATGAATATATTATTATAAAGTTGAAATAATTATATGTTTATTTATATGTTTTATAGGACATATTCCATAACATTTAGTTCATTATGATGTAATTATACAACTAATGTATGAAATATGTTTTGAATTCATACTTGATGGTTCGATTATCTTAATTTTTTTTAAATTTCCATTGAATTATATTAATATGATTATTCAAAATCAAAAATATTATTTAGTATAACAAATCATATATATATAATAAATTAATCATTTAAATAGAAATCCACTTTTTTTGAAAGAAAAAATTTTATTTGAAAAATAGATTGCTAACAATAATAAAAAAATCAATTTTCACTTCATAAAAATTACAATATCACTTATTCTACATGTAACCAATTTTTAAATATTATTTTATTATTATGTAATTAATTTAATAAATTCATGAAATCATCAAAATTATTTTTCCATATTAAATATAGTATTTCCCTGAAATAATGTTACTGTTTTTTATACATATGAAAATATGAATTTTATCAAAATCAATCTCAACTATTTATAATGGTAAAAAATTGTATAAATTTATTTATTATTTTATTTTTAATAAAATATAACTATTCATATTGATACGGTCGATATAAATTTTCCATTTCCACGCCAATGAATTCTCAATGTGTATGGTGTGATATAGTGATCTTTAAATAGGATGTTTTAGAAAACATCGTTTTGGTCATGATCTAAATGAGATTGAACATCTTTGATAAATAATTTCAATCATTTTATTAGTTGTTTAATATTATATTTTTTGATCAGGGAAAATCTCAGACATTCTATATCCACTAGATAATATGATAAAATGGTGTTCATATGAAATAATCTTATTGGAAGAGGCCATCACATCATTTGTCTATATAAATATCATTATCATTAAATAATATATATATTAAAACTATAATCACCATAAAAAAATATATTATCAAAAATTATGATACATAGTTGTATATTAAAATCGACAAGACAAAAAAAGAATTTCAAATTATATCAATAAAAAATTTACATAATATGAAAGTTAAATGAATAAATATATAAATATTTTTCATAATTAATTGGGTCGTTACATTATTCCATAATTAATAAATTACTCCACTGAAATTTTCAACTTTCACATTAAAAAATAAGGTGTGTTCTATTTCATTACCTCTCTAGTTCAGAGGTCACTTCCCCAACTTGTGGTTCTGTTATAACTCTATTATCCTCTTATTTGCCTTATTTTGTATATCTTTTTCATTACAATCTATGATCATTAACTGTAGTTTCTCATATAAAAGATCACTATTGTAGGGGCCAACCTATTAATTTAATACATGTCATAGATGTGGTAAATATACACTCTAAGGATAGATACTTGGAACACGTCATGTACATGAAACAGGTTAGGTGGTGGTGCTAGTTGATAATGCACATCTCTGATGTGAACAATGTTATCAAACGATATGTTATATCTAGGATAATTATTTTTTTCTTTTAAATTCCTGCAAAATTTATTCAATTTTTATATAGAATGATATTCTTTGTCACCATCCAAAAATTCGTGTTATCAATATAGAATTTTTTATAAGTTTTCATCTATCATTGTTTGGATTTTATATGATTATTATTGATTTTATCACTATTCAAAATCCATTTATCATTTTATGGTCCCATAATCTTATCCACTATATCTTATTCCTTCCATGTCGAATTTGAAACCGCTTCACATATATATCCTCATAAGGTTCCATTAGAAATCTTGAATTTAGTTTTTTTGTAATATGAAAAAAAATTGTGAATGTGTTTTTCCAAGAATCCTTTCAAATAGATTAATCATAGTATCATCATATCATCAAAATATTTAACTGTATTTTTAAAACTATACATTTACTTTATGGTAATAAGAGGTTCTAATGATCAATTCAGTATTCAATATTTACTAAATTGATTTTCAATAAAATGTGGTAAACATCAGCTCACAATCAGATTCAATTTTGTGTATAACTCCATGCAGAATTTAAAATTCTATTATGTATATCATAGCCAATTGATCAACGTATAAATAATCCTATATAACAATGAACTGTTCCGACATTGTATTATGATCAACCACCACCCAGATGGAATTGTTACATATATGTGTCTTTATGAGTCTAATGATGAAATATATTGTTATGTTTTTCCATTTCCATAATAATGTAGAAAATGGTTACATCATAAAAATATATTTTATTTCTATCATCCTTGACATTCCTCTATAAAATTAATCAAAATATGATCTATGAAATATCATTATTTATGTCATCCCCAATGAATATTTTCTCCAAATATCAATAAATATTATTGCATCCTAGATGAATAATGGAGGGTGGGATATACACATTGTCGACACATTACCTCCCATTTATTGATTTTATGGGAGAAATTTTAGGGATTCATACTTCATAACCCCAAAAACATTTATTTTATTCTCTATAAATATTTAAAACATCTATAATAGAAATTAATCATCTTTATGATCCTCCATGATCCTCTAATAAATGGATGATTGACATGTTATTTAATAAATATTGGATAACGATCCTTTTATTTTTCCAATATCCATCCATTTCGTGTCCAATAATATTGGATCCATTTTTATCCCACCATGGATTATATTTCTAAATACATTCTACTCAAATCATTTTCCTCTATGCTATCAAACATATAATCATAATTTATTAAGAAATCATAATCCATTACCATCTAAAACAACATAGGTTTTCACAATTTAAAAGCCTTATATATGGATATATACATTAGGTTTTATAGACTGCATTTATATTATCATTCTTCGAATAGTGATAATGTTGACAAATTATTAAAAAAAAAATCACTCTAGAAAATAATAAATCATGAGTTGGATAATCATTCTTAGTGGTCTTTAGGTGGTGGGAGTTATAGTCCATCACCTTTTTTCTCATTTGTACACAACCCAATTAATATTTTAATAGATAATTGTAGATAAAAAATATATAAACATTATTGGGTAATGTGAGTGAAGGTTTAATTTTTAGCCTCTTATTCATCTATTTTATACCTTCCTCACATTCATATTTCCAGTCAAACATTATATTTTCTATTTTATTTTGTCCATGGATATAAACTACCATGACTAGATTCTAAAAATTCATGATAATTACAAAATAATTCATGGAAACTCTCGATTTATGTTTTAGAGGTCGGTTATGGTGACACTTCATAAGTTTCCATTTTTGATGGATATAAAGATATCCCTTTTCAAGTGATGAAATTCCCCTAGAATATTATGTTTTTTAACTAGAACATACTTTTACTATTCATACATATATATTTTTCTTTAACATGGTCCTCCTTATTGTATACAGATGATCCCCACGTTCCTCCATTATTTTTTGTAGAAAAAAATAAAATCAATAAATACTATCAAAAAATTTTAATGGTAATCCCAAAATAGACTATTCATTAATCTATGATGATATATAGACAACTAGTGATTCTAAATAGATCACAATGAACTCAATGTGCCATTTCCCTGTATGAATGGTTTCATGGGGATATTATCCTCCTTCATCTAAACATGATAATACCCCAACTAAAAATCTATAAATGACAACAACTAGGAACCATTTAGTAGATTGAACATGTATTCAACATATTAAAGTGTGTAGTTTTTCATTACCATGATCTTATTGAGAATACTAAAGAAAATGAAAAGGTGCATTGACTAATAATTAATTATGATAATGTGAACAAGTAAATACCATGGTTAACAAGTTGTATTAGAAAAAACTCTCTTCATGTTATATTTTATTTTCTTTTTCTAATAGTCATGATAAATAAAAAATTATATATGTTGTCTAGAATAATAAAAATTCCTATGTTATAAACTCTATTCAAAATTTATCCTTCAAGCAATGATGAACAACATACAATTATTTTGTAATCACATTACAGTATTCCCATGAAATGGGCATTGATTCATAGATGATATTTATATTATACTCAATAATTAGATATTTATATACTTTATAATAAGGAAATAATATGAATTATTTAGATATTGAAAAATATATGATTCATCCACATCCTTATACATGTACATAATCTCAGAGCAATACAATGGATAATTCTTATTTCTCCAGAAATTTTTTTGACCATATCAAAGATAATACCTTAAATAAGTGGGGACAAAAAATAATATAAATAAATATATATAATAATATAAAGCATAAAATTCTCTTAAATATCAATATTTAATTTAATAATCTTATAATATATTTCATAATGATATAACATACTTTTTCATAGTCGATTGATTTTCATAGAAAATTTTCAAGATTTAATAGTAAGTATTGAATAGAAATAAAATTGAAAAAATTAATTTGAATTAGAAAATTCATGTACATCATTCCTCATGAACCATATAATTATTGTAACTTCTTTATTCCCGTGATCATAGAGATTTTGGGTGTACATCATGACTACCAGCTGTTCGATAAGTGCATTGGAATACATAATTCCCATGTTTTCCTTAATTAAAACATAAAACTGTTTATTGTACATTATAATAAATTATATTTCAATTAATAATGGTATTAATTATCCTCTTTACATACATTTTTTACAAAGAAATTTTTATTTTTTAATTCATCCGTATTTTGAGATTAACATCATTGAGATTAATTCATTATATTTTTAGTTTTTTAATCCAATTATGTTCCTAATATTATTCATTATCTTTTTATAGATAGTTTTACATTATTAAAATGTGTCTTACTTAAACTTCAATAAAAATAGGCTTCTCATTTTGGAAGTGATTTCATTTTCCTTCACAATGGTTAGGGTGTATATTATGCATATTTCAAGACTTGTCTTAGGTTAATGGTAAAAGTTGAGAAGAATATATTTAAAGTATTATTCATATATTTTTTAAACAATAATAATTAATGATATAAAAAATATATAATATATATTAATTAACCTATGAATTTCTTTTATTTAATATATGTTATCCATGAATTGATTCCAAACATAAAAACATAAGGGTGTTGTTATTCCACTAAAAAGATTAATAACGATATTTACACTTCCATATAATATCCACTTGGTTTTGTGAAATAAGGTTTTTTGAAAGGCAAGTTGTTGTGCACCCATATATGATTCAATATAGATAAATATTGTTTTCTCAGGGTTGTTAACCTGATGTATATATGTGCAAGTGCCACACCCAAATGTAGTGTATAGTCAAGTTTTTATTTTAATGGTAACAAGTTCATTTATATTTTACCCCAATATAGTGTTTAATTCATAATTTTATATATATCATTGATGATTATTTGGGGATCAATAATCCTAATAAAAAAAATAGACCATCAATTAACAAAAAACTATGACTCCCCATATATTTAATACATATAATATTATTATTTATTTCATAAAATAGTTATTTTTTTAATGAAAAAGTATAATTATCCTATTTTACATTGGATATTATGAACATAGAACATCAACATTGAAATTGGTTACAACAACATTAATGATATCATCATTAAAATGATTAAAAATTTTCATAGGATTTATAACTACATTTGATACCATGGGGACATACATAAGAAATGGGTTATCTAAAAATCCAAGTAAGAGAATAGATATATTTAATTATATAATAATTAAATAATTTTAATGTCTAGGTGAATGCCCTTTAGTGGAATTGGAGATTGTATTCGTAATAAAATTTCCTCACATAGAAAAAGAACCGAATAATTTCTGTATACTAATGGGGGTAAATAATTAAATTTTGGAGATATTAATGATGGGTAAAGTAGTGTATTATCTCATAAAAATCATAATGTTATGAGGAGAGATGTTTTATATCACAATACAACCTATTAAATTTTGAATTAATGGGAACATGAGCCTCATCCCATTTGATGAGGTCTCTCTATGTGCATCAACAAGACCCATGTTCAAAACTAGGTGGAGGAATAATTCCATAGTACTATAGCGTGGAATATAGAAGAAAATGATTTAGGTAATTTAGTACTACTGTGCAGGTAATGTAGCAGGTACTCTAGTAGTTAATGTAGGAGGTATTGTTTGGTAATATGGAAACTGAAACTATTCACCAAGGGGAAACAGTTTGGTCTTGGAGTCCCAAAGGTCATTTGGAAACCTACGAATTAGGTTTAGAAAGGATTTAAGGGTATATTTATGACCTCCAGGCCACCTCAAGGACTTCAGGTCACATGATCAGTATAGTTTACCCAAACATACTCTACATTAAAAGGGCATCACTAAAGGATGATTCAGAGCAGGGACACTCACCAGAGCAGAACAAAATGGATTTTAAAGAATAAGAGGTTATGGATACACTTCGTCACTAACCTTTTCTTACATGGGAGGATAATACAGACGACCAAGAAAATGTGGAGATCTACCATCACAATTTAGAGGATTGGGAGGGGCATTAATTGTTATTATAATATGGTTGAATCCTCTAAGACATTTTGGTCATGTAAGGAATCATAAACCTATGGGCCATGTAATATCTAGGCCTAAGAGCCTTGTAAGGGTTCCCATCAACCCATGAAAGGGGGGATATCAAATATCAATAATCATGAAGGCCTTCAGGACATTTGGGTTAAGGTAATTAATTGAATAAGGAAATAATGAGCAATAATAAAAAATTTCATGGAAAAATATCATAATAAGTTCGATATCAAAATGGGTGTTAATAATAAATTATTTTAGAGATTAGTGAGATTAAATGGATTTCATAATTAAATTGGAATCATTAGTTATATATGAAGGATATGTATGAGAGTATCACATTTATAGTAGTTGGTATACAAGGGGCATTACAAAAACAAGGTTCTTGAATACATAATAAAATGAGAGTATCTATTAGTTATATCATGGTAACAAAATAAGTAATTCATAACACATCCTAGAGTGTCATGTGCCTTAACTATTCAAATACCTCTCTTATAGGCCATGGGCTGGTGACTAGCACCAAGTAGTCATACCCAAAAATGTGAGGCAACTTTTTATGTACCTCTACACACACACACACATCCCCAATACAAAAATGGTGAATTTAAGTTCCCTAAGTAAACAATGAATCCTTACACTAAGATTACAACCACAGTGTATGATAGTAGAAAATTAGAACGTTAATATGGTAAGAATACAAGACCACAAAAAAGGATTCGATGAATTTGAGTGAAAATTTTCTTGAAACACATACATAGAAACCCCTTCGTAAAAATTATGTTTCATGGACATCTATATAAAGTCATTAAATAAAACATAGTTGTTATGGTGTCTCTATGAACCACCTAGCTTGACTCCACCTAGGAATCAATTATTGAATTAATCATTTACACAAGACACAACAAGTTCAGGAAAATCCTATGTAGGGGTGAGTAAAACATTACTATGTAGGATACTATAAACCCAACAAGAAATCAAAAGAAGAATAACAATGGAAATACATTAATTGTATCAAAAAGAAATACATTATTTATACAAAAATAAAATAAATGATGCATTTCACAACGAAGATACATAGTCTAATCACATAAGTAAATATCTATATAATGAAAACATTATTATCTGAAATAATCCACAAAAAAAATTATATTGATAAGATACATAATCACAATAATACATTCAGTCTTAATGAGGCACAAATCCTCAGAATGACATGTAGTCTCAGTAAGATATATAGTATCGAAAACTCATTTAGTCTCAATGTCACAGTCAGCCCCAGGATTCCACTTGTACTTTTCTTCTTCAAGGATATCCTAATACTGAAGACATTGGGCCTTTTCAAAACATCCTCAAAATCACCCTTAGATAATTTCAAATGGAAAGCCTCATTTCTAGGGTCCCAATGTCATAAAAATTTCATTAAATAGAAACATGATTTGAATGTTAAAATATTTTTATGTTTAAAAGTGGGTTAACTACCTCATGGACTATCCAGAAAGTCAGTCCACTAGCTGTAGAGGTTGACTGTCCTATCTGACTGCCCCAATTATTTACCACTATGTGGCAGATATATAGATTGTGGCTCAATATTTACTATTGTGGATGATTGTGGTCTGATCATTTTGGACACACATGTATGACCTAGCTCTAACCCACTGTGGGGTTCGACCTAGCCTGTCAGGTCATACCTAGTTTATCGGGTCAACCTGCCCAACAGGATAGTAGGCCACAACACTGGATGACACAACCAAATTGTCCGCCTGGTGCATCCCAATTCCTCAAGTCCAAACTGTTGGCACACATGTTGTATTGTCCACCAATTTAGGTTCACCATTACTTTGTGCCTTAGTGAACAAGAAAACATAAAATATCCCATGTGGCTTGTCCACCATGGGCTGATTAGAATGCCTATTTTCCCATTGCGTGGTTGTGCCACCTCCCACACAATGTCGGACGTTGTACTATTGTGTGGAACTTTTTCCCACAACCAATACCGGCTGTTGATGCCCCATGAACAATGGGCCACCCACCACGCACCACTCCTCCTTTTTTAAACGGAGACACATCCATGATAATATGGTCATTTTCTTCACTATCAGGGGATCTGATCCATCTTTTCATTACAACGAGGATATGATCTCATTCAGAACCCCCTGAAAAGTAAAATTGTGACTGAAGGGTGTAAATGATTAATAACACCAAGAATGGGGGAAAATATAAGTACATAATCACCGAGAAGAATGAACAATGTGTTTTTTCAGATAAGGACCTATTTTTCCCATTGTAACAAATAATTAAGAGGAATAAAATAACAAATATTATAAAAAATTTTAAAACCCCTAAAAAAAGACTTACCCCACAAGAGATCAAACTGAAAATCAACCAGTTCATTGGTTGTTCCATGTTCATCGCTGAATTATTAAATGGGGAATGATCACAAAAAAACAACACACTACCAGGTGTTCAGATCCTTTTTTGAGGAAGAAAATTGGTCCTTCCTTCATTGAGCCTCAATTCACCAACGATAGTTATATAAATCTCGGTATCTTCCTCATAGAGGTATTCTAGGGTTATGATGAGCTCCATGAACTCTATGACATGGTTTATTAAAAAAATTGATTTTTCTTAACCATGTAATGCTAAATAACGTAAAAATTAATTAATTTTATTTAATTACAAATAAAAAATATTTTTTTCATAGTCATCCCACTCCAGTTGATGTTAGGCCTCACCAAAGGTAATGTATCTACTCTTAATGCAATGGTTCCCCCATATTTATTATCTGTGAACCATTTTATCAGTTATTCCACTATTTCTTAAAAATTGTGGGCACATTATATTTAATATTTTAATATTCATCAAGAAATTATTTTGGGCACACCATGCCTCATAACTACATGTTTTCTCAGCTCCTAGTATCATAATAATGCCTTATAATATATAAAAATAATACATGGAAATTACAATATGTAACATTCTCCCTAAAATAGAGAATTACATCCCTAAAAGACAAAACAATGTCTATTCAAACAAATGAGGGTACTGGGTATGATTTAGAGCATCCTCATCCCATGTTCTCTCGTCGATATTCCCTTTATTCTACCAAACACACACTACTTGAATCATCCACCCATGAAGGATCCTCTCATATCAATCCTCGATCTACAACTTGTACTCAACACATGTCAACCCAACATATATGTCCACTTATCCCCAGTCATTGTCTTTTGATGGGTCATGCACATACCTCTTCATCTACGACAAGTGTAAGATTGAATGGACCCATTGTAACTGTGGATTTTGATCCAACCAGTATGTAACCTCTCAAACTCAATCTAGTATATGGAATAGGATGAAGATCCCCATATATAGGTTTTTACTCTATCCAAATAATGGTATCCTATATCGAGGAGACTTCTAATGTAACACTAGTCTCACTCCTATGGAATTTTTCACCATTCATCATAACACATATGATGGATCTTGTTCTGTCTTCATCTTCTCCATGATGCCCTACACATTCTCTAAAGTCACCTACACCAACTACGGTAACTTGAGTAATGACTCCCATGGGCCCATCCAATAATATGGTGACCAACAGTGTTTCGTATATAAGACATAGAATGGTTCCATACACAATGGTGAAATTGTAGCTAATGTCATATGAGATCTATACTAGAGGTAGGTGATCCAACCAACTGTGTACAAAATCAAGGACCCTAGAATATTTCATATCCTCTAGAACCTATATGTTTTTCTCAGTTTGGATGTCTTTCTGTGGATGAAATGAAGTGATCAAGAACATCATAGTCCCAAATGATTCATATAATACCATAAATAATATTTATGTAATCCGAGCTTGATGATATTAGAATTTTGTCAATGGGACTCCATGGTGTCGAAATATCTTATGTATGTTGAGGTGTCACATTCCCTCTATTTAACTCTTCTCTTAAATAAGTTGTTAGTACGATGAAGTGTGAGTTGTTATATGATCACTAAGAGGGTATCATTCCCCCCATTATATATGTGGTAAAAATTCTATTATGTCCACTGATATCCCATCCCACTACCATTTTAGAACATATGGGGGCTGAGTCGAACGAACTGTAACATGGTGCTCAAACATCATTTTCTAACAATAGAGTCTTCGAGAGATAAAATCTACAACACTCTTCTTTATTCCTAGATATGAAAAATGATGTTGGAGGTCCTAGTACCTCTCCATCACACCTAAAAGTACATAAAAATGGATGTCTCGAAATACATCAAAACCACATCATTTAATCTGACTGGAACTAAGGTGAATCCTCCAAAGAGAATGTTGTTCTCTCCACAATTTGATATCCATAAAGGGATCATCTTGTAAAATATAACAATTATTATATCTGATTTGTGCATCCTTAAATCACTATAATAGTGCAGGGGTGATATACATCACTTGGAAGTATGCTACATCATCTCCATCGACAATGGATATCTTTAATATGGAAAACTATTCTTATTCCTCATTCAATTACTATGATCTTGATCTCTTTATGAGAGAATCTGCTACAACTATCCCCTTTCTAAGAGTATATAAAATCATAATGAAAAATTCCAAGAATAACTCTGTCCATAACCTATGGTTCATGTTTGGATCCTTTTAAGAAAATATATACTTCATAATGATAGGGTTAGAGTAGAAAATATATATATCAACCATAAGGTAGTGTCACCAAATATTCAATGAGAATACTATCACTGAAAACCTAGGATTTTGAGTTGTGTAGTTATACTCATATGGTCTCCACTATCATGAACCATAGGAAATCAATAATTCCACCCCCCCCCCCCAACAAAGGACAAAACCATGTACGGTTTCGGATTCATAATAGAACAACACATATCTAACACCATTTCATTACCAATATCATGATAGGTATACTCATAATTCCATTCCTCTGTTGTACAAAAAACTCTCTAGAACATCTATATTCACATGAATGGTTTTCCCATTCATGTTAACGAATTCATGGATGATACTACCCTAGAAAATTTGTATACAATCATCCAATTGTACCCAACCAAAATGATAAAACTTCACAACTAAGTAAAAATATCGGGTGGTTTCTATGAATCACCACTTATATCATCACGCGATCCACTGCAACAGAAGCCTTTGAAATTTCATGTCCTTGAAATTGGACCCCTCAAATATAGAATAGGAACTTCGATTGCTTCTCATAAAGCTGGTTATCATAGAGTATTTCTATGAAAATTATAAATTTCCTCAATTTTCAATCCTTAGATGATATGTACACTAGGATATCATCAATGAATACCACTACAAACTGGTCAATGTAAGGATATAATATCACGTTCATGAGTCTCATGAACAATTATGTGGAGTTAACCATGCCAAACTGCCTCCCTAATTACTTATTGTGGTCATATCTACATCAAAAATCATTTTTATGTACATCCTCCTCTAGTACATCTATCTAGTGATAGTCTGATCTGAGTTTATTATTCTGATCTATATCGATCCATTAAATTAACCAAATAATTCATTGGTCCTTGGAAAGGGATAAATATTCTTCATGATCACCTAGTTCATGTGCCAAAAGAAAACACATAACCTCGTCCTCCCATCTGACTTATTGGAAGAAAACTGGGGATTCCCCTGGTTAAACACTCTCTCTCAAAAATCAATACTTATGCAAGTCCTCCAATAATACCCTCGGTTCAAAAATCATTGTGTGGTCCATCAAATATGTAGGTATTTATTTTAGTGTCATCTCAGGGTATAGATCAATACAGAAGTCTATATCTATATGTGGAGGTAATCTTGGAACATCCTCAAGAATGATTTCTTCATATTCCGCCACCACAACAAGAAACTAGGGAATCATATCATCCACTACACTGGGTGTCAGGCTAGTCAACTAATGTTTGATAATATGTCACCTCCTATATGTTACTCCATCCTACATTTCATGGGTTTCCATTTTTCATAAAAATAAAAAAATGGTCCCATCACTTTGGATTCACCACACACCAAATACAGTATATCTGATCATGGAAAATAGATAACCAATCTATATAGAGAATGACATCATAAGGCCTTGACACCGGTACAAAGAGATCTCAACTGATACACTGAACTCTAAATGTATGGTCACACTATCGACACCAGTGTGTGATCATTTAATTCCCACACGTTCAAGTCTATAAACATATAGGCCAAGTCGATGGTGTTATCGAAATCCCAAAATCTCCAACAATGGTCATGTGATGAAAAGAAAGAAGGTCACTTGTGTCTATAAGTACTATAGATACAGTGGAAATGAAACAGACCAATCATCTAATCATCACTGATGCCTTTGGTTCGTAATCCTTAATCTCCTGAAGAAGTCCTCATCCATGTCCACCAGCTCTAGTCTTAGACAACCTGGGGGAGGTGGTAATACATCGAACCTCCACCCACCTCCTACTTCCCCTCTCCTATTCCACATCTACCGCCCATCTGATAGTTCTGGAAATCTCATGTTAGATATCCTTGACTACCAGAGAAGTAAAATGGTCAATCATTCAGCTAACATTCTTGGATCCCCTCACAAAATATAGTATATATAAAGGCTTCCCTTAGAGATCCTATCTTTATTGGGTCCCTATGAATGAGGTTGGATACCTAATGCTGAATACATTGGGACCTGGTGCCCGGTGGTAGCTCCCACATCTGATGTCTTCTCATCTAGAAAGCTCCCAACTAGTATCGATCACTATAGTACCCTAACAAATTTAGGAAGTATAATAAATATAAAGGGTTCCCTGATCTCCTTTCATAATCATTATTTGAAGGTCGATGCCTAGGAAAATGGGTCTTCTTCCATTTATGTGTCGTAGTGAGAATGGCCAGTAAATCTCAATAAGTACCCCACCACATTCTGACTACCATGTAGTAGATGCAGAAGATGTGGTAAGCGCATTGAGTGTGACATAGATAGAATTTACTCCCCTCTGAATATAGTCATGAAGTATACCAAATTGTGATTCATATAATTGGGTTTTTGGGTCAATAAGCTCCACTATTTTCTAGATGAGCCTTGAAGATTTCTTATTGCTATGAATTCAATCTGCCTGGAAGGCATCCTCACAAGGGAGAAGATAAATGTTATTACCTCTATCCAATTCTCAATTATCCATTGTCAATATCACCCAGAACCCAATGAGGATCATGCTTTTTTAACTCATATAATTCACTGAGCCTTTTTGAATCTTCAACAGGTTTCACTAATTGTAATTGTTACTCGATGGGTAGTGTTATTACTAGTAAACCACCTAGAGGTGGTATCTCTGGTTCATGACATTTACTATTGAATATTTTATCAAAAGATCATCATCCTGATCATGCAATGTAATCCTATCTGGGACTCTATGAGGAGGTATCCTTAGAAAAACAAGATCCACCATGGTAAATAGAATATACATTGTGAGATGACTCATGATTGTGATGAGATCACACCCACATCCTATATGAGGCTTGTAAAATTGTTTTCTTAATAAAAAATGTTTTTATGTACCACATTGACAAGAAGTATTTAGAGGCATAGATTATGGATACATCATCAACCACACCAACGCTGAAATCTCTAACCTAAAATATGAACTCGAAACACATAACATTGTTTCCCAAACAATCCAATCACGTCCCAGTCTTTAGGTAGAGACAATGCGTTGATACTACTCTATCATGACCCATACTTGGAGGAAACATGGTATGAAAACCCAAAGCCCAACTCCAATGGCTACTGGACGGTGACATTAGCTGAGCTATCATACCCCAAAAATGAGTGGTGTTTGGATATGATCCTATACACACTGAAACATATCCACGCTCGAAATGATGAAATGTAAAAACAAAAAGTAAAAATTTCATGGATACACTACAATACTAACCACATTGTACAAATTGAGAAAATTTATATATAAATCTGGCCAAAATATAATACCAGCAAAAAATGAGTCTCTGAAATTGAGATCACATGATCCTTAAACTCATACACATAAACCCATAAAAGATGTGTAAGGTGCATGGTTAGCTTTATTAAGCCATAAAATCACACCTCATTGATCTGGTCTCTCTATGAACCACCTGGTCTTGGTCCTACTAGGACTCCATCAATTTTCTGATCATCTATACAAGACAAAACAAGTGTGGGAAAATCCCATACAATGTTGAGTAAAAAATACTTAGTAGGACACCCCAAAACCAAAAAGAATGTACACAGAGAAATACTATAACAAAATTCACAAAATTTTTCATAATGAAATATATTATGCAAACCAAATTAAAACACATGATATATTCTACAAATAAGATATATATTTAACTCCCATAGTTATAAGTCTATAATATGAAAAATAAGATTATCTAATGTAATATACAAGTCACCTAGTCAATAACATATGTAGTCACTGGAATAAACTCAGTCCCAAAAATAAATTACATCTTTGTAAGATATGTATTATAGTAATGTCATGTAGTCTCAATGTCACAACCAATTATAGGGTTCTCCTCGTAGTGCGCTTGTTCCGGGAGAACGTACTCCTCGAGCCATTAGGTCGTATGTACACTTACAAAAAAATGTCACTGATAGTATATAAATATAATTTTCCCATATCAGGGGTCATAAATCCCCAAATTATTTATCATATGGAATGATGGATTGAGATTACATGCATATGATGTTATGAATGGGGTCCACTAGATCACGGATCAACCATGGCAGTCGACCATTGTGGTCAACTGCACAGTCTGACCACCCTGGTGCTCAATAGCACCGTGGAAGCACCACTAAACAGGGATCGTGGTTGACCACTACATTTGACTATGGGTTGGTCTAATCCAGCCTCCCTAGTCTCACCCGACCCATCGGGTCTGACCTAGATCACTGGTTCGACCCGGCCCACTAGTGCATCTAACCTAGACCACTGGGCTACATGGTGTGGCACAATTCCACTCTCTGGACATCATGTAGAAAATATGACTTTTCCACAGCATGTTTGCCACCTAGACAATGTTACCCCAAACATAGAATCAATAGGTTGCCTCTCACATGGCCAGTCTTCCATGTCTGTGCAAGCCAAACATCCTACTTATTCACAATGACATCACCACAGTCATGGGATACTCACCTAGCTAAGTTTCCCTCCACCAATCTATGCCACCTCCAATGTGGTTCTAGACACCATTCCACTAGAGAAACATGTTTTGTGGGCATCCAACCATGCTCTGATGCTACATTTTTTGAAACAAAGTCCCATACACAACCGTTGATTCACAAATTTTACTAGAATGATCTCTAATCGTTCTTTCCCATACACCAAGGGTATGATCTCATTCTGAGCATCCTGGAAAGTCGAGTCGTGACCATGAGGGTACAACTACAATGAATACTATGAACTGGAGAAGTGATAAGCACAAAAACACATGGATTATTGATTAACAACATTTTTCATGTCAGCCTCAATTTGTTCCCCTTACGATGAATAATGAATAAGTAAGAAATCACATAGTCTATATCCAATTTTATAACACATGAATCCTACAACCGATCAAAATGTGGATCTACCTGTTCTTTGGTTGGCCCGTATTAATCATAAAATTTAAAAAATGAGAAATATCACAATGAAAACTACACCCTATAAAGAGTTTGGATTCTTTTGTGACAAGTAATAGAGGTAATGTCATCATTGATCCTCAATTTATTGATATTCATTTGAGAAAGCTATTTATATTCCTTTTAAAAGAATAGTAGGGTTACGATGATCTCCCTAAATTCTATGATAGTGATTATTTCTCTTATAAAAAACTTTTATTCACTTTGTAATGTTTAATAAAATTAGACATCAGTAATATTGTTTCATGAAACATTCAGAAATTAAATATCACAATCTACCCGCACTGGTAGATCAGATATTATATTAATCATGTTAACTTAACCAAAGATCAGATCTTCATCGGATGAATATTCTGCCTGATTAGCTCGTTTAAGCTGTTCCATTTGGCGGGGCAGTGCATGTTCCTCGGAATTAGATGGCATAAAATCTCCTAGAGTCAAAGACAACTTGGGCTTTGACAAGATCTCATATTCATCTGATTGTTCCTCTTTCATATAATTATGCCATTTCTTCGAGGATTTTTTTCTCTAATGATGTGGGTTTTGATGTGGAATTCATAGCAGAAGACACAATTAGTATCTTCAATTGCATTCTCAAAATGTCATGAGTTCGGTTGATAGTATTTCTAACCACCAAATCATCATATTTTTGGGCATTTTTCATTTTTAATTCTTGACACTAGCCTTTTTCTAAGGATTTTTAGTAGTAACACATGCTACCTAAGCTGAAGAACCTTTCAGTTTGACTTGTCCCGAGTCCACCATATTTTACACGAGGACTATGAGAAAAAACACTCCTTAATGAGATTCTCCAACATCTGATAAAATGGGAAATAATTGGGATGGTCTTCATCTCCTTCCTTGTTAGGCCTTTTGGGCCTTGGAAATTGAACCAAATTATTTTCCATAGCCGAAATGAAGTAACAAGGAACATGTTCATTTCAGAAAGAGTAAAATTTCCTCTTAAGATCCTCAAATTGTCTCTGTCTTTGATCTCTTTGATCATCATGACAAAAAGGCCTCTATTTTTGTCACATAGGATGTGGATCCCTACGATAAGATGAATTTTTTGAAGTAGAAGCAGGTATAGGTGTGTGTCTAATCGTAACTGTAGCAGTCTCTGCTTTACCCATTCTCCTTCCTGGAGATGATGGAATTACACGAGTTTTATCCTTAGTCTTGATAAGAGAGTCTTAAATCTTTTGAGCGATTGAAGTAAGGTCTTGAAACCATCTTTTTTATTTCACATGGATCAATGGTGTGCATAATTCATCACAAAAATTTTCCACATATATTGTGAACAGCTCTTCTTGAGGGAGTGCTAAGCTCAGAAAATATGTTAATCCCTTCCAGCGAGAAATGAAATCTGAAACTCTTTCATTCTCACTTTTCTTACAATTTTTATGATCAAAAACCGTTGTCTATGGAAAAGTTGATCTGAATTGATGAAGGAATTTTTGACGGAGATCCTCCCACCTGGTAATAGACTAGGATTACAAGCCTGTATATTAGACAAAAGAAGGCCCATGTGATGACTGTACAAAACACATGAGTTTAAATTCTTATTTTTCTGAGGGGTTCCCATCATAGGATCACAATGAGAAACAAAATGTGTTATGTGTTGCTCTGGATATCCCAAACCCTTAATTATTTTGAATGTGTTACTAACAAAATTTGATGGGGCAGGAATTGCATCAACCCAATCAGGGTAAGCTCTCTTTTATAGTAGAACCATTGCACACTTTCTTTTCATAGCTTCCAACCGAGCTATTAATGACTCAATGGTAGTCATTGATTTTGAGAAACATCTGATTGAGCTTGGAAATGTTCAGGTGCAATAATTGGAGCTTGGATAGGTGTAGAGACTAGGACTGCCACTGATGGTAGTATTGCCAGTTGTTGTTTCATATAACCCATAAGATTAGACCTGTGAGGGTGTACTAGTAAAGAAGGATATTATTGATCCATCTCAGTGGCTGCAACAAATTCCCTTGACTGGCTGACTCCAGCACGCTTAGGAGGAAGATTACTTTCAAGTATTTCTGCATTCAACCTCCTCAATTCCGTCATTTCCACCTCTTGTAGTGCAAATATTTTCTCTACTGAGAGTGATTGGCCTTCTCTATAGGAAGGTTATGTAACCTAAATCTTCCCCTTCCCCTTGTTGGATGACTTTCAAAGAGGGGGGAGTTAGTTACTGGAAGGAATACCTAAATTTTGGGTAAGCATTTGATTCCCAGTATGCACACCTTCTTCATTTTCATATCTGTGCACAGCCTCTTGAGCAAGAACATCCTCATCTGATCCTATGGAATCAGCCACATATTCTATAGGATCAGCAAAAATGACATTGATTACATTTATTGATGCATAATGCATTTCATCTCTTATATCAGCATTTATGTGATATTTTCTTCTTCCATGTTCCTGATGAGACATTGCCTTTTGTTGAGTTAATCCCTTAGAAACTTCTTAGAGAACCGTAATTTGGAGGGAATCTCTTGATAATTTGGCTCTTTGTTCCTCTTGGGGCTTCTTCCCTCATCGAGAGAAGACTAACTTTCTCTGAGAAAGTGATTGAGGATTTGAAAATGTCCCCAGTCTGGTGGACTGGGGCTGTTCCTGTTATTTCTGTTCAACTCCTCGAATCCTATTTGTTGATTTAGTGGTTTGGGCTAAAAGAGTCCCTAGTTTGGCAAGCTAGGGTGGTTCATGAGCTGCTACATCTGATAATTTCTTAAAATCCCTTCTGATCTTGCAGACATTAGTCTAGAAATTGGCTGGATGCATCAACCTACATCCACTCAAATCACCTGGTTCAAATGATCGTTGGATGATTTATGACACTTCTGTCACTTGATGATGCACTCGCTCTAAGCGAGAGGCTTGTTCGTTATTCTCATTGGCTTGATGCAAGAATAATTCGACAACATGTTCCTTGTATTCCAGATTTTGAGAAGAACAAGTTGAGGCCCGTTCTTGATCATGCCTTTGATTACAAACAAAACCAATTGTTTGTGGTCAGCAATGGGAAATAACATTGCATGAGACCATTTTTGGCGGGCTTTGTTGGCTGTAGAGAATAGTGAAATGTTGTTCTCCATGGATACACCATCCCATGATATGAATAGCTGATGGGGAATTGGAAATAAAATGGTGCAACCTTTTTAGTGCGCCAAGGCTTGAACGCTGAAGGGATCTCTTCTTCTTTTCAGCCTTCAATTATCGAGAAACTGAGAGAGAGGCCAAATAAATTTGGCATTGTAACCCTTCTATTATCTTGATGTTATTTTCATATTCATAATAAAATTATATTTTCTTTTTCAATTGACAATGAGTTTTCCACATGTTGAGACGAATATCATGAATACAAACATCCATCAACATTTCTGGAATGTCATACTAAGAGTCAGCCAAAGGCCAAAACATTATTGGTACTACACCTTTCGCCATTTGTTTTCCCATATTTAGTACATCCTCTTTATCATTCGCTGAAGATTATTCTACCTGATTAGACCAATGCTGGTGCTGCTTTGTTTCTTCATCAGATTCAACAATATTGGTAGATTATTCATTAAGTAAATTAGAAGATTCATGACACTAGGTTGGTTCAGAGAATGAAGTACACCCCGGGCTATCTTCTGGTAGAGAAAGTATTTCACCTGTTATTGGTAAAGCATCATACATGAATAGCTAAGAATTTTCATGTGCCTCAAGATAAGAGGGATTTCTCGTAACTACATTGTCCATTGGATCATTTTCTAGGCAATGAGAATTACTACTACAGAGAGGACTTTCCCAGATAGATTCATCTTCATGGGGAGGAACACCATGGTGGGTTACAAAAAAAGATGAAACCTTTTTATATATAGTCTTTTGGCCACGTAGAGGGTTATTTTGGCTCTAATCTGAAGATGATACTTCAAGCTCTACCGGAAAATCATGATGAAAGCCTTCATGAGGATTTGTCTGATACAGACTTTCGGAAATAATGTTCCCACTATTGGGAAATGAGAGAGTAGAATCTTGAGTGGAAACAGACAATTTTCTGAGTGTATCATGATCTCCCGCATCGAGCAAGGCCTTATTAAAGATTGGCTCTTGATTTCATGAATATGCTGGATGAGTCATTTTCTTAGACGCCATATTACTCACATCTGAAACAAATTTTTGATGAAAGAGGTTATTATGGGAAGGTGTATGTGCCTACTCAAGATAAATATTCAGGTTAGGCTGATTATCTTTACTCAAATCATGTGTATGTGCCTGACTTGGTTGTCCGTATGACACTGGGGAGTATGCCCCAAAAACCTCTTGGACTGGATGAGAGGTGTGTCTCTATTCCGTAGAGAAATGTTGATGTGTCACTCCACTGGTAGGGATTTATTTTCATTTCTTTCCCTCTGATGTAGCTGAAGCTGTTATAATATCCGGGCAGTCATCCAGAATATGAGTAGGGATTTGCTTCTGCTCTTTCACCACTATCAGAATATTCTTGGAGACTTCAGCTACCAGAATTGGAATATACGTCCATTCCATTCTTAGAGTAGTTATGTGTTCCTTCTCCTATCCTATTTTTCCTGTCAGTGAGTTCAGACAGTACTTATGTGTGGGGGAAGAGAGTTGAGTCTGGTTCAATTTAGTCGTTGAGGCTTTCCGACTAACTTCTCCTAGTGCTAGCAAATGAGACTGTTGGTAGGATTGATTAATACTAGCAGGTGTATGTGCCTGATGATTACACTCCGCCGAACGTGGTTGATGAACATCCTTCAATACTGGCAGACGAGGCTGCTGGTAGGATTGATGAGGGTAAGTAGGTGTATGTGCCTGTTTACAAGTTGTCAACACATTGGGTTGGATGGATTCATCCTTTGCAGTCAGACGAGCCTGCTGACTATATGATTATTTATAAATAGGTGTATGTCCTTGTATATATAACTCCGCCAGAATTTCCTTGCAGGAATTGCGTGTTGCTTCCAGATGAGTCCACTGGACAAAAAAATTAAAATGGACTTGTGTGTGTGCCCACTCGTTGCATTCCAATAAGTTAGGTTGGTGGACTTCTCCGGAAATGGTAGAGAGAAGAACATGCTCACTATTGACCGGTCGACGCCTCTGGTAGTTCGTCTTGACTACTCAGGTTTGAGGAACCTGAGACGAATGCCTGGAGATGACACCCACATCATGTTGAGGGTGCACTACATTACGAGTCTGGCAGTGATTGTTGGTGGGAGCCCTCAGGAAGGACTCTTGTCTCCTTGAATTATGTCCTTGAGTGACCTTCTCATTCACCTCCTCAAAATATGGGAGGGACTGGTTGTTGTGTTCCAGGGATAACGACCTGAACGGTAGGAGACGGTGGTAAGCACCACCATCTTCTTGATGGCTGGTCTTCGTTGTCCGGATGACCTGGGTGAATTGTTTACTTGGAGGGCTTGTCGAGTGGTCTCCAGAGTTGGAATGGTACTATGTCGATGGTATTCTTTAACCAGTGAATTTGATACCCAGTGTTGAAGATGCTGAGTAGGTGATGTCATCCTCAGAATGGATGACGATCCAGCAGGAGTAGCAGCAAAGGTATTCACAACAGAGGAATTCACAATTGTGAACATTAGAGAATCCATTTTTGAAATGTAGAAGACCATAGGAAAAGAGTGCATGTTTGATATAATAGAAAAAATCAAGATAAGTTCCGCCACTACATATATTGGATGAGAACATATGTTATTGATTGTTTTATTAGCCCTCTCATTGAGTTTAAATAGGGTCCTAACAAAGAATAAAAACATCATTTTAACGTGGTTAAGGATTCACGTCGGGTTCACCGTTTTTGTTTCCTATAGAAATTGGGATCACCTTGTTTTCTTTTGGTTCAAACATTCATATCGGTTTCTAATGGGTCTGTTCGTAGAACCGGAAACATCAAATGATTCTATATCCACTTAGACTTACTTTTAAAAGGTAGGTTCTAATTAGTTGTGGACCGTTGAGGCATAAGAATTTGCATTGGTCGTGAGGATGGGAGGTCGGACTCAGCAGACCATTATTGGGTGAATTATTGTCTACTACAGGACTCTCTTTATATATTTAAGTTATGTTCGTGAGTCCTTATTACACTAGAAAGTATGAAAATGAGCATTCCATACGATATGACAATCAGTGATTGCTATGTATGTGATTTAGAGAATCATATGTATGTATTTGAGGTTCTTCATCGACAGAGAATCATCTATATTTGTTATAGATTTTTAGTAAATGGTATCCTTCGACACATTATATAAATATATCATGGTCATTGTGATAACCATACTGGTTGTCACTCAGCAGGGCCCTTGAAATTTATTGTCGTTCTGAAGGAAATGGAGTATTTCTGATTTATGATCATACCCGCAGATGGGATACCTACGTAACCTTGTTAGAAACGGAATCAGAACCCATGTAGTTCATGAATTAAGATATAGTTTAATGTCATATAGGATATATGAAAATTAATGGGTGATGGGCTTGAACCTCAAAATGTCTTCCATTGTACTCCACTTTTAAGGTAGATATCAAATTCCATGTAGTTCGGTTGATAATTGTGGGGCTTATGTATGATTAATGGCCCAAAGAGATGTGTCATGGTTACTTATACACTCTATGCTCACGTGAGTCATGTTCGGTGTGAGAAACAAGTTGTATCAGTAAAAATGAAAATTTTTTCCATGAAAGATGCTCTCACAAGGAATGATATGGGCCTTATTTATGTATGATTTCCCAAATAGATAACGATCAGGACTTACTTTAGAGAAGATGCCTATGAATAAGGTCCCTAATGATATATGTAAATTATGGATATTTGGATACTCTATCATGGGGATTACTATTGATGAGGATTCCCAAATTAGGAAGGGACAAATGATTGGGTTTTATTCTTGATAAGGAAACCCATATCAAAAGATGTTAAGACTAGTTAAGAGAAATTATGACCCGAGCTTACTCCTGAGAAGGAGGCCCAGGTTAAAGAGTCATGAGAACTGTGGATTACTCCTTAAAAGGAGGCCCAGGTTAAGGGAATTTGGGATTTGGGGCATACTCATATGGAGAATGCCCATATTTTTGAACTTGGACTGGGGATTACTCTTGAAAAGGAGGCCTAGGTTAGGAAATTATGACTGGGGATTATTCCTGAAAAGGAGGCCCAGGTTAATAAATTATTACTGGGGCTTATTCCAGAAAAGGAGGCCTAGGTTAGGGAATTATCATTGGGACTTACTCTTGCCAAGGAAGACCAAAATTGAAGATTATGAAGACTAGGGCTTAATCCTAAAGAGGATTCCCATATTTGGGAACATGGGGATTACTCCTAATGAGGATTCACATCAATATGGGTCTTGGGTATTACTCTTAAAGGGGATGCCCAAAACATCTTCTCATCATAATGGATGAGGTTGAGTGAATGAAATCACTAACCATTGTGACATAAAGAGAAGTAAATCACTAGGATTTGAGAGATTTTCCACATATTTCCTTTTAGATAAGGAAGCCATCCAAAGAATGATTTCAAAAATGGATTTTAAGAGGATTCTGAAGGATTAATGCTGAAGAGGAAAGGTGGATTTGAAGAAAAGAGATGAATGTACAAGAGTGGAACCCAAAAGAAGGTAGGCACGCAGGTCCTGTTGGGGCGCGTAGGTCCTAGTCATGCAGGTATACCTGCACGACATGTGTGTACTTGTATGACAATCAACACATAAGTTAATACATGGGTGAGGCTTGGCTCAAACACTTAGTATTATCCCTAAAAAATTTTAAATGAGTGGCACACATGTTCTGTTGAAGGGATAAGGTGGCGTGCAAGTGTCTTCAATTCCCTGAAAGGATAGACACTTAGGCGTGTAGGTGTTGATTAATTTCAACATGTAGGCCTTGTTCCCTATCATTATATCTTCCGTTCTAGGTAACAAATTAACATAGAAGTGTTCAAAAGGAATTGAAAAGAGATTAGGGTGACGAGAGCTGAAATCTTTGTGTTTGGATTTTTCATCATTGAAATGGGGGGCCCACTGTGGGTATTTATAGGCTGCTTAAGACCTTGGGTGAAAATTATATAAGGCTTTCAAGTCACCTATGCACCCAAAAGGTGGTGCGCAAGTATACCTGTGTGACCATAATGGAACTTGTGCGACTCATGGTCAAAGAAATCCTTATTCACGACTTTTCCAATTTCGGATATTTCTTCAAAGGATGAATCACTTTTTGTTAAGGTATTTCCCTTTTCATTTGATAGACTCTATGACGGAAAGGAGTGTCAACAATCACATTATCCATTTTTTTGTGGAAATATGAATCTTCGTTCTCTTTTTACCCAATTAAAACATCTCCTAATCCGTTTGTGACATTACCCTTGGTTCCTCTTTCCACACTTGTAAAATGAAAGAAGTTGGGTCCTCTTTCCCTTATCACCATTATAAGATGGACTTTCATGTGATGTCATATTCCTTTTCCTTTATGTCCTTTGGATTTAAAAAAAGTTCCAATTTTCATTCATGTTTTTTGATATATGGTTCGGAATAATCATAAAATATCCAACTTGAGATCCCATTAAATTGGGAATCTCGTAGGCACATTCATCATAATGCCCTTTGCAACGGTTTTTATCCTATGTCATAAAATTACCGACCATAGAGAAGAATAAAAGAAAATTTAGGGGTGATTATATTAAACTTTTAAACAAATCTATATAGAGAATGACATCATAAGGCCTTGACACCGCTACAAAGAGATCTCAACTGATACACTCAACTCTAAATTTATGGTCACACTATCAACACCAGTGCCTGATCATCTAATTCCTACACGTTCAAGTCTATAAACATATAGGCCAATTTGATGGTGTTATCGAAATCCCCACATCTCCCACAAAGGTCATGTGATGAAAAGAAATAAGGTCACTTGTGTCTATCTGTACTATAGATACATTGGAAATGAAACAGACCAATCATCTAATCAGCACTGATGCCTTTGGTTCGTAATCTTTAATCACCTGAAGAAGTCCTCATCCATGTCCACCATCTCTAGTCTAAGACCACCTGGGGGTGGTGGTAATACATCGAACCACCACCCACCTCCTACTTTCCATCTCTTATTCCACATCTACCGCCCATCTGACCGCCCAACTCCACGCACTACCTCTTCCATGACGGTCCCTCAACTTCCTGTTGATCCGTAATATGATAGTTCTAGAAATCTCATGTTAGATATCCTTGACTAACACAGAAGTAAAATGGTCAATCATTTAGCTAACATTCTTGGATCCCCTCACAACAGATCCTATATATAAAGGCTTCCCTTAGAGATCCTATCTTTATTGGGTCCCTATGAATGAGGTTGGATACCTAATGCTGAATACATTGGGACCGGGTGCCCGGTGGTAGCTCCCACATCTGATGTCTTCTCCTCTAGAAAGCTCCCAACTAGTATCGATCAATAGGGAACCCTAACAAATGTAGGAAGGATAATGGATAGAAAGGGTTCCCTGATCTCCTTTAATAATCATTATTTGAAGGTCTATGCCAAGGAAAATGGGTCTTGTTCCATTTACGTGTCGTATTGAGAATGGTCAGTAAATCTCAAAAAGTACCCCACCACATTCTAACTACCATGTAGGAGATCTAAAATATGTGGTAAGCGCATTTAGTGTAACATAGATATAATTTACTCCCCTATGAATATAGTCATGAAGTATACCAAATTGTGATTCATATAATTGGGTTTTTGGGTCAATAAGCTCCACTATTTTCTAGATGAGCCTTGAAGAATTCTTATTGCTATGAATTCCATCTGGCTAGAAGGCGTTCTCACAAGGGAGAAGATAAGTGTTATTACCTCTAGACAATTCTCAATTATCCATGGTCAATATCACCCAGAACCCTATGAGGATCATGCCTTTTTAACTCATATAATTCACTGAGCCTTTTTGAATCTTCAACAGGTTTCACTAATTGTAATTGTTACACGATGGGTAGTGGTATTACTAGTAAACCACCTAGAGGTGGTATCTCTAGTTCATGACATTTACTATTGAATATTTTATAGAAAGATCATACTCCTGATATTGAAATGTAATCCTGGCTGGGACTCTATGAGGAGGTATCCTTAAAAAAACAAGATCCACCTTGGTAAATAGAATATACATTGTGAGATGAATTATGATTGTGATGAGATCATACCCACATCCTATATGAGGCATGTAAAATTGTTTTCATAGTAAATTTTTTTTTATGTACCAAGTTGACAAGAAGTATTTAGAGTCATGGTTTATGGATACAGAAGCAACCACACCAACACTAAAATATCTAACCTAAAATATGAACTCGAAATACATAACATTGTTTCCCCAAACCATCCAACCATCTCCCAGTCTTTAGGTAGTGACAATGCATTGATACTACTCCATAACGACCCATCCTTGGGGGATACATGGCATGAAAACCCAAATACCAACTCAATGGCTAGTGGATAGTGACATTAGCTGAGCTATCATACCCCACAAATGAGAGGTATTTGGATATGAACCTATACACACTGAAACATATCCACGCTCGAAATGATGAAATGTAAAAACATAATGTAAAAATTTCATGGATACACTACAATATTAACCACATTGTACAAATTAAGAAAATTTATATATAAATCTGGCCAAAATATAATACCACCAAAAAAAGAGTCTCTGAAATTGAGAGCACATGATCCTTAAACTCATACACAGAAAACCATAACAGAAGTGTAAGGTGCATGGTTTGCTTTATTAAGCCATAAAATCACACCTTTTCGATCTGGTCTCTCTATGCACCACATGGTCTTGGTCCTAATAGGACTCCATCAATTTGCTGATCATCTATACAAGGCAAAACATGTGTGGGAAAATCCCTTACAATTTTGAGTAAAAAATACTTAGTAGGACACCCCAAAACCAAAAAGGATGTACATAGAGAAATACTATTATAAAATTCACAAAATTTTTCATAATGAATTATATTATGCATACCAAGTTCAAACACTTGATATATTCTACAAATAAGATATATATTTAACTCCCATAGTTATAAGTCTATAATATGCGAAATAAGATTATCTAATGTAATATACAAGTCACCTAGTCAATAACACATGTAGTCACTAGAATACACTCAGTCCCAAAAAAAATTACATCTTTGTAAGAAATGTATTATAGTAATGTCATGTAGTCTCAGTGTCACAACCAATTATAGGGTTCTGCTCGTAGTGCGCTTGTTCCGGGAGAACATACTCCTCGATCCATTAGGTCGTGTGTACACTTACAAAAAATGTCACTGAGAGTATATAAATATTATTTTCCTATATAAGGGGTCATAAATCCACAAATTATTTATCATATGGAATGATAGATTGAAATTAAATGCATATGATGTTAAGAATGGGGTCCACTAGATCGCGGATCAACCGTGGCAGTCGACCATTGTGGTCAACTACACAGTCTGACCACCCTGGTGCTCAACAGCACCGTGGAAGAACCACTAAATAGGGATCATGGTTGACCACAACATTTGACTATGGGTTGGTCTGATCCAGCCTCCCTAGTCTCACCCGACCCATCAAGTCTGACCTGTATCACTGGTTCGACCCGGCCCACTAGTGCGTCTAACCTAGACCACTAGGCTACATGGTGTGGCACAATTCCACTATCTGGACAGCATGTAGAAAATATGACTTTTCCACAGCATGTTTTCCACCTGGACAATGTGACACCAAACAACGAATCAGTAGGTTGCCTCTCACATGGTCAGTCTTCCATGTCTGTGCATGCCAAACATCCTACTTATTCACAATGACATCACCACAGTCATGGGATACTCACCAAGCTGAGTTTCCCTGCACCAATCTATGCCACCTCCAATGTGGTTCTAGACACCATGCCACTAGAGAAACTTGTTTTGTGGGTATCCAACCCTGCTCTGATGCTCTATTTTTTGAAACAGAGTCCCATACACAACTGTTGATTCACAATATTCACTAGAATGATCTCTAATCATTCTTTCCCATACTCCAAGGGTATGATCTCATTTCGAGCATCCTGGAAATTCGAGTCGTGACCATGAGGGTATAACTACAATGAATGCTATAAACTGAGGAAGTGATAAGAACAAAAACACATAGATTATTGATTAACAAAAATTTTCATGTCAGCCTCAATTTGTTCCCCTTATGATGAATAATGAATAAGTAAGAAATCACATAGTTTATATCCAATTTTAGAACACATGCATCCTACAACCGATCAAACTGTGGATCTACCTATTCTTTGGTTGGCCCGTATTAATCATCAAATTTAAAAAATGAGAAATATCACAATGAAAACAACACCCTATAAAGAGTTTGGATTATTTTGTGACAACTAACAGAGGTAATGTCATCATTGATCCTCAATTTATTGATATTCATTTGAGAAAGCTCTTTATATTCCTTTTAAAAGTATAATAGGGTTACGATGATCTCCATAAATTCTATTATAGTGATTATTTCTCTTATAAAAAACTTTTATTCACTTTGTAATTTTTAATAGAATTAGACATCAGTAATATTGTTTCATGAATCATTCAGAAATTAAATATCACAATCAACCTGCACTGGCAAATGTTAGGCCCCAACTAATGTATATTCGATGCTTTGAATGTAATGATGACCTCAGATTTCTTATCAAAAACAATTTTATAATTTATTCCATTTTTCTATAAAAATTCACATGAGTGGTATTTAAAATTATATTGTTCTTCAATAATTTTTTTCAGGGCACACTGGGACACAGAATCACATGATAACTCAGTGCGTAGTCTCATAATAATTCAATAGGTATAATTTTTCCGTGTATTGAGTAATTTATTTGTCTTATTCATGGTGTGTTTTTTTGAAAATTTTATCTTTTTTAGAAGGAGGAGGACAATGCATCATTTCAGCACAGTTTTCCCAAATAGTGTTTGTAACGTGCCAAATCATGTAAACCCGTTAACAGGGGATTCAAATATAGGGTATGGTTTTAAAAACTATGAATAAATGTAGGAGTAAATTTTTATCCCCCTACCCATATATATGGGCCTAGTTATGGGGAACAATTTTTAAAAAGTTCCACCATTGAATAGGAAATCATGTCCATGATTTATTTAACTTAAAATATCATACTGATTTCATAATCCCATAATGTAATCATCCACAATGTAACCCTATGTCAACCTTATTGGTTTAACCATGATTTTGGTGGATCAATGTATTTTCTAAGAGAATCAGACCTTCGTTAATGGTGGTTTAATGACCATATATAATATCTCCACCACACCCACTATGTGTCTTGAATTTACATTAGTTTTTTATCATTATCATGTTCTTATTCCCACTATTTAAAGGATAATATTAAATATTAGAATTATATCTTTATTAGTTTTCGTGCATCATGTTATTTTTGATATTGTTTCTTTAATTTTAATCATGATATTATATTTTTTCATGGGTTTAATGTTTCTATTTATATTTTGGGAATTTTAGTTGGCTGATCACTTTTAAAATATTTGAGGTATGTAGTTCAAATTAAATTCAGATATTATTGATTATAATTATGTGTATTCATTGGAAGGTTTCATTTTTAATGTTGTACACTTGAATCATTTTTTGGATAAATTAATGTCTTGATAAAATTATTGATAGTATGAATTAGATTAATTAATTCATGAATTAATTAATGGAAAATGTTGTGTTTATTAAACTATTTTAAATTTTACATATTAATTTGAAAATAATTAATATAATAATATTCTAGTAGAATTTATGTGGTTTTTTGGATTACAGAATTCAATTAAATATTTTGTTAATTAATTTATGGGGTAGTGGTATTTTTGAAATGGAATAGTTGATTGGTGAAATATTTAATGGGATATTCTGATTATGGAATTTGGATGATTTAATGGTTAATTAATTAATTATAAATATGGATTATATAATTTCATTATTTAATTGTTTAATTAATTACTAGGTTAAATTTTATTGTGTCGATAATAGAATAATACTAATTTGACATGTTATTTCCAAGGGAAGAATGTTTTGAAAATGATTAGTTTTGATAACTGAAATAAAAAATAGTTGATTTCATGTTTGATAGAAGGTTCAATCAGGATTAGAATTTATTGTTTTTATATACTAAAAATATGTGTTACATATGAGAAATTCGTTTGTGGTACATGGACTGATTTTTTGGAAACATATAGCGTTATATGAGGTGTTGGGTAGTAAATGATGCTCTAAATAACCATATGATATAATGAGTAAGGGAGCATGAAAGAGATAAATCTACCCATGTAATTGTTGAGTAGTGGGATAGGTGATAAGGCTCTAAATACCCATGAGTTGTTAGATATGGAATTTTACATAGATGTGTTGGCATGGGATTTGGGATCCAATCAGCATTTATATCATTTGAAATGTAATGATAAATGATAAACATCTTATTATTGATATGGTTTTGACTCTGAAAATGGTCAAATATTGTATTCTGGGATCAGGTTACCTTGGGAATCTAAGGATATATTTTTTAACTTTAGTATAATAAAATATGATAAATATTTACATTATGAATTATACACTATACTATATAATACTAAACCAAATGTTTGGACTGGATATTGTTTTTAACAGATTAGGTTTTTTCTATCTAAGTTATCCTCATAGCCTACTTTGGATATCCAATTGTTACCTGAATATAATTAATGTATACATGACCAGACAAAGGAAAAGTCATTAGTTTCGATAGCTGAGTCGGTATGGAAAAGTGATAAGGGATCCAGACATTTTTTTAGGACCGACCTATATTTTTTCTGTATTTATTTTGGTTTTTTATTTTTATTGTTGGCACATACATGGTATGAAATTTATAATTATAAATTTTGGATATTTTAAATCTATATTGATTATCATTTTAAAGTGGTTTGGATTGGTTATTGGATATATAATTTGGTTATTTTTTATTTATTTCTAATGTTGTATTGACATAATAATGTTGGTATAGTCACCCCATGATCGATACTAGAAAATATCTTCTAGTCGGTAGCCTTTGAAATATGAGGATGGATGATTGAGGTCAACTAACCAACAATCACATGGCACTAGTTTAAGGCACTCATTTCAAGAAATTAATGGTACCCATAAAATCATTTTATTAAATTTATTTTCATAATTTTAATATATTTATAGTTTCAGTAAAAGTACATTCCCATTTGAGAAAAATATTGATATGAAGTAATTTATTGATCATCTTATTTTGGAAAATAGAATTTAGTAATAAATATTATATAATGAATTAATGTGGAAGAGTTTTCCTTGCCCTAATATGTGATTATAAAAATAGTTGGTTTTGTATTAAATTTATAAATATCTAAATTGATATGAAGTTAATATGGATTCTACATCAAAAATAGACATCTATTAAACGATATTGGATCTTTCTATCTTCATGCATCGATCTCTTCATGGAGAACAACTTACTAGATATGGGATGTTTTGAGTAATGTCACTTATTTTTGATGAATCAAATTTATCATGAGGACACCATGGGAGAGGGTGTTCATTAGAAATATCAATGATACATTTATTTATTTTCTAGTTGATTTCATAAAGTAGAAAATTGTGATTGAATGATAAAACTGTAAAAATTAACCATTTAAAGTCTATTTATTTCAAATCATACTAATTGTTTTCATTGTAAAAATTTTTCATTAATAAATCATTAATTTTATTTCTTTGGTATTTTTAAAAATAAAAAATAATAAAATATTTATAGAAAAACTCATTCGTGAGTAGTGATAACGAGTCGATCTTATCCCTGGAGAATCAATATGATACATGGATCTTCATTTCCAATGATTATGTGAATTAAAGAAAACTAATATGTTAACATAGATTTTATATTTAATTTATTCATATGATGTATGTTGTTCTTTCCCCTGGATATTTAATCATTTTAGTGACTAGTTTTTTTATTATCAATATCATGTTTTAAATTTATCTTTTGAGTTCTAATGTAGTGTAAGATATAAAAAATATTTATATTTTCCTTTTTGTGTATATAATATAAAATACAAGTTGTTCAGAAATCAAGGATCATAGTGTACTGCCTGATTAACAACAATTGGGTTGATTATATATATAATAATTTGTAACTAATTTTATATATAATAGCATGATGAGTCTATTATCTGTATTGGAAGTCACTAAAAGATATATTTTTTTAAAATAATCTATATAATAATTAGCTATGGAGTTGAATTAATTTTCATGTTACACAAGACACCCTAGAATGTGAAATTTCTTATTTAAGCCCAATTGTAGGCCTCTATTTCCACACATCGCATATTTAATATTATATATATCATGGATTGTAAAACTAATTCTATATAAACCCCAATGAACATAGTAAATATCACTTAGTTTCTTATCATTAAAATATATTTATAAGTGTATAAAAATTAAATTACATATGGTGTAGTTATTTGAATTTATTATTATGCGGGAGCATTCCAATTATTTTGACTATCAAAAACTATACTTATTATTTTTATTATTTCCATTAGTCCACATATTTATTATTAATTATGTTATTCGTTTGAATAATATCATCATTCTCATTTATACTTTGGGACTTGTCACTGAAAATGATTATTAGTAATTTATTTTGGCTTATAGTTTTTAATAGGGTTTAATAATTTGAACCTTTCATTCATTAAATTAATTTGATTATGTATCGCTATATATATTATAAGAATTATAATTTTTGTATCATTATTTAAGAAATAAATAATTGTATATTATGTATTAATTAATTACATATTATATAAATTATATTTTGGGATATTCATTTTTTTATAATGTTTTTATTATTTGACATGTTATAAATTATTTGATATTTACTATGTAATGTTTAGATAATCATTTATTAGATATATATTACCTGATATAAATTTGGAATATTGAAATAGATTTTTCAAATTATATTTAATTACATATAATTAATATATAAATATTATAAATGTAAATTTTCTGTGAGACTTTGTAATAAATACAATCCATCCCATATTACATCTACATGACCAAACCACCAAATACTATATGATCAAATCCCCATAAACTAGAGGACACTAAACAGTTGAAGGGTTTGATGGAAACCATGGAAAGAATTTATCCCATGGATCAGGTAATAATAAATAAAAATGAAAAATATATTTACTATTCATTTTAAAATGTACTAGATATTATATGAAAAAAAAAATTGAAGGCCCAGAAGCATTATTGAAACTTTTACATGAATTACATGGTATCAAAACTTAATATATATCCCATAGTATGATTATATACTTTTGGTTAATAATTAAATGATTATAATGTAAAATAGATATATAAATAATATTTCTCCCATGTCATGGAATTCTCTCATCACCTATGTTCTTTACCAACCCTGTATACCAAGGTTCAATTATACAATTATATGACTTATCATAACTCACAACCATGATGTTTTTCATAGGACCCAATGATCCCATGTATCGACTGAGTTTAACATAATATTTTGCTGCCATCGTTTTTAAAAATTATAAATTTTCCAAAAAAAATGTGTATGATAATGTTTTAGTATAAATATAGGGTTCTATATAAAATAAATCATTTTCATTAATCAAGTACTAATGTGACAACTATGATCAACCATTTTTTATTTGGTCAGTACAATATGGATATTGAAAAATTTGTGATAATTATGAAAAAATCATACATAAAATCTATATATTACTATTGAAAATTTTAAAATATTATCCATTTTCTCAAAATAGAAAAAAAAAATTAAAAAAATTATTCATTTCCCATTAAAAATATTCACACTAATTATATTTACATCCTTAATGTACCAATGAATCATTAAATATAGAAAATAATATATTAAAATTTTGAATGAGCAAAATAAATATTAGCATGAGACAAAAAGTTATATTTTTAGTGATGTCCAAATCCATAAAATCCATCAAAAGATTATCTTTTTCTGAATGATATTTTAGAAGATTATTTAATTTCCACTAACAAATATCAGACAATATTTTCACATTTAAAATTTTCAAAATCATTTAAATGAAAAAGATTCACTTTTTCAAAACATAGAGAATTTTATTAATATCCTTGGTGAGAAATTACTATAATCTTGTAAAATATATAATATAAACCATTCAAATTACCCCCACCCCACCTTTATTGATATAAATAAAAGGTACATTACTTAATGAATTTGTGATAAATATTAATGAATATAATGTATAAGTGATAATGGGATCACCCAACACAATCTATTTGCACTCAACGTGTAAGCTATATCATGTCCACTTGATGAAATAATATGGCTCAAACCATCATATACTCTATATAAATATCGACCTTTTCCCATATAAAATATTCACATATCGTATTGATCAGAATTTTATTTCACAATTTCACCATTATACCATGAAAAAATCTTTTGTAATACCATTTGAAAAATACTTTTGGATATCAGAATACCCGTTATTCTTTAAAAATTTGTTTTCTAGAACGAAATACATAGTAGAAATAAATATGGAATTTTTTTGAAGAAAATGTAATTGTAACCATTCTTTACTACAGTGACATTCTCACAATATTGAGCATAAAATGAGGAAATCATATAAGTATTTTTTTAAAATTTTACGTGGTGCATTTCAAGATGAATGTTTCAATTCCAATTTGAGATCATTTAATTTAAATCAATGCCACAATTTTAATAGAGAAAAATTTATCTTATAATAGAATCACAAATATGTAAAAGATTCGTCATTGAAAAGATTAATAATAATTGTGGGAAATTGTTTATTCCATTTAAGTGTAATGACCATGTTTTGTACTGAAATCCATGCCCATTTTAAACCAAATACGTCCAAACAATTTTGGACAACATTCACTAAGATTAAAACCAAAAATCACTAAAGGGGCTGGATCTTGATGCCAAAATTTGAAGACCTTCATCACCAAAAATTATGAAAAGCTTAACCATAGATGAATCCATAACCTTTACGATGTAGTTCTAGATTTACATGTATGTACAATGAGCACCACTACCACAAAAGAGAAGTATCTAAATCCTTCACGAGTCTGATAGAGCCACACTTGATTGTGTTGATCTATTATCTTTGTGGCATTCCCTTGGAGAATCACGATACCTGGTGCATATAATTATGTGGATCAACCCCACCCAAAAAGATCACTACCCTAAACATTCACTATCCCAGTACTCATATCACGATGATAACTTTTCTCTCATATATATCATTAATATGATTCAACCATGCTATATGAGAATCATGAGTATGCTTCCCCTTTGTTCTAATTTCCCTCCCATTCAGGTGGTGATTCTGTTCGCGAAGCCCTATGACTATTTTGGATTTATGAGTCACATCAGGAACTTGGGACATTGTTGAGTATTTAGCCTTCATGGAGAACCCTCCAAAAACATGTGGACTCCATGCATTTTGTTAGTTCATCATCTATAAATACCCACATATTCACATTTTCATAAGAATACAATGAATCATTAAATAGACTTTTGTTAAATCCCCTAGATTCCCTAGGCTTTCAATAAATGCATAAGGGTTTCAAAATCATGTGCGGGAAAATTTACCCATTTATAACTAAAACCATTAACCCAGTCACCATAACCATATATGTCACTACATGATGCCTGAATAAACTAATGAAAACTAAACTACATCATTTATATCAAAACCACCCCATAATGTACAACTATGGAAGACAATAAACTAAAAAATTGAAAAATTTAAGATCATTATAGGAAACTTCATAATAACCAAAAGATTCTTTGCTCCATAATATCCATGCTCCAACATCACCAAATAGATCAATTATCTTTAGGTAGAGAAAAATACATGTTATACTTTACCTTTTCCCATGAATCAGAAGATAACATATAAAAAAGCACTAAACCTCGAAACCATGGGTGAGTATAATACTTAGTTGGGTTTTCATAATTATTTCACTACTTATGACACTATGATTTAATTTTTAGCAACATTAATATAAAATAGTTTATATAAAATTATTTCCCAAAATATTTTATAAATAGATACAAATATGTTTCAAAACCATTTCAAACCATAATTAAACAAGTTATAGTTAAACCATTTTCCAAAAAATCACATTTCCAAATGAAAAAACAAAAATGGCTTTAAAATTATTTCTAAATACTATTTTGGTATAATAATTCCACTTCACTACACCAAACACCAAACCATTCACGAAACCTAAATATCCCAAAAGTCACGAGCGGTGTGTTATCCATTCTCTATGAATTAAATTGGCAGATATAATTCATGGTGGTACATCACATTCATATCCAAAAGATTCATTTGAGAGTGGGGGAGGGGTCATTAATTACATTATCTATACTAATGCACATGACCACACACCACAACCCATGCCAAACCCATAAAAAGTTCTATGTTTCCCAATAGAAACAATGTTTTTCGCAAGATCCATAGAAGTTGATGATATGGAAGTAGATGCATCTTGTATCAGGGTAGGAGTTGGAAATAATCCTATAAATTGGAGATTAGACCAAATAGGTCTATTTACTTACTGAGAGGAAGAAGGTGGATCCTCTCATAGATCCTCCAGAATAACTGTGCCAGGAGTAATCCTGCCTTCCATAGGAGAATATGCTTGTTCTTGTTGAGCCCGTTGAAGGGCTCTACCATGAGTTTGTACTGCATACACAGTTCTAGAAGGGGTAGAATTGGAATAGTGGTTTCTGGGATATCCACATTTTCCTCTGTATTCCAGAACTCTTGAACTATCTCTAATACCTCTGTTTGATATAGGGAACTCAGGCTCATCAAGATCAAAGCTGTGACTGGCATAAGGATATATTATATTAATCATGTTAACATATCCAAAGATCATATCTTCATCGGATGAAGATTCTGCCTGATTAGCTCGTTTAAGCTGTGCCATTTGGTGGGTCAGTGCATGTTTCTTGGAATTAGATGGCATAAAATCTCCCAAAGTCAAAGAAAACTTGGGCTTTGACAGGATATCATATTCTTCTGATTTTTCCTCTTTCTTTTGATTATGGCGTTTCTTCAAGGATTTTTTCTCTGATGAAGAGGGTTTTGCTGTGGCATTCATAGCAGAAGACACAATTAGTTTCTTCAATTGCATTATCAAAATTTCATGAGTTCGGTTGATAGTATTTCTAACCACCCAATCAGCATATTTTTGGGAATTTTTGTTTATGAATTCTTGACACTAGCCTTTTACTAAGGATTTTTAGTTGTAACACATGCTACCTGAGCTGAAGAACCTTTCATTTTGACTTGTCCCGAGTCCACCATATTTTATAGGAGGACATTGAAAAAAAACACTCCTTAATGGGATTCTCCAACATCTGATGAAATGGGAAATAATTGGGATGGTCTTCATCTCATTCCTTGTTATTCCTTTTGGGCCTTGGAAATTGAACCAAATTATTTTCCATAGCTGAAATAAAGTAACAAGGAACATGTTCATTTCAGAAAGAGTAAAATTTTCTCTTAAGATCCTCAAATTGTTTTTGTCTTTGATCATTTTGATCATCATGACAAGACGTCCTCTATTTTTGTCACTTAGGAGGTGGATCCCTATGATAAGATGAATTTTTTGAAGTAGAAGCAGGTACAGGTGCTTGTTTAAGCGTAACTGTAACAGTTTATGCTTTACCCATTCTCCTTCCTAGAGTTGATGGAATTACATGATTTTTATCCTTAGTCATGATAAGAGAGTCTTCAATCTTTTGAGCGATTGAAGTAAGGTCTCAAAACCCTCTTTTTTATTTCACATGGATCAATGGTGTGCGTAATTCATCACACAAATTTTCCACACAGATTGTGAACAAATATTCTTGAGGGAGTGCTAAGCTCAGGGAATATGTTAATCCCTTCCAGCGAGAAATGAAATATGAAACTCTTTCATTCTCACTTTTCTTACAATTTTTATGATCAAAAACCATTGTCTATGGAAAAGTTGATCTGAATTGATTAAGGAATTTTTGACGGAGATCCTCCCACCTGGTAATAGACCGGGATTACAAGCTAATATATCAGACAAAAGAAGTCCCATGTGATGACTGTACAAAACACATGAGTTTAAATTCTTATTTTTTCTAAGGGGTTCCCATCATAGGATCACAATGAGAAACAAAATATGTTATGTGTTTCTCTGGATCACCCAAACCATTAATTATTTGGAATGTGTTACTAACAAAATTTGATTGGGTAGGAATTGCATCAACCCAATCAGGGTAAGCTCTCTTTTCTAGTAGAACCAGTGCACACTTTCTTTTCATAGCTTCCAACTGAGATATTAATGACTCAATGGTAGTCATTGATTTTGAGAAACATCTGATTGAGCGTGGAAATGTGCACGTGCAATAATTGAAGCTTGGATAGGTGTAGCGACTGGGACTGCCACTGATGGTAGTATTTCCAGTTGTTGTTGCATATAATCCATAACATTAGACCTGTGAGGGTGTACTGGTAAAGAAGGATATTCATGATCCATCTCAGTGGCCGCAAAAAATTCCCTTGACTGACTGACTCCAGCATGCTTAGGAGGAAGATTACTTTCAAGTATTTCTGCATTCAACCTCCTCAATTCCGTCATTTCCACCTCTTGTAGTGAAAATATTTTCTCAACTAAGAGTGATTGGCCTTCTCTATAGGAAGGTTATGTATCCTAAATCTTCCCTTTCCCCTTGTTGGATGACTTTCAAAGAGGGGGGAGTTGGTTACTGGAAGTAATACCTAAATTTTGGGTAAGCCTTTGATTCCCAGTATGCACACCTTCTTCATTTTCCTCTGTGTGCACAGCCACTTGAGCAAGAACATCCTCATCTGATCCTATGGAATGAGACTCATATTCTATAGGATCAGAAACAATGACATTGATGACATTTATTGATGCATAACGCATTTCATCTCTTATATCAGCATTTATGTGATATTTTATTCTTCCATGTTCCTGATGAGACATTGTCTTTTGTTGAGTTAATCCCTCAGGAACTTCTTGGAGAACCGTAATTTGGAGGGAATCTCCTGATAATTTGGATCTTCGTTCCTCTTGGGGCTTCTTCCCTAATCAAGAGAAGACTAACTTTCTCTGAGAAAGATATTGAGGATTTGAAAATGTCCCCAGTCTGGTGGACTGGGGCTGTTCCTGTTATTTCTGTTCAACTCCTCGAATCCTATTTGTTGATTCAGAGGTTTGGGCTAAAAGAGTCCCTAGTCTGGCAAGATAGGGTGGTTTATGAGCTGATACATCTGATACTTTCTTAAAAACCCTTTCTGATCTTGTAGACATTGGTCCAGAAATTGGCTGGATGCATCAACCTACATCCACTCAAATCACTCGGTTCAAATGATCGTTGGATGATTTATGACACTTCTGTCACTTGATGATGCACTCGCTCTAAGCGAAAGGCTTGATCGTTATTCTCATTGGCTTGATGAAAGAGTAATTCGACAACATGTTCTCTGTATTCCAGATTTTTAGAAGAACTAGTTGAGGCTCGTTCTTGATCAATCCTTTGATTACAAACAAAACCAATTGGTTGTGGTCAGCAATGGGCAATAACATTGCATGAGACCATTTTTGGCGGGCTTTTTTGGCTGGAGAGTATAGTGAAATGTTGTTCTCCATGGATACCTCATCCCCTGATATGAATATCAGATGAGTCATTGGCAATTATATGGTGCAACCTTTTTAGTGCGCCAAGGCTTGAACACTGAAGGGATCTCTTCTTCTTTTCAGCCTTCAATTATCGAGAAACTGAGAGAGAGGCCAAATAAATTTGGCATTGTACCCCTTCTATTATCTTGATGTTATTTTCATATTCATCATAATATTATATTTTCTTTTTCAATTGACAACGAGTTTTCCACATGTTGAGACGAATATCTTGAATACAAACGTCCATCAACATTTCTGGAATGTCATACTAAGAGTCTACCAAAGGCCAAAACAGGACTGGTATTACACCTTTCGCCAGTTGTTTTCTCATATTTAGTACATCCCCTTTATTATTTGTTGAAGATTATTCTACCTGATTAGACAAAAGATGGTTCTGCTTTGTTTCTTCATCAGATTCAACAATATTGGTAGAGAATTCATTATGTAAATTAGAAGATTCATGACTCTGGGGAGGTTCAGAGAATGACGTACACCCCGAGCTATCTTCTGGTAGAGAAAGTATTTCACATACTATTGGTAAAGCATTAGACATGACTAGATAAGCATTTTCACGTGCCTCAAGATAAAAGGGATTTCTCGTAACTACATTGTCCATTGGATCATTTTCTAGGCAATGAGAATTACTAGTACAGAGAGGACTTTCCCAGATAGATTAATCATCATGGGGAGGACCACCATGGTGGGTTACAAAAAAAGATGAAACCTTTTTCTATATAGTATTTTGGCCACGTAGAGGGTTATTGTGGCTCTAATCTGAAGACGATACTTCAAGATCGACCGGAAAATCATGAAGAAAGCCTTCATGAGGAAGTGTCTGATACAGACTTTCGGAATTAGTGTTCCCACTATTGGGAAATGAGAGAGTAGAATCTTGAGTGGAAACATATAATTTTCTGAGTGTATCATGATCTCCCGCATCGAGCAAGGCCTTATTAAAGATTGGCTCTTGATTTCTTGAATAATATAGATGATTCATTTTCTTAGACGCCTTCTTACTCACATCGGAAACCACTTTTTGATGAAAGAGGTTATTATGGGCAGGTGTATGTGCCTACTCAAGATAAATAGTCAGGTTAGGCTGATTGTATTCACTCAAATCATGTGTATGTGCCTGACTTGGTTGTCCGTATGACACGGGTGAGTATTCCCCATAACCCTCTTGGACTGGATCAGAGGTGTATCTCTGTTCTGTAGTGAACTGGTTATGTGTCACTCCACTGGTAGGGATTGATTTTCATTTCTTTCCCTCTGATGTAGCTGAAGCTGTTATAATATCCGGGCAGTCATCCAGAATATGAGCAGGGATTTGCTTCTGCTCTTTCACCATTGTCAGAATATTCTTGGAGACTTCAGCTACCAGAACTGGAATATACGTTCATTCCATTGTTAGAGTAGTGATGTGTTCCTTCTCCTGTCGTCTTATTCTTGTCAGTGAGTTCAGGTAGTACTTATGTGTAGGGGAAGAGAGTTGAGTCTGCTCCAATTTTGCCGTTGAGGGTTTCCGACTAACTTCTCCGAGTGCTACCAAATGAGACTGTTGGTAGGATTGATCAATACTAGCAGGTGTATGTGCCTACTGATTGCACTCTGCCGAACGTGGTTGATGAACTTCCTTCAATACTGGCAGACGAGGCTGCTGGTAGGATTGATGAGGGTAAGGAGGTGTATGTGCCTGTTTACAAGTTGTCAACACATTGGGTTGGAGGGCTTCATCGTATGCAGTCAGACGAGCCAGCTGACTATATGATTATTTATAAATAGGTGTATGTCCTTTTATATATTACTCCGTCGGAATTACCTAGCGGGAATTGCGTGTTGCTTCCAGATGAGTCCACTGGACATCAAAATTAAAATGGACTGGTGTTTGTGCCCACTCGTTGCTTTCCAACAAGTTAGGTTGGTGGACTTCTCCGGAAATGGCAGAGATAAGAACATGCTCACTATTGACCGGTCGATGCCTCTGGTTGTTCGTCTTGCCTACTCAGGTTTGAGGAACCTGATATGAACGCTTGGAGATGACACCCACATCATGTTGAGGGTGCACTACATTACGAGTCTAGTAGTGATTGTTGGTGGGAGCCCTCGGGAAGGACTCTTGTCTCCTTGAATTATGTCCTTGAGTGACCTTCTCATTCACCTCCTCAAAATATGTGATGGACGGGTTGTTGTGTTCCAGGGATAACGACCCGAAACGGTAGGAGATGGTGGTAAGCACCACCTTCTTCTTGATCGCTGGTCTTCGCTGTACGGACGACCTGGGTGAATTGTTTACTTGGAGGGCTTGTCGAGCAGCCTCTAGAGTTAGAATGGTACTGTGTCGATGGCATTCTTTAACCAGTGCATTTGATACCCAGTGTTGAAGATGCTGAGTAGGTGATGTCGTCCTCAAAATGGATGACGATCCAGCAGGAGTGGCAGTAAAGGTATTCACAACAGAGGCATTCACAAGTGTGAACATAAGAGAATCCATTTCTGTAATGTAGAAGATCTTAGGAAAAGAGTGCATGTTTGATATAATAGAAAAAATCAAGATATGTTCCGCCAATACATCTTTTGGATGAGAACATATGTTATTGATTGTTTTGATAGCACTCTCATTGAATTTTAATATGGGCCTAACAAAGAAGAAAAACATCATTTTAACATGGTTAAGGATTCACGTCGGGTTCACCATTTTTGTTTCCTATAGAAATGCTGATCAACTTGTTTTCTTATGGTTCAAACATTCATATCGGTTTCTAATGGGTCTGTTCTGAGAACAGGAAACATCAAATGATTCTATATCTAGTTGGACATACTTTTAAAAGGTAGGTGCTCATTAGTTGTGGACCGATGGGGCTTAAGAATTTGCATTGGTCGAGAGGATGGGAGGTCGGACTCAGCACACCATTATTGGGGGAATTATTTTCTACTCGAGGACTCTATTTATAGATTTAAGTTATGTTCGTGAATCCTTATTACACTAGAAAGTATGAAAATGGGCATTTCGTACGATATGACAATCAATGATTGCTATGTATGAGATTTAGAGAATCTTATATATGTATTTGAGGTTATGCATCGACAGAGAATCATCTATATTTGTTAGAGATTTTTATTCAATGGTATCTGTAACGACCCGGAATTTTTAAATAAATTTTGTTTCCTAATTTTATGTGTTATTGTTATACTCAACAAAAATGTTTTATTTGATAAACATGATTATAATTAAAATGAGATCAGTGGGTTTTGACTATTATATAACCATCGTTCAACATGACCGCTGTGAACAAAATGTTTTGATTATTGTCTCTAAATATAAGTAATCTTGGTTAATTATTATAGAAAGAAGATTTGATGGCCTCACCTAGTAGTTTTGGACCGATCGAAGCCCATCTAACAGAGCTTGGGAAGGAGGTAGCACCACTGGGCTTTGCTCTGGATCAAATCCAAGCCGAACTTCATCATGTGAAGCTGGAACGAAATCGCCTTTGTGAGAAGTTCAAACTGATAGAAATTACTACTCGGGCAATGTTGACTGAGCCGCCCCAAGCTTCTATCACCCTAGCACACCTTACTCTTAGGTCCTATGCTGGTATTATAAGGGGTTATGTAACGAGACCGTAACTACCTTGTGTAATCATTGTTTTAAATAAAAATTGGGATTTCTTCTTATGATGAAGTTTATGAATTTTGAAATGACCGGATAAATATAGTATGCATATTTTTGATGGATTTTAGAAAAAGGATATTTTAAATATGTTTATGTAAACCCTAAATAATTAAAAATGTGTAATGATTTTCAAAAAATGGTCTTCTCCAATTATGTCCAGTACTAAATTTAGAGTCTAATAAGATCAACTTGATTTTTGATGAATAGTAAATTATGAATAGCGATTTTATGATTAGGATTAGTAATATGACCAAATGGATTAGTAATCTCACTTAAAGAATGTTTTAAAATAATCTAGTCACCTTGATTAAGTAATGTGATTCAATAAAATAGTTAAATAACGGTTTCATTAATTATTATTCAAGTATTAGTTTTTTCGGGTGAATAGTGTTTTTTAATTAAAAATTTAATTAAAAATAATTAGAAAATTATTTTTATAAAAATGACTTTATTTTTGAACTCAGAGAATCGATATTATGTTATGGTAATTTTTGGGGTTTTTTCTGAAAAAATTGAATTTTCGATGAATAGTGTTTTTATTAAATTAAAAATATTTAGAAAATTATTTTTATAAAATGGATTTCATTTTTGATATCAGAGCATTGATATTTGGTTAATGTGAAATTTTGGGATTTTTCTGAGAAAGTTGAATTTTCAGTGAATAGTAAAAATACAGTTTTAGGGTTTCGGTATGTTTAATGACATCATAACAGTGTCATGATGATGTCATGAGATCTTTTGAGGGTTGGCCGGCCAAGGGTGATGAATTATTGTTTTGGGGGCCCCATGTGGCCTAACTCCATGATAAATGACAAGGGAGAGCACATGGGTTTGAGAAAAGCACATGTGAGGTGTCCCTTGGCCATTAATGCCTTGTCCCCTCACTTTCCCTATAAATACCAAGCCCTCCTCTCATCCATTCGACTCCCCACTCATTCCCAACGAATTTCGTGTCTCATTACCTCCCAGGGAGTCCTCCCAAGGTTCCCCCAAGCCCTCAAGGTCCCAACCTTTGAGGTTTAACAGTTACATTTAAAGGTAAGGGATCCGACCTCTCTCTTTCTTTTCAAGTAATCTCTTTTATGTCTTTTCATTTATACTCCATGTTCATATGTTGGAGGATGTTCTTTTATATTCATCCTAATGCCTATTTCATGTTCATATGATGAGAGACCCCCCCCTTGCTCTCATCAATTCGTTTTATTAATGTTTAAGTGGCGACGTTAGGCTGCCGAATTTTTAAGGGATTCTTTCACCTTCCTCGTTTTCAAGTTCTATTTTCATTCAAGTGTTTCATGTTCCTTTTTATTATGTTGGGTTATGATCTCTAAATTATAATACTGATCTTTTATGATCATATTATGAGAGACCCCATTTGATCACTTCAATTCAGTATTTTGAAGTTTTAAGTGGCGTTGTTAGGCTGCCGAATTTTTAAGTGGTTCATCACCCTTCTCGTTTTGAAGTTCTACTTTCATGTAAACTATTTCAAGTTATTTTTTGTTATATTGGGGTATGATCTCTATATATGTCATACTGGACTCTTATATTCATATGATGAGAGATCCCATTTGATCTCTTCAATTCAGTATTTTGATGTTTTAAGTGGCGCCGTTAGGCTGCCGAATTTTTAAGTGGTTCTTCACCCTTCTCGTTTTGAAGTTCTACTTTCATGTCAATTATTTCAAGTTCCTTTTTTTATATTAGGGTATGATCTCTATATATATCATACTGGAATCTTATGTTCATATGATGAGAGAACCCATCGGATCTCTTCAATTCAGTATTTTGATGTTTTAAGTGGCGCCGTTAGGCTGCCGAATTTTTTAGTGGTTCTTCACCCTTCTCGTTTTGAAGTTCTACTTTCATGTCAATTATTTCAAGTTCCTTTTTGTTATATTGGGGTATGATCTCTATATATATCATACTGGAATCTTATGTTCATATGATGAGAGACCCCATTTGATCTCTCCAATTCAGTATTTTGATGTTTTAAGTGGCGCCGTTAGGCTACCGAATTTTTAAGTGGTTCTTCACCCTTCTCGTTTTGAAGTTCTACTTTCATGTCAATTCTTTCAAGTTCCTTTTTGTTATGTTGGGGAATTATCTCTATATCTATCATACTGAACTCTTATGTTCACATGATGAGAGATCCTATTTTATCTTTTCAAATCATTTTTGTTGATGTTTAAGTAACGTCGTTAGGCTGCCGAACATTCATAAGAGAAATCTAATTTTTTTTCTTCCTTCCATGTTTTTCATTTCAAATGGTATGTCCTTGAAATTTCATTACCATGATCATTTATCCTTCTTATTCTGTCCATGTACTATTTTATGGGTCATTTATGAATGTTTGACACATTTTACCTCTCTTTTAATGTCTTCTAAATCCTCGGAACATTGCCGTTATGCTGCAGAATTTCTGTCTCAAAATGTCTATCTCTTTTTCTAAAGTCCTTTTATTTTATTAAGTGAATACTAAAAGCTATTTATTCTAAAGGGGTATTCACATATATACCAAAATGTTCTATTTTAAATTCTGGGATTTACATACATGAGACCCACCTTCCTTTTCTGTGGGTTATAAAGTGAGATAAAGATCATGTCTTTAAAGCAGTTTTTAAAAAGTTATGATTATGAAATGAAACCCATTTCCTTTATGCTATACGGGTTATTTATGAAATGTTTGATGATGATATATGTGGCTCACATGATAATAAAGGAAAATTTAAGGGTGCGCCCTGATAGCGCTCCAATGCATTGGGTAATGATGTAACCACTAGAGATTACAATTTTCACGATACCTTGGTGAATAACCTTGGTAATTTTAAAATGACACCTTGGGGATGGACCTTGGTGATATGTTCATGATTGTCTATGTTAAATGATGTAGCCACATATTCAAGTTATGAAAAAGTTTTATTTTTATTATGATATGCCTCATGATTTCATTTTCATGCATTAAAGTTCTTTTCATGACTTTATCGATGTATCTCAAGTTCATATGTAAAATGTTTCACTTGTTTCCCTTTCTGGGCCTTCTGCTCACCCTTCCTTTTGATGTATGTCCCCAGGTTATGAGATGCAGTAATGAGCCTAGGGTGAACATGAGGAGAAGCCTTTCAAGTGTTTAAGAAGAATGATTTTTTGTTTCATGTTTTATGTTCCTTGTTTCCAAGACACTAAACCTTAAAGATCCTCAGTTCCGTGTAATGGAATGAAAAGTTATGTTATAAAATGACATGATGCTATAGTTGGTATCAATGGATGGTTTAGTTATTTGTGGAAATTAGGATATGAAAACTCTAGGAGGAACCCTATAGAAAAGTTTAATATAGGAAATCTTCCTGGTATTTTGGTGAGTAGTGAGTAAGGGGTTGCCAAGAAAATACATCCCTGTCTGGATACGAGCAGGTAGAGGTGGCTCTGGCACAGATGTACATAGGGGTAAAACCCGAAAACACCGTTTTGATCTAGACTCGAACGGGAACTGGTACACGACAACGGGCCTTGCTGCACTCTTGGTTACGACACTCCCGTGGGATATGCTTTGGTAAATTCATAATCTTGGTATGAACCATTGTTAAAGGAACAAAGATAAAATAAAATAAAGGTTCACATAAGAATATATGATCATTCATAACCTATATGGGAACCTAGGAGATCACAAGTAAGGGTATACCTTTCATATAGAAGTTATCCTTATATGCATTCAGTTCCTTTTCATGATTATTAGCTAAGTACTTAAGCCCCTAATTATGCTTTCTCTTCTTAGTTAATGGTGGGAAATGGAAGAACATGTTCCAACAACCAATGTGATAGGAAATGCGACGATTTTTCATATTAATATGACAGGGATGATTAGGGGATTAAAATATGATTATTATTTTGGAAGACGTTCATTATTTTGGTAACCATATTTGATCAAGGTAAATAGATTACTACGGTATTTTCATTGAGGAGTAAGGTTGACTTATATTTTGAAGAATCGATGAATTTAAGGTGAACTTATAGTAATTTAGGTTACTTATGGGAATGATTAACCTATCTTGGGTAAAATATGTTTAGGTTAGCTACTTTTTTATAAGATGTTAGGAGTGGTTGATGTTGTCTAGAGATGAACAATGAAGTTGTTTTGGAAGACTATGTTATCAAATCCTTATTGTATTTGGGTTTCAATCTTAGTTTGGTTTGTTTTGAGGAATTTTAAGGACCGTTATTTATGGAATGGTCTATGATGAACTTTGGGTAGTACCATGGAACTTTGATGATTTAAAAGTAGTTTCCATTCCTATGGGATTCTTTCTTTTTGAAGAGTTGTTTTAACTTAACCTTTCTGTTTTTGGGATAATGTTTAAAGATAGAAGAAATAGATAGTTAATATTTTATAGATTATGTGATTCTATAGAAGATGATTATTGTACTTTTATGAGACAAAGTGTTTTTGAATTCTCATCATTTGGAGAAAAGATTAGTGTTGGTAGGGACTTGTTAAAGGATGAAACTCTACTTGAAGGTAGGTATATTTTCTTATGTTTTTGTTCTATGTAGTAAATGAAATCCTCAAAATTATGAAAAGAAATGTAAAACAAAAATGTTGTTGGTTTACGTTTCCTACTAGTTAATCAAGGACCATTTACACACATCATAAGTTTGGGATTTTCTCATGGTTAACTTTCTCCTAATCATGTTCTCTATCACTCTCTCTCAGAACTTGACCCTTTGTTTTCTCCTCCATGTCCATGTTTTCCTACATGGAACCCTAGTGTGGGTTAACTCGAGTGACCTTTGTACTTCCCTTTCTTTATTTTAAAGTAATAGTTTTACTGACTCCTTTTCCGATGTGGGACTTTCAATGAAATTTCAAAACCCAATTTTAAAATTGTGAGGACGCAATTTCTTAAGGGGGGAAGATTGTAACGACCCGGAATTTTTAAATAAATGTTGTTTCCTAATTTTATGTGTTATTGTTATACTCAACAAAAATGTTTTATTTGATAAACATGATTATAATTAAAATGAGAACAATGGGTTTTGACTATTATATAACCATCGTTCAACATGACCGCTGTGAACAAAATGTTTTGATTATTGTCTCTAAATATATGTAATCTTGGTTAATTATTATAGAAAGAAGATTCAATGGCCTCACCTAGTAGTCTTGGACCGATCGAAGCCCATCTAACAGAGCTTGGGAAGGAGGTAGCACCACTGGGCTTTGCTCTGGATCAAATCCAAGCCGAACTTCATCATGTGAAGCTGGAATGAAATCGCCTTTGTGAGAAGTTCAAACTGATAGAAATTACTACTCGGGAAATGTTGACTGAGCCGCCCCAAGCTTCTATCACCCTAGCACACCTTACTCTTAGGTCCTATGCTGGTATTATAAGGGGTTATGTAACGAGACCGTAACTACCTTGTGTAATCCTTGTTTTAAATAAAAATTGGGATTTCTTTTTATGATGAAGTTTATGAATTTTGAAATGACCGGATAAATATAGAATGCATATTTTTGATGAATTTTAGAAAAATGATATTTTAAATATGTTTATGTAAACCCTAAATAATTAAAAATGTGTAATTATTTTCGAAAACTGGTCTTCTGCAATTATGTTCAGTACTAAATTTAGAGTCTATTAAGATCAACTTGATTTTTGATGAATAGTAAATTATGAATAGTGATTTTATGATTAGGATTAATAATATGACCAAATGGATTAGTAATCTCACTTAAAGAAAGTTTTAAAATAATCTAGGCACCTTGATTAAGTAATGTGATTCAATAAAATAGTTAAATAACGGTTTCATTAATTATTATTCAAGTATTAGTTTTTTCGGGTGAATAGTGTTTTTTAATTAAAAATTTAATTAAAAATAATTAGAAAATTATTTTTATAAAAATGACTTTATTTTTGAACTCAGAGCATCGATATTATGTTATGGTAATTTTTGGGGTTTTTTCCGAAAAAAATGAATTTTCGATGAATAGTGTTTTTATTAAATTAAAAATATTTAGAAAATTATTTTTTATAAAATGGATTTCATTTTTGAAATCAGAGCGTTGATATTTGGTTAATGTGAAATTTTGGGATTTTTCTGAGAAAGTTGAATTTTCAGTGAATAGTAAAAATACAGTTTTAGGGTTTCGGTATGTTTAATGACATCATAACAGTGTAATGATGATGTAATGAGATATTTTGAGGGTTGGCCGGCCAAGGGTGATGAATTATTGTTTTGGGGGCCCCATTTGGCCTAACTCCATGATAAATGACAAGGGAGAGAACATGGGTTTGAAAAAAGCACATGTGAGGTGTCCCTTGGCCATTAATGCCTTGTCCCCTCACTTTCCCTATAAATACCAAGCCCTCCTCTCATCCATTCGACTCCCCACTCATTCCCAACTAATTTCTGGTCTCATTACCTCCCAAGGAGTCCTCCCAAGGTTCCCCCAATCCCTCAAGGTCCCAACCATTGAGGTTTAAGAGTTACATTTTAAGGTAAGGGATCTGACCTCTCTCTTTCTTTTCAAGTAATCTCTTTTATGTATTTTCTTTTATACTCCATGTTCATATGTTGGAGGATGTTCTTTTATATTCATCCTAATGCCTATTTCATGTTCATATGATGAGATACCCCCCCTTGCTCTCATCAATTCGTTTTAAGAATGTTTAAGTGGCGACGTTAGGCTGCCGAGTTTTTAAGGGATTCTTTCACCTTCCTCGTTTTCAAGTTCTATTTTCATTCAAGTGTTTCATGTTCCTTTCTATTATGTTGGGGTATGATCTCTAAATTATCATACTGATATTTTATGATCATATGATGAGAGACCCCATTTTATCGCTTCAATTCAGTATTTTGAAGTTTTAAGTGGCGCCGTTAGGCTGCCGAATTTTTAAGTGGTTCTTCACCCTTCTCGTTTTGAAGTTCTACTTTCATGTCAATTATTTCAAGTTCCTTTTTGTTATATTGGGGTATGATCTCTATATATATCATACTAGACTCTTATGTTCATATGATGAGAGACCCCATTTGATCTCTTCAATTCAGTATTTTGATGTTTTAAGTGGCGCCGTTAGGCTGCCGAATTTTTAAGTGGTTCTTCACCCTTCTCGTTTTGAAGTTCTACTTTCATGTCAATTATTTCAAGTTCCTTTTTTTTATATTGGGGTATTATCTCTATATATATCATACTGGAATCTTATGTTCATATGATGAGAGAACCCATCGGATCTCTTCAATTCAGTATTTTGATGTTTTAAGTGGCGCCGTTAGGCTGCCGAATTTTTTAGTGGTTCTTCACCCTTCTCGTTTTGAAGTTCTACTTTCATGTCAATTATTTCAAGTTCCTTTTTGTTATATTGGGGTATGATCTCTATATATATCATACTGGACTCTTATGTTCATATGATGAGAGACCCCATTTGATCTCTCCAATTCAGTATTTTGATGTTTTAAGTGGCACCGTTAGGCTACCGAATTTTTAAGTGGTTCTTCACCCTTCTCGTTTTGAAGTTCTACTTTCATATCAATTCTTTCAAGTTCCTTTTTGTTATGTTGGGGAATTATCTCTATATCTATCATACTGAAATATTATGTTCACATGATGAGAGATCCTATTTTATCTTTTCAAATCATTTTTGTTGATGTTTAAGTAACGTCGTTAGGCTACCGAACTTTCATAAGAGAAATCTAATTTTTTTTTCTTCCTTCCATGTTTTTCATTTCAAATGGTATGTCCTTGAAATTTCATTACCATGATCATGTATCCTTCTTATTCTGTCCATGTACTATTTTATGGGTCATTTATGATTGTTTGACCCATTTTACCTCTCTTTTAATGTCTTCTAAAACCTCGGAACATTGCCGTTATGCTGCAGAATTTCTGTCTCAAAATGTCTATCTCTTTTTCTAAAGTCCTTTTATTTTATTAAGTGAATAATAAAAGCTATTTATTCTAAAGGGGTATTCACATATATACCAAAATGTTCTATTTTAAATTCTGGGATTTACATACATGAGACCCACCTTCCTTTTCTGTGGGTTTTAAAGTGATATAAAGATCATGTCTTTAAAGCAGTTTTTAAAAAGTTATGATTATGAATTGAAACCCATTTCCTTTATGCGATATGGGTTATTTATGAAATGTTTGATGATGATATATGTGGCTCACATGATAATAAAGGCAAATTTAAGGGTGCGCCCTGATAGCGCTCCAATGCATTGGGTAATGATGTAACCACTAGAGATTACAATTTTCACGATACTTTGGTGAATAACCTTGGTAATTTTAAAATGACACCTTGGGGATGGACCTTGGTGATATGTTCATGATTTTCTATGTTAAATGATGTAGCCACATATTCAAGTTATGAAAAAGTTTTATTTTTATTATGATATGCCTCATGATTTCATTTTCATGCATTAAAGTTATTTTCATGACTTTATTGATGTATCTCAAGTTCATATGTAAAATGTTTCACTTGTTTCCTTTGCTGGGCCTTCTGCTCACCCTTCCTCTTGATGTATGTCCCCAGGTTATGAGATTCAGTAATGAGCCAAGGGTTAACATGAGGAGAAGCCTTTCAAGTGTTTAAGAAGAATGTTTTTTTTGTTTCATGTTTTATGTTCCTTGTTTCCAAGACACTAAACCTTAAAGATCCTCAGTTCCATGTAATGGAAGGAAAAGTTATGTTATAAAAAGACGGGATGCTATAGTTGGTATCAAAGGATGGTTTAGTTATTTGTGGAAATTAGGATATGAAAACTCTAGGAGGAACCCTATAGAAAAGTTTAATATAGGAAATCTTCCTGGTATTTTGGTGAGTATTGAGTAAGGGGTTGCCAAGCAAATACATCCCTGTCTGGATACGAGCAGGTAGAGGTAGCTCTGGCACAGATGTACATAGGGGTAAAACCCGAAAACACCGTTTTGAGCTAGACTCGAACGGGAACTGGTACACGACAACGGGCCTTGCTGCACTCTTGGTTACGACACTCCTGTGGTATATGCTTTGGTAAATTCATAAGCTTGGTATGAAACATTGTTAAAGGAACAAAGATAAAATAAAATAAAGGTTCACATAAGAATATATGATCATTCATAACCTATATGGGAACCTAGGAGATCACAAGTAAGGGTATACCTTTCATATACAAGTTATCCTTATAGGCTTTCAGTTCCTTTTCATGATTATTAGCTAAGTACTTAAGCCCCTAATTATGCTTTCTCTTCTTAGTTAATGGTGGGAAATGGAAGAACATGTTCCGACAACCAATGTGATAGGAAATGCGACGATTTTCATATTAATATGACAGGGATGATTAGGGGATTAAAATATGATTATTATTTTTGAAGACGTTCATTATTTTGGGAACCATATTTGATCAAGGTAAATAGATTACTACGGTATTTTCATTGAGGAGTAAGGTTGACTTATATTTTGAAGAATAGATGAATTTAAGGTGAACTTATAGTAATTTAGGTTACTTATGGGAATGACTAACCTATCTTGGGTAAAATATGTTTAGGTTAGCTACTTTTTATAAGATGTTAGGAGTGGTTGATGTTGTCTAGAGATGAACAATGAAGTTGTTTTGGAAGACTATGTTATCAAATCCTTATTGTATATGGGTTTCAATCTTAGTTTGGTTTGTTTTGAGGAATTTTAAGGACCGTTATTTATGGAATGGTCTATGATGAACTTTGGGTAGTACCATGGAACTTTGATGATTTAAAAGTAGTTTCCATTCCTATGGGATTCTTTATTTTTGAAGAGTTGTTTTAACTTAACCTTTCTGTTTTTGGGATAATGTTTAAAGATAGAAGAAATAGATAGTTAATATTTTATAGATTATGTGATTCTATAGAAGATGATTCTTGTACTTTTATGAGACAAAGTGTTTTTGAATTCTCATCATTTGGAGAAAAGATTAGTGTTGGTAGGGACTTGTTAAAGGATGAAACTCTACTTGAAGGTAGGTATATTTTCTTATGTTTTTGTTCTATGTAGTAAATGAAATCCTCAAAATTATGAAAAGAAATGTAAAACAAAAATGTTGTTGGTTTACGTTTCCTACTAGTTAATCAAGGACCATTTACACACATCATAAGTTTGGGATTTTCTCATGGTTAACTTTCTCCTAATCATGTTCTCTATCACTCTCTCTCAGAACTTGACCCTTTGTTTTCTCCTCCATGTCCATGTTTTCCTACATGGAACCCTAGTGTGGGTTAACTCGAGTGACCTTTGTACTTCCCTTTCTTTATTTTAAAGTAATAGTTTTACTGACTCCTTTTCCGATGTGGGACTTTCAATGAAATTTCAAAACCCAATTTTAAAATTGTGAGGACGCAATTTCTTAAGGGGGGAAGATTGTAACGACCCGGAATTTTTAAATAAATGTTGTTTCCTAATTTTATGTGTTATTGTTATACTCAACAAAAATGTTTTATTTGATAAACATGATTATAATTAAAATGAGAACAATGGGTTTTGACTATTATATAACCATCGTTCAACATGACCGCTGTGAACAAAATGTTTTGATTATTGTCTCTAAATATAAGTAATCTTGGTTAATTATTATAGAAAGAAGATTTGATGGCCTCACCTTGTAGTCTTGGACCGATCGAAGCCCATCTAACAGAGCTTGGGAAAGAGGTAGCACCACTGGGCTTTGCTCTGGATCAAATCCAAGCCGAACTTCATCATGTGAAGCTGGAACGAAATCTCCTTTGTGAGAAGTTCAAATTGATAGAAATTACTACTCGGGCAATGTTGACTTAGCCTCCCCAAGCTTCTATCACCCTAGCACACCTTACTCTTAGGTCCTATGCTGGTATTATAAGGGGTTATGTAACGAGACCGTAACTACCTTGTGTAATCCTTGTTTTAAATAAAAATTGGGATTTCTTCTTATGATGAAGTTTATGAATTTTGAAATGACCGGATAAATATAGTATGCATATTTTTGATGAATTTTAGAAAAAGGATATTTTAAATATGTTTATGTAAACCCTAAATAATTAAAAATGTGTAATGATTTTCGAAAAATGGTCTTCTGCAATTATGTTCAGTACTAAATTTAAAGTCTAATAAGACCAACTTGATTTTTGATGAATAGTAAATTATGAATAGTGATTTTATGATTAGGATTAGTAATATGAACAAATGGATTAGTAATCTCACTTAAAGAAAGTTTTAAAATAATCTAGGCACCTTGATTAAGTAATGTGATTCAATAAAATAGTTAAATAACGGTTTCATTAATTATTATTCAAGTATTAGTTTTTTCGGGTGAATAGTGTTTTTTAATTAAAAATTTAATTAAAAATAATTAGAAAATTATTTTTATAAAAATGACTTTATTTTTGAACTCAGAGCATCGATATTATGTTATGGTAATTTTTGGGGTTTTTTTCTGAAAAAAATGAATTTTCGATGAATAGTGTTTTTATTAAATTAAAAATATTTAGAAAATTATTTTTTATAAAATGGATTTCATTTTTGAAATCAGAGCGTTGATATTTGGTTAATGTGAAATTTTGGGATTTTTCTGAGAAAGTTGAATTTTCAGTGAATAGTAAAAATACAGTTTTAGGGTTTCGGTATGTTTAATGACATCATAACAGTGTCATGATGATGTCATGAGATCTTTTGAGGGTTGGCCGGCCAAGGGTGATGAATTATTGTTTTGGGGGCCCCATGTGGCCTAACTCCATGATAAATGACAAGGGAGAGCACATGGGTTTGAGAAAAGCACATGTGAGGTGTCCCTTAGCCATTAATGCCTTGTCCCCTCACTTTCCCTATAAATACCAAGCCCTCCTCTCATCCATTCGACTCCCCACTCATTCCCAACGAATTTCTGGTCTCATTACCTCCCAAGGAGTCCTCCCAAGGTGCCCCCAAGCCCTCAAGGTCCCAACCTTTGAGGTTTAAGAGTTACATTTTAAGGTAAGGGATCCGACCTCTCTCTTTCTTTTCAAGTAATCTCTTTTATGTCTTTTCTTTTATACTCCATGTTCATATGTTGGAGGATGTTATTTTATATTCATACTAATGCCTATTTCATGTTCATATGATGAGAGACCCCCCCCCCCCTTGCTCTCATCAATTCGTTTTAAGAATGTTTAAGTGGCGACGTTAGGCTGCCGAATTTTTAAGGGATTCTTTCACCTTCCTCGTTTTCAAGTTCTATTTTCATTCAAGTGTTTCATGTTCCTTTTTATTATGTTGGGTTATGATCTCTAAATTATCATACTTTTCTTTTATGATCATATGATGAGAGACCCCATTTGATCGCTTCAATTCAGTATTTTGAAGTTTTAAGTGGCGCCGTTAGGCTGCCGAATTTTTAAGTGGTTCTTCACCCTTCTCGTTTTGAAGTTCTACTTTCATGTCAATTATTTCAAGTTACTTTTTGTTATATTGGGGTATGATCTATATATATATCATACTGGACTCTTATTTTCATATGATGAGAGACCCCATTTGATCTCTTCAATTCAGTATTTTGATGTTTTAAGTGGCGCCGTTAGGCTGCCGAATTTTTAAGTGGTTCTTCACCCTTCTCGTTTTGAAGTTCTACTTTCATGTCAATTATTTCAAGTTCCTTTTTTCTATATTGGGGTAATATCTCTATATATATCATACTGGACTCTTATTTTCATATGATGAGAGACCCCATTTGATCTCTTCAATTCAGTATTTTGATGTTTTAAGTGGCGTCGTTAGGCTGCCGAATTTTTTAGTGGTTCTTCACCCTTCGCGTTTTGAAGTTCTACTTTCATGTCAATTATTTCAAGTTACATTTTGTTATATTGGGGTATGATATCTATATATATCATACTGGACTCTTATGTTCATATGATTAGAGACCCCATTTGATCTCTTCAATTCAGTATTTTGATGTTTTAAGTGGCGCCGTTAGGCTACCGAATTTTTAAGTGGTTCTTCACCCTTCTCGTTTTGAAGTTCTACTTTCATGTCAATTCTTTCAAGTTCCTTTTTGTTATGTTGGGGAATTATCTCTATATCTATCATAATGAACTCTTATGTTCACATGATGAGAGATTCTATTTTATCATTTCAAATCATTTTTGTTGATGTTTAAGTAACGTCGTTAGGCTGCCGAACTTTCATAAGAGAAATCTAATTTTTTTCTTCCTTCCATGTTTTTCATTTCAAATGGTATGTCCTTGAAATTTCATTACCATGATCATGTATCCTTCTTATTCTGTCCATGTACTATTTTATGGGTCATTTATGAATGTTTGACCCATTTTACCTCTCTTTTAATGTCTTCTAAAACCTCGGAACATTTCCGTTATGCTGCAGAATTTCTGTCTCAAAATGTCTATCTCTTTTTCTAAAGTCCTTTTATTTTTTTAAGTGAATACTAAAATCTATTTCTTCTAAAGAGGTATTCACATATATACCAAAATGTTCTATTTTAAATTCTGGGATTTACATACATGAGACCCACCTTCCTTTTCTGTGGGTTTTAAAGTGATATAAAGATCATGTCTTTAAAGCAGTTTTTAAAAAGTTATGATTATGAAATGAAACCCATTTCCTTTATGCTATATGGGTTATTTATGAAATTATTGATGATTATTTATGTGGCTCACATGATAATAAAGGCAAATTTAAGGGTGCGCCCTGATAGCGCTCCAATGCATTGGGTATTGATGTAACCACTAGAGATTACAATTTTCACGATACCTTGGTGAATAACCTTGGTAATTTTAAAATGACACCTTGGGGATGGACCTTGGTGATATGATCATGATTGTCTATGTTAAATGATGTAGCCACATATTAATGTTATGAAAAAGTTTTATTTTTATTATGATATGCCTCATGATTTCATTTTCATGCATTAAAGTTCTTTTCATGACTTTATTGATGTATCTCAAGTTCATATGTAAAATGTTTCACTTGTTTCCCTTATTGGGCCTTCTGCTCACCCTTCCTTTTGATGTATGTCCCCAGGGTATGAGATGCAGTAATGAGCCTAGGGTGAACATGAGGAGAATCCTTTCAAGTGTTTAAGAAGAATGTTTTTTTTTTGCTTCATGTTTTATGTTCCTTGTTTCCAAGACACTAAACCTTAAAGATCCTCAGTTCCGTGTAATGGAATGAAAAGTTATGTTATAAAAAGACGGGATGCTATAGTATCCTTCAGCACATTATATAAAGATATCATGGTCATTCTGATAACCTTATTGGTTGTCACTCAGTAGGGCCCTTGAAATTTATTGCCGTTTAGAAGGACATGGAGTATTTCTGAGTTGTGATCATACCCAAAGATGGGATACCTACGTAACCTTTTTACAAACGGAATCAGAACCAATGTAGTTCATGAATTAAGATATAGTTTAACGTCATATAGGATATATGAGAATTAATGGGTGATGGGATTCAACATCATAATTTCTTCCTATGTACTCCACTTTTAAGGTAGATATCAAATTCCATGTAGTTCAGTTGATAATTGTGGGTCTTATGTATGATTAATGGCCCAAAGAGATGTGTCGTGGTTACTTATACACTCTATGCCCACGTGAGTCATGCTCGGTGTGAGAAACAAGTTGTATCTGTAAACCTGAAAATTTGTGCCATTAAAGATTCTCTCACAAGGATTGATATGGGCCTTATTTATGTATGATTTCCCAAATAGATAACGATCAGGACTTACTTTAGAGAAGAAGCCTAGGAATAAGGTCTATAAAGGTATATGTGAATTATGGATATTTGGATACTCTATCATGGGGCTTACTCTTGATGAGGATTCCCAAATTAAGATGGGAAAAATGATTGGGTTTTATTCTTGAGAAGGAAACCCAAATAAAAAGATGTTAAGACTAGTTAAGAGAAATTATGACCCGGGCTTACTCCTGAGAAGGAGGCCCAGGTTAAAGGGACATGAGAACTGTGGATTACTCCTTAAAAGGAGGCCCAGGTTAAGGGAATTTGTGATTTGGGGCATACTCATATGGAGGATGCACATATTTGGGAACTTGGACTGGGGATTACTCTTGAAAAGGAGGCCTAGGATAGGAAATTATGACTGGGGATTATTCCTGAAAAGGAGGCCCAGGTTAAGAAATTATGACTGGGGATTATTCCTGAAAAGGAGGCCTAGGTAAGGGAATTATTATCGGGTCTTACTTTTGCCAAGGAGGACCAAAATTGAAGATTTTGAAGATGAGGGCTTAATCATGAAGAGGATGCCCATATTTGGGAACATGGGGGTTACTCATGATGAGGATTCCCATCAATATGGGTCTTGGGTATTACGCCTAAAGAGGATGACCAAAACATCTTCTCATCATAAAGTATGAGGTTGAGTGAATTAAATCACTAACCTTTGTGACATAAAGATAAGTAAATCACTAGGATTTGAGAGATTTTCCACATATTTCCATTTAGATAAGGAAGCCAACCAAAGAATGATTACATAAATGGATTTTAAGAGTATTCTGAAGGATGAATGCTGAAGAGGACATGTGGATTTGAAGAAAAGAGATGAATGGACAGGAGGGGCACCCAAAAATAAGGTAGGCACATAGGTCCTGTTGGGGCGCGTAGGTCCTAGTCATGCAGGTACACCTGCGCGACATGTGTGTACTTGTGTGACAGTCAACACATAGGGTAATACTTGGGTGAGGCTTGGATCAAACCCTTAGTATTATCCCTAAAATAATTTAAATGAGTGGCACGCATGTTCTGTTGAAGGGATAAGGCGGCGCGCAAGTGTCTTCAATTCCCTGAAAGGATAGACACTTAGGCGTGTAGGTGTTGAATAATTTTAACATGTAGTCCATGTTCCCTATCATTATATCTTCCATTCTAGGTAACAAATTAACTTAGAAGTGTTCAGAAGGCATTGAAAAGATATTAGGGTGTCGAGAGCTCAAATCTGAGTGTTTGGATTTTTCATCAATGAAATGGGGGGGCCACTGTGGGTATTTATAGGCTGCTGAAGACCTTCAGTGAAAATTATTTAGGGTTTTCAGGTCACCTATGCACCCAAAAGGTGGACAACAGGTATACATGTGCGACCATAATGGAACATGTGCGGCTCATGGTCAAAGCAATCCTTATTCATGAATTTTCCAATTTCAGATATTTCATCAAAGGATGAATCACTTTGTGTTAAGGTATTTCCCTTTTCATTTGTTAGACTCTATGACGAAAGGAGTGTCAACAATAAAATTGTCCATTTTTTGTGGAAATATGAATCTTCGTTCTCTTTTTTACCCAATTAAAACATCTCCTAATCCCTTTGTGACTTTTCCCTTGGTTCTTCTTTCCACTATTGTTAAATGAAAGAAGTTGGGTCCTCTTTCCCTTATCACCATTATAAGAAGTACTTTCATGTGATGTCATATTCCTTTTCCTTTATGTCATTTGGATTTCAAATAAGTTCCAATTTTCATTCATGTTTTTTGATATATGGTTTGGAATAATCATAAAATATCCAACTTGAGATCCCATTAAATTGGGAATCTCGTAGGCACATTCATAATAATGCCCTTCGCAACAGTTGTTATCCTATGTCATAAAATTACCGACCATAGATAAGAATAAAAGAAAATTTAGGGGTGATTATATTAAACTATTAAACTATTAAACAAATAAATGCGAAGATAATGAAAAAATAGGTAACTTATAAATTACATTTATTTACATTACTTATGAATTTATAGGCTTGAATCTCTGTTATCCGTGATCAACATTCCATATTATGTTATTCTAGAAAATTTTCATTCTCTTAATAATTGTTCATACTATGTTTATTAATTTACCAAAGCATATCACATGGGTGTGTCGAACAAATAGTGTAGCAACGATTGTTGTTGTGCACTAGTTCCCATTCAAGTTTAGCTCAATGTGATGTTTTCAGGTCTTAACCATAGATACAACTGTTCCAGAACCACCTCTATTTATTCATATATAAACCGAAATGTATATTCATGGTTAACCACTTAGTCTATACTCACCAAAAATTAGATATTTTTTTTCTTATTCATGGTCCTATACCTAAGGCCTTCACTAGGATTTCCTAATCCTAATCATAATAATAACTAATCCCTCTCTTTGATACTAACTATAATAGTCATTCTCTTTATTACACACTTAAACAAGATTTATTATATAAACATGAACATTTTATAACTTCGAGGATCCCAAGGACTACTGTCTTTGGGAATTAGGAACGCTATATAAAAACTAAGAACATGAAATACTATATCCTTATTTCTAACAACTTTGACATGGCCAACTCATTCTTTTGTACTTAACACTGCATGGGATAACAAGAGGACATACCTAAGAAAAGGGTGATATATAAATCTCAATATGGGAATAAAAAATGAAGAAAATGATGAATAAAATAATTCATTGTCAATATCCACATCAATGGAGCAGAATAGAAACATGAGCATATAGGTATGATATAGCATGGTTATTATTACATGAAAATGGGGAAACAACAAAAATTATGATATTAGCATGATCTAAGGCACATTGCCCATGTATTTTTAATGTAAACCCTAAAAAACCTGAATTATCATGTGTTAAACATCATTTAACAAGGCATGTAATTATACAAAAAATTACCCAATTCATTGGAGTGCTATTAGGGCACACCCTTCATAAACATTTCAGTCCCATGCTTAAGTGTGCAGCATAAATCATATTACATGGATTAATTCAACATTATCATTTATTTCATGATAAGGGAATGTGGAATAAATACATGAATGTATATAATAAATTATTACCTGTTCATAATGTTGAATACCCTTGAATGATAAATGGACACAATATTCATTACACATTGATTTTGGCATAGAAAATCACGGTACTATTTGGGAAGCCTAATGGCATGACATAAGAATATATAAAAATGGATGATAATAGATAAAGGTATAGAAAATAATATAAACATGAAATGAAAAGTAAATAGGTCATATAAATACATGTCCCAACAAATTGAATGTGGAAATAGATGGAGTAACATAATAGAGAAACGTGATGAAATAGTAAAAACGGGTTAACTTTTACAAAATTTCAGAATGGTAAATGATGTAAATCAGAGGGATTAATGAGTGATAATGTGGTATCCAATCATAATACCCAAATAAGGTAGATATGTGTTAGGTTTTAATACATACCCCATAATTTTAAATTGAATTTAAAATGGTGTAACAATATAATAAAACTTTGATAAAAATGAGAGAGGAAGGAATACTATATGAAAATTTGACATGGTAAAGAGTGCACATAAGGGTCCATAAGTGGAATAAGTAATAGTGAAATTGCCTCTCATAATTTATACATAATATGGGAAAAGGTATTATACTACATAAAATATCCCACCATTGGATTAACTGATCTTAAATGATATAACATGAAAATAATTCTTGATAAAATAAGTGGGTGGATGATACCATGCATGGATGTGTGGCTATAAATTACTGGGAGTGGCATCTTGGGAGCTTAGGTGATCATCGGGAGGACTATAGGGAGTAAATAGATTAGATTTTAATAAATATTAATGGTTTTAATCAAGAGGAATGGGAAATTGTCTTGGTATTATATAGGAAATGAGAGTTAATTTTTTTAATATTTCACAAATTTAGGTTTTGGAATATATATAATTAAATATTCAAAACCCCAGAAATTACCATTTTTATTCCAATGGTTTTTTCGTAATATGATTTAAAAATATTATTTTATCATTCCAATGTCTGAAAATAATAAAATATAACTTTTTCTTATGCGGAGGTGAGTCACACCCTCTTGGAAATGATTTTAAAATCATAAAATACATTATACACTTTGGAAGAATCACTATGGAATTAGAAAATAAGTCAAATAAATGGAAACACATATTATTTTAATGGGAAAACCTATATTGGGATGACAATAACCATTATAGTTTTTGTTACATCATTTTAGGATCATTATGAATTCATAAAACACATATTTTATTTTTATGTTTTTTAATTTTCACCGAAAAATTTCATTGTGTCAATAAAAAATGGAAAATTCCCCATTGGATTATTTTGACTTCATGATTCAAAAATGAGGATTCATTTTATCTATCAAATTCTTTAAATATGTGAAATTTCACTTTTAAACTGATAGCCGAAATTTATTGAAAATTCTCAGGTTTTGAAAAAAATTATTTTCAAACCATAATAAAAATTATATATGACTTCATAAAAATTATATAATATTTTATTATTAATAAAATTAATTTAATGGTAATATTTAAAAAAATAATAATTATTTCAAATTTCCATTATTTTCTTAAAATAAATTCGATTAAAATAATGTTTTTATTATTGTATAAATAATTTAAAACATATCAAACTGACATCCTAATCATTTACAGATATGGGACTAATATAATCATAATTGTTATGAATTATATTTATAATAGTTTTAATAAAAACATTATTTTTTGTATAATAATTAATATATTTCCTTGAAGTTCCATTTTTACGCAATGAATAAATGTATCAAATTTGTTTTTTTAAGAATGAATATTAACCTAAAGGAATTGATGGAATAAAAATAATATTTTAAAAAATGTACTTCACAATTTGTAACTAGTATATTATTAAATAACAATATATAACATCCCCATACGACATAAAGGTATGGTAAGCAATAGTGAAAAACTCTTAGGGCGGCTCGAATAACATCTCTTGGGTGGTAATCTATATTAATTTGATCATATCCCATATGCAATTCCATTAAAACATGACATGTTAATGTATGACTTGGGCTTGGTCAAAAGGGATTCCCAATGATTATACCACCTTTCTGATCTCCAAAAAATGAGCTAGAATGTCCCGAGTCTACTGGATGAGGCAATAACCTCATTTTCATAATTCGATGGATTTTTAAGAACCTTATATGTATACTAGTTGTGTGGTCACCATTCCATAACATTATTATCATTGGAAATGATACATAATGGACATTCAATCCCAATAATAAATAATAAACTCAATGTGTTTTCTATATCCATATGTCATTAAAAGAAATGGAATTTTAATAATAAATGTACAGTTCGTTACAACATTCTCTATAACATTAGCCTTTCCATCCCTCAAAGATGAAAAACATCATTTCTATGAAAGAGTTTGGACCATTGCTCTTTGATTTCCTTAAAATGTTCCCATATCTCTTCCCAAATGTGGCCATGATCCCTTAAAACCTACGCTAGACATATTCTACATCCATTTAAGACATTATTATTTCCATCCAAAATCTGCAATGGTAAATTTACCAAATATGTATCTTGATCATGGCTGATTTGATCCCTTCTGATCACATGTCCAGGATCAATATAATACTTTTTCAGCTAAGGTATATGGACCACATTATGCACCAAACTAAACAGTGGTGGTAAAGCCGATAAATATTCAACCTAACCAACCAGTTCCAATATCTCAAAAGAGATAATGTGTTGTGGAGGTCACATGACATGCATCCAAAAACGACGTTCTCCAAGCCTTGGATAAATCCTCAAGAACACATTATCCATCACTATGAACAACAATGGTCTTTTAAGATGATCTACGTACAATTTATGATGACTCTGTTCCATCTCCAACAATTTCAATATCAACTGAATCTTCTTTATAGTTTCTTGGAAAAGGATCATCCCTAATAGTGATGTTTCCCCTATTTTCACCCAACAATGTGAAGAATGATAAGGACACACATATAATGCTTTAAAAGAATCATATTGTATTGAGGCCTAATAAATGTTATCATATGAGAACTCTAATTATGGTATATAATCTTCCCATGAGCCACCAAAATCCATTACACAATCCGGAAACATGTCATCCAATGTATGTATCATCTTTTCAAGTTTCACATCCATCTGAGGATGATACACAAAACTCATAGTCAAATAGGTAGCAAGGCCATTTTGTAAGGATTTCCAGAAATGTGAAGGGGAGCTCGGATCTCTATCTGAGACTATCGAAACTAGTATTCCATGTCTATCTACCACCTCATGGATATAAACTTTGGACAAATCCTCCATAGTACGAGTTTCATGAATGTGGATTAAATAATCCTTCTTTATGAGGAAAGACACTCTCACCCATAAAACATCATCTTTCCAAACTATAATCATTATACCTATAACAAAATCCACCTTTATAAACATCCATTTCCACCCTGGAATAGGTAAAGACTATAACAAACCAACTGGTCATTGAGGTTCTTCCATAACATGCTGATAAGTTAGTCACAACTCAACCATTTTATATTTCATACCAATCCACCATAATATCTCTTTCAACACTATATACATCTTGTTTACACCCATATGTATTGACCATCTTGAATTGTGGAAATTATGAATATGTTTATCTAGACAAACAATAGGTACAAACATTCATTCTCTAAACCACAATTCTAAACTCCCATCAATCCTAAAGCACTCAATAATCTCCCCACCATTATGTTTTGAACTCATAAGTAGAAATTCTGCATCAGATGATTTCTCTTTATTGAGCATCATTACCAAATAAAAAAATTATTAAAGGAAAGAAAATCAATACATTAACATGGTCTTAACATTCCACAAATATGTCATCTAGGATTATCATTAACAACCATTCCTCTGTGGATTTTTTTCCAAATAAGATTATGTAATAATTCTTAATAAAACTACCATTGAATTACATTTTCCCATTGTATACATAAATTCAATGTCAAACATTAGGAGATACTTCATCCATATTCTACGCCTCATGTTCAAATTTCTCGTTTGGAAAAAAATGATTCAATCTCGTATTACTTGTAAGCATAATAAATATCATTATAAAGAGATTGTGATGCCTTGTTTTCAAAGCATGTTCGACATCAGAGAACTCCAAATCATGGGTTGGGTAGTTCTTCTCAAGCACTCTGAACTACCTTGAGACAAGAAAAACCATGTGGTCTCATTTCATGTTTACACATTCCAACCCTGATCATGAAGAATCATAGTAAACCACATACCCCTATTGAGATTTATGAAAAATCTGGATAGCTGCTGATTTTATATGAACATTATACTGTTTGAAAGACTTATAGAATTCCTTAGTGTAACAACACAAGATTTTATGAGAATTATAATTTTTAATTTCATTGATTCCTCGTGTTGTACGCTACACCAAAGGGATCATTCACTCCACGCATCCCTGAATTTGCTGGCATTACACGCAATCGTGACCTTCCTCGATAGAATTTGTAGTATGCAATATCGGGTTTCACTAAAAAACGATATATTGTTATAATATTATTTTGGACTAACCGTTATGAATAGTATTGACTACATTTTTGATTTTTTAACATTATTTTTCATATTACACTTTTTCTAGAACATTGTATGAGAACAAAATACATTTTTCTGGTAAAATAAGTATTTTAAAAAAAATGCAGTTTTGACTCCTTTTTATGGCACACTCACATTAACTCTAGTTTTTGACATGTTTATATGTTCAATTTGACAAAAAAAATATTCGTTGGAATCAGGATATAAAAATTTACTTTTGATTAAATGTTCCTATTATTTTGAGAACTTTCATATTTTAATGAATAGTAAAAACATGCTAAATTTAAATTAAAAACAACTTTTTTCATTGAAAGAATTTATATAGTTAAATCATAATATTGGATGGTTTTAAGTATAAATAGAATATATTTTTACAATTTAATATAATTTATGTCATAACCATTAATTTTACATTGAATTCATATGTAAAAAAATTTCAATCTTTGGCAATGTTTTTACTTTTAAAACATATATTCTTAAAAATGAGATTAATTTTAAATTAGTTACGCCAACTTCTATTTTTTGAATTATGAAAAATGGATTCTATATTTGAATTTAGTGGGTCCAAATTATGTTAATATATTACTTGTATTATTTTTGATATAATGAATATTATCTACGGTAATTTTTATTCTCTACAATTAAAGATAAATCATGTAATTGATGGTAAAAATAAGATTATAAAATTAACATAACACCTTCCAAAATTTAGTTGGATGACTAAAAGTCCACCCATATAACCTAAGTGTTGGAATAGAATAATTTTATTGATTTTTGACTCTGAAAATAATTTAATTATTAATAAAACCAAAGCAAGTGACGACATGTCACTCTCTTAAATCTTATAAGTATAGTTTTTATAATTTAGTGATAAACTTCAAAAAACATCGAACATGAATTATATGAAGAAATCTAATAAAATTATCTACATGATGTAAATTTTTTTATATTTTTTAGGGATTAAATAAATATCATTAATGGTGAAACAATATTGATGTTGAAATTACTTTATTGATTGAAATATCAAATAAATAGTTTTTAATATATTAAAATAAATATTTTGTGAACTATTTAATATGCTCCACGAATTTTATAGATAAATATAACATGTTATGAATCTATTAAATATTTTAGTTCGAACATATCATTGGTGTGGATTTTATTTAAATTCAAATAAATGCATAGTGTAAAAATTGAAACTATTTTTATTTTATAAAAATAACATAATATATAATTGTTTAAAAATAAAAAAAATATTTAATATTTATAAATTCAAATTTATATGGTCGAAAATATCATAAATAATCCAAATATGTACAATTTATAACACATATGTAATTATTTATAACAATTTAAAATTTAGAATCTTGTTACCACAAATAAGATTAATTAAATTAAATAAAGATAAATCAAGTTGATGAGGTTTAAAATAAACTTACAACATGTCAATATTTTTTTGGTTGATGAGATTACAACCCTATCTCATCTAATATTAGAATATGAGTCATTTTTTGAGGTTTTTAAGTGGGGTTGGATTTATTATAAATTAATATTTCTTGAGGTTTCCAAAGGTGCCCCCCTCCTCCCTTATAAAAGGGAACCTCCTCCCTCTCATCCTCACAACACCTTCAGCCTTCATGATTAGAAAACCCCTTCCCATTTCTATTCTAAACTTCCATAGATATATTTTGGAGGTTCTGGTCTTCTCAAAAGACCATCTCTAGTCCCATAAGAGGAAGCTTAAAGGAGGTGCATCGAAGAAGACGTAATCTCATCTACCGATTCTTTCAACATTCTTTCTTCTTCAACTTCTTCTTCTTTATTTGTTTCATTGTAAAGTAATTCAATAGGTATCACTAATATACTGATATAATATTATAAATATGAAACAACCCAATTTCACCATCTATCTATCCTACAAAATACGAAATCACTGCATGTGCATATATATGGAATACCATCTCCGCGTCGTGGTGTAATTAATTTTTCCCCCACCACATTACTTGGATGGGTATAATAGTGAAAACAATAACTATATATGGTTATTATAACATCATAACGATTCTGAGATATTATATCATTCACTCTAATTCTATTCAATAATTATGGGTATGATAACATCGCTTGGGCGTACGTATGGACTACCGTCTCCACAAACGCGATGAGAGTCATTTTCCATTATTAACCATTCAAGCATGACTATAAGGTATATATATAATAAATAATCATGAAAGATATTAAATAATAATGATAGTGGATTTATGTACAAATATGTTTCATTTACTTAATTTCATTCAATTCAATAAGGAAATGAAAACAGTGTTCATCTGTACGTATGGCCTACCGTCTCTAAGAACATTGTATTTCATTACATTTATCGATCTATATGTTTTTCGGATTGGATACTCAAGAGGGGAGTGAATTGAGTTCCAATTAAAATTTTTGTTAATATATTTTTCATAAAATCTCCCCAATTAAAAACAATGTTAAACTGTAGTGAATTTGTAAAACTGTATGGTTTTGATTAGGTACTCAAAAGATTGATTAGATCTCAGTTAATTTAATCATAAGATTAAATTATCTTTTGAAACTATCCGAGTGATTTATAATAGTAACAAACACATGCTGGTTAACTATCAAGGTAACATTAAAAAAAAATTTATTTCAAAGTAATTAGCAGTGGAAAATAAAGTATGTAATATAATTTAGACTTAATCTATGATGCACAATGGATATAACCAAGAGGTTTAGTCTCAAGCCGATACTTAGTCCTCTCAATCAAATTATATAAATTTGATCTACACACTGGATTGGTGAAAACAACAGTGCAAAGACAGTCGAGGTACTAAGACTTCAACCACAGTTCTTTGCGGGAAAACAAAACCACATCACACTGGTTGTCCATGTCTTACATGACCTCTACCATTATCCATAGTTGGATATAAAAGAGTTATGAAAGATTTGTGCGAGGATTTAGATATCCTCTATTTTATCACAGGAGACGGTGTGTGAAAAAAAATATATAGAACACACACACCGCTTGATATATAAAAAAAGAAACATAAAGAGAGTAGATATGAGTTTAGAATCCTCTAGTGATTTATAGTGCAACACTGGACTCCATTTGATATGTCAGAATTGGCTATGAGTCCTTCTCTGGTTCTTGTTTGGAAAACAGAGTGTCGTTTGTTTCTTTGGTTTTTAGGTTCACCTTGATCAGCTTGAGTGTATGAGTAGCTCGTTGTAGTTCTTCACTCCTTGACTGAAGTGTAACTTATGTTATGTTCTATAATGAATTGATTCATGTATGTGTAGTGTTCTTTGAGTATCGATGCAGTCTTTATGTATGCACCACTTTACAAAAATATTTTTTCCTTTTTGTGAACCCTCCTTTTCATCATCTTTTTCACGGTATTTGTACATCCTTTTATAGTTTTCATCTCTGGAACTAGGAATGGTTACCATTTCATGGTTACTATGTATGGTTCCCTGACATGCCAACCCACATTAATCAATCATTAATTGAATTAAAATCAACAAACATGATCGTTGCTTAATAAATAAATAGTATTGAAAAAAGTAGAGTTTAGGAATTAGTGACTGGTTTCTAATCGGTAGCTCCATGTAATAGTGAGCTTGTAATGGTAGACATGAGTCAATATGTCTTGGTGTAGGTAGATATTAATCTATGTATCAGTAGCTTTCTTGCAATAGTAATTCCTTTATATCGGTGGAGTTACTCTTTTGGTAGCTCTTCTATCAGTAGCTCTATGAATCAGTAACTTCTATTGGTAGCTCTTATTGACTATCAGTATCTATTATTGACTATCGGTAGCTCATCTTTATATCGGTGAAATTCATAGAGATAGACTTTGTATCGGTAGCTTGTGTTAGTAGACTTCTTTATCAGTGATTATGTGCATACAAGTTGACTTGTTCTATTAGTAGCTCTTCTTCTCTCTGTGTCTCATATTGACAATTAGTAGCTCTTATTTACTATCAGTAGCTCATCTTTATATCAGAGGACTTCATAGCGGTTGACTTTGTATCAGTTTCCTGTGTTGGTAGACTTTTGTATCAGTGATTAAGTGCATACCAGTTGACTTGTTCTATTGGTATCTCTGATTCTATCAGAAGACTTACACATACCAGTAGCTCTGTTCTGTTTTAGTGACTGTACATTCATTCTATTCGTAACCTTTGTCTATCAGTAGACTAAGTACCAGTAGGGATCTTTTTGTCTGTATCATACCAGTAGATATGTTCTATGCAACACATATTCTGATTGAGTTATAATTATTACAATGTTTATATAAACATAAATAAACATTGATTAACATATTTCAAAGATTATTTTAATATTGTTATCAACTTGATAATAGAATGTCATAGATTGAAAGAATTAATATATATATAAACATTATTTGGGATTATCAGAGTATGTGAAATCATAATTGGGATTCTCAAAACAATTGAAGGCAATAATCTCCCCCTTTTTGATAATCACATCTTATGATATTTTAATCCCATAAATAATTAAAAATTAATTAGAGGATATTGCATTAAATACAATTGGATCAAAGAAAACAATATATTTCAAAACATATATGGAAAAGATAAAATAGAAAACAAATGTACCAGAGGTAAATGAATTAAACTCAGAAGAGATATTAATTCTCCATAAATGAGATTAGTTCTCCCTCAGATATGTTTCCCTTAGATAGTATTTCTCCCCCTTTGTGATAATCAAAAAGTATGAAAAGAAGGTAAAAGAAAGTAAGATCATATATATTTCTTGGAGGAAACAGATACAACGAAATATAAAAATATAACATAATGAAATACTTGTGATTCCTATCAAAAATCCCAGCGTCTAATCAATCCACATCCTGAGTGTGAGATTTTCCCTTGGGATCAGAAGAATATTCAGGTGAGGTGGATGCAGGTGAAGGATTAGGAACACCAGAAATGATCAGTGGAGGCTGAGCTATAGAAACTATTCCAGGCCTATATTGTGTAGCTCTATGAGTGATCATAGGAGTAAGGCTTCAGATAGCTTGGGCTAGAGTCTTCTGAGCAGGAGAAGTAGTCGAGGTAGATGCAGGTAAAGATGGAGGTACAATCACTAGTCGAGCATCAACATGTAGGAAGGGAAATAAAATTTTTCATAAATCCATAATGATTCCTCCTCCTCTTTCCATGGAAGAAATGAAATCATCCTTGTTTGCCCTGAATTTTCCTAGTGCAGGGGTCAACTATCTAAGCTTTATGACTTGTTCTTGGAAGTCTTGGTTGACAAGAGGTAACTTCATGTTTTCTAACATAAACATGAATTGATTTTTGAGTTGATGCTTGGTGTAAACCCTATGGAAATAGTTATCTACCTTGTCTTTCACTTCTTTCTGAGAATCATAAGATTCTCTCATATAGTCTTCAACAATCTTAAAAATATATCTAATGGTATCTCCAGTAGAATTCACCACTTTGGTAAGATATGATGAGTCCACAGAGCCACTGGTTGATGTTGAACCAAGATCCCCCTTCATCAATTCTCTAATCTGATCCAAATCCACTGAAGGATTGGAAGTAAGAGAACCAAGAGATAATGTTACAGTTTCCATGATACTCTTAGTTACCCCACTAATAAGAATTTTTACTGAAAAATCTTAGGCATCGATGTGATTTTCCACATACATTTTAAATCCATCAAAAACTGAAACCATCTGGCTCACCATGCTCTTTATATAAGCTAAATCTCTGTCTTCTTGAGATTTTGAGCTCATATAGGATTCCAGAGAGACAACTGAATTTTTTATAACATCAATATCCTTTGTTGGGATAGTAATCTGATTCTGGAAAGATATTACTTCATCTACTATCTATGCCACAAAAGCTGACACATTACAACCAATATAGAGTTCGAAAGACTTTCCCAAATGGCTCATCTCTTTAACAAAGATACTCTTTAACTCAGGAACAGAAGAACTCAAAATCTCTTACATCTCATCCTTTCAAGATGCTAAGTCATCCCTGTTGATCATATCAGTAGGTGAAACCATAATAGGTTCTCTTTCAGATACTATAATGGTCACAGAGTCATTCATAATCGATTGAATAGATGACACTAGCGATGCTTCCATTTTCCTTATTTCTTCCACAAAAATGATTTTGAGATCATACTTGAGCTTATCCAGATCATATGTTCTGACCACATCTTCAGGTAATATCTCAGACAGAATATCATAATTGATTTTTGGTCTTCGAAGGGATGTATCATTATCATAATAGTGGTAATCCAATCAACAAACTATAATCCCTAAGTCATATGACCAGTCTTCAAACTCAACATCCACTAAAGCACTACCAATCCGGGATGAATTCTTCCCCCCCAACTAGTCCATTATCTTGTATGGAAACATAATTTTTAGAAACTATTTCTTCCATAGATGAATCTTGCACAACTATCCCCATTTATCCAATAGAAAGAGGTTCCTCAGGAATAGGAGAAGGTCTATCAACTTCATCAAGAACAGCCTCTAAAGGCACAATAGAACTTCCAATCAGAGGACTCAAACTTTAGGTTGCAGAAGCATATGCATTAGTTTCAAATTCTCTATCTTGTTCCTCATTATCTTGGGCAGCCTCTTCCTGATCTAGTTTTATTGGTCTTCCTCATCCACGGGTGCCCCTTTATTTCTTATTCCCAAAATAGTTTATGTACTTGGTAGGCTCAAAGAAGTACTTTCATTTTCTTGTGATGCAATTTCAAGAGTTGGGCTAGGAGGAAAATTTGGATCTCTTCCATCTGCTGCAGAGGAGTCCTCCTCATATGAATCATCACTATATTGTGTCTCTTCTTCATCAGGTCCTAGACCTGGATCCCTTACATCCTTAGTCCTTGAAGGATGATCCAGATGATTGAAGCTATCATATAGCTTCTTATCATCATTAACCCACTCTCCTGTCCACGGATTCCAGTTTATCATCATGTATTTGCACATTGTGCTTGTGATACAAAAATTATTCCTTAATACCACTGTCTCATCCTGAGACTTAGCTACTCCATTCACATTAATCATTAATGAGATCATGTTGGAAAATAATAAAGCATTGGTAATTGATTTGAGTCTGTTCATATCCTCCATTTGAACTATTAGCAACCTGCACATATTCACATTCACACCATGTCTCAAAAGATGTAATAGATAGATATCATGATATCTTAAATTCACAAAGTCCCCTCTTCATGGGCTTAGCACATGTTTCATGAAAATGAACAACAATATGTTCTCTGCATTCATTTCAGCATCCACCACCTTTCTCTGCTCGCCACTACCAGTGGTCTCCTCTAAAACAGTATCATAATCAAAAATATCACTGTTAGATGGTATTGTGTTCAATGAATAACCATAAAATCCTTCATGTGGTACTCTCAGGTACTCAACCTACTCTACAGATGAAAAAGATATTTCCCTTCCATTCAAAAATGAAATGATTCGGTTCTCATCTTCTGATTTCTCAAAACCCAAAAACTCATAGAAGTCTTTTACTAGCTTTGGATAGTAGGGGCCATTATTATTTGAGAAGAATTCTACACACTTATTATATTCTAGCACCTCGAGAACTAACGATCTACAAGACATCAGCCCTTTCCGCACATAGCTCTTTCTTGATTAGAATAGCTCTATTTTGTAAATGATGGTCCTTTGGTCGACTCCCCGACCATGTTATACTAACAATGCTACTTTCTTTTGGCTCTGTCTTCGGATTCTTCGCATTTGGGTCATCATTGTCTTCTCTCATAGTAGGAAGTTTGGTTTTTTCTATTTGTGGTTCGAGGAACTTATGGTTTTTGAGAGATTCAAGAGCTAAGGCTTGAGGGTAAAGGAAAGTTTTGGTGGATTGAGAAGTAAAAAGGACATCATTGTATCATTTAGGAATCATAAGATAAATAATTAAAATAAAATAAGTCAAGTATAAACGATACAGATTCTGGCGGCAGACAAAAGTTTGAAACATCCCATACTTAACGGTAGGGTATACCATTGAGAATTCGAAACAGTGAGGTTTATTTATCAGTGAGGTCCACTAAAGGTGAGTTCCATACCGATGTGGTTTATTAGTGAGGTTTCATACCGGTGAGGTATAAAAGTGAGGTTTCATACTGGTGATGTATAACAGTGAGGATTCTATACCAGTGAGGTATAAAAGTGGGGTTTTTATCGGTCAAGGTTAATCATTCCTAACTCATGTCTAATGTAACTTAACATATCCGAACATAAGGGTTTGGGAAAATTTCAGCTAATAGATGTTCAGTACCTATACATTTAATAGTAATATCACATTTTTGGTAATGACCTCTCAAGAAATGGTGCCTTACATCCATGTGTTTGGTCCTACATTGAGATAGAGGGTTTTTTGAAATGTTAATTGCACTGGTGTTATCACAGTTTATTGAAACATGATTAAAATCATATCCATAGTCCAAAAGAGTGTGTTTCATCCACAGAATTTGTGCACAGCAACTACCAGCAGCTATGTACTCTACTTCAGAAGTGGAAAAAGAAACTGAATTTTATTTATTACTACACCATGATACTAATGATTTTCCTAATAAATGATATGTTTCAAATGTTATTTTTCTATCCAACTTGCAACCAGCAAAGTCAGCATCTGAATAATTTATTAATTAAAAAGATTGTCCTTTTTCATAAAACAAACATAAATTTACAGTATGTTTAAGATATTTGAAAATTCGTTTAACAGTAATAAAATGATATTCTTTAGGATTTTCTTGAAATCTTGCACACATGCACACACTAAACATAATATTTGGTCGACTATAAGTAAGGTAATTTAATCTTCCAATCATACCTTTGTAATTGGTTTGATCCACTAGTTTCCCAGTTTCATCAATGTCCAACTTACAAACAGTACTCATAGGTGTATCACTTTCCTTAATGATATCGAAACCAAATCATTTTAAAAGATCCTTTTTATATTTAATTTTATTCAAAATAATACCATTTTCATTTTGAAAAACTTTAAATCCATGAAAATATTTGAGTTATCCCATTAAACTCATATCAAATTCATTTTGCAAACTCTTTGAAAAATCAGTACCTAATGAATGTTTAGAAGATCCACAAATAATATAATCAACGTAGATTTGTACTATGAAAACATCATTATAAATTATTTTAATAAAAGGAGTTGTATTCGCAATCCCTTTAGTAAAAAATTTTGAAATAACAAAATTACTAAGTCTATCATACCAAGCTCATGTAGCTTGTTTTAAACCATATAAAGCTTTAGATAGTTTGAAAACATGATTTGGAAAAAGAGGATTATTAAATCCAGGTGGTTGTTCAACAAAAACATCTTCAATTATAAAACCATATAGAATTTCACTTTTTACATCCATTTGATATAAATTGAGATTCAAATGAGTAGCATAGGAAAGTAGAATCCTTACAGCTTCAAATCTAGCTATAGGTGAAAAGGTTTCCACATAGTATATTCCTTCCTATAGACTATAACATTTTGCAACTAGCCAACCTTTGTTTCTAACTATATTTATATACTAATCATCTTTGTTTCTAAAACCCCATTTAGTGCCTATGGTCAATGTTTCCTTAGGTCTGTCAACCAGTTCACCGACTTTTTTTCTTTCAAATTTATTTAGTTCTTCTTTCATATCCATTACCCCAAATTCATCGTTGATTGCATCTTTGATATTTTTAGGTTCTAAATTTTAATGAAAGGCTTGATATTCAACTGGATTTCTTAGATAATCTCTAGTCTGTGTCCCTATATCAAGATTACCAACAACATAATCCAAACAATGATTCATTATAATTCTAGTTTATTTAGTAAAGGTATGACTAGAAATTTGAGCTTCATCTGTAGGTTCAGGGTTAATATAATAAGGTTCTAGAAAGTATCCAGAACTGGATGTCTTCACAGCAGGGTCTTTGGATTTATCATTGAGTTCTAGAATAGACATATTTTCTTCAAGAATTTCAAGAGAAGACTTAGGTTCATGTGGACCAGTTTCATATTACTTGATGTTAAAATATTATTCCACAAATTTGGTTCTTTTATTGAAAACTCTACATGATTTTAGAGTTAAATAATTATCAAAAAAATTCCTTCATCACTTTTAGATGCAAACATGTCAAGATTATCCTTTGTATTGAGAATATATACATTGCAACCAATAACTCTGAAGTAATTAAGATTAGGTTTCCTATTGTTCCAAATCTCATAATGGGTTTTCTTAAGAATACGTCGAATCAAGACTCTATTGATAATTTAACAAGCTATATTTAAAGCTTCAACCTAAAAGTAAATTGGAAGGTCATACTCATTAAGCATAGTTCCTTCAATTTCTTTAAGGGTTGTATTTCTTCTTTCTACTACCCCTTCATACTGAGGAGTTCTAGTGGTAGAGAAATTTTGACAATAGCCATTGTGTGTGAAATAAGATTCAAACTCATGATTTTCAAACTCACAACCATGGTCACTTCTCAAGGTCTTAATCTTATATCCACTATGGTTTTCTACAGACATGGAGTATTTAATAAAGTAAGAGAAATGTTCACTTTTGTGATCTAAGAATTATACCCAAATGTATCTAGAAAAGTCATCTACTAAGACATAGACATTGTTCATCCCATTTAAACTAGAAACTCTAGAATTTCCAAACAAATCCATGTAAACCAACTCGAGAGGTTGAGAAGTTGAAACTTATTTATTTTATTTAAAAGAAACATTGTATTGCTTTCCCTTTTGACAGGGACTACAAACTTTATCACCTGGGAATTCATGTTTAGGTAGGTCACTTACTATGTCTTTCCTAGTCAGTTTTCTTAGTGAATGAACATTGCAGTGTCCCAATCTTCTATTCCATAGCCATGAATTTTTATGAAAAGCATTTAAGCAAGTAATATTTTTTTAGCTAAAGAATTCAAATCAACCACATAAACATTTTCATTTCTCAAAGAAAAAAATACTAAAACATTTTTGGAATTATAAACATAACATGAATCATTTTCAAATTTTACATTAAAACCATAATCACACAGCTGAGAAATACTCAACATATTATATTTAAGTCCATCAACAAACAAAACATCGGAAATTAAAACTGAATCAGTGTTACCAATATAGCCTAGGCTGATGATTCTTCATTTAGAATTATCACCAAAGTTGAAATGGCCTCCATCAACTTAGATTATGATTTTGAATCATGAGTAATCCCCAGTCAAATGTCTTGAACATCCAATGTCCAAGTACCATACCTTCTTATGAGAAATCTTCAAGAAAGTATCCTACAAAACATGTTTATATGGAAAATTATTTTGGTACCCAGATTTTCTTGGGTCCAGATGGGTTAGAAAGAAAAGATTTAGGTACCCAGATTTGTCTTATAAGTCTCAAATAACATAGAGAGTCAATAGATTATGGAAGATAAAATTTATTTGACCTATAACCATATGAATAACTAGTTACCAAAGATGTGTTTGTCATGAAACACATATTAGCTTTTTGAGATTTTTCATCTAGAGTAGATTCAGAATCACCTGTAGTGTCTTCTAAAGCACTCCAAGTTTCTTTCATAGCTTTCTTATACTTATTGTTGTTGTAGTCATGTTTCATTTTGAACTTCAAATTTGGACAGTCTACTATTACATGTCATTTTCTTTTGCATTCATAGCAGATAATCTCATCAATTTTATCATACTTCTTATAGTCCTTCTTCCAGTGACCTTTGTTGTCATATTTACCTTTGTAATTTGATTTTCTGAAGAATTTATTCTTCTTGTAGAACATCTTAAATCTTATGGCTATCAGAGCCATCTTAGCATCACTATCAGATGTATTGTCATCACTGCTTGAACAATCACGTTCACTTTGAATTCTTCCTTTGTATTTACTCTTTGATGTAGATGTATTGAAGGATAGTGATTTCTTCCTTGGTTCATCATCTTCTTCCTTTTTTACCTTATAGTTCTTCTTCATACATCATAAGCTTACCAATTAATTCTTTAACATGCAGTTTGTTGATGTCGCACAAATCTATAATGGAAACAGATGTGCCTCTCCATCTTTCTGGAAAACATCTTAATATCCTCATGATCTGTTCGTGTTTATGGACAGCTTTACCAAGAGATCTCATAGTATTGAAAATCTCATTGAACATGATATACATGTCAGAAATGGGTTCATCAGGCTTCATTTTAAAATTATCATATTTATTACTATCGTTATTTAGTCTAATTTCCATAACATTGGTTATTCCCTCATGGGAAATAGCCATGTTTCCCATATTTCATGCAGTTTTACAACAGATATGCGATTAAATTCCTCATCACCTAAAGCACAGTACAAAGCATGCATTTCATTATTGTTATTATTGTATGCAGTCTTAATATCTTCATAAAAATTAGTTCTCTCAAAGTCTAGAGTCTTATATTGAGTATCTATAGCCGTCCTGATATCAAATCCCATACTCCCTAAATGAATTTGCATTTTAAGCTTCCACTGGGCCAAATATGTACCATTAATGAAAGGAAGCATGTTGGTAGTAGCACCTTCAAGAATATTATCAATAATTCGATTTTAGAAAATTTATTAAAAGAGATAAAATTTGGATCTAATTGATATTTAAGATCATTGAGATACAAATAAAATCACAGTTAAAAATTAGAGTGTTTTGAATACCTATAATAATAAACAACCTTTGATACAAAATGTGTGTCAGAGTGGATACTCAAGGGGGGGTGAATTGAGTTCCAATTAAAATTTCTGTTAAAATATTTTTCTTAAAATCCCCCAATTAAAAACAATGTTAAACTGTAGTGAATTTGTAAAACTACAAGTGTTCGTTTAGGTTCTAAAAAGATTGAATAGATCTCAATTAATTTGATCAAAAGATTAAATTACCTTTTGAATCTAACCTACTGATTTAAAATATGTACAAACATTTGCTGGATTAACTATAAAAGTAACATTAAAACACATTTTATTTCAATGTAATTAGCAGCGGAAAATAATGTATGTAATATAAATTAGACTTAATCTAAAATTCACAACATATATAACCAATAGGTTCAGTCTCAATCAGAGGCTTAGTCCTCTCAAACAATTTATATATATTTTATCCACACCCTGGATCGGGGAAAACAACAGTGCAAAAACTGTCCAGGTAATAAGACATCTACCATAGTTCTTTGTGGTAAAACAAAAAATAGAACATTGGCTGTCAAGGTCTTACATGACCTCTTCCAATATCCACAGTGGGATACAAAAGAGTTATTAAAGGTTTGTATGAAGATTTAGAGATCCTCCAGTTTAGCACACGTGACAATGTGTGTATAAAATACACAGAGAACACACACTGCTCAAAATGTAAATAAAAGAATCACCAAGAGAGTATATATGAGATTAGAATGCTCTATTGATTTGAAGTGCAACTCTAGACTCCTTTTGATTTTTCGGAATTGGCTATAAGTCCTTCTATGATTTTTGTTTGGAATACAGAGTGTTGTTTGCTTCCTTGGTTTTCAGGTTCAGCTTGATCAGCTTGAGTGTACGAGTAGCTCGTTGTAGTTCTTCACTCCTTGACTGAAGTGTAGCTTATGTTATATTCTAGAATGAATTGATTCGTGTATGTCAAGTGTTTTTCAAGTATGGATGTTGTATTTATGTATGCACCACTTTACAAAAATATTTTTCCCTTTTTGTAAACCCTCTTTTTCATCATCTTTTGCACGTTATTTGTACTTCATTTTATAGCTTTCAGCTCCAGCACTGGGAATGATTACCTTTTCATGGGTACTATGTACGGTTCCCTCACATGAAAACAACCCAAATTAAATAATCATTAATTGCATTAATATCATCAAACATGACTGTTTCTTAGTAAATAAATAGTATTACAAAAGTAGATTTTAGGAAATAGTGAGTAGTTTCCAATCGGTAGCTCCTTGTAATAATGAGCTTATAGTGGTAGACATGAGTCAATATTTCTTGGTGTCGGTAGCTGTTAATATATGTATTAGTAACTTTCATGCAATAGTTTCTCATTTATATCGGTGGAGTTACTCTGTGGTAGCTCTTCTATCAGTATCACTATGAATCAGTTACTTCTATCGGTAGCTCTTATTGACTATAAGTAGCTCTTATTTACTATCGGTAGCTCATCTTTATATCGGTAAACATCATAGAGGTAGAATTTGTATTAGTAGCTTGTGTTGGTGGAATTCTGTATCAGTGATTATGTGCATACCAGTGGACTGGTTCAATCGGAAGCTCTTCTTCTTTCAGTAGCACTTATTGACTATCGATAGCTATTATTGACTATCAGTAGCTCATCATTATATCAGTGAACTTCATAGCGGCAGACATTGTATCGGTAGATTCTGCCGGTAGACTTCTGTATCGGTGATTAAGTTCATACCAGTGGACATGTTATATCAGTAGCTCTACTTCAATCGGTAGACTTACACATACTAGTATCATTGTTCTGTTTTAGTGGCTGTCTATTCAATCTATCGGTAATCTTTGTCTATCAGTAGACTAAGTACCAGTAGGGCTCTGTTTGTCTTTATCATACCAGTAGATCGGTTTTATGTAACACATATGCCGATGGAGTTAGAATTATTTCAAAGTTCATATAAACATAGATAATCATTTATTAACATATTTCAAATATTATTTTAATATGGTTATCAACTTGATAATAGAAAGTCACAGATTGAAATAAGTAATATATAGATAAATATTATTTGGGATTATAAATGTATATGAGAGCATAATTGGGATTATAAAAACAGGTGAGGTACACACTATCATATATATTTATATACTGAATATATGTTATATATAAATCATGTTTTACATTCTGGAATTAAGTAAATCTGGATATGAGTAATAATATCAAGAACACAAAATCGAAACACGTACGATAAATGAAACGATTTTACCCAAAGCACTGTAATAACATGGAATTTACCAAATAACATGTAATATGAAGTAATAATTAAACCATAAATGATATAATAACAATTAATATGATTCTTTAATAATTCAATGACATTATTTAAATCATTATACATGAGGTTCGGATACATAAGAAGCATATCAGACCTATGGTAAGGGATATCTTTTCCAATCTGGTTTTTATCTGAAATTGTTTATTCATAAATATTTACTGGGGTTATATTTATCATCCATGTCCCTATTTTCTAAAAATGGGTTCATGTATGTTACATTTCTTTTTCCCATTTTTGACTTTAACTACATGGTATGTAAGGAATATTTATTTTTATTACTATACGAGATACTTTTTGACTTTTTCAGAAAAATTACAAGAAGAATTTTTTTATCTTATATGGAATGAATAGATTTTTACAGTTTCATAACATCATATTTCCATGAATCTTCCTATACAATATTTCATGAATATTTTCAACAAAAATTCAACTCTTTTAAAATTTTATATCATTTTGAGAGAAGGAAATGATTTTGAAGAAGAAAGGATATTTTCTTCAAGAATTCATTTCAAATGTTTTATGAAAACCATTTTCCATCTAAGATGATGTTATTTTATATGTGTATGTTTCATGTATAATGTCTCTATTATTTACATGGTTTAATTATTCATATGATGAAATTATATCCATTTGTTTTATTGGGATGATTCTTATGGAACCCATTTTATTATTTGGGTTGTGATGAATGATTTATGTTTATGTTGTTGCACATATAAGAATGATTTCATTATGAGATGGGTGGGGCCATTATCTCCCTCAAATTCATTGGCTAAAGATTTATATCTCATGAGATATACATGGATGGAATGACAAGTTAATCTAGTTCAGTGATACAGGACTGGAACAAGGAGTGAACTCGGTTTAGTGAGGGACTTTTTCCACTAAGACGGTCTTGGTAACAATTCCATGGCTACTATGGAAATAATATCAAGTTCTTAATGGTTTTCCAAAACTACATGTTTTATTCACTTTATATTTTATCATGATTGATGTTCCATTATGGTCTATTTCTTTCATACTTCCATGTTTTATTTCGTTGCTCAAGATTTTGATGATTAAACATTTTGTTCAGGGTTTTAAGTTCAAATGTATACGGTTTGTTTTATTTTCTCCATGCTTACCCTTACTGAGCATTTGAGCTCAGAATTTATATTTTTTCTTTTCCCTAGGATATAAAGATAGGTATTCGGTAAGAAAAAAAGGGATGATCTTAATGGGAGATGTTGAATATCTTTCACCACTATTAGATGATTATGTTCTGAGATTCCAATGAAACTAAACTATTACAGTCCTTGTGTGTTGTTTTTTGTTATGTATTAATTATTTCTCAAAAGTAATGTAATGTCCATGTACATCAAGTTTGGGGTCGCTAATTTTGGTGTCAGAGGAAAGGTTTAGTTATCCATTAGAAACTAGGATGCGGAAACCTTAGTGAAATCCCTAGAGATATTTCTATGGTATGTCAAGGTATGTCTCTAAGGGTAAGTATAAATATAGGTTATAGTCCTAGAATTATGGTAACAATTTTAGAATAAAACCTAAGATGTTATATATTGAAGATAATACCCCATTATTATGTTTTTTTCCCTTGTATGATTTTTTCCTCACACACTATTCTATTAGGGTTTTAGACGAGGGATGGAACCCGAAGGAGCCGTGTTGATCAATGTAATGCACAATGCAATGATTGTACTCCTGAAAAAACCAATGTTATGGGAGATGGGGTGAAAAATCTTATTTCTATACATACACATTCTATGAATCATTCTGGACTTCCAAATGAGAAGAGAAGTGACCAATATTCTATTGATTCTTTCATGAGGCAACGTCCACCTTCTTTAAGTGGGTATTCAAATCCACTTGTTGTTGAAAAATATATCAGTACCATCGAAAAGATATTTTCCATACTTCGTTGTTCAGGAAATTAAAAATTCATTCTGGCTATATACCATTTAGAAGGTGAAGCATACCAATAGTGGTCTCTAATTTTGAATACGAGGCCCCGAGATGAAATTGAATCCATGGAATGGGATGAGTTCAAGAACTTATTTTTCTATAAGTACTTCCCTTGTAATATTCGAACATATATGGAAAAGGAGTTCCTTGAGCTTAAGAAAAAGGATGATGAATATGATGGTATATACGAAGAGAATTTTACAAGGCCTTCAAAGCATGCAACTGGCTTTAACATCCAACCTGAATGAAATGTTGATCGATTCTTCAGTGGTTTAAAACCAAGTCTTCGAAGGGAATTATCTATAAGAGACTATAGTAGAAATGAAGAAATTCTATGTTGTGCTATCAAGGTGGAACTATAAGTTGGTGTTACATATCTATCTCTTGGTTTTGACAAGAAACAAAATATGGAGTTCAAGGAAAAATCTTAAAACAATGGTGAAAAGAATATGAATTTTACTTTATGCGTAAAGTGTGGAATGCTGCATGTTGGAGATTTCCTAAATGGTATTAGAAAATGTTTTAAGTGACGAAAAGAAGGTCATCGAGAATTTGATTTTTGAAGTAATGGGAAAATGGTAGCTAATGATGGGAATAGAGAAAAGACTACAGAGAATGCTCCACCAACACTTCAATGCTTCCAGTGCAAGGAAATGGGGCATTATTCTAATCAATGCACTAATCCAAGGGATAATGATGATTGAGGTGAGAAACCTCTTAAGTCAATGGATAAAGGGATGTCACATGTGATCACTATTTTTGATGTTGAGTATGAAAATGAGGTTGTGGAATGACTAAGTGTTTATGTAATGGGATTTCAAAATACTATCATGGAATCTCATTTATGGTATCGCGGAATTTTGGAATATCGTTGCATTGGTTTTCAATAATTATATGGTACCGGTAACCATGAAAATTGATTGAAATATTTTAGGAAATAAGATGATATGAAGATAATCAAGGGTTAAAGATAAAATGAAATGAGCTCATGACTGATATCATGGTTTGAGTATATAGGAATTTTGGGATTTTGGTATGTGGAAGAGTTAACTTTTGATAACATTCATGTTATAACTAATGTTCAATAAGTATTCATTTTTTTCAGTAGAATACATTATTAAGGTATTCACATGTTTGGAATGTGACAAACAAGATATATCATATTATATATGGGGGATAAATGATGGTATTCACAAGCCTGATAGATGACATTTCTAGTAATTGTTTTTTTATACTATGAGCTTGGACAAAAGTATTTTAGATAAGTATAAAGATCGGAATAGATTATGTTTTCCATAAGTTAGTATTGTTTAAGGATAGAACATTTTCGATATTATTGATGGGATGATATAATAATTTAGTTTTAGAAAAAGGTCAATCTGCAGGACGGGTGACAACCTGTCGTGTCGGACAAGGCTGTAGGAATCGAACCCACAACCAAAGTGAGACTTGCCTTTATTTCCTACCACTAGCCTATAAGAAGTCCCTAGTTAGTAGAAACTAGTTTTATATTATTAAGCTATATGATAGATGAAATATTAGTCCATTTTTGGAATCATATACGATTAACCTCACCACAAAAAGGAATTATTTATATTTGATAACTTTGGTTGTAATTTTGTTTGAGACATATGGAATGACCCATCATTCTATAACTTGATCTTATAACACTTCAAGAATGACAATTTCAACTTCAATTATTTAATATATTATACCAAAATAATGTAATTATTTCTTCTAATTCAAATTCGTAAACTTTAGGGAAATGATCTTAAAAACAAAAAATGTTGTCATAGTGTCTTCAAATCCAATGAATCAAATGGTTCCTTTGATCATCACATATTTATGGCTTTGTGATTGTTGGCTTTTTCATATCCATGTTCACTACCACTCTCCATCCAAACATGATGGTTAGGTTTCTCTTCCATGTCCATATTTTCTCCTATGTTATCCTATGTGGAAACCTAGTGATGAGTCAATTTGGGTAACCGATATGTTTCATACATCACATTTTAAAATTATGTTTTAGTATTCATTTTTACGATGTGGGTTTCTATGAATGAATTATTCAAGTAGTAAACCACTTATAACCCTGACGAATTTCGAGGGCGAAATTCATTTTTATTGGGGTATAATGTAACAACCCGGGATTTTATGAGAATTTTACTTTTTAATTTCATTGATTCCTTTTTTTGTAGTCTAAAACAAAGGTATCTTGCACTACATTCATCCCTAACATGGCTTTCATTACACACAATTGCGACCTTCCTCGATTGCGTGTGCAGTATACAATACCGAGATTCACAAAACAATGATATATTGTTATAATATTTTTATAGATGAGCTTTTAAGAATATTATTAACTAAAGTTTGAGTAGAATAACATTGTTATTAATCTTACATATTTTCTAGAACATGGTATGGGAACAAAATAAAAATTTCATGTAAAATAAGTATTTTCAAAAAAATTTAGTTTTGCCGCCTTTTGATGGAGCAACCACTTTAAATATAGTTTTTACATGTTTATAAGTTCAGTTTTACAAAATAAAATACTTCTTTTGAATAATGATATAACAATTTTCTTTGGATCAATTTTTCATATTATTCTGATTGCTTTCATATTTTAATGAATAGTTAAAACACACTATATTTTAATAAAAAAAAACATTTTCACAATATTATTTTACATGGTTAAATTATAAAATTGAATGGTTTTAAAGTATAAATAGAATATATTTTTATCATTTCATATAATGTATGTCATTACCATTAATTTTACATTTAATTCTTAGGTAAAAACATTTCAATCCTTGGCAATGTTTTAACATTTAAATCCCCTTTTCTTAACAACGAGATTAATTTTAAATTAATTACTGTAACTTCTGTGTTTTGAATTTTGAAAATTGGATTCAATATTTGAATTAAATTGGTCCAAATTATGTTAATATGTTACTTTTAATTTTTTTGGCTATTATGAATAGTAACTATGGTAATATTTATTTACTGTAGTTAAAGGTAAATCGGGTAATTAAGGGTAAAAATAAGATTATAAAATTACCCTAACACCTACCAATATTCAATTGGATGACTAAAAGTGGACCCATGGAATATATTCATTTTTTATACTTTTTACCATGAAATTAATTTAATTATTATGAAAACCAATGAAAGTGACAACATGTCACTCTCTTAAGCCTTATAAGTATAATAATTTTAATTTAGTGATAGACTTCATAAAACATCGAAACTGAATAGTCTATAGAAGGATAATAAAATTATCTACATCATATGAACTTATTTAGAATTTTTAGGGATTAAATAATTATCATTAAATGGGACATAATAGTGATGTTTAAATTATTTTATTGATTGAAATATCAAATAAATGGTATTAAGAATAATAAAATAAATATTATATGAACTATTTAATATTCTCCATGAATTTTCTAGACAAATATGACATGTTAATAATCTATTAAATATTTTTTTTCAAACATATATTATGTGAGGATTTTATTTAAATTCAAATGAATGAATAGTTTCTAAATTGAAACTATTGTTATTTTTGAAAAATAACATAATATAAAATTGTTTACAAGTCCCTAAAATATTTAAAAATTATAAATTTCAATTTAAATGGTCTAAAATATCATAAATTATTTAATTATAGATAATTCAATACAAATAACTAATTATTTATAACAATTTAATATTTAGAATCTTTTTACCACAAATAAGATTAAATAAATTAAATTAGGATAAATAATGTTTATAAGGTTTAAAATAAATTTCCAACATATCTAAATTTTATTGGTTGATGTGATAACGACCCTATATCATCTAATATTTGAATATTAGTAATTTTTGGAGATTTTTAAGTGGGTTTTTATTTTTTATAAATTAATATATTTGAGGTTTCCAATGGTACCCCTCTCCTCCCTTATAAAAGGTCACCTCCTCCCTCTCCACTTCACAAAACCAATAGCCTTCATGCTCAGCCAACCCCTACCCATTTCTCTTCTCCACATCCATATAAACATTCTTAATGTTCTGGTATTTTCAAAAGACTAACTCTAGTCCCTTAAGTGGAAGCTTAAAGGAGGTGCGTCGAAGAAGAGGTAATCTCTTCTACTGATTCTTTCACGTTTTTTTCTTCTTAAACTTCTTATTCTTTAGTTTTTTAATTTTAAAGTAATACAATAAGTATCACTAATATACTGATATGATATTATAAATATGAGACAACCCCATTTCACATTATATCCATCCTTCGGAAAATGAAATCACACCTATGCTTACATACGGAATACCGTCTCCATGCCGTGGTGTAATTAGTTTCTCCACCACAACATTACATGAATGGGTATAATGGTGTAAAGAATAACTATATATGGTTATTATTACATCAAAATTATTCTGAGATATAATATCATTCACTCCAATTATATACAATAATTATTGGAAGGATAACATTGCTCGTGCGTACGTACGGACTACTGTCTCCACGAACGCGATGAGATTCATTTTCCATGATTAACCATTCAAGTATGATTATAAAGTATATATATAATAAATAATAATTAAATATATTAAATAATAATAATACTTGATTTATGTACATATGTGTTTCATTTACTTAATGTCATTCAATTCAATAAGAAAATGAAAACAGCGTTCATGCATACGTACGACCTACCGTCTCCATGAATGGTGTATTTCATTCCATTTAACGATCTATCATATATATTTATATACCTAATATATATTATAAATAAATCATGTTTTACATTTTATAATTAAGTAAATCACAATATGATTAATAATATCAAGAATAACAAATCAAAACACGTATGATATATGAAACGATTTTACCCAAAACACTGCTTTAAAATGGGATTTATAAAAAATAGGTAATATAAAGTAATATGTGAACAATATATGATATCATAAAAATTAATATGATTCTGTAATAATTCAATGACATTATATAAATAGTTATGCATGAGGATCAGATACATACTAAGCGTATCATACATAATGTAAGTGATAACTTTTCCAATCTCATTTTTATCCGAGTTGGTTTATTCATAATTATTTTGTGGGGTTTTATTTTTCATCCATGTACCTATTTTATAAAAATGTTTTCATGTATGTTAAAGAACCTTTTACCCATTTTTCAATTTAATTCATTGTATGTAAGGAATCTTTCTTTTGATTGCCATATGAGGTACTTTTTTACTTTTCTGGAAAAAGTACGAGAAGAATGTTTTTTAACTTATACGACATGAACAGATTTTTACTGTTTTATAACACCTTATTTCCATGAAGCATACCATGCTATATTTCATGATTCATGTCAACAAATTTTTTATTAAAATATTATGTCATTTTGAGAAAAGTAATTGATTTTAAAGAAGAAAGGATATTTTCCTCAAGAATTCATTTCAAATGTTTTGTCAAATCCATTTTCTATCTAAGATGACATTATTTCATATGATTATGTTTCAATTATAATTTCTGTATTATTTACATGTTTTATTCTTCCTATTATGAAATTATATCCATTTGTTTTATTGGGATGATGATTAGGAAACCCATTTTATTCTTTGGGTTATGATGAATGATTTATGTTTATGTTGTGGAACACATAAGAATGATTTCATTATGATATGGGTGGGACCTATAACTACCTCCAGTGGATTGGGTAAAGATTTTTATCTACTGATATAGACATGGATGGTGTGGAAAGTTAATCTGATTAAGTGATTCATGGCTGGAATGCAGAGTGAACTCAATTTAGTTAGGGACTTTGTCCACTAAGATGGTCTTGGCAGCAAAGCCTTGGCTACTATGGAAATCATATCAAGTTCTTAATGGTTTTCCACAATTACATGTTTTATTACCATGATATCTTATCAGGATTGATGTTCCATTATGATCTATTCCTTAATTACTTCCATGTTTTATTTCATTGCTCAATATTTTGATGTTTAAACATTACGTTCATGTTTTTATGTTCAAATATATATGGTTTGTTTTATTTTCTCCATGCTTATACTTACTGAGAATTTGAGATCACCCTTAATATGTTTTCTTTTCCCCATGATATAAATAATGGTTTTAGGTAATAAAACAAAAGTGGTAGATCGTTATGGGATATGTTGATGATCTTTCACCATGATTAGAAGATTAGGTTCTGTGTTTCCAAAGACACTAAACTATTACAGTCCTTGTGTGTTGGTTTTTGTTGTGTATTAATTATTTGGCAAAAGTAATTTAATGTCCATGAACGTCATGTTTGGGGTCTCTATACTCATTCGATTGAAATATTGAATTGTTTTTATTAAAGAGGTCATGGGTGTTGATTGTCGATATATGTTATGCAAAAAGGGTCAATAATGACTATATTGACCAAGAAAACCTTTTATTATAATGTGAATTTTTGGTGACTTCCAAGAGATAATATGTTATATCTTCAATATATATATATAAACACTTTTCAAAAAACTACATGGGTGATAAAGTATACCTCATGTATTAAAAAATCACACATTGAAAATTTAGCATAGAAACGATGATGTTTATAGCTTCCCAACACTTTAGCCATGTGTTGTCCTTGTTTTTCCCTTATCCATTAGTACAAAAACATATCATCCACAAATAATACTAAAAAATAATAAATATATCATTCAATTATCTTTTTTATCAATTCCATGAATACCATTGGTGAATTCATATGATGGAAATACATGAATATGTATTAATAGTGGCTATATCTGCTTCAAAAATCTATCTTCAGAATGTGTTCCTTTTGAACTAGTAATTGGTGTTATCTTGAAAACATTTCAATTTTAGATAACCACTAGTCTCCACTAAATTGATAAAACAAATATAAAATTTTTATAAGTTGATAATGAATAATTATCGCAACATGGTTGGTCTTACAATAATCCACACACATCTTTATATTTTCATCTACTTTCTTCATGAAGAATATTATTTATTCACACATAGGCGTACATGAAAGATTGAAAAATTATCTTTATAACTCTTCGAAATTCACTTTAAATTCACATAAATATGTTTGTTCGATTAGATAAGATGAAATTGATATTAGACTGGTCTATGGGAGGTAATCAATTATAAAATCCACTTCCATTACCAATGGTAGCCCTAAGATGTTTTTGGATAACACATTATGAAACTCATCCATACATGGTTGAAAAATATTATTCTATGTATTTTCAATCATATCCAAATTCAATGTAACCAAAAGGTAATATATTTTTCTCACTAATAATGCCTAATTACCCAATTCACATATATTTACAGCATTGTTTCTTCTAATAAGATGTTAGATATTGTTATTGGTTGTGAAAATAACTTTTCTTCTAAAATAGTCGATAGTTATTTGAATTTTTTTTAACCAATCCATAGCTACGATTACATTATAATCATCCATCTCCAACACTGAGATGTCCCATTTGACTCGTATCTATCAAATTTTAAAGAACATTTACTATAGAGGAAGGCTCTACATTCTCGTTACCCAAGAGGTCTTTGAAGTTTTAACAAGGAATGCATCCCCTCTAGTTTTAGACATATAAAATCAATAATACAATAACAATTAATGGAATGAAATGCACTAGTGTGAAATAACACTTGTATAAAGGTCAAATTAAATAGAATCATAAATCTCACTATAGTTGGCCCATCCTAATCATCCAAAATCACCTGCTCATCTCTAAAACATTTCTTCTTTGTTGCATTGTGCACCTTACTGCCTTACTGATATTTCGCTTGTTGATGATTGATGGTGTACCTAGAATTACCATGGCTAGCCATATTCTTTTATAAATTCTGATTCAACTGTCTTTTCCCAATTGAAGTATATAAAGATTTACATTTTTATTAGAACAATATTAATTAATATTTTATTATCTAAATTCTTTATAAAAAAATATATTTTTCAATAAAAATAATTAATTTTTATTATAAAATTTCAAATAATAGAATTTAGAAAATTTTATTAAAAACATATTTAGATAATATTGATATGACAATTTATAATATTATTCTTATTCTATAAAATTAATTTTTGGAAAATTTCATTAAATAAATTATTATATTAACATATAAAAATAATGAGAATAATATTTTCAAGAATCTATATTTTTATATAAGAAAATGACTAAAAAATCAAATTTCAATTTACGATGTATTTTTTTATATCATATTATTTAGTTGGGACATTATATATTTCACAAGGATGTCAATAAAATGTTGATTAATATTTATATAAAAAATGAGGGTCTCATTAAAATGAATTATTAAATATCATAGAAATTGGTAAGACCATTATCTATTTAGTAAGGATTCTAATACAATAAATTAAAACTAATTTAGAAACCATGTTATAAGAGTCACATGTAAATAATAATATTTCATTTTTCATTAACTATAGGTGAAGTGTATCCTATAAACAATCTAACATAGTCAATCGTTTTAAAATATATGGATGTAAAAAAATTAGACATCAAAAACCAATAAATTTTAATTATTCAGTATAAAAAACCATGAAAAATCACATCTTTTAGGGTATGACTTGCAACCATTAGTTTATATAATTTAAATTCTACCCCATATGGTGAATAGTATCCAAAAAAAATATTTTATAACATCAAAATAAATAGAGAATTGAGTTATTGATTAGAACCTTATCAAAAAAATATTAATAAAAGGTGAAATAAAACAACTCAAAAAAACTGTCTCTAATAATATGAAAACCCATGGGGGAATAATGTGATTACGAAGAACCATGTTAGGTGAAAATAACTCCTTGCGAGTAATAACACAACCCTCTTAAACTAACTAATATAAAAACACCTAAGAGAATAGTACCCTCTATATATCCATAATACATTTTGTAGAATAAAAATGTTACTCATAACAACATTGGAGTCATATAAATTGTTTTAACAATCATATATGAGATACTAAAAACATATCCCAATTTCATTACAATCATTTTATATAACATCCATATTTTATTCTTGTACCAAAATATTTTAAATTCAAGGATTTATATTTTATACCTCACATGTTTGGAGCAATAATATTAAATTTGATCAACCATTCATACATTAGCCTACTACTAATATATCCAGAAACATATTGTGGAATATAAAAAATGGATTAATACAAGGGAATCCACATTTAGCACACTATGATACGATTCTTATTGTGAAAACCTTAGGATTAATCCAACCTTAATGATAATTTATATAAAATTATTTCATCACTTAAAACACGACTAATTTGTGTTCTAAAACTATCAATGGACCTCATACGGATCAAAAAAGGTGATTCCAATATGAAAAATGTATATAAAATTTATTTTTTCTTTTTGATCAATTGAATTATCAATAATTACATCTAAATTTCATATACACACAAAGAAACATATACCTTAGGGATAACATAATGATATCCAACTTTATATCTATACTAAAATTCAAATTGAATTTAATTTTTTTTACATGTTCCAAAATGATCAAAATAATGAAATTTTAGCAAGTAAATGAGAATGGGTATAAATAGATATGATATCTTAAATTCGATACATGGAAATTTTTATTATAAAATACTACATGAAAAATTGTAGACTCACATGTGGTGATCTGAATGAATCAATGAAACGCAACTCCACTGAATAGTATAATATATATTATCTAGTAAGGGAAAAGTGAAAATAGAAATATTAATAAATTTATATTAATATATGTAAAAATCCTTTAGTAATATATATATATTTTCTTCATTTAAATAATTATTCATTTTTTAAAATTCCGTGTTATGTTATTTGGTATGAATGTATGGTTAATGGTGAATTGAAGAATCTGGGTGAAACCCATGTCCTTGAACCTATGATAATTGTGTGAAAAAATACCTCCAACAATGAAAAAAAATCATTGAACACATTCTCACAAGGTATTTCCTTCCACCTCTACAAATCATATTGTCTCCAAATTATTGTTTTTATAGAACAACCCACTAATCCATTTACGAACCCTAAAAAATTATAACATTACCCAAATGTTTATTCCATGATAATCCATGGAATATATTACATAAAAAAATTATCCAAAAACAGTATTTGTTGTTAGTACTACGCTAAATGAAATTAAATCCATTAAAACACGACACAATCAATAAGAAAACGCATCCATATAGTGCTCGTCTCTAGACAACACTGAAACATAATCTGTTTCAATTATCACAATAATAAATATCCTAGTACATAATATAAACTATATTTAAAATGAGGAGATTTATTATAACACACTTAATTACAAAAGGAAATAACTTAGGTCATATTGTGATATAGATTTATTCCATGGGTATTTGATCTCATTATGGGCTTCAACATGATAGTACTATTGTTCGCATCTCATCTATTTTAATGGATGTTAACTCAAATATCATGGAGTGATAGTTCATATACTTCATGTTTCATCCAAAACCTAAGTCCAACAACCATAAAATACACATTTTCCCATCATCACACCTACAATAGATTATAAAATCAACATAGATAGGAATATATTAAAATTCAAATGTTTTCATTCATTGATATGGCCAAGGGAATTACGACCTCCCCATAAAAAATACCCTAACTTGAAATCTCCATTCTTATACATCACTAATTTATTTTACTAAACTAATGATACCAAGATGTTTTCATGATGAGATTCATATCTCACATATACTACATGATATGCACATTTTTTATTTTACATTAATAACTAATGAAAATTAATTTAATCAATTTTCATATGTATACTCTTATCTATGAATTTAACACTATATAAATGGTGAAACACCCTCATGTTCAATTTCATCAATATTGATCAGTTGATAATGGTTTATATGATATAATAAATGTTGGTAAAATGAAATAGGTATTCAATAAAACTTAAATGATGTGTAATCAATAATTGAAATTAAAATATACTTATCCTTTACATGATATCATATGATACAATAATCCACAGTAAAATTTTCCATGTCATTGAATATGATGATTCCCCAATCTAGGAAACACTATAGAAATTAAAAATATTCCACCTCATGCACAAAAGAACAATTACTTCATCATGTATATCATATTAAACAACACTTCAATATCGGAAGCCTCATTATATGAGTGTGAATATACTCAAATGTCTTTTATACTAGTATTTTTGATAACTTATTGCTTTTTGGCCTTTAGAAAAACCAATGGTGATAAATAATATCAACCATTAAAACCCTAAAAATGATTGATTTAAATTAAATAATAGTATATATTAATTTATAAAAAATCAACCAGAATGAATTGATTTTACATTGAACCCAGGATAACTTTTCCATATTCCGATATCATTTCCTCAAAAATGTTTATTTCATGACTAGATTTAAATTTTTTGTAATGATAACATGAAGTTATTAGATACACAATAATATAAAAAACATTTTTTTCATCTATATAATCACATCATTAAATGTGAATTTAAATTTGAAATGATACTCAAAGTCACTCCTTGATGAAATAATATCTAATTATCCTAATTCTTTCATAACAACACATATATAGAATAGAACAAAAATATTTAGAAAATTAGAATCTTCAATTAATAAATCTAGAAATACCCATATCATATCACATACATAGACTATTATAGACAAACCCATTATATAATCTTGGGTTACATGATATTATTTGGACATAGTAATTTCTAATTAATGGAGTAGATAATCAATACACTATAGTTTCTCCTTCACCCATTTTAAGATAGATCACTATTTTAAAAAGACATCTATGTCACTATTCATTCAAGACCAAGAGTACTATAATTTAATATCATGATACATCATGGTTTATCATATATAAACAACACATCATGAAGAGTGTGTGTCCTGTATAAGATCAACATGCCTACTTGAAGGGATCAAAACACAATCATAGATGTAAAAGGATATTATCCCTATTACGAAACTATTCTTCTAGGTACGAAACATCAAATTTTTGTGTCTTATAATAGGATATGTAATATCAATTATGTTATTTTCTTCCAAACTAGATTGAAGTGGGAAATTTATTTTTATATACATAAGCCACACTCATCACTAATACTCATAAACATAAGCTTGTTTCTCTATAGAGAGTGATATTACTGTACAAATATTTCAATAGTTCTATATCACAGATACAATTTTTTTCTCATTTCCTTGGTAGTGATATTACCCTTATTAGTGATATATACAATCTAAAAATAAAAACCACATAGGTACTAGAGCTATTAATATTGTATATTTTTTGGGTTAAATTCATGGAAATATATTTGAAGTTATTTATATCTATATACAACATGATTATTTTAAAAAAAATTTATGGGAAATGTAACACCCCAAGCTTCCACGGTACGCTTCTCTTTGAATAATACAGTAGCGTGTGTTATAAGCAACTTCGAGTTCTAACACACACCATAACAAATCAAACTAGTTGTTATGAATAGTAATACCTACTTTTTTAAAATTTATAATTTTTATCTCTCAAAATGGAATTCATTTTTTTATTCGGAGTATCATATTTAGCCTAAGGTGGAATTTTGGAACTTTTCGGATAACATTTATATTTTGATGAATAGTGAAAATTACTAAATTTTAATTAAAAAAATCTTTTTTAATTGAATTAATTTATATTGATAAATTATGAATTTGAGTTGTTTTAAAGTATATTTAGAATATATTTTTACCATTTAATACAATATTTGTCATTTTACATAATTTCACAACTAAACTGGACATAAACAAGTGTCAATCTTTTGATAGTTTTTATCTCTTAAAAACACGCTTTTTGTTTTAACAACGAGAATTAATTTTAAATTAAATTCTGACACTTCTGTGTTTTGAATTTGAAACAATGGATTCCATATTTGGAATCAGGATGTTCAAATTGTGTAAAAATGTAACTTTTATTTTTAGAAATTTTGAATAATTACTTCGGAAAATATTTTATTTTCCATGGTTAAAGGGTAAATCCGGTAAATAAGGGTTTAAAAATAATAATATAATAATAAAAAATTACCCTAAAACATGTCCTAACCTTATTAGTTGCTACATGTCTGACCATGGGCATCACATGGTCGATTTTGGTACCCCATGGATCCACTTTTAAGTGATAGGGACACTTTATTTTAATTAAGTTAAAATAAATACAAAAATTACATAAGCATATATCTTTTAGAAAAACAATTTTTACATAGGGTTATATATATTGAGTTTTAGACTATAAATATTAATTAGAAATATAAAAAGATTTACTACATAATTGTATTTTATTTATAATTTATAGACATTAAATAATTTAATTTATTTATAACACAACGGTGATGCAGTAATTACCTAATTAAAATAAATTTGAATAATTGATATTATAAAAAACCAAATAAATTTAATTTGAGACTTTTTATAAATAAAAATAATTTTCTAGGTTAATATTATATGTTAGTATTGATATATTAAACTTTTTTAGAATTAATCATTCTGTTATGAGTTTTACAAAAATCAATTATTGAATAGTGCAAAAATTGACATATAAGAGTTTTTAAAAAAATATTATATTATTAATTGATATTAAATTCCTAAAAATATAATTTTCAGCCAAGAGACTTATATCATGATAGGTTTATCATTAATGAACCACTTTGGGGTCTCTTGGATGTATATTGAATGTTTATTATCCATATAATATAGAAATACAAAGAAACATTGTAAAAGTGAAACTAATTAACTAAGAGTTAATACTTAATGATAAGGCTAATATAGTAACCCAAACCTGTCTAAATCCTATTGGTTGAGTGTTTTTGGACCTATACCCACCTTAAACATTAAATATTCCACTTTGGATCCATTATAAACAGAATATTAATTTATTATAAAATAATATTTCTAGCATTTCCAAAGGTGCCCCTCACCCCTCTTATAAAAGGGCACTCCCATTATCATTAATTCACACCTTCAAAGCCTTTTTGTTCGGCAAAAACCTACCCAAATACTATCTCAACTTCCCTAAATTCATCCTAGAGGCCTTCCTTTCGTCATAAATCCAACCTATGGAGCCCTTTTGATCAAATCAAAAGGAAAAATCTGAAGAAGAGGTAATGATTTCACCACCCTTTTTCAAGTTCCTTTATTCTTCCACTTCTTCTTTATTTGTTATTACCATTATTAAATAATAACCCCAGTATATTATATATACTTTGATGTTATTATAAACATGGTACAACCATATTTCATTATTCTATCAATCCTTTGAATGACATGTCACCATACGTGCATATCTATGGCTTATCGTCTCCACGTCGTGGTGTAATTGTTATTCAAAACATTAATATTTGGATGGGTATAATACTGATGTGTAATTCATGTAAATAATAAATATAACATGATACTGATTCTGTATATATGATATACCATCCAATTAAATATTATTTTAATATCAAAAGAAACATATTGTCGCTCGTGCGTACGTACGAACTACCGTTTCCACAAACGCGATGAGATTCATTCTCCATCGTATCCATTCAAGTATAATTATCATTTGAAGATTAATAATAATGTTTAAGGACATAATATCATTCTATATATGAATTAGATACAGACTATCCATAACAAACATGTCTTACATAAAAAAACATATAAAAGAAAATGTGTAAATTACCCCCGAAACGACAATAACATTATTATATTATTAATAAAGCAATGTTAAAAGATCATATATGATATCATATTAATGTATATGATTCTTTTATAATTTAATTACAATTATTTCACCATTATAAAGGAGGTTAACCTACCCCAAACCAAGGAAAAGTAATAGGTAGGGGTTTATTTCACAATCTCTTCATTATCCGAGGTTGTTTATATGTAATAATCTACTAGGACTTCTTTATCATCCACATCCATGATTTATAAAATTTTATTTCAAAACATTTTTACTATTTACTAGAATATGGGTTAAAGTCATTTATACCTTTTTTTGTCTTTTATAAGTTTTTTATAATGGAATCCTTCCGTCGTTTTCCAAATGAGGTCCTTTTTATCATTTTCGACAGAATTAAGATAAGAATGTATTTTTTTAACTTATACGGCGGGTGCGGTTATTTTCCACCATTCCAAAATCATTGAAGCTTACCTTAAAAGCTAATAAGAAAATTTTCAATATAAATGTTTTATTTTATAAAAATATGACTTTTAAATGATTTCAAAAAAGGGATATTTCTCTCAAATAGCTTTGATTTCATATTTGTCAACATCCTTGGATGGATTTTAAGCTTATTTGAAGTTGACTTATTATGATACAAAACTTCCATCTTGTATTTAAGATATTGTGATTTTTTTGACTATGGATGTGTTATTTCTATACCATTCATGGGTTATGGAGAAAGTATTGCCATTTTTTATTCTAGTTTTAATGCGAATGTTTATGTTATGTTTAAACTTGTTCATATGAGAAATGAATTAGAGTTAATATGTGATGGGTGGAGCCCTCTACAGCTATTCGATGCATCAGTAGGTCTCATGAGAAAAACTAGTGTCTTGGAAAATGACCTTGCAAAAATCCTATTTGTAGTCTTGCCATGAGGCCATGGCTATGTGGTTATGATAGTCTGGAATTATGAATTCCATCCTTATGAAAGTGGTTATTGAATTTTCATGTGATTATTAGATTAGTAGAATATCCATGTAAATATTAAAATGGCATTATTTCATCTTATTTCTACCATATTATGTTGAAGTTCAAGTTTAAAAGGCTATTGTTTTAGTTATAAATTTCATTAAATTTTTATTCTTATTTATGAATGTTTCTGCTATATTGTTATCCTTACTGGGAATTTGAGCCCACCCCTTTCTATGTTTTATTTTTCCCAGGATGTGAAGATGTATTTTATGAATGACCTGCATGGATAGTATGAGGGGATAAGAGTGTGGACTGTGGATACTATATTTTTGTAGTTTTCATTTTATGATGTAATGTAAACTTTATGAATGTATATAGTTATTCCAAGGCTACTAAACTAATCAGTCTTTCGAGACATGATCTTTCTTGTGATCATGACAATGTTATGTAATATGGCACCGACTCTAGGTAACTGGGGTCGGGGTGTTATAGTTGGCATCAGATGAAGTTTAGTACAAACCTTGGAGGCTAGATTTAGATAAGCTCTGATTAGAGCACATTGACCTAAGATTGACTTTCAGGATTAGAATAGAAGAACGTCCTAGAAATTTGGTATTGTAGAGATTTTGTGAGTTTTTTTGAAAAAATACATCTCTGTCTACATACTATCAAGTAGAGGCGGCTCTGGAACAGATGTACCTAGGGGTAAACCCCAAAAACACCACTTTGAGCTGGACTCAAACGGGAACTGGTGCACGACATCGGGCCTTGCTGCACATTTGTTTACGATACTCCCGGGGGATATGCTTAGGATAACTATCATTTTCATTACAAATAATTATGAAGGGTTTATGAGTATATAATTCCTCAAAGAAAACATTTGTATGATTATGGATTATATCCATAATTTATGTTAAGTGTTTTATAAGTATGATATTATATATTTTGATTCATAAATTGATGTAGTTTATTCCATTGTTTATAATTGGAACCTAGTGGAAGAAATGAAACTGTATCAATGCACGTACTCTATGTAGGAATTTCCCTCCTAATCAAGATAATTATAGTGGAACTGGTGATGCAAATGGTGCCGATCAGCTAATCACCATACTGGGACAACTCACTCAGGTTATGAATAATAACCTTACCCGTATAGAGCACCCTGATCCGCAGTGTGGAGGATCAATGTTAGATCGCTTCATGAGGCAACAACCACCAACATTCAATGGGAGTACAAATACATTAGTAGCTGAGCAATGGATAAATTCCCTAGAGAAAATATTTTAGGCTTTGGGGAGTAGTGAAAGGGAAAAAGTTATCATGGCATTTTACCACCTCACTAGAGATGCTGATCAATGGTGGTCATTGATTAAAAACATGAAGGAAGATGATGATGTATCAAATATTTAATAGAGGGAGTTAAATGATCGGTTTTTAGTAAAATACTTTCCTCGTGTCCATCGAGCAGATATGGAAATAAAATTTCTGGGTCTGAGACAAAAGGAGGATGAGAATGTCGCAAAGTATGAGGATATCATTACAAGGTTACCAAGGTATGCCAAAGATTATATACGTAACCAAAGAAGTAATATTGATCATTTATTTAATGGGTTAAAACCATTTCTCTGTCGAGCATTAGTCTCACAATCCTTATTATCTTATGGAGACATTGTCTCATTTGCTATCAAGAGAGAGAAAGAATTCTTTATGTCTTAAGACTTTAAAGAAAAGAATGAAAAGAAGAGATCTGCTGATAAATCTGGGATTGTAAATAAAGGAAAGAAGGGAATAGTTGAATATTCATCCTGCAGTAAATGTGGAAAGAAACACCCGGTACTCGCTTAAAAGGAATGTGAGTCTGTTACAAGTGTGGTGAAAAAGGCCACCAAGCTCGTGATTCTAAGGCAAAGAAGGAAGCTATCGATGTCCAATGCTAAAATTGTAGGGATATGGGACATTATGAAAATGAATTTCCTATTTTTCAGAGGGAACTTACCTCAGAAAAGGCCAAGGGATCAAGGCCAAGCATATGTTATCACTACTACTGAGTTAGAAGCTCCAAAAGACGTGGTGGCAGGTAATTTAATGGTTTCCTCATGTTTACCAAATGCATTATTTGATTCTGGATGATCAAATTGTTTCATATTTTCCCAGTTTTCTAAGAAAATTAGATATTTCCAATTTGATTTTACAAGGGAGTTGTCAATTAAAACTCTTAAGGGAAGTATCATTGCAACAATGTTTTGTGAATTAGTCCCCATTAAGGCACATAAATGTTCTTTATCTACTGATCTCCTCATCAAGCATATGATTGATTTTGATATAATCCTCAGTATGGATTGGCTTTTGGACCATGATGTAAATATTTATTGTAATAAAAATGTGGTTATGATTCATGATGATGAGGATAATGAACATCTTATCTATAGAGCAGAATCGTCGCCACCTAATTCTTATATAGATCCACCTCTAATAGCTCATCTAAATTCAGTTATTGGGGAGGAAGTGAATGAAATGACTAAGGTTGAGGAAAGGAATGTTCAAATATAGGATGTACCTATTGTGACAGAATATGTAGATGAGTTTCCGAAAGATTTACCTGGATATCCTCCAGAACGAGAAGTTGAGTTTTCCATTGATTTAATTCCGGGAGCAAGGTCTATATCAAAGACACCTTATAGAATGGCCACTGTGGAATCAGTTGAACTATAGAAACATCTAGAGGAATTGATTAATAATGTATTTATTTTCCCTAGTGTTTCTCAATGGGGATCCCCTATTCTTTTTGATAAAAATAAATATGGATCTTTGAGGTTATATATCGACTACAGAGAGATAAATTCTATAAAAATAAAGAACTAGTATCCCCTACCTCACATTGATGAATTATTTGACCAACTACATAGAGTTCAATACTTTTTAAAAATTGAACTTCGATCTGGATACCATCAGTTGTGTGTGAAGAAGGAAGACATTTCAAAGACATCATTTCGAACAAGGTACGGGCATTACGAGTTTACGGTAATGCATTTTGGATTGACTATTGCATCCTCTATTTTTATGGATCTAATGAATAGGGTTTTCAAGGAATATCTTAATGACTTTGTAGTGGTATTTATTGATGATATCTTGGTATACTCCAAAAGCTACAAAGGTCATGAAAATCACATGGAATTATATTGAAGACTCTTAGAAGACATTAATTATTTGGGAAGTTTAGAAAATGTGAATTCAGGATTCATGAGATTTATTTTCATAGCCATATTGTCTCTAAGGATGGAATTTCGGTTGATCCTTCTATAACCAATGAAATCCATGAATGTCCAGAACCGATGACTATAACTGATGTACACAGTTTTGTTGGTTTGGAAGGTTATTATCGACGTTTCGTCCAGAATTTTTCCCGATTGGCTAACCCATTAACAAAGCTCACACCTAAAGGGGTTAAATATGATTGGACATAAGAGTGTGAAGAATTTTTCAATGAGTTGAAGAGAATATTTTTCAATGCACTTATACTAAATCTACCATTGGGGAATGATGGGTTCGTTATTTATATTGATGCATCGAAGAAAGGACTTGGTTGTGTCCTTATGAAAAATGATGAGGTTATTGCCTATGCTTCACGACAGTTGAAAATTCATGAGAAAAACTATCCTACTCATGATCTCGAGATAGAATTTGTGATATTTTCTTTGAAGATATGGAGACACTACCTCTATGGTAAAAATGTGATATTTATACTAATCACAAGAGTTTGAAGTTTATTTTCCTACAAAAAGAACTCAACAAGAGGCAAAGGTGATGGCTTGAACTACTCAAAGATTATGATTTCACGATACACTACCACCTGGGAAAGAAAACAAGGTGGTAGATGCATTGAGAATAAAAGATCAATGTGTTTTGAACATGATGAGAATTGAAATGGATCCTATTTTTATAGATCTAGTACAGTTGTACATGGGAATCACAATGGAAGGTGAAACATCAATGGTTTTTCAAATGGTTGCCAAAACATCTTTACTAGAAACAATAAAGAGTTCTCAGACCGATGATGAAGAATTTCAAAAGAAGATTAAAGAATTGAATGATGGAAGATTGAGTGACATGGTGTATGAAGATGGAATTTTAAATTTGGGAGGATACTTGGTGTTCCTGATATACCTGATTTAAAAAGTGAATTTTTGGAAGATGCTTATAGTTCCAATTTCTCTATACATCCTGGGAGCACCAAAATGTATAGATATTTGAAGGAAAATTTTTGGTGGGACAACATGAAGATGGATATTACTGATTTTGTGTCAATATGTATGGTTTGTCAGCAAGTGAAAACTGGAAGGTAACAACCTCGAGGATTCATGCAACCTCTTCCCATACATGAGTGAAAATGGGATAATATCACGATGGACTTTGTCATGGGACTACACAAGACCCCTAGAAGGAACGATGCAATACGGGTTATTGTTGATCGTCTTACCAAGTCAGCACATTTTCTAGCTATAACAGAAGATCTACCACTGGAACTTCTAGCAAGAATATATATTAATGAAGTTGTGAGACTTCATGGAGTACCCCTATTGATTGTTTCAGATCATGATCCCCATTTTACATCTAGATTCTGGAAAAGTCTTCAGAAGGCCTTGGATACTAAACTTCATTTGAGCACAGCCTACCACCCTCAAACAGATGGAAAATTAGAAAGGACTATTCATACCTTAAAAGACATGTTGAAATCATGCTCACTTGACTTTCAGGGAATGTGGGATCAATATATACCTCCGGTAGTATTTTCCTATAACAATAGCTTCCATTCGAGTATTCAGATGGCACCATATAAAGCGTTATACAGAAAGAGATGTCACACACCAACCTGTTGGGATGACATTGGTGAAAGAAAACATGTAGGCCCAGAACTTGTGGAGGAAATGATGGAAAAGGTGAAGGTAATCCAAAACCATATCAAAGCAGCTCAAAGTAGGGAGAAGAGCTATGCCGATAATTGAAGGAAGGATTTGGAATTTCAAGTCGGTGATCATGTTTTCCTGAAGGTATCTCCATGGAAGGGAGTCATACATTTTGGTAAGAAATTTAAACTGAGTCCCAGGTACATTGGACCTTTCAAAATTCTAGAACAAATTGGGGTTGTATCTTACTGATTGGCAATGCCTCCATGTCTCTCCAAAGTTCACGATGTGTTCCACGTATCTCTGTTGAAAAAATACAGGCCTGACCCAACGCATGTACTCACCTTTGAGGAATTAGAACTGCAACCAGATCTATCTTATTGAGAAGATCTCATCAGGATTTTTGATACGAGTGATCAAGTGCTGAGAAACTAGACGACTCGCCTGGGAAAAGTTCTATGGAGAAACCATAAAATAGAAGAGGCAATGTGGGAACCTGAGGAACTTATGATGAAGAACCATTCGGGTATTTTTATGCAATAATATTCTAGCAATTTCGAGGATGAAATTATTTGAATGAGAGGAAAATGAAACACCCCAAGCTTCCAAAGTATGCTTCTCTTTGAATAATACAACATGGTGTGTTATACGTAAATTCGAGTTCTAACACACACCACAACCAATCAAACTAGTTGTTATGAATAGTAATACCTAATTTCTGTAATTTTATAAATTTTATCTCTGAAGATTGACTTCATTTTTGTATTCGGAGTATCTAATTTATCCTAAGGTGCTATTTTGGAACATTTCAGATAAAATTTATATTTTGATGAATAGTGAAAATTACTAAATTTTTATTAAAAACCACTTTTTTAATCGAAATAATTTATATTTATAAATTATGAATTTGAGTGGTTTTAAAGTATATTTAGAATATTTTTTTACCATTTAATACAATTTTTCCATTTTACATAATTTCACAATTAAATCGGGAATAAACAAGTGTCAATCTTTTGATAGTTATTATCTTTTAAAAACACGCTTTTTGTTTTAACAACTCGAATTAATTTTAAATTAATTTCTACCACTTCTGTGTTTTGAATTTGGAAAAATGGATTCCATATTTTGAATCAGGATTTTCAAATTTTTTAAATAGGTTACTTTTATTTTTAGACATTTTGAATAATTATTTCGGCAAATATTTTATTTACCATGGTTAAAGGGTAAATTCAGAAAATAAGGGTTAAAAATAATATTATAATAATAGAAAATTACACTAAAAAATGTCCTAACTTTATGATTTGATAAATTTCCGACCATGGTCATCATTGGGTCGATTTTGGGACCCCATGGAGCCACATGTAAGTAATAGGGACACTTTATTTTCATTAAGATAAAATAAATACAAAAAATGACATAAGCATATATCTTTTAGAAATGAAATTTTTACAAAGGGTTATATATGTTGGGATTTGGACTATAAATATTTATTAAAAATATAAAAAGATTTCTTACATAATGGTATTTTATTTATAATTTTTAGACTTTAAATGATTTAATTTATTAATGACACAATAGTGATGCAGTAATGACCTAATTAATGAAAAATTAGAATAATTGATATTATAAATACCCAAATAAATGTAATTTGAGTCTTTTTAATAATAAAAATAATATTATAGGTTAATATGACATGTTAGGATTGATTTAATTAACTTTTTTCTAAGTAATCATTCTGTTATGATTTTTAAAAAAATCAATTATTGAATAGTCTCAAAATTGACATAAAAGTGTTTTTTAAAAAAAATATTATATTATTAATTGATATTAAAATTTTAAAAATATATGGTTCTTCCAAGTGACATATATCATTATAGGTGTATCATTAAGGAACCACTTTGTGGTCTCTTGGATTAATATAGTATGTTTATTAACAATATAACAAAAAAATACAAAGAGACATTGTAAAAGTGAAACTAATTATCTAAGAGTTAATACTTAATGATAAGGTTAATATAGTAACCCAAACATGTCTAAATACTATTAGTTGAGTGTTTTTCTACCTATCCCCACCTTAACCTTTCAATAATCCACTTTTGAGCCATTATATACCTAATATGAATTTATTATAAAATAATATTTCTAACTTTTCCAAAGGTTCCCCTCACCCCTCTTATAAAAGGGCACTCCCCCTTTTCATTAATTGACAACATAAAAGCATTTTGGTTCGGCCAAACCCTACCCCAATACTCTCCTAACTTCACTAAATATATCCTAGAGGCCTTCCTTTAGTCATAAATCCAACCTATTGTGCCTTTTTGATCAAATCAAAAAGAAGAACTCGAAGAAGTGATAATGAGTTCACCAGCCTTTTTCTAGTTCCTTTCTCCGTCCACTTCATCTTTATTTGATATTACCATTATAAAATAATAACTCCAGTATATTATATATATATTTATGTTATTATACACATGTTACAACCATATTTCAGTATTCTATCCATATGTTGAATGACATGTCACCATACATGCGTACGTACAGCTTACCATCTCCACGTCGTGGTGTAATTGTTATTCAAAACATTATTATTTGGATGGGTATAATAATGATGTTTAATTAATTTAAATAATAAATATAACATGATAATGATTTTTTATATATGATATACCATCCAATTAAATATTAATTTAATATCAAAATAATGATATTGTCCCTCGTACGTACGTACGGACTACCGTCTCCACGAACGTGATGAGATTCATTCTCCATTGTATCCATTCAGTATAATTATCATTTAAAGATTAATAATAATGTTTAAGGACTTAATATCATTCCGTATATGAATAAGATACAACCTATACATAACAAACATGTCTTACATAATGAAAAATATAAAATAAAATGATTAAGTTAACACCCAAAACGACAAAAATATTAAGATATTAATAACAAAGCAATGTTAAAAGATCAAATATGATATCATATTAATTGATATGATACATGTATAATTTAATAACAATTGTTTCACCATTATAAAGGAGGTTAACCTACCCCCAACCATGGAAAAGTACAAGGTAAGGGTTTATTTCGCAATATCTTCATTTTCTGATATTGTTTATACGTAATAATCTACTTAGACTTCTTTATCATCCACATCCATGTTTCTTAAAAATTTATTTGAAAACATTTTTTATATTTACTAGAATATGGGTAAATTTCATTTATACCATTTTATTTAATTTTATAATTGGTTTATAAAGGAATCATTCTGTCGTTTTCCAAACAAGGTCCTTTTTAACCATTTCGACAAAATTAATGTAAGAATGTCTTTCTTTAACTTATACGGTGGGTGCGGTTATTTTCTACCTTTATAAAATCTCTGAAGCTTCCCTTACAAGATTATAAAAAAAATGTCCTCATAAATGTTTTATTTTATAATTATGTGACTTTTAAATGATTTCAAAAAACGGATATTTCTCTCAAATATTTTTGATTTCATCTATGTCAACATCCTTTGATGGATTTTATGCTTATTTGAAGTTGATTTATTATGATACAAAACTTCAATATTTTATTGAACGTCTTGTGATTTGTTTGACTGTGGATGTGTTATTTTTATACCATTCATGGTTTATGGAGAATGTATTGACATTTTTTATTCTAGGTTTAATACGAATATTTATGTTATGTTTATCCATGTTCATATGTGGAATGAATTGGACTTAATATGTGCTGGGTGGAGCCCGCTATATCTCCTCGATGCATCGGTAGGTCTCATGAGACAAACTAGTGTGTTGGCACAAGGCCTTGAAAAAATCTTATTTTTAGTCTTGGCACGAGGCCTTGGATATGTGGTTATGATAGTCTGGCATTATGCATTCCATCATTATGAAAGTGGTTATTGATATTGCATGTGATTATTAGATTAGTAGAATATCCATGTGAATAAGTAAATGGAATTATTTTATCTTATTTATACCATATTATGTTGAAGTTCCATTTTAAAAGTCTTTTTTTAGTTATAAATTTATTTAAATGTTTATTATTATTTATGAATGTATCTACTATATTGTTATCCTTACTGGGAATTTGAGATCACCCCTTTATATGTTTTAATTTTCCCAGGATGTGAAAAGTATTTTATGAATGACCTGCAGTGATAGTATGAGGGGATAAGAGTGTGGATTATGGAGACTATATTTTTGTAGTTTTAATTTTATGATGTAATGTAAACTTTATTTATGTATCTTGTTATTCCAAAGCTGCTAAACTAATCAGTCTTTCGAGACTTGATCTTTCATGTGATCATTCCAATGTTATGTAATAAGGCAACGACTCTGGGTAACTGGGGTCGGGGCATTACAGGAAAAATCCTATAAATGAATGAACCCCAACTACTATGTCCATATTATGTTTTATATAATTTCCATCATTTGAGTTATGGTAATTGGAAGCCTAATATAATATGTGATTGTACTATATTTATACTTATCTTTGATTCAAATTTTATGCATTACAAGAAAACATGTGATACATTATGAACTCACGTAAAATCATGATGATATTGGGATTCAAGATCCATTTTAGGTCATTAATATACACCACATAATCATAAAAAAGGTAAATAACCGTATTCTATTTTTGTGTTTTAATTGGTGCTTCTAGTAAAATAATTATGATAGAAAACATTGATAGTAATCGATAAACCAAAAATACTATGAATGTTAAAAATTATGACATTCCAGAAACATCACATATTTATCCACCATGTCGTATACTAATATAAAAATCATAGATATCATGTATAATAAGGGAAACAAATCAATGATTTAAATCATAAATATCCAAAGCTTTTTAAATAATATGTTCACTATCATCATACCAAAATAAATATTTGAAAGAGAATCGTTCACTCCCATAACCATGTGCACATGAAAATATAATTTTTATTAATGATTATAAAAAAATCCATCTAAGGATGAATTATTGGATACATTATGTCCATAAACATTGATGTTAGGTTCTTAAATATAAACATAGTGACAAGGTATTGTACTATAAAAACCTAATATTTAATTTCATACAATCAGTATTTTAGGGATTGGACCACAACTAGTTATATAATAATATGATATATATCATGAGAACAGTCTAATAACTCGTAATTGATCAAATATAACATTGATATAAGGATGTGGATTACATTTCTCACACATCATCATGCTCACTGTAACAGCCCAAGATTTTATAAAAAATATTCTTTTTAATTTTATTAATGTCTTGTGTTGTACGCTACACCAAAAGGAGCTTGCACAACACACATCCTTGACTTGCCTTGCATTACACGCAATCGCGACCTTCCTCGATAGCGTGTGTAATGCGCAATACCGAGTTTCACTAAACAACGATATGCTATTAAAATATTATTAAAACTAGCCGGTATTAATAGTAATAACCACTTTTTAAAATTCTATAAATCTTATTTTTCAAAATGATCTTCATTTTTGGATTCGGAGTATCGAATTTAGCCTAAGGTGAAATTTTGGTACATTTCGGATAACTTTCATATTCTGATGAATAGTGAAAATTACTAAATTATAATTAAAAAACAACTTTTTTAATCGAAATAATTAATAGTGATAAATTATTAATTGGAGTAGTTTTAAAGTATATTTAGAATACATTTTTACAATTTAATACAATGTTGGTCATTGGATGTAATTGCACATTTAAACCAGACATAAACAAGTGTCAATCTTTTGATAGATATTGTTTCTTAAAAACACGCTATTTGTTTTAACAACGGGATTTAATTATAAAATTAATTAATGCAACTTCTATGTTATGAATTTGGTAAAATAGACTTCATTTTTGAATTTGGAATATGAAATATAGCTTAGGATGAAATTTTGGCATTTTTCTGAAAACCTTCATTGTTTGATGAATAGTGAAACTACTAAGTGGTAGTTAAAAAACTGAATTTTTCATAAAACTTAATTTTACCGCTTCTGTGAATGGAATTTAAAAAATCCGAGAGACACGGTTGATGTCAGTAAGTAAAATGTGGTTCAATGAGATGAAAATAATTTTTGGTGAATAGTAACTTTTTACTTTTATTTACCACGGTTAAAAGTAAATAGGGTAATTAAGGGTAAGAATGATATTAATATTACCCTAACACATGTCCTAATTCTATTGGACAAGTGTATCTCGAACAAAAACAACCTTAAGTGTAAAATATTATCATTTAGGCCCACTTGGATTAGATTAGGACATTTATTATTATTTAATTCAAAGAAGAGTTAAAAGAGTTAAAATCAAAGTTTATTCACTAAAACATTTTTAATATGGGGTTATACATAAGATAAATTCGACTATAAATATTCATTAGAAAGATAAAAAGATTTCCTACATAATGATATTTTATTTATAATTTTTAGACTTTATATAAATTAATTTATTTATGACACAACGATGATGCAGTAATTACCCTTTTAAGGAAATAGTAACATAATTGATGTTATAAATGATCAAATGAATATAATTTGATACTTTTTATGACTTAAACTAATTTTATAGGTTACTATGATATATTATTGTTGATTTAATCAACTTTGTTCGAACATATAATTCTGTTATGACTTTCACAAAAATCATATATCAAATAGTGTCAAAATTGACACAAAATAGTTTTGAAATCAAATATTATATTATTAATTGTTATTTTATTCCTAAAAATCTAAGGTTCGGCCAAATGACTTAGATAAGGATATATATATTAATAATAAACAATTTTGGGTTCGTTTGTCATGTTATAGTAAGTGTATTAACCATATAGTGAAAGAAAACAAAAAGACACGGTAAAAGTAAAATTATTTAACTTAGAGTTAAATCTAATTGATAAGGTTAAAATAATATCCTAAACTTGTCTAAATCTTATTGGTTGATAGGATTTCGACCCATCCCCACTTTAGCTTTGAAATAAGACCCTTTGGAAACATTATAAACCGATTTTGACTTTAATATAAAATAATATTTTGAGATATTCCTAAGGTGCCCCTCTCCTCCCTTATAAAAGGGTACCTCCTCCCCCTCCTCCTCACACCAAATTGAGCACTCAAGCTCGGCCAACCCCTGCCATTTTCTCTTCTCCACTTCCCTAGAATAATCCTAGAGGTCCTGGTCTTCTTCAAAGACCAATCTTAGTTCCCTATGTGGAGGATTCAAAGAGGCGTTCCAAAGAAGAGGTAATATCCATTACCGATCTTTTCAATTTCTTTCTTCTTCAACTTCTTCTTCTTTAGTTGTTTCATTATAAAGTAATAACATCAGTATTACTTACATACTTATATGTTATTATAAATATGAAACAACCCTAATTCACCTTCTATCCATCCTACGGAAAAATGAAATCACCGCGCGTGCGTACGTACGGAATACCGTCTCCACGCCGTGGTGTAATCTATTTTCCACCACCACCTTACATGGATGGGTATAATGGTGTAAAGAATAACTATACATAGTTATTACAAAATCATATTGATTCTGATATATTGTATAATCCACTCCAATTCAGTTCAATATTTATGGAAATGATATCATCGCTCGTGTGTACGTACGGAATACCGTCTCCACGACGCGATGAGATTCATTCTCCATGTTAACCATTTAAGAATGATTATAAAGTATATATAAGAAATAATAATGAAATATATGACATTATAAAGCTACTGGATTTATGTATATATATATGTATGTCATCTACTTACTTCCATTCAAGATAATAAGGAAATGAAAATAGCGTTCATGCGTACGTACGGACTACCGTCTCCATGAACGGTGTTTTTCATTTCATTTATCTATCTATTATATATATATATATACTGAATATATATGATATATAAATCATATTTTATATTCTGGAAGTAAGTAAATCATGATATAAGTAATAATAATGTCAAGAACAACAAGTCAAAACACCTACGATAAATGAAACGATTTTACCCAAAACGCTTCTTTAACATGGAATTTACAAAAGAACGGGTAATATAATGTCATAAGTGAACCATATATGATATCATAACAATGAATATGATTCTGTAATAAGTCAATGACATTATTTAAATCATTATACAGGAGGTTCGGACACATACGAAGCAAATTTGACCTAAGGTAAGGGAAATATCACAATCTCATTTTTATCCGAGATTGTTTATTCGTAAGTATTTACTGGGGTGTATTTTATCATCCACATCCATGTTTCATCAATATGTAATATTATTTCCATCCACCTACAATGGTTTAAATCCATTTTTACCTTTCTGTGAGTTTTTAGTAAAAGAAATGAAAGGAATCTTTTTTCGTTTTTCGTACAAGGTACTTTTTGACTTTTCTGACAAAAGTACGAGAAGAATGTTTTTTTTAACTTATACGGAAAGAATGGATTTTTAAAACAGTATTTCCAAGAAGCTTCCTTTACAAGTTTTCAAGTTTATTTTTAATCAACTTCTTTTATTTTAAAGTTGTATGACATGTTATGAAAGGAAAAATGTTTTTGAAGAAGAAAGGATATTTTCTCAAGAATGGAGTTCAAGTGTTATTTTCCATCTAAGATAATAAAGGGTTCTGTTTTTATCCCTATTATTAAATTGATTTGATCATGTTGTGATGAATTATGTTTATGAATTCCTTTATCTTATATGAATTGTTTTATGATGTCATGATGTTTCAAGAATCCCATTTTTATTACATGGGTTACGCTATGATGTATGGTTTATGATTATGTGGCACACATAAGAAAGGATTCATTATAAGATGGGTGGGACCTATATCTCCCTCCAATGCATTGGGTAAAGATTTTATATCTCATGAGATAGACAAGGCTGGAATGGTAGGTTATACCGGTTCAGTGAAACAGGACTGAAACGAGGGTTACTCGATTCAGAAAGGGACTTTGTCCACTAAGATAGTCTTGGCAATGAGTCATGACTAACAAGAAATGATTCTCTATGATTATTTGTGTATACCACAAAGTTTCATGTTTTAAGTTATGATTATTGGGATTACTTTTTCACTGCCATGATTTATCCCATGATTATGAAATTATGCTCTCTTTTGCAGGTTATGATTTCCAAAATGTTATGTTCTTATGAATATGATGTGATTGATATTTATTTTGTTTACCCTTACTGAGCATTTGAGCTCACCCTTTTATGTTTTCTTTTCCCCAGGATATAAATAAAGGTTTTAGGTAAAAAAAAGGAAGATCTTTATGGGAGATTTTGAAGATCTTTCACCACGATTAGAATATTATAGTCCGAGTTTCCAAAGACACTAAACTATTACGGTCCTTGTGTGTGTGTTTTTGTAATGTAATAAGTATTCCGAAAAAGTAATGTAATTTCAATGTACGTCAAGATACGGGTCTCTACAGTTGGTATCAGAGGAAAGGTTTAGTCAACCTTTGGAAACTAGGATGTGAAAACGTTAGTGAGATCCCTAGAGATATTTCTAAGGTATGTCTAGGGATGTCCCTAAGGATACGTATACGTATAGGATAGTTCTAGAACTATGGTAACGATCTTAGAATTAAACCTAAGATGTTAGATATTGAAGGTACTCCCCCTTTATTATGTTGTTTTCCCTAGCATGATTTTTGCCTCTCACACTATTCTTTTTGGGTTTTAGAAAATGGCTGGAAACAAGATGATTCACGATAATGGAGGATATGATGGACAATGGAATGATATTCTTCATAATGAAATGGGATTTGGAAGTCCAAACATAATTATTATGCCGAATCAGCAATCTCATAATATGATCAATAAAGTAAAATTTGGTAAGTTTCCTGACTCGGCTAATAAGAGAAAGATGGAGTTTCATGATGATCATAGAGGAAAGAAAGTTCAATTTCCCCTATGTAATTCATGTGGGAAGAGGAATCAAGGAGAATGTTTCAAAGTAACTGGAAGATGCTTTGGGTGTGGAAAAGAAGGACACAAAGCAAGTAAGTGCAAAGGAAAAGGTTCAGTTAACACCATGGATGAGGATAATGGTATTGCTACGACATCAACAATGGTTAAATGCTTTAAATGTGGAATGTACGGGCATTATGCAAACCAATGCCCTAAGGGAAAGACTCATGAAGAGAATCAGTATGGTCATATGGGTAGTATTTATGTGGATGATGATGAAGAGACTACAAATGATATGTGAGATGAAAGAATTTTTGAAGCTCGGTCAATGGTTTGAGAATGTAGTGGAATGATTACATGTTTATCATGTGTAATTTTGGAATAAAGAGACATCTATGGATTGTTACACTGTTTTCTTTCCTTGTGTTTTGAAAGTGTATGATTAATGTTACCAGTATCCATGAAAGGTTATTCAGATATTTTTGGAATGTAGATGATATCCGCATAATGAAGGGATAAGGAGAAAATTAAATTTTTGATAGTATTCATGAGCTCATGATTGATATAAGGACTAAGTGATATCATGGTTTGAGTATATAGAATTTTGAGGATTTCGGTATGTGAAAAGTGTTAACTTTTAACTGCATTCAAGTTTTCACTAAGGTTCAATGGGTATTCAAGAGAGTACAAGATTAAGGCCTTTTAATGTTTGGAATGTGACCAACAAGATATATCTTATGATATATGGGGATCAACGATGGTATTAAATCTCTGGTAATCGTTTTCACTATGTTATGAGAATGGACTGCAGTATAATGGATAAGCCTAAAGATTGGAATGGATTATGTTGGACATAAGTTAGTATTGTTTAAGGATAGAAGTTTTTTCGATATTATTGATGGGATGTTATAGTAATATAGTTTTATAAAAAGGACAAACTGCAGGACGGGCGACAGCCCATCGCTTCGGACAAGGCTGTGGGAATCGAACCCACAACCGAAGTGCGACTGGCCTTTATCGCCTACCACTGGCCTACAGGAAGTCCCTGTTTAGTAGAAACTAGTTTTATTATATTAAGCAGTATGATATATGAAGTATAAGTCCATTTTAGGAACTATATATGATTAATCTCACTATAGATCGACTTATGTATATAATTTTTCTAACCTTTTGTTTGAGACAGATGGAATGACCCGTCATTCTATCACATGATCTGCTAACACTTCACGAATAACAAATTCAACTTCATTTATTTAAGAGATGAAGTGGAAATTGTTCTAGGCACGAACAATAGTGAGATTGTACCAAAATAAAGAAAGTATTTATTCCAATTCAAATTTTCAACTTTAGGGAAATGATCTTGAAAACCAAAAATGTTGTCCTAGTGATCTTATACCTGATGAGTCGGATGGTACCTTAGATCGTCAAAAATTTATGGATTTGTGATTATTGGCTTTTCCATAGCCATGTTCTCTACCACTCTCCATGAGAACATGATGGTTAGATTTCTCTTCCATATCCATATTTTCACCTATGTGGAAACCCAGTGATTAGTTTATTTGGGTAACCGTTACGTTTCATACTTTTGTTTTTAAATATTGGTTTTGATATTCCTTTTTACGATGTGGGTTTCTATTAAAGAAACTTTCAAATAGTAAACCATTTATAACCCCGACGAATTTCGAGGGCGAAATTCATTTTAAGGGGGGTAGAATGTAACAGCCCAAGATTTTATAAAAAATATTCTTTTTAATTTTATTAATGTCTTGTGTTGTACGCTACACCAAAAGGAGCTTGCACAACATGCATACTTGACTTGCCTTGCATTACACGCAATCGCGACCTTCCTCGATAGCGTGTGTAATGCGCAATACCGAGTTTCACTAAACAACGATATGCTATTAAAATATTATTAAAACTAGCCGGTATTAATAGTAATAACCACTTTTTAAAATTCTGTAAATCTTATTTTTCAAAATGATCTTCATTTTTGGATTCGGAGTATCGAATTTAGCCTAAGGTGAAATTTTGGTACATTTCGGATAACTTTCATATTATGATGAATAGTGAAAATTACTAAATTATAATTAAAAAACAACTTTTTTAATCGAAATAATTAATAGTGATAAATTATTAATTGGAGTAGTTTTAAAGTATATTTAGAATATATATTTTACAATTTAATACAATGTTGTTCATTGGATGTAATTGCACATTTAAACCAGACATAAACAAGTGTCAATCTTTTGATAGATATTGTTTCTTAAAAACACGCTATTTGTTTTAATAGCGGGATTTAATTATAAAATTAATTAATGCAACTTCTATGTTACGAATTTGGTAAAATAGACTTCATTTTTGAATTCGGAATATGAAATATAGCTTAGGATGAAATTTTGGCATTTTTCTGAAAACCTTCATTTTTTGATGAATAGTGAAACTACTAAGTGGTAGTTAAAAAACTGAATTTTTCATAAAACTTAATTTTACCGCTTCTGTGAATGGAATTTCAAAAATCCGAGAGACACGGTTGATGTCAGTAAGTAAAATGTGGTTCAATGAGATGAAAATAATTTTTGGTGAATAGTAACTTTTTACTTTTATTTACCACGGTTAAAAGTAAATAGGGTAATTAAGGGTAAGAATGATATTAATATTACCCTAACACATGTCCTAATTCTATTGGACAAGTTTATCTCGACCAAAAACAACCTTAAGTGTAAAATATTATCATTTAGGCCCACTTGGATTAGATTAGGACATTTATTATTATTTAATTCAAAGAAGAGTTAAAAGAGTTAAAATCAATGTTTATTCACTAAAACATTTTTAATATGGGGTTATACATAAGATAAATTCGACTATAAATATTAATTAGAAAGCTAAAAAGATTTCCTACATAATGATATTTTATTTATAATTTTTAGACTTTAAATAAATTAATTTATTTATGACAAAACAATGATGCAGTAATTACCCTTTTAAGGAAATAGTAACATAATTGATGTTATAAATGATCAAATGAATGTAATTTGAGACTTTTTATGACTTAAACTAATTTTCTAGGTTACTATGATATATTAGTGTTGATTTAATCAACGTTTTTCGAACATATAATTCTGTTATGACTTTCACAAAAATCATATATCAAATAGTGTCAAAATTGACACAAAATAGTTTTTAAATCAAATATTATATTATTAATTGTTATTTTATTCCAAAAAATCTAAGGTTCGGCCAAATGACTTAGATAAGGATATATATATTAATAATAAAAAATTTGGGGTTCTTTTGTCATGTTATAGTAAGTGTATTAACCATATAGTGAAAGAAAACAAAAAGACACGGTAAAAGTTAAATTAATTAACTTAGAGTTAAATCTAATTGATAAGGTTAAAATAATATCCTAAACTTGTCTAAATCTTATTGGTTGATAGGATTTCGACCCATCCCCACATTAGCTTCGAAATAAGACCCTTTGGAACCATTATAAACCGATTTTGACTTTAATATAAAATAATATTTTGAGATATTTCTAAGGTACCCCTCTCCTCCCTTATAAAAGGGTACCTCCTCCCCCTCCTCCTCACACCAAATTGAGCACTCAAGCTCAGCCAACCCCTGCCATTTTCTCTTCTCCACTTCCCTAGAATAATCCTAGAGGTCCTGGTCTTCTTCAAAGACCAATCTCAGTTCCCAAAGTGGAGGATTCAAAGAGGCGTTCCAAAGAAGAGGTAATATCCATTACCGATCTTTTCAATTTCTTTCTTCTTCAACTTCTTCTTCTTTAGTTGTTTCATGATAAAGTAAAAACATCAGTATTACTTACATACTTATATGTTATTATAAATATGAAACAACCCTAATTCACCTTCTATCCATCCTACGGATAAATGAAATCACCGCGCGTGCGTACGTACGGAATACCGTCTCCACGCCGTGGTGTAATCTATTTTCCACCACCACCTTACATGGATGGGTATAATGGTGTAAAGAATAACTATACATAGTTATTACAAAATCATATTGATTATGATATATTGTATAATACACTCCAATTCAGTTCAATATTTATGGAAATGATATCATCGCTCGTGCGTACGTACGGAATACCGTCTCCACGACGCGATGAGATTCATTCTCCATGTTAACCATTTAAGAATGATTATAAAGTATATATAAGAAATAATAATGAAATATATGACATTATAAAGCTACTGGATTTATGTATATATATATGTATGTCATATACTTACTTCCATTCAAGATAATAAGGAAAGGAAAATAGCGTTCATGCGTACGTACGGACTACCGTCTCCATGAACGGTGTTTTTCATTTCATTTATCTATCTATTATATATATATATATACTGAATATATATGATATATAAATCATATTTTATATTCTGTAAGTAAGTAAATCATGATATAAGTAATAATAATGTCAAGAACAACAAGTCAAAACACCTACGATAAATGAAACAATTTTACCCAAAACGCTTCTTTAACATGGAATTTACAAAAGAACGGGTAATATAATGTCATAAGTGAACCATATATGATATCATAACAATGAATATGATTCTTTAATAAGTCAATGACATTATTTAAATCATTATACAGGAGGTTCGGACACATACGAAGCAAATTGGACCTAAGGTAAGGGAAATATCACAATCTCATTTTTATCCGAGATTGTTTATTCGTAAGTATTTACTGGGGTGTATTTTATCATCCACATCCATGTTTCATCAATATGTAATATTATTTCCATCCACCTACAATTGTTTAAATCCATTTTTACCCTTCGGTGAGTTTTTAGTAAAAGAAATGAAAGGAATCTTTTGTCGTTTTTCGTACAAGGTACTTTTTGACTTTTCTGACAAAAGTACGAGAAGAATGTTTTTTTTAACTTATACGGAAAGAATGGATTTTTAAAACAGTATTTCCAAGAAGCTTCCTTTACAAGTTTTCAAGTTTATTTTTAATCAACTTCTTTTATTTTAAAGTTGTATGACATGTTATGAAAGGAAAAATGTTTTTGAAGAAGAAAGGATATTTTCCTCAAGAATGGAGTTCAAGTGTTATTTTCCATCTAAGATAATAAAGGGCTCTGTTTTTATCCCTATTATTAAATTTATTTGATCATGTTGTGATGAATTATGTTTATGAATTCCTTTATCTTATATGAATTGTGTTATGATGTCATGATGTTTCAAGAATCCCATTTTTATTACATGGGTTACGCTATGATGTATGGTTTATGATTATGTGGCACACATAAGAAAGGTTTCATTATAAGATGGGTGGGACCTATATCTCCCTCCAATGCATTGGGTAAAGATTTTATATCTCATGAGATAGACAAGGCTGGAATGGTAGGTTATACCGGTTCAGTGAAACAGGACTGAAACAAGGGTTACTCGATTCAGAAAGGGACTTTGTCCACTAAGATAGTCTTGGCAATGAGTCATGACTAACAAGAAATGATTCTCTATGATTATGTGTGTATGCCACAAATTTTCATGTTTTAAGTTATGATTATTGGGATTACTTTTTCACTGCCATGATTTATCCCATGATTATGAAATTATGCTCTCTTTTGCAGGTTATGATTTCCAAAATGTTATGTTCTTATGAATATGATGTGATTGATATTTATTTTGTTTACCCTTACTGAGCATTTGAGCTCACCTTTTTATGTTTTCTTTTCCCCAGGATATAAATAAAGGTTTTAGGTAAAAAAAAGGAAGATCTTTATGGGAGATTTTGAAGATCATTCACCACGATTAGAAGATTATAATCCGAGTTTCCAAAGACACTAAACTATTACGGTCCTTGTGTGTGTGTTTTTGTAATGTACTAAGTATTCCGCAAAAGTAATGTAATGTCAATGTACGTCAAGATACGGGTCTCTACACTCACCATTGAATAATCCACACACAACCTTAGAGAATTATCTACCATCTTGGAAAATAAAATTATTGCATCAAAAGGGGATATAATTAGAATTATAAAACACATAACATAAAACTACATTAAAAAATAATTCATCTATGAAGGACCTATAAACATCATCACCCCTTAAAATATATCTATATTAGTTTTTCATATAATATGATCGATTATGAAATAAACAATGATTTTTTTGGAAAATGAGGGAATACCTCATAATGTTCATCCCAAAATCTATCAACAATATGATGGAAGACTAGTACATGCTTCATCTCCTCATCAAAAATGAAAGTATAATATTTTTTTTGATATCACATAGTTTCTAAAACAATATCCATATATAATATATATACATATACCATATATTGACATAGAATGTAACTTCACCCTTATAAAATATGAATGATACTCTTAAATAATTTAGGATGATGTGGGATCAATAAAGGAAATAAATATTTGAAATATCATATTGAAATTACTCATCCATAAAAAATAATCATATTAATATTTTGATTTCCACCACAGTCTCAAAATAATAAAACCTCTATAAACCCGCATATTATTTCTCATTTTACATATCAATCAATAAAAATCAATACTAAAACTATATGGATAACATAAATCAATTAAAAAATTATATAAATATGAATGAAAATGTTACTCCTTTATAAAATACTAAAACATTTCCACAATTATGAATATACTCATTAAATAGATGGACCAATATCAAATGTATGCTTTCAATTCACAATACTAAACAACTAGATAGAACCTCATTCCAATATTCATGCTTGACTTATCTAGGAGTTTTCTCCCAACTTGAGTTGTTGCCTCAACACCTTTACCTTGATTTCCCAATGATAATAAAAACTACACATGGTATTCCAGAATACACTATTCTATAGAAAATATGATTTATATCCAATTAAGTAATTTAATAAAATTACATTAATATAATATAAATAGTGTCAACTATATTAATATTGTATTAGTATCCCTTAAATGTTTAATAAATGACATTAAGTTGGTTGGAATCTACACTAAAATCCTAGAAACATATAGATTAGAAATGTATATATTATATTTAATCAATTTATTCTTCTTAATAAAGTCCCTAAATAATATCAATACCACAATAGAAAATATACTGAACAATTAAATATCATATATATATATATATTATATTATTGTATACTATTATAAATTAAAAATTACAAATAAAAAACCTATGAAACCCTAATGTATTATGGTATTATGATATCAGCTGGATATCTCACTCATTTCATATAAACACATTCATTTAGTATATAAAATAAACTTTATTTGTATCCCTTATATATCATATATAATTTTCTTCATCATTTCTTGAGGAAATAATAAATATAATAAATGTGTGAGGTCAAATTGTTATTAATGTTAGAAACATATCAATATGGAATAAATGAAATCTCATTATAGTACGGATGTTATTTTATGAAATTATGAATCTTATATATTGTTTGGATTCAATGTTTTCGATATAATGAATTAATTTATTAGAGATTTCTATGAAAAATGGGTAATGGATAGGTGGAGTATAAGGAAACAATATTATGTGATATTACTCATATTGGTTGGGTAACGTATATGGAGTTTCATCTATTTGAATAACTTGGAATATGGAATTGTATATAATACAAAAAAAAATTATTATTTAAACAATATTTAATGTCAATGAAGTGATAATGGTTGAAAATTGTAATTTAATTAGATAATACATGATTTAGTAAATGTGATGCTACCATTGGATTCATACAATAATACAAAAAAATGATATATAATTTAATCATGGATTGTAAAAAAATTTAATTCTTAAGTGGATTATCTAAAAAATTATATAATTAATTGAATTGGGTAAAATATTTTTTAACATTTCCATATTAGAGAAGAAATTATTCTCAATGATAATGATCAAGTTGATTAAAAATATTAATGATCCCAATTTTAAAAGGACCATCCATGGATATTTGGATATGAATTTGAAAATAATGATGTATAAATGGGTCTATCAGGGAATTTTTGTTTTCAAACCCCAAATTATATTATATGTGAAATATTTATGTAAACAATTTGATTATTTTAAATCATATAGCTATTTTAGGGATGAAACCATATGGAATTTTTTTTGTTGAAGGATATAGAAATTAGTTTAGAAATTCCATGGCATGTCTATTGATTAGTCTTATGTACCCAACGAGTATGTATAATCGATATGATTCAATAGGGAGGATATTTATAGATAACATGAATTTTACCGTGTTATCAGTCATTTGAATTTTGTAAAATCATATAAAATTAATTATTATTCTAATTGGAAAATGTGCTAATTTTCTTCAGTTGTACTCATAATATATTAAACTCATATTGAATGAATGAAAGAGTTACATATGAAATTATAAATATGAACGAATTTCCAAATAATAAAATTAAAAAATATATATAAACATACCATAATATGTGAGTCTATATAATTAAATAATCAAGCCGATGATTGATTTTTTTAGCATAATGAAAATATTTGGATATATTTTCATTCCATGATAAAATCATGGATTTATTGGAATAGAATATATCCATGTTTTATACAATAGTATAACCCTAGTGAACCTTCACTCCTAATAGTAACATAAATACCAATCCCTATGTGACTTATCGCCTAGCTAAACTAGTGTGAACTACCAAACTAGTTCATCATACTACCCAATAACCTATATGATATCCTCTCAGAAAAATATGACTTCCAACTAACTGTACCATTATTTAGTGTCCTCTCAAATACAAGGGGCACAATAAAACATCAGTGAATGATGTAAGTAAGATGACATAATCATATAACTATTCCATATTCTATAACCCATCATTAGGGATAATAGAATTCCATTCCTTATATGTGGACATCGTAAGGAAGAAACATAGAATATTGATATGTAAAATTGTGAACATTATCATTGATATCCAATAATGGACATGATGTTTTTACTCATATGCTATATCATTAATCCTCATATCTAGAGATATGTTATAAAAAATTCCCTTTACTTTCATAATAACAATACATGATAGAAATATCATACTAGGATTACAAAAGTGCCCTATGATATATCATGTTCTGTATGAAATAAAAATTTAACAACCTTTAAATAGTTTTCCCATGATTATGAAATACGTTTTCCATTGTCTTGAACTATATATTAGATGCATGGTGAAAATCCACATATAATTTGAGATAGAAGTTCTCTCCTTCATTAGTATAATATCTCATTTAGTGGATTGACCACATGTGTTATATCTATAAATATGATGTGTAACCAATTATATGATCTTGGGATGATTATAATCTATAGTTATATCTAGTGAAGGGGGAGGTTCCTACTAAATTTTCCATATGTCCATGGAACCCCAACAATCAGGGTTCAACAATTGAGTAAATCATAGTGGAACTCCCACAAAATAAGAAAATCACATGTTAAAAAATAATGATTATTATTATTGATATTAATTTTTTTAATATAATAGTAATATTGAAATAATATTTTTATTCAATAAAAAAACCATATCAATAGTTACAAAAAAATCATAGATCCCTATCTTTACCCATCCAACCACAACCTAGTATAATTTTATATATTATAGGATCGAAACAATTTCCCTTACATTTTTAATTTTATTATCATAATCATTGTATTTATATATAATGTCGATGAAATTTTTTAGATAAAAAATATTTTAATATTCAATAGAAGTCTTATTTATACAACAACATTAGTTGAAATTGATATTATATTACACGAAGGAAGTAGAACATTATTTTAATTCATTATACAAAAAATAATACTTCAAAAAACCCTATTTTCATACTTCGAATAGATTAAAATCCTATAAATCACAAAAAATGTAATCATGCATATATTTTATAAAAACGACTATATAAATTGAGAACAATTAAATAATTCCATTTACTGTTAACTGGGACTTCCCATTAATTTTTTTCAGCACCTATGAACATAATTTGTACCATTAACCAAGACAACTTATCTATTATAATTTATATCATAACTAGTAAGATAAAAGATGATAATGGATATTTTGATACCATATTTTAATTTTACCTGAAAAAATCACAATATATTAACCTGATCTTCTCACCACATACCATAAGGATTCTAGTGACTATATAAATGGATTTTTACTATTGGTTGTGGTTAGATATTAATATGGTGAGAAAATATCCCATTTATCAGGAGACTATTTATAATAACATAAAAAAATCACCAGTATTTATCACCTCATAAAACAAATATAATGAGAACCATTAATAAAAAATTCATGATATGTAAAAAATATTATCCAATATATATTAGTAGGGAAAATATAAAATTCATAGAAGGAAAAAAATCATAAATAATGTTTAAAGGATAATATAAATTATGACTAAAAAAACCAAAGTATAAAAAATATATTGATAATAAAATTAGATTAATATATAGACCCTGCCATGTCTAATACGACATTCCCCATACTAAAAAACCATTATCAATTGTTGAAAACTTTTTTCCTAACCTATATTTTTAATCCTAATACCTTGATGTCCAATCAAGTACACATGGAATGTTACCATGAAAGGTTTTAGTATAAATAAATTGACTTTGAAAAAATGATGTTCTTATGTAAATCATACAAAAATATAGTGTATGATAGTATTCCTCATTTAATTATTATGAAAATGAAAAAATAAATGATTTTTGTTCCTTGAATTTTATAGTGACACATATGATTAACCATACCTATATAATCTAGTCTAATATTTATCCAAACATGTTACATAGACACCTATTTGAAATTAACCCTTCTAAAACATTCAATTATAACATCCACACCTTGAAATAATCTTTCCCATTATCAAAACCAAACCATGTATCCTGAACACCAATGTGGAAGAATTATCCCTCATCCAAAAAATATAATATAACATCAATAGAGTGTGAGGAATAAGACACCACCCTTGAATCATTGGATTTAAATTTACATACATCTAGGGATAAAATTCCACTCCCTACTAAATCAAGTCTGTCTTCATTTACTATGGGAGAATAAATTACATATCTGATACCATCCCATTAACCATCACAATACATGATTTCATATCTCCCCCTCAAAAAACCATCTCAAATAATATCAAATCCACATGTGGGGATAAACCACATTCAATAAATCATCAAACCATTAGATGAATATGCACTAATAGATATCCATTATAAAATGAAAATTTTATTTTTAAAATCAAAGAAGGATTTTCAATAAAATATTAAAATATAATTAAATATTTTTTATTTAAATTTTACATATTATTCTCCATCCAAAATATATCAATTTAGAAGTTCAAAATTTAATTTATAATGTGTTTGAAACACATTCCAATATTGTTCCAACCCATTATTACCGATGAAATTCAACAAATTAACATCTCACTTTCTCAGAATTATCATCCTTGGAAAAATCCTTGGGAATATATGATTGTTTACAATAGTAAAAACATAATTAAAACACCTCAATTATTTCCCCGTATATTTCCCATTGAATTTATGTAAAAAAATCATTTGATAGAAAATAATTTTTTAACATTAACAAAAAATTAAATTCATATATCATTAAAATGGTGGTCCTTAAAATAATCAAGGAAGAATTTGTTGTGTTATTATTTAGGTCCTAAACACATTATCACAACGAGGGAATAAATATTATATATATAATATTTATTAAAACAAAATTATAGATGAAATACTATATATAATTTTATTGTAATAGTTTTTCCATTTAATAAACTTGTATGATTTAGTCCCAAATGGAATGATCACATAATTAAATGAAATTGCATTTAAATAGTATTAAAGATAAATTTATAGAACATGTCTATGTTTTAAAAAATAAATGATGGAATATCAACGAAATTTCGATAGACTCAAAAATGTTGATCCAACATAGTGAATGTAATGTGAAATAATTAATTAATGGGGGAAATCATAATATGTATACAAAATTAAAAAAATGACGACATATATATAATTTACACATAAAAGGTAGAATAACTCATTTAATAATATTTAAAAATTTAATCCAAATGATATATTAATCATTTTATCGAAATTTTGAACTCATTTGTTGTAGTGATACTTTTTTATTCATGAATATATATTCCATTTGAGTGATACATGTAACTTCTCATTGTCTAAATCCACCCAGAGGCACCCCTTACTCGGTTGATCACATGGCCTCAAGTGCATTTTCCCTAATGCAAGAGGATGCTGACTAGAAACGAAGGCCTTGGGTGTGATTGTGGGGAGACTATTCCCTCATTGGAAGAGTAACACATCAGAAGTAAAAAAATGGTAAAAATGGAAGCATTAATAATACATACAAAAGTAAACAGTGGGAAACTAGAAATAATAAACGGGTGCACACATATATATAAAATATACATGATACATAAGTCTAGGAATGAAGCCAAACAAATCACAATGCTGGAATAAAAAACATTACTAAGACAAATTACAAAGGAAGACCGATCAACTGCTACTCAACATCGAAAGCCTCAGCTAGGTACCACACTCTCCAACTCCATAGAAAATAAAGTACATGAACTATAAGGGTGTTTACCCTTGTCTATACCTGTAGGAATATAATCTATTAGGGCCCAAATGCATTTCCCAAATAGGGTGTGGGAAAAAATCCCAGTAGAAAATAACCACAAGATCTGTGCCTAACAGTCAGTGAATATATGTCAGGTAATAAACAAAATAAGCAGTAAACAAGGATATAATCAGCAGTAACCACTCCTATAGTTTCAATGCAATCAGTTTTATATTTCATCCACAAAAAAACAAGTAGGTAACCCTATGGATTGTTCTCTCAGCCTAACACCTCTAGTTCAATCAAAATAATGATATTAAAATATAATCTTTGAGAAATATCTCTCAGTAAATTACCCTTATAGTCTTAATCATTAAAGACTCTCTGGGGAAGTCCACACGGTCAATTCCCCTTATAGTCAAAATTGTTAAAGTCTATCTAAGGAAGATCACACGATCAATTCCACCATATAGTCAAAAGTGATAAAGACTCTCTCAAAAATCTTACAAGGTCGATTCCCCATATATTCTACTACACCAGGTTCTCATGGCACTGTGTAAGTAAAATGAGTAGAGAAATGAAATACATCCAAATTAAACCTCAAGAACAACTAGGTTAAACAGTCTACAATTGCTCAAGCATGTCAGATAAAATAGTCACTCCATCCTACAGTACTAGGCATGGGATACATCATCGAATCCTAATTGCTAAACATGAAAAAAAATTCATAAACAGAACATGTGTGGGGAAATACATCCAAAGCATAGAAAACAACCCTATTCACATCCAAAAGCATAGACGACAAACAATAGGGTTAAAACAGTAAACACACAATATCCCGTTCATGGTCATTGTACAAAATTAAACATAATAATCAACAAAATTCAATGGAAAGACACTAAAAACCTCCCACGACTTTGTGATATCGATTTACTTGAGTCTTAGGTCTTGAATCACTGTAGAATTCCGAAGATCCATAAAGACATCAAAAAAGTTCAACAAAGGATAACATAGAGAGGATGGGGAATAAAGAAACGACACTCTAGGAGATGGAAGAGCTTACTGAGGTGATCCTATGACATTCGACAACAGATGAATTGGGGAACATATGCTCAGTTGGGATCTCGGAGGATGATCGTGGCTGAACCCTCATTCTCGGATGAACCCAACTATGAAAATGGTGTTTCTATCTGTCAGACACGACCTCGGTATGTTTAATGAAAAAACACGTACCTGTATTGTACTTTGTAGGTCCATGTCGTGTAATTTTTTTACCCATCCCCCACATTAATTGTTCTCCTAGTCCCCACTCACGAGCGTGTACATGGCCGATACACGGCCAGCACCCGACTACCCGTGACAACCGAGTACACATCGTGTACTTCAAATGTACACGGAGTGTAATTAAAAGATTTCCAAAAATTTCTCCTTCTCTCAAAAATGAAAATAAATGGAAAACATACCTCTTAAGAAGATCTAGGATCTTACAAACTCCCCCCTTAAAGAAATGCATCCTCAAATTTCCCTAGCAAGGCAGCATAGAAGAAGAAACCTCGAATAGCTCTAGCCACTGTGATCATACATTGGCCTCCCTCTCCCATGTCTCATCCAATACTCGCATTTTCTGCCATATCATTCATACCATTGGTACAGACCGGCCATGGAGAACCTTTTTTCTTCGATCAAAAATCCAAATACAATTCTCTTTAAATTATGAAACCACTTCTAACTCATCTGCCTCGGGTTGCAAAACATGTGACGTGTTTGAGAAGTACCATCGATGTTGAGAAACATAGAAGACATTATGCATAGTCTGATGCCTCTAAAGAAACTAAAAATGATAGGAAACTATACAAAGTCTTTCCAACACCTCAAACGATCTAACGTGCCTTGACGAAAGCTTACCCTGTCTCCTAATCCTCCTATGCCTCAACCTCGGTGTGACACAAAGGAAAACATGATCTCTGACCTCGAAATCCAGAGGTCATATCCGCTGATCATCATAAAACTTCTATCGAGAATGTGTAGTAGCCTTCCTCTTCCGTATCAACTCTATCTGCTCTGTGGTCTACTGAACAACGCGAGGTCCCAACATAATTGCCTCTCTTGCCTCCATCCAACATAAGGGTGATTAGCATGGCAAACCGTACAGTGCCTCATAAGGTTCCCAATGAATAGTCTCATGAAAAGTATTATTATAGGAAAACTCCACAAGAGGTATATGCTTCCCCCATGAACCTCTAAAATCTAGGATGCATGCACAAAGAAAGTCCTCAGGAACCAAAATAGTATGCTTGAACTAACTATCTATCTGAGGGTGGTAAGATATACTCAATGGTACCTGTGTACGAAAAGCCTTATAAAGCCCTTGCCCTAACTGAGAAGTAAAACCAGAATCCATGTCTGAAATGATAGAGTGTGGAACCCCATGTGGACGTAAAATATCTCAAATGTACAACAGTCCCATCGCATCTACACTAAAGGTCTCCTTGATCAGAAATAAGTGAGAATCCTTCATGATTTGGTCATTGAAAACCCAAACATCATCATTCACTCGAGGAGAACGTGGTATACCTATCACGAAATCCATCCTGACATCATTCCATTTCCACTCAGGAACGGTAACTACTGCCAATGCCCTGCTAATCACTGATGATCTTACTTCACCTACTTATAGGTGGAACACTTCATGACAAAATTGTCAATATATATCTTCATACATGTACACCAATACATATGGTATAGATCATGATACATCCTAGTGACACCAGGATTAACTTCCCCAACTGAGGAATGAATGTCCCGAATCATCTCCTCATGTATGTCTTCTAGCACAAAAACACACCCCTAGAGATGCAATATCTCATCCACACCCATTCTCTATCAAGGAATGGGGTCCTCTCCTAACATGCATTCCTATAGGACCATGCCATCTGAATCTGATAGTTACCTCCTTGTAACACGATCAGGAAGAGTACAGTAAACTGCAACAGAAGAAATAAAGGTCTTCCCCTGTCTGTCGTGAACCTCCAATTGCATCTTAGAGAACAGATCCATAAGATGTAACTCACTACTAGCCTCTTGAATAACATAATTATGATTCCTCCTACTCAACGCATCAGCCACTGCGTTTCCCTTCCCAGGTGTATAGGCAAGCTCAAGGTCAAATGACTAAAGTTACTCAACCAACTTTCATTGTCACAATTTCTGATCACGCTAAAAGAAGATGTAATTGGGACTCTTGTGGTCGGTGAAAACTTTAAAATGCTCTTCCAGAAGGTAATTTGTCAGATAGCTCATGACATGGACAACTGCAGCCAACTCGGGATCGTGTGTCGGTAATTCCTCTCATGCGGCCTCAACTGTTGAGACTCGTACGCAATGACTCTATCTCCATGCATAAGCCCACCTCCCAGCTTGATACCTAAGCATCATAATACATAGTATAACACTTTCTCAGCTCTAGAAAAATTAGACGTGGTGCGGAAGTCAACCTCCCTTTCACCTCTTGAAAGGAAGAATAACAACAATCTAACCACAATAACTTCTCAACCTTCTTAGTCAGACGCGTCTGTGGTGCTCCAAAGTGTGAAAAGTCATGAATGAAATGTTTGTAGTATCCACCCAGCCCTCGAAAACTCTATACCTCAAATGGGTTCTTTGGATATTGCTAGGAAACTACTGCTCTTACATTCTCTAGGATTACTGATACTCATGTCTCTAAGATAACATGACACAAGAAGTGAATCCGGTTCATCCAAAAGTGGAATTTTTAGTGCTTATCATATAATTGTTGCTCTCTTAGTGTACTCAAAACTATAACAATATGGGTATCATGGTCGTGTCGAGTGTGAGAGTAAACCAAGATATCGTCCACGAAGTCTGACACAGAATAATCCATTTATGGATGGAACACTTTGTTCATCAGTTCCATGAAAACTGCAGGAACATTCATGAGACAAAATGAAATAAATGTATACTCGTATAGACCATACCTTTTTCAGAAGGCTGTGATTGGTATATCTGATGGTATAATACACAATTTATGGTATCTGGACCTCAAAATGATCTTTAAGAACACCCGGGATCCTTCATTCTAATAAAAAAGATCATCAATCCTCAGCAACGGATATCGGTTCTTGACCGTCAACTGGTTCATCTTCCTATAATCTACAAAAACACTGAGGGTACCATCTTACTTCTTCACAAATAGGACAGGTAAAACCCAAGGAGAATTACTTGGTCAGATGAAACCCTTTTCCTACATCTCCTCCAACTGCTTCTTGAGATCCTGCAACTTCGGTGTTGCTGACCTGTATGGAGGAATGGACAAAGGTGTCACCCCTGGAGTGAGATCAATAGAAATATCTACCTCACACTATAGAGGAAAAGCCGAATAGTCTTCTAGAAATATTTATTTGAAACAATCCACCACCGGAGGAAAGTCCATCTGTGAAAAACCCTTGTCATTGAGATAAAGACTAACAGTCTGGGATGTATCTCTTCCTAACCCATGATGCTCAGGTTGCGCTCTACATGCCTGAACATCTCACTCATCCTTTTGTAGAATATATCTTCCCTATGGTGATGTGAAACTCACCCTACGACTATATTAATCGATGACTGCTTGAAAGGGAACTAATCAGTCCATTCTAAAAATGAAATCATAGCCCGAAATCACTTCGACATAGAGTTCCCATTAAAAGTGACCCCCACCAACCTCAATATGGTACTTCTTGCACTGACATACACTCACTATTCTAGCACACAATGGAGTGTCTATTGTCAAGATATTAGAAGATTAAATGATGCAGATCCTAAGGCTCTCTATTATCACAATAGATATAAAGCTATGGGATTACCATGTATCGTAAAGAACAGAAGAAAATAATGCGGAAACACAGATCGTACATTGAACTGTAGAAGGTCCGGGATCCTTCTCATGTTGAGTCTGCTCCACTGCAAACGTTCAGCCTGTGCCATGGCCCTGTGACCCTGCATGAAAACTATGTGTTGATCCACCCTGATTTTGGTGAAAACCAAGTGACTGGAAACCACGTCCATGACCTCCACCTCGGCCTAAATGGTCGGAAGAAATAGAGTACACAGATTGATGACAAACTAGTGGTGCTTATCATGAACGAGGAGTCATTGAAGAACCCATTTCACCAGCTGCTCGTGAAAATATCTGACAGAAGCGCTATAGATGACCCATCATGCCACATGATCAGCACTCCACTAGGTCCCTCGGGGAATTTGGCCTCGTATTCCAGCTCCTCCTACACTGGTAGCATACAGCCTAACTATCAGAAGATGGATCCTGCCTACTCTAATCTCCTTAGGCAGTCTCTATGCGGTGCTTACAACTATCAGATGGCAGAGCACTTACTCTGGATGCCAAACCGCCCTGGCTCACAGCTCTAGAATGCCTCAGATTGGGCTCGGTGAGCTGCGCCTGGTTGACTATAGATCAAGTTGAAGTCAACCTAATAATATTCAACTGAGATCAGATTTTGTGCCTCAGACCATCCTCGAACTTCCTTTCCATGAATAACTAATCACCTCCTAGAAAGGTTGTAAAGTGCTACATCTTGGTGAAGTGAGAAGAATACTCCAAAATAGAAACAGTACCCTGCTCCAAACTCATTAAATCTTGGGATTGTTCGGCCCCCAAGGACTCTGGATAAAAGTAATCATAGAAGGTGAACTGAATCTCATCCCAAGCCATATTTTGCTGGTGTCCCACTTGTGAGATCACATCCCACCATATCTTTATGTAAACCTGAATAATGTATATAGAGAGCATAACAATCCTCTCGGGAGGCATATCTAGATGCTCGAATATCATCAACATGGCATCTATCCATGACTTTGCAGCCTAAGGTCCTCCTTCCCTAGTGAATGTGGGAGGATGATGCTGCTGGAAGACTCATGTCAATTCTGCTATCGATGGGGTTGGAAGCGATGCTCCCTAGAAGTTATGAATCATCCTCATAAATCCTTCCATAAACTATGAAATGGATCTTGTTTCAGGTATAACTGTTGGTTCCAAGACTGGCACAAATGGAGGATCTGCCGGCAGTCCCTGATTAGCCATATCTGGCGTCTAATCACTTCCTTGAAATTGGTGTACAACCTGAAGATGTCTTTGTGGTATGACTCTACAAGGTCATGACCACACCCTAGAACAAAAAAATCATGGACTAAAAATTGGATGTGTGAGAAGAGAATATGAGATGGAAAAATTCATGTATTACAAAACAGGACTACAAAAAATGTACAATCCTTACACAAAATGTTCCCTAAAGCCTTTAACTTGGGCGTGTACATCTGCCAAAACTGGTCATGTAACACCCTATAGAAATGGCATATTGTCTTTACACACAACATGTACATTAATTTTCTTCCCCTTCCTGAGTCCTTCTACACGGCTAAGCCACACGGCTCCCCTAAGAACAAGATTACACAACATGTCTGTTTCAGACACGGTGTGTATAAAGACCTAGAATTCCTATGAATTTTTTTAAATACATGGGAATTTTACGAGGCCGCAGTTTATGATGGCGCTTGATTATGAGGCCCGGTGTGTCCAGAATCAATTTCTGATGTTTTTTTGGTGTACGTTCAGTAAACGTACGAGCGGGTTTTTATAACTTTTGAACAGGGGCTCGGAATATTAATCCAAGGGCATTGTTGAACTCGCAGTGCCAATTTTTTCTTAAGAATACATTCACTTCGAAGGTAGTGATTCGGGAATAAAATATATTTTTTGGATTTAAAAAATAATAATAATAAAATAATGTACAACACATTATGTTATTTTTAAGTAGCCATGTGTTCGGTGTGTTGGTTAAAACCTCCCCAAAAAGGTTGGTGGTGGGACTGCCACACCCTAACCTCACATGAGTGGTTATGGTGGTGGGGCCCACCTGAGCATAACCTCACATGGGATGATATTTGAGGTGAGGACCACGCTCGTCGCAAAACCACCCTATTAATGATATGGGTGGGGACCACCCGACCCCTACTGATGATCGAGGATGAAACCACTCCCCTCTACCTCATTAATGAGGGGAGCCTTTGACCTCCCTGGATAATTAATTGCGCTAATTCTTGTGTTTTAATAAGGATATCCTTTTGGAATCCTCCAAATTAATGAGACAACACTCGTGCATTTAATTTGGTGGAGCTGAGATTTTAATTCTCCATTTTGAATTGAGTTCGAACAATTAAAATAATAGGAAAACTATTATTTTATTTGGGTTGGAATCCTCTTCTGGTGGGATTATTAAAGAATTATCCAATCATAGAACCACTCTCCCAACGAAGAACGCGATGAACGTGAAGAACTCTAGTGACACTCTTTCTTTTTCGGCCTTTTCCTCAGACTTCCTCCCCGGTTACCTACCGACGTGGAGACTCCTCCGCGACCATCGTGTGAACTCAGAAATCGATGTGTGTGGTGGATGCAACTGAAGACAACCACGTCTTCTTCCCACGACTTCACCGTCGACAAATGAATTTTAATGTAGGGTGTTTTGTGTTATTTTATACTTGAATATAAACCTTGTTCTTCGTCAAGCAAGGATATGGTATGATAATAGCCTATTTCTATCAACGTAATGAGGAGGGCTTGGGCTGCACGAACATGGTCCGACCCTCCCCTTTTTTGTTCTTGTCTGATGATGACGGCATGGAAAAGAGGCGACAACGACAAAGATGGCGAACAAGGGTCACACTACCTGTGCTCTCCGTGAACCGTTCCACCCACGTGGCCCCCCTATGCACTGCTCGCGCCCCTCCAAGGTGCTTCCTGGGCACCGGCCTCTCGAGGCAACCCATGGTGTCCCCCATGGTGTAGCTGGGAAAACCGACCATGTCTCCCTGGCCGAGTTACTGATCTGCCTACGTGGCGACTACCGAGCAAAACAGCCCTCACGGTCTGCTAGGCCAGACCCAACAGACCGGGTAAAAACATAGCGGGTTGACCTGCCCAATGGGCCTGGTCAGACCAATCGAGTCTGACCAAGTTGACCCAGACTGACGCGGCCCACACCGGGTCGGGCCGAGTCTTTCCGACCGGGTCAGATCGAACCCGAGCCCATTACTGACCCATTAACTTCTTGGGCCATATCTTTGGCACTGGACGTCTGTTTGACGAACCGTCAGCGGTGTCGGTATTATTGGAGCATAGTTGTCCCGTTGAGTATACCCCACTGGATTTTGTGGTATAGTTGATTCATGGTTATCTTGGTTCATACACGAATCCAACCGGGCCCCTAGGACTAAAATGCTAATAATTCACAGAATGGGAGTCTGATTGACGCACTGTCTGGTGCGTTGAGACCCCTATGTCGTGTCAGTTTCTTGAGATACTTCTACATGAGACTTTGTGACACTGGGGTATCGACCAGTAGCTCGTGGATTGGATCCTTCTGGTGATGAGCAGACAGAGTACGGAGACCTAGTAGCTGTAGACCTGACGACTGCTTGACCGATTTGACTCGGAGTGATTTGAATAGCCTAGTGAGGAGAGCCCGGTATTGGGTGGAAGAACCCTGGCAGATGAATCACCTCGTAGTTGGCAGAAATCATGTGTAACTCGACAAGAGGAGTACCTTGGTAGGCTATTTGGTGGAGCGTCTGGTATTTTGCGGTAGAGACATAACGAACGGAGCGCCTGGTAGTTGGTAGTAGGCCCGCGATACTCGATATGAAGAGTACCTCAACAGTTCAAGGTTAGTGAGAAGTGCCTCGGAGTCGCGACAAACCCACTCTACTCGACAAAGGTAGAATTCTACAGTAGCCATGGATTCGATAATGAAAATCCTGGTTTGAGCTGAGTTAATGACCATTGTGTTTTTCTCAATATTGTGATGGGTTACTTGATAAAATAGGTATATGTATGGGAATATAACTACGTAATGGTTATCTGTTGAAATCATAAATTGTGGTTTAACCTTGTTGGATTTTTTGAGACCTTGAGGGTCTTTGGGTTCCTACTGAGTGTCTTTATAATCACCCCTGCAGGGGCTATTCCAGCACCTCGTTGTGTTGGATGCAGATGACAGACAATACTGACGAAGGTTGAGAGCGCCAAGACTGGACAGTACCCGTAGGAGGACCATACGATGTATCAGTACATGGTGGAGTCTAACGGACATGGAGTGCTGAGGAGGCCATCTATACCTACCCTTCATTCATGAACCCTAGAGGACGATCCAAGAGCTTCTTTCACCTTTCATTTGTTTGTCCCTTTTTCTGTTTTCCATTTTTTAGTTGTATTTTTACTTTATAGTTGGGATTGTATTCTATCCACCGTTTACATTCAGTACTCTGGTTGTGTGTGTTTACTAATTATAAATGCAATGTCTTCCCGGTTCTAGGGAATTACGCTTTTGGTTCTAGTTTCCAGCCCCTCGCCTATGGAAGGTGGGCATGGGGTAGTCATGATACGGGCCCCAGGGGATAGGTCGTGACAAATTGGTATCATAGGATGTCGGTTATACCGTAGAACTAAGGACTCTGATATTTATTTTCAAATGAAGCATTACTGTTAAGGGTATTATATGTGGTTTTCAGTTCAGGGAGTCGATTGTTGGTGCGAGAGGCCAACGTATCCATACACCAGGACCCTGACTACTGATTTCCAACTTATTACACAAAAAAACTGATTGCATGTGATTTTTGAAAAGTTTTCATTATTTTATCTCAAACATGGTCAACTCACCAGGTTTAGTATTTTGACCGTGTCACATCTGTTTTCTTCCGGATGCCTCCCTGTGGACGACCAGTTAGAGTCACGAGAGTTGTACGTACTGACATCCTACCATGAAACTAGGCCTCAGTATAGGGCCCTCTTCCAGTCGGGGCACCATCGATACTACATTCTGTTGGGCCACCACCACCACCATCCCTAGCTGTAGACGATGCATGCCACTTCAGAACGTTGCAAGAGTTCCAGTGCTCGAGGCTACCCAGGTTACATAGAGAGACGAACCCGCGGGCGGCTGAAGATTGGCCGGAGGCTGTGGTGAGAGTCTTTAGACTGGTTGGGACACTAGCTGACTTTATGGTGATCCTACTTTCCAACCTCTTTCAGGTAGCAGCAGGCAGCTGGTGGAGCCTGATGCTCCAGATGCATGATGAGGCATCACTTTTAAAGGCAGACTTTGAGTTCTTGTTCCGGGAAAATTTTGTACCAGCCACCATATGAGCGGTGCAGATACCATATCTACTACATCTTCAGCAGGGTAGTATGATGGTGGATCAGTACTCAGCGAGGTTCACCGTCCAATTGCACTACACCATTGATATGATACGAGACCAATTATTTAGGGCCTGCACCATTGAGAAGGGACTCAGGTGAGAGATTATAGCTACAGTTGTCCCCCACAGCATCCCATCACTGGCAGTGTGTTGGAGTGAGCATTCCTAGTGTAGAGTTTCATTTCTGATCAGTCTCCAGCAGCGAGACCCAACACTAGTAGACTTGCAGTAGAGTCTTCTTCAGCTTGCAGTAGACAGATGACATAGAGGTCTAAGAGGACCAGACCCACAGGTTTTTGACTACATGACTAAGTATCAGTTTTGTGGGGAACCCAGAGTAGAGATAGATCCAGTCATTCCAGGGGCGGACAATGTTAGTCATGCGGAAGGCTTGGTCACATGGATCGTGACTGTCTGACCAACCATTATGACAATCAGTAGTTAGTTGAGGGACCTCCCATGCAGAGTAAGAGGTTCGATCGAGGTAGTCCACAGGGAGTAGGCGGGCGTGGATGAAGATATGGTCGTGCATCTGGTGGTGGACGACGCTACGAGGTGCTACCGCCACCCCAATCCAAGAGGTCCACCCTGACCACAAGGAGAGGGTGGACAGGGTAGAGCACAACTTCAGGCAGTTGAGTCCTACAATCACGACACTCCAGAGATTATTCAAGGTATTTCTACTAAAACTTATCTATAGTTCTTATAAACATAGGTTCCAGTCACTCTTTCATTTCCACTCCCCTTGTTCGATGTTTGGAGATTCCGATGGAGCAGTTGGTTCGATCCTTACAGAAAGAGACTCTTACAGGAGCTGATTCGATGATAACGCATTATTGCCAGAAGTGTGAGATTACTCTAGGAGGTGAGAGCTTTGGCAGGGATCTCTTATTAGTGGCGTCGAGGCCATACCACACCATCTTATGTATTGGCTGGTTATCTACAGTCCATGCTCAAATCGACTGTATTAGGAGAAAAGTGTGGTGTGTCAGCATGGATGAGACCATGTTCACCTTCACTAGTGAGAATGGAACCATTATAGTGCAGGACATACATAATCGGAGGTGGGTGCAGCTGATCACTCACCAGTTGGCTTGCCTTACCCTCGGAGCAGTTGATGTGGAGAGTCCGACATGTCCTGTAGTGGTGGACCTGTACACGGATGTTTTTCCTAATGATATTCCAGGACTACCTTCTTTTAGAGAGGTGGACTTATACATTGTCATGTAACTTGGGACGACACCGATATCTAACCCAACATATCGGATGGCTCCCACTGAGGATTGTGAGCAGCGGGTATAGTTGGACGAATTGAAAGGGAAGGGATTCATCCTGCCCATTGTTTCTCCCTGGGCAGCCCCAATTTGTTTTCCAAGAAGGCAGATTGTTGTTTGAGGATCTATGTCGACTACCATCGCCTGAAGCTAGTGACCATGAAGAACAATTACCCACTATTGATTATTAATGACCTCTTTGATCAACTCAAGGGAGCACGATGGTTCTCAAAGATAGACCTTAGATCAGGTTATCAATAGCTCAGAGTTATAGGCAAGGATGTGTAGAAGACAACCTTCAGTTTTCATTACAACCACTACGAGTTCATGGATATACCCTTTCACATAACCAACAATCCAACAGTGTTCATGAGTCTCATGAATAGGATCTTTTAATCTTACCTCGATCACTTTGTCATAGTGTTTATCGATAACATAATGATCTACTCGACTATTGAGGAGGAGCATGCCTACCATTTTCATGTTTTACTGGACACACAATGAGAGCACCAGCATTATGTTATTCTATCGAAGTACCAGTTTTGGATTCAAGAGGTTCACTTTTTGGGACACGTCATCTCGGAGGCTGGAGTTACAGTGGATCTAGCGGAGAACGAGGTGTTACTTGGGTGGGAGAAACATAAGATTGTGACAGAGGCAGAGAGTTTCCTGGACTTGGATGGATACTACCAGAGAATCATTCATGATTTCCCCAGAGTTGCAGCATTTCTATCAGCCTTGAAGAAGAAGGGGAAACCCTTCATTTGGTTGGAGAGATGCCAACATATTTTTCAGGAGATGAGGAAAAGGCTAACAAGTGCCCCAATATTGAAGCTTTTAGAAGGAGTAGGGTACATAGTCTATAGCGATGCATTAGGGACCAGACATGGGTTTGTCCTGATGTAGGAGTAAGTAGTGATTGTTGGAGTTGGTGGTCTAGAGCCAACTAATTTGTACTTTATTCATTAAATAAAAGCCTTATCACATCTTGATTGTTCTTCTGCATGACATGTCATGTGATAATGTCCTAAGGACAGCTCTTGCATTAAAGGGTCGTAGTGGATCCTTGCTATGATTAGAACCCAAAAGTGCCATAACACTATTCTTGAATATATGTTCTATGGCCGGATGATATTATTTGAGGGACACAAATAATACAGGTCATTAGGGGTGAGGACTCATAAAACATTGAGTCACCTTCTCATGGTGTGCGCCCTTGGTAATATCCCGGAGGATATTATGAGAACGAGACCCGCGCCAGTAGGAAATCCACATTTCATAGTGTCATTGGATGTTCCTATCTACGGACGTTTGTATTGATCCTTAGACTTTAAGATTATTATTAATGGGTATTACAACTCGCACACTTAGATATATTGACGAAAACTATGACAACACACTGTTCTTAGTGAGGTAGGATACGTTGGGTGCGTCACGAGTAATACCGCATTAATAGATAATGAGAGAAAGGATTTGTCCCTTCCGTTCCATAACGGAAGTAGATAACTCAGGCCCTTTGATGGAATTGATATAGCCTAAATAAATCCATGGCCATAGTAAGGTATGGGCAAGTTCAATTCCGGGAAGTCAAAGAAAGAATAATCAAGCACATGGGTTGATGGCACTATCATGCAACCCGCTTGATTAGAGATATCGATACAAAGGGATTATATTACATGGTAAGTATTCGTAGGAGGTGACACGTCATTGCAGCGTTAACTTCTTTCTCTATGGGTGCCTTGGCATGTTGCTAGACGCTAACCTTGGACTTTAGGCAGGCTCAGCCTAATGCCACTGAGAAAGAGGCCTAGAGGGTCACACACTAATTGTGTCCATGTATCTCAGTTAAATATTAATTTAACAAGTTAAATAAATATTATTCCTGACTGTGGTTTAATAATTATTTAAGGATGTCGGATCAAATTTATTTTGACACTAGTTATTCGAGAGAATATACTGTGGATAAAATAATATATTTATTAGCGAGTAATGCAGTTACATTTATTTAAGAAATAAATAGTCATTACTCAAGGTCTAATAAATGTGGTGGAGAAAAATGGAAAATAAAAGTACACGTCGTGTATATTAAATTTACACGCTGTGTAGTTTTATGGAAAACAAGTACACGCCGTGTATTAATTATTACACACCGTGTAGTTTTTCCAATTGGGATTTTGAGGATTCAATATTTTTTTATTAAATGATATTTATTATAATCAGCGTGGGCGCATGTCAAGGAATTAATAATTCGACATGGGGGTTTTTAATAAGAATTAATGAAATAAATAAAATGCGTAACGCGTTTATTTATTTTCATAACTCTATTAACCTCAAACCTGATTATAAATATCCTCGCAACCCCAAAATTTTTTGAGAGTCGTTGTTGTGCACAACGGATTTGGAAATACTCTCAAACCAAGAAAGAATTCCCTTTCCACCAAGAACGCCCTCAAGTTACGAGAGCAAGATCCTCCACCGGATCAATGCAGTCGAAGGCGGACATCGCAAGCAAAGGTTCTTCCATGCTAGCACCCGGAGATATCTTTGGTGATGTCCAGAGATATGTGACACACGTGTGGATCTCCGCTAGAGGAATCCTACACTTGGATTCTACGACGCAACGACGGATCACCAAATCGTGACCGGACACATCAACGAAGAAAGAATTCCAACAAGGTAATTCTTATGCATTAATTAAATTAATTATAATCAACATATGATGATCCTCCTCAAGGGTTCCAGTACTCTTCTTTTCTTTTTGTTCTTCGTTACATTCCGAAGATTCGGCGTTTTATATCGTGACGGATCTCGGATTTAACGTAGTTTAACGTTAAAATTAAAGTTGGGCAAACCCACCAACGCACTTCCGCTGTGCCCGGAACCTACAAGTGGTATCAAAGGGGTCATATCGTTGGTTATAATTATTTAGTTTTTTTGTTGGTGATTTACGCATTTAATAATTTAGTTATTTCAATTCATGTTGAATCGTTTTGCAAATCTGAATATCGAGATTTGTTCCTCCTCTCTCGTTTCTCGTTCACCTCACAGAAACATATCTTTATTTTAATATTGATTAAAATAAAATAGAGGAACTCGTCCGGAGGAGCCAAATGTTTCTGGCCGTATAACACCAGAATACACGGTGTGTATTCGGAAGTACACACCGTGTAGTCTAGGTTCAATGCATTGACTGATCCGCCAAATCAGGTCGTGTATTAAATTCTTTCTAAGAATTTAAGACACCGTGTGTTGACCAGAAACAGGTGGAACACAGTTTCCGGAATACATGCCGTGTGGTCCAATGACCACGGCGTGTAGTCCCTTCGGGTTAGGGTTGGGTCGTGTACTCCGTACATAGCCTGCCCGGCTGGAAACCGTGTAATGCGGAAACTACACGGCGTGTGTCCCACTGTACATGCCGTGTACTTCGAAAATTTCCGAAGTACATTAACACGCCCTATCCCCGGGCGTGTACTTCGGATGGACGGTGAAGAAAAAGTACACACCGTGTAGTCGGAACTACACGCCGTGTACTCACCCAAATTACCCAGATTTATTATAATTTATTATTATATTATACAAACCCTTGAGACGTGTACCATGGTGCAGGTGTAGAGCTGAGGCACAACACATGATAGGTGTTTTATATATATGTGTTCAATTTAACATCTGCGTAATAAATGGGAATTCGTCGGGTTGCCTCCAAGGTACAAGTTGTGCACAAGGATAATTTTAAATGAATTTATTTGTTTAAAATTATGATGTATGAGAATCTCAAGGAAATTCAGAAAAGGGATTTAAGATAAAAGGATTGATTAATTAAAGATAAATAATTGATTCGAGCGTGATTTATCTTAAAAAAGAACGATTAAATAATTGAATTCTAGTTTTATTTATGCGTAAATATCATTGCATGTATGGATGATCATGAGCTAGACCGAGACCTTTGTATGTGAATGGTTTCTTTTAATTTATTTATTTAAATTAAATTTTTTGGCATGCGAGCCATCTCCTCATTAATATGTAGGGCCTGCGTGCCCAAGTATTCTTTTATGTAAAAACCCCCTTTTTCCCCTCACCTGCGTGTGAGATAAATGCATATGTAATTGATGGTGCTCCCAAGCTAGTGGAGGCGGCTCAAGTCAGGAGCCAAGATGAAACCAATCCAAGGAGATACAAAGGTGGACAGGTGGAAATCTGTAAACATGAACCCGAACGGATCAAGTTGTTTCTCCCCTAGGTCTTGGGTTAGTTTATCAACCGCTAGATAAACTAACCAATAGAAAAGCTCATGATCATACCATTTATTTTATTTCTATCAGTTGCATGGTTTATTTATTGTGTGTGTGTTGTCATGATCACATAATTAATGAATTAAACGAGCATGCAAGATGGAACTAAAATAAAATTGGCTTATATGTAAATATTATCTTAGACATGGTTAATCACTTAAGTATATCCCACTTAATATTAACAAGCATGTAATCAAAGATAATAAAATAGAAATTTACGTATGAGGATAATATCTCTCAAAATATGTATTAAGTCGGCATACCCTTCCATAATCTTGGTTAGAATCGAACCATAGTTCAAAGTGCTTGACCAACCCTAGTTGGGGTGCTCTCAATTATCGGGGAATTCTAATTCAAGGTTTTGGGTTGACTTGACTTGGTTCGCATCAAGGGTTGACTGCCACAGTAGGACTTGGAGTGACCAAGAGGCAAAGGTTGAGGAAATCCAAAAAGGATTTCAGGATTGGGGAGTCCACTCAGCGGATCAAGGAATTGCGAGTTAATGTAGTTGGCATTTGGAATGCCTACCTAAAACCCTTCAAGTTTCTTGACCAACCCTAATTGGGGTAATGCGAAGGGAAATATGGATCCTTTCCACTAGAATATTCACGCAATAGAATATTCCGAAATCAATGGTGAGGGCTATTGGATTTCGATAAAATAGTGGGAGACTAATAAATATTAATTTATTTATTTGTCTCAATTTTTATAATAAAGTACTAAACCTTTGCTCAACTTAAATTGTAAAAACGACAAGAAAATGACTTCAAACATATAATTGTGCACCATACTAGAAAAAGAAAACCTTCTCACCGGCCCCAATTTCCAAGAGTGGCAGAGGCGTTTATGCGTCGTCTTTCACCACGAAAGGAAATTATATGTGCTGGAAGAGCCTATTCCAGTTGCGCCTGGGAAAGAGGCTAGTGATGATGAATTATATCTCTACATGAAACACATGGATGATGCCACAGATGTCCAGTGTTTCATGCTATCGGCCATGTCCAATGATCTCTTGAAGAAACATGAAAACATGGATGCGTATAGCATGATGTCTCACCTTAAAGATCTCTACCAAGAGAAGGCGAGACAGGAGAGGTATGTGATCTCCAATGCTTTGTTTACCACGAAGCTTGGAGAGTCTGCGCCAGATGGGCCTCATGTGGTCAAGAGTTTTGGCTACATTGAACGCTTGGACATATTAGGGATTAAATTCCCAGATGAGTTGTGTAAAGATCTCATCCTATCATCATTGCCCAAGACCTTCTCTAGCTTCATTATCAACTATAACATGAGGAGCAATGAGAAGAGTCTATCAGAGCTTCTGACCATGATTCGCCAGGTAGATAAGGACATGGGGCATGACAAACCCGCGGTCCTTATGGTGAACAAGAAAAGGAAGGACAAGGTAAAGGGGCCAAAGACTTATAAACGGTCTGAAGCCCCCGAGCACCATCCCTCCAAGAAGGGGAAGATCCAGAGGCAGTGCAAGGAACGGGAAGCATTGTGTTTTGGATGTGGCAAGCATGGCCACTGGAAGAGGAACTGCACCCATAAGCGTGGGGATGCTAAAGGTGCGTTCGTTATCGAGTGCAATATTTCTATTTCTACACATTGGGTATTAGATACAGCTTGTGGGGCTCACATCTGTATTCAAATGCAGGAACCTAGTAGATTTAGAAAGATCGCCAGAGGAGAGGTGGATCTTCGAGCTGCCAATGGCGCAAGGCTGGCTGCGTTGGCTATTGGTGACTATCACCTCTCATTGCCAACTGGCATGATTTTGGTTTTACAAAACTGTTATTTTGTGCCTAGTGTTACCAAGAACATAATTTATGTATCTTGTTTGGATATAGATGGATTTATTTTCAAGTTTGGAAATAACGGTTTTCTCTTTTATAAGAACAATGTATGTTATGGTATGACACATTTGAATAATGGTTTGTATGTATTAAATTACGAAAACCAAGTGTTGGAAATCGATAATGAAATAAACTCACATGACTCATACATCACCCAGTTATGGCATCACCGCCTTGGTCATGTGAACGAGAAGTGCTTGACAAAGCTCTGCCAAGAGGGCTATTTAGACTCTACTGAGCTAAAACAACTTGATATATGTCACGCTTGTTTACAAGGAAAAATGACCAAGCCGCCTTTTGTGGACAAGGTGAAAGGGCCACAGAGCTTCTAGGATTGGTACACATAGATGTGTGTGGACCATTTCCAATAGAAGCTAGAGGTAGATATTCTTACTTTATTACTTTTACTGATGATTTGAGTAGAAATGTCTATGTCTACTTAATGAGGTATAAGTCAGAGTCCTTAGAGAATGTTAAGGAAATCATGAATGAAGTAGAGAATCAGCTTGGTAAGAAGATAAAGAAGCTTCTATCGGATCGAGTTGGAGAATATCTGAACCAAGAGTTCATCGATCTTCTACAGGAGTCTGGGATTCTATCTTAGCTCACTCCTCCTTATACACCACAGTGGAATGGTGTTAGTGAAAGGAGGAACCGCACCTTGTTGGACATGGTGAGGTTGATGATGAGTCATGCGGATATTCCATTATCCTTTTGGGGATATGTATTACAAACTGCAGAATACACATTAAACAGAGTACCAACTAAGGAAGCAAATGGAATTCCATCCGAGTTATGGAATGGAAGGAAACCCACTTTGTCGCACACACGTGTATGGGGATGTGAGGCGTTTGTTAAAGCCTTCTCAGGAAACAAACTAGCACCCCGAGGCACAAAGTGTATCTTTATAGGATATCCCAAGGAAACAAAAGTATATTACCTATATAACCCCCAAGACAAGAAAGTGATTGTCACCAGACAAGCCATCTTTATTGAGAGGCAGTACATCCTCAAGAAGGATAGTGGGAGCAAGATTGACTTCGACGAAGTTGATGCTCAAGATACACAGGAGTTGGTATAGGAACAAGTTCCACAAGTCCCCGTGGAAGAGGTTCCAGAAACACAAGTACTGCGTAGGAGCTCAAGAGAGATAAGGGAACCAGAGAGATTTGGATTCCTAGTCACCGAGGATGGTGAATCATTATTGTTGGACAATGATGAACCTCTCTCCTACAAGGAAGCAGTAGAAAGCTCAGAAGCATCAAGATGGCTAGAAGCTATGAATTCTGAGATGGATTCCATGTATCAGAACCAAGTTTGGGTTCTGGTTGATGAGCCAGTTGATGTAAAGCCTGTTGGATACAAATGGGTATTCAAAAGAAAGCTGGACATGGAAGGTCAAGTTAGCACCTATAAAGCAAGGCTAGCAGTTAAAGGATTCAGACAGCGTCAAGGAATTGACTATGATGAAACCTTCTCTCCAGTTTCCATGTTTAAATCCATAAGAATCATACTTGCCATAGCAGCTTACCATGACTACGAGATTTGGCATATGGATGTCAAAACAACATTCCTTAACGGGAACCTTCAGGAAGATGTCTATAAATATGAATCTGGAAAAAGATAGTTTAGTTATATTATAAAACAAATTACATTTTTATTCACACATAATCATTGTAAAAAAACACTATTTCATAATTGTTATAACCCAAAGATATAAAATTCACTTAGGAAACAAATTGATACTCCATAACATTGAATTAAAATACCCTTTTATAAAATAGTATAAACATTACATATATATCCCTTAACTCTAGTATGATAAATTCATATATATTTTTGAATTTGATAAGAATTTTTAATATTTTTATTTAATAAATATTTCAAAATATTATAATTTCTTATAATTAAATAGATAATTTCATAATATTTTATATTTAAGTCATATAGTTTTAGAATGTTTGGTCCATACATTCAATAATAGATTATGTGTATTGAACATTATCAAAAAGAATCAATGTCACATTATATAGAGAATAATAATAATAAAAAGTAAAAATTTAAGATAAAAATTATACATTTAAATCATGTGACAAATTATTGGTATGTCAAATGAACCACATTAAAATAATGTAGAAAGTAGTTCATACATACGCACAACTTAATTTACATTTTTCAACGATCATTATTGACTAAAGTAATGTTTTATGTTAACGTTATAATATTATAAATATGTCGTAAATATTATTATATTTCTAAAAAATTGGTATATATTGTATTCATTGATATTGTGATGAAAAATGAATCACAACTCTTTTTAAAGGTGGCATTACACTTATACACATAATACAATTTATAATATTTTATATAATAGATAGGAACAAATGAATGTAATATTTTACCTATTTAATATAAAAAAATATTCTTGGATACCACATATATTAAATTAGTTATTCATTATATCATAGAGTGATTGGTGGTGAGGTAAAAATACTTACATTAGTCCATGAGGTGGAAAAATACAATACACACAAACAACTGATTCAAATCCCATTTGAAGGAGTGTGGAGATGAATATAGGTTGTGAAGTTAATGTAATATAATATCGGAATATTGATGATAAAAATTATATTATATATACATGACTTGAGGATATGTTATGGAGGATGAAGATTAAGAAAATTAAAATGCTTGGTTAGGAACAATACATCTTCTTCAGATATTCTAATTTTAACTATATCAAAATCCATCTAATATTGGTATTATAACAAAATATATATATAATATGAAGAATGATGTTTCCAAAATATATGAATTGATATTGTCTCATATAAATGGGTTTTTATTTATGAATATATGAGTTGATGTGGTTATCATAATTATGTTATTGGACATTCACTTTTAAATTTTCATTAAAAAATAAATTAATTTAAATTATTTACAATTCCAAAATATTTCCAAATTGGTTATATTTTATGATAATATTAGTTTTAGTTAAATAATTTCTTCCAATAAAATTTAGATATATTTGTAAAAAAATATCGACCATATCATTTTTGTAATCCCCCATTAACCACTTTCACAATTACCATGAAAAAGGGATTTCACTCATTCGAGTTCTGGATATTTACTTTAAATATAAAGAAACCCATAAATAAAAAATATTGGTCTTTAAAAAATTATTATAATAACCTTAATAATTATAGGTATTTTAGGAAATTTAAATTATGAAATAAAATATTATTTTCATAATGTTTTTACAATTTTAATCATATAACAATTAATTTACATTAAATTTAGTCACTTAAATAAGACAATCTAATTTGAATAATTTTCATTAACACACCAATTAAATTATATGTGTATCACTAAAATATTTGTTTTGTATTAATTCATTCAAATAAACCATCGTTTAATATTATTAATATTATTTATTTTAAATTCTCTATAATTAAATAAATAATTCCTCAAAATTGAGTAAGTATTTAAGGTAAATATTTCTTCACTAAAAGATAAATATAAATTAATTTTAAGAATATAAATAATTTTTATTTATAAATATTATACATTATTAATCATATCCTTTAGTTATATCCATTTTATGAATATTATAGTTACTAAAAATATGATTGTCAAAATAAAAAAATTTCATTGAACAAAATATAATTACGATCAGAACAAAAAAAAAGGAAAATAATTAAAAAAAGTGAATACATTTAAAAAGTTGATGAAATTGACTCATCCAATAATATTAAATCAAATTTGATGTTAATTACTTTATATAAATCATTTTATTTTTCGCATTAATTACATTATTTACCTACTGCAAATTTAAAAAAACTACAACTATTACTAATCATATTGAACAAAAAAATGTGAATATTTAAAAAAACATTACATCTTGATTATAATTAAGAAATAAATTTTTTTATAATCAATAACACATATTTTTTGTTTTTTAATTTCAAAAATGATTGAAAAACTTGATAAATATTGGTTTATCTGAAACAAATTGACTTAAAATATAAAATCAATTTATACAAAATTGGTGTATAATATCCATTTAAAATCAATAATATGATTAAATATATTTAAAATGATAATATTAAATTTCCATACTAGTATATGTATGCATTTTACATTGAATATAGTCAAAAAAGACTATTTAAATAATGAATAGTATTTTTTAGTATTAATTAAAAATGTAATATTTTCAAAAATCAAATAAAATTTACCTGAATGAATTTTTGAAATGATGATTTCAAAAAAGATATAAATTTATAGTATTAATTTTATTATATTTTTATAAATTAATGTTATAATTATCTCAAAAATGGAAAAACATATTATTGAGGAAAAGATATGTTTGAATAATAAAATGGATTTTCTGAAAATAAATGTTTATTTTCCAATAGTTAGTCAAGAGATTTTAATTGATTAAAGCATATATATATATATACTATAAATTTATTCCATCATTTTAATTATCACCAATATAATTACATGGTTCTTACAGTAATGTTTTCATAATAATATTCTTTGGTCTGATTATGCTCTTTGATTTTAATTTTGTTTGCTAGAAATCATAATCATCATTTTGAAATCATGGCATATTATATCCTACACCGTCTTTGTGAAAAGAAAATATAATAATATATATATATATGCTTTAGAATGAAATATAACTAGAATTAAAATGAACTCTTCAAAAAGGTTTAGATAAATATGAAGGTCTTTTAGAATAACATATAACTAGAATTAAATGTTTGAAAAAATTGGTGACATTAGAAAATATATACATATAAGGAATGAATAATGTCCAAAAAATATGGAGAGATACATATATCATTGATCATAATAATTTGACTAATCATGATATTGTTAATAACTACAAAATCATAAATAAAATATGTGTTCAAAATACTGTTAATTAATCCAAAAAGAAGTTAAAAGGATTTTTTTTTATTTCAATGTAATTTTTCATGTATTTTCAAATCAAAATACAATCTATACTAAGAAAATATTGTAATATATAAAAATAATAAGATGATTTTCAAACATTAACGAATTTGCACCAAAATCCTATACTTTTCATTGAATGATATGGAATGGATATGTTTTTTATATCAGAGGCTCGAAAATTATATTCCATTATATCATTATATTTCAATAATAGATGAAAATATGTATCTAATAAGTTTATACATTAACCAAAACCAAAATAGTTTTAAAATTGTATGATAATTCCAAAATTAATAAAATTATATATTTTGAGTTATTGAATTAATATTAATTATCCAAAAAAAAATTATTGTCAGATTTAAATCATTAAATAAATAATTATCCATAAAACTAATGAAACAATTCTAGACCAATATTTATACTGACAAATTATATGGATTTAGTAATTTTTTTTCAATGTATAATTTCCTAAAAATAATATCAATCACTAATACTGTATAATACAAAAAATATTTAATACTTTATCACATAATCTCCTTGATATCTTAATCATTTTTATTATCTACCAGAATCACCATGAAGAAAAATGGAGATCATGCATTCTTAAAAAACAATAATTAACCCTGATTCATCAATTAAAAACCCATAATATCTTTGTAATTTTCCCCAAACATTAATGACCTTATTATTAAATTATATTAATACCTTAATCCTAAAATCAGTATTCAAACCCAAGGACATCTATCTAGAAAAACAGATGTTCCCAAATTGTAATAACCCATAATTACCTAAAAAACAAATATCATAGAAACCCTAATGCATATAAATTCTATTAAAAATATCTTCCAAAAAATATAAGTCCATAATACCTTCTATAATATATACTTTTAAACATTAATGTTGTATATAACTCATCCATCTAAATAATATCCCAACAAATCAATTGTAACCATCATAATTTACAATATAAAATCTCAACTGGGTTTTCCAAAACATTGAACATTTATTAAACAATAAACTTATAAATCCATGTTTCTATCCATTACTCTTAATATAAACACAAATGAAGACATGATAACATATAATGTTATCTAAAATGTACTATTATACCAACAATAATAGCCAATAACCCACACTCTTGGATCTAGTGCAATAAATATAGATTTAATATTTATGACAATGATAACAAAAAAGGTTTCCTAATTTTCAAACATCCCTTAAATAAACCATAAAAAGGAAATTTTAGATAAATTAAATAACTAGGGAATTGTTGTGATTAATTATTTAAATAATTTTTATAAATTCAAAACATCGTGGGCTCATAAGCATCTGATCAATCATGATTTACATCATCTCTTGAAATACCCATTATTTTATATTCCATGTAATGTTTTTATATCTACAAAAAATTTAATTATATATGAATCCTTTCTAATGAAAATAAATGGGAATAATAATTCATAACCTACTGATATATAAAAATAGGAAGGGTTTTCTCTATTTGTTAGTAAGGGTAAAAGATGCATTAACAATTGAATGTCATCAGTTTGAGTAACATGATGATATAGTTACGATGATATAATTTTAGTGCACAAGAATAAAATATTGAAATTAATACACATTAATTACATTATAATCAGGAATGTTTTAATTCATCAATATAGTAATTAGAAATTAGAATCAATGATCATTATCTATGAAATGAAAATTTGGATGAATGAAATTATTAAAAACACATCACATTTCTAAAAAACATGTAGGTATCTTTGATCATTATCTTCTTTGTACCAATAAAAACTTGTATAATTGGAATTACTATATGATCAAACCCCTATATAATTATCCAAAAAAATATAATCATTACCCAAACCATTGGAGTGCTATCATGGCTCAACAATTTTATATTATATTTCAGACTCACCCATGGGTTCAATTAGTTATATATCTTTCTTATATATCATATTCAGACAACCAATGAAATATAATTGGGCTCAAATCCCCACATATATTTTCAATGAATAATTTCATGAATTAGAATTTATAAATTAATAAATTTCTGACATATCAACCATGAAAAAATCCATCATATCATTCTTATCCTATGAAAGTGAAATATTATACATGAAAATCTATTTTAAATAATCATAATAAGAAATTAAGAGAAAAAAGATGGATAATATCACCGAATTTCAAAACTAGTGAAAATATTTACTATTTGATGATGTTCAGATTGGTGGAAATATAATTGAAATAATATTTGATACCTTTTTTTAAAGCATGGGAAAATCGTCATCTAATTGAGTCATACCTTAGTAAAATTAAAAAATAATTTTTAATAATATTTCATGTGAAAATTTACTCAAATAATATAAAATTAGATTCAATTGATGTAATGGTAATGATATTGGGAAAATCACTTCTTCTAATATATGTAATAAATAATCAATCTATCAACCATTTTAAACAAAGAAATCAAAATTTACCCATTTGAATTATTTTTTGAATTTGTCTTTTTATTCATTTGTATATAATGTGAATGGAAATGTAAAATATCATTAAGATTTATTATTTTAGTTGAAAATATCATTTTTAAAAAACATTTTAGGTAACATTGATATCGAAGAGAAAGATTACCAATCAAAAATATGGTACCAGATTAGAATAGCTTAAAAATATGATTATAATATACTATTTAATTAATATGTTTTTAAAAAATTTAAAGATACAAAAATTCAGAACCAAAGGAGAGAAAAATATAATTTTTTTGTGAAAATATGAACTTATTGTTTACCCCCAACTAACCACAAACCTGAAAAATTTAGAAAATAAAAGGGATTTCATCATAAATCCTTTTCACTCTTAGTTACTCTTCAATAATATTAATAGTAAGTAATAATATCAAAATACAAAAATAAATATCATTAAAATAAGTATATTCAAGGTATAAAATGTAATATTCGTTGAATGCAAACATTAAAAAGGTTTTTATTTTAAAAAACAACATTTTCCTTTAAGAATATAATTAGAGATGAAAAATCATTTCAAAGAATATATAAATGAATTGGGAAATAATTAACAAGTTGATTAATTGAATCATTTGTAAATCAAAAAATAATAATTTATTTAAATATAATAAAATAATTTTTAGACCAATTCACACATAATACTAGTATATAATGAATAATTGATTATGAGGTATTATCAAATCATAGAAATTTATTTAAGAATCCCTTTTCTACTACTACAATTATTTTTAAATCCCCTTGGATAATATTAATAACATCATAATGGGAAATATTATGATGTTGAAATGATTTGACATGTAATGGGAAAATGGAATATATTCACACCATATAAAATAAATATGGTTTACTCTAACAAAATATTATTCAATGAAATAAAATTGAGATGAAATATCATACATGATGTTCATACTTACCTTGAGTATTCTTTAGGTCTTGTATAATAAACAAACATGAATTATTTTATTTCAAAAGAAAATAATTCTTATTTCACCCCTTATCATTATATGAATAATGATTTCTATATGACATAGTTAATTACAGAAATGGTTAAGACAAGTCAGATACTTAGAAAACATTAAGTCTATAACTACAGAACATCAACAATGTGTTGATAATAGTCATAATGGGTAATTATTACATCATATATAAAACAATAGTGTTTAATATTTAAAATTTCATAACAAAATTAAAATTTTAAATTCAACAATGATTTTTTTTAATTATACTATTCTACAATCATTGAGGCGGTATCTTGTACCTGTGAATGCACAACATTTCTTTTTTTCAAGGATCATTAGGGAATGTGATTATAAATAATTTAATCATTATATAATTATAATTATATAAAAATTATAACATTATTAAAAATAATGTTCTTATCTATATTATCTATGTGACGTGGAGATGAAAAAATAACTACATCCCTTCTCAGAGGTAGTATTTCACACAAATACTGGAGAAATAATATTTTTTTTACAATTAATTAAATGATGATGAACTAATTAATATATTTTCTATAAAAAATAATAAAATATTTATAAAAATAATCCAATTACATTAATTTGACCATTATATTTATATTTCATAGATTGTTTTTGAAAAGGTATTCCATCAGCCTCCAGGGTTGTAGCCTAATGTATACAAAAACAATGTTTTCCATTCACATTTGAGGGATGGTGGAGATGAATATAGATCAATAAAATAAATAAGTGTCATTTTATTTATTTTTTATAGTAATTATAGTATCTAGTAATGGTTTTAGGATATTTTAATGATGTGTAAGGAAAATAAATTCAAAACACTTGGTTAAGAACCATATATCATATTTTAACAACATCATTTTCATTTCAATGTAAGCCCTATAAGGTTTCTCATATGGAGAAATTATAAATCAATTGAAAGGTTTTATGAGTGATAGGAAGGTATTTCAATTTTTTTTCTCTAATCTTTATGGGTTTTCACTTTTGAATAGATGATAATAAGTTGTTCATGTTTATAATATATTGGTGGTGAAATTAGGTAATTTTATAATATAAAAAAATATAAAAAAATATTTATTTAAATAGATTGAAATTAATAATATTCTAAGATATAAAGATTATTACTCAAAATATCCTCATCCAATAATATTTTTATATTTGTGGAACACATTATTACACTTATCATTATTTATTAACCAAACATACACAATATCAACAATTACAATATCGACATGTTGTTTTAAACATTGCAGATAACGATAGTTACATTAAATGAAAATATAAAACATATGCCCCATGGTTAACATTTTAAACAATCAACTAATATATTTATCCACTGTAGTATTTTTAGTAATTTAATATTAATTAATAAAAAATTATTTTCATAAAATTATATAATATTTATTTTAAACTAATCCATTAATGTGAAATTAAATAAATACTGAAAACACATTAATAGATCCCCAACATCTTATTAACATTATTTAATTTTTTGTTAAAAATATTTTATTAATATTATATCTCTTTTCATATTTGTAATATCATAAATTTTATTTCACCATTCATTGAATAATTACAATGTTAATGTTGTGTAATAATTTCATATAATTATTTCTTTACTAGAATTAAATAAAAATTTCCATACTAAATATAGAAAACTTATTTCTTTAATTTGTATTAATTATTTAATATATCCAATGTTTAACACTATATTAAAAGAAATATTTTTATTCAAAAAAAGGGTGATTCATTTTGACTATTCATTACATAATGTATTATAAAATCCATAATAACATTCAAATTAAAAAAAGGACATATTATAGGTTTAATACATATTATAGATGAAATTTAAAAATCCAATAAAATAAATAAAACTTATAAGTTCATTTCTAGTACCAAAATGTTAGCTTTTAACATTAATTAATTTATTTAACCATTATAATAGTTGGATATTTACTACGATTTCTTTAAATACTATCCTTTACTAAAAGTGGGAAATCTTCCTTGTTTGTAACTATTAAAAAAATATGGAATTAAAATTTTTAAATCTAAAAACAGATATATTGACAAATTTAATTTATAATCAAAAAAAAAATTAAAACTATTGTTTTCTAAAAAAAATATAGAAATATACTATTTAAAAATATTATATTCAAATATAATATTAATTTAAAAAATTTAAATCATTTCTCTTAAATAAAATGGAAGTTATTTAAATTGAAAAGTAATTATAAAAAATGTTTGTACACTTACTATAAATGATAATATAATTATAAATTTTAAAAAAATACTATCCATTAATTTAAAAAATAACACTTTTCAAAAAAATACCAACATTTGAGAAAAATATAATTTGGATAATAATATTTAAAAAATGATTACTATGTTATCAAAATATAGTCTATTTAATTTTAAAAAATTAATTATATAATTATCACAAAAACCAATACTATTATTTGTAAAACATATTATTGATAAAAAAGATGGTTTTCAAGGGATATAGTTATTATTTAATATGAATTAACAAATATTATTGTGTAAATAAAATCCTATATATATATATATGTATTACAAAATATATAATGATAATCATAGATTCCAATTTTTTAGTTTGGTTGTTATGGTCATATTTAAATAATAATATTTCACTGTTTGGTTATGCACTCTCTTGTGTGTTTTTATGTTCTCTAACATAGACATTCATAATAATTGGGGGATGTTAAATTTTATTTACTAAAATTAGTAATAAATATTTAATTACATTATTCAAATATTTAAATAAACATTTTTATTGTTCAGTTGACTAAATTGGTGAATAAATGAAATATTATTCACATTCATATGATAAATAAATAAAACATAAATAAAAATTATATTTACTAAAACCATGAATTCCGATTTATTCAATATTTTACATAGATATTATAGAATAGAATATATATAAATTAGCAATAGTTTTTATTATTTCCCAAACATTTCTATGTAAATTTGTTTTCAAACAAAAAAATTCCATACCAAAACCATTTACATGGTAAGAAACCAAACATGTCATTCAATAATTTTCAAAAAATAATTCCGCATAAACCATTCCATTCCATAAAAGTACACACACACACTCACTCATGCTCTATATTACCATTGACATTTGATATTTACATCGACACTTCATCCCTTGGATGGTGGTACTTCAAGACCATTATCCGTCAATTTAACTCACTCTTAACCATTAAATCCAACAATTGTATCAATAAATTTTTTTCCAAATAGTTTAAATGAATCAATATTTTTATTTAAATCCCATTTTCTATCCATAAAAAAACAATTTTTATATCTTTATTATAATATAATGTAACCATATTCTCTTCTCATCAATACACCTAATTCTCACATTTCAATATACCATGAGTTTCAATAATTGAAAAATAAAAATAAACATTCCATTTCATGAAAAGCAATAAATTTGATATAAATCCTTAGTTCTCTAATAAAAGTATCAATAGTTAAGCATAATACCTAAATGTATAGGAAAAAATGTTGAACTATATAAATTATTCAATAAAAAGGATTAAAACATCAAAATCCAATAATAGAAATTGTTACATTTCATAAACATAGCCCAATATAGTAATGATTGGAATAAAACAATATGTGATATTACTGCAATGGATTATATCTACGGATATAATATAGGTAAGAATAGGATATCAAAGAAAAAATATAGTTTTCATAGACTAAACTTGTAATATAGGATTCAAAAAATCATTACATGCAAATTGATCACTCATGGATTAAAATGAAAAGGTTCCACATCCATTCTGAATAGAAGAATTTGAGATAGGGTCACATTAGTGGAAAAATTACCCATTATGGATAAATATTATGTTGGATTCATAATTTTCATATTTAACATTTAGTGATTCGTTGTTTGGGTGCACAGTTATGAAAATTGTGTGTTAACGATTCAATATCCCTATTTCAAAAAAGCATTATTTATCCTAGGTTCATACTTATTTTTTCCATAATTTCTTCTTAACCATGAACCTATCTAGAGAAAAAATTATCACATTAAATGATTTCCTATAGGAGTTTTACAATTTGTAATAACTATACTCAATAATTACACTTACATAAAATCCCCATAAAATCCCAACATTCCTCCATGACATCCCAAAATTTATCCAAAAACATTTAATACTTAATATATATAAATATTTGGGTACTTATATTAAACTATAGTGAAATTATCTTTCCATAACGTGCCTTTTCATCCTCAAAATTTATACACCCTTCATTCCCATGTAAGTGTTTTGAGGAATTGATAAAGAATTTCAATTTCCCATTCCCATTTTTCTTTTTGAATCTGACCATGCTGCCATAAAATGTACACTAGACTGACCTTTTCCCACAAAATTTTTGTTTTATCCTATCCATAGTCTATACTGGCACATAAACCAATCAAAAATATATCAGTAAGTAAATTTGATCCCATTTAATCTCCTTTATTAATATCAGGATGATACCTTTTCAATAATGATACATGACAAATATTATGAACTATACTAAATTATGGGTTTAATTCCAATATATGTGACACCTCACCAACTTGTTCATGTATTTGAAATAGTACAATGTATCAAGTATGTTTCTATTCCTAGATCTCAAATTGACATTGCCCATTCCGTTGATAGATTCTTTAGAACACATGATCATTGGCCACAAATGAAAATAGAATTTGACAATAATCCCCATATTAATTTTTTAAAAATATTAAATGTTGACACCCTCTTCCTGATAAAATTAATATCTTTTATTACCTATTTGGAATGTTTCAGCTGAATATGTGAGGTCTCACCAATTTCCAACCAACAATGTTGAGACAGACAATAAAACTAATTTATTTTTCTAATGGATCTATTTGTGTCTAGGAATTATAAATATTTTTATATGAAAAATCCACTAATGTTACGTGATCCAATCATGAGCACAAAAATCCATTAAACACTATTTAGGAATGGATTCCCATGCCTGTAGGATCTTCTCATATTGTCCATCAATTTGAGAATGGTATGATGTAGTCATTTTCAAGTGAGGAACAAGGGATTGTTGTAATGATTTCTATAAATTAAATGCAAAACATGGATACAAATATAATATAATGAAAACTATTATTCCATCCATTTTACTATTTCATAGATATAAATTTTTTATTATTCATCTCATGGTTTAATAAAAAATCCCGCACTCCTAAATCCAATGCTAACCAAATAAATAATATATTTTCAGATGGGATAATGATAAATGGGACCAAATTTTCCATCAACAACATAAAAAATTAAATAGAAATATTGGATCAAATACATAACACATATATTAAATGAATATAGTTGTATTGAATTATGATAAACTATTTCATGAGATATTTTATATTTAATAAGTAGATCATAATGATGCACATCATCTACTAAAAAATTCCATAAATATAATAACGTTTATATCCATAACACACAAAAATTATATCCATATAACACTGGTAATATAAAGCATTAGGACGGTGAGATAAATTTCATCTTCAATTTAAACATAAATATTATCAATTGAATGAAATCAATGTACTTTTTATAAGAATAATGATAAGATGACATCATCAAAGTGTGTGATGAAAATAAGAGAGACAAGGAATACCGATAAATTCATGGGTATGAGTTATTCATTATCTAATAAATAAATAAAATAAGATAAAATTACTAAAAATTAAAAATTATGATACATGTATCTCTAATATTTATTAAAATAAAAAATCAAATCACGTAGAAAGAATAAAGAAACATACCAATGTATTGTGACACATTAACATAGAATTTACCCATGGGGTATCAATTATAGTTACCCATAGAATAAATGTCATGATTACAAATAAAATATACATCTTAATGAAAACTATAATAGGACCCATAGTATATTGACAATATCTATTTTGTGAAACCAAATTGAATAACATAGTTCCATGATTGGAATAATAATAACATTATATTCTCATATTCTATTAGGAACAATATAATTGTTTTCAATGAACAATTTTGGAATTAAAATATTATAATATTTAAATATTCACTTCTGATAAACATCATTATTTATCTCTATCCAAAATTTGAAGCCACCATCTCTAAATATTACCATACTCTCTTATGAGAAATATAATTGGTTAACTACAAACCATATTTTGATTAAATATCATATAATATTACTTTATTATTATAGGAAAAAACTAATTAGTTATATATGTATCCTATTTAGAAGTCCATCAATGAATATTCCCAAATTTCCTGTGGAGAGGCCAAATAAGATAACACTATCTATTTAACAGAAGAAAGGGGGAGTTATAATGGGCTTACCCACCCATAGTTTAAAATTCAACAACACTTAATAAGAATCAATTTCTATGAATTATAACATAAATAATGAAAAAAGATCTTACATATCATAATGAAAGTCATTTAATTGACAATTTTTTATTCCCTACCCTGATTAATTAGTGGAAAATAAAAAAGATCCCTGACAATCTCTTAGAGATATTACTAATTTATCTAGATAAATACTAAGGATGGTTTATGTAACCTCCTAGATAATTATATTATAATTTCATTTCATATTCATTAATGTTTATTAATTAGATAGTAATTTTCCTTAATAAGATTATATTTTCAATATAGAACCAAACATGCAAAAATAGTCGTCTCTGAAATCTTTTGTTGCATGCATGACTCAGTAACTACGAAGAAAATATTATTTTATAATTTTATAATTTTATGAGGTATTTGTCACCTAGAAATTAAAATGGAGGGAATGAATAATCATAACCCAAATATTAAAATATTGTAAATACGTGTTTATATAATAATTCATGGGTTACCAAATTAACTTGAAATGAAACATAAACCCAATTTAATATAAAGGATGTGTTTTTATGAAGAACTATTATAAGTGCGAATAATATATTTTATAAATAAATAAAATTAATATTTTTGATATATATTAATGAAATATAAATTCAATATAATGTTTAATGTTAATAATATTTGTCATATAGACATGATATAAGAATATATTCGATTTTATCAATAAAATGTGTCTTTTTTCAAAAAAGACATTTTTACAGCATTCTGATAATGAGCCATTTTTCATTATAAAATTTAATATTTTTATAAATATGTTTTGAAAAATTAAAATTCTATTTTTGCAATAGGGACATAAAAAATAAACTTTTGTATATTATTTGATCTTTTTCTGATAATATTAAATTTAAAATGAATAGTGAAAATTATTTATTTTAATTAAAAATAGTTTTTCATCTTATTTATTTATATAGTTGGGTTATTCATATAATTGGTTATAAATTATAATTAAATAAATATATTATAATTTAATCTAATATAGGTCATTGGAATCCATTTCAATTTGAAATTGGACAAAAAAACATTGTGACTGTTGAAAGTTTTAACTTTAAAAACAAGATTCCTCAATCCATTCGTCGGATTTATTTTTAAATTAATATTAGTCACTTATGTGGTTTGAATATTAAAAATTTAAGGTACACAGTTTTAATTAATATGAAATGTTTTACATAATATGAGAAAATAGTTTTTGGTGGAATAATGACTATAGTATTTTATTTACACAATTAATGGTAAATCAGTTTATTAATGATAAAACTAACATTAAGATAATATAAAATACGCTAAAAATGTCCTAATGTTATTATAAGATTAATTTTGGATAAATAAAATACAATGACAGAAATATTTGCCTTTGGAAGCCAATTTGGGTTGATTATGACAATAATAACATTTTATTGAATTTTAAAACAACGATGTCCTAAACATGAATTTTATTATTAAAATAATTTTAATATGTGGTTTTATAAGTAATATCTTTGACTATAAATATTATTTAGAAATATAATCATATTTTTTCCATCATGATAATTAATATACAATTTTTATGAAAAAAAATTAAATTTAAATATGACCAGATGATGTTGGAGAAATATATTTAATAATGGAACAATTAAATAAATGATATTAAAAATAATAAAATAAATATAATTAAAAAATTATGGTTTCATAAAATAATTTAATTTTTAATTTCAAATTTTATAGATGAGTTAATTTAACTATTTCTATGTTATTATGTTTTTATACCTTTTTATAAAGACATGTAATGAATATTTTCAAAATAGACATAAATCATATTTATAAAAGATGAAATATTTTTTATATCATATAAAAATTTAAAAAATATAAGATTAATAAAATAAATTTAGATAAATATATAAATTTCTTTAATGACTCATTCATTGGAATTTTACCACATTATGGAAATTATATTATCTCCGAAAATATATTTTATTTTACAAAATGATAAGAGTTAAAACAGTTAAGACAATAAGATTAAAATAAAAAATTATTCAAAACATGTCTAATATTAATTATATTACAATATTTTGACTAATTGTCATCATATATTATAACTAAATCATTAGGGATCTATTTTAATTATAAAATGAATTTATATTACCTTAATACATTTAATAATTCTAAGAGTTCTCCTTCCATCTCATTTAAAAAAACAACTCTTCTCTTTTAAATACCCATAAAACACATTTTTCATTGGACAATATATTATATGAAACATATTTAGATTCCTTATAAAAATTTTAGGCTTTATTTTAGGAATAAAATTCATTTTTGTGATCTTAAGGTGTTATAAAATGTGATCATATAAAATAAATGTAATGTTTTTATTTAAGTGTTTATATTTTATTTCTTCTTCCACATCCATCATATATCCCCAAACCCTGATGAGATAATAGTCACAATATCCTCACTATACATACAATTTTTTATGTTAATACCAAGAGCTAAATTCATATTCACATATATTGAATGGAAAAGTAATTAATCATTCGTGCATACATGTGAAAATTCACCTCCATGAACTGATATAACTTTTTTTCCATAACCATATCTATAACATGGTTATAATTGTAGAATTAATGTTAATATATAATATTTATGACATATTTATCATTATATTATATATATATATATTCATTATTTTCTTACATTCTATGCACATAAAAATTATAAAGTTTTTCGTGTGTCCTTGTGAACTATTACCCCAACGTAGCGATGTGATTAAATTTTATTCACTACATCAATTATATATTATATATATTTATATATATCCTTATATTTAAATGATTCAAATTATATTAATGATTTTAAGATCTTTTAATAAATATAAAATAATAATTACCTTATTTCCTTAATTTTCAAAAAAAAAATGAAAATGATAGTCATTCGTACATACGGCCTACCGCCTCCATATTTATAACATTGTTAATTTTTCATACACATAATTAATGGTTGGATATAAAATAAAAATTAATTTATAATGTTAATAATTATGACTTGGATAATAGTTTTTAGATGATGGAATTATGACCACATATACATCATACCTAGTTCATTTTTGACTAAACTACTGAATATCAATAACATTTCTCGTTTAAAGATAAATATTTATTTAATTTTTATAACATTTTAATAAATGATATAACGGGAATAATAAATTTTAATATTGTGTGCATGCAATCAGAAACTACAATATGTTTATTATTTAGAAATATAATGATTGTATTAGATGAGTTTGACTCAAGGTAAATGACTTTTTTAATAAAAACCTCATTTTAATGTTTTTATGATTTATACTTATTGATAATTATATTTTATTTCCATTTTTAAAAATGAATTTAATGTTTTTATTTATATGGAACGAAATGTTTTAAAATAGTATAATATAAATATATCTCTAATTTTTTCCAAATGTGATTCTTGAATGATCCTTAACCTTAATATCATTTTCACTGGGGAATATTTTAATGGTACAGACCACCTTCCTTAATAGGGTGAATAATTAACCACTTTGAATAATAATTTCATTTAATGGTTTTCAAAATTAATGTTTTTATATTAAGAGTTTTACTATTTGATAAAAGTAATGTTTTATAATGTATACGGTTACAAATAATTTTTTTCCGCTATAAGAATTATTTTTTATTGGACTTCCCATATAAGAAGTAATGTATTTAAATGAAATATAAATAACAATTTATATTTTTATGTATTTTTTATTGAAAATGCTTTTGAGAATTTATTGACTCTATCAATATCATTAAATTAAATTTTTCTTATTTCAAATTGAAAATGTAATAGTTCCATTATGATTGTATTATGTGTTAGGATTATGTTATGTTTCTTGATAATTTATTATGTATATGAGTAGTTTCGTGATACACCTATGGTAGGTGATTATATGATATCTCTCATATGAATTGTGAAAAATATGGAGTTAAATTATAACATTTATCATAATATATTTATGGAATATACATTGAATATGTATTTCATATTTATCCCTTATGGTTAGTCCCTATGTAGCTATGAAATATATAATGTCAGTATGATATGGATTCCCTATATTTCCATTAATATTTAATATTATTAATATAATTTCATGGATAATATTATTTCTTGAAGTATGTTAAATAACATATGTTTTTTGGGTGAAAATTATTATTTTTTCCAAAAAGTTATCATGAGGTTATAATATTTAGGTACTAAGGGTTTCATTTTTTATTTGATATCACATACTAATATTTTTTCACATATCCCATGTTTTTATATTTTCTTCACATGGTTTAAGGAATGGTAATTGAAATGAAGTATTAGTAACAAATTTTATGAATATTTTTATCTTGAAAAAAATATCATGTTTTAAAAACAGTTATCTGGTAAGAAAAAATAGAGCATGACTTGATCTATTTACTTTTTAAATTTTTATTTGTTACGTAATAGTTATGGAATAATGCATTAAACTCAAAACCTAAGACGAACCTATTTCTGAATTGAAGAATTATCTGAAGAATATGTATCACAAAAAGAAAGAAATTTATAGTTTTTATCAGAGGAAATGTTTATACAGGTTTAGGTATTAGTAGTTTTGGATAATCATATGGTACATTTCTGTGTCAATTTTTTTAATTAAATCTTTATTCTATAAATTTTTATGATCAATGAATGTCACATAAAAATGGAAGGAGGAGGTTGTAAAGAAAAACACATATCACTTCTTAATTACATTATTTCAATAATTATAAAAATTTAATGTTAGGATAATTCATAATAATATTTAAACATACATCTCACTTGAAAATAGGAGTATGGGATCTCAAACACCACCTTTATACATCAATACTGTCATGGATCTTGCATTTCTAAAAAAATATTAAATTATCAATACGATCATATTTAAAGAAAGTAAATTATTATAATGGAATTTTAAGATATTTCCACTTATCACAATATCTTAAAGAATATTATGATTTGAAAAAAGATACTAAGGAAGGAGAACCTTAATGAGCCTATTAAAAAATTATATTAAAATACAGTAATTTAAAAAAAACTTATGGTATTTTAGAAAGACAATGATAGAAAGATTAAAGTCATACTCGATCCGAATGGTTTATAAAAATAAATTTTTATTTAATGTTTCGTGATTATATGGAATACATGATAATTTTCCAAAACATTTTTTATATTATCACCCCAATGACCCATGTTATACAATGTATATTTAGATTAAGTAACAATATGACTTTGATGAATATATAATTTATTATTTCTATTAATTGACATTACATTTTTGTGGAAATGTGATGATAAAACTAGGTGGACCCCATGATAAAGGTACATTGTTCTTTATTTTGGGAATAATTTTGTTAAATAATATAGAGCTGAAATAAAAAATGTAAATATATATAATTAAAAATGAATTAATATGTATAGGCCATTATGACATGGGATGACAATTAACGTTTTAATACAAACTCTGAGGTTAAAACGTGTTTTAGTTTTTTTTTACATTTTATAAAAAGGATCGACCTTCAATAATGGTGAAAACCAGTTTCATTAATAAAATCAATGGGAATTGGTCACAAAATCAAAGGACAACAAGATTTTATCCCCTACCACTAGCGTATATGAAATCCATAGTTAATATAACTTTTACCTTTTTAATTAAACTAGTTGATCAAAAATGAATATGTAGATTTTTTAAACTTATGTTTTATAAAATGGATATTGTTTTTAATAGAAAAAAATTTATGAATAATGGGATACATATTATTTTGGTAGACATTAGTAATTTGGTAACCATATATGACATTGGAAATTATAATACTATGGTATTTTATTTGAGTATTAATGGGTGAATTTTATTTTGGAAAATTCGATGAATTTATTATGATGTTATAGGGATTCAGTTACTTTATATAAATGATTATCCTAACTCAGAGAATAAGTTATTAGGAATATATGTTTTGGTATAAAAAATCAATAATACTTAATTTTTTTTGGCGATATTTGTTAAATTTTTTTTTGGAAGACTATTAAATCAAATTCATCTAGGTTTTGGGTTTGAAAATAAATATGCATTGTTTTTAGTTATTTTAATTATAGTTATTTGGTGAAGGGTATATGTTGTAAATGTGGTGTTATAGTTGAATTTTAGAGATTAAAAATAGTTTTTCATTATAAAATTGTTAATTCATTTTGAATATTTATTTAATAATATTCTAATGAGATTGGTTTTTGATAATGTTTTAAGATATGGGAAATATATTTATATAAATTTTTGGATTATGTTAATATCTAGATGTTGATTCATATTTATTAATATTAGTTCATAAGAAAATGTTACTATGTGGTGGAAAATGATTAAATGATGAAACTCTACTTTTCAAGTAAGACTATTTCATTGTGTTATTATTAAACATTCAAAAATAATTACTAAAAACTTTTAAAAGTATCTTAAAAAAATTTCTATTCACTTTCCCTTATATAAAATTAAATACCATTTAACCCATCACAAATTTGTTGTTTTTTAATTGTTAACTTTATCCTAAACATTTTTAATATGACTATCCATCCAAACATGATTGTTTGTAGTATCATACATATCCATGTTTTCCTTCATGGAAAGCTAATATTTTTTATATCAGATGATGTTTGTACATAATTTTCATTCATTTAATGTGCAAGTTTTATGGACTCTATTGTCATGGGGGATTTCAATGCAGTAATTATGAAAAGTTAATCTTTAGTTACCAAGAAAAAATTGAAAATTTTAACAACGCATTTTCCAAAATGGTGGAAGGATGTAATAACCCATTTATTTATAGAAAATGAAATTTAATATTAGTAAATAGTTATTAATTATATAGTATTTTTTTCTTAAAGTGATTATTTTTCAAATATGAATCCTAACACAAAAAAACAAGTTTCTCTAAAATCATATGTTTTACAGAAGAAAGAGTAATAACCAAAAAAAATAATATATATTAAAATTATTATTTTTTGTGGTATTTTTTACATTGACATTATAATTTTGGGAATTAATTTTTTTTAATAAATTATTAAAATATTTTTTACACATTTTTATATAATTATTTATTGGTTACCAATTTAAAAATAAATGAAAATTAAAATAAATATAATATAAAGGAATTGGTTTAATGAAAAAAATATGTTTGAATAATTGTCTTCATAAAATATTTAAATAACTACATTGGGATTATATTAATGAAAAAAAATTCAATCTTATTTTTAAAATTCATCAAATATTATTTCTATACATGATTTAAGAACAAATTCAATTTCATGCATAAATGTATTATTTTTCACAAAAAACATATTTTTCACCATTTATATGTCTTATATGACAAAATAATATTCCTATTTGGAATATAGTCAACAATATTTACATTGGTTAATTTTTTGGCATTTATCTATTAATATTAATTTTTTAATGAATCATAAAAAATCCTTCATTTTAATTGAAACATTTTTTTATCTATTTTTTAGGTTATCATTTTAATTAGTTTAAATTTATAAATAAATAATGTTTTTAGAATCTATTCAGATTTAGGACATTAAAACCATTTTAAAATTTAGATTCGTTATAAAACATTTTGATCTTTTAAATTTTTTTAAATAAAAAATATATTTCCTTAATCCGTCAATTGGATTAAATTTTAAAGTAAATTTATTAACATCTGTGAAATTAATTTTCTAAATATAACATACATGATTTCAATAATCAAGAACAATTTGATCTAATAGGATCAAAATAATTCTATGTAAATAGTAACTTCAATATTTTATATTCCGCAATTCAAGGTGAATCAGTATATTAAAGGTAAAAATAATATTATATTATTATAAATATACCTTACAAATTTTAATATTCATATTGGATGTGTGTTTTTCTTCCAAGACAATACATGTTCTTAAATTGAATCCTTTTGAACCTTCATGGGTGTGATTATGACATTAATAACTGTTTTAAATAAAAAACAAGGATATCATAAACATGAAACTTATTACTAAAAAAATTCAATATGGGGAAATATAAGTTATTTATTAGTCTATCAATAGAATAAATAAATATAAAAATATTTCCTAAATTAAGATAAGTTATTTATTATTTTTAAGAAATAATTAATTAAAATAAATATTTTCGTAATGATGATGTGGTAATAGATTTATTTTTAGAAGAATCAAATAAATGATATTAATAATATTTAAATAAATAAAATAAATAATAATTTTTCCATCCAGCATCTTTCCGGATTCCATTTAAATATTATAGTAGAGTTAATGTAGTTATTTATAAGGAAACAATTATTTATGATTTTTTAAAAAGTCTTGTCCTGGATAGTGTCTAAATATATATAATTTATATTTTCAAAATGTAAAATATTTTAATAAATGTAATAATTTCTTTGATAAACCAAAATTTGGAATAATATTTTATATATTACTAAACAATTCATTAATGAATCAACAATTTTTCATTTGGATTGTTTTATAGTTATTTTAATTCTCAAAGTTTAAATTCCATGATAAACTTTTTCCAAAGCCTCCATATATTCCCTAACCTCATTATATAGTCCTTATTTATAGAAAACAACATTCTTATAGGTTTTAAGGTGTAATGAATGATGATCATTCCAAGGAAATGTAATGTTTTTATTTAACTATTTCTGTTTTAGTTTTTCTTACACTTCATTCAAATATCTTCCAACTATGATGATATAATATATCAGTTATACTATAAATTAATTTATGTTGTAATGATAATATAATCACCTAAATTATTCTTTTCAACCATTAAATTGGAATGGAATTAATCAGGCATGAGTACTTGTGAACTACCATATCCACAAACTGATATAATTTTTTTTCCATAAGGACCACTCATGACTAGTTATAATGAGGGATATAATTGTAATATGTAATATTTATGACATATTTATCATTATTATTGAATAATATATAAATTGTTTTCTTTCATTCCATGCACATAAGAATGATAACATCATTCTTGCGTACGTGTGAACTATGTTCTCCATGAAGCAATATAATTCATTTTTTTTCAATACATCACTTTTCTAATATATATATATGTTTATTTGTAGAAATATTTAACATATTAATATAATGATTTTTATTATATTTTAAATATATAATGAAAAAATAATAATTACTTTATTTCATGTTGATCAATGAAAAATGAAAATGTTACTCTTGTGAACGTACAACCTGTCATTTCCTTGAGTATAACATTTTTAATTTTTAATAAACATTTTAAATTTTATTATTTAAAATAATAATTAATGTATTAAAGAGATAATTAGGTAAGGAATATTATTTCGAAGATTATTGACATGTGATCACTTGTAATATTTACATCATATCATGTTCATTTTTGACTTAGGTACTTTATATAGAAAAAATGCATATATGAACATATATAAATAATTAATTGTTGTATCATTATAATCAAAGATATAATGGGAATAATAACCCATAAAGAGCTTCTAAATCTTTAATATACTAATCAAAGTTAATTATTAGGGAAGGTAATGAATGTATGTGATGAGTATGAGTCATTTTAAAGGACTAATTAAATCAAAACCTCATTTTAATTTTTTGATGATTTATTCTTCCAAATCATTCACTTTCATGCCCATTTTTTCAAAATAGTTTTCATTAATTTAGTTATATGGACATGAATTTTTCAAAAGGTAAACTTTTTAAATTATATCAAAATATTACCTAAATGGGTCCCAATAAGGGACATTGTGTCAATATTTTTTCCTTGTGGCATATTTTGATGTGATAGACCTCCTTATTTTATAAGGTGCATAGTTAACCCCACTAATTTTTAATGTCATTAAAATATTTTCAAAAGAAATCATTTCATATGAATCAATTTAATAAGTGACAAAGGGATGGTTTTTTAACATATATGGTGAAAACAAATTATCCACCTCTATGAATAATATTTGTACTTGACATCCTCTATATGATACAATTTTTTTAAAATAAAAATAAATACCATTTCATATTTTCAGATATTTTGGTATTTATAATGATTTTGAGAATTGATTTAATTTTTCAATATATTGAAATTATATTTGGTTTATTGATATCTGGTAATATTGATTTTCGTTTTTTATTACAATGTTAGGGTTCATGGGCATTACTTATGTATACGTGTGGTTCCATGATAATTAGAGGGCATGTGATCTCGTGATAGCTCCCCAATGCATTGGCTAACAATATGTAGTTAAATAATAAGTTTAATCTAATGTGATTTAGTAAATATACAGTGATGGGTTTTCCAAATGTAATAATGAATGCAACTCTATATTTTTCTTTAAAATCTACAATGTATATACGATATAGATGATACAAGATATATTTTTTATTAATGATTACTATGAAAATTTTCACGAATAATATTATTTATAAAGCTATGTTAAAGAAATTTTTATTATTATTGAAAAATATGATTCTTTTAAAAAAACATGCGATTAAAATTTTCTTGGACTAATGGTTAGATTCCTTTTTTATATCTGTTAGTGTTATATTTGTTCTCTTCCAATGTTTTTGAAGTGGTTTCCATGGGTTATAAGGATGGTTAAAATAATGGACAATGCCAAGATGAATCTTATGAATATTTATATCAAAAAAAGGTATCATTTTTATGATTTTTTTTCATGTAAAAAATGCTTAGCGATAAGAAGTGTATACATTGTAATATTCGAGTTTCTATGTTATAGTTACAGATTAATTCTCTAAAACTGCTAACATGAAAATATACATAATGTGAATTTATTAATAATGTAAATAATGTTTATAGTTTATGTCTAGGGAATTATAGTATAACTAGAAAATATAATCTTTTAGTAATAATTAATATATATAATAATTATAATAAATTAATGGTACACTACTAAAAGATAATTTTAATCAATCTTTATTAAAATAACATTTTCATTATTAAAATATTTTTAAAAACAAAAAAAAAGTTTTTGAATATAATATTATTTAAATATAACCACGAGAATTTAAATTTATGTTTCAAGGAAAATAATGGTCATCATAGGAAGAAAATATGTTTTTATCTAAAATATTATAAAAATACATTATTAAAATGATTTTTTATGGGTGAATAAAAATGTATCCCATTTTGGAAATATTATACAAACATTCTATTAAATAATTTAAAAATAAGAGTAGTGATCATGTAAAATTTTGTTGGGAAATAATTTTTTTTAGAAAATATATATTGTGTAATACATTTTTGATGAGATGGATATGGGAGAAAAATACCCTAGATCCAAAAGATACCATATGATCGATAACACTAGAAGATGATTTTTCAATTTTGCATTAAACAATATCTTGGGAAATAAAAATTTGGCATGTAAAAACATTCATAACTAGATGATAATAAATGATAGGTTTTTCATGATAATAATATCATATAATTTTTTATAAATGGAACATTTAACATTGAAAATAATGAAAATAATATATAATGTAACATAAATCCATTTCAACATTATTAACATTGTAATAATATACTCCATTAATGAATAAAATTAAATGTAAAATTAAATTTCACGAATTTAAAAATATTCATAATATTAGAGGTCAATGTAGAATTATATGCCCCTCATTAAATAATACTGGTTAAAATCAAAAATATATGGCTGAATAAAATGGAATGATCAACAAATAACCCATATAAGGATAATATTTATAAATTAAAGAAAAAAATGAAGTGGTTATGTAAAAAAATGTTAATCCATAGAGAAAAATGAAATACAGAATTATAATTTAGAGATAAACTAAAAAATAATAATTCCGTAAAATAATATTTTAATATATTTATATCCCACTACAATGAAATTGAGTTAAAACCCATTTACTATTTGTAATATATAATGTCAAATCCCCTATGATATAATAATTAAACATTCAACCGAAAAAATCATGACATATGTATGATTCATTAAAAATGAAGTAAATGGACCAGTTTATAAATCATAAAAAATAAATTTTTACCCAAAAAATCTGATATTCAATAATAAAAAGAAATTTAAGAAACATCTCTTACATCGATTCCAGATGTTTCATGTATGTATTTTATCTCTTCCTATTTAGACATAATAATATTTTGAACATGTTCATACCACTATGGTTGGAATTATTCCCTAAAAAAGTCCTACATAATAATGTTATAGATTTAGAAAGTTATTTTCTAATATCTAGGATGATAAAATGGGTTTTAATTTATGTTGTAATGATATGTATATAATCCATTTTTAATGATACTGGAGGCATACTCCATGCATTTATTGAGAAAATAATTTAATATATAATTATTATTATTGTCAAAATGGAAACAATTTAAATTAATAGAAGATAAGATTATAATGTTTCCAAATCCAATCATCATATATTTTGAGGTAAATTTTAAATCACATTTCTAACCTTATTGTTTTCATTTAACCCTTATTTAATAAATTTTTAAATTATCAGGTTATCAATGTTTTTACTCATATGTTTCTAATATAGTTTCTATAAATTATTAAAAAAGTTATAAATGAAAAATTGTTAAATGTAGAAACTATATACTAATAACTTAGTTAAATCCTTGAATGTTAGGAATTTTATATCTTTAAAAATTTTATTTATTATAAAAATTAATTAATTTGAATTTTTAGAACTATTTATAACATGGTTTTTGAATATATCCTTAAAAAACTAAAATATCAAAAAATATTTTATTACATCCGAAACCAGTTAAAAAAATTTATAAAATATATTTAACAATTAAATTTTAAAAAATTAAATTTCTTCAAAAATTATTAATATAAATTATATCATTTATTTCATTCTTTCATTATTTCATTCATTGAATAATTACAATATCAAATTTTTAATAATAATTTTTAGTAATTATATTTTACTAACTGTTTAAAATAAATTACCATGATTAAGATATTTCTATTAGAATAACAATTATTACACATATTTTTTACCCCCATGTTTTGTATATTATACTTTTTAAAAACAATAGTGTTACATTTTGTACGTTTCAGTAGATAAAATATTATAAATTGTATAATCAGATTTTAAAAAAGAAATTCAATATAAATTAATATATATTTATTATGGATGAAATAGACTGATATAAAAAAATTATAAATTTTTTAATATCTTATTCATGACCTTATTATCAACTTTTATACCAATAATTACAATGTTTTCCATTTAAGGTGGCAATAAAAATAAATATGGTTAATATTCAAACTGATCAAAATTAAATTGGACATTTTTACTAAATTTGGAATTGTAGATTCTATATATGGAATTATTTTTTCCAAATTCAAAACACTTAAGTGGTTTAATTTATTTAAAAATCAATCATGGAAAAATTGATGAAAGTATTTTTTTTAAAAAAATGTTTAAATTAAAATATTTTTTTAAAAATAAAATCACATAATGATATTAGAAATTATCAATGCATATTTCTAAATAAATTATAAACAATAAAATTTAAAAAAAATAAAAATTAATATATTATAATTAAATAATTGAAATCCAAATAATATTATTACAAAAATATGTATTTTTCCTTATTCAATATAAATTTAGACTTTTCTGAAAAGTACCAATATATCAAAATCATCTATCATTGAAATTATTATTTCAAAAAAATATATTATGAAATTTAATTTATAATAACATTAGTAATATTTTATAATATTCACTAACAAAAAGACATAAAAAATTTTATTTAAGAGATGATATATTTTATAGAAATGACATCACTAAAAAAAATTCTTCTTCTCTCTTAATTTTTAATCATTAAATTTTACTTGAATATATCCATTTTATATGTTAAAAATGTATCTAATTCTTTTCATCCCATAAAAATAATAGTTCTATTTTACCTGTAAAACATAATAATTAGCGTTTTGTGGTTTATTTACAATCAATGTTGTATATTTTATACACTATCACACATAGACTTTATTTCTTATGATTCATCCTTCCTTTTTATATATCACACACAAATTTGTTTCCTCAAATATCAATATCCCAGGGTTTATATTTTAAAATAACATTGTTGATATCTATCATTGTAAAAACTATAATGACATAACCCTAAACATTAGTTAATATTGAATTAAGGTTATAATTAACATTGAGGACCTTTTTAGGTTTATATTTTTAAGAGAATTAGGCAATAATTATTACATTAGGTCTTAATTGTTACAATGTAGACACTTCTACTCAGTGTCCATTTTTTCATAAAATAAAAACTCTTAAAATTAAACAAGAGTTCTTTTATTTATAAAAATATTGTTGAATTCTTCATTTCTATTATCATTTTTATATCCTGTGAAAAACCATTAAAAACGTGGGATGAGCATAAAAATCAAAGTAAGGGTTACAATACAAAGAAAGAAAACATTAGTCCATCAATACATACAAATCAATGAAAACATAATTTTCATTCATTAACTTACCAAAAAAATTCATAATATTTATGAATAAAAAATGGAAATTATAAATCATAAAGATAACATGTAGAGTCTATAACATACATATGATGTAGATTTCTTTGCTACATAGGGAGTTACATTTGGATTACCCATTATAGTATATTCTCTAAATCTCTAATGTGAAACATCAACTTTTACCTCCATCATGTTACCCAATGCATAGGAGATCAATCTGAGGATCCCTCACTCGTTTTTTATCATAGAACCACCTATATACGTAAAAAATTCCCAAATACCATAACATGTTCATAACACATAAAACATTCATACATGAAATTTAAAATTTACTTATTTAACTAACAATAAATAATTTCAAGATATTGAAATAATAAATCCATTATCAAAACCATTTTTAACACAGAAATACGTAAAAATATTATATATTATTTGTTTTCTTTTTAAAAAATTAATGTATTTTTAAAGATGCCAAATATCACATAATTATTGCGGCCGATGAAATGTCATGGTCACCAAGTACGATAAATAGAAACATTACATTTGTAATATTGTAAAATTATACGCACAAAAAAGATTCCATTTGAATTAAATTAATAGTCCAAGTGGTTTATACACAGTATAAATAAATGTCATGTATACATCAATGTATGCCTCAATGATAGGATATAGAGACAGAGCCCCTTACCTTGTATCTTACATGAATCATTCATTTTGTAATCTACTTACGAATAAACTAAATTTTATTTCTACTTTATTAAGTATGTTTTTAATGTTTATTATTTATTTTATATTACTTTTTTCCACATTATAAAAATTACATAATCATTTATGTTAATAACGGTGGTTTTGTCGATAGTTGGTAGCTTAGTCAAAAATGTACTTTTTGTCATTAAAAGTTGTACATGTAGTAAAAATCACATTATCTACAGAATGATATTCATGTATTAGATATCATATATATCATATATATCTAGTATATATATATGTATCTATAATAGAACATAAAATTTTGAGTAATGAAATGAAATGCACCATTCATTGAGACAGAAAACCATACATATGCTTGAACTCTACTTACATTAATATATCATAATTAATTGAATGAAAAATTAGTGATACATAGTTATATTATAATCCAAATATAATATAATATATAATTTTAGTAACTCCATCCTCATATGTCATGAACGTGTCATATCACATTGAGTGTGTGGTAGTCCAATCTTTATCAAATGAAATTAGCATATTCACCATTTATGGAAACCATAAATGTATGTTATACATATAAAATATATTATCATATAGAAAATTTAAAAATAATATATATCATATATAAATATAGTTCAATTATAATGGCTAGCATGAAAGGCAGTATGAGATAATCGTATAATCATCATTTTGTGAGGCAGCAGTTGATGGTTCATAGAAACAATATTTTCATATCCATTAGATGGAGGTGTGTGTTATTGTTGTTTGAATCCTTCTCATAACAAAAACCTATTATATTTAGGATACTAGTGTTTTTATGTAAATAATGAATAATAAGAGCATATGGAGTGATGATGTAAAATTAATAAAGATAACATGAGGGAAGATGTTACCTTTAAATCATGTAACTCTTGTTGGTTTGAACTAAAATTGAATACTTGAAGTGCCATAGAGGTTAGATAATACAATGTGATTGGGAGGTGTTTGTAATTGGATAGTGGGAATGACATTTTATAAGGTAGAGGAGGGTCTCTTTAAGAATGTTTGAAAATATTACATTATTCTAAAATGATTTTTTGTTTCAAAAGGTCCAAAAATTATTTAATTTGAATATATGGTGAAAATAAGTCAAAATAAATTCATCCAATAAAATTGGATTAGTTTTGGATATTATTTTAATCCATATATTTCTTATTTAACCATTTCTTAACTAATTTAACTTTTTCCATGTCCTCTTTGATATTTATAATATATAGTTAATATATCTAATATAAAATTTCAAAAAAACCCAAAACGGATCATTAATGAAATTTTTTATAACATATATGTCATTTTGGTGAATTTAATCTTTTTTGGATTGTTTTATCATTTAATGAAATATTTATTTATTTAAAAAACTCTTTTATATAAATTTTAAAACGATTCATATCATGACATTTTAAAAAATCTAAACCTACTTGATTATTTAAATAAACCATAATTAATTAAAAAAACAATTCATAATCATTTATAAAATTCGTTTATGGAATTAAATGGTTCAAAATATAATTATTTTACTATTTATAATATCAATTATTTGTGTTCATTATTAATTAAGAAATTATTGCATCACCATTGTGTCATTGTTAAATTTATTGATTTAGTTTATAAAAATTATAAATAAAATAAAATGATGTAAGAAATAATTTTATCTTAATAATGAATTTTTATAGTTAAATTTATGAAATATATATATGAAAATTAAAATTTCTTTTTCAAAACAATAAATTTTTATGATATTTTTATTTTTACTTTAAATAATATGTTATTAATGTCATTATCTTACAAATGTGGATTTCAAAGGCCAAAAGTCTATCCCAAGGATATTCACGGTCGGTCATTACTCATAAAATAAGGTTAAGACAAGTGTTAAGGTGATTTTATATTATTATTATAATATTATTTTTATGTTGAATTTCCCTGTTTACATTTAACGGTGGTAAATAAACAGAAAAAGATTATATTCACAAAAAAATATCATTTATTGAACCAAATTTTTCGTACTTATGACTACTTTGTATGACAGATTTTGGAAATTCAATTCACAGAAGTCATAAATTTTAATTTAAATAGAAAAGTCTATTTTGAACTAATATGCAGTGTTTTCTCAGTATTCATTAAAAAATGAAAATTTTTAGAAAAAACCCAGAAAAACCAAAGCTATTTTTGATATTCCGAATTCAAAAATGATATATATTATACCATATTCAAAACATAAATGTTTCATTAAAGAAATTAAAATTAATTTCAATTATTAAAACCAAGATTTGGGTTCTTAAGAAATAATAACTATTAGAAGATCCACACTTGTTTATGTACAATTTCGATGAGAAATTACATCCAATGTCCAACATTGGATTAAATGATAAAAATATAATTCAATTACACTTTAAAAATTATAAAATAAACCAATTTAAATATTCAAATAAATTATATTAAAAGGCAATTTTGATTTAAAATGCAGTATTTTTCGCTATTCATTAAAAAATGCACTTTATCAACAAAATACCAAAATTTCATCCAATGTAAATATTGATGGCCCAATTAAAAAATGGAAATTGATTTTTCCAAATTTCATATCTAAAAGTGACCAAGACCTAGATTTAAAAAGTATTCTCCATAAAATGGTTGTAAATATACCTTTTAAAGATTACTAGTGTTTTTATGGTTAAAAATGGATTCACTCACATTTTAACCCTACAAAGTTTAAGGAAAAATGTAAAAACAATTAAAAACAGGAATAATCCTATTATTTTTAGTTCTCGTCATTCTTGCCAACAAAACAACAAAGCATTATCTACCATTTAAAAGATTATTATATTATTATTTTTCAATATGACTCAGCCTTCTGTGAAACATGAGATTTCAGAGAAACCCATTTTTTCATATCAGGTATGCCATCTAACATCACATCCCCTTTCAAGTGAAATTAATATTTAATTCACAATGATTATTAAATATTAAGATTTATTACACTATCTTTACCTATGATGAATAATCCTTACCAACTTTTGGATGTTTTTTCCACAAAATTCTATTTACATATCAAATAAATGGTGGTATTTTTTCTTCATTAAATTTTCACATTCTAAAGTAGACTCTTCAACCATGTATTTTTTCCATAAATCCTTTTCTTGATAAATTACCTTATTCCACTACAATTTCTATCTACTATCAATAATCTAAACTAGTTATTCTTCATAAAAAATATTATCTTCAAACAGAACTACATCTGGACTCAAACAATGAGATGGATTGGGTATATAAATTCTCAACATTGGAATATGAAAAAAAATTGTGTACATGGAATAATCATGGATTTAAATCCAATTTGTAGGAAATTGATCCTACTTTCTCTAATATTTCATAGGGTCCAATGAACCTCACAGTCAACATTCTCTTCCTTCTTAAGACAAACAACATTATGAAAATATTTTCAAGAAACATACCATTGAATTCATCCAAGTCAAGAGAATCAATCTCATCCATATCCCTGATATTTTTGAGAATATACCACCATTTATTGGCTTCACCTTCAAAATAGTAAATATGGAGAATAACCTTATGATGATCTGAACACACCATGAAATCAGAAAATCTTTTCTAGTGCTTTAATCAACCCTTCCACTAGCATAGTCTCAGACGATATTCTAAAGGACATGGAATGTTGCCTCATGAAATGATCACCTACTTATATGTTCCTCTATGGATGATCTGGCTTATCTCATGTATGGATACCACCACTATTTACTTCTTGAGTCAACTGTGACATCACTTCACCATAATAAATAGTTATGATTACGACCATCATAGGGAGTATATTTGTAAGGTTGTCTTCCTCTTGATGTCAGCCGATCATAGATGACATGTTTATTCTTTGGAAGACCATTACGAACAAAAAAATATCTTATGTGGAGCATCATTGTAATTGGTAAATTCTATATCACTTCAATATTAACATAAATTAATTTATGCATATTAATTTAACAATACCCTAACAACTAATGTAATCCAAAGAGACCTCTGATACTAACTATATGAACCTGAACATAAACATTATGGAATCTTATATTATGTTAATAATTCACATTGAGGATGTTTTCAAGTTTAGAGTTATATAATTTGTCCATAACTATTACATTACATCCCAATTGTTGCAATATAGACACTTATACTCACTATGCATTTTTTCAAAAAATAAAAAATCATAAAAAAGTGTTCTTTTCTTGATAAAAATCTTCTTTAATTGTTTCCTTATTTTACCCTTTCTTATATCCTCTGAAAAACCTCTTAAAATCGTGGAATGAGATTAAAAATCATAGTGAGGCTTATGAAATAAGGAAAGAAAACATTATTCAATCAATACATACAAATAAATGAATCCTAACTATTCAATCATGAACTTAACCCAAAAAATCATAAGATTTAAGAATAACAAATGAAAATCCTAAATCATAATGGTATCTTGTGGAATCAATAACGTACATATTTTGTAGATTTTGTACATTAGTAGGGAGTCAAGTTTGGAATACCCATCAGAGTATATTTCCGAAATATCTTAATAGATCATTAGAGTTTACCACTATCACATTACCTATGCATTGGAGAGCTGTGTTGGGCTTACCCGCAATAGGTTTATCCTGGAACCACCCATATATGTAAACAATGCCCAGGAACCATAACATAATCATAACAAATAAATAAACATAAAATAAAGATGGCATATAAAAATTTAAATCACAATATATAATTTCAAGATATTGAAATAGCCAATTCATTCTCAAAACGTTTTTCAATACGAATGTATGGAAAAAGAGTTAATGTTATTTATTTTCATTTTAAAAACATTACATCGTGTTGAAGAATACAAATATCAAATAATGATTGCTAACGTGGAAAGGTCATTTTCAACATGTACATTAAATTGAAACATTAAATTTGTCATTTAGTAAAATGCTAAGTTGAAAAATACTCCCTTTAAATGAAATTACATGATATTGGGTTTTTACACCATATAGAATAATGTCATGTGTAAATCAATTTATCCCTTAATGAATCGAGATTGAGACGAAGTCCTTTACATCATGTCCGACATGACTCGTTTGTTATTTAATCTCCTAAATAATAAACTAAAGTTAATTTATTCATGGTTAGGTACCATTTTCATGTTTATTGTTCCATTTATAAAACATATTAGCACATTATAAAATATACATAATCATTTATGTTAATAATAGCCATTTATCGATATTTGGTACTTGAGTATAAAATGATTTTCTTATAATTAAAACTAGTCCATGTGGTAAAAATTCCATTATATGAAGAATTATATTCATGAATTAGATATCATATATATCATATATATCTAGTATATGTATTTTTTTATAATTGTACATAAAATTTGAAGATATGAAATGAAATGCACCGTTCATGGTGATAGTAAGTTGTATGTACTCATGAATGCTACTTTAATTTCAATTTTGTATTTAGTAGAATGAAAACATAATGATACATATGTATATTATAATCCCTAAATAAAATCATATATAATTTCAGTAACTTCAAACTTTATACGTTACATGTATGTCATGAATGACTAATATCACTTTGAGGGAGCGGTAGTCCGCACTTCCTCTAATTAAAATATCACATTTACCCATTATGGAAACCATAATAGAATTCTATATATTAAAAATAGAGAAGAATAAATACACTATATAAATATATATAATATATATCAAAAATAAATATATGATTCATCATAATGGCTAGAATGAGAGGTGGTAGGAGATTAAAGAAAAATCATCATTTCGTGAGGCAACAGTTCACCGTACACAGAAACAGTATGTTAGTTTCTATTTGATAGAGGTGTGCGTAGGTGTAGTTTGACTCCTTATCAAAATACAAACCGAGTATATTAAGGATACTAGTGTTTTTATGTAATCAATGAATAATTTGGGCATAAGGAATGATGAAGTAAAATAAAAGTGGATATCTTGATGGAAGACGTTACCTTTAAATCGGATATCTCCCTTTGGTTTGAACCAAAGGCATCCTTGAGTGCCTTCGACATATGTTAAGGCTACTAGGAAGAGGATAAGGATAATGGGATATTATTTGGGATGATTTTGGTTGATCAAGTCTTCTTGAGAAGTTATTTTAATGGGACATAGGTGATGGCCTTTTATATGGAAGAGGAGGGGCTCTTTTGGAATGATTGAATATAATATTTCATTATAAATTGATTTTCAGTTTCAAAATGCCCAAAACATATTTAATTAGAATATAAGGTACATATAATTTGAAATAAAATCATAAATTAAGAATTATATATGTTATGAATATTTTTTTAGTCATCATCTTTCATATTTAACCATTTGTTAACTAATTTACTTTTACCATGTCCTCTTATATATTAATATATATCGTTTATAAATTTACAATAAAATCCAACCAAACCAAAATGGATCTTTAAAGATATTTTTAACATCATATATGTTATTTTTCCAAATTTTATATTTTTTGGACAATTTTATCACTTAATAAAATATTTATTGATTAAGAAACTCTTTTATGTCAATTTTAATGCTATTCATATGATGAATTTTAAAAAATTCAAACCAACTTGGTTATTTTGAAAAAATATATTTATTCAATAATAAAAAGTCATCCTCATCTATAAAATTCTTGGATGTCATAAAAAGTTTCAAAATAAATATATTTTAATATTTATAATATCATTTATCTGAATCCTTTATTAATGAAGCAATTATTGCATCACTATTGAGTCATAATTAAATTTATTTATATAATGGCTAAAAAATATAGAAAAATATGATAAAGTAGGAAATATTTTTAGATTTATAATTACTGTTAATAGATGATGAAATAAATTATATAAACCCACTTAAAAATTTTATTTTCAAAACAATAAATGTTTACAATATTTTTATTTTTACATTAAATAAAATGTTATTAATGCCGTTATCCTACCCAAATGACATTAAAACGCCAAAAGTCTAACCATATTATTTTCATGGTGGGTAATTACACATAATATATTTTTAGGAAAAGTGTTAAAGTAATTTTATATTTTTCTAAAATTATTTTTACCTTGAATTACCCTATTTAACTTTAACCGCGGTAAATAAAATTCAAAAGTTACTATTTAGAAAAATTAATTTTCATATTATTCAACAAAATTTTAATTACTGTTGACAACCATGTATGTAATATTTTTTAAATTCAATTCAAAGAAGAGGTAAAATATAATTTAAATGAAAATGTCGGTTATTAACTACTATGTAGTGTTTTTTCACAATTCGTAAAAAATTGAACATTTTTAGAAAAATAGAAAAAAATAACCCAAATATAATTTTGATATTAATAATTAAAAAATATAAATATTTTACCTAATTAAAAAAATGATTGATTAATTAATTAATTTAAAATTAATTTTCTTTGTGAAAAACAGAAATCATGTTCTAAAAAATAATAACTATCAAAAGAATGACACTGGTTTAAGTAAATTTGAAAAGTGAAAATACATTAAAGGAGTAGAATTGGATTAAATGGTAAAAAATTAATCCAATTACACATTAAAATAAATGAAATCAAAATATAACTAAATATATAAATTATTTGAAATGACAGTTTTCAATTAAAATGCAGTATTTGTCATTATTCCTTAAAAAATGAACTGTATATGAAAAATACAAAAAATTCAACCCAAGTAAATATTTATTTCCTAGTTAAAAATAAGAAAATTATTTTTCCAAATATAATATATAAAAGTGACAAAGATACTATTTTAAAATGGTCTGGATCAAAAGTTGGTAAATTGACCATTTATTGAATATTAGAGTGTTTATGATTTAAATTGGATTCATTCACATTTTCGGCTGATAACATTTGATGGATAAATGTAAAAACATTTAACAAACATGTATAATAATATTGAATTTTGTTATATTCATTCAATCCAACACAACGGCTAGGAATTAACTACTATTTAAAATAATACTATATTATTATTTTTTAGTATGACTCAACCTTTTGTGAAACTTGTGATTTCAGAGAAACTCATTGTTCGGTGTTATGTACTCCATCGAATATAGAATCCCATTTAATGTAAAACTAATATTTAATTAATTTTTTTTAATAAAATATGAAAAGTCCTTAATCATTATTTACCTGGGTTGTTACAAAAATAGCAAATAAAAAGTCTACATTCAATGTGATAAATCAAAGTTATATGTTCATTAGAAATAACAGTAGACTGGGTCTTTTGGTAGGATATCACTAGTTCGATGAGAAACTGTATACATGGAAGAGAATATTAACTCTAATTGGTTAATATAGAATAATAGGGAACATGGTTATGATAATTTTTACCATCACAAACCAAAAATCTATAAGTGGTTATACAACCATTGTTTTACCTCTATGATATGTGAAGTGATATATATTATACTTCATGAAGAATTATAAAGTGTTATGGAACTAATTTAACATATACAATATTAATATATCAAAATATGCATTCTTGACAAATAAAATTTCCTCGTTTTGTATACTTCCACCACAATACCATATTTTCATATAAATGATGTGTTTTCAAATCATATTTTTTTTTCTTGCAGCACGTCCATGAGATGATATATCTTTAATAAATTTTATTAATACATTTACCTTCTCTTTATACATCGTAAAAAACAGTAATCATTTTCACGTGTATGATAATGTCCAAATATTGACACAACATCATACAATGAAATAATTCAATAATAATAAAAATTTAATATTTATAAAAAAATTTCAAAATAAATATTTCTATAAATTATTATCTTTAAAAATATTCAACATGATTATAAGAATAATTGAATTCCAATATTATGAAATATTTGATAATAGAATCCCACATGATAAATTAAATATTAAACTCCAAATAATCTTTGTCCCTCATCGTGTCATATATCGATAATGAAATATACAATAATCATATACTTTACAACATAAATCATTAAAAGAGTTATATAAAAATTTAAATTCTGTTGAAATTCAATATTTTAATTCCATGATGGAATCCATATCTTTTAGGAAAAAATAACTTGAAAAAATATTTTTCATCATTGTTATTTAATTCTTCAACTGTAGCAAACAACAATACCCAAGAACCAAGACTCTTGGATTTTGGTATAAAGACATAAAATTAAACATTATGGCCTTGATGAAAATAAATTCTAAGACATATTAACCATATAATGATTAAAATATATAGGATATCTAGATTCACATTTATACCCATATTCCATTTTATTTTATAGTTTTCTAGAATTAATAAAAACTCTTATAAGAACTATTTGATACATTATCAACTGGTTCATTAATATACTCATCGTCTCCCACTAAATTTATCCAATATAGTAACTTTATTAATAAATAAAAAATAAAACAATTATTTAACACCTATTTATTTTGAAACATAAGAAGTGTGAGATAAAAGTCCCATTATGGAAAGAATAATCATCAATAACAGAATTTCCTTAAAGATATAAGATGAAAATAATAGTATTGTGAAACTATAAAAAAGTGTTAATGTATCATATGATAACTCATTTCCATAAACCCATGGGTATCAATAATTAACGTTGTAATAAATCATTGTCATTATATAACTATAATATGATATAAATAATCATGATCCATGTGACTCTAATAATTGGAAAAATAATTAATAAAACTATTAGCATGTTTAAATAAATCAGGTTGGTATGCTGATACATATTCATATCTCAAATTAAATTGGTATAAACATCATGGATACACATATTATAACCTTCATGTATACATATAAAATAAAAATCATATTTAAAATTGGAATAAAAGACAAAGTATATTCCATTGTTTTATTAGGTGAAACCTAATCATTATATTCCATCCCCTGTATAGAATATCCATCACATTATATTAAGAAAAACTATAAAGGATAACATCATTCCTTATTTGGAAGAATAATTAGAGTATATTCTCATATTTAATTAGTAAAAACCATATTAGTTAACTCCATCCAATATTTGGAATAACCAACACAATATATTCTGAATTTCTCTATGAAGAAAACTAGTCGATTAACTATATCCCATATTTGGAATAACCATCACACTATACTCTAATATTCTCAATTATTTAACAAATTTAATTACGTTTATCGAAATTTTTGGAATATCATATATATTATATTCCCATTATCTATTAGGAGAAACATAATTGGTTAAGTCTATATCTTTACTCAATTCATTGGTGATCTATATCATTATAAAATTCAATAGGTATGTATTATATCAATCTGAAATAATAAAAGTTTGTAAATAACCATATTATATATAATGTATATATAACATTCATATCATTATAAAACTCATGAAATCAATCATTATTCTTTTTATTATTTTATTAAACTAAAAAATGAAATAGGTCACCAAAATGTTTTTTAAACAATAATAATCTATGTACAAAAATAATAGAGATGTAATAAATAAAAAAATTACCCATGTTGAGAATAATTAATATAATCGAGTTTCTGATATTGATAAATGGGAACACCATTAATATGTCATTAAAATTTTCTTAATGAATGTATCCATTCTCCTTTGATAATCACTTTTGAATCATAAAATTTTAAAAATATTGCGAATAAATTCATTGAATATAACAAAGGAGATTTATAAAATAATATTCATTGAAATTAATGGGCATATTGTTTAATAAATTTTATCATGTTGTAAATTTTTGAATTAAACAATATTTTGTCGAATTTTGGAAAAGCTAAAATAAATTGATCTATTTTAAAGTCTTTTATAGTGTGGTTACTCTATTATCACAATCCCAGTGAATGAATAACTACAAATGATACATTAAATATCATGAACATAATTTTTGTAATAATATATCACATTATCAGTAAATTTTATACCCCAAATTATAGAATATAAATATATATCGAAAAATATACCATAAATAAATATATTTTCGGACAAATAACCATTAGAAAAATCATATATCTTAATTGATAATTAATAAATGATGTAATATTTTGTAAAAAATGTAATTCAAGACATAAAAAACTGTAAATGTATTTAAAAAATTTTAAATATTAATTCACACATAACAATATTATAGTAAAATCCCCCTTGATTCAATAATTATTACTGAATGTTAAAATATCAAGTAGTATGATTAATTAATGGAATAATACGTAAATGATTTTTTTAATACATGATATAAAATAAATATTTTTTATAACCATAACAATTGATTAATGAAAATAAATTGAGAGTAAATCCCTCACAAAGAGTCCAGACAATCCTTGTTAATATTTTTACTCCACCTCTATGTATAACCTCCTTTTCCTAAGACTTTAATACAAATTATTTGGTTTTATGAATTAAATAATTATTTTAGAACTGTTTCTGTAATTTTATGAAGGTAATTGGGTCTATCATTACAAATACCTGTGAGTTTTTAAGTGTAGTGTTAATAGAAAATGATATCCCCATTCAGATGATTTGGGAGGGGAAACCTTGAAATAAATTAATATATTACCTTTATATAAAATAATTTAATGTTTAAAATGATCAACATTTATAAGATTTTATTACAATAATATAATGTATCGAATTATCCACATCCAATAATTTTTTGACATTCTTAGACCACCTTTATACCTGTATCATTTGGTTTTAACACTTCTTTTACACTTTTAACAATTACTAGAATATAGATTTATTTACAATATGCATGTTTATACTGTTACAATATATTTAAAAATGCCACCTAAAAAAATGTGTTTGATATTATAATACATATTATAATAACATGGATAATCATAATAGTTTTATTTATTTTATATTCTTTAATAAAAATATTTTATTATAAAATATCATTAAAAAAATCTCATGGAACTCTTTTGTAATTTGTTTTAAATAACATAAAAAATAAATAATATTTTGAAAATAATATATTATTAAATACAAATCATATTATATTCGTCTCTAAAATTTAGGAATCTCAATAATTACCATTATATATACTTCATTTAGTATTTTTAATATCCTTTATTTGATTTTTTCATTAATTGAATATTTACTATATAAGAACTATGTAATAATTTTATTAAATTTTGTCATTAGAATAAAGTAAAAGTAAATTTTAATGATTAGTATATGTCATTTATAATTATATTTAATATTTATACATGAACATATAATATTTTCTCTACATAATAATTATATTATATTTTTCTAAAACAAGATTGTGGCATTTTTTACTTTTCATTTCATATAATATTGTAAATGTTATAATCACATAAAAATTATAAAATGATAATATAACCAATTATATGAATATTATGGTTGAAATTTAATCATAAGAAGATTTATTGATAATTTTATGTTCATTTGGAATTCGATGACATTTTATTTTCAAAATGTACTCACCAGAATAACCCATTATCATTTCAAACACACATATAGTTATTATTCTTATTTTTTAAAAAATAATAGTGTGTAATGGAATATATATGGACCTCGATATACCAATATTATTGATAAGTTTTTCAAAATTCATAAAAAATTAGTAAATTTCATTTAAAATAAAACAATAAAAATGCAATGAAAAACTTTTTTTCCAAAAAATAAACCTTTTATAAATAAAATATTTTTTAATAAAATCTAGTAATATATAAATTTTAAAACCAATAATTTAATAATTATAATTTTAAAGGAAAATTTTTTTAAACAAAAAAATATAATATTAATTATTAAACATATTAAATCAAAATTCAAATTATAAATAAAAATCATTATTTGTCACTATTCACAATAAAATCAGTGTGTTCTAAAAAACAGAAAAATTTTAAAACAATGCTAATTTCAATTATATATATGTAGAACAAATAAATTTATTTCATAAATTAATATTTATAAATGTTTGAATAAAAAATTATAATACTCTGACACAAAAACCAATAAACCTATTTTTAATGAAAACAAATAACTAATGTCAAATGAAATTAATGAAAATATAATTCTTAATTTTTATTTATTAATAAATATATTTTTATTTGGGTAATAAATACTTATATTACAAAAATATTGCATTCTTATTGTAACCATTCATTTTAATGAATAGTTATTAATTCAAATATTTATATAATGAAAATGGTTAATAAATATTCTCTTTAAAAAAATTAGAATTACAATGGCCATATTTAAAAACCCAAAACTAGGTTTTCAAATTGGATAAAATTAGTGGTATTTTAAAATATGTCAATTAAAGTGGAATGTTAGGCCCATGTATTAATATTGAGTAATATAGAATGTAATCATGATAATTTAAACCATCATAAAACCATAAAAATTTACTTGGTTAGAAGACACTATATTTAACTAATTTAAAAGTGAATTCTAATTTTTTTATTTAATTGTTTTTCCAATAGTTGAATAAGTAATTATTTATATACATAATTAATATAAGAAAAAACGGTCCTAACAAAATAAATTTCATCCTTTAGTTAATTTTCACAAGAATATCATACATTTATATTTATTATGAATATTTCAAATGATTTTTATTCCTGATTCACTTCCTTGTGATATATATCTTTACAAATTGAAAAGATTAAATTTTACTTTTCATTATAAATATTTAAAACACAATGGTCAACAGACTATAGGATAATTCCAAAAAATGAACTATCCATTATATAAATATATAATATATTGATCATAAAAATTAAATATTTATAAAAAGGTGGAATAAAATCATTCCATATATAAATATCATTAATATCAATTGAAATATTCTTAAACCATTTTACATCCCAAAATAATATGGAATTTATAACACATTTTTCCATGATAAATTTAGAAATAATATCCTAATATCATGAGTCTGTCATAAATTCATATACCCAAAAACTTTATTTCATAACCATATAATATCAAAATTCGAGATAAATTCACATAAATATCATATATTAATCCAAAATATAATACATTAATTACATAAAAATAGTATTTCAAGCTAATTTAAAGGTTTCATATACCCTGTCAGAATAAAATCACCACAAAAATCAGTAGTAACCTAACAATTCCTTCAATTAAAGCATTTACAGAATATTTAAAATTGTGAACATAACACAAACATATAATTTTTTTAAAAAATTGTTATCCATAACTATAATTTATCCTCACATGAAAACATCTTATTATCTAATGTAATATAGACCGTTCTCTAATACAAACAGTAAAAACCAAAAACCTACACTCCTATATATCTGGTGAAAAAAATTAAACATTACTATTATAGATTTGGTTTCTATAAGTGTGATAAAATTTTATCCATCCTAATCATGAAACATAAAAAGGACATATATAACCATTAATATACCCATTAATTTTTCGTTTATGAGTTTTTTATAAATATGATAAAATATCACATGAAAATTTTGATTCAAAAGAATCAAGTTCATAAATATCAACATAATATCAACATAAATTATTAATATCTAAATTAATTGTTATGAATAGCATAAATAAAACCATTATTATCTAAATTGGGATTGTTAAACAAAATAATCAGTAGCTTAAATTTTCATTAATAGAAAATATAATCCTTAAAAATTAAATTTCATCAACTAGCATAAGATGAGAATAAGGTTATGATAATAAAATAAATGTGTCTGAGTATAAGATAAGAGAACTCATACAAAAAAATACATTGATATGAATAAATAAACAAGGAATAAATAATTAAAATAATTGTGTACTCATGATAATAAATAACCATGAGACATGTAATGAAAATATTTCTCATAGGACACATTAAAACCACTAAAAAGTATAAATAAAATTTATTTTTATTTTGAGATATTTTAAAATCACTTATATAAATGGGATAAAATTCATGGTTACATTAATAATTACCATAATTATAAGGCCCCAACCTTAAACCTTACTTAATCTTGAGTTATTACAAGATTACACATTGAGGATCTTTTCGGGTTTAGAGTTTTAGAGAATTAAATCATAAAACTTGCATTACATTCCACATATAAACAAAGTGGTTACATAAATATAGTATTCTTCATTCCCATCAATGGAATCATATTTAAAATAAAACATGGATTCTTTCTTGACATATCCTTGACTCTATCAACTTGTCATGTACCCTTCCCGTGACCTATGAAAAACATTTCAAAAACTTGGGATGACCATAAAAACTCAGTATGGGTTATAAAAAAACGTGGAAAAGAAACATGAGTTCATATATACATAAGAATGAAATCATACTTTACCCATAAAACATAGGCACTTTAACATATCTCATAAAATCATGAATAAATCATAGAAATCATAAGACATAAAGATAACTTGAGGCATTCATAACATTCTTACGTAGGGAGTAACCCTCTTGGTTACGTTTGGAATACCCATCACAGTATATTCCCTAAATATCTTCGGAAAAACCTTAACATTTCACTCCTTCGCGTTAACCAATGAATTGGAGAGCAATAACGGGCTCACCTGCCCTTAGTTTATCACGGAACCACCCGTCTTCATAATAATGCCCAAGAACCATAACATAATCATATCACATAAAACATGCATAAAGTAAACATAACATTTCCACATTTCAATCACAAGATATCAATACAACACATTGATATAATAAAAACATTATGAAAACCATTTTCAATACCAAAGTAAAACATGGTATTTATTTTTCATTAAAAAAGGGTATGGCATGTAGAGGAAGCCGAAACTCAAATAATGTTCACGTCGGTGGAGAAGTCGTTGTCGCCGCATACGTACGACAAGAAAAACATTCCCTTTTGTAATTTTGTAAAATGCTTCGTATAAAAAATAATCCTTTTGAATAAGAGTAAAAGTCAAAGGGTTTTATACACCGTATAAAAGAAGGTTGTGTATAAAATAAAATATGCCTCAATGAAAGGAGATTGAGACGAAGTCCCATACCTCGTATCCGACATGACCCGACCGTTCTTTAATCTCCTGAATAATAAACTTTAGTTAATCTCTACTTGCTTATGAACCTTTTTCAAGTTCATTATTCCTTTTATACCATGTTATGAACATCATGTAATCATTTATGTTAATAATGTTCATTTTGTCGGTATTTGGTTCTTAAGTCAAAAATAGACTTCTTACACTTACATGTTGTTAATTTGGTCAAAGGTTCGTTATATCCAGAATGATATTAATTATTTGGATAACATATATATCATATATATTCATCATATACATGTATTTATAATATTACATCACATTCAGAGGTAAGAAATGAAATGCACCGTTCATGGAGACGGTAAGCCGTACGTACGCATGAACGCTACTTCCATTTCTATTTCGTATTTTCTGGAATGGAATCATAATGATATAAGATTATATTATAATTCCAGTATAATAAAATATATAATATCATTAACTTTATCCTTTACACATCCCACATATGGTATTAACGAATCAAATCACTTTCAGGGGGCGGTAGTCCGCACTTCCTAAAATGAAGATATCGTGTTTACCCATAATGGAAACCATAAAGGTATGCCCAAAATTAAATGAAACAGAAGATTAAGGAAAACATAAACATATTATATATCATATATAAAAATAGTGACATCATAATGTCCACCTTTGAAGGTGTTAAATGAGTATTGAACAATCATCGTTTCGGGAGGCAGAATTTCGCAATCCACAGAAACTGTATGTTCTTTAATCATTTGATGTAGTTGTGTGGGAGTTTAGCTCAAATAAATCTTATAACAACATCCTAGTATATTGAATATACTGGTGTTGTTACAAAAGAAGTAAATAAAAAGAGTTTAGGGGGTTGGAGAAACAAAATAAAACAAATGAACATGAGAGAATGAATTACCATTAAAAGTGTAACTCTTTTGATTTGAGCCTAAAGGATTCCTTTGAAAGGATTATTCCCAAAGGGAATCCTCTAGGATGAGGACAGGGATGTGGAGATAGTAAATGGTCAGGTGTTGGCCGAGAAAAAGGATTGAGGAGTGTGTGAAATGAGGTAGAGGTGGCGGCCTTTTATAAGAGGAGAGGATGTTCACTTTTGGAATGTAAAGAAATATTACTTTATTTGAAAATGTGTTTCGGTTTTAAAAGGTCCCAAATTGATTTAATTTGTGGATAAGGTGATAAGGGTTCGAAATCAACTCATCCAATTGGTTTTGGACATGTGTAGTTCATAAATTTTACATTATCATTCCATTTTATTTAAATCGTCAAATAATGATGTCATCGATGCATCATTATTATGTCATAAATAATTTAATTTATTGAATGTCTAAAAATTATAAAAAAACTACTATGATGTAGGAAATAGTTTTAGCTTTCCAATGACTATTTATAATCAAAACTCTGATCTTTATAACCCCATGTAAAAATTGTTTTCGTAAAACATATTATGTTTGTGTCATTTTTACTTTTACATTAAATAAAAAGTTGTTTATGTAATTTCCCAACCAAAGTGGATCCATGGGGTCCCCAAGTTGACCCATGGCTTGTCTTGGTCGGCCATGACACAACCAATGATGGTAGGACTTGTGTCAAGCTCTTCTTAGTTTATTAAAGTATTATTTTTACCTTAAACTACACTAATTACCACTAATCGCGATTAAGAAATTAATAAGTTACTATTCACCAAAAAAAATTATTATAATCTCATTGAACCACATTTTACTTCTTAATGACAACCATGTATGTCGGATTTTTGAAATTCAAAACACAATGATGGCAAAATTTCATTTAAACGGAAAATCAGTCTTTATAAGTACCACTTAGTGGTTTCACTATTCATCAAAAATTGATGTTTTTTAGAAAATTACCAAAAATTCACCCTAAGATATATTTGATATTACGAATTCAAAAATGAAGTCTATTTTACAAAATTCAAAACATATAAGTGAAATTAATTAATTAAATAATTAATTCTCGCTGTCAGAGCAAATAGCGTGTTTTTATGAAACAATAAGTATCAAAAGATTGACACTAGTTTAAGTCCAATTTCAAAGTGAAATTGATTCCAATGACCACCATTGGATTAAATGGTAAAAATATATTCATATTACACATTAAGACCAATTCAAAAGATAATCTAATCATATAAATAAATTAGATTAAAAAGCAGTTTTGATGTAAAATGCAGTATTTTTCACTATTCATTAAAAAAATGATCATTGTCAGAAAAATACCAAAAATTCACACAAAGTAAATTTTGATGTCCCAATCATAAATAATAAGTTTATTTTGACAAAAATAGTTTATAAAATTGTCAAAATATAGATTTAAAAAGTGTTTTCCATCATAAGGCAGCAAAACAATCTTTTAAGAATATTAGTGTATTCTATGCTTAAGATTGGATTTATTTTCATTTTAAGCCTCTAAAATACTATCTTAATCATTAATAGACATAGATAAAAAATATATATTATTCATTACATACTTGGGATGTTACATCCTTCCCCCCTATTGGGAATTGCATCCTCGCAATTTTAAAATTGGGCTTGGAAACTTCATTAAAAGCCCCACATCGGAAATGGAGTAAATTAAACTATCACTTTAAAAGAAAGAATGGGGAGTATAGAGGTCACCCGAGTTAACCCATACTAGGATTCCATGTAAGAAAACATGGACATGGAGTTTATAACCAAGGGTTATGTTCCGAGGGAGAGTGATAGAAAACATGTTTAGGAGAAAGTTAACCACAAGAAAGTCACAAACTTGTGATGGGTTAAACGGTATTTGATTCCTCAGTAGGAAAAGTTAATAGACAACATTTTTATTTTAGGTTACTTTTCATTGAGGAATTTATTTTTGATCTTAAGGAAACATACTTACTTGGCATGTTGACTTTCAACTCTTTCTAGGTTTCTTACACAAACTCATAATAGCATACCTTGATCATGGCGTCCACTCGGTTTCATCGTCATCTTATTCACGTAGGTAGAAGCCCCATTCATTACAACAATGATTTATAGATCCTTCAAAATCATTTGCTTCCTCCATCCAAATACACCTCGAACAACATGGGTCATATGGGTGTTCACAGAAAAATAGTTTTGGAAAATAATCATGTATGACGTATAATTCCAAAACATCTGATAAAACATGATTTCTAAAAAATTGTCGGACCAAAATTGAGTTGAAACTTTCTATTATTGGTCCTTTTAAAATACCATAAGCATGTGATGTGAGACTATATTTTAAAAGCAAATATAAATAGGTTGCGCAAGGGTCTCCTTCCTCAGCTTAATTTTTAAAATCATAATATGCTTCAAATTCTTGTGATAAGGTAAAATATTTGAAAATACCTTGATAATATTTACCTTTCTTGAAAATATGAGAATATTGTGAAAATAATATTTGTCTAAAAACAACCCATGATCCATGATGATAACGAGGTATAGAGGAGGTGTTTGATATCTCAAACAACTTCTTGCAAGTGACTTGTATGCTAGAAAAAGTTTCAAAATCATCTGAAGATGACTTTGCAATAATTATTGCAAGCATGTCATCAGGAAGAGATAGTAATGTCGTTTGAGATCCTTCTCCTTCCATTCGTAACTGACTTTACTTGACCTGAAAAAATGTTATAAAACAAGTATTTAACTTAAATAATATATATAGGGACTAATCATGTGTCTCACAAGAAATCTAAATCCCTAAAGTTGTCTAAACCGACCTCTGATACCAACTATAAGGCCCCTGCCATAAACCTTACTTAATCTTGAGTTATTACAAGATTACACATTGAGGATCTTTTCGGGATTAGAGTTTTAGAGAATTAGATCATAAAACTTGCATTACATTCCACATATAAACAAAGTGGTTACATAATGATAATATTCTTCATTCCCATGAATGGAAACATATTTAAAATAAAACATAGATTCTTTCTTGACACATCCTTGACTCTATAATCTTATCATGTACCTTTCCCGTGACCTGTGAAAAACATTTCAAAAACTTGGGATGAGCATAAAAACTCAGTATGGGTTATAAAAAAAACATGGAAAGGAAACATGAGTTCAAATATACATAAGAATGAAATCATACTTTACCCATAAAACATAGGCACTTTAACATTCCTCATAAAATCATGAATAAATCATAGAAATATTATGACATAAAGGTAACTTGAGGCATTCATAACATTCTTACACAGGGAGTAACCCTCTTGGTTATGTTTGGAATACCCATCACAGTATATTCCCTAAATCTCTTCGGAGAAACCTTAACATTTCACTCCTTCACGTTACCCAATGCATTGGAGAGATATAACGGGCTCACCCGCCCTTAGTTTATCACGGAACCACCCTTCTTCATAATAATTCCCAAGAACCATAACATAATCATATCACATAAAATATGCATAAAGTAAACATAAAATTTACACATTTCAATCACAAGATATCAATACAACACATTTATATAATAAAAACATTATGAAAACCATTTTCAATACCAAAGTAAACCATGGTATTTATTTTTCATTTTAAAAAAGGGTATGGCTTGTAGAGGAAGCCGAAACTCAAATAATGGTCACGGTGGCGGAGAAGTCGTTGTCACCGCATACGTACGACAGGAAAAACATTCCCTTTTGTCATTTTTTAAAATTCTTCGTATAAAAAAGATTCCTTTTGAATAAGCATAAAAGTAAAAGGGTTTTATACACCATATAAAAGAAGGTTGTGTATAAAATAAAATATGCCTCAATGAAAGGAGATTGAGACGAAGTCCCATACCTCATATCCGACTTGACCCGACCGTTCTTTAATCTCCTGAATAACAATCTTGAGTTAATCTCTACTTGCTTATGAACTTTTTCAAGTTCATTATTCCATTTATACTATGTTATAAACATCATGTAATCATTTAAGTTAATAATGTTCATTTTGTCAGTATTTGGTTCTTAATTCAAAAATAGACTTCTTACACTTACATGTTGTTAATTTGGTCAAAGGTTCGTTATATCTAGAATGATATTAATTATTTGGATAACATATATATCATATATATTCATCATATACATGTATTTATAATATTACATCACATTCAGAGGTAAGAAATGAAATGCACCGTTCATGGAGACGGTAAGCCATACGTACGCATGAACGCTACTTCCATTTCTATTTCGTATTTTCTGGAATAGAATCATAATGATATAAGAGTATATTATAATTCCAGTATAATAACATATATAATATCATTAAATTTATCATTTAACCATCCCACATATGGTATTAATGAATCAAATCACTTTCAGGGGGCGGTAGTCCGCACTTTCTAAAATGAAGATATCATGTTTACCCAAAATGGAACCATAAAGGTATGCCCAAAATGAAAAAAAAGAAGCTTAAAGAAAAACATAAACATATTATATATCATATATAAAAATAGTGACATCATAATGGCCACCTTTGAAGGTGTTAAATGAGTATTGAACAATCATCGTTTCGGGAGGCAGAATTTCACCATCCACGGAAACCGTATGTTCTTTAACCATTTGATGTAGTTTTGTGAGAGTTAAGCTCAAATAAATCTTATAAAAAAATCCTAGTATATTGAACATAATGGTGTTGTTACAAAAGAAGTAAATAAAAATAGTTTAGGGGGTTGGAGAAACAAAATAAAACAAATGAACATGAGAGAATGAATTACCTTTAAAAGTGTAACTCCTTTTGATTTGAGCCTAAAGGCTTACTTTGAAAGAATTCTTCCCAAAGGGAATCCTCTAGGATGAGTAGAGGGATGTGGAGAGTGTAAATGGGCAGGGGTTGGCCGAGCCAAAGGCTTGAGGAGTGTGTGAAATGAGGTAGAGGTGGGGGCCTTTTATAAGAGGAGAGGAGGGGCACTTTTAGAAAGTAAAGAAATATTACTTTATTTGAAAATGTGTTTCGGTTTTAAAATGTCCCACATTGATATAATTCGTGGATAAGGTGATAAGGGTTCGAAATACACTCATCCAATTGGTTTTGGACATGTTTAGTTCATAGATTTTACATTATCATTCCATTTTATTTAAACCGTCAAATAATGATGTCATCGCTGCATCATTATTATGTCATAAATAATTTAATTTATTTAATGTCTAAAAATTATAAAAAAAAATACCATGATTTAGGAAATAGTTTTAGAGTTCCAATGACTATTTATAATCAAAAATCTTATCTTTATAACCCCATGTAAAAATTGTTTTTGTAAAACATAATATGTTTGTGTCATTTTTACTTTTACATTAAATAAAAAGTTGTTTATGTCATTTCCCAACCAAAGTGGATCCATGGGGTCCCCAAGTTGACCCATGGATTTTCATGGTCGGCCATGACACAACAAATGAGGGTAGGACATGTGTCAAGCTCATCTTATTTTATTAATGCATTATTTTTACCTTAAACTACACTAATTACCACTAATCGCGATTAAGAACTTAATAAGTTACTATTCACCAAAAAAATTATTATAATCTCATAGAACCACATTTTACTTCTTAATGACAACCATGTATGTCGGATTATTGATATTCAAAACACAATGATGGCAATATTTCATTTAAATGGAAAATCAGTTTTTATAAGTACCACTTAGTGGTTTCACTATTCATCAAAAATTGAATTTTTTCAGAAAATTACCAAAAAATCACCCTAAGCTATATTTGATATTAAGAATTCAAAAATGAAGTCTATTTTACAAAATTTAAAACATATAAGTCACATTAATTAATTAAATAATTAATTTCCGCTGTCAGAGCAAATAACGTGTTTTTATGAAACAATAATTATCAAAAGATTGACACTAGTTTAAGTTCAATTTCAAAGTGAAATTGATTCCAATGACCACCATTGGATTAAATGGTAAAAATATATTCATATTACACAATAAGACCAATTCAAAAGATAATATAATCATATAAATAAATTAGATTAAAAAGCAGTTTTGATGTAAAATGCAGTATTTTTCACTATTCATTAAAAAATGAACATTGTCAGAAAAATACCAAAAATTCACACAAAGAAAATTTTGATGTCCCAATCATAAAGAATAATTTTTTTTTGACAATCATAGTTTATTAAATTGTCAAAAGATAGATTTAAAAAGGGTTTTCCATTATAAGGCAGTAAAACAATCTTTTAAGAATATTAGTGTATTCCATGCTTTAGATTAGATTTATTTTCATTTTAAGCCTCTAAAATACTATCTTAATCATTAATAGACATAGATAAAAATATCTATAATTCATTACTTACTTGGGATGTTACATCCTTCCCCCCTTTTGGGAATTGCGTCCTCGCAATTTTAAAATTGGGCTTGGAAACTTCATTGAAAGCCCCACATCGGAAATGGAGTAAATTAAACTATCACTCTAAAAGAAAGAAAGGGGAGTATAGAGGTCACCCGAGTTTACCCATACTAGGATTCCATGTAAGAAAACATGGACATGGAGGGTAAAACCAAGGGTTATGTTCCGAGGGAGAGTGATAGAAAACATGTTTAGGAGAAAGTTAACAATAAGAAAATCACAAACTTGTGATGGGTTAAATGGTATTTGATTCCCCTGTAGGAAACGTTAATAGAAAACATTTTTCTTTTAGGTTACTTTTAATTGAGGAATTTATTTTTGATCTTAATGAAACATACTTACTTGTCATGTTGAATTTCAACTCTTTCTAGGTTTCTTACACAAACTCATAATAGCATACCTTGATCATGGCGTCCACTCGGTTTCATCGTCATCTTGTTCACGTAGGTAGAAGTCCCACGCATTACAACAATGATTTAGAGATCCTTCAAAATCATTTTCTTCCTCCATCCAAATACACCTCGTACAACATGGGTCATATGGGTGTTCACAGAAAAATAGTTTTGGAAAATAATCATTTATGACGTATAATTCCAAAACATCCGATAAAACATGATTTCTAAAAAATTGTTGGACCGAAATTGAGTTGAAACTTTCTATTATTGGTCCTTTTAAAATTACATAAGTATGTGATGTGAGACTATATTTTAAAAGAAAATATAAATTGGTTGTTCAAGGGTCTCCTTCCTCAGTACCATTTTTAAAATCATAATATGCTTCAAATTCTTGTGATAATGTAAAATATTTGAAAATACCTTGATAATATTTAACTTTCTTGAAAATATGAGAATATTGTGAAAATAATATTTGTCTAAAAAAATACCATGATCCACGATGATAACGAGGTATAGAGGAGGTGTTTGATATCTCAAACAACTTCTTGCAAGTGAATTGTATGCTAGAAAAAGTTTCACAATCATCCGAAGATGACTTTGCAATAATTATTGCAAGCATGTCATCAGGAAGAGATAGTAATGTCGTTTGAGATCCTTCTCCTTCCATTCGTAACCGACTTTACTTGACCTGAAAAAATGTTATAAAACAAGGATTTAACTGAAATAATAGATATAAGGACTAATCATGTGTCTCACAAGAACTCGTAATCCTAAAAGTTGTCTAAACCGACCTATGATACCAATTATAAGGACCCATCCTTAAACCTTACTTAATCTTGAGTTATTACAAGATTACACATTGAGGATCTTTTCGGGTTTAGAGTTTTAGAGAATTAGATCATAAAACTTGCATTACATTACACATATAAACAATGTAGTTACATAAAGATAGTATACTTCATTCCCATCAATGGAAACATATTTAAAATAAAGCATGGATTCTTTCTTGACACATCATTGACTCTATCATCTTATCATGTACCTTTCCCGTGACCTGTGAAAAACATTTCAAAAACTTGGGATGAGCATAAAAACTCAATATGGGTTATAAAAAAAACATGGAAAGGAAACATGAGTTCATATATACATAATAATGAAATCATACTTTAACTATAAAACATAGTCACTTTAACATACCTCATAAAATCATGAATAAATCATAGAAATCATAAGACATAAAGGTAACTTGAGGCATTCATAACATTCTTACGTAGGGAGTAACCCTCTTGGTTACGTTTGGAATACCCATCACAGTATATTCCCTAAATCTCTTCAGAGAAACCTTAACGTTTCACTCCTTTGCATTACCCAATGCATTGGAGAGATATAACGGGCTCACCCACCTTTAGTTTATCACGGAACCACCCGTCTTCATAATAATTCCCAAGAACCATAACATATTCATATCACATAAAACATGCATAAAGTAAACATAACATTTCCACATTTCAATCACATGATATCAATACAACACAATGATATAATAAAAACATTATGAAAACCATTTTCAATTCCAAAATAAAACATGGTATTTATTTTTCATTTAAAAGAAAGGGTATGGCTTGTAGAGGAAGCCGAAACTCAAATAATGGTCACAGCGGCGGAGAAGTCGTTGTCGCCGCATACGTACGACAAGAAAAACATTCCCTTTTGTCATTTTTTAAAATGCGTCATATAAAAAAGATTTCTTTTGAATAAGCGTAAAAGTCAAAGGGTTTTATACACCGTATAAAAGAAGGTTGTGTATAAAATAAAATATGCCTCAATGAAAGGAGATTGAGACGAAGTCCCATACCTCGTATCTGACTTGACCCAACGATTCTTTAATCTCCTGAATAATAAACTTGAGTTAATATCTACTTTCTTATGAACCTTTTTCACGTTCATTATTCCTTTTATACCATGTTATGAACATCATGTAATCATTTATGTTAATAATGTTCATTTTGTCGGTATTTGGTTCTTAAGTCAAAAATAGACTTCTTACACTTACATGTTGTTAATTTGGTCAAAGGTTCGTTATATCCAGAATGATATTAATTATTTGGATAACATATATATCATATATGTTATCCAAATACATTTATTTATAATATTACATCACATTCAGAGGTAAGAAATGAAATGCACCTTAATGGAGATGGTAAGTCGTACGTACGCATGAACACTACGTCCATTTCTATTACGCATTTTCTGGAATGGAATCATAATGATATAAGAGTATATTATAACTACAGTATAATAACATATATAATATCATTAACTTTATCCTTTACACATCCCACATATGGTATTAACGAATCAAATCACTTTCAGGGGGCGGTAGTCCGCACTTCCTAAAATGAAGATATCGTGTCTACCCATAATGGAAACCATAAAGGTATGAACAAAATGAAAAAAAAACAGAAGATTTAGGAAAACATAAACATATTATATATCATATATAAAAATAGTGACATCATAATGGCCACCTTTTAAAGTGTTAAATGATTATTGAACAATCATCGTTTCGGGAGGCAGAATTTCGCCATCCACGGAAATCGTATGTTCTTTAACCATTTGATGTAGTTTTGTGAGAGTGTAGCTCAAATAAATCTTATAAAAACATCCTAGTATATTGAAGATACTGGTGTTGTTACAAAAGAAGTAAATAAAAAGAGTTTAGGGGGTTGGAGAAACAAAATAAAACAAATGAACATGAGAGAATGAATTACCTTTAAAAGTGTAACTCCTATTGATTTGAGCCTAAAGGCTTCCTTTGAAAGGATTATGCCCAAAGGGAATCCTCTAGGATGAGGAGATGGATGTGGAGAGAGTTAATGGGCAGGGGTTGTCCGTTCTAAAGGCTTGATGAGTGTGTGAAATGAGGTATAGGTGGGGGCCTTTTATAAGAGGAGAGGAGGGGCACTTTTGGAAAGTAAAGAAATATTACTTTATTTGAAAATGTGTTTCGGTTTTAAAAGGCCCCACATTGATATAATTCGTGGATAAGGTGATAAGGGTTTGAAATACACTCATCCAATTGGTTTTGGACATGTGTAGTTCATAGATTTTAAATTATCTTTCCATTTTATTTAAATCATCAAATAATGATGTCATCGATGCATCATTATTATGTCATAAATAATTTAATTTATTTAATGTCTAAAAATTATAAAAAAACTACTATGATGTATGAAATCGTTTTATCTTTCCAATAACTATTTATAATCAAAAATATGATCTTTATAACTCCATGTAAAAATTGTTTTCGTAAAACATATTATGTTTGTGTCATTTTTACGTTTACATTAAATAAAAAGTTGTTTATGTCATTTCCCAACCAAAGTGGATCCATGGGGTCCCCAAGTTTACCCATGGCTTTTCGTGGTCGTCCATGACACAAACAATGAGTGTAGGACATGTTTCAAGCTCATCTTATTTTATTAAAGCATTATTTTTACCTTAAACTACACTAATTACCACTAATCGGGATTAAGAACTTAATAAGTTACTATTCATAAAAAAATTATTATAATCTCATTGAACCACATTTTACTTCTTAATGACAACCATTTATGTCGGATTTTTGAAATTCAAAACACAATGATGGCAAAATTTCATTTAAACGGAAAATCAGTTTTTATAAGTACCACTTAGTGGTTTCACTATTCATCAAAAATTAAAGTTTTTCAGAAAATTACCAAAAATTCACCCAAAGATATATTTGATATTACGAATTCAAAAATGAAGTCTATTTTACAAAATAAAGAACATATAATTCAGATTAATTAATTAAATAATTAATTCCCGCTGTCAGAGCAAATTGCGTGTTTTTATGAAACAATAAGTATCAAAAGATTGACACTATTTTAAGTCCAATTTCAAAGTGAAATTGATTCCAATGACCACCATTGGATTAAATGGTAAAAATATATTCATATTACACATTAATACCAATTCAAAAGATAATCTAATCATATAAATAAATTAGATTAAAAAGCAGTTTTGATGTAAAATGCAGTATTTTTCACTATTCATTAAAAATGAACATTGTCAGAGAAATACCAAAAATTCACACAAAGTAAATTTTGATGTCCCAATCATAAAGAATAATTTTATTTTGACAAAAATAGTTTATAAAATTTTCAAAAGATAGATTTAAAAAGGGTTTTCCATCATAAGGCAGTAAAACAATCTTTTAAGAATATTAGTGTATTCCGTGCTTAAGATTGGATTTATTATCATTTTAAGCCTATAAAATACTATCTTAATCATTAATAGACATAGATAAAAATATATATTATTCATTACTTACTTGGGATGTTACAATAATTATTAATCAAATAATAACCATCATATATACTGTGTGATTAGACATCATAGTATATTCCCATAATCTATTAGGTTAATCCTAATCTTCCAACTATGTTCCAATTTTGGTATAATAATAATACTATATTCCCATATTCACTTTAGGGAAACCTAATTAGTTAACTCTGCCCAATATTTGGAGTATCCACAATTTTATATTCCCTTAATATCATAGGATAATTACAATCTATAAAATCCATCCCATGTTTAGAATAACCATCATTATATAGTCTCATATTCTATTTTGGAGAATTATAGTTAGTTAACTACATCCCTAATTTATAAAAATAACCACTATATATTAAAATATTCTCATAATAGAAATTTAATTTTTAACATCATTCCTTATATGTATTATCCAATAGATTATATTCTTATAATCACAAAGGACAAACGAATTATATGAGCCTTTTTTTGGTTTTCCTTATTCATTGGAAAGATATAATTGGCTCTACCATTATTTTAAAAACAACAAGGTTAAATAGTGGACATGAAACAAGATCCATGAAAATATTACTAAAATAATCATAATCCAGCAAAATAATGAATTCAGATAGTATATATAAATAATATCCCAAGTGGTATAAATGTTATATGAATAATTTTTAATATTTATGAATATAAATACCATTTAAAAATCTTTTAAATAAATCATGAGGAAAATATTCTTTTCAGGTTTAGTTTAACATTCAAAATATAAATATTCATCAATTTTTGTAAAAATATTCTTAATTGAAAATAATCTTTAATATTATAATGTATGTTTCAAGGAAATAAATTTATAGTGTAGTGGAAAAATATGAACATGATTTGAATTGTAAATAAAATTCATCTGAAACATTTAAGGAAATCAATAATACTAGGCCCATTTGGTAAATGCGGAGAAATATTATTTTTAATAATTTTAGAGGAAGTAATAAAGATCATGTAAAATATATTTATAAATTCATATATTTTTTAAAAGAACTTTTTTTAAATCATTTTTGATGATATGTATATTAAAAAGAAATTATATCCATTCTAAATTATAATAAAAGATTTGTATCGCTTATAAATTAATTTAATACTATTATTTAAAAAATGTGGAATGAAATTAGAGTTTAAATTTTTACACATATTCATACATATAGGCGAATAAATTAATTTTTTTTGTTAAATGATGCCATATATGTTTCATGAAAATGATATTTGAGTATAAAAATCCAAATAAAAATTTTATTGGACATTAAGCCATCCCCACTTTTGTAAGTCTTCATTCATAATACAAATTTATAAAATAAAAATAAAACATCACATATCAGGAAAATTATTAAATTATTGATATATCAGGTCAAATTTTTTGTGTAGAAACTTCATAAATGAATAAAATTACATATCATAAATATATGTCATATTGGAAGAAAATTTGTGATGAATAACCCGTAAAAATATCATATCATTGACATGAGAATTAATGAATGAAACATTGAGTTAAAAAAATAATATTCAAAAATAATAATGTGAATATATAGAATAAATCAATAAATTGTTGAATTTACAAAAAATCATGAAATAAAAAATGCTACAAAGAAGAGTTATTACCATTAATATTAAATTTAGTTACAAAAAATTTAATTACATTATAATGTTATGGTCAAACCATACATGATAAAAGAATAAAATTTTTTATAGAAGATATCATTAGGCATGAAGGATTCATGATGTGAAAAAGAAAAAAAAAGAAATTTATAATGCATTTAAACTAAATGAGGTTCATAGAAATAACATATTCGCTATGGAAAATAAATTAATATGATATAACAAACCTAGTGTGTATACATTACAATTGTGTTAGTTAAAACCAATTCATCGGGAATAAAAATTTTCAAAACACATTTAGAACAAAATGGAAGATATTTATTAAAAAATAATGAATCAAAAATAGTTTTAGGGTTTTTTTAGTGATATATAAAAACATTACTAAACTAAATTGGTTTAGAAGTGTGGAGTAACTAGATAAATAAATAACATAATACACAAGAGGGGATGGGTACAAATTGAATTTTAAAATTATTAATTTAATAAAAATTATTATTGATGTCTATAAGGGATCCAAATATGTTATATTGAAATCTATGAGAAGTATGGGTTAAAATAAAACCATTCAATAATTTATAGACAATATAAAATTATATTTTTACCAATTATATTTTATTTTTACCATTCGAAAACTCATGGAAATTATGTTTGCATAATGGTTTTTGCTATTATGTTTTTAATACAGTTACTAAAAATGGATTGAAGGCACATAATGTTAACATTTTTGATAATAACATCCATATTTTAATAACTTCAACAAATATAATATTTTTTTGTAATTTTATTTAATTTAATAATATATAATTTATTGTAAAATATAAATACTAAAAATTTTTATACCTACAAAATACATATATTTAAAAAAACTAGAAAAAGTTAATTTAAAAAATAATATATTATAAAATCCCATAATTTTATATTAATTTATAAAATTCATGAATAAAATTATGTAATTACCCTGCCCATAGTATCCTAGAGTCTCTGTTTACATTATAACTTTTACTATGATACTTGGAATCTCATCCAAAAGGGCCAAATAGTTAAGATGTATTAGTAAACTGGATACATAAACATACCTCACATTATAATATACAACATGAAATAGAACATTTTTTTTGAGATAATCACTAATCACACTATCATGTCCCTTCATATCAATCATAACACATTTCATGGCATCACAATGAAGTATTCTTTAGAAACAGGTGAGATATAACAATTATTAATGGTGTTTAAATATCTGTTGATATAAATAAATAAATAATAATTAATGTTTCATGGTAAATATTAAGATATTCCATTTAATCAATAACATGAGAAAAAATGTATAATGAATAATTAATAAACAAATAATATTGAATATATATCACATGATCATCAAAACACTCCAAGGTTATATTAAATAATATTAAAATAACATGGACATAAATGACGAATATTGTAATTAGGGAACACATAATGTCACTCATTAAAAACATACCATCAAGGACTCATTCCAAGACATTTTAGACTAATTGTTTTGGCCATATCCCAAGCCAAATCTTTTGTTACTCCTGATATTTATAGATTCCTCTAGGTGATTTAGCTGGCCCCTCAAGACACTTATTACGCCCAATGAATTTCTCATATATAATAGATGAAATATAATTAAAATAATAAATTAGAATAAAACTAACATACTAAATGATAATACATTCCTTAATCCATAAACATAATATGAAACAATCCAATGTAATTTGGAAATGGTAATAAAATAGTGAATCCCCAGTCAAACTAATCAATAACATTCTCAATAAATAAAATAGATTGTCTAATTTGATCTTATACCAAGTGATGAAGAAGTAGACTACATTTTTTTCATTAATTAATAGAAATTCTATGATAGTGTCATTTAAAATATAGTTGAAAAAAATTTATTTTCACATTAAAAATAAAATTTTAAAACAATTTGATCCCAAAAAATTATCAAAATACATTTCATTTAAAATAACAACTTAAAAATATTATGGATTCTATGAATCATTACGAGAAAAGGATTTTTGTAAATTCTACATATGTCATTAATGTTAAAATTAATATTCATTTATAATTTTACACTGATAATGTTTAATTCATCCCGAGAATGTAAAAGGGATATAAATATATTACATATAAATCATATATTTATTTAGAAAAATATATAAATGTTAATGATAAAATATTTATTACTCCATTAATGTAGAGGGTAGACAATAAATATAAATAAACTCTCATTATATTTATATAATGGATGAAGTAAATGAAAATTAAATATTAATCAACCTTTCAAGAAATATTATTTTAATAAAAATATAATTTATACTAATAAAATTCATTTTTATTACCGTCTAAGTAAAAATATATTGAAAAAAATTTCACATCGCTACATGGAAGTGATGGTAAATATACACGCACAAGTGATATTCTGGATTTAAAAATTATTATATGAGAAGAAGTTAGTCGTGAAATTATATTTCTATAAGTTCATTTGTAACAGATATGAAATATATTAAATAAAATTATCCATTATTCATATGTAACGTACGAATCACATCGTTTCATGAAGAATTAATCATTCGTACACAAGATCAAGGATATAACATCTCCCATAAAATGGATGTAAAAAGGTATATGTGATGTAATAATAATAACAATTTAAAATTTCATAAAAAGAAAAAAATATAATAATACAAATATATGAATTTTAATGATAGAATGTCAATTACAGAATTTTGTGAAGTTATTTTTCGTTGTACACATGACTTCCAACATCATTTTCCATTTGAAGGAAATAGAGTTGGAAATTGGTTATTCTAATAAAATAATAATATATTATTTTATTGTATTTGGTTTGTCATATTTTAAACTAATGTTTTTTTTATGTGTGAAAAAATTGTGGGAGTTGGTATCATTTTATGTGTGGGGTAAACCCAAAACAATGCTTTTTTTAAAAAAAGTGGTACCATAATTTTTCTCATGAAAAAGACTCATAAATTAGACATTATAGAACCACTTGGGTGACATGTAAAATATATTACAACAATTATTTTTTCAGACATGTTCGTTTTTTGTTTTAACATTTTCACTTTTGATTAACCACTTGTAAATCAGTTTTTTCGGTAATAATGGTAATTATGTTTTATTATTTTAACAATTCATTATGGTGACAGAATGTATTTTAAATTATTTTTTATTATTAATTATTATTATTATTTAATTCATTTTCAAAACTTCAATTCACATAAGTGATAAATTTAATTTAAAATAATTCTCACTATCATGATAAAAGAGTGGATTTCAAAAATATTTTCTCATATGTATGTAATGTTTTTATATAGAAATTCAAAATATAATTGACCTGAAGGATATAAATTGTTTAAATAGAATTATATTTGATATATATATATATATTTTTACCACAATTTTATTACAATTTATCTTTGTAAATAATTTAAACCCCTTGATATTTTATAATTAAATAAGTATGTTTCATTATTAATTTTGAAATTTAACTATTCATAAAATTATGAACAAAATCACAAAGATATCATTAAAAGTATGATTTAAAAATAAATTTTATTTTATAAAATATATTTTATATAAGTGGAAAAATTAATTAAATATTATGGGTACAAATCATGACAATACCACTAATAGATAGAAATTGTTTTCTATAAACATTACCATTTTTCATAAAAATGGTTCATATTTAATTTATATTAAATATCCCACCACTGAGTTTAATTTAAAAATGTATAAACTATATTTTATTATTAATTTAGTTAGTTATTATCAAAACCACCAATATAATTGTAAGGTAATAGTTATAATATTTAAATAATAATATTTTAAAAGATTATCTTTTTTTGTTTTAAACTTATTTTTCATGCGTTATAATATATCAAATATATTGATTTTATCTAAAATTAATTTCATTGTAAATAAATAGGTTGTTAAATTCTCTTTTATTTTTTATTTTTTATGAATTTTGTTTTCTTGAGAAGGATGTTACTCTTTTAAAATCTTATGTTGTAACATTATAACCCCATAAAATAAATTTCCCCTTTCAATTAAATCTTAATCTCAAAGATAGATGGGTTAAAATTTGAATATATCTCTGTTGGAAACCCACATTAAAATTTTCAATAAATAATATAATTGAAAAGGGATAAATTTAATTATTAATGTCATCTAAAAGTAAAACATAATTATGATTCCATTTATTATAACATTTATTTGATGTGAAGAAACATAAATTGAAGAAATATATTAATTATTTTATAGTGTGATAGAGATCATTGATCAAAAGAATGAAAATACTCGATTTAATGTTACAGATCATAAAACAATAAACCCATTATGATTTAATATTTCATTTAATTAATTAATATAAAGAAAATATGATAACCTTTTGGTTTCAAGATACATTTCCAAAATACAATGATTTATTTTTTAATATATGAATATAAGATTTTATATTATGTATATATATTTATATTCTACATGCATAATTTTATCCATCTTTTATCCTTCAATAAATTTCATATTCATATCATACTCTAATAAATGAATATAAAAATCAATTATGGTTGATTCACAAAATTAAATTATAATGGATCATAAGATCCATAAATGATTTAAAACCCAATATATCCGTCTATAAATATTTTACTAAACTGGTATGATTGGAATAAGATAACAAATATTTAAATTAATAACTAAAAAACAAAAATTATACCACTGGATCAATATTAATAAGTATCCATCAAATAATTTTGGATGAAATTTATTATCATCATGAACATCGCAAATGCCTTCGGTTTGAAGAGTATCTTTCTCGCCCATAGTTTGAGTTTCCATGATCCATGGTGTTACTGAATATTATGATTTCTTCCGCAAAATTTATGTTTTTAATTTTCTATACTAATATTAATATAATTCATATAATGTCCCATATTTGTAAGGATAGATAATTACCTCAATATAAAAGGTATTATAATCTTTATAAGTCACTTAATCCATAAAAATGCATCATGTTTCCTTATTATCACATCATCAGGAACATAATAATTGAATCATTCTTCAATTTTGGCTTCTCTATAGAATTACGCTTCATATTGATTATCATTTATCAGACATTGGTTCTATTAAACATATTTTCTAATTTCATTTAATACAATTTAGTACATTATAATACATCTGAACTTCATAAGTCAAAGAACCAAAATAAAATTTATATAATACTAATATAATATATTTCTTGAATTCAAATAAAACAAGATTACTTATTCAACATCATATATAGTCCTAACAGAATACTGACCATAGTCAGTTAGCTTATTTTGACGATTATTTATTTAAATCATTTGGAATTATTTTTCATTATTCCCATTATCTATAAATTAGAATCTTTTCACATTGAGAGATTTTTTGTTTCCCTTTAAATCATCATTTTGATGTCTTATCTCCCAATAGTTGTAGTAAAATTTAAACCCGCTAAAGAATGTACAAGAGTTTTTATATCCCAAATTATAAAATGTGTAAGATCCTACATTACCTTAATCCCTTCATAATTATTTTTATATTCCATCCACTTATTCTCCACATTTGCATAAAATACATTTGTATTAGATAATAAATTTGATATATTTATAGAAGGTGATACTATGTATTTATATTATTATGTTGTTTAAGAGACATTATCATTTTTATGTATTGTATTAATCCCATTAATGAAATGGTAAATGATTCTCATCACATTACATGCCTTCTAAATGTTTAATTTATGATACATATTAAGATAACATTCCATCATTATTATTTTATTATAATGCATATATGACTACACATTTAAAAAATGTAATTTGAGGAAAATAACTTTCAAATAATAGTTACGTAAAATCATTATTTATCATATTTTCTACTTCTGAAGAATATATAGTGTTTCTTGATAATGACCACAAATATTCTATAACACAGGACCCAAAATAAGAAAAAATGGAAACATTGACCATTTCATTAATTTCCAATCTATTGAATATCATATTTAATAAAGATATGTATTTATTTTCTACAAATTAATTTTTTGCCATGGAATGATGGAGGTTTTTAGTACATAATTTAGTTTAACGTTTTTCATCCACACATTGGATAATAAGGTTTCTCTATAAAGATAATGTTATTACACTTAACCATAGTCAGTTTCCATAATATATTGATAACTTGATTAGTTCAAAATATAGATCTTGAAATATATTCATTATCATTACTAGTAAGTAAATCCCTACATGGGGCATGTGAATTGATATTGTTTCCATTCAATCATATATGATCTATTTATACAAAATGCAATGAAATATATTATATCATAAATTAATAAAACAAAATGTGTAATCCAAAAATACCATGATATATATCATTAGGTTAATATTTATTGATGGATAATATCATATTCATAAACATTATTTCATTGGTATGGTTTTGAAAAAAAAAACTAAATCCTTTACAACAATCAGTAAATAAATTTAAATGTAATCTAAACATATTTTAGAAAATGTCAAACTAGTTGTGCTATAATGAAAATTTAAAAATACTATATAAATCGTAATTCAATACTGATTGTCCATATTTGTAGTAGTTTTCCATTGGTATACCTTTAACTGACCCATGTCCACATGTACTATCCATACAAGGATGTATTATTAGGGGAAAAAATAATATATTCCATAAAAAAACACTCAGATGTTCATCAATAATTATTCTCAATGTTATATTTAGTCTTACATTCTACAATATATGTTTTCATTAATATAGTCTTATGGTTTATAGCAATTACACAATGATAACAACTATAATGACCTAGGCCTTAGTATCCCAGAGATGGTGGCCACATTATTATATTGGAATAAGTCACAATGAATCATATCATTGAGGAATGGATAGTACATTATTCATGGTGAACTACACACATTCTTAAATAATTCATTTTCAAATCATAGAATACAAAGAAGTATTTTCTTTGAGATAATTAATATTTTCTATATCATTTCCACCAATATAAATCATAAAATTTTTGTTGGAATTTGAGTAAAGGAAACATATTGAGTGATCTATAATATTAAATATGGTTATACTTATTGCATATGATATGAATATATTAATAATAATCAATATTACATGGTAATTGGATAAAAAAAATCCATTAAATTTAAAAAATCATAATAATATGGTAATAATAAATAATTATAATATATTTACATATACATATTCACATGAGATTGAAATGTTTATATATATATATATGTATAAATTTAATATTCAAATTAGCATTAATTATTAAAATCAAAATTAGTGATTGCATAATTTTAAAAATCATAACCAATCCATCAAGGCCCAATTCCAAGACATCTACATAAATTGGTAATCCCTTAGGAAGAAATATAAGATAGATGTATCATTATACATATAGATGCATCAAGGGGCTAGAGTCAGCCTGACCTATAACATTTTATGTCTATTTTATTCTTCATATGAAAGGGTTGAAACACAATACACATAAAAAATCATACTGAAAGACATATATATAGATTTTTAATACCTAACACAATCAGTATACAAATCTAAATATTATCATCAGTAATGTCGTGAATAGTAGAAAACTTGTATATCAATAGTCAAACAAATAATTAACCATATATATATTAAATAATTAGTATTATTTCCCAATAATTTATCCCCAATGGAGTAAAATTAGTATATTGGATGTGTTTTTTGATGAATGTATATTCAATAAAAAGATTCTTTATTCATATCATGAGAAAAAAATAACCATTTCAATTTCAAAATTCCATTTTAAAACCAAATATTCTCTGACAAATTTAAAAAAAATTCAGAATGTCCATTTAAAATTATAATTAATTTTCAAAAAAATTGTTTTTCTTGATGATGAATATTTTTTAAATTTAATGTATATTAAAATAAATTTCGCTTTCAACTTTTTAATTTAATCAAGATATTGATTGTTTTATAAATTAGATGTTCATTTAAAAAAATAACAATTATGAAATGTGTATAATGTATTTAAAATATTATTATGTAAAGGTTGAAAAAAATTCAAAACATTTTAAAAATATAGGGTTTCAGAAGAAAAAAGGGCTTTTAACATAATAATTGAATAAAATTACATTTTAATAAAAACATTTCGTAACCAATATATGAAAAAACATACAGAAATAGTAATTTTATATTTTTTATTCATGAATTTCCATATTTTAATAAATATAATATTTTTATTGTGTGAATGAAGATAATATTTCATCCTTAAAAATTGAATCCAAAAAATACTCATAAATAATGATTTTGTAAAAAAATATAATTTGGATGAAATTTTAATATAAATAATCACAAATGAAATAATATCTAATAAAAAATTAAGTACCAATATGATAAATATATTCAGATTTATAATATCAATAAGGTAATAACATACACTACATAATTAAAAACATGGTGAATATTTCCAATTTCTCAATGATGTAAATGTTAGAAAGGAATATTTTACCAATATTTTCATTTCAATTATACAATTCCATATCTACAATATAATATATATTGATTTATTATAAATATATTAATAAACAATCATTTGTTTCACTCCATATATGATTTACTAATAGTCTATAATTGTCCACTTTTTCATTAATTTGTTAAATTCGCTATTTCATTTAGTAATTAATTTTTTTCATGTATTCATTGATTCATTAATTTTTTGATTTTAAATATAACATTTTTCCATATTCTGAAAAACAAAATACATTATATATTTATCACATGTTATTTGTATTTAAATAACTAATCATATTAGTTTTTTACATAGTTTTCCATTGTACACATGAGTGATATTATCATATCCACAACAAAATGGATAGTTATAAGTTATATGTTATATCATAATAATATAATTATAATAATATCAAAAAAATCATACAAATATTTGAAATTGATCATTATATCTATAATTTGATATTGGTGATGGATAAAGAATTTCATCAATTCATGAAGAGGTAGTCCACCATACCCAAAATATGAACTTCTATTACCCATTTGGTGGAGGTGTAGATAGATATGGATATTAAATTATAATAATAAAAAATTCGAATATATTAGATAATATTGTTATTATAATATAATTTATCAATATGATCAGTATTTGGGGAAAAAAAATTAAAAAAATGCCCATTTAATAATTTCACCATCTTGTCTAGAGCATCTTTTAGAGTATACAATATGAATACATAAGAATAATTACTGATGAATGTATAGAATATATGTTGTGGTGAAATAAGTAGAGAATTAATGTATCATTTATTAGAAAAAACAGTTTCGTATCTATAAATGTGTTGCGAGTGTGGTTGCCCAATTATAAGTGGGGGAGACGACAGACATGTAATTTGAAAAAATATAAAGCTATAACCATGTTTTTGTCATTATGAAATCCACCAAATCGGTCATTTTAAAACCATATAGTGTATATGGTAGAAATATTGGGAAAACCAGTTTTGTTAAAGTCGGTATGTAATTTTATGTAATATAATTTTCACTTAACCCCTTGATTAATCAATTATTACCTTATCCACATTAAGTAATTATTACTATTTTCATGATTTATTATTGTAAAAAATTTTGTTCTACACATTAGATAATTTTAATTTTGCATATTTCAAATTTGAATTCTTTTTAATTTGAATTAAATTATGTGGAAGTGTATAATTTAATATTGAACCTATATACGTGAAGAAAAATGATGTTTCCAATGAAAAATTCTCATAATTATTGAATATTTTCATATTGAGATTAAACCTAAAACTGATGACCATGATATATATTAGATAATTAATATTGTTATTGATAAATATATTCATTAAAAATAAATCAATATACAATATTTATTTGTAAATAATTTAAATGAATTTTTTGTTTGTTAAAAAATTTATTATTTTTCACTATTCATTTAGAAAATAATAACTCCATAAAATACTACAAAATTTACTCAAATGAATTTTTTTCATGCTGATTTAAAAAATAAATTTTAATTTTATGTATAAATTTTTTATAATTTTTAAATTTTATTGTAAAATTATGTGCTCAATAAAAATATAATAAATCTTCATTAAAAATACATTAAAAAACATTTCTTCTTATTCTAAATGGGTTTTAATGTATTACTAATCAATATAAAACCATTGAATTTGATTTTAAGGTTAATAAACATTATAATATTCATAAATCAGTTATTATTACTAAAAATGTAAAAATATAATGGCTAAATTATAAGGTTGATGTTTAAATAATAAAATTTTAACAGAGTTTCATTTATATTTTAATCCCTTGTATTGGGTTCATCACAAGAAAAAAATGATATATGATTTATTTAAAATAAAATTGTTCATAATGTCACATGGTGATTGATTGTTTTTATTAATGGGGTTTTATTTCATATTGGATATATACAATTATTTTAGTTTTATATAAACTATGTATTTTATAAATTCTCTTGATTAAATTTTAATTAATATTTTAAATATATGTTACATAAGTTTTTCTATTTACTAAATATTTACTGTATTAGTGTTATTTTAAATTTTATGTTAATTAATTATATACAAAAATATTGAAATCTATTAACATGAAAAAGTTTAATAAATTATAATTCCAACTAATTGTTATAATCAAACATATTTTCAGTTAATCCACATTTTAAGAATATTATAGTTTCCAATAACAATATTTTGATTTTTTTAATTTGTCATTATATAAAATATCAAAGGATACAATCACTAACAAATATAAATAAAACACCAAATTGAAATAAATTTTATGTTTATGGATGAACTACCATCATTCATTATGATTTATAATTTTTAGGGGTTATTTTATAGTACTAGTTATATTATTTTAAACAATTAGTTACTTGATTTACCCTTTACCTTCGTTAAAGAATTATATAATAAATATTTAAATAGACATAAAATAAAATGTTAATAATTACCAAATATGGACCACCAGATATAAAAATTGGAATTTATTTTTAAAAAATAAAAACACTAATTTCAGAAATTATATTTTATAACTGAAACATACAAAACATGACAAAAACTAGTTTTTAAGTAAATGCCGTTTTAAGTATACATTATTTTATACAAAATTAAAATATCAAATAATTTTCAAAAACATATATTGGTTTATTTTAAATCAAATGAAAGTAATGAAATTATAAGAATAATGATAAATAAAATTATACATTAGAAATATTTAATAATGTAATTAAATTTTAAAAAATATATGTATTTTTCAACATTCATTGAAAAATAAATCCTTTCCAAATTAGAAAAAAATGATACAATGTTTATTTTAATATTATGATTTTTAAAAAGATATTTCTTTTGTCAAATATAATTGCAAAATAAAAAAAGATTAAATATAATATTCACTCATAAATTTAATATAATAATTTTAGATGAAAAAATATTTAATAAGAATAAGATAATTGTACTATGAAATTAGTACTTATTTATATAGAGTAAATAAATAATTTTCATTATTTAGAAAACTTGTATGTATTTCACAAAGAGATAATATTATTCTTAAATTCCAATTTATTGTGTAGGTTATAATGGCTAATTAAATATATTAATATTTATAACATCATTTATGCTTAGTGTTCATATTTTGTATGATGTCGAACATACTGAATATTTTTTATGTCAATGGAATTTTCAACATAGGTTATTTCACATTGTCACATTTCTTCACCATCTCATCTTTCTAAAAAATACATCTTTTAATAATGATTAACCTCCCAATGGATTTTGGTACTAGGGGTGTAGGGTTATATGAAAAAATCCTTAACCACACAGGCTCTATCAAAATAATTGAGAAATATACAATTCAAGGATCCTAAAATTTTACTTTATAATAAATTTATCAAATATTAAATTTCAAAAATAAAAAATTTTAAAAACCTAACACAAACATTGTATATTAAAGCTCATCATCAATCATTAGATTTAACGACAATCTATTTATCATTATTTCATACCCCACAGTTTTTCCATAATATAATAAATACATATAAATAAATATATATATCTTACTTAATATCTGAAAACTTATATTTTTATTCACCCCAAAAAGTGCATGAAATTATAATCCTATGTATATTAAAATAAATAAAATCAATCAAATTTTATATTAATATTAACATCCTGATGCTATATAATGATATTGATGCATGTTATTCACTCTCCTAAAAAAATTAATTTAAATAGTGGCCTATTCTATATTGAAAAGAACTACTAGAAGTGACGTAATGTTTAGATTACCAACATTTAATTTAATTTAAATATGTAGTTGAATACCTACGAGTAGTGGAATGACTCTAAAACAACATTTGACCAACATGGTATATGGTCCTTTAATATATTGACTACATCCCTGATATATCAAACTATATGGTGTTTTTTGATATTCATTTCCTATCGTATTATGTTTCAACAATAGTATTTTATCTGAAATGTATAACCATTTGATAATCCAAAAATTTATGTTATATTAATTTAGTAAATGGAAGTTAGTTATCCAACATGTATGTTGACTTTATACAAAATATATTTAAAAATTTCAATGAAACTGATTGTAAATGATTATTAAAACAGAAAACTCAAATAATTATTATGGTCTACCTAGTGTAAAATCACCCATTACATGGATTGTGTAAAAAATTCAATTCATGATATTAGGTATAAAATTAAATTATCCATGTGTTTACTGATAGGAAGGGCCAATTTTGACACATACCATGAACAAGTTAACACATGCAATAAGGTGAGAGAAAATTCTAGATGTTGTGTAATTCACTTCTAGCAGCCAATATAAAACAGTTGATGATATTTAGTTTTTATTATATGGGTTATTACTTTTTACATGTCATAAATAGCTAGTTTCACTACATTTACTGCAGAGGTTGCAGTTTCACATAGGAACCATTTTTTACATTGTGTTAGGGAAACAATGTTCCCAAATAATATATCTTCAATGATATACCTGTTGTAAAAATCTTATGGAAATACATTGCGTGTAAACTATTTATATGTCATGTAATTCATGAAATATATAATTTAATCTTGTGATCAATCCATGGGGTACAATGATGTCACGTTCAAACCCCTACATATAGTTCCTTAATAATCACTACCCCAATTGTGTGGTGAACTAATGTTACATGATGTTTAATTTTCTAATATTTTCCATGTATCTACGTCATTATGATAACATGATTTCAACATTGGATTGAAAAATTAATCATCATTAATAAATTATGGTCCTATTCATGGACATATTTATTCAAACAATAAGTATATTATATACATTATTCAACAAAAAGATATTATAATTTAATACATACCATAAAATCCTAAAATATTGGAATCATATGATATATAAATATATAAAATAATGTAAATGATCAAGTATAACCTAATAGTTTATTGAAAAAATGCCTGTGGATAAAATGATATAATTGATTATTTTTTCCACATTTTCAATAAATAATATTCAAATAATAGGATGATTTCAACACCATAATCAACTGCATCATATAATTTTTATTTATATTATAATTTTATTTAATAAATGAAGCAAATTTGACCACGGTTGAAATATCCTATCTTTTTTGATGTTTTTATAAATTTGACTTTTTCATTTTATACATGGTTGATGAGTCGTGTCAAATAAAATAGTCGTTGATTAAATAAATGGCCTAATTTTTTAGAATGTATAATTTTTGGAATTAATAGAGTTTTTGAATAAATACATTAATTTTTCCTTCAACTCTTGGTTTTATGAGAAGCATTGAAGGTGTTTCTCATCGTTTAAAAGAATTTTGGTCTAAAAAATAAACGGTGTAACATTTTCAAGTCATTAAAAATTATTGAACATCATGTAATTGTTTGTAGTATTTAATAAAATAATTTTGAGGCCTTGTGATTTTTATAAAATTACACTGAAAATTTACATAATGATTTACCACATTTCACAACGAGTAAATTCCTAACATGCAGTTTTAAACATGATATATAGTTAAAATTCTTTCTATTTTACTACATCTCTTCTCCTCGTGAACATTGGTCATTCTCCATGTGATTTTTTGGTGACAACCACTCTTTTAGACATTCATTTTGTGTCTTAAATCCCCATTATATTTCATTGGATAAGTTTATTCTTTCTTCCCCTTGGATCTCCAAAATTTGTGGTTAAATGCATTTGTTGATTGCATTTTTGATTTCGATATAGATGAGTTTTGATATAGGAAACTCTATTGAATCATCATTAACTTCGTCCTCATTGGTTTTGTCCATCAAGAGAACTTTTTGATTTTCGGTTAAATGTAGTGGGTCTATATATTAACCGTAGGATTTGATAATTTCCGTGTCAATGAAATTTTATGATTTTTCCAATGAAATGTTTTCGATATTGGAATAATTAATTAAATGTTTTATTATGTGAATTCCAAAAAATTTAATTATGTTTTTTTATGTATTATAGAATTTAATTGTGCGATAAAATCTTTGTTTATAATTTAATTAGCTATTGGATTATAGTATGTTTATAATGAAAAGTGACCATGGTTGTTTTCTTATTGTAAAGTCCATAAAATGTGTCTTATTTACTATGGATATACCAATTAATATATATTTAATTAAATTTAAATTATAATATAAATGAATAATGGTAATTACCATATTAATCCATTGTGAATTGTGATGTGATATTGTAGTACCCATGATATTTTACATCGATTTTTTGATTCATAAGTGCTTATATATCATGATCATCCATAGTCTTTTTACAATTATTTGCAGTAATACGGATATTGTGTATGACCAGAGTATTCCCATGCAGCAATTCTTATAGATAATGTTCTATAACGAGTAACATATTTTAATTATTATAGGTACTTGACCCAAAAAATCTAACAATTATTTTAGGTATTTGACATGGAGATGTTGTAATTCATATAGGGATTTGACCAGGATTGCTGTTAATATACCATGATATACGGTTGAGGATAGAATCATCATCTGAAATACATAGAGATATTTCATCTTGGCATCGAATAAAGTTATTTTATCTTGGTCATATAGTTTTGGTTGGAATGATCGTATAACATACACATATATATTTCGGGATGGTTTCAAATTATGTTATTTTAACTTGGTAATATTGACATGATATTCATGGTCATAATACATGGTAATAAAAATTACATCATACAAATTAAATTGGTTGTTGTTGTATTTTTTTAATTTTTTATTTTATTAATACACTTATTTATCACTTTATTACATACACTTATTATCAGACTGGTTTTACGTAGACACATTTGTCATAACCAACTATTTCATACTCATACCGAATTTGTACTGAAATTTTTCACTAGAGATTATTTAGTGTATTCTTGTTTGGACAAGGGGAAATGACCTTTTTAAATTTTTCTTTGATTCTATTTTGATGGAGTTTGGATATGGGTTCAATGTGGGGTTTAGTACCTACAACATTGACACTTCTATTTGAGTCTTCAGTTTTATTTATTTTTCCATCATGATATTTAGTTTCATTGAATTATATATTTTAATTAATAATTATTAATTTATTGGATTATTCATTATATATTTTTTATTCCATAATGTCTTTACTAGGATTATTTATTTTAATTTATGAATTGTGTCTACAATTATGACACAGCATTCAACAGAGTATAGTCCACCCACTATACTGTATAGACCCTCTATTTTAGTCTGAAGCACTCTTCATACAGGGAGGCATGCATGTGGTTGTATAACCCACCCTTTCCTCCCACGTGTGAGAGTTCAGTTTGTTGGACATCAGAAAGTGGTATCATATGAGAAGGTCTTATTTTATTTTACCATAATTTTAGGGATTTTTTGAAAAGATACATGTATGTGTCGATAAATTATAATGGGCTTGTGCATAAGAGTATCCAACCCATTTATGGGGGTAAAATTAGAGTTCCAATATATCAGTTTTCTGTTTATGATTAGTTCTAATAACCATTTGCGGTTATTCACCTCTTGTGATTCACATGTTGGTGAGGATATTTATTATGAACATAATATTACATGATATTATACTCATGGTCTTGTATAGATTGAGATAAGAAATCATGAAAATTAACAAGAACATAGAGATACCAAGAGTTAATGTTTCGTTGTTATTGTATCATTTTGGGTAGATCATGTTACTCACTAGTTCTTTAAGGTACATTTTTTATATAGTGAAAATAAATCCAAATTGTCTTTGATTTTATAATAAGGAGAGTGGATATTAGTATTTTCTTAATGTTGTTGAACATGAAAATCCCATAATTTTGAAGGATAATATGGATGTTATACTATCATATAACTTTTTAAGGACCATGTGTTTCTTGAAAGGGGGATGTTTTCATCGTTCATTTTAAGTATTATACTAAAAGAGTGTTTTAGCTTCACAATTAATCAATATATACTATAGAACGGGGAGTCCATGTAGATGAGTTATAGATTTATTCAGTCAAGAGAATCATTAAAAATATATAAACACCCACAAATTAGAGGTCGATGCTTCTGTTGTATATTCTTCATATTTCAATAACGAATTATTACGATATTATAGAGGAAGTCAGTTAGAAGTATGATTCTTATTTTAGGAATTTTAGATGATGTTCATAATATGTTTATAGCTTGAGACATTGAAGGATTAATTTTTTGTTTTATTTCATGCATCTAATGCATGAGTTCTTGTAAGTGATAGAATATGCTCACGTTTTATTTACCTACAACAATATGGATCACCTTTTAAAACTGATGATATCTCCATATTGAGATGGTACAAGTATGGACTTAGTTAGAATATACGTTAGAAGGTATAAATTTTACTCATATACAGCTTTGAATCATTATGAATGTTGAAATCATCACATAATAGAATCTGAGAGAGGCCCTAAGCAGTGGTCAAGCTATTTCTTCATGGTGATAGTCAGATCTTATTTGAGTATTACTAATTTATATTATTAATACATCCACCAATGAAATTTTGGGAAATGTATTAAGAACAAAAAACTACATTCTCAATGATGTGTTCTAATCCATTGTTATCGGTGTTGAAGTTCTTGTCACAAGCACTAACTGTGTCCTAAAATGATAATCGAGTGTCGTATCTTTATAATAATGAAACATATTCAAGAATTCTCTTCTATATCCCCACATCAGACAAGTTGAATATGATCCCGACATGCACCAGTGATTGGAAGGGGCTAAAAACCCCTCACTAGGTATGTGGGTGGAGTTCCATAATCCATTTCTAATAAGGTTGGGGATGTGGTACCACAGTTCTTGAGAATCATACCATGTAATGTATATAGAATATGGTTGTCAGAATGGATCCAATGGTTGAGAGACAAGTTAGTTTCACTTTATACAGACTACTTTGGCTAACATGGATTCTTGAACATATATCGTTAGAGGTACGATTCTTGAATTTTATTAAATAGTTTTTTTGTATGATACATGATAATCACATACATCTATATCTCCATGCATTCAAATTGTTTGATCTTGAATGTCAAAATATTAGGCGATGTATTAAGAATTCAGACATAATCATGAGTGAGGTCAGATAATATCAAACATTTTATGTAATTCTCTCCAAATATTAGTGGTAACTATTTAATTTGGAAACCATTTATTCTTGATATAATATGATTCCCAATAATTATTGGTATGCATAGGTTAGTTCTATATCTAGCGCATATCGACTATCATAAGAGGTGTGCTACATTCCTATCTATATAAGAAAGAATTAAATCTCACAAGGATGATTAGTTCATTAGGTTGGTCGTGTAGTACCAAATTAGTGTAGATTATATTGTCTCATGGACCAATCATTTAATATTATCTAGCTAATTGTGGAATGAATCATCTTCGTTATCCATCATTAGTAGACCATTTTCAGTATTTTCCCCCTATGTGTTCAATGGATTACCACCTGAGCGAGAGGTCGATTTCAGGATTGAGTTGGCCCTCTAGAAAAATACACTAAATATTTTTCATTAAAAGATGGAACTATAACAGTCTTCTGAGTAGAACATTGAGTTGGAAGATCTAGAATATAATGGTTTAATATGAAGAAGTACATATCCATTGGGTTCTCCTATTTCTATTTCTAAATGGCTGATGGAGCATTGCTCTTATATGTGTATTATCAGATGTTGAACCTATTGATGGTTAAGAACCAATTTCCTAACAAATAAATTGATGATATTTTAAGTATATTTCGAGTTTGTAATATATTCTATAAGAGTTTTTTGAGATCATGAGATTATCAATTTAGGGAGAGACTATCATGAATACCACTCACTAGTCTTGGTATTGTATATATTTTAAATGAATCCCTTTTAATTTTCATTGGGTTGAATATTCCACTATTGGTATTCATAGACACAATAAAGAAGATTTTGATACATTTTTGTATTATATTGTTATTTTCTGAGAGATATTATTTTATGCTCATTTAGAAATTTTTTTGGAAAACATCTTGACATCACATCGAGTACATTGAGAGATAATCAGATTTATGTGAATATAATAAAATGTGGTTTCTATATAAATAATGTTTAATATATAGGATATGTCATATCATAGGAATGATATTTATTAGACCAAGACATATATGTATTTGTGGTATCTTTCTAAAATCCCATGATCATATTCTAAATTCATAATTTTTTTATTTACTAGGTTATTTAGGAAATTTTATTCATGATTTGACACATTTATTGAACCAATTTATGTGCTAACGAATAAAGGTGTTAATTTTTTCATTTTAATTATTATAAAATATATTTTTAAGATATAAAATATATCTACCCACTTTTTTATTACATTACATTAAATGATGTTTTACAAACAAATGAACTTATAAAGGTCAATGGTTTGAAAATAAGGTATTTAACAAATAAAAATATTAAACATTCTAATATTCTACTTGTATGTTTTCATCATGGACCATCCTATATAAATTAATGGATTATCATAACTTAGGGACCTACATCGTGGTGATGGGTTAATTGAAGGCCATGTAAGGGAAAACAAGTTAAACAATTTACATGTGAATGTGAGAAATATCAATAAGAAGATGAGGAATATCATGTAGGTATGATAAATAGGAATAGAGTAATAATAATAATTTATTTAATAACAACATATAAATGGGGGGTAAAATATTTCATTTTGACAATCATAAGAATATCACCATGGTTCATCCCCAAGGTGCCATACTATTTAGCAAGGTTATTCACCACTGTATCGTAAAACTTGTCATATCTAGAGATTAATTTCATTAGCCAATGAATTTGAGGGCTATTTGGTAAATATAATAATATGTATTTATTTTCATGTGATCTACATAGATCATAATCAATCATTTCATAAATAATCCATTTAAAATAAAATAAATGATTTTAATATCAAAATCATAGTTTTTTAAAAAGTGCATAAAAACATGATCATTATGTCATTAATAACCCACAAACCTGGATTGAGGTTTTTATAAATAAAAATTTGTCTGGGTATTTACATAATTAAAAAAAAGTATACCATGAGAAAAAATAGGGAGATTTTGAGATGAAAATTATGAAACATAACGTGTATGAAAACATAGTTTGATAAAACATTTAAATTATAGATGACAGAGGAAACCCATTAATAAAAGTCTCATAATAATTTGAAGGGTATGAATATAACTAAAAAAACATGTTATAGAAATGTGAACGAGATACAACCTAAAAGAGAACTTGGATAGAGAAGAGATGTTGTGAATTGCCAAATCTTGATTAGTAACATCTATAACGCATTGATCGGGACCTTGGATGATTAAGGGAACCTGGAGAGGACTTATTTGGAGGTATTAATATCATAAAATCGTGGTTATTATTGTAAGAATGATGTAAAATGAAGAAATGTGTGTGAGTGTCTATATAGTAATAGTGAGGGAGTTTTTTTATTGATTTCCAAGGACATCTCATTAGTGGTTTTTGAAAACCAAGGGAATGCCTATGGTATTTTAAAATTGTATTAGACACCTGGGAAACCTGTAGAGTAAATTTGACACATAATAATCTTCACATATTTTCTATTAATTATTGCATCATTATTACATAACTATGATTTCATTTAACTTACCAAAAATCTAAAATAATGTTTTTACTGATCCCAAAAAACTATAGTAGTTTTTAAAATTCTCATTAATTCACTAAAACCAAATATCAACAATCTTAATTAAAAAATGAACTTTATTTTATCATAATTAGTCCTTAAATATGATTAATTTCTCTTTTAACATTAAACATATTCATTTATTAAAAATAATGGACATATAAATCATAGTAACATGCATAGAAAAAGTTTCGACAATTGAAAGAAATAAAATAATTTTATCATTTATAATTAAAAAAGGATTGTTATTATAAAACTATTTACTTATAATTTTTTTTAATAAATAATTATTTTAATATCATAAAAAAGGTAAAATTATCAATAGAAAAATAAATTTATCAAATTCCATAAAAAATTTTAAGAAAATATTTTATTAAAACAAAAATTATGAAGTAACAATTTTATTTAAAAAAGATGATTAAATTTTAATAAACTATGTCCTTCAAACATAAACAATTAAATTACCCATATTCGACCTAAGGGTAAGGTGTGCGATGGTGATGGACTCTTGGAAGACTTGCATAACGTTGCCAGATTTGTAACATCCACTAACAAGAGATTCTCTCATGGGTGATTTTATTCAACTTCAACATGTTGAAGCTCATATTATATTTAGTCCATATCGAATACTAGTGACTCTACCTCCTTATAAATCTCCAAAAAAAGGTTTCATTCAGCTTGAGTCTACGTGATGAGGCCATCATCCTTTCATTCAACAATTATTATACATTTTAATTTTTATTTATAAACAATAATTATAACGATTTTTATTGTTTACAATAGTCTTATTAACCAATGGTCATATTAACCAAGAGAAATTATACATTATAGTTTATATTTTCCTCTAAAACACATTAATATGGTGGGTTGTATTGTTTTATAAAACCTTGTATCTACGATCCATTTTCTCCACCAGTTTCTCCTCATAATAGAGGTCTGGTTCATGTTTTACCACCATTACATTTAGTAAATGTGAAGGGTCTTGTATGTACTAAATTAAGAGGGACATGTGGAATATATCATGAACACGATATAGATTTAGAAGATGTACAAGTAGATCAGCCATTTCTCCACTATGATCATGGATTTCAATGGGGCCAACATACACGGGGAATATCTTACCATTCATTCAGAACTGCATGAAAGTCTTCCTTTGAGAAATATAATGGAAAAACCCAGCACTAATTAATATATGTGATACATATTCTGTACAAAATTTTAGTACACCTTCTTGATCAATATTGAACTTGGTAAATACCCCATCCATCACAAACTCAAAATACTTCTATAAATATGGATATTATATTTTGATATATTTTGATCTTGTCTAGTAATGACAGTTGAGAAATATCCAGGGATAGGGTTGATGACATTGCATCTAATAAAATTATAATATCCAATTTCACTAGGTCTTTGATCAATGGATATCCTGGAGTCATCCTCATTTTTATAGTAATATGGTATTTCTTATGTAATGCATAACCAACTTTGTTTTCTCATCTAGTTTAATAAAGAGTTGAACAATCATTTTATGTACAAAGTAACAACATTATGCTCTTTCTCATGTTCAATTCCATTTTTTTTGAAAATATTCATAAAACATTAATGGATTGTGTATATATCACAATTATCCCCCTTAATAATGTGCCTCCTTAAAATTAAAGAAAAACAACTACAACCATATCTAGATAATAAATATGATAATAATGATCCTGAGGCTTTAATTGCCGAGATGCATAAGAAATTACCATGTAAAATTACATGATGATTCCCCCAAACCCTTTTAGAGATGCATAACTGAAAATAAGGAATCATTATATGATTAAGGGTGGAGTTTACATTGGTGCAGTAACTAATCACTTCTTTATATTTTCTAAACATTCATCATGCTCCTTTGTCTTGATGAAATTGATCCCAGTTCGAGTTATCATGTTTTGTGGATTAAAATATCTTGTAATGTGTTTCAAAAACAACTTATAATATCCATGAAATTCCTAGAAAATACATATCTCAGTAAAAATTATTGGATGAGGCCACTCCCCGACAACCATTTTCATTGTAGGGTTAACTGAGATTCATTCACCGGTTACAATATTCCCCATGAATGAAACATGTTCTAACCAAAACCCACATTTTCTAAACTTTCCAAATAACATATCCTTCATCATAGTTTTTTAATAAACCCTTATACATTCTTTATGATCCTGCTAAATTTTGGAATATATCATATTATCATCCAAAAAACTACCGAAAATTTATTAAATTAGTCTTTTATTACTCTTTTTATAAAATGAATTAAAATAAAAGGTGCAATACTAAATTTGAAGGGAATAACAACCAAATCATAATTCCAGTATCATTACTGGAAATTTATCTTTGGAATATATTCATTCTCTACCTCATTTGATGCTATCAAGATAAAATATCAATCATGGAGAAGCAATGAGCACCAGGTTGTTGGTCAAAAAAGTCATTAATTTTTGAAAGAGGGTACTTGTTATTTAATGTGATCCCATTCAGTTCTCTATAATCAAAGAATAAGAAAAATGATATATCCCACTTTTTCCCAGGGATAATAGAAGCTCCCAAGGGAGACACACATGTCTAGCTAAACCCTTTTTGAAAATGATCTTAGAGTTTCTTCTTTAATTACTCTTGATCCACATTATCTATTCTATATGGGGTTTTCAAAATCTTCTTAGAACCATGAATTAGTTCAATGAATAACTCTTCATATCTTTATTGGGAGTTCTAGGAAACTCCTAATGATATATATCAATTTATTGCCAAATTATGGGGACATTATCTATCTTTATAATCTCATTTCATTCTTCTATGTCACCACTAAACTCCATAAATAAGGCTATAGGAGGTTCATCATGAAATTGAACAAGTTGAGATATCTCTATATAAAATATAATAATAGGTTTTATAATCATGACTTCTATGATTTTATTTCTTCTACATTTGATCATATCATTATATGTAGATAGCTAATATATCCTTATTATAATGTTGAATTCCATCATGGGAATGAATACAATATTTTTGATAAGATTATACTCAGTAAAATAAATACTAGAGATTCTAAACTATATTTTTTCTTGGATTATCCCTCAAAATGTCTTGACTAATTAATCAACATTTATATGGTTAGGAATTGATATTACATTCTTTGAAAACAAGTTGCAAATAATGGATTTCGTAGAACCAAAATCAAAAAATGTACTTGTTATCTTTGAGAGAAAAACAAGAATATTTTTCACAACCTTATTTAGAGCTTGAACTTCACCCATTGTGATAGAAAATTTAAGACATTGCTCCCTTGAACTATGTTAAGGATGATGGTGATTACCCTATAATACCCTCATATTTATAGAATTTTTGGAAAAGTTCCAATTCACTACACATAGGATGCATTAGACATCATGTTTGGCATACACTATATTCCATTTGTATTTAGTGTTGGTATGTTGATGATTCACATCTCTACAATAATTCCATGTTATATGGCTATTTTTTCCCCACATTTATCACTTATAACTCTAAATAAAGAAGTTTTATGAATGCTTCTTCCCACATTTATTACTTATGGGATGTGTTATATTCTATAAACATCTTCCCAGATCAATTCTACTCCCAATGAATGTATCCATCGATCACTTATTTTCATTGGATATATGGGACCATTATGCCTCACTGAACTCATGTTCCACTTTTATAGAACTTCATATGTTCATCTAATTGATTTTATAGTCTTAGTTGTCTATATCATTCTACAGATGAGGTCTTACATTACCATATATTCTAAAAAACATACCATTATGATCCCTAAAAAGGTAGATGTGTAACATGAATGACATTTAAAATTCACTAAATAGAATACAACAGATTCATTCTCCAACTACATCATGTTGAGAAATTCCACATCCATTATCATTTTCATTGAATGAGGAAAACCATAATTGAAGAAGATCCAAATGAACTCCTCTCACTCCAGAGATTCAAACTACTATCGTGTCCTCATGTTATTATTTATTTACCACCACTGATCAGTTTCTCCCTCTATGAGATAAATAACCGGGGTGACATTTTCCTATTTAGAACTATGATGTAGAGAGAAGATATTATCTAAATAGAATATCAACATTTCCATAATAAATTTTTCGGTAGATTCACTGAACAATGGTGTATTCGGAGGGATAATGGACTCAATGGAATATTGTACCATTCATGGTGAAATCATTATCTCCTGATGATTCAGGATTTTACCTAAACTTGATTAATTTCATTTATTATTCTCTTGAATGTTTCTGTTCCAGCTACTATTGGAGGACCGTCAATGTAAGGTTCGTTGTGGGTACTATTTTACTATTTCCTCCTATTTATTGACATTTTCTAAAAGAATAAAACATTTGTGATAAACATTTTTCATTTAATTCTTTTATAACTATAATAAATTATTAATTATTAGAATATCATGCTTAAAAACATTATTCATTATCAGCAATTAAATTTTCTATAAATCAATTATAATTGTCAATAAAAATCACGTGATTAACCAATAATATCCACTGGGAGTGGACAACCATGAGGGTAATAATTCCCATTGTTGTGCACTATTTCCCCTTCGATCCTTAATCAATGCTGTGTTTTAGACTTTTACACCTATATAGATCATTACAAGATCTAGATCTAGTTTTTTATATACATACATCGATTAATATGTTCAAAAATCATTTAATTAAAATTAACCAAATTACGATGATGTTTAAAAATATTTATAATTTTCAATTGGGTTATTCCTAAAGTATTATTATATTAATTTCGACAAATTATTAAAATTTAATTTGGTACGAAATATTACTTCCCAAATTTTTATTTTAAAACATTACATGACATTTTTAAAAAATATAATCTTTTAAAGTTTACTGTCTTGGAAATATTGTACATAAAACATGAAAAAAATCAGCATTCTTAAATTTTACATGAATGTTTTGTTCATGTTTTAACATTTATTTTATCTCATAACCGGGGGGTATACATCAATAGTAAGGGAAAGACTAATGCCTAATTAGGGAAAACGAGTGAAATAGTTTACATGTGAACTTGAAAAATATCAATAAAACATGAGGAAAATTTTAAATGTAGTATTAAGAGGCATATCAAAATAATAATATCTTTCATAATAAATATAAAATGTGGCTACAAAATTAAATTTATTTATTCATTTGAATATTATAAATGTCTATTCCAAATATGTAATAAAATTTACCAAGGTTACTCACAAAGGTATCTTAAGAAATATCACCTATTGAGATTATTTTTGTTTAAAAAATTCATTTGAGTGAAATTAGAGAAAAAATAATATGTATTTATTTTCATGTGATTTTCAGAGGTAATAATAAAAAATTTCTTAATTAAATCATTTAGAATAAAATATATGTGTTTCATATCAAAATCACTTCATTTTAAAAAGTGTATAAAAACATTATCATTATGTCATTTAAAACCCATGGAAAGGGAATTAAAGATTTCTGTATGTAAATTAAAAATTAAATTAATAATATTTTTTATTTATAAATATACCTATAAATGAAAGAGGATAGGGTATTAATGTAATAAAAATAAAACAATTTCTTGAAAAAATTGATATAGATTATGAGAAACAAATTATGAAGCATAATGAGTATAAAATATAGTTTTATTAAATATTAAAAGGAGAGGGGTCGGGGGTCACCCATTCATTAAAAAAAATATAGTATATTTTCATAATATAATATAAATAATAACATTTTATGGAAAAGATTTAGATTACCACATTAAATAATTGTTGAATGGAAAAGAGTAGTTGGGAATTCCCTTATCTTGATGAGTAACTTCTAAAATTCAATAATAAGGACTATGCGAGATTAATAGAACATTTGGATGAATCCGTGTTAGGTAATAATATCTTAAATTTATTGAAAATTATTTTTTATTAATAGAACTAATATAATGTGTGGGGATTTATATTAAAATAGATGTAGTTTTTTATAAATATCAAATGGAACTTCATTATTGGTATTGGAAAAACAATGTGCTTTCCAATGGTACATTAATATAGTATTGGACTCATGGGTAACCTGTTGAGTTATTTTAACACATAATAATCGAATATAATTTTTAATTAATAATTAAATCATTTTTATATAGTTATGACGTCATTATAATTACTGAAAATATAAAACAATATTTTTACTATTCGCGAAAAACTAAGGTATTAATAAAATTCACATAAATTCCCTATAATGTACATTTGACCTTGTAAATTCAAAATTGAAAATTAATTAAGAATAATATATCTCTAAAAATTATAAAATATTCTTTTAACTGTATAAATAATCATTTATTAAAAATTGGGATAGGAAATTCATATTGACAACAATAATAAAATTTTCTACACATAATAAATTTAAATGTCTATTATTATTTTTAATAAAAAAATATTGTGTTCTTATAACACTATGGAATTATAATAGTAATAATTAATAAATAATTATTTTAATATATTAATAAAAGTACAATTTTTACCAGGAATTTAAATTTATCAGATTCCATCACAATTTTTAAGTAAAAGAGTTCACAAAACAGAATTGATAAAATAACAATTATATTTGATCATCGGGATTAGATTTTATGAAAATAGGGCCTTGAAACATAACCCCTTAAATTAGTGAAATATTACCTAACTATAATGAGTACAATGGTTATGGAATCCTGTTGACTCGTATAACATCTCCCGAGTAGTAATCTCCACTAACAATAACTTCTCTTGTTTGTTATTCTATATAATCCTACCATGTTGATGCTCGACTAGGTATTGGTCTAGAGAAAATACTAGTGATGCTACCACATTTACATTGTTGTAAAAAAATTGTCTTCGTATGACCTGAGTATATTTTATAGGACTATCAACTCTTCTTTATACATTAATTGTCCATTAACATTTCTATTTATTAACAACAATTATAACAGTTATTATTATTTCCAATGATAATATTAACCAGTGGTCATATAATATTAAGAAATCAATGGGAACATTTAATTTATACATATATATCATTATTTATTATGAAATATTATTTGATACTATTTTAGGATGAAAAATATTATTCAAATGTCTGGGTCATTACATAAAAGGTAAATTTCCCACAAAACATATAGTCACATTAATAATTCCAGAAAAAACATTTTCCACATACATTAAAATATCCAAATTTTTAATCAGAGAGATTCTAATACAGGTGGATCGCATGGATCCTTGTATATTATGATAGTTGAGGCCACATGAGAGAAATTACCCTGCTCATGATCTGGAGTTCGCATCAGTGGTACATGACATGAGAATTTTGAGACACTATCTCGTATTTGGGTTGTTTTTTATATATATAGATCATCAGAGACTCGAGTACATATTTTTTTCCTGAGTCTTTAACCTTTAGAAGAGGAGGTGTGGTAATCATCATTAGTATTTCGACATTAAATTGACTTATAAACCAATAAGTGGTAATGTTGTTGTTGACAATTTGAGTTGAAATACACATATTGAGGCATTATGGGAGTCCTGCGATGATCAGAGGATAATAAATCTCTTTACATACATACATGTAGATATTGATGAATCTAAAAGGTGAGTATCTATGACTTCGATATATGTTCTAAACATGTTTTTGAAAATGATTAATATGGTGTGTTTTCTAACACAAAGCGATATTTTATGATGGGAAATGCCAACGACCCTAGACCTAAGTGATAAGGGCTCCTGGTTGGAATCCAAGAGACCCAGGTTCAAAACCGGGTGGAGGTGAATTTCAGAGTACTATATCAGTACTGTAGTAGGAACTAATCAGTACTGTATCAGCCATAACTATTCATCTAATTTGGGCCTTCGGGACACATATTTGGGCCTACGGGTCTCTAGGGCCTTCGGGTCATCAAAAGTCTACGAACCTTAGGGCCTTCTGGCCACAAATACCATGGAGTAGCGCAGTTCACACAGAGCAGGCCCTAGAAGAGTATCAGACCAACAAGACATGCAGTCACCAGATGTAGAGCTACCAGGTTGGAAGAATAAGGGGGTATGTAAACCGCCATCAGGACTATACACTGTGAAACATTGTACGGGGAAATGCTAGCCGATCAGCAATTCAAAGGGGGTTGGTAGGTGATCATTGAAGCAGAATCTAAGGGAGGGGAAATTCCTTTGGGTTGGTTCTACGTGTCCTGTATTAGGCATAGTATGCCTATGGGACTTCGGGTCATGTATTGCGAGTCGTGTTTGGCCTTATTCCTTGGCCCTACGGGTCGGGTATGGGTTCCCCTTCATCCCATAAAAGAATGATTAACTACAGAAAAATAATAAAAGGAGGCCTTCAGGCCATTCAGGCTATAAGCGGAAAATTATATGGTTGGGAGACTCTGTCAGGATGGACATTTGGTAATGGTTATTGTATTAATTTTTTGGATGATTTTTGGTTTTTAGGGGCTTCTATGAGGAGATGATGTGGGTGTTTCAGGATTCTAGTTGGGTGATTAATAATTTTCCTAACATATATATATTGTGTTATCTATAGATAGTACTGGTGGTTAGGAACAAAGAATAAGGTGGAGAGCATCATGGATAGAGGTGTCACATTTCTTTAGGTGAGAGAAAATATTCATATTGTTGTTGGGGGTTGTTATCATTTACCCATCTAAAAGTGTAAATTGGATGATTTCATGGTTGATTTTTTCATTAAAATACCCATAGAGACTCATAATAATGATTTTGAATGGATTATTGTGGATCAACTGACTATGGTGGTAGACATCCGATCTATTTGGGAAACCTGCACAATTGAATATGAGGTAAATATTTTCATATGGGATTTTTCCAGGTTTATGGTGTTCAAAGGAGTATCATTTCAAAAATAGTTCCATCTTTAACATTTAATTTCTATCATGTTATTTAAAAATAATACCACTTTTTAAGGAAGATCCTATTATCCCCAAACTGATGTTCAATCTGAGAGTACAATTCATGTTTCAGATGATATATTAAAAGCCATCATTTTTTTTATTTGGTGGTTTATGGGAGAAAATTGTGGAACTCATGCAGTTATTTTATAATAATATCATCTTGAAATTGATTCAAATGGAAATATTATAGCATTTGTATGGATAGCCATGTTGTTCACCTTTTTTTTTATGGACGTTGGCGAGGTAGCACTTTATTGGGATATTATCTTGTAAGTGATGTCTAAATAAGTTCATTTTACAAGACAAGGGTTAGTGACCATGTAGATAAGGTATAAATCATATTCTAACTATTAGGGATGATAAATATTTTAAGTTTGGTCTTTTTGTTTTCATTCAGGTATTTTCTATGTAAGAGAAACTTCATATCGTTATATAGGGAAAGATAGAACTCATTTTTATCAGTCCATTTGAATGTGGAAGGGGTTGGTCTATTGGTGAAGTATCCATACCATCATCAATTATACAGTCTGATGAACGACGTTCTCAAAATGTCACACCTACAAACATATAATCCCACACTATTACCATGTGGTAGACCTAAAATACATTGAATTTTGTCGTAATACATCCTTTATGGATCATTAGATATAGTTTTTGGATAGTAGAATTAAGTATCCTTTGGGTATTTCTCTACCATTTGATCATGTTCATTGGAAGCATGGGTGACTTCCAGAGAAGACACATGGGTGGGTGTTTTATATGAAAATAACGTGTCTCGACATCATTCTAATGACCTCACAATGACTCTTGGAGTATCACATGGACATGATGTTATAAGGGGCGGAGGTTTTATGATCCCTTATTTTTCAAGGTACTTCTCACTTTGAGTTTTCCATTTTATCCTAGGTGGATGAGTATTTTTTGGAAAAAAATATCCTTATTGGAGAAAATGATCAAAAGTTTTCAGATGTATTATTGTTTGAATTAATTGAGTCTGGGAATAATTTTGATATATTTTTCATGGGTTCTATATTAATTGAGATGATTTAAAGGTGTATTATATTGTTAAAAAGGAAAATGGTATATAAATAAACTACATAATATTTTAATGGCATGTAAATGCATTGTTTTCCATATAATTATTTATGGGATTTATTAAATAATTATGGTGTGATGTTTTGATAAATTAGTTCAATTTAAAACATAAACATGGCATGAAACCACATAACAATTCGTTTTAATGTGTAACAAGTTGTTTTTAACCATTCTATGATGTTGAAATTCAGTATATTTCATGACATAAAATCCCATATTAACCCTATATAATTCATGAGGAGATATTCGTGTGACATACTCCCTTAAAGATTTTATATTGTCACTGTCAATCCCAGGAATGTTCCTCGGGTTATGTTTCTTTTATCTTCCCTTGTGTTCTACATCATCTATGGTGAGATCCTTTGGTCGTTATCATTATTGGTCTGATGTGGATCATTTGTTTTCTAATAACCTCCTTTCAATAATCTCCACCTTCTTCCCAGCTAGATATTTCAATGGGAATAATTTTTGGATTGATGGTTAATGGTTTTGGGTCAAAATGTTTACCCAACTGTTTAATAATTATTATATTTATGTAAAATTATGATTGCGGCAATGTAATGTGTTCCCAAATTGAATATCTAAAAAATTGGACTATTCATTGAATTCAAATGATTGTAATTAAATCATCACATAGATTATGGATACACTTTCAGTGATAACTATCACGATAATAATTAATTTTTTTTTATTTTCATATAGTAAGTTTAGCATGACCCGTTACATAGGGTAATATAGAGCAATAGAATCCCGATAACATGGCATATTACGTTTTGATATTACTATTAATTATTTTGAAAAAAATATAGTGGAATATGAAAGTAAAATTGTAATTACAACAATTATGAATATCTAATTTCAATGTGATATGGAGATATCCAAGTTTATGATTGGGAATGTGTTCCACATAGTACTAATTATATATTGTTCCTAACCATTAAACGTAAAAACTTATGTGTTCAATGACTATTCTCATACATTAATTCATATAGAGATTTTACTACGCCTAGTCACATGGTGTAATTGTTATAAGTCATTAAAATAGATATATTTAAATGCTAATAGGTATTTGACTAAAAAAATTGAATAATTATTATGGAGAGTTAATCTATATTTTAGTGACAATACCATTTTAAAATGGTTTTGGTTGGCATGGTCATATGAACTTCTCAGATACATTTCATCATGGTGCTGAAGTAGGGTATTCTACCTTCGTAATAATGATATGGTTAGAATAGACATAAGACAAGCTCAGATATATACTAAAATTGTGCTGAAGAATGTTAATTTACCTTAGTTATATGGTTTTTCATAGAATGTTTATAAGCCATTCTAAGAGATATTATGTCATATAGATGAAATAATGGGTTGTTGAATTTTATAAATTTTCATATTAAGTAATACACATTATTATCGATGTATATCATATAATTCATATCAAACTATATTTATTTATATATGGTTCTTTAAAACTATCAACTTATATTAAATAAATATTTGGACCACCAATTGGTACCCTTTATTATACCATGGATGCTAGATTATATAATGGAAAAGTTCTATTCTATTTATTTCCTGCTTATTGAAGGGATGGAGTTTAGTCATGGGAAAGACGTGGTGTTTGGGACAATAAACATTGAGTCTTTTATTCAAGTCTTCTAGTTTTTTATTAAAAATTTATATCATGATATTTAACTGAATTCTAGCTCATCATTACATTATTACTTATTTACATACTTGATTATCAATTTATATTTCACCATTTTCTTTTACAATGTATTTACTATTATTATTTCAGTTTATTTTTGAATTGCTTCTATACATAAGAAACATCATACCATTGAGTGTAGTTTCCACACTATTCTATATACACCTCAATCATAGTCTCCATCCTCTTGAATATGAGGAGTTGAATTGGAGGTCTCATAACCATCCCATTACTTCTATATCGGGTATTCCTTAATTGATGAACATTACAATGGTAATATTTTTTATTAATAATGTTGATATCATTATTATGTTAAAATTAATCTATAGAATTCATAGTATAACTCTATGAGAAATTTCCACATATTCACCACAAACCGAAAAAAACCAATCTTGGTATTATGTGTCTGATTATAATGGGACACATGGCTTATATTGGTTTTTCAATTACCACAATATATAAAATATCATATTTTCAATTATTATTTATTATGAGGAATTGTTTTTCCATATTATGATTAAGATTATATTATAGACTTTTATTGTACATTATGTCATTATTTTAGTGATAAAATTGGGTTCCCAATAAAAATAATTTTGGACTCAGTATAATAATTTCATTAATACTTTTTTAATTTTGGAATGTCTATAATTCCTATATTAATAGAAATGATTAATCATTGTCCTAAAGTGAAGATTATATAAAATAATGCCTCATGAAATTTTTTTTAAGGAATTATATAGCCATTATAACCTTTATATATTTATGAATAATTGGTTTGGGGTCTCTGGATTGTTTTCGACAAGGTTCAAATATATTTATTCACATTATTTTCACATTTCATAAACATGTACAAAACATAAAAAAAATGTGTTGATATTGTTCTACATAATTCTTATTTGGATGGGAAAATAGTTTTCTAAATTTTTGGAGTGTACAATAATGATGGAGTTTCGAGAATAATATTGACTTACATAAATATAATGATGTAATAATTTTTATTGTTCAATATTTTCATAAGTTTTCTGGGTGTGGAATTTTTATGTGATACAATGTTACAACAAGAATTGATGAGGTCCCGAGATTTATGATGACAAAGTTAGATGACAAAAAATGATGAATTTAATAAAGGAATAGTTTTTGGAAGAAAAATATATTATCCTAAAAGAAGAAGATAATTATATTCATATGTAATGATTCATGAGATAGAAATGATCTAATTTTACATTGATAAATTTTTGTGTGAATAGCATTTCACCATTCGTGATGTTCCATGAGAAACTATTGTGAATCGATTATTTTCAAAAATTTATCATTTTTTAGAATATGTGCTTTTTTATTTATATCATTTTCAAAAGTACAATCTACATTCATTTAAATCATAGATACAAACATGGCCATGAATATGAGAAACTATGAGTTGTTTGAATATAATAATATCATAATTATTTGAAGAATTATTTTCAAATAAATTGTAATGTTACTTGAAAAGAGGATAGGGGATGGAATGTGATTGTGTGTAGTTGGTAAAATGTTAAAAATTTAAAATTTTATTTTAAATACTCCTGGTCCTTTTTAATATAAGAGGTATATTCTATAAGACTAATTCTATAGGGAATATACAGATGCCCCGATGGTAAATATCAGTATTTTTTTTAAAATGAGTAGTGTGAAAATCAATGAGAACAAATAAGTGAATCAACAATATTATAGTGAAGTCTTGAATTTCCTTGGTATAAAATTTCATGTCCATCGTAATATAATGTCTATAGGGAATATAAAAAAGGAATAATTCATCGGTTTTAGTGATCCAATATACAATATTATAATGGGAGTGACCATGTGGATATGTGTTCCCTAAAAAAAATATAAATCATAAATTTACTTATTAGTAATAGTAATAAATCACATTATAGTTTTATACATGTTTTAATATACCAATTCTTGTGGGAAAAGTGATCTGTATGGGTATTATTTGATTTATTCACTTATAATCAACTGGATCTTATAAGTGTATTTGATTTACAAATGCATTGAACAATTCGGATTATGGTTAATATTATACCATCCTTAATAAAAAACCATTACAAAATTTATCATAAGACTATCACATTAAACAAGTGAGGTCAAGATTGTTTAGATAATTTAGATATTCACGGTTACATGGGAATACATGAATGATTTAAACACATTGATCACCCCATTTGGGGAAGGATAAAAAATTTCTATTATTGGGTTAAAAAATAATTATGACCCAATATATGTCCGTATTTATATTAAAACATTTCAATGATGTGATTATTACATCTCATAAATAACCTTAAAAATGTAAATATAGGAGGATTTTCTCTTTTTAGGACTACATACCTCATGAAATTATTTTAAAACCCAAGTGAATTTTTCTCTATAATTATGCCACACTAGAATCCCTCCTATAATTATTACAGGTTATAATCACCATTACAATCCATTGAAATACAGATTAGAGAAAGGGGTGAAATATAACTCAAAAAAACTATAAAAACATGTTATAATGACCATATAACTTAAGTAGATGTATAATGAGAATATCAGTAATATTCGGATGAAAGTATAACTTATAATGAAAAAAATATCTAATAACTCCTTGCATATAACCTAGAATAATATAATCAAGGAATCAGAAGAGTGATTCAAAAAAATTATAAATAGGATTATAAAATTTTAATGAGAATACAGTTATAAATGTGTAAAATATTTCAACTATATCAAAAACATATGAATAAGTAAAATTACATTCATGATCCACACTGTTAGTACCCACAATTATGAGAAACTAACATTTAAACATGAATAATTATCTCATGAAATTAAAAAGTTAAAACCAATGAATTACATAGTGATATAAGACCCCACACATTGTCATTCATTCATATAAATTTTAATTGAAAAACTATCATATATCCTCATAAATAACCTGTGAAAACTAAATGGTGTTCATAATACCTACCAAATGAAAAAACATAAAATTATATTGAAAAAATATACTAATTGAATGAAAATAAGCTACATAAATTATTTATTAATGAATCAATTGGGTGATAATCGGTTTTATATTTATTAACATAATGAAACCATTTATAATTACATCGATTATTATAATATGTTAAACCACTAAAAAATTAATGGGTATCCAAAAAACATCATGTATCGTTATATTTAAAAAACAGTAAATCAGTATAGTGATGTAAATGTTATTTAAATAATATAGATCATGGATTTTAAGTTAGATCAATAATTTATGAAAATAAATCAATCGATCTAATCATGTTGAAAACATATCAACCAAATGAATAAATATTTTTTATTTAAAAATAGAATAAATTACCTGTAAAATTTGGATCATAAATAATGTATTATGTTAAATTATATTGGAAGTTATGTACCATTACTCTTAAAAAAGAAGAAATTAAATAATATATCCAAATAATTAATGTTGATGTAACTTTATATGTATGAACCTGATGAATAATAATTTATGAGAAAGGATGTGTATTTAGTTTAAAACTATTTTAGGATCATTTTGTAAAATATCACTATAAATAAGAAACTAACATGATATTATAAAAAATATTTTTTATATACAAATATATTGCACAAGAAAAAGATTTATAATTTCTGTTTGGACAACAAAATAGTTTGGAATGTAATTATCATATATATTTAAAAATATATAGAAATATAAGTTCACATGAAAATGATATTTGGATATTATATTAATATTTTTTGGAGAAATAATGTTATAAAAATGAAAAGGGTTTCAGGAAATTTTATTAAATATAATAATGTTATATAAATTGAAATAAAAAAATTAGGATGTACATATTTGGAAATTGAAGAAATCATCCAATTAATAATAACATGGGAAAATGGATCTTCCTATAATAAATGTAGACTTGATATTTTTTTTTATATTTAAGAAATTTTATTGTTAAATTATTAGTATTGGGGAAACAAAACATATAGGTAAAATATAAAAACCTAAGAATATAAAACGCAAATTAAGCAAGTGTTGATAAATATTAAAAATTCCACCAGTGGATGACCTCAATAAAAATTATTTTAAACTAGTTTTGGAAGAAAATCATTTACAATTTGATTATTATTTTTATCATTACCAATAAAATTTTTGTAATTATTTATATTAATGAAAAATTAATAAAATTTGAATGAAATAGATCTTAAACCTTTGTGGTTATAGTAAAATAGAATATATAGGATGAAATAACACCGTCTAAAATGAATCTTGGGGAACAATAAGAAATATGTCTCGATAAATAAAATATGTGATAATGAATCCCGTAATTTTTTTTAAACCTAATAGAATTCACACTATAATCCTTTATTAAAAAATATTCTAATCAGCTATTTATAAACAATGATCATATATATAACACTTTATAGGTAATATTCATAATTATTCACTAGATTAATATTGGCCTGATTTTTCTGATTTTGGAGGTGGGTGTGGGTATTCATTGTCATTTTGAACTAGTTTCATAATAGATACGTATTAATTTTTGTATTCACTAATATATTTAATATAATTATTTATTATATTTAAATATCCATTTTTGGGAAATTTATAGAATATTCCATGTTCCCTAATTTAAAATAAACTTTTTTGGTTGTTTCATGCATAATGATTTATTCATTAATTTATATGTAAAGTGATGATGTTTATTTTCTGTGAAAAAAAGGACATTATATATATATATATATAAAATAGCAGCAACTATTCTTTCATAATCATTAATGATATAATTTCACGGCATTGTTCAAATATTGGTTCAAACTGACCCTACCGTGAACAAACAATGATTATTATTTAATTCTTCATATTTAATAGTGATGTCATTACAATGACACACTTATGAAATTAGATAATTTTAACTTGTCTCATATAAAAAACAATATGATATTCAACTTAAGAAGTATTGGATATGGATATATTACCTAATTTGAGTTAATTATTTTCCACTTTTAACCATATTTATAAACAACATAATTAATTATAATTATTTTTTGATAATATGATTTTTAGATTCTCTAATTATTCATTTAATAATAATAATTATACCATAAAAGTAATATTCTTCCATTATAACCATTATATTGACCATCTATGTACTCTTATATTGAAAATAACGTTAACAAATAATCATCTCTTTGATGTTGTAGTCCACACATACACATGGTTGATGATTTGTTTTTCCATGGAAAATTAGAAATTAATAAAGTGTTTTATAATTTTATAATAGAAATAATGTTATTTATATTCTAATGAATTTTTAAATTCAACATTAGGATTATCCATGTAATTTGGATAAGGAAATAGAGACATGACATTTAAAGAAGACTTAGTCCACACGTAAACAAATGTCAGTTTCTCTATTTTAGGGCTATATATGAATGGTTGGTTAAAATTTATACCATCATTATAATTACAAAAAATAATAATAAGAACACTGATGTTATAATTTATACATACTGAAAGAAATAATTTGAGAGTGTAAATTCATAGAAATAATACGATAAGAGGAATTTGATGTTGGAAGTATTTATCACACTCATTTAGATATAAAATTTTTAATATGATAATCCTATGAAAATAATTTTTTTAGAATTATATGAAACCATTAAAATAGTTAGGAGTGGTAAGGATTTTTTTGGTCCTTGTTTATATTGAAAGAATACGCTCGCCCTTTAAGGGTAATGGATTAGAGGATATCCCATATTATGAAGTTAAAAAGAGTATTGTTTTTTTAAATACCGAAAATATGTCAATGAATATAAACTAGTCTCAGTTTAAATAGTTCATATTTTTTAAATAATTGGTATGAGAAGAGAAATAAATTAACCAAACCATATACACACACAAAATACATGTTTAATTTTTTTTTCATTTACCTCTTCGTTACTCATTTTTAAATCTTTTTATTTAAAATGGGTAACTACTATTAAACATAAATAAATTTAAATTTTGTGATAAAATTAATGTGTAAGATATTATTTCATTTTAACTCACTAATTGTGAAATTTAATAACATTTTTTATTTAATTTTTAAAACTGATAAAATTAATTATAAAGTACAAAATTTGTAACGTTTTAAGAACAACATTATGGGTAATATAAAAAAATAATGGATTCACAAATAACAATAAAAATTATCGAAATTATAAATTCACATATAAATTAAATAAATTTTATTATAAAATTTTCTTAAAAATGTAGTTTTTAATTATACAGGAAAAATAATTTCAAAATATAATTATTATTTTTGAAAGCTCTATTTTTCACTATCCTCATAATAATAAGTCATATTAGACATATCAAATAAATAATGATAAATAGATACTATGATTATATATTCAAAAATGATTAAATATTTAACAAATTCACATTAAAAATATTATGAATTTAGTTATTAACTAAACGTATGAAATATAATGAAAATGATTTTGTTTGAAGATAGATGTTTTAAAACATTAAGTATTCTAATCGTTATTTGTTATAAATTTATAGTATAAATTATCATAATATTTTTGTTCTTATATAATATTTTAAATCAGTTAAATTTATTATATTCTGGATTAAAGAATAATAATTCATTTAAATATTCATTGAAATAAAATTATACTATGTAATCTTAAAAATATATAGTTGAAAATAGTAATTTATATTATAAGATTTAATTCTACTACTCAAATTATATTACCCTATTTATTTGAACTTTATATATAACCGTATATACTATGTACATATTAATTATATGAATATTTATGTGTAGAACGTATATATATATGTGTATATTGTTTTAAAGTCATATTTTTAGGAATATTGTGGGTTTTAAACTAATCTCTCCACTACCAGGAATATCCTCGCAGTTATTAGGGATTCTCAATAGATTTTCAGACTATTATCTCTTCCTTTGTAACATTCTTTTTTTAGGGTGATATCAATGCTTATGATGATGAATTTTCTCACTTGAACGTGATGGATGCGACTACGAACTGACTTGTTGTGGATATCAAATCACTAAATGATGGTGATTTTTTATCTTTCATTCAATTCATTGATTTGGAAGAACGTGAATTTTATAGTAAATGGGAGATAATGAATTTAATTCTACTCCCTGAATCAATATTCGAACACATATACTTGGTTAGGCATTATATTGTTTCTAATATGATTTTTCATTAAAGAACTAAAACATGATAAATGAAGGACCAAGTCTCTTGCTTAATGACTCTTTAGGGACTGACAGATTCAATCTTTTTTCATTTCGGGATATGATTCTTTTATTTTATATTTTTTTTAAAGTACAAAATATGATATCATGGGGATTCAGATCGGTCTTGTTAAAGACTAGATTCATGTGCATATTGTAAAGAAAACATATCATCATAAATATACATGTATGTATCACTTATGTTCCACTATGGGATAAAATCATGAGAATCCCTTAGATTTTGTAAAATCATAGAATATTTATGATGTTATAATGGCTATTAGAGACCCCAAAAATATGGAATAGGAATGGTAAATTGCATGATTCATACACTATATCTTCATTATAGTTAATGTAGAATTAGGAAATAAATTATTCAAAATGTTTTATAATTAATTTTTTTTTCATTAGTATAAATGAAATTGGAATATGAAAATGGCACTAAATTAATTTTGGAGAACAAAAATATTGTGGTTGATAATAATGATTGTAGTAATTTTCTTTTTCTTTTAATAATTATTATATGTCCTTGAAGAAAATTGGTTCTCTATGATGAACTAGGGTTGATATGGAAATATTCTGTTGGAAATTGATTTAGAGAGAATTGTGGGGCATCCCATAACCCTTCATTATTGAACTATCATAACTTATTTTATATTTTTTTCATAGGGATGATAATATTCCCATATAATGTGGTATGTAATTCCATCTAGGTTGATGATTGTAAATATGTGAGGATTACTTATTGTAATAAATTCCAACAGCCCAGATATCCGAATAAGGGGATTTATGCTTGATGGTGTAATTTTCAATTAGGAGAATAATAGTTACCTTGTTAAAATAGAGGTAAATATAGACATTTTTGGTTAAAAATTTGGTTTTGATCATGATATGAAGGATGTATGTTTCATGGAAATTCCAAATGAATGATCATTGGTTGTATATATAGAATTGTTAAAATAGATCAACCTCTGGTTGATCACAAAACAATTAAATTTTCACTTCCAAAAAAATAAAATTTCATAGTGATAAATTATTCATTTATTATAGAAAATATTAGAAAAAAAATTATTTACCCTCATTAATCCAATAGAAATTTAGATACATTTTCATGATGATTTGATATATATTAGTTTTGATATAGCCATCATTTATCCTAGTCTACAGGGTTATTCCATACAAACATGCTATCCGAGTTTGAATGTGGAACATACAATGATATAGAATATATAATTAATGATATTGTGGGATATTAGGATACTAGTACAAAGGAAGGGACAATTAATCTAAATGGAGTGAAACTATTTCTCAATATATTGGTATACATTTTTATAGATTTTATAATATTTTATATTGACATCATAGTAGGTGGATATTATTTTAGGATGATTGAATTGATTATGGAACATGTAATTTTCGGTAACAAACATCAATTCAAGGAACTAATCTTAATGGTGACGAAAATTAACCATCATGCAAAGATGATCAATCTGAAACATTAAAGGATCTCATCTAATATATGAGAGAATGGCACCATTACTACTAAGATGGATCTCATGGATGGGTTGTAAGGCCCACAAAAAGGTTTTCGTTTAGTGTTTCTAATTTCTATTGGCATTGTTTGTAAATTAATATCATTTTTACCCTATCTCTTAATTAATGTTTTACAATCTCAAAAATAGTATCTTTTTTTATGATCATGGATTTGATCCATGGGTTTCCCCATTTCAAGTAATTTCATATATTAATTTTATTTTGAGTTATATTATATTATATTATATTTACAACTTGACAATATAATACCAATGTACACGTATTAGATATATGAGTAATGACTATATTTTAAATTAACATATTTTCAATGAATATATTTATAATGGAATAAATTAATTCTTATATATATTATTATAGAATAATAATTTCAATCAACTCTAACTTCAAATGACATAGTTCATATTTTCATATTAATGATTTTATATAATTTTTTCACTATAAATGGTATAATTCCTAATTTTATCTTTTTTTCTGGATTTTGGTGATCCTCATGTTTGAAGAGGATCCTGGGGATTTAACAACTATAATGATTTTATACTATTATTTTTATTGTCCACTAAATATTTAGAAACATTTAATTTTTTTATTATGACTATGAAAAGTAATAATTGGTGATGTTAAATACATGTTTTAGGTTCATTTTTTAGTGTTCCATTTTTTGAATCCATAATGTGTTGTTATTTTAATTCTTATTTATTTTTTATTATTTTATTTTAAATTTAAAATCCATTAAAAAATAGAATTTTTTTAAACATATCTTGTATAAAAAGGATATTATTCTAAATAATATTAATATAGTTTAAGCATATGTATTATAGAGAGGCCTCAATATATTATTTATAAAAAGATATCCTCCTAATAAAAATGGAAACTATATTAAATTCATAATAATTATATTTTACCTAATATTGAGATTCACTATTACTCCTTGGGGAAATAATATAAAATTATTATTTATTTTTTATAGTATTATATAATTGGATTCAAGAGGGTCATGATTTTTTTCCTTCTATTAGTAGAATATCATAGGATAACTTGATCTCTGTCTTCAATAATCGAAATAAATTTTATTCTGCTTAAAGGAAATTAATTCTTTTTTAACTATATTCTATGGTTGTATAAAAATAAATTCACTATTGTAATTCCCATTTGGTACTAAATTTTATATAAGAAACATACAAATATAATAAATTTTTAAAATAATATCATTAGGGTGGTGAAATAAAGAACCCAAAAACATTCTTAGCTATAACATTGTTCTTATAATCAAATAAAAATAATTATTTAATAACTATAGATTAGAGAGAGATTCTAAATTAAATACCATTATCCACTTTCATTGGTGTTTTAACAAAAAACATTGAATACCCACAATTAATGTAACCAAAACTGATCTACTATAATCATAAAGGGAATTCCTAATCTCCATGTGCTAGAGACTACAAATCAGGAATAAATCATTAACCAAAGGATGATTCTTCACCCAAAATGAAATATAACATAGTGAATATATTTTATGAGTAGAAAATTTATAATAAAACATAAGGAAACATATTATATATAAAAATAAAAATATTTGTAAGGATACCAATTGAAAGCTCAAAAAAACAATTCTGTAGGAGTATCAAAACAATTAAGAAAACATAAACCACCAACTGATTCTCCATGTGATATTTGGGATAATAAAAACCATATCTCCAGTCACTACATATAACTAGGTGACATAAATCTAGCAACATCACCTTGAGAACATTCTTTTCTCCATAATAAATAAAAAAATTAGTATAAACACACCCCATGAGGTGTGTTGGGTGTGAGATAAAGAAGCTCATAAGTATATAACCTAGGTGTTAAATATCATGTCCTAGTATAAATAATTCTAATATTTTCATTTTAAATAGAAAATCTAATTATTATATGTAATTTAATATTAATTCAATTTTTGAGTACAAATTTTCTTTTTCCCATAGTTCCAAAAAATTGATGGTGAAACAATTTCGAAGAAAAACACCCCAGTCATAAAATCTTGTAATTCAATGTCAAAATATATAAAATATAATTAAAAATGGTGATTTAGAAAAACAACACAATATATTAGGCTAGAATAATACTCATATTACATTAAATTTATAGTGTTATATCAATTGTTTAGGATGCTTGCTTATTTAAAATTAGAACAACCCTTGATTAAACCCCAAATATGTGATGAAATTTACCATAAAATAGACATATATGTGGCATATGACCACTACATGATTGAACACCCCACCCATGAAAACAAAATGGAGGTGAAAAAAAAGAACAAATCCCTCAACCTAAGTAAGGATTAATTAGTTATACATTTATCAAATTAAATTCAATGGGAATTAAAATTCCAAATCATATATTACATAATCAAAATCAATATTTTAAACTTATTTTGAAATCCATTTTACAGTTCATTGAAAACAAATTTTCATTTTAAAAAATAATTCATTACATCCTATTATATAAAACACAGTTGTGGGTACATACATTTCATGAAAATTTATTAATAAAAACAATTATTAAACAAAATCAAATACGGTTCATCTAAGGTAATCTAGTGATAGAACCACCTAGCTCAATCATGGTTCACACACTCGCTAAAAATGGATCTAGACACACCATAGAGAATGAAAAAAAAATTGGGCTTCCTATAATCGATTCCACTTTCTCGATAACAAATTGCATGAGATAACATTAAGAGGGGATTGTAGATCAAGATATACCATAAAAAATTCGTGCACTAAACCACAAGAAAATTATCATCCACCGTTATGAGATATCATTGTAGATTATTAATGGATAAAATAATTTTTTTATATGTCTAACATGTCTCATTAATACTACCCAATGCCAATTCCAAACCAAGAGTAACAAAGAAGAAAAAATATCTCCCATTCAAAAATTCAATCAACACAACCATGATTGATGTATAAAATTAATCAGACTCACATGAATTACTGAAGATCTCCAATAATTTCCTGGAATGGACATATGATTTGAGTAATATGACTGTATCATGAAAGAATAGTGAGTCACATTAGAGGAAAATAAAACCTAATGTACGAGGTTCATTTATAATAAATAATATATTAAGTATGTATATTCATAATATTTAAAATTCCAAAATAAAACATTTTTCCTCAAAACAATTATCACAATATAAAGATTTATGATGTCAAAATGTATTTTTTACATGTATTTATTTATGAACATATATTTTTTAGGGATTTTCCCATTAATATATTTATATCATAAATTTGATATTTTAGATGTAAATAAGCACTCTAAGAAATACGCTACCATGTTTCTGCTGAAACACCCACAACATTTCATATGCCCTTTCAATCAAAAAAATTAAACCTTTTCCCTTAAAAGATATTATACATTTTATCCAATATTCCCTAGTCTCACCACCATGTGTATTTTGTATTGGTAACATATTGATCAAAACATTTCATCATTTTATTTTCTATTTTTATGGTAAAACATACCAAAATCTATGTTACTAATTAATTTATATGAAATGGATTTGAAGGAAAGAATTACTGGAATAATTATTTTATTTATGATGCATTGTTAGTCTTTTAATGCATATGAATTTATTATATATTAAAACATATTAGTATTAATGATGTGCTTATTATAGGTTTTGGAACACAGTATATTCAATAAATTTTTAATAATATTGTATTTTTTCCACCCTACTTAGTTAATGGTACCATACATTCATACAATTCTTTTTGAGTAAATATAGGGATCATGAAATCTATTTTAATAAAAAAGGAAATATTTTACGAACAAATGTTTTTTTCATCGTCCATAATTTTGTAAACTACTATATTGTTAAAACAATACATTAAAATTTAATCAGTACAGAAAAGATACCCAAAATTTAAAATTCTCAACTATGTAGTTTAAAATTATGGATTGTTTCTTAAATTTTCTAATTGTATCTCCATATTAATTATCTATTGAATGTTTTATATAAAACATTCAAAGTGTAATATTCTACAAAATAAATAATTATTATTAAAAACTGGTGTTACTTCATGGATAGAATAATTTGAATTTTAATAATCATGATTTATCGTTTCATATTTTTGGACCTATTTGACCAGATGTAATTTTTCTATCATGTTAAATATTGAGAGCCTGTTTTTGTCAATATATAGAGATATATGTTTTTCAATAATTAAACTTTTCTCTTCCCCTCTATGTCTATAATTTAGTGATATAAAATTTATTATTATTATCTATGTCATTGAAGCATTTTTTCTACAATAATATTTCACTATTAATCATTTTCTCTAGTTCAATAAAGAGGTTATCATAAATCCACTTTATAGATATAAATATTATATAATATGATTACTATTTCTCTAATATATTTTAATGGAATCTGTTTTTATATCCAAAATATTTTATTATTTTGTGATTTATTGAATATCATTTTCATTTGTAATTTTTTTGGTACTGTGATCTAAACCATTATTCAACTTATAAGTATCAATTTATTTTTCTGTTGAAGTGTTGATTCCTCAAAATGCATCACTGTAGACTATAATCTTATCTAATTTTTAAATGGACATATTTGATCCCCATAAAATAACACGATGGTAAAGTAAATGATAGATTGTAAATTTTTTACCCTCACACACATAGTAGTAGATATCCATAAAAAATATGTCATTCTAGAGAGAATCACCAAACTCCAAGAGAGATAGGGATAAAAAAGTATACTAAGAGATTTTCAGGCCCTAAAAAAGTATACATCAATTTTTTCTATTGTCTTTGGATATATTTTCCATGTAGGAATCATACTTAAGATAGAGTGTAATTTTTTTTCAATAATGAATAGTGATAGAATTTTTTTATCAGATTTTAAATGTAAAAATTTTCACTGTAACTCTTGTTTCTAATTCTATTATGTTACAACTAAAAAAATTATATTTGAGGATGTTATTTATTTTTATAATTATCAATCTAATAATAAGTTTTTATTTTACAATCTTATTGATAACCTAATATACTATCTAATGTTAATATTTAGGGGGGTAATAATCCTTTTGACTTTAATAATCCATACATTGAAATCTAGATGAAGATAAATCTTAATTGGATGATCTTAGAGAATTTATGTCAATAATCTATGAAAAATATTTTAATGATGATAACCATGGAATCCCAAAAAGACATATTATTACTAATTTAAAAAATATTAGAATAATATTTTATATAAAATTATTAAAAACATATAATATTCCAAAAAGATATTTTAAGATGAATAATTTTTCTCATGGGGAAGAATGCGATCTTAATTTGGAGATACAAATTTTATTATGTGTTGATTAGGAACTAGAAAATTTTGTCATGTTTCCCTATATAATACCACCAATGAGATTGTGTATCAATTTTTGTTCCTATGAAATAATTATTATTTTAAAAAATATGATGTACATCATTTTAGAATAAAATTTTGATACATTATTGATGAATAATTTTGAAATAGTCAATCAAATAAATGGATGATTGAAGATTATTCTCGATTTTGTTACTCGCTTATAAGAAACAATTACATGGCTAGATAATGCATTAATGGTACATATCATTATAAAATCTATGATTGATTAAATAGATTAAATTATCCATAATTCCAGACAAGTAAAAGAGTTATATTGAAAAAAAATTAGGACCTTTAGAATATATGAAGTCGAGATGCATGAATAAGATGAAGATAATATCAATATAACAAAGGGTGACAATACAAACAAAATTAATTTGGATTTCAATTCAGAATAATTTTACTCAAATATATGTAAATATATATTATATTTTATTAATATAAATGGAAATTTATTGAACAATATAAAGAAGAAGCTAACAATTAATAATGATGAAAATTGAACTACATTCAAGGATAAATGTCATAACAAATTTAACCAGAAACTGATTAAAATGAGATTGACATATTACTATAATATTTTTTTGATTTTCATGAATAGTAAATTAATATCTTATGATTATTCAATGGGTGAATCAACTATAAACAATAAATGTGAGGTTGAAAATCAAATAGTTAATATTTATCATATCGACCACATTGATGTAAAACTATATTATTACTCACAAGTTTCATTTTCTGAAAAATATTTTATTATTGAATTAAATAAATATATATTAAATATTTTTGAATTTTTATAAATCATTACTGAATGATCATAGAAATAAAATAAAATAATTAGATAGTTATTTGTGAATATTGATTTTTTAAATAGATTAGATATTTATGATCTAATTACTAAAAAAGATCATTTATTATGCATAAAAATGAAATTGAAGAACAATAAAATGAATTTAGTTTATTAAAATGATCATCAATTATAATTGTCATGATACAAATATATTTAAATATATTTCTTGGAAGAAATAAATCTCATAATTTGAGAAATCATAGTATTGGATTTAATAGATAAAAAAAATAATTAGATTGAAATTATTTGGATTCTTATTGAATATGAAATAAAATATAGTAATATAAAATTTCTCAGTATGGAATAATTAGACATTATGAAAATAGATTACATAATGTAAATCCATAATTTATTGGCGTAACATATAATAATTATTTTACGAACTATATAGCTTTTTTTATGTTGTCTCTTCTCCTTGGAAAATGAATTGGATACCTAAATCATTGATTGCTAACTCTACGACATGAAAAATAATCTGGGTACCAAATAGAACATGCGATATATTATTTTTAAAAATTATCCTCATAAACTATTTATAAAATAATGGTGTATGTTTGAAAAATTATTATGTATTCTATTTTTGATATACTTCGATGTGGTTCATTCTCTAAAGGCATTATTCTTACAATTGTATTTATTAATATTCATGGATCACTTTCATTTTTTTTAGACTATTAAATATTTTCTCACTCTATTATATTATGTGATAAATAAATATATAAAACATTTTTGATAACATCATACATACAACAACAATATTTTATAATACTAAGATAAATTTTCCTCTTAATAATACGTGTAAAAAAATTCATAGAGTACTATAATTTGTATAATATTTTTATTTTTTAAAATTTTTAATAGTTTTCATAAAAATGCTTTATATTTATTAATCCACTTTTTTGGAGAAGTTATAATTAAGCAGAAGTGTGTAATATATATTATATTAATTTAAATTACACAATGATTTATGTGATATTGTATTTCAAAAAAAATTCAATTCAATATACTGTCATCATAGAAATATTTTTCAATTATTTAATATTATTACTGTATAATAATTTTCTTATATTAATATCCATTTCAATTGAAAAATATTAACTAATTTTAAATTTTTCCTATTGTGAAAAAATGTCACCCAAAATGTTCAGAATAAAACCTTGCTTGTTTTTCTTTTGAATCATAATGATTTATTATACACTATAAATAATTACTTCTTACATAATTCAAATTTAAAACTAAATGCCTAATGATAAATGCATTAATATTGGAATGATGAGTCCTAAGACATTATGTTCAAGGAAACATTACCATCAAATTCTTCAAATTCAAGGATTGGATCATTTTATATTTTTAAATTTCTCTGAATATTCGAAAAATGAAGGGTAAAAGTTATTTTTTATGAAAAATAGTTCTTTTATAATTATTATAAATTTTTTTTGGGAATATTAATTATTTTTTATAGTATTCCTTATAAATGTTATCTATAAAATAAATACAATTACTATGATGTTTAAAAATAAAAGACCAATATTCTCAAATAGGCAATGATGGAATTCCAGTTGTATAGTTGATTTGTCATGTTAATCAATTGAATAAAAAATTAATAAAGATACATGATGATCTAAAAACTTCTACATGATCTAATAATTATCTATAATTCAGATTGAATTCAAAAATAGGTTCTCTTCTTTATAATATGCATCATTGTTTTCCAGAAATCTAAGTGTTTAGCGAATAATTTTATGTGTTAAATGTGAATATGGAAATATTAATTGGAAAAATCCAATCTTTTAATGATTTAAATTTACCTAATAATGAGTAAAAAGTATTTTTTTATAAACTTTTTCATATTTTTTACGGATTAAATATCTAAAAGTAATGAAATAATAATATAAATGAGGTAAAATGTTCTAGATACTCTGTTTAAAAGGGGTCATAGTATAGAGTTTAATGATGTACTTTTAATCCTTTTCAATTTAATTAGATCATTTAACCAGCTATAGATTATAAAAAACATAATAAAAAATATCAATTTAAACCCTAGATGTTTCATTTTTTTTCCAGATGTTATGTAATTTAATTTTTCTATTAAGTAATTTTTATCAGAATAATATTTTTTATTGATATTACTATGTCAACTATTCGTTTATATGATTCTTAATTTCATTGTGATGTTATAAAATGTTGATAAATGTTGTGAATAATTCTATTGGGATAGATGAAAAAAATTTATGAAAAAAATATTGAAGAAAATATGTAAAAAATTGAAAAAAAATCATAAATTCAAATGTAATCATATTTTCAACTATGAGAAATTAATTTTCATCAATAACATTTATCCATGTCCGGATAAAAAATAATTTATTATTTTTTATATTTTAAATAGAATAAAAACTTATTTATTCAAAATATAAATTAAATAATTAAGAAAAATATTTCTGTATTTACCATTATATTTGTTTATAAGGTTTTTATAATAAAAAAGGTGGACATTTTTCGACATGTGTTGATCAATATATTTTGATAGTTAGTATATATTTTGATGCTCACAAATACAAAAAATACATGTTACTATTTTATTTACTTAATTTTAATATTAGGATAATGATTAAAAGATTAATTTTTATTTGGGTGTCATATTTATACATTAATCATGAATAAGTTTTAATGATTTATAAAGTATTAGGTATTCTAGTCACGATTATAAGCGTCCTCGAAAAACTATATATAAAAAACATTTTGAGAATTATGTGTGGTCTGTTTGTTCTACATTTAGTAAAAAACCATGCCTTCATACCCTATGTAGGGAGTGGTCCTTATGGATCCCAAACCCTACTCTTGGATGTAATCCCATTATTCTAGAAGAAATTCTTGTTTTATCATACAAACTATATCAATCAACATTAAATTGTCAATTGTACTTTTGATGTTTATGTCAACTCAGTGAAACTATATATTTTACTAGTTCATCTACTGATATTGAAATTTTGTATTGTTACTACGATTTTTGAAATAGTATCACATGATTAAATTATTAATTACTCTGTTTAATAAATTATTAAAAATCACTCATTTAATGTGTTAAATAATTAAAAATTCTAATTGATTTTATGGATTTATTTAAAAATATTGAATATGATTAATTGAAAATAATAATGAAATTTTATAGGAGAGGATTGATTTTAATTATTTCTACAGACACGTGAAACATTAAGAGTTCATTTTTCTAATGATATATATATAAATTTAGTATTATAAGTTATATTTTTTATAGTATCAATATATTTAATTTGGAGAAATGTATTCTCTTTTACTTATTTATTTGAATGAATCATTGTGGGTACTATTGTATTTCTTTTTAATAATTTTTAAACATTTAAAATGATTCAATAACAGATACAATTTGGGGACATACATGTTTTATCATCGACCTAGTGTATTCTCTATAACTATTTCATGTAATACTATTTGACAAAAAAGAATATTTTTATTGTGTGGTATATTGAATATAAACTACATATTTCAATTATGAAAACTGTGGTATTAACAATCATTAATTTTTATATCTATATATTATTCTATTGAAATATTGACTTCTCATAATCATATTTAGTTGGGTATAAGATTCTTATACTTCGTATTGGATATATTTGAACCGTTAAAAAGAAACAAAAGTACAATTAAAATAAATTTCATAAATAATTGGTCCTATGTTACTCTGGGGAAGAGGAACCTCTAGTGAAAATCACCAAGATCATGGATATGGAATTTGGTATAGTGTACTAGGTTGTTTCATTTAACTAAACCACAATAAACAATTATTTTTTGTTATTTTAATTACTTATTTTTTGTTACCATGATTTAAAAGGGACGAATATAATCACATTAAAACACATGATGGATGTATTTTTTATATTATATATTTAATTTAGCAAAATACCTCAGCCTAAAATGTGTAATCACAATTTCCATTACCTGCCCAAATTTAATTCCATGTTAAGTAATTCCTTATAAGGGTGTAATAGAAAATGATGATTCAACTTCTTTTTAATAGATGATTCATGTAAGCATATTGGGTGATAATCATATATATATATATCCTTTCCACTTTGACCAGTGTAATAGTTATTCCATGGGGTATATATATATTTTAATCAACCATCTTCACTATTTTTTCTACTAAAAAATAATGTATCTCGCAAATAATATCCTCATAACTCAAAACGTGATAGGGATCAAGTCGATATGCCCAAAATAATGTTTTTTTTGAAAATATCATGTTACCCAATAAATAGATCTAGAAATTCCGATTGACATGAAACCATATTGTTTCAAAAATTGAACTCTTTTGGTCCAATAGATCTAAGTGAAATTATCATATTACACTAAGATGACAATTATCTATGCTATGAATAAATGTAATAAAATTATTTTTACAATATGTATGTTCTGAAGGAAAACATTCATCATCTATAAATTGTTTCCTTTGAATATAATCTACAATAAAGATATAATGAATATCATATATCCTTTCTAATATATCCTACAGAATCATTGGTCTCACATGAGAGGCCATACCCACATCCACTCAATAAAAAGATGAAATACACGTGCGGACCAAAAAATACAAGAATTCTTCAATTAAAATCAATGATCAAGAAACATTTTTATAAGATAACTAAAAAATCTTGGATTTTATAACATGATACACCAATATCTATTATTTTTTTATATCATATCATATATGATCTTAATTACATGACATATACGATTTTCAATTTGAAGATAAAATAACAACTCCATTTAATTGCAATCCCTATCAAATAGTTGATATTGTTCCTTACATTGGAAGATAAACTATAATCCCAATCTGAGAAAATGGAATATAGCACCCCATTTGATAGCTTGATGGTCTAAATAGACATATTACCTTGATAATGAACTTTAACAGTTTCTCTAGTTAATATGAAATGGAAAAATCTCATCATCAATCAACCACCACCCATATAGAATTATTACAATAAGGATAAATGGAAAACAAAGAAAATGTTACATAAAAATCACATCTTATTTCTTAACCAAGACAATTTGTGTCTATATTAGATCCTATGGTCTCGTAATTTCTATAATTATCTACTATATTTTATAACAATATAGAACAAAATCAAGGATTTTTTGTTTCATACCCACCCAATAAAATTTTCATCTCACGTTGTAATACAAAATCAATGTTCACAAATAAAATTCCAACGAAAATTTAGGAATGTCATGATACAATTAATATGACATGGATTATGGTATGTTAAACCAACTTTCAAAGAAAATAATACCATCTAAAGAGAAAAAATTCATAAATGCATCACCACTGTAAAGGGTTTCTCTAATTACACTAATTTCAATGTGCTACAATATAACAAATATTAGAGACCCATGACGAAATGATGAAGAATGATAACTTCTCATAACCATACATGGATCATCCCCATTAATATACATATATATTATTGTGATGAGTCCAATCGTGTTCTACTCATCCATCGATCCTAGGGTAGCTGTGGTGAAACATTTTGGAAGAGTGTTTCAACTATGAAATTCATGTTCCCTATGTTTGAAGAGATATCAAAATCATAAATGTAATGGTATTACACCATTTTTATAGGACAGAGATACATCCCTTTCAAATTAATTATATATCTCAGAGATTTTTTAGATAATATTATGAATCCCTCCATAAAAATAATGCGTAACTAACTCTCAAGAGATTTCCAAAATGTATCATGCTCAAAATAGTGAGTGGGGTAATTCATCCCTTGAGGCCAATGATGATGATATCCATTGGACAGAATTTGGGTCTCCTATATACAATTTCCACCCAAACATGAATTGTAACATGTAATATCCCAATTTAGTGCCAATAAATGGTGCCTTGAGCCAGTTCGTCACATTTCTTCGAGCATGCCTCCCCATATGCTAGAGTCTGCAGACAAGTAGTGAGGGATGGGTAAGTCAGTTACGGGGAGATTGTACCTTATTTTTTCAGAATAAAACTCCAATGATAGAAAACAATAATAAATAAGTCTAAATGCATATAAATAACTGAAATGATACCATGTTACATGATAGTCAAAATTGGAAATATGATACTCTACTAAAATGTGAATTCAGCCTATAAACATTCTAGAGTAATGTCTCTAAAATGAATCCAAATATAAATACACAAAACTCTATAGCAGTTCCGGAACCACATAATGTTCCCTTCACTCATGCTACATACCCAAACAATAACCTCTCCTAGGGACATTCCCTTATGTTTTCCTACAACAACAATGTCTTATCAGGTGTCGATCCAGTTGTGTAATTAGGGTGTGAGTATGACTCAGTAGTCCACCCCCAATGGGTTTTAAAACATGTCCAATCAAAATACAGTGTAATCAAATCTATGAATAAATAAATACAGTGCATAATTAAATAGTTATTGAATTTTTATTTATTCATTAATCAACACATTAGATCCTTTTTCAATTAATTTCTCCCGTTAAAACATAATTCATTATTTTCATTCATTTAGTGTTGAATTAAATGTCATGCACCCCTAATCTCATGGGGTGTATATCACCATGATGGACACCCATCATTACATTAGGTGTATTTTTCCATGCATAGAACCCCATGTCATAAGCGCTTGGTTAACTATTTGGGAGGAACACTAAGACCATGTTCCACCTTCTTAATCAGTCTAAAAAGATATGTTTATCACAAACATTATCTATCATTTAAATAATTATTTAATTCCAAATAACTTACCACATCATTCACTTACTATTTTAAAAATTAGCTACACACACAAATGTCTAATAGTTAACTGAAAAATTAACTAAGTACACAACCCATTAATTAATTCATCAATTAATTAATCAATCAGAACAAATCTTATTCCATAATAAATACATTATAATTAACCATCCTATAAAAATCTCATCTCTTCAAAATTAATTTCACAATTAATTATCTCAACATAGCCGAATCATTTTATTATATTAAATTTCCCAACTAATTATCTCAATCACAACCAATTAAATTTCTCAATTACAATATCTCAAATCATAAACTAAATCCCCAAATCAATTATCTATTTTTTCATCCCCTTAGTTAAATGATTAAATAACAAATTATTATTATGTATCTCCAAATAATCAATAAGATAAATAACATTTCTAATTATTACAATTTAGTAAATGAATAAATAACGGATTCTAGATACTCATAATCTCACATAAAAAAATCATATTAAAAAAATGGGAGTTTGATTTCAACCACATACATCGGTTTTTTGATGGATGTTAGCCCAATATAAATCCCCAAAATATGAGATGCACAATGTCATCGATAAAGCTCCAGATATAAATTCTTATCCCAAAAATTAATATCAATAGCTTCCTGATCATGATAATGTACATATAGATCCACAATCCTATATATATGTCTCCACTCATAGGTTTAGTTCTAGGTAAAAAGTGAAGATCGCCCATGAAAAGATCAATTAATGATAGAGGAAATAAAAGAAGAAGTAATGAGACGAAATCCACCTAATAGGAAGAGGGAAGAGATTTAATAAGGGATATATTTCTCAATGAATGGTGTCTGAATAGCCTAGGAATCCCTATAGAAAGCATTGGGATCACCAAAAAAAATTCAACCCCCTGACTAGGTCTATATAGAGGGGTATGTAGGTTTGGTGTCATAAAAAATAATATATACACGAACTGACAATTTCCTGGGAAATGGTGCATAGTTAGGGTAAATCATGCGCCAAACGTGTAGAACTCTTTGTCCATGTTTTCACAATTACCTGGGATTAGGCACACAGTTTTTCAAACCTTGCACAAAATGTGGATAGCCCGATGTCCTTTATTATTTCATATAAACCCAACCTATATCACCCCAAACCATAACTCTAAAATAATGTTACATAAGTGAATGAAAAATACCTGTAAATGGGACTAAGATGACTCTAGAGAAGGTCGGGATCTTGCAACATCCCAAATGTGAAACATATCTTCCTCACGTTTCACATCAAATATTCACTATGCATTTTAGTGAAATAGATTTCTCCATTGAGCCTTCATGTCTTATTCTTGTTGCCATGATTCCTCATGCACACATACATGTTTCCATAACACACAAACAATTGGTATAGTCTTTCCCCGCAACCTATTCTCACAATGATCTAGTACAGATATTAGATTCTCTTTAAAGCATACATAATTATGAGGTAATCCTCATCAATATCGATCAAATGAGAAGGGTTGGAGAGATACTACCGTTGTATTTAAACATGGAAAACATCATGCTTAATCCTGAATTTTGGTGGAAGGGACAATCTATATTCCCCCAACCTGATTTTTTTCCATTACCACAAATACTCCATGAATCCTTGGAACCAACTTTTCCTACCACCACATCCTATGGTGACCCAACCTTATTGACATCTGAAGGAAAACAAGATTAACCTATGTAAAATATACGTTTTTATCTCCATTTATCATAATATGAGTTCTGTTTACTTTGAGTTGTAGCCTTGTGTTTCTGAATCAACAACATCATCTTTGACGTCTCCTCCATGAGACTAAGTCCCAATAGCAATGACTCATCTACACTTATCTATCATAGTGGTGATCGACAAGGTCTATCACAAAGTTCATAATATTGTTCCATCTGTATTGTTCCTAATAACTATTGTAATAGGTGAAGTACAATTAAGCCATGTACTTCATCCAAGATCCACTAATATCATGCACACATACCCACATCATATCCAATAACACTGATATGGTACACTCTTACTATACATCTGTCTGGGTGTGGAAATACATACTCAACCAAACTTGTGTTCCAAGAACATTTTAAAACCCCTTTGGAAAGAATAATGTAATGCATGAATCACTATATGAATCTATATTCCCTAGAACCACATACAAACGATCTAACTCTTAAACATACATCTTTCCCAACTTTTATATTGTTTTTGTTTACCTTATAGGAATGAAATGTTATACCATAATAAATCAATCCATAAAGACCATAATAGAATAACTTTTCCTATGTGTCTAAGGAAGATCTTCCAAAAAATCAATAGTTACATCATCCCACATCCATTTCGCAATAAGAGATGGCTACAATAGGACTCTAGGTCGTCGATTCTATGCTTTCACCTACTAGCAGGTGAAACTCCTTGTTGTGAACCGTACTATCTATTTTTTCATGCTTGGACACCAAAAAAATCATCGATGGTCATCATTCATTGTTCTCTACCGAGGTTGTACTACCCTCATTATTGAATGGTGTTCTCCCATGAGTTACTCTTGCAAATTCATTGTCACAACAACCCAATTTTTCACATAGACTATATCATTTTCATTTATCATTATGTATGAAGGTGTCTACCCACCTTCAAGTATTAACATTAACGATAAACACTCCAGATCCTCTTATTTATTATCTCTTATCTGTCTCAAGAGTGTAGACACTGCTAAATTTAATTCCTCATTAATCTTCTCTTAACTCTCCTACACCATGACATGAATTTTAGTAAGCAAATTCATCATCTTCCACTCCGCACCCGACTCATGTAACAACTATGTTTGATTTTTCATATTCAAGGCATCAGCAACACTATTCCAATTTCCATGTGTATATGATAGTTCAAAATCAAAAGATTGCATATGATATACCCATATTTGCTGATGAAGATTTTTATCATGTTATAAAAATACATACTTCAGTATTTATTATATGTATAAAATGTAAACATTTCTCCCCAAAGATTGTGTCTCTAACTATTAAGAGCATAAAATAACACATCCAACTAGAGGTCACACATAGTGTAATTCCGTGTATACAACCTCAACATCTGTGACCCATAATCAATGACTTGATCACTTGAATCAACACAACTCTAAGTTAGATCCTATAAGAATCAGAATAGACCGTGTACACCTCATGTGTCTCCAGAAATATCATGATTGATATTTATTTCTAGATCTTATTAAATTGATGGAAATAATTCTCACATTCTTATTTCCATTCAAAATTAACCCCTTTATTTTCAAAACCAGAAAAATGTGAAGCCAATCAAAAATTCCTTGATGATCCTACTGTAATATACCGCTAATCCCAAAAAGAAATAGTTATCAAAAAAAATTCGGTTTGATCCCTATAAATCATTGTCTAAACATTATATAGGTCCACTAATATTACATCTTCTAAGATTATGTTCCCTAAAATGTGCACCTTGTCAATCCAAAACTGGTTATTATATATCATGGAATATAGTTGATGATATCTCAGGGTACTCAAGATGCTGTGAAAAGGATGATCCTGATCATCATTAGTCTTATAGTAAACCATGATGCATTCCACAAACACCAACAAAAACTGACCCATCTATGGATGAATGATATTTTTCACTAAGGACATAAAAATTTTTGGTGGATTTGTCTTCCCAAATAGCATTATGATAAAATCATAAAGGCTATACCTACTCTTGAATGAAATCCTCAGTATGTCAGATGTCTAAACACTTAAAAGATAATTCCCAAATTTCAAATCAATCAGTTAGATAACATAATCTCCCATCATTTGCTCAAGAAGATCATTGATGCGTAGAATATGATATTAGTTCTTCACGGTGATTTTATTAAACTAATGGTAATAAACAATTAATCATAAACCCCCATCATACATCATTGAAAACAATGTAGGTGATCCCCAAGGAAACGTACTTGGATGGATAAACCCATTATCCTCAATCTCCCCCAACTACATATTGAGCTCTTGAATCTTAGTCGGTACCATTTTGTAAGGTCTTATACACACAAGATCAGCTGGAGACATTATCTTAATAGTTAATTAAACATTTAATTCTAGTGATAACCCTGATAATTCTTTGGGAAAGGCATATTGGATCTTTTCCTCAACTAGTGGAAGGATGTCACTCATATGATCCCCATTATCCCACAAAAGACTATAAAATTGGGTTTTGAGCTCCCCAAATTGCTGAATAATTGGTCTGAATCAACTCACCTTGATTTACCACTCACCAAGATGGACATACTGGCCAATCTTAAGATATTCAAATTTAACATATGAATGGAATAAATCATTGAGGTATTTGTAGGATACTAACATACCCATTCAAACAATTATGCTGAATCCCATAATATCAAAGACATTGAGATCCTATTGAAAATGATACTCTATAATCCCCTATGATAGTCCCTTTCATAAATAGATATCTCTAGAACATGTTCCAAATAGTGTATCGATATTCATCATTACACATATTGATTCCACCTCTAGGCTCAAATAATTGACAAGATTTTCAAATATAAATTAATTATATTCCCTTGAATCAAACACGGAAATTGCTAATGTAGAAGCTACTAGGAAGTTATGTCTCACTTTCAATGTACCAACGTAACATTATTATAATTGTAAGATAAACTATATGTAACTACCATGAACCTCTTCTATAAGGCATCATATGACTCCACTGGGTAGCACTACTCTCTTGATACAAGTAATAATTCTCTGATGCACCATATCCACTACCTCTACCGACTCTTCCAATATAACTCTAGCTCCTGAATCTATAAGGCCTAGAAGACCCCCTTCCAACGTTCTGACAATGAAAAAATTCCCCATCATCACTAGCTTGTCGCTTCATCCTACAAAACATTTAGAGTTTCCCCGTCTATCCACAAAACCGGCACTCTATTGGTGGTCGAGTAAAATGATAGTGATAGTGTCCTAACCAACAACATTGGTGGAGAATCATGTCAGTTTGATACTAAGCAATTATTCCTCCAAATTTTAATCCTTTTATTACATTGTCCAGACCAAGGTTCTCTTAAAATACCTTCCTGATCTCAAGAGGCACAATACTTGATTATCGTATGAAAGATACTTATCAAATACTAGAATCCTTTTTCAGGTTCCCCTTCAAAATGAGAGTATGATTCGCCACATCTAAAAACCTGCCTCTAATGATATTAAAATAGGAATTAATTTCACATCTATGTTCTTTCTGAAAAAGTAGTTCAAATATTTCTCATATGAATCCACTATTGTAGAAAAGCACTATAATTCTATGAAATGTTCTACATAGTCCATTATGAACATGCTCCCCTATGTAAAATGCATAAAATCTGACGACTTCTCTTGTCTTAGTGTCTCTATATAGAATTGTTCCAAGAACATATCCAGAAATTCATTCCATATTATATTAATATTCTTTCCAGATCGTACATTAATGTTCCACCAGAACATCACTGAACCCTATAGTAGATTAGTAGCTAACATGACCCTCCTCTCAACTAGAGTCTCCAAATAGTTTTGTGTCTTCTCTATGGTATCATCCCAGAATTCAGCTATTTCTGGTCCACCCTCTCCAGTAAAAGATTGAGGGTGCGGAAGATGAAACTCACTTGTAAAGCTGAACATTTTTTTTCAAAACCATCCCTTGGGCTCCCTCCCTGAATTTCCTGGATGATGAAATTTTTTCTGGGAACTTCCCCACTACCTTCTCTTCTTACACGAATTGTTCCTCAAGTTCCATGTCTGGAAGATCAATCTGAGCTGTAATGTAACACCCTGAGATTTTATGAGATATATTATTTTTAATTTCAATGATGTATTATATTATACACTACACCAAGATTAGCTTTTACTATACTCTACACCGTATTAGCTTGTTGTATACGCAACACTATTCTTGGCACGTGTCACACACAATTTCAAGTTCATTTTGTGGAAATTATTCTACTCAACATTAACTATAGGTTTTGTTTAATGTATAAATTAAATAATTTTTGATTATGTTATATGCAACACCAAAAGGACCATTCACTACATGCAGCCCAGACTTGTCTTGCATTATACGCAATCAATACCTTTTTCGATAGTGTGTGTAGTACGGAATACCGAGTTTCACTAAACGAGATATTATTATAATATTACTATGAACTAGAAGTTATGAATAGTAATACCCACTTTTTTTTAAATTTTATAATTCAAAATGGAATTCATTTTTGGATTTGGAATATCGAAATTAGCCTAGGGTGAATTTTTGGTATTTTTCTGAAAACATTCAATTTTTGATGAATTGTGAAGACACTAGGATACTATTTAAAAATTGAATTTTAATTTAAATAATTAATTATTTTATTTAAATTTATTTTAGGTAAAAATTGATATATAATATCTATAAAAGTTAAATTTAATTTATTGGAGACATTTTTAAAAAAAATTAGATATATAAAAAACTTATTGATCTTTTCACCGTCTTTTACCTACCTCCTAGGAGCCTTTTACAAACTTACATAAAACATAATCATATTGTTTCTGTGTTTGGAATTTCAAAAATTTGAGAGACACAGTTAATATCAAGGAGAAAAATGTGGTTCAATAAGATAAAAATAATTTTTTGGTGAATAGTAACTTTTCACTTTTATTTACCACAGTTCAAAGTAAATAGGGTAATTAAGGGTAAAAATGATATTATTATTATCCTAAAATATGTCCTAATTCTATTGGATAAGTGTAATTTGACCAAAAACAATATTAGGAATAAATTATTACTCTTTAGGTCCACCTGAATTTGATTAGGACATTTATTATTATTTTATTTAAAAAAGAGTTAAAATAGTTAAAATCAATGTTTCATAAATAAAACATTTTTAATATAGGGAAATACATAAGATAAATTCAAATATGAATATTAATTAGAAATATATAAATATTAAATACCTAATGGTATTTTATTTATAAATTTTAGACATTAAATATGTTAATTTATTTCTTACACAATGGTGATGCATTAATTACCTTATTAATGAAATATTAACATAATTGATATTATAAATACCCAAAAAAATGAAATTTGAGACTTTTTATAAATTACCATAATTTTATATGTTAATATGACATGTTTTTATTGATTTAATTTACTTTTTTATAACTAATCATGCTGTTATGATTTTCACAAAAATCAATTACCAAATATCGTCAAAATTGACATAAAATAGTTTTTAGAACAAATTTTATATTATTAATTGTTATTTTAAACCTAAAAATATAATGTTCATCCAAATGACTTATATAAGATTATATGGTTTAATAATGAACAACTTGGGGTTTGTTTGGCTTGTTATAGTATGTTTATTAACCATATAGTGTAAGAAAACAAGAAGACGTGGTAAAAGTTAAATTATTTATCAAAGAGTTAAATCTAAATGATAAGGTTAAAATAGTAACATAAACCTGTCCAAAATATATTGAATGAGATTATTTTGACCCATTCCCACTCTATCTTCGAAATAAATCAATTTGGAGCCATTATAAACCGAATATGACTTTATTATAAAATAATATTTTTTTAAAGTGCCCATCTCTTCTCTTATAAAATGGCACCCCTTCCCTCTTCTCTTCTCACCCTTTTGAGCGTTGAAGCTCAGCAAAACCGGGCCAATTCCTCTTATTAACCTCCCTAGTTACCTAATAGAGGTTATTTCATCCTCAAAAGACCAACCATAGTTCCTTAAGATGAGGTTAAGAAAAGGCGGGTTAAAGAAGAGGTAATATCCTTTACCGATTCTTTCCAATTTATTTCTTCTACTTCTTCTTCATTGTTTATTTCTTCATAAATTATTAACATCAGTATCACTCATATAATGATAAGTTATTATAAATATGAAACAACCCAATTTCATCTTTTATACATCATACGGAAAATGAAATGACCGCGTGTGCGTACGTACAGAATACCGTCTTCATGCCATGGTGTAATCTGTTTTCCACCACCACCTTACATGGATGGGTATAATGGTGTCAATAAATAACTATATATTATTATTGTAAAGATATATTGATTCAGAAATATTATACATACACTTCAATGCAATTTAACGATCAAGGGAATGATATCATCGCTCGTGCGTACGTACGGACTACCGTCTCCATGAATGCGATGAGATTAATTTTCTAGGATTAAACAATCAAGAATAACTATAAAGTATATATAATGAATAATAATGAAATATATGAAATAATTAAGATACTTTATTTTTGTATACATATATATATATATGTCATCTACTTACTTCCATTCAAGTCAATAAGGAAAAGAAAACAGCGTTCATGCGTACGTACAGCCTACCGTCTCCCTGAACGGTGTATTTCATTTAATTTGTCTATCTATTATATATATATATATATACTAAATATATATTATATATAAGTCATGATTTAAATTATTGAAGTAATTAAATCATGATATATTTAATAATAATGTCAAGTACAACACTTCCAAATATGTACGATAAATAAAACGTTTTACCCAAAATGCTACTTTAACATGGAATTTACAAAAGAAGGGGTAATATAAAGTCATAAGTGAACCATATAAAATATCATAACAATGAACAATATTATGTAATAATTTAATGAAATTATTTAAATCCTTATACAGGAGGTTGGGATACGTACACAACATATCATACCTAAGGTAAGGGATAACTTTTCAAATCTCATTTTTATCCAGGATTGCATATACGTAAGTATTTTCTAGGGTATATATTTCTTCCATGTCATAAAAATGTTTTTCATAAAGTGTTTAATATTCTACCATGTATGTAAAAATTCATGTTTACCCCTCTTTGACTTTTACATTTTTTTATGAAAGGAATCTTTCTTTTGTTTACCAAATGAGGAACTTTTTGAATTTTCGGGTAAAAGTAAGAGAAGAATGTTTTTTTAACTTATACGGAATGAAGGAATATTTATGGTTTCATAACCTCTTATTTTCATGAAGTTTACTCTACAATATTTAATGGTTATCTTCAATAATATCCTTTTCATTTAAAATTATGTGGCATTTTGTGAAAAGAAAATGTTTTTTATAAAGAAAGGATATTTTCCTCAAGAATTCGTTTCATGTGTTTTATCAAAACCATTTTCCATCTAAGATGACATTATTTCATATGCGAATGTTTCAATTATAATGTATCTTTGATTTACATGGTTTCACTTATCTTATGATGAAATTATATCGATTTGTTTTATATGGATTATTTTATGATGTGATGATGTTTTTGAAACCCATTTTATTCTTTGGGTTATGATTAATGATTTATGTTTATGTTGTTTCACAAGTAAGAATGATATCATTATGAGATGGGTGGGACGTATATCTCCCACCAATGAATTGGATAAAGATTTATATCTCATGAGATAGACATGTCTGGAATGGTATGTTAATCTGGTTCAGTGATACAGGACTGGAACGAGTAGTGAACTCGATTCAGAATGGGACTTTGTACACTAAGATGGTCATGGTAGAAATGCCTTGGCTACTATGGAAATCATATAATGTTCTTAATTATATTCCAAAATTACATGTTTTATTCCCATTCTATTTTATCATGATTGATGTTCTTTTATGATATATGTCGTACATACTTCCCAGATTTATGTCTTTGCTCAAGATTTTGATGTTTAGATTTTATGTTCATGTTTTTGCATTCAAATGTTTATGGATTGTTTTATGTTCTCTATGTCTTCCCTTACTGAGAATTTTAGCTCACCCTTTTTATATTTTCTTTTCCCCTGGATATAAATAATGGTTTTAGGTAAGAAAACCAAAAGGGGAAGATTTTTATGGGAAATTTTGAAGATATTTCACCATGATTAGAAGATTATGTTTCGAGTTTCCAATGACTATAACCTAATACGGTATTTGGGATCTGTTTTTTTTCATGAATTAAGTATTCTGCAAATGTAATGTAATTTCCATGTACTTCAAGATTTTTGTCTCTATAGTTGGTATCTGATCAAATGTTTAGTTAAACTTTGGAAACTAGGATGCGAAAACTTTAGTGATATCCCTAGAGATATTTATAAGGTATGTCTAGGGATGTCCCTAAGTTTAAGTATTAGTATAGGTTATAGTCCAAGAATTATAGTAATGATATTAGAATTAAACCTAAGATGTTATATATTTAAGGTATTATCCCTTGATTATGATTTTTGCCTCTCACACTGTTCTTTTTGGGTTTTAAAAAATTTCAAGAAACTCGAAGATTCACGATAATGAAGGATATGATAGACAATGGAATGATATTATTCATGAGAAAACAAATATAAATCGATTTGGAAGTCCACATATTGTTATTATTCCCAATCATAAATATCATAATATGATCAATAATCTCATCTTTGGTAAGTTTCTTTTCTCTACTAATAATAGAATGATGGAGTTTCATGATGATCATAAAGGAAAGAAAGTTAAATTTCCCTCATGTAAATCACGTGGGAAGAGGCATCAAGGAGAATGTCTCAAAGGAACAAGAAGATGCTTTGGGTGTGGAAAAGAAGGACACAAATCAAGTAAGTGCAAAGGAAAAGGTTCAATTAAAACCATGGACAAGGATAATGGTATTGCTACAACATCAACAATGATTAAATGTTTTAAATGTGGAGTTTATGGGCATTACGCGAAGCAATACCCTAAAGTAAATCCTCATGAAGAGAATTAGAATGGTCGTATTGGTAGTATTTATGTTGCTGATGATGAAGAGACTACAAATGATATGTAGGATGAAATAAATTTTCAAGCTTGGTCAATGGTTTAAGAAGCTAGTGGAATGATTTATTTTTATCAAGAGTTATGTTGTATAGGTAATGGTAATATGGAATAAAGACACATTGAAGGATTGTTACACTATTGTTTTTCCTAAAGTATTTGAAAGTATATATTGAATGGTACCAGTAACCATGAAATGTTATTCAGACATTTAGGAAAGAAGATGATATTGTCATAATGAAGGGATAAAGAGAAAATGATATTTTGATAGTACTAATGAGCTCATGACTTATATAAGGACAAAGTGATATCATGGTTTCAGTATATTGAAAATTTGTGATTTTGGTATGTGGAATGAGTTAACTTTTTACAGCATTCATGTTTCTGCTAAGGATCTATGGTAATTCATGTTTCAAAATAATACATGACTAATGTATTCACATGTTTGGAATATGACCAACAAGATATATATTATGATAAATGGGAGATAAATGATGGTATTCACATGCTTGGTATATGATCTCTCTAGTAATCGTTTTCTTTATACTATGAGATTGGACATATGTATTTTGGATAATCCTAAAGATTAGAATGGATTATGTTGGAAATAAGATAGTATTATTTAATGATAGAAATTTTTTTTCCATATTATTTCTGGAATGTTATAATAGTATAGTTTTAGAAAAAGGACAACCCATAGGACGAGCGACAACCCGTCGGGTCGGACAAGGCTATGGGAATCGAACCCACAACTGAAGTACGATAGGCCTTTATCGCATACAACTGGCCTACATGAAGTCCTTGGATTGCAGAAATTATTTATATTTTATTAAGGTCAATGATAGATGAAGTATAAGTCCATTTTTTCAACTATATATGATTAATCTCAAGATATATAGACTTATGTATATTTGATAATTTGAGCTAAACATTTTTGTGATAGAATGAAATGGAATGACCTATGATTCTATCGCATGATCTGTTAACACATCACGAATGACAAATTAAACTTTAATTCTTTAAGATTTTAAGTGTAAACTATTCATGGCATGGACAACGGTGATATTTTACCAAAATCAAGTAAGTATTTCATTTAATTCAACAATTATTCAGCATTATGGGAATGATCTTGAAAACTAAAAACATTGTCCTAGTACCCTCATACCCGATAAATCAGATGGCACCTTAGATCATCATAAATTTATGGCTTTTTGATTGATGGCGTTTTCATAGCCATGTTCTCTGCCAATCTTCATCAGAACGTAATGGTTAGATTTCTCATCCATATCCATATTTTCACCTATGTTGTCCTTTGTGGAATCCCAGTGCTGAGTTAATTTGGGTGACTATTATGATTCTAACTTCCCTTTTAAAAATGAAGTTTTAGTATTCCTTTTTAATATGTGGGTTTCTATGAATGAAACTTCCAAGTAGTAAACCATTTGAAACCCAGACGAATTTCAAGGGCGAAACTCATTTTAAGGGGGGTAGAATGTAACACCCTGAAATTTTATGAGATATATTATTTTTAATTTAATTGATATCATCTATTATAGACTACACCAAGATTATCATGTACTATACGCTACACCGTATTAGCTTGCACTATATGCAACACTATTCTTGGCTCGTGTTACACACAATTTCAAGTTTGTTTTGTGGAAATTATTCAACGCAAAATTAAGTATAGATTTAGTTTAATGTATAAATGAAATATGTCTTTATTATGTTATATGAAACACCAAACATAGCTTTCACTATACGTAGCCCTGACTTGGCCTGCATTACACGCAATCAAGACCTTTTTCGATAGCGTGTGTAGTACGCAATACTAAGTTTCACTAAACGAGTTATTATTATAATATTACTGAGCTAGCCGTTATGAATAGTATTACCCAATTTTTAAAATTTTATAAATATTATCATTCAAAAAGGAATTCATTTTTGGATTCGGAATATCGAAATTATCATATAGTGAGTTTTTTGTATTTTTCTAAAAACATGAAATTTTGATGAATAGTGAAAACACTAGGTTACTATTTCAAAACCAATTTTTTATTTAAATAATTATTTATTTTATTTAAATTTATTTAAAGTAAAAATTGACACATAATACCTATATATGTTCAATGTAATTCATTAGAGTCATCTTATAATAATTTTAGATATATAAAAATTTTATTGAACTTTTCACCGTCTTTTACACACCTCCTAGATGAATTTTGCAAACTTACATAAAACATAATTTTACCGATTCTGTGAGTGGAATTTCAAAAATCCTAGAGACACGCTTTATATCATGTAGTAAAATGTGGTTAAATAAGATAATTTTTTTTGGTGAATGGTAACTGTTTTACTTTTATTTACCATGGTTAAAAGTAAATACGATAATTAAGGGTAAAAATGATATTATTATTACCCTAACACATGTCCTAATTATATTGGATAAATGTAATTCGACCACCAAAAATCTTAGGAATAACATATTACCCTTTAGGTCCACTTGAATTAGATTAGGACATTTATTATTATTTTATTTGAAAAAGAGTTAAAATAGTTAAAATCAATGTTTAATGACTAAAACATTTTTAATATAGAGTTATACATAAGATAAATTCGACTATAAATATTAATTATAAACATAAAAATATTCTACACCTATCGGTATTTTATTTAGATTTTTTAGACATTATATATGTTAATTTATTTATGACACAATGGTGATGTAGTAATTAACTTATTAATGAAATATTAACATAATTGATATTATAAATACCTTTATAAATGTAATTTGAGACTTTTTATTAATTCAATTAATTTTATAGGTTAATATGACATGTTATTATTGATTTAATTATCTTTTTTGGAACTAATCATGCAGTTATGATTTTCACAAAAACTAATTACCAAATAGTGTCAAAATTGACATAAAATAGTTTTTAAAACAAATATTATATTATTAATTGTTATTTTATTCTGAAAAATATAAGTTTATGTCAAATGACTCATATAAGGTTATATATATTAATAATTAACAACTTGGGGTATGTTTTTCTTGTTATAGTAAGTTTATTAATCATACAGTGTTAGAAAACAAGAAGACACAATAAAAGATAAATTACATAACATACAGTTAAATCTAAATGATAAGGTTAATATAGTAACCTAAACTTGTCCAAAACCTATTATTTGATAGTAGTTTGACCAATAACCACTTTATATTATAAATAAATCAATTCATAGCAATTATAAACCGAATAAGACTTTATTATAAAATAATATTTTAAGTTTTTCCTAAAGTGCCCCACGCATCCTTCATAAAATGTCACCCCTTCCCTCTTCTCCTCACACCATTTTGAGCCTTGAATCTCATATAAAAACTTCACATTACTCTTGTAAACCTATCTAGTTACATAATAGAGGTTCTGGTCTCCTCAAAATACCAACCCTAGTTCCTTAAGATGACGTTTAGAAGAGGCGAGTCATAGAAGAGGTAATATCCTTCACAGATTCTTTCCAATATATTTCTTCTACTTATTCTTCATTATTTTTTTCATCATAAATTAATAACATCAGTATGAATCATATAATTATATGTTAATATAAATATGAAAGAACCCAATTTCTTCTTCTATCCATCAGACGGAAAACGAAATCACCGCGCGTGTGTACGTACAGAATACCGTCTCCACGCCGTGGTGTAATCTGTTTTCCACCACCACTTTACTTGGATGGGTATAATGGTGTAAATAAATAACAATATATGATTATTTTAAAGTGATATTGATTTTGAAATATTATAAATAAACTTCTATATAAATCCACGATCATGGGAATGATATCATCACTCGTGCATACGTACAAACTACCATCTCCATGAACGCGATGAGATTCATTTTCAATGATTCAACATTCAGGAATGATTATAAAGTATATATAATGAATAATAATGAAATATATGACATAATAAAGATACTTTATATATTTATACATATATATAAATGTCATCTACTTACATCAATTCATGTCAATAAGGAAAAGAAAACAGCGTGCATGCGTACGTACAGCCTACCGTCTCAATGAACGATGTATTTCATTTCATTTATCTATCTATTATATATATATATATACATAATATATATTATATATAAATCATTTTTTTTTCTGGAAGTAATTAAATCATGATATAAGTAATAATAATGTCAAGAACAAAAAGTCCAAACATATATGATAAATAAAACGTTTTACCCAAAATGTTTCTTTGACATTGAATTTACAAAAGAACGGGTAATATAAAGTCATAAGTGAACCATATATGATATCATAACAATGAATATGATTATGTAATAAGTCAATGAAATTATTTAAATCATTATACAAGAGGTTCAGATATGTACGAAGCATATCGGACCTAGGGTAAAGGATAACTTTTCCAATCTAGTTTTTATGCGAGATTTCTTATATGTAAGTATTTACTAGGGTATATATTTCATCCATGTCCATAAATTTTTTTTTCATAAAGTGTTTAATATCCTTCCATGTATGTTTACTCTAATTTTTACCCCACTTTGAAATTTACATTGTGTTGTGAAAGGAATCATTCTTTAGTTTACCAAATGACGAACATTCAGACTTTTCCAGCAAAAGTATAAGAAAAATGTTATTTTAACTTATATGACATGAACAGATTTTTACGGTTTCATAATGAATTATTTTCATGATGTTTACACTACAATATTTCGTGGTTATTTTCAATAAAATTATTTTCTTTTAAAATTGCATGGATTTTTGTGAAATGAAAATGATTTTTAAGAAGAAAGGATATTTTCCTCAATAAATATTTTCATGTTTTTTTAACAAAACAATTTTCCATCTAAGATGTCATTATTTCATATTTTTATGTTTCAGTTATAATTTCTCAATGATTTACATGGTTTCACTTCTCTTTTGATGAAATGATATCCATTTTTTAGATGTATTATGTTATGATTGGATGATGTTTATGAAACCCATTTTATTGTTTTGGTTATGCTGAATGATTTATGTTTATGTTGTGGCACAATTATGAATGATTTCATTATGAGATGGGTGAGACCTATAAAAAATGTTCCACATAGAGCATAAGTGTTCTATCAGGGTGCACCCTTCTTAATGGCACAATTATGAATGATTTATGATTATGTTGTGGCACAATTAATTGGATCTCTATCAGGGTTCACCCTCCTTAATTATTTCATTTCAATAATAAGTGTTCCACATAGAGCATAAAAAATGGATTCATTAGAAGTCATTTTTTATTACACGAATGAGAAATTTGGAATAAATAATTTAATTCCTCAATCAACATGTAAATTTTAATAAATCTTAAAACCTATGATATAGGAATGGGTACAGTTTTAACTTAAACAATGATTTTGTTCTTGATAATTTTGGTATAACTTCAACAGTATAACGTTGTCAAATAAAAATTATAAAATGGGTTGATTAGAGTGGAATAGGTATCTCATCATTAATACATAAAATGGGCAGTAAGAGGTCAAGGAACATAATATCCCAACCTAATTAATGTAATTTAATTCATAATATAAAATAATTTATTGATTGTAAATTAGGATAGGGAAATCTATTACGGAATTTCCACACAGTAAAAAGTGTACATTGGAGGCATTAATCAGAGGTAAAGGTTTCTCTAATCATTCAAAAATAAGGAGGGTAGTATGGGGAAGGTTTTGAATCTACCCCAAAATTTTTAATTTAAAATAAAATTGTATAAAAATATAAATAAATTAGGAAAAAAATGAGAAAGGTAGATATATTTTAACTGGATGTGTGATCCCAACGAATTGAGGGATGGTTGACAGAGGATTCTGGGGAGCTAGGGGTGCCTTGATAGATTCTATAGAGAGAATGACAGATATGGGTCAAGCTAAAAATGGTTTGAGTAAAGAGGATTTGGATATTGAGTGGGTTTATATAGGATATGAGAGAGAAATATTTGTAATTTATGTTTTGGACACCACACATTAAACTAATAAAAACCGCAAGCCAACCCATGTTTTTTCTCCTAGTTCATACAAAACTGGATTGGAAAATATTATTTTATAAGGAAAATGGATGTTATTGTTAATTTTTTTTTCATGATTTTTTTGAGGTGATTCACACTCTCTAACAAACCGTTTTAAATTTTAAAGTGATTTATAAGTATTGGAGGGTCCACTAAGGCGTTGAAAAATAAATTGAAAAAAAAAAGATAAAATCATATAATTTTAAAGGTAAGACATATAATGTCCAAACTAAACATTAAGTATTTTTATTACATCACTATTGGATCATTATTATTTCCTAAAACACATTATATATTAAAATGGTATTTAATTTTTACCCAAAAATTCGACTATCACAGAAAATTAAAAAAAGTCATCATAAGAAAATTTTGACATCAAAATTACAAAAATAATATTCATTTTAAATCTCTAATTTTATAATATGTGAATTTTTAATTTTAAAATAATAACCGAATTTTATAAAAAAATTGTTGGGTTTTGACCAAAACAGATTTCAATCCTTCATAAAAATAACAATTGGTTAAATTAAAATTATACGATAATTTATATATAAAAAAAATTAATCATGTAATAATATTTTATTAACATATTATATACTTAAAAATTCCATTAATTCATCACAATTGGTTTCTTAATTGAATTATAATTAAAAATACTATTTGTGCTTGAAACACTATATTCAAAGTAATAATAATTTAATGAATGCATGTTCTATATTATGAACAAAAATCTATGCACATAATCATTGTCTTATGGTCTTGTTTCATAACCCTTTATAACAACAATATAACACCTAAGTGTATTGTGTGCAATTGGGACCTATTTTTGGGGAGGCTGAGATAACATCACTTGGGTGCTAATATCTATTAACATCCACTTCTCTTGTAGGTGGTACGGTTCATGATTAACATTTGGAAACATGGCATGGTCTTGGTCAAGAGAGATTACCAGTTACACCTCATACTTTCGGATCTCCGACAAATGTGCTTTATATGTACCAATTATATGATATGATTTCAAAACTTCCTTTGTCTGATAAAATTGGATTTGTAAAAGCACTATATTTATACAAATCATGTGGTCATCGTTCAATGGATATATTAGCAATGGTATAAATTATTAACGGTATTTAAAATACATAAACATAAAACCAAGGAAGTTCATATGTTATATCACCATTTTACATAATTATACATTTAATCAGATCCAGAGGAATATTCTTTAATAAATGTATGACTATATACAACAGGTGTGTCAGCCGAGGTGAAATAATATCCATCTTTAACAAAAAAAACATCAACCCAAATCATCCCACACTGAGTACCCGAAATTACCCCCATTACTGGGTTTTTAACTACCCTACATGACCATCTTACCAAGCCCTAAATCATCCTATTAAACATTCTCCCATTAACAAAACAGTAAGATAAAATAAAAAGAATTTAATAAAAACTTCCTTTGATTCAACTTTGTAACGTACCGACTCATGTTCCACTAAACGATGCCCCGATCTGGTTAGTCACATGCCCTCAACAATGCCTCTCAATACACTAGAGAATTCCAATGTCTATTAACAATATATTAAGTAAGTCATGGGAATAGAATCACTTCTTTTATTAGAATATAACCCTGAAAGAATATAACAATAATAAACAATTGTGGAAGAATATAAATAACTAGAAAAATTCCTGGCCACATGATATTCAAAATAGGAAATATAATACTCAAATAAAAAGGGAATACAATATTTAATAATTCAAGTGTCATGTGTCTACTATGATACTAAAATTAAAGACACAACAACCCTAAAGTTGGTCCTGAACCACATTCGGTTCTCTCACCCATGCTTTATTCTCAAATAACTATCTATCCCAAGGCCTTTCCGTTATCCTATCATGCAATAAAAATAATGATTGGGGGTAATTTAAGTGAACCAATTAGCATGTGAGTATGAATCAAAAGGCCTCCACCAATGGTTTCTAAAAAATGTCTAGTCAGAATAATGTGTATCCTATTCTATGATGTAATAAATATGGTGAATAATAAAATAGTTATCACATGATCATTTATTCTATAATCATAAAATTAGATCTTCATGTCTAGCACCCCACATCACATATTCTGGGTCAAATATAAGGGACATACACCATATTCAAGCCCCAACATTTCAATCTGTCTTGGACACCATGTCTATAGACATCATTCTCATTCATTTAAATAATTCATTAATTCACAAGAAAGAACCACATTGTTCCCTTACTAGTTCATAAAATTATCTACACATATCAATGTCGATTATTTAACAAAACAATTAACTAAGTACACAACCCATTAATTAATTTGTAAATTAATTAATAAATCAATAAAAACAATTTTCCATAATTAATTACTTACAATTAATTATCCAGTCCAGATATCTACTTGTCATAATTAATTTCATAATTAATTATCTCAAAATAGGCTAATCATTTTCTAATAATTAATTCCAAAATTAATTATATCAAATAAAACACGATCATTCATTCAATAACAATGTCTAAAATCTTTAAAATCTACCCTAATATATTATATTTTTGAGAATCCCCTTAGTTCCATGATTAAATAATCAATTAGCCATCTATATCTCTAATGAATCTGCAAGTCAAATTATATTCATAACTACCCAAACATAGTAAATAATTTACTTAGGGAGGTTATAATCTCATTAATATCACATAAAAATATATAATCCAAGACTATGGGAATTATATTTTTACCACCTACTTTGGTTTAATGATAGATGTTATGTGAACTTAAATCCCCAAAATTCGAGTATCATAATGACATCGATCATGCTCCAGATCTAATTTATTAAACCCAAAATTAAGATCAAAATCATTATGATCATGAAAATATATATCTAGATCCACAATATTATATCTATATCTCCACTCATATTTTTAGAAACATTGAAAAAAATGGGATATCCCATGAAAGTATCAAATAAAGATAGTGAAATGAATGTATGAAGCAACTGGATGAATTTAACATACTTAAAAGAGAGAAGATATTCATTCTAGGATTTAGATATCAAAGAAAAATTTTCTAATCACCTTGGAATCCATCTCAATGATCTGGGGACATCTATATTTTTTCAATACTGATCCTATGTCTAAATATAGGGGTCTTGGGGTTTCAAACGATTTAAAACCTAATTTTAGTATATTAAATATTTTTTCACATAGTATCCTATGTTGGGGAACACCATTAGAGTCATACGTGAGGCCACTATGGGGACCTCTCTATCTAGGTTCACATTGGTACCTATTTTTAGGTACATAGTTGTTCAAAATGATCACAAACTCTGAACAACCCATTTTTATTAATTTTTCTGAAAACCTCATTCCAAACTCACCTCAATAAACAACTAAAAATATGTACTTAAAAACAAAAAAAAGTAAATCTAAATGGGCTTGTGATAAATCTAGAGAAGGATGGGATCTCAAAAATCATCTTTTTTCACCATATATCCCAAACAGATATTATATAGGATCAAAATAATGGATATTGATTTAATCTATTCCAACTCTTCAATATAACACTAAATAATTTTTGTCCCATGAAAATATTACATTATTCTTCTTAAGAGTGATCAATAATTATTTTAACATTGATAACATCTTTAATAAAAATGGATTGTAACTAGAATGGTCATAGAAATGACCTATATTGAAGATGTTCTGTTATTACTCCCATTTCAAGAGATCATTTACTATATTAGTGTGCAATGAATATGAATGTAAAATAATTTGTAACTCCCTCTCTAAACAAAGGATGTATAATTCATATAAGAAAACCTCATGGAAATACCAATCCAATAAGTTAAATACCCCAAAAGAGTAAATTTCATTGATATTATTAAAATGGTAGAAAACACACTCATGATCTCGGGGTGGGGTTATCCTTTATGACAAGATCATGGATCCCACACACTATAGAAAACAATAGAGATCATATTTGTTAAATATAATGAAACACGTGGATGATATCATTATATATTAGGATTGGGAGACATCAAATTATCTATCTTGTTGATGATGTTGAAAAATATGGATAGATATCCATGAAGTCAATCACAAACTAATCATCTGTTAGCGATGGATAATAAGATAGTCACTAAAACAAAGAATATTTTCTCTATCCATGAGGTTTTTCCCACATGATAATGCCAGAAATTATGACATTTTATTTTTCTAAGACATCAATAAATTAAGAATAAATAATTAAAAGTGATGAACTATATCTGAAAAATTAGATTCTATTGATGATGCAATAATGATAGTACATGTCATTGTAACATAGCATATATCAGCCTCCATTAGAGACTCATACACCATGTAAAGTATCTATAATCCTATGGATTAGGGTTAGATCCATATAAATTTAAAATCTTCAAACTAAATCATTATGAATTTGTTGTTGATTATTCCTTACATCCATCTAACGGCCTGAAGGCCTTCATTTTTTATTGATTTTTGATAATCCACCTTTCAAGGGGTGTGGTGGATCCCTTAAATGGTGTGTAGGTGTAAGTATTACATGTCACGTAGGCCTTACAGAAATTTATTGCTAGTAGTATTCAAAAATTACATACAAACAAGACTAACTACTAGGAACTGCACCTCCCCAACTTCTTCATCATGAATTAGCTCTCCACCTTCGCATGTCTATTCGGATAGGCTATCACATGCATGCACAGACTTGTCCCGATGGAAGGTGCCATAACCTCTCATTCTTGCAATTATTATAGCTTCTAATCTGGTGAATGCTCATTTCTCATCCTCCTTATAGAGTTTATTCCTTGTAGGTTGTCTAGTTTTCATCTCTACTTAAGGAGGCCCAAAGGCCTTGAGGTGGCCCGAAGGACTTACTGGCCTGAAGGCTTGGGTGGCCCGAAGGCCAAAAAGTACTCAGTGACTAAATCGGTGGCTCGAAAGCCCAAACAGGGGGAAAATTCCAAGCTGTTGTAGTGCCAAATAATTCGTGCTACAGTACATACAACAGTACATGCTACAGTACACCCGGAAATTATGCCTCCACCTAGATTTGAGCCCGAGTCACCGGGATTCACTCAGATTCCTCACCAAACATGATAAGACTCGGGTTATTGATTATTCCATACCGTAACAGGGAAAATTCATGGAATTGAACATCTACTGCAAATGGATGTGCTAACCATGAGCAGTGTACAAGTTTTCCAATGTGGTATAAGTATTTTGGTTGTTACCTACCTTTCCTCACTAATAAAAATAAGGGATATGATATTTGATGTTATTGATGGTGTTTAGGAGTTTTTCAATTGAACGGCTCCTACACAAACTATACAATGATCATGCAACTTCCTCTTCTATCCCTCTACAACAATGAAGTTTCCAGATGGTGGAAGTGAATTGGTAAAATTCGAATATTCCACACCATGTTTTTTTCTACAGTAATTACATAATATAATATATTATTTAGGAAGAGAATATATTGTATATACACATATGACATGATATCTAGACATAACCCTTGCAGGCATACCAACGGTTTTAGATAATTTTTTCCCACCACCTTCAAAGAGAAAAAAACATCACAAAAATAAATTAGTTTCCATGAACACTGAATTCCATCCATTTTTTCATATTATGGAACTCTATAACAATTTATATCATTAAAAACTCGAGGAAAAATAGATGAATGAAGAGGTTATTGAAAACCATTATATATAATCCCACATTCCTATCATCATGTACCGTATAAACTAACCATCTCTAGATAGCCCCATCAAGAATGAATGCCACCCAAATTACGTTGAGAGAATCATATATCACCATGAGGTAAATGATATGATCATTATTATCAATGTATTCCTCCACCTACTGATGTTAATTTTTACCCTTAATGGATGAGGGTTTCTCTTGTAGATAATTTGTAGACTGTTCCCTTTCCCATGAAACACCTGGCTATGCCAATAAAAATTGGTGATTAACTCCAACAATATTAAATCATGTTGAAGAAATTTAATATTTGATTTCCCATATAATAATTTAATCCATTTAGGGATTCAATGGAGGATAATATTTCATTACAACCTATGATTCAATCAATGGATGATGTCTTAGAAGTAGTTTACACCCACCAAAGTAAGAGGAAATGTTTAGGAAAATGGAAAATGTCATGTTAATCCACAAAACCTATAGAAGAATATATGATCATAGTAAACCCTCAGTATATGGGACACATATCCCTACATTGAATTGTAAAATTAGGATTTTAATTGAAGGGTATATCCATGCAATTATATCATAATACCCCTAAAGTATATAAACTCAAATCTATTGTCTACCAAATGACCCATTACATGGATTCATGATGTAAATATAAAACAATTACCAATTCATACTATTCTGAACCCAAATACCGCTAAATATGGAACCGTAATGTATTTGTGACACTCTAGAAGTGTGCTCTTGATCAACACGAGCTATTAACTTGTAATCAGGCATTAAAAAAGCATAGGGAATGATTTCATACAACATATACAAATATAAATGGGATATTTAAGTAAATATATTTATATATATATATTTATTAGTAAAACCTTAATACAAAAAAATATAATAAACATATGACTTAACCAAATAGAAATAGTGGTTGTGATATAACTTGAAAACAAAATAAAGAAAAGGTACTTGTTTAATGAAATTAGAAGAAAAAATAAAAATAAAAATATTCAATATGTCACATCCATTGGTTATTTTAATGGTAAATTTCATTTAATTTCCATTCATTCTTTTTTGGGGGGTTTCCTAAAATTTTGTGGATGAAATTGTGAGTTTTTATGATTTACGCAAAATAGTGATCCCATTCTCAGATTCAAAATCCAATTTTGTTTCGTTTATAAATATTGCATTTTTTAATATTCCTCAACCATTATAATTCTTAAATGGCCTCCTCTAATCTACTAGCACCACCATTTCATATTTTAACCTTTATTAATTCATAATAATGGTGGATTTGGGTTTTCATTTAAGGAAATGTTCAAGCCCGACAACCCATTTTCAGTTTTTTTAGAAATTGTTTATATAATATCTTATTCAATTTTACCTATTTTTCAGTGATTCAACCACTAAAACAAGACCAATAAACCTCATCACTTCCAAATTCTCTTATCCATCCCTTTGGAGATCATTTTTGTTTCGGATTAAGTTGAATCTTCTCATGCTTCCTCAATTAGAGAAGATTTATAATGAAATCTGTTTCCTTCATAACTCCTTCATTTATCACTCTGTTTCCCCAATTCAAATTCATACATGATCTATATATCATTTTTATGTCCTCCCTTTAATGTTTAGTTGGTTTAATATTCATCTACTGCAATATTTTTGGTGATTTATTCATGATCCCTTAAGTATGTAGGTCTCCTTCAATCTTCTTTCATTTTGTATAGGGATTCATTTAATGTGATTAGGGATTCGTCAATTATATTTTAGGATATTGATATACCGAATATAAGGATTCAAAATTAGTGTTTGGTCTTCTGTTTCATGGCCTAACATTATATTTTTAGGTCTGTTTTACATTTCTAGAGGTGCGGTGTCGATGCTTTGAGTTTTCACACAAAGGATTCAAGGGTTTTCATTACATTATTAGGTGATTCCATGTTTATGAGATCTTTTAGTCTTATAATGATGTATATATCATATTTTATGGATTATGTCATTTTATTATACCTTTAAAAATTATTTTTAGATGTTTTTTTGTTGAAAATGAACTTTGAATACAAATTTTATGTGGAATTGGGGGTTTTCATAGAAATATTTTATATGTTTATTTGGTGATTCCCAATAAATTCTTCGTCAATTTTATTAAAATTTACTACGGCTGAAAATTATGGTTTGAATGTTTATCTCCCTCACTTTCTTCAGTGAAATCTGATTTTGGTGATGTTTGATAAGTGAAGGATTTTTTAGCACCATTTTGGTGATATATTGGTTGTTTTTCATGGTTATTTGATGTTATTCCTAATTGGGTTGTTTTATTACACTTGTAATAGGTTTATACAAAAAATTTGGTGACTTTAAATTCAGTTTTTGTAAATTTTATTGTGCACATAGTGTGCAATATGGGGTTTTCAAGGTGTTTTGGGTGAAAAATATTGCAGGATTTTGAGAAATTGTTTTCTTGAAAATCAATGTGTCTTGTTTTGTGTTATAAGTGGTATAATGTGTGTGTAGGAACTGTAATATTTTATTGTGACCTGTAGTGGTGATTTATATTAAAATGGATTTATATTTCATTCTAAAATTGTTTTAACACAAAGGGGGGAACCTTGGTACCTATGTGGTGGGGATGTGTACTAGTACGGCTTGGGACCAGATGGGTTTTCTCCCTGTTTTAAAAAGATTTTGGATAAAAAAAACATTTATTAAACTATATTGACAATTATTTGGGACCACTAGGTTATGGGTATGTTTCCTACTGGTGGATCGTGCATGAGAACAAATTTTTCTACGGTTACAATACATCAGAGATTGAGGTACATGGGGACCAAGACTATCTAGAGCCCATGGGTGTTCTCGATTTTGTTGCTAATTGGATTTGTGGTATTTTACCTTTTATTTGAATTTTTTTGAAGTATATTATGTTATATAACATTTATATTTAAATTGATTAACATTCTGAATGTTTTAACTTGAAAACTATTTTCAATTTAATGTTCTATTTCATTGAATTTAACCTCGCTTTTCTTTCCATATCAAAATTGCTTGATTTTTCACATTGTATTTGATGAACATTGGAATCATTGGGTCATATATTATTTCGATTATTCTAAAACCATATATAAACTCCATGTGTGTATGTATAAATTATCATTATTGCCTCGGGTAATGGCAAGGATTTGGGTTATTGTTGTTCAGGTTGTCAATTCCCATCCTTGGAGTAGATTTTTTGAGGTGACTTGTTTGTGATAACACCATTACATATGGAGTACTTGTGGAATTTTTGCGACAGATTATTAGTGTGTTTGGAAATTTTTTATTTCATTTTATCTTTTTTATTCTGTTAAGTAATTTTGTATAAACCTTTTTTTGTATAAAATTTTCAGATACATTTTATCAATTGTATTTGACGTTTTATGTATACTTATTCGAGTAAATCATTTCCAAATCACGATAAATGATATTGGGGAACTTGGAACAGCCCCTGGGGATAGGTAATGCCCTTCATGCCTTTCCACGGGATGGTTTTGTTGTTGTTAATAGTGAATACCAAATATGGATTGTGAGAAAATGGTATCAGAAGCATCTCATGTTTTTTGGGATATATTAATATTTTGGGATGAGTCTGGATAGACAGTAGCTAGGACTTTCAGGGATCAGGGTTTCGGTCATGAGCAGGGTTCCGTGCCTTCACCTCATTTGGAAGACCATGATTCACTATGAGAGGTTGGTATTTTATGATTGACTTCACTTCTAGGTGAGATGTGTGGGCCGCAGACCACACGTGGACATCATGCATGGGTAGAGTAGTTGTTTCTTTAATTATTGATATGTGTTTAGATATTTAATATATTATGTATATGATTAAAATTTTCACAATTTTGGTTTTGATTATTGCATTGTGAATATTGAGTTTTTAAGAAAAATGCCTCTTCATAAATCCCCCACGCGCCCAAGGGGGGAAGCCAGAGAGATATCTCTCACCCCGATCAATCAGACGCCATTCGAGGCTATGGTTCAGGTTGTCCAATCAATGGTACAATGAATGGATCTTGATCTTATTCTTTCTTGGGTAGAAGAGATGGGTCTTTGAAAATAAAATGAAAAGATGTTCTTGATCAACAAGCCTTCTACCATCTGATGATCCTCTCCACCCCATGAAGCAAAGGAATGGATCGAGAAGATCAAGCATATGTTTGAGTTCCTTGAAACAACCTAGGATATTAGGGGGAAGAGTGCCAATTTTCTATTGTAGTGTCTTAGATATATGTTGAGGGTGTCAATGCTTTAGACTAGGAAGAATGAGCAGATGCACTGGGGAGATTTCAAGGTTGTCTTCAATGAGTAGTGCCACCTAGAGGTCTTGGCATATTCCTGGTCCTAAGAGTTCATGGACCTTGTTTAGGGAAATCTTTCAATGATGGAGTACACCAAAAATTTCACTATGTTGGTTCGTTTTTCCCCTGAAATCATCTCGAATGAACAACTAAAGGCCCAAAGGTTCAAGAAAGTCTTAAAACTGAATATATATATAAACATGTATTATTTTTAAAGATGAGGACATATTCATAAGTCCTTGACCGGGATTGTGTAATGGAGATTGACCGTAATGTAATGTATTGTTTATCTCGGACAATGTCAGTTGTGGGAATTAAGAGATCTTTAGAGAAGAAGACGAATCATGAGGATCAGGTGATGAAGGAAGGTGGCAGTTCAGACCACTCCTCCAGAATGTTTTCATCTGAGGCTTTAGATGAGAGATGAGTCACGTGGCACCAGTGTGGGAAACTAGGGCACATCCCACCAGCATTCCCACTTCATCCAAATCCATGTTACCAATGTGGAGGTCTGGGTTATTTTTAGTGATTTTTCAGGTGGCATGTCCACTACTGAGTGGGGCATGGTCAACGACATCAAGAGGAGTGCCACCACAGTTCCACCGTTCGACGAATGGGGGATCATGATTTGGTGGTAATGGTGGATGGACTAGCTCATCTTTTGGGCAAATCCTGGTAAGGTAACAACTTCAAACTAGTGTTCATTCTCAGGAAGATACCATACATCTCTATGTGGTGGATCATGCAACTTTAGGATTAGAGGCTGGATCCTCGACAGATCAAGTTACAATTTTGATAAAATATTCTATATATTCTTCTCTTTTTAAAATTTATGCCTGTATTTCAATCATTTTTGACCTTTTTTGGATAGAATGAATTTTCCTACCAATTTTTTCTCTTTTACAAAGGTGTTGGTGACGCCACTGGGAATGAAGAAGGGGTAGGGTCTTAAGTCCCCGTCTTGTATGCTTTCTGTGTCAGGGGTCGGGATTGAGTGGGGCCACTTTGTCTTAGATATGGACCTTTTTGACGACATGTATGGGGTGGATTGGCTAGTAAACTTCCAGGAACCCGTTTATTGCTATAGTAGGCGGGTGAGTTTCATTACAACTAATGGGATTCATAATATTTTCTGGGGAGAATAGTATTCTTGTTCAGATAGAGTATGCCCCCAACTCTCAGATTTGGGGGTCATATCTTCCAGTTATCATTGGTCTCCCTAGATGAATAAGGTATTTACCCTGATGGTGCATTACCTCATGTGGTGAAAGAGTTTCCAGATGTATTTACTGTTTTTCTTATTATTTTTCCCCAGAGTTGGTTGGGGAGTTTTCTATTGATCTGGTACCAGAAAAAAACTGATATCACTTCCCTCTTACCGAATGGTCCCCACCTAGTGGAGGGAATTAATTATGCAACAAGAATACAAAAAATCCAATGTATTTACTCACCCGAGGATCTATCCTTTGGATGTTCTTGTGTTATTCTAAAAAATGTCCAACAGATCCCTCCAGATGTGCATTCACTATAGGACGACGAATAATGTAACAATTAAGAATCAATACCTTTATCCCAGAATTGAATATTTGTTTGATCTTTTGAAGGGGGAAAAGTGGTTCTCAAAAATAATCTTGTGTTCTGGATATCATCAGCTGAAGGTGAAAAAGTCAGATATCCCAAAGATAGGCTTCAAATGTAGGTACAATCACTATGAGTATTTGGTAATTCCCTTCAGATTGAGCAATGCTATAGTAGTGATTATGTAACTCATGAATAGGGTGTTCCATCAAAATCATTATTCATTCATTGTGGTGTTCATCAATAAAATTCTATTATACTCTAGATCTGAGGAGGAACATGAACGTCACTTGAGGATTGTCTTAGGCACATTGCTACATCACCTCCTCAATGAAATCTTTTCAAATTACTCTTTCTAGATCTAGGAGGTGAGATTCTAAGGGAATTTGATCTCTGAGAAATGGGTTTTAGTGGACCCTGAGAATATTAGTGCATCTATGTCATTGGAGAAGCCAAAGAATGTGTTCGAGATTCAGAGATTCCATTGCCTGGATGGTTATTAATGTCAATTAATTTTATATTTCTCTTAGATTGCATCACTGATGACTACGCTCACTCGGAAGGGGGTGAGGTTTATATGGGGATCAGAATGTCAGGGATCATTCCAGGAGCTGAAGAGGTTGTTTACTACTACCACCATTATTATTTTTCTCGAGGATGGAAATTGGTACATGGTCGATTTTGATGCTTCAGGTACAATTATTTAGTTTGTGATTATGTAGGAAAATCATGTCGTAGCATATTTCTCTTTCCAACTCTAACCACATGAATATATCTACACGACCCAAGACTTGAAGATGACATTAGTGATGCATGTTTTGAATACATGGCAACACTACCACTTAGAGAGAAGATTGTTATTTAATATGAACACAAAATCTTGGTCTTATTCTTCTCACAAAAGAACGTCAACATAATGTAGCGTCGTTGGATCGAGTACTTGAAGGTGTTTATCTTTTAAATTGTCAATACCCAAGAAAGGTGTAATGTGGGGGCCTATTCTTTGTGAATAGGAGTTCCGGTGCCGGATTTGAGGAATTATATTAATGAGTAGACTTTTATGGGGATCTTTTCTCAGATACACGTGGAAAATAGGCAGAATAGAGGAGGTTCATTCTTAGTTAGTGTCCAGTTGACTACTTATCTATTGGAGTTGATTCAGTGGGATTATCCCAGTGAATAGATTAAATTATGGTCGAAGTAGTTTCTTCATGGTTGGGAGACATCCTCTGATTGTTCATCATCTCTTGAGGGAGTCTTGTGCATCAAGGTCCATTTAGTAGTATTGTTATCTTAATAGAAGATGGTGATAGAGTAGAGTCATCGTTATTAGTGGTTTGTCTATATGGGTTCCACAAACATTTATTATGATGTCTTTGGAATTTTTGGTGGCCTGGTATGAGATGAGACATAGAAGACATTATTTCGAGATGCTATACATGCCATCTTGTGAAATCAACGCATAAAATGCCCTCTGGTTAGCTGCAACCATTACCCATTTCTTCATGGTTTTTGGAAGAGTTATACACAGACATCATAGTTGTATTACTGCGTACACCTCAGTGTGAGAATACCACTTGGGTGGTGATTTATTGTCTGGATAAATCAACCCAATTCTTTTCGATCAGAGATACAATTAATGTTTGTGTGTTAAGACGTTTGTATCATCAAGAGGTGGTGAGACTCTAGGGAATTACCTCATCTGTTGTCTCTGATAGAGACCCACAATTCACTTTTCAGTTCCAGGAAGCAATTCATTAGGCCTTGGGGTCTCATATTAAGATGAGCACGACATAACATTATCTGATGGATTGTCAGGTAGAGAAGGTGAATCAGATTTTGGAGGAAATCCTATGTGTATTTTTCTTCGACATTAGAGGTTATTAGGATAGACCATTGTGGATGGTTGAGTTTTATTATAATAATAGTAACCAATCCAAGATTCTAATGGCTCATTTTGAGGAACTCTATGGTCAGCCTGGTCGGTCTGCCTTGTGTTGGGATAAGGTAGGTGAGACCTCACTACTAGGGTCGAGTATATTGTAAGAGATGTATGAAAAATTCAAGTAGATTATGCTGCATTTATTGATAGCTCAGAGTTTCCATGCCTCACATCCTGACCAGATTCATTGAGACATATAGATTTTTTTGGGTGATAGGTTATTCTTGAATGTGGCCCCTCTTGGGGGTCATCATCGATTGGGGAAGCATGGGAAGCTGACCTCATAGTATGTCAGACCCTTTGAGATCACTAAGAATATTTGAAAAGTGGCATAGAAGTTGTATTTACATTCTCAATTTACACACATACATGATGTCTTACAAGTTTCCCTGTTTAATAATGTCAACCCGGATTCGCATCATGTGCTGAGTTGGGATGAACTGGATATAGAGAAGGATATGTCAGTTGTTGAGTGACTGGTGAAAATAGTGGACTTCCAAGAGTAGGTACTTTGAGGGAAGTCTGTTTTTTTTCTGGGTTCTTTTACATAATGGGAATGATACACATGAGACATGGGAGTGAAAGTCATGGTTCGAGGAAGAGTACTTGATCTTGTAATCTAATGAAACTACACATTGACTTTCTAGGGTAGAAAGTTTTTCATGCTGGGGAGAAATATCTATCCCGAGCCCACTAAACCTAGGTGATCCCCCGATCTATTTTCCCCCTCACTTATCTCATTTTATTCATAGATTAATTCGAATCTTCTTATGCTTCGACAATTTGTGTAGATTTTTAAACATAATTTGATTCCTTCATAACTCCATAATTTCTCACTATTTTCCCCCATTAAAATTATTACATGATATACATATCCTTGTTCGAAACTCTCTTTAATGTTTTTATGGTTGAAAATTTATCTTCTAGTGTATTTGGGGTGATATCTTGAATATCCCTCAAGTAAGTGGGTCTCCTTCAATCTTCCTTCAATTCTTTTAGAGTTTCATTCAATGTGTATATAGTTTCTTCCATTATCCATGAGGTTACTAATGTATAGGAAGTAGAATATCGAAATAAGTGTTTTATATTGTGTTTTATGGTCTGAAATTTAGGGTTTCGGTCTGTTCTTTAAATTTCATGCGGTGTAGTGATGGTGAATTTGAGTTTTCGCACAAATGATTCACAGGTTTTCATTACATCGGTAGATGATTCCATGTTTATGAAATATTTGTGTCTTAGAATTTTTTATTTATCATATTTTAAGGATTATATCATTTTATTATAGCTTCAAAAATTTGTTTTAGTGGTTTTTTTATTTCAAATGAATTTTAAATGTAAATTTTATGTTAAATTGGGGGTTCTTCATAGAAATGTTTTATATGATTATTTGGGGATTCCCTATAACTAAATGAATAATATTATAGAAATTTATTTGGGATGATAATTAATTTTTTAATGTTTGTCTCCCTTGTTTTTTGTTGAAAAATCTGATTTTGGGGATGTTTGGTAAGTGAAGGATTTTAGGGAACTATTTCGTGTTATATTGGATGTTTTATATGGATATTAGATGTTATAAATAATGTGATTTTTTTTAATACATGTATTAGGTTTATAGAAATGTTTGAGGCACTGTCAATTCTGTTTTTGGGAAATGTGAGTGAGCACATAGTTTGAAATGTGAGGTTTTCAAAGAGTTTTGGGTGGAAAATAATACGGTATATTGAGAAATTGTTTTATTGAAAATAAAACGGTTTTGTTGTGTGTTTTAGTGGTATAATGTGTTGGTATATAATATAGTATTTGATTGTGACCATTATTACTGTTTTAAATTAAAATGGATTTATTTTGCATGTTGAAATTGTTTGAGCACAAAGGGGGAATTCTGGGTACCTAGGTGGGGAAGATGTGTACTAGTAAAACTATTGGACTGGATGGGTTTTTTCACTGTTTCACATAGGATTTAGATAAATTCAACTAGAAATAAACTATATGGACGATTATTATGTTCCACAAGATAATGGGTATGTTACCAACAAGTGGCTCATGGATGAAAATGGATTTTACTATGGTTACCTTACACCGAGGTACAAGGTACATGGGACCCGAGACAATCTAGAGCCTAGGGGAGTTTTTGATTTTTTGATAATTGGATTTGTGTCCTTTTACCTTGTATTTTGGTGTGTTTTTAATCATATTACAATAGCTAACATGCCAATTTATACTTGTAAAACCATGAATGGTTTATCTTGAACAATGTTTTTAAATTAAATTTGTATCTCTTGGAATTTAAAACCTCTCTTAATTGAATATCAAAATTGCTTTCTATTTCACCTCATATTTCATGAAAATTGAAATAATTGGGTGGTATCTAATTGGGAATAGGATCAAACCCTACTTAAAGTTTTTGTGTTTAAGTGTACATTATCATTATTGACTCAAGTAAAGGGGGGGATTTGGGTGATGGTAGTTTGTGGAGTTTTTTCCCATATTTGTTGTAGTGTAGTGGGGATGGATTGTGGGTGATGAAACCATGTCATATGGAGTACTTGGGGCTGTTTATATGCTTTTTTTTGTGTCTTAGGACAATTTTTTGTATTTTAACTTACTTATTCTGTTCTGGATTTTCATATAAATCATTTTTGGTATGAATGTTTTTGATTTACTATATCAAATTTTATTGATGTTTTATGTTTACATAATCGGGTAAGTCGTTCCCAAACCATGATAAATGATTCACGGTCACTTGTGCCATCCCTTGTGGATAGGAAATGCCCTTTGGACCTTTCCACAGGTGAGTTATGGTGCCAGTAATATTAGAGACTAGATCTAGTTCACGACACAATCTAATGTGATATGTCAAAATTTCATATCATTATCTCAATCAGATAAAAAAAACTACCTCACATAAACCATATGACCTCATTATATAACCATTAGTTTTTATTCATCAAATAAATTTATATGGTTTAAAAACCACCAATGTGTAGTGTATGATGTGTCTGAATGTGAATAAGTAAGATCCATCCTAAGTTTTTCCTTTTATGTTTCGATAAAAATAATCCTTATATAATCATTTTATGGAAAAAAATTAATATTTATATGTAAAAAAAGTTCTATATAAAAACAATGTAAAATATTTATCTTTTCAATAGTTCAAAAAAAATGTTGGTAGACAATTTTCAATGAATAAGTACACATTAATCCAATTATGTACATAAAATCCAAAATTAAAAAAATTCACTAAAGAATTTAAAATGGCCAGTGATCAAAACTATTCAAGATTTCAAACCCATCAAATGAAAATCATTTAATATTTTGGAAAATAGAATACAGAATAATGGCCAATAGAGTATTGGAACAACATATAATTGATCCCACTAAATTAATTTCCATATTAGTTCATCAGAATACATGCCTATAAGGAATGGGAACACCCTATTAGTAAATACCTAAAAGGGGATGTGGACCAAAAAAAACTCCATCCACCAATGTATAATTAGATTCTAGGTGAGTAATTTTTCTAATATTATTCAACTGGATTCATATTTAAAAAAAAAATCCCACACACAGATTTTTTATCAAAAGAGTTCCTTCAAATCACATTTCAAAATACATTTCATTTAATTAAAAAAAAACTATCTAATTTAAAAATGAAATAAATAAAAAAACTCTATCACATACCTATTTTTTTAATACAAACCTATGAATCATATTTTTTAGTAATGAAAATTTGTTAACCATTATAATTCATTTGTTCATCCATCATTGTCAAGAGATGTAACCACCTACCAAGAACACATGTCATACACTACCTACAATGTGTTCTACTCACAATATGTGAAATGTGGAATATAAAATAGATTCAATTCAACCTATTCCCATATATCTAAATCTATGTACAAATTCCAAATAGTTGTTGAGGATGACATATCGAAATATACCTCAAAGAACTCAAATAATGTACTACGACCATCAAAAGGGATTTACATGAAAGATGGTCACACTATCGATCAATAAAAGACAAAATATGAAACCTTTTTATTAAAAGGATCATATAGATATCTCAAAATACACTTCATCCACCAATAGAATTGACAATTAAAGAAAATCTCAATTTCCCAATGGGAAGAAATGCATCCAAGATGCTTATTTTGCACCAAATTGTGTAACTAAAAAATTAAGAGATAACCCAAAATTTTATATATGGGAAGTCACTTTAGAGTGATATTATTAATTTTTTAATAAAATATGGATTAATATTTGTATAAAATAATATAATATTTGTAATTATGGTTTAAAATCATAAATATGAGTTCTACTACATAAATATCCCATACTGTATTTTATTTTGAAAAATAGTTTATGGTTAATTTATCCAGTCATGTACCTGTTTATCATGAAATGTTGTTTATATATTTTATTTTATTATTACATTAATTGTTTTCATGTCTTGATGAAAATAGAATATTTATCCTATAAATTATATATTTGGGAAAAAAATTCCATGGGGGTAGAACAGATCATTGTTTATAAAAAAACACATATAATAACCCCTAAACCCTCCCATCCAAAGAAAAATACCCAAAAACATTTAAATAGTTTATTAATTTTCCCTATAATAATGTTGAAGCGTTTTTATGTATTCCATTGTACAAATGGTCATGGTGTTTTATGGTTTTCATAATTTTTGGGATTACATGGATAATGTAATTCTGTTGGATAATTCCCATGATCCCCAATCATATGTAATTGAATTACTAATGGAATAATAGGAAGAAAATAGTGTATTCAATCATGTTAAATGAGAACATCATTTTCTATGAAACTTTTCTAGTCAATTACACCCTCTTGAACAATTAAATAATCTTATTATATCTTTGGTTCAGTCTCCATGGTAAGTTATTCATGATAATTAGCATACTGGAAATTTAATGTTAATACCGTCATTATATTTTTCAAATGATATCTTATGGGGAACCATAATTATAATATTTTTGTGTTTGGGGATAGATCAATGTTAACAATATGAACAATATTTAAAGGTAGATGTATGGTAATAAACATAATGTTTCCCACACTAATTCACATTTTAATATTTTGTTTATTGAGGAATTTTCATAATTGTCCCCATACCCAATTTTATCGTAGTTCTATCATGTTAGAGAAATTTGATATACTGAAAATGAGTTACAATGAATGAATTTAAAAGTAAACAATGTAATTTATCATTAAAAGGTTTTGTTATTTTATATTATATTTTAAAAATAAAAGTTAAATTAGTTTAACATATATTAATATTAGTTTTAACATGGTAATATTTAGAATTGTTATATCACACATATAAACATATCCCCTCTGTTTAACTATTATTTTAATCATTCAATATGTTAATAAAGACAATATGGTAATCCAGGTAATATACCAAATTAGTGTCTACTCGTGTTTGTATCTAATGTCCCACTAAAAAATCATGGTGAATACTGATTCATTATTCATCTAACCATTTTCTAGTCTATTAGACGTTTGTGAATATATTCCATTACTTCATCCACTTGTTAGTATATGGACAATGATATTTTTTGAATAACCCCATATACTCACAACATTACCAAAATTTCTAGATACCAATGAATACATAAACTCTTATCATGGGATATCACTGAATATAAAGAATTTGAATCCATAAAATAACTACATTAATCATTAAAATTACTTAAAACTTACATGGTTCAAAATATAGTATACCAAAGTTTGAATTCCTTTATCACAGAATATTTTTACATGGTTAACATTACATCTCAAATATTATCACATAGTACTAGAAATTGATGGTTTGGTTTTTTACACATAGGTACTCATGATAATTATTTTACAACACTTTTCAACCTTTCTCTATAATTATTCCATTGTACACTGTTTCATTTACTTATTATACGAAATACATTTACTTGTAAACTTAAAAAATGGAAACATAGTATTTTTGTGAATAATATGATTAGCAATGGTAAACATAAAAGAAACCAGTAAAATACCATATGTGAACATTAAATGATTATATTGATATAATCGTGACACATATGATTTTAAAAAAATGAATAGATCTTTAAAAATGGAATATTTCTTCGACAAATAGAATATATGAATAAAATGGTTTATTCAACTATCATGAACATAAGGGAATAAATATTCTAGATCATTTTTGTAAATATGTGAAACATATCTCAAATTTGGAATAATAAATTTGTTAATGGATAATTATATTCACGAGACACACCATTTTTTCACTTTTACATAAAATTATAATGTAAAGAATTAAACATGTCATATGTGTTAAAAACGATAAAAATAATGCACAAAGGATGATATTCGACCGCAGCCATCATTATACATTATTTTGATTCACATGAAATTAATCTCAGAAATTCTCATAACAAAACCATGGAATCATAACAGATCTCATAAAAATTTTCAAATGATAATCCTTACCTTTTATAGAATAATTAAACCATTGAATGAAAATTGTATGAATTTAACATATTATAATGAATCCAAAAATTGAGAATGGTTTCATTGAAATTCCAATAATGTAATAATTATTAATTTCTACAGTAATCACCAAATCATAAACCAATGAAATGTAAAATTTATTCTATTAATATTATTTATCATTAAATGTATGTACCATTCAATCCATTTGATGAATAATAAAATATTTACACCATATTAATAAATGTTATATGGATAATTCAAAATTTTTCCCAACTAAATCAAGACATTAATTTTTTTTAACATTCATTATTAAAATGATTATGAAATATGTTAACAAAAAATAAAAGGAATTTCAAAAAAAATGGATCATATAATGTGGATGATTAGAATAATGAATGTGATGGGTCATTCATCTAATAGATTCAATTACATAGTTTATATAGACAATACATGTGGATGAATATGTTATAATAATATACATGAACAAAATAATGTATATTTGAGGTTGTATATTTATATGATACCATTTAAGAAGAATTTTAATGCATTTATATTTAAATAAGAATCATCATACATCTCTGTGAAATACTCTTTTATTGAAATATTTTATAAAAATTTTATATTAAAATTTTATTTGACGAAACCATTATATCATAAGAATGATGTATCATAAAAATTGAGAAATATCATATTAAGAGGTGTCAAATTTAAAAACATTGAAAATATATTCTATTTATGAATTTATGAAAAATAATAAAATTAAAAACTTTTTATGAAAACATATGTAGTTTTGATCTAAATATTATAGTGTAAAAAAGATAAATTATTGAGGTAAAAATAATTTTAATTTCAATTGAGACAAATCGATTAATATATCGGAAAAGGGTAGGTATTTAAAATAATAATGATTCTTAGATTGTTTCACTTATAAGAAACATTTATGATCAAATATGAGCCCATAAGAGATGAAATGTAATGTGATCTTATAAATCTCAATGAATATATAATGGATATTATGATATGTTTTATAATCGATATGAAATCTATAGTATTTTATCTTCTTATAGAATTATTTATTTAAAAATAATATTTGTAATGAATTCCTTAATCATTTAATAAAAATTTAATCATAATCAATTTAATGTTGGGTATCATTTATATCGATGTACATTTAATGAATATAACGGAAATGGATTTCAAATACCAGTGAATATTTTTAATAAAATATTTTTTAAGAATTAAGAAAATATTGTATTATGTTGAACATGAAGTAATATATCTAATTAAATTATAATTGATATAATTAACACCTTTACTTTTATCATTGATTATAAAATTGTAATTTAAGATCATGTATAAAAATGATAAATATATTTATAACTTATTTCATGAAATATTCTTAATATATAACATTTTTATAAAATTAATTTATTTTTTTCACAATATTTTTTTAGTTTGATGTTACCATTTTTAAAGTCGGTTGTCAGTAATCATGATTGTTTTGAACATGTTTTTAAATTTTGGTTTTATTATTCATTCTCATCCCATTATTCTACATTTAAATATATTTTATATTTCATTAATGGATTTATTTTTTATAATGAATAAGTATTCCTAAATGTGTAGTTTAGACTTTATTACATGATATAAAATATACAACGAACCATTTTCAGTGATTTTAAACTTCTAAATAGTATTTTCATAATTAAAAAGTAAAATAGTTTTTCATATTTGACATAAAAAAATAAAAAATACCTATCTATATAATATTATACTATTAAATATATTTTCATAATAATTCATGATATAATTAAATATTATTTTCAATGAACCAGGTGAAACCCACAGAAAGATAAATATACCATGATTAAGAATTATTATAAGGTGATTAAGTTGAATATTTTTAAACCAATATAATAATTTTTTTAATATATAGTAGTATAATATATCATAATTATAAAGAATTTATTTTTATAATTCATGGATATTAAAATATATCCACATTTAAATTAATAATATTTAAAATTTGTAAGATTTTCTAAAAATATTGAATTAATGATAATCATTTATTGTTCACATATTTTATAGAATCAATGATTTATAAAACCATAATATTAATGATATAAATTAAATTATATTTATCATGTAAAACCACTTTCATTAAAATCATTTATTATTAGTGATGGAAAGAAAAACCGAAAAAATTATCCGATGAATGTAGTGCTCCATACATAAGCTTTGTTGGTTATTTAATTTTCCATCAAATTGGAGTGATAAATAATTTTTTTTTATAATTTTATAGAATAAATTAGATTATATTTCTTTTAAGATTTTTGATATTATGACCATCTATTTATTTTGACTATGAAAAACAGAACATGATGTTTTCTTTACGTGATAGTCCACATGTAGTAAAATTTATTTTTTTATTTTTATAAGGAAAAATTAAGGTGTTGTTAAAGCATGAACATTAAATTGTATAATCATTGGTATAATAAAGATACTTATTTTATAATAAGGAGATATTTATGTGTTATTTTTTATATTTAAAATTATTAAAATGAAAAATATAAAACGAATACTTATAAAAAAACATTAATTCACTACTTATGTTATCTGCATTACGAAGTGGATAAATATTTCAATGGATGATATTATAAAAATATGAGAACATAAATTTGTTTTATATTAGTTCATAAGGTTTCATTTGTGTACTTTTTTGGGAAAAAAAGTTTTTTTATATTTAGAGGTATTTGGAGGATATGAGAGCTTGATTTATCAATGGAATAAAGTATCTTTTTTCAATAGACACATTTTTTCAATAATGGAGAATAACTCTACAATAAAATGGGTAAAATAAATTTTGTTTTATTTTCATGAAAAAATTCCTAAATTTCATCATGATTTATTTTTTCCCTTAACCATTAGGAAAAATATAAAAAACATTATAAAACATGGGTTATTCATAAAAAAATCAATAATCATCCTACAAATAATGAAATCATTATGTGTAGTGAAAATTATAAAAAATTATAAAAAATTAAAATTTATCTAATAATTAGTTGAGTGGTTTCTATAAATAATATCTACATTAAATCTACATAGAAATTTTTTCCATAAAATACTATAAAACCAATAAAATTAATAGATTATAATAATATAAAATATGTTGAAATTTTTTTATCTCACTCATAAATATGTAGTAACCCATATGTATATACATGAAGTAATCATTGCAATTAAAATTTTATTAACCATCATAAATACATATGAAATATCCCACTTTTTTATACTAGTAACAACCATCGCATTCAATATCTAAAAATTAGACACATCTAATTCAATTATTAACTATAATGGGTCTCACCCTTAATATACAATATATAGATATAACATATTTTTCATGAGATATAATGTTTCTCGACCAATTTTATAAGCTATTTCATGCTCAAATGATTCATATATATTAATATATAAATATAATTATCTGTTACTATAATATGGAAAAACATCATGCACTTTTTCATTATAAAATTTTTGAAATAAAATTATCACCCCATATGAAAATAAAATTGATATATAAAATTAAAAATATATTTTTAAAACATATATTAAATAAAAAATAAAAAAAATGGAAAAATGGGTTTTCCAGTAAAAAACTGATATATTATTTAATAATGCAATCATAAAATAATGGTTATAATGGAGGGAGAAACCATAGATTCTATATACATTAAAACAGAATATTTGTTATTTTATTTTGTATTTAATGAGAAATCAATCTATATAAAAACAAAATTTTCAATCAATTGTAAAAAGGAAAAATTTTACCCTGAATGACATAGATAATAATTAACTCAATAAAATTAATCAATGATATTTTATTAAAAAAATATTACCATGGAAAAAAGTGTTGTAATTGAATTATCAAAGGGGGATTTATAAAATAATGTAACATAACTTGTAACTGACATGTCATGTTCATTTGTTATCATCCATAATAATTAAAATATGATAATTATTTACTTTATTTGGAACCTTTTTCAATTTTTTTATTCCCTTTACTAAACATATTACCATGTCGTATTCAATATTTAAATTATTTAATTCCATGATTGAATTTTTTATGATGTTCATATAATATGAACCAAATAGAATTGGTAGGTTGACAATGGTTAGAGTTATCTGTACCCTAAATACATTGAATAATAATCTTGAAATTATTATCATTTTTATAATTAAATTTTTATAGAAAATAATAAAATATGGTGATTAAATGTGATCCATGATATAATCTTTGAGAATGTAGTCCATACATATTAATTTGTAATGTTTCCATTATTTAATGACCATTTTGAAAAGGAGGTATGTATAGTTTTATTTTTAGATAATTATTATAAAATCATAAATACCATATTATTATATATACATAATTATATATATCACCTATGGGATATGGCTATAAAAAATTAATCGCACAAGTTCATGAAGATGGTAGTTCACACATATGCAAGAATGAAATTATCATTTCTCGGTGTATATGAAGTTATGATATTAAATGATATTTTATACTATCAAAATGATAAATATTACATAAATATAATATATAAATATTAATTACATCATTTTATCAAACTATTTTATATGATTCTAAAAAATACATCATCTCACGATGAGGTACTCAGTCGTAAAAAATAGTGACAAGAACCTTTACAATTTTATTAAAGGGGGTGGATATTAGTTATTTCATTAACACAACAAATTATCCAGTAATCGAGAATAACAATGTTATTTTTTTTATAGTTACAGAATAACTAAATGATTTGTATGAAGAAGAAAATAAAATCGACATATAATATTATAGCTATACATTGAAAAATCAACATTGTTTAACACATTAATTTCAATATGATTGGTATTCTACCGAACTGATGACATCATAAAAATGTAGAGTGAATATAGGAAGATATTTTTAAAACTATAGGCTAAAATGGGGTTAGGATGTGTAAAAAATGAGATTAAGAAGTTCAGTATTATAATAGTGGGTAGGGGATCTGATGGAATTTCCCAAAATAATAAAATATCTATAATTTTGATATCTGAATGTATAAAAAATGTTTATATTAGAATATATTGGGAGAAAAAGGCCATAATAATTTTATTATGATACAATTCAACTATAATTCACATCCATACATTACCCACGGTCATTTTTGTTTACAGTTTTGGATAATTAGATCTTAACCTCAAATATACAAACACATATATTACAAAGTTGGCACTTCAACTGAAGGCCGATTTTTCTTTTAAAATTTGAATATTTTTGAAAATATATGATTTTGTTCCATAAAAACTAAAAACATTAAACATGAATTATTCAATTTACCCATCCATAAACCATATGAAAAAATTAAAAACATGTGACGAGAACATAAGTCTAAGTAAGGGTCATAAAAATTACGAAATAAAATATTAGTCTTGAAATGAAAACTTTTTCATAAATATATAAATTTTATATGAATTAAAAATTTCATATACTACTTTATTAATTCACATGTTTTGGATAAAAACATAAGAACCATTCATTTATCATTAAATTTATCTTATTCAATCAAATTCTGGTCGGTTTTACTTATAATTTAGTTATCCAAGCTAGATGGTGAGTAACCAATTTGGTTACACATGGAATAACCATCATGGTATATTTCCATAATTTCATAGGACATGTTGATTCAATAACGTTTTCTTATGAATTTTCCATTCCTCTATGTTTGTAAAATCAAAAATAGTTTATCTTAAATAAAACTCTTTTTCCATAAGGATTATTTTCATTATGAAAATTCCCCTTCTCTTTAGAAATTTTTATCTTTACGATGGTTTCCATTATTTCATTTTATAATTTATCTAAATCATTATAATTTTATTAATATGTCTAATTTTCAGACTCTTATTTAAAACCACATAATCTTATAATTCCTTGGATATTGAATGTTTTGTTTTGAGACTCTGATTTCTCAAAAATTCAGTCTTTGAATTCCTGGAATTTCAGACTCCAAATACAATGAAATTAAAACTGTAAATTCCCCAAAATTCAAATTCTGAATTCATTGAAACTCATATTCTGAATTCCCTGAAATTCTGACTCCAAATTTTCTAAAAATAAATGTCTGGATTCTCTAAAATTTATAGTCTGAATACTCTAAAATTCAGACTCATAATTCATAATAATTCAATCTCTGAATTCTTTAGAATAAAAAAAATGAATTCCTGAAAATTAAGATTTTGAATTCATTAGAATATAGACTATGGAATCTATATTATACAAATTCTGAATACATTTTAATACATAATATAAATTATAATGTCTTATAAACTCTAAATGATTATTTATTTATTCTCTAAATTATATTTTTCCTTAGACACAAAAAAATAAATTTTGTTAAGAGATTCAATTATTTCACAACAGATGTTATTATTTTGAAATTTTTTTGTGTAATATATTTCTATCTAACCATTGGTTTAGTGACACGTGTATAGGTACCTTAGAGATTTTATGAAAAATATTACAGTTGGAGGTGGGATCCGAATGTTGGAGTTATGCATATAAATATAAAGTTAGTTGAATGATGACATAATCGAATAATCATTTCATCAATAAAAAGATTACATGCTATTGATGTGACTTCAAGTGGGAGAGACTCCCAATACTTGTGCATACTGAACATCTTGTTCTTCATGCTTCCTGGAACTCTGATTATTGGGGAGTACAATCGAGGTCTTCTAGGGATAAGAATACATTGGTGCTGACTACCTTAATGATTAAGGGATTCAAGGAATAGAAAAACAAAGTGTTGACTACCATAAAGATAGAGGTCTTGCAAGGATACCAAGATAGATACCGATATTTCTATCGAGGGATTACACTAGTGTGGGTAAGACATGATTTATTGAATATATAATTAAAGGGATATTTTTCATGGTTTTTGGGATGCCCTGCTCTTTGGGATAAAATATTTTATACATGTTACATGTTTTCATTCAAGTATATTTATTTTTTAATTTAATAAAGGAAAAAATTATAACTTTCTTATACTATTTTTACTTTTTCATACTCTTATAAGTATGATTATATTCACTTTATGGTAAAATATATTTCTTGAAAACATTCCTTATGTTACATTTCAAGAACCATATTTACCATACCTATAATGTTTCTTTTATAGAACTCTTATTTGGATCTGTGAATATAGATTTTTAAACTTTGTTAAACCTAGTTTTCATTAAAGTTAAAATTGAATGTTTTTAAACATACAATTCACCCACCCTCTTGAATTTTTTCATGTACATTCATATTTTGATCCTACAATTGCTATTAGAATGGGACTCTAAAATACCTATATTCACATATATGTTTTCTAGATTAGTTTTTCATTGTCCAAATTTTTGTAGGTTAAATTTTCATTCTTATGTTTTGCATATAGTTTTTTTTCATTGTTCACAACCCTTTTATATTATCATGTTTTGGGGAATGAAATATTCGTATAGAATGACATGATTGAATATTGGATCTATTTACAATAAAAATCATTCTGGAACAATTATTTTCTATTGTAATTATTATCATTACTAGAGAGATTGAATGAAGAATTATGAAATTAACACTAGAGTAGAAAATTTTGTCATTCCTACTGGAGATTACTAAATTTATGATAAGGAATTCAGAACCTTTTCCAACCAAAAATGTCAAAATATCAAATAAATTACAAGGTACTCAATAATTTTTAGTGTTATATGACCAGGAATATATATAATAAAAATTGTTCATGTGAAGATGCTAACTCCATCTAGAAGAAACCTGAGGTTACTCATTTTGGGAATTCAAAATTTATGGAGACTAAAAGAGATATTATTAGAGAAGAAAATCATGGATTTATATTTCTTAAGGGAGAAATAGTTCGCAATGTGAAACTAAGATTTATAACCATTTTCAACAGTCTACAATCTATAGGAGTGAAAGGTCTTGATGATGAAGCACTTATGGACAATATAATTAACATCATGAAAATTGAATTGGAATCAAAAATGAAAAAAATTAACGAAAATAAAAAAGTATCTCAAATTACTCTTGATATGATTTTTGGAACTATTCTTCAACATTAGAAATAATGAAAAGAAATACTGATTTGAATAAAAAGAATAATTGATTTTGAAGTGTATCCCGTAAAACAACTAATGTCAAGACTCTTGAATGGGTTACAGGATCCAAGAATAATAAAGTAATTGTTGTTTCTGAATCTAGTGAAAGTGACCATTCTAAAAATGAGATAGCTATTATTTCTCGAAGGATGAAAAATATAATGGGAAATGAATACTTTAACTATATTAAAAAGAAAAATAAATAAATACTCGGAGGTCAGATGTTACGAATGTAAAAGGGGTCGACACATCAGGACAGATTAGTCAATGGTCAAATGATAAGATATACAGAAAAATAATTCTAATAGAAATAAGAAGAAGTATTAAAATTCTATGGATAATAATGTTTTGAAAGATAATGAAACCTCGAGTGTCAGTGATGGAGACTCCTAAGATGAATGATCAATGAATGAATCATTTAGTCAGATGAATCGGGGAATAATTGTGAGACCACCCATTGAAAAGTATTGTTTTATAGCTAAGGTACACAATGATCATCAATTAGTAATGTATCACTAAATGCAAATTATACATATGATAAAAAATATAGGTATTAAGATGAATAATATTTATTTGATAAAGATATGTGTTTACCCACCTATAAAGAAGTTTCCTTATTTTCTAATCTCCTTGAAATGAATATTTAACGATATATAAGAACATAGAGAATGAAAATTCTTGAATTTGTGTTTTAACTAAATAATTATCATAACGTTATTAGATCCTGATTAGAATTTTTTTTATTCTTAAAGTGTTTCTAAAAACCATAAGGATGTAATTTATGATAAGGATAATCTATATAAAGATCTTGAAGATGTAATTTCTATGAATAAAATTTTACAGTTTAACTCTAGTTTTAAAACTAAAGTTTTTTAGGATAAAAATTTGGTTATTAAACTGAATTCAAGAATATTTTCCTTAAGGAATTGTTTGTCAAACATTACCTCTGGTAGGGAAAACTTTTATAAGATGTTTTCCCAAAATCTTCCTTTAAAAATCATTTTGGATTTGGTTGTACCTATTCTAAACCCATTTTTTTTAATATATATTTTTTCCCCAATGTGATCCATTTTGAACAAAATACCAATGTGGTGGACATTGGGAGAATAATTTTTTTAAACAAAACCCAATATTTTAGTTTTCAAAAAGCTTATTGTTCTATGAAAATATTGATTCCTAAAATCTTACATTCTAAAATTTATGTATCCACGAAGGTATGGATTTTGAAATTTTAACTCTTTTATTTTCTAGAAATTAAGGATAATAAAAAATAACAATACATGGTACATTGATAGTGCAAATTTTTGGCACATGATTAGTAATAAAAACAACTTTGAAAAGATTATCAAGATCAATGGAGGTAAAAAAATTCATAGATAATGCTCATGTATAAATAGTCATTATAGGTAATATTATTCTTCTTGGAAAAATATTTTTTTCAAATGTTTTATTTTTTAATGGTATAAGGAATAACCTCATTAGCATAATTCAATTTTGTGATGAAGGTTACCTAGTGAATTTTAGGAATGATTAATTCCTAGTACAAAATTAATAAGAATATTTAATTATTTCTTCCCATATGAAATATAATGTATATACCCAAAACATATATGAACATAGGAGCCAAGATCTTACTTGCCTTAGTCTAATGGATGATCAATCTAGGTTATAGTATATAAGATTAGGAAACTATAACCCTAGGGTCTTATGAAAACACACTATGAAAGGACCAGTTAAGGATCTACCAGAGCATAGATATTATTCTTCAAAAGTTTGTAATCCTTGTCAATTTGGAAGAAAAAAATAAAACATAATTTAAATCAATAAGTGATGCCTCATGTTATGATGCATTACAGTTAGTGCATATGGATCTTTTCATTCCAACATAAAATTTAAGTATTAAAGGCAAATATTATTATATATTTTATAGTTAATGATTACACTATATTTACATGGGTCTATCTTCTAGAAACTTTTTTTGAAGTTTTTGTTATTTCAAAAAATTTTGATCCCCTGTTAAAAATGAGAGAAACCATTATTTGACAAATATTTAAAGAGATCATAGGTGAGAATTTCCAAATTCATATTTTGAAACTATTTTTAATAAGAAAGGTAATACTATAACTTATAAAATAAAAAAACTTATCAACAGAATGGTGTTGTGGAATGACGAAATCGAATTCTTCATTAGATAAGTAGAACTATGTTGTTTAAATATTCATTTGCTATGAAATTTTTTCTGGAAGATATTAGTACTTCTTATAAAACTATAAATCTAGTTTCAATAAGATCTGTTCTTAAAAACACATCTTATGAATTGTGGAATGGTAGAAAACCTATACTTTCTTTCTTCAAAGTATTTTGTTTAAAATTAATCATCCTGAATAATAAATATCACTTCCATAAGATTACACCCAAATCTGATGAATGAATTTTCCATGGATACTCCAAAACTTCTAAGGATTATAGTTATTTAAATGAAAAAAATAATATTGATGAAATAGTTCATGATAAATTTTAGTAATTAATGATTTTGTCTTTAAACAACACCAATCTACATCTACAAATGTGTTTTCAAAAACTAATTCTCAACCCATGATAGAAGATCCTTCTAATAAATAAAATGTTCATAAAAATATTTATAAACAATTTAACTAATAATAATTACTACCTTATTTTAATGAAGAGGGTCTATAAAATATAAATTAGTTGTTTCTAAAGAATCATACCAGAGATAGTATCGTTGGAGATATAAATTAACCTGTAGGGACTGGAGATTCAATATGAAATGATGTTGAACATCTATAATTCTTTTTCCATTTAAAAACAAAAAGCAGTGATGAAGATTTAGGTGATGATGATTGGATTAAATACATTCAATATGTGCTAAATTAATTCGATTGGATTAATTTCTAGACCTTGGTTGAAAGAACTATGTAAATAATAGTAATTAGAGTAAAATGGGTCTTCAGAAGTTAATGTGATGAAAATGGAATCAAAGCTGGAAATAAATCTATATTTGTTTCTAAAGGATATGATCTAAAATAAATAATAAACTATGAATAATCCTATTCTCTAGTTGCTAGACCTGAATCTATTTTCATTCTCCTTTCCTCTTTATCATTTTTTAAATTCAATCTTTTTCAAATGGGTGTAGAAAGTGATTTCCATAACGGATATGTTCAGGAAGAAGTTTATGAGGAACAACCTCCTGGTATTGAAGACACAAAACAAATTGAACAAGTCTTCATACTTACAAATTAATTATATGGACTTAAGAAATCCATTAATACCAGGTATGATAGGATAAAAGTATTTTTGTTAGAAAACAATTATGTTAAGGGAAATACTGATCCAAACCTTTTTATAAAGAAAGATAAAAAACATGTTTTAACTGATCATATTTATGGTGATAACATTATATTATCTTCAACTCAACAATCTTAAATCGATTCATTATAGAATTTAATTAAATTTGACTTTGAAATGAATATGATGTGTGTTTTAAATTTTTTTATAGGTTATCAAATTTCTCAAAAAACAAACTGAACATATATAATGCAATATATGTATACTAATTATATTATTATAAAGTATGGATTTGGAAACACTATAAGTATATGAACTCCATTCAATACCTCAAATTATCTTGATATATATCAAATTGGGAAACCAGAATATCAAATATCATTTAGATTCATTAATTAAAAAATTTAGGACCTCTTAAAAATATAGTATTTATTAAAATTTTAATAAGTTATATTATAAACATTAAGATGAATAATAAATACCGGGATCATCATTCTAGGAGAATTAATTTCATGGATTTATTATTGGTTGCCTTTAGTATAATTACATGAGTTCATGTCAAGTTAAATAAAAACATATGTTGTGGATTGGAATGGTATTAATATGTTTATAGAATTTAAAATAATCCCATATAACATTTAATTTTAAAATATAATGATGATTTATTAGATATAATAATAATGATAAATATTCAGTTGTTTTTAGGGTTTTTAGTGGAAATTAACAAAATATACTATTTTCTTAAGTAATTCATTCTATAATTTAGTTCCAAAAATTATACCACACATATTATACATATTAGAATTTTATTTGACCATATTATTGTTTTTATAACCATATATGAAAGAAATAATAGAAAATTAAATCTCGTCATCCATGATATCACTAAATCGACATGATATAGATGATGGTTTCATTATTTAAAATAGTTGAAGAAGACAATTGGTTTGATGATGGATAATCCATTACCATAAAAATGTTCTAATAGATATATTAAACTATATTTATCTTGTCATTTTGGAAATGGTTGGGGAGGATAAGGTAGAAATATTGAAATAAGGAATGAACTTAAATGAGAAAGAATGAAGGATTTTACTTAATTAATATATTTTCCTTGAAAAAGTCCGCATGAAATTTAGTTTTGGTCTTTTCATTAGACCAAAATGTATTGAATGTTGTAAAGATGATTTTAATTTAAATTGGGTTGAATTTAATAAAGATTCGATACATAGATGGTGTGAGGATTGATGTTGTACGAATTGTATTTACATGGAGATGAGATTAGTGCTTTATAGTATTTTGTTGAGATGTTTATTATTTTTTCTAATGAAAAAAATAGTGTTTATTCTTAAAAAAAAATATATGATAACACGTTTATTTGAGATTGAAATAATGCATAATTAAATTATACATTACTAAAAAAAATAGTGTACTTAACATATAATACATAATATAAAAATGTACAGTATTTCATAATAAAGAAAAAATTAAACTCTTTCAAAAAAACCCCAAAATTATCCCCAACAGGTTTACAATGTTCATAATTCAGAAATCAACTCCAATATTATAATTTTTCTTTCTAAATTTTGTAAATTTCAATTTTAAATTAAATTATTTTTTATGGTAAAAATACAAATTTAATTTTCACAACCGATTTTATAGAACATTATAATTTAATTAAGGCATCAATGATTATCTTATAATATCAATTTAAAAAATCTGGTTTTTTGTCTATTTTCTGAAAAATAAATAAATCATTAATTATTATTTTAATTTTCAAATTTTAGAAAAAAATTAAATTTTTACAAAAATACCAATACATAAATTTTCATTTTTAATACATTTATTTATTTATATAATGTTATCAATATATCATATTTTCAATTATAATATAGCTAATTTTTATATATAATTTCTATGGTGAGGTTATTATTCTAGTAGATAGATTTATATTTTTAACTATCACATTACTATTCCAATGTCTAGGTTACTATTTTATTATAAATGATTCCTTACTCTTTATAAAAACCAATTATTTAATCAAACATTTATTATGGTTATAACTATTTAAATACATAACAAATTAATATATCGGTACCGAGTATGTTAAATTCTCACACCGATTTTTAAATGATTTCATCAAAATTATTTTTCACTTATTATACAATTGGGGATAAAATTCTCTAATAGAATTTTCATATTCCCATGTTTCTTCTTTAAAAATGTGGATTCATCAAAAAATCATAACCAAGAGAATTACATTATTCTACAGGACTATTTTAATATATTCAAGAAAATTAACATCTTTCTCAAATTAGAAATTATTATCTTGATGTTTATAATGCCCAATTATAAATATATGAGATGAATCTAGAACAATAACTGTGAATATAAATACAGAAAAAAATTTTGTTCATAGGATAAAGTTGAGGAAAAATACAGTAAGTACGAAACTGATACAACATTATCTAAGTTTTTATAGGGTCTGACAAACTATTGGACCGTCTTTAATGTTTTTCCAAAATGGATAAAACTTTTCCATGTATTAACATTTTTAGCCACAAGAACTCATATACCGAACGAAATATCTATACACTAACTATCTGTAAATATTTTCCATCTCATCTGAGTTGTCATCATGTTTCATTCAAACATCTCAACATTATATAACATTTCATCAAGTAATTTTTTCCCAAACGATATTATTTTACCTAACGTATCCAACAATTATGGATTTCGACCCCACATTCAACATAATGATTAAAATGGTTCCATTTATATATGAGAATAAAAAAATTAATATATTAAAAATCAAGAAAATAATAATTCTAATCGAAACATCCCTATTAATCCAATGATAAAAATCTAAAAATATTCTCCAATATATTAATTTTCCTAGTTTAATATTATTTTTATATTTTATGAAAACATGATTTCAAATATAATTCATCTCCCATTGAATTTTATTGGAATTCCCGAAAGTATTAGTTAATCCTAGTATTATGATCATATAAAATTTTGATAGAAACTCCACAAAATTTTACAGTCTCATTGAGGTACAAATGAGATGTATAATCTAATGATAAATTATGTAAACTATAATGAAAATATACAGATTTAGTCAGTTGATCATGAATAACCCAAATCACATTATTACCTCATTTGTTTTAGTAATCCCACTAGGATGTTGATGAATATATTTTCCCATTACATGTCTCGAATTTGAAATGGTTGTTGAATCTACTCTGGTAATTTTCATTATTCTTTTACAAAATTAAATGTCAAACAATTCTATGTGAACATATAAATATCAATATCCATACCATTCCACCAATAATTCTCATGAAGGTCTCTATATATCATATTGATTCTAGGATGAACTAAAAAAGGATAACAATGCACTTATCTTAATAAATAATTATTCAATTATAAAACATAATGAATATATAATCTCTTCCCAAGTAAAAAAAATATGTATAAATGCTAAATTATGGAAACATATAATTATTTAATAATTTTATATTTATTTTAACTTAATTTATGGTTTTTGTACATAATTAATTTTCACTGATATATATATTTTCACTAAAACCTAAAAAACATACAAATTTACTTCTTAGAAATCATTGATGAAATCATTCCAAAATCATTAACAATATATTCATGTTTCAAATGTAACATGGTTAATTTTTCTTTATATATCTATATCATATAATATATCACATTTTCATCTATTAAAATATTATAACTAATAATGAATTCCTAATCCATTATTAGTTCTAGCCATCTTATTTGGCTCATGTACAAATATTTCTGAATAAAGATATTCCTCAAACGTTTATGCTCAGTAAATATTTTACACATTAATACATAGATATGATGTCTCCTCAATTTGAAATCCAATTTTATAGTTAGTCATTATAAATCATGTGGGGGTCAATTTATCACCAGAGGCTTCACTTGTTGTGCAACATAAGAAGTCACCTAATCATTTTGAATCAAAATGATCCAAAATACCTATAAATAATAAACAAATTATATGAAAAAATATTCATTTTAGAAAGGATGGTCCATATGTACAACATTCCCCAATATTGTTTTTCATTTCATAAAAAAACAACATATTCTTTGAATATAAATTTATCCTCTTTTCATGTAAAAATGTTTAGTGTACAAGATACACGGAAAATTATTTTAACAAATCGTCAGCAATAGACTGATAATCCAAGAAAAATATAAATATAAGTATTATATATAGGTAGATTCTATTCATCAACCACATTTGTTTGTTGGTAACAATTATTGTTCCATTTATATTTACAATGTTTCAACGAAAATAAATATATTGTAACATAAAATACAATTTCGTAAATTTAAAGTATAACATCATTTATTTTGGGGTTTTCTGAACTATCCTTAGTTTTTTATTGCCTTCTTTTCTTTTTGAGTAAAATATACTATCATTAATAAAAAAATAATAAAATTACCTAAATATTCATTAAATAATATATTTATAATATCAATAAATATATCAAGTGGTTTTTTGATATCAATTAAAAAAATAAACTCAAAATTTCTATATCTAGCAAGGAATTATCTTTCGGAATGTCATACTCTTCCACCATAAGTTGTTACTCAAATATTAATAAAGTATTAGAAAAATTATTATCTCTCTCGAGCTCATCGAACAATTAATTCATTTTTGGAAATAGATATTTATTTTTAATTGTAATGTTATTCATTTCTCTATAATATATATAGGTTTTATAGTTTATTATATTTTTTTAAAAAACCAAATAGTTTCACCCTAAGGTTATATAGTTACATGAATTCTTCATTTTTTAAACAACTAAAGTAGTTGCTTTCTAAATTCTATATGTTCAACTAGAGCCTTTTTATAATGGGGTTTCATAATAAGTTTACCATCCAGGACTTAATGAACTATAATATTAAAATATTCCTCTAGTATAATACCAAGAAACTCATAAAAACATCAATATATTCATTTACCACTAGAAAATAATTAATCATTAATGCTTTATAATTTTAAAAAATATGATCAAGATAAGATTCCTATCATTATTATAAATGATTCATAATTTCATGATATATTATCAATGATATAGTTTTATTATTTTATACAAGAACATAAATTTCTTGGAAAAAACACATTAGAACTTCAATATCCATCTTAACATGTTAAATATAAACACAATCCATACCCATAATAGCATATAATTATATGAGGTGAATGAAACCATTGTTTTTATGTAATTTTTTTCCCTATAAATTGATAATAATATTAATGTAACTTCTTATTTCCAATTATTAATCTATTATGTTTTGATAATAAGTAATGGCCTTATATTATGAAGTAAAATTTATAATTTACAATAAAATCGCATAGATATAAATGAATGTAATGATTCATAATAAAAAAATGTATTATAATAATATATGTAAATAAAAAATATATCTTTTACCACATCATTAGATGTACAAAAATCTAAAAATGTAGTTTCAATGGAATTCACCACATCTTTCTACATATATTCTAGTTTTTTCTCATCATTCAGGTTCCACTTCGGACACTTGTTTTCCATGATACCCCAGTAATTACATTTAATTATTTTATTGTGCATAGATCATATATTTTAGAACAACTACCATGTTCATTTTCATTTAATTTATGATCCAAATTCCCAAACATACCACATTATAAACACTTAAATTACTTCAATATGAATTCATAGTGTGTTTCTACCAGTATTCTCAACATCTTCAAATATAAATATTACATCATAAAACATTTTTGATGAATTCATTCCTTTTTTCCATCCAAAATAACTATATTTAAATTGGGTGTTGAATGAACACATGATCGGCAGTATATCCACTACCAGCTTCACTTCACATCGATCATGTTTTTTATAAAATTTTAATTCATGATAAGCCAATTCCCTTTATATATTATGGATTCAATCCTTTGAAAAATCAATGATTTTCATATAGTAATCCCAAATTAATTTTTGTTTAGACATTTCCAATAGATTGAATTATTATTTATATATACCCACTAAATATACCACCTATATCAATTCTAGAAATTTTATTTCCCCCTAATTTTTAGGTTCCTTGGGATTATATTTTTTATAAAATATATTTATGGAATCATCCCATTCCAATGAGCCAGTATCCTCACAATCCCTGATATTCTTGATCATTGACCTCTAAATGATGGATTCACCTTCAAAAGTTTGAATATATAAATTTTCATATTTAGGGTATCAAAAACCAAAGATATTTAAAATATTAGTTGGGATTTAATCCTCCGTTAAGCTACCACCTGGTTAGAAGATCCACAAAATGTAGGCAGCTGCTTCATCATAAAATGGTATACTGTTGACATATTCCTTAGAGATCTCTATAGAATATATGAAACTGAAATTTATAGCCTATGTAAACTAATACATTAATTTCAAAAATTACTAAATTCTATTTCCCGACTTTCGAGTTAATATTTTCAAAAGGATATTCCTCTCTCTGTTCATTACTTCTTCAGAATCCCAATTTTTTCAACAAAAAACTATTCAAAACAGAAAAGTCATAGATGAATATGATTGATTAGTAGAAAATTCAATATCATTTATACATAAAAATAAATAAAAACTCATTTATATGTGTTCTATTAATATTATTATAACCACTAAAGTTATCTAAACCTTCCTCTGATAGAAACAATGAATACCCGAACATAAACCTTACATAATCTAATTAATTACATTATAATTCAATTAAAAACATTATAAAAAATGACCATTTTTAATCTATAATTTCATATCATCATACATTAAAACTAAAATATTACAATTTTTGAGGGTCTAATCAATATCCATTTTTTCAAAATAAAAAACGTTTAGAACAAAAGGTGATTTCTTTTTATAACAAATCATTACAACTTAAAACATAAAATCTTCCATTATTTTACCCATCCACAAACCCTATGGGTTTTTTAGAACATTTATTGATAATAAAATGATTAATAATGGACATAAAATCTATGAAATAAAAAAAGTGTTCGTGAGTGATTTTGTTTCATAATTTTATAATTTATAAAAATAAAAAATTAACTATTTATCATACTATATGAAATAATTAGTTTCATTTATGATCATTGAATTAATAAGTATTTAAAAAAAGATAAATTTTGGAATCATATCCATACCAATCTTAAATATATTGTCGTTGTCCTTCAAAAATAAGGGGTAAACATAATGGTTAGAATTAAAAAATCATAGTAAATTTTAATAATCAATTTGAAAAAAACCATTTAACTCCATCACACTACCTAATGCATTTGATTGATAAAATGGGTTCACCCACCGGTGGATTATTTTGAATACCCCCATAATCATAACAATTCACATGATTAATAAATCTATAATAAAAAATTAATATTTAATTAATTATTGATTAATTACGGAAATAAATTTTATATTTTTAAGTAACTTTTTGATTTTAAGAAGTAAAAAAATTTAAATTTAAAAAATATTTCAATGTTTTTTAATTATTTCAAATGAAAAATAAAATAAATAATGTATCATTAATGTGGGGAAAATTTTTTCATTATATTTAATAAAAAAATTCATTAATATAATTATTTTTATCTTGAATAGTGGATTTTTAAAATGAATGTTTATTACACTAAATACAAAACCATTCTGCACTAAAACATAGTGATTAAGATAATAAAATTAGATTTCTTAATTTCACAATTAATATCATTTGACACTAATATTTTATTTATTATTAATTTATAAATTTTCATAATGGATTTTAATATGGGTTACAAATATTTAATTTGTGGTTGTGAGACCATTCGTTTCATGGGTTTATGGTCGCTTCCCATGCATATAAATATCATAGTTTTATTCGTATAGAAGTTGAACTCCATAAATATAATTAAATGGTATTAATATGTTTTTATAATATTAAATGATCACATGTATCATTTTTTCGGATATGGGGATTATTTGGTGATAAAAAATAATGATAAATGTTAGGTTTTTTTTTGGTAGTTTTCAAAAAATCATAATATAATTTGGTTTTACATAATTATTATGTATTTGAATTAGTTACAAAACATTAAAAAAATATTATATATAGATCAGATAATTTTTATACATTATAATAGAATTAGATTTATCCAGGAATGGGGAACTATAAAATTAGAACCTATCATTCAGGAAGGCGTTGAATCGACACATCATAGACGATGTTTAAATATTATAGAATCAGAGTATAAGACAAGGGTATTGATGATTGATATTCCAGTAACATTAAAAAATTATAGTTTGGAAGTCTATCATATTTATAATGTATCATTTGATAGTGTCTGGATATTATATTAATAAATATTGTTTAAAATAATTGAAATGGTAATGAATGGTGAAATTTACCACTTTTGTATCATCTCTTTGAGAACACACATATGTAAAATTATTTTTGGATTTTGGTGAGATAAAAAGGTATTAAAATTGGTGAACTTGTTTGGGATAATAATTGGGAATAATTTATACTATCTTCAATGATTATAATTTCTGAAGATAAGAGGAGGGGACTAGCGGTTCATATAGGGAGATGAATGGGGTGTTTTTTATTGTTTTCATAAATTGTATATTATTTTTTCTCAAGAATATTTATAGTGATGATTGATATAAATAATTATAGTATTTAGTGCATGTAAGTTCAAAATATCATGGGATTACATTTTAAATGCTCAATTAATTAATTTATTTATCTTATAATGTTATATAATAGGATGTATCATGTTTCACTATTCCACAAAAATTCAATAATTTCAAAAAACATCTTCCCAAATTACTAAAAAAATTATCTAATATGTAATTTTAAAAAACAGAATGCATTTTTTAAAATATTATTTTAAAGGTGATTAATTTGTTTATTTAAATAATTTTTTATTCGTAAAATATTTATTTGAATTTTTTATCAAATTTTGTGTCACATTATAAATTAAATTCATGTTTTATAAAATTATCTTATAATTACAATAAAAGAAAATATTAATTTATGAATATATTTTATACTAATGATTTTTTAATTTCTATAAATATAATAATTATTTAATTGTATGTAATCATTTACATTCTAATAAAAATACCAACACATATGTTATAATTTTTAAAACATGTATTTAATTATTAAAATATATTAATATTTCATATTTTAATTTATGATAAAACTAAATTTAATTTATAAATTAATAGGTGAGGTTTTTATTTTAATTGTTACAACATTATTTCTAAAATTCAATTTACAATTCCAATGGTTAGGTTATTATTCCATTAGCATAGATTTATTAATTTCAAAAAATACAACTTATTCCAGTATACATTTATTATAAATTTAACTATTTATATTTAGATCATAATAATCGATAAGTATAGTGGTTGTAACATTTATTATTATTATTATTATAAGCACTCCCATTAAATTTAACATGAACATTTGTACTATATTTTTACCCTAATATTATGGTTTTAACCCTCGATTTACCAATTTCACGATAACTACGAACCACAGTTTTTTACCCTTGGAGAGTGATGATTACTTCTATAGATTATAAAAAAACCATAAATTGAAAATAATTTATATTCTCAACCATATGTAATTATTTTATATTCTGATAATATTTTTTTGGTAATTTTATTTCGTTTAATAAATTTTTATTTGTACAAATATATAAAAAATATAAATTTATTAATAATTCATTTACACTGCCTTCTATAACATCAAAAAAATTAACATAAATTACATTAAATTATTTTAATATATCCATAACATGATATTTTTATCAATGAAATTCATTGTAATTATTATTTTAAATAAAATATATTATGTTTATTCTCATGATAAAAATATAAAATTTATTAAATCAAGTGCATGACATCATTGAATTTTATTAATATAAAGGATTATAATGGTATTAATAGAATACTAATCGGAAAATGAAAATATATTAATTAATAGAATTTTTATAAACATTTTATAGAAATAAGTTAAAATAAATGAATTATATAGGGTCCTAATCAGTTACTATTCATTTTTTATTAACATTAATTACTGAAGATTCTTTTTACCATGGTAAAAATAATTACTCATGTTACTACTAATATTTACCAAAAGTTATAGGGACCTATTTACAAAATATATTCCATATAATTAAACTATACAATCCCATTTATTAAATTAAATTCAAATATGATGTAAAATTTATTTTTCCATTAAAACAAAAAGTGTTATGAAAAACTTTTTTTTTGGAAAATACTTCTTTATATATTCTACCATTTTTTGTAAATTATTTTATAGAATTCATTAAAAATAATATAATTGTATTTTATGTAAGTAACATGATCTAATTATATTTTCATTTCAATCTAAATTTCAATTGTTCTTTTTTAAATATTTGAGAAATTAAAATAATATAGGAAAAATGAGGTTTTCTGATATTCATTGAAAAAACAATATTTTTTAAAATATTCTGAACATTTAGTCCAAATATAATATATAAATACTAAAATCAAAAATGAAATTCATAATATTATATTATAATTATATTATTTTATAAATGAGGACTCTAAATTAACCAAGAAATACCAGAAACAATAATATTGTTAGCAATAAAACATTTACCTTTTGATTGAAAAATTAACTAATATTATTATAATTAATATAACCTTATATATATTACTAATAAATTATATATTCTAAAATTACCAACATTTTTACTATAACAACATGTGATTTTGTGAAATGTTTTATTCCAAATTAATTTAATCAATCTAATATTTTTCATTTCACAGAAAAGTGAATAATATATATATGTATATATAAATTAAATATGTTTTTCTTGAATTCCCTACATGAAAATATTGTATTAGTTTGTGCTACACAAAACACTAACTTGGATTGCGTTACACACAACAACATGTTTTTGAAAAACATCATTTTATTTTAATAATTATTTAAAAAGTAGTTATCATCTATCCCTCCAACATTGTAAAAATAAAATAAAATAAAATAAAATATTAATTGTAATTGTAATATATAAATAATTAATATTCATATGAATATATGTAATTTTGGAAAAGAATATATATGTTTGATAATTATATTTTTCTCAAATAAACTTCTTTTTTGGTGAATTATTTTATGAAAATAAATTTTATTTTAGAACTCTTAGAGACTTATATTGATAAAATAAAATTAATTTTTGAATTCATAATTTCCTTATAATCCATGTGTGTTATTTTTTTATTATAAACATAAATTTTTTAAAATTTAAAAAATACAATATTTTAATTCCAAAACAATTTTTATCATAGTTTTTTTAAATTTTCAAATTATATTCTAATTTTGTTTTGAAATCAAAATTAATAAATTATAAATCTATTATCCTAGTATATAAAAATTGAATCATTTTTACATTGAATATGTATATATAGGATTAATGAAATTTTTAACATTATCACATTAAAAAACATGCTTTCTCACCATGTTAGTGGGATTTGAAATAAAAAAAAATTATTTCACTTTTTTGAACAAAATTTAGAAAAATGGAAATACAAGTTTATAATCATTAAAAAAATTATATTCTTATTTGATGAATTTATTGTATAAAAAAAATTATATAAGGTGTTTAAAATTAATTAATGTGATTAATGTAAAATTAAGTAATACAAAGGAAAAAACCATGATCATAAAAGCCAAAAATAACCTAGCTACTTGACCAAATAATGATTTCTATACATAATATTTTATACCCCTATAATTATGTTATTTAGTTCATTTTTATGTATTCAGTTAGATGAATACATGGGTACACCTCTATTTTATTAAATAAAGTCCTTATGTGTTCCATACATCCCTCACAAAGGCCACTAAATCTACCCTTAATCACACCTCTCAAGCCACATATGTTCAGAAAAAATATGAAAAATTATATTCCCAAATTCTATCCCTTCCTCCAAGAATACTCTGATTTGGTATTATACCTTCCAAAGAATCCATTTTTTGTAAACCAAATGAATGTACCCAAAGTATAGGTAGCATCCTTCCTCAATCTCTATTTGTTTATATTCTCTATCCAAAACCTAAATTATGGTTATTACATTGTCATATAATAATACCATTATCCTCAACAGAATTATTTTTTTACTGTAAGGGTTCAACATGAAATTACACACATATCCATCCAATGGGTAATGAACATACCATTCATGTAAATGGTGAACTACCACATCAAAAAATGACGATGTTAATTTTACCTTTACCACATTGAGTGGTTAAGAATTATGAGGTAAATAATTATTTTATTATATTTATATGATATATTCATACAAATAAGGTTATTATATTTATAATATATTCATTAATTTGAATTTGTGTAAATACAATAACCTCATTTGTGGAATTGTACACTACCACCTCCTCAAAGCGCTGTAATTCATTCACACATTACATGGAATGTACAATGAATTATTTTACTAAACATGTAGTATATATAAAAAATAGTAATTATAATTGAATTATATTATATATTTATAAATAAATATTTCATTTATATTTGTTCTTTTAGTACTAAAATAAAAATGAAGCAGTGTTCATGCGTACACACGTCCTACCATCTATAGGAAAGTTCATATTCATTTAATATTAATATATTGTATAGATCATAATGAATTTTTATATATTTAATATATTTGATATAGAAATATTTTTTTTCAATCCAAATTAATAAAGCCTTGATCTATCTAAAAGGATCAATAATAACTCATCAAAACACATACGATAAGAAAAACCGTTCTTACCTGAATCATAAATTTAACATTGATTTTTTAATAAATTTTAATCATAATGTCATATGTGAACAATATATATTAATATATATATATATATTACTAAGTTAATTTTTTATATTTATAAAATTATTATAATTATCATATAGTAGGTTTGAACATGTTAACAAAATTCAAGACATAAGGTAAGTGACTTTTATCTCAATTTTCTATAAGACACAATTCCAATTCACAACTCATTTCATTAAGTCAGAGTGTATACATACCATGTATTTAATTTATGAATATTATATATATATTTATTAGTATTTACATAACAATTTAATGTTATTTCATTGTTTGGTTTATGTTTCAAAAATTACCTATTCAGTAATGTAATTTTGTCTAAAATTCTACTTAATTGAGACACATGACATGTAATACACCTATATTTTTTATGAGGGTTATATAATTTATTTTAAATGGTATACACTAAATATATTTATTTACATAATATTTCCATATTTAGGTAAATTAATTATTTATTATTATTTTTTAATACAACCAATATGGTAACAATTTATTTCCATAATCTCATCGTTTATTGAGATTGTTTTTTATTATTCTTCCATTGATGAATTGTTATGATCCATACCCCATGTAATTTAATTAATTTTTTAACCCTATGGTTATTCATGCTATATAACATTATATTAAACATTATTCTATTCTTTATCATTTTTGAAATATATTAAAATATTGTAACCAAAATTCGATGTAAATTTTCGTTTGGCCTGAACTATATGTTCTTACAAAACTATGTTTTTAAACTATGGTTTCAAGAAAGATTTAATATTATATTATAATGATTAAATTACAAAATTTACATGTTTTAACTTTTGATAAAATATCTTTTAAATTAATCGTCATGTAATTTTTTATAATGTAACTTTTCGAATCTATTATGTTGAAAATGGACTATTCGACATGGATAGACATAGTTAACATCATTATTATGATATACTTTATTCCTCCTTTGTAAGATTACAATGTTATTATTTTTAATGTTTTATTATTCTTATTATTCTTTAAATTTTATATTCTAAAATGGAATTCAATGGCATGTGATTTTGAAATACATTTTTTAGTAAATTATGTATCAAAATATTTTCAAAACTAATTTATTTATTTTTCAAGGGATATGGTTATCAAAAGGATTTATAGATTATATTTTATGTTATAATGATAATAGTTTTCAACATAATTTCACAAATTATTTTCTAAATTTATAATATATTTTATAATAAAATATTATACAAATTTATTTTAATATTAAAACTATTTTATGAAAAAGTAATATATATTTTACTCAATAAATGAATACAATGTAACTATAATGATTTATTTATAATAAAAATAATTTCTAAATGATTTGATGGAAAATAATTTCAATGGATGCATATTTTAATATAAAAACGACTAATGTTATCTTTCAAAATTGTTCGCCATCTATTATTTCATCCTTTTTAAGCTTTATTAGGTAATTGTTTTTAATAATACCATTCATATTATTTCTTATATGGTTTATTTATTAATATCATGATGTGTGTGACAGGTTTTTATCATCCATATGTAATAGTATTTTCAAACGAACTTTCTTTCATGAGTTATACATTGATGATATTATTGTGAAGACTTTTACGTTTTTGTAGATTATGGTGTGATGAAATGTTTATCACACCCATTTAATTTCATGGGTTTTGATATCATGTTTATTAAACCTCTCTTTTTAAAGGGTTGATATGATGACTATTTTATTATCTTTTGAAACATGAATAAATTGTTTTAATATGTGATTTGTGGGACTAATATCATCCACTTATGAATTGGTTATAGATAATATATGAGATAATTATGAAAATCAAGTAATTGATCTCGATCAACAATGGGATGATGAAAAACCCTGACCCCTTACAAGTAAAGGACTACAACTCAGGATGGTTGTGTTTACTGCCTAGTAGCTGTATTCACAATGGCTATGGAATATAATGAAACCTTATATAAAAAGATAATATATGGAATGACATTCAAATATATTAAAATGGTGAGGAATGGGGGTGGTGGTGTGTCTTTATAAGAAATTCTAGTCCCCATGAAGTGCCCGGATTTTTTAGCAATGAGTCTTGACTAATAGGGAATAATATTATACATTTATCTATATGCCACAATTATATGTATTACTCCTTTGTTTAAATTTTATGGTTTATCCAATTGATTCAGTTATTATTAATCTGATACTAACTACTAATTTCTTTCCATGATTCATACTCATGATCATTAATATACAGTGTACGATCTTATAATGTTATAATCACATTCACATAAACTTATTATAATGTTTATTCTTATATATCAACATATTTTACCCTTATTGATAATCTGAGATCACTCCTTTTTGTGTTCTTATCTTAGGATTATGAAGATAAATATTATTTATGATTTTTTTCATATGGGATCTATTCCTAGAGTACCCGGTGGAATATAATGTATGTCATTCTTTTACTAGAGTTTTTTGTCATTATTTCAAAGGGAACTAAACATATATAGTATTTTTGTATATATATGTGTATTTTTTATGTATTCTGCATAAATTATATAACTTACATCTACATTAAGACATGATTGATATTTATGGAATCAGGGTGTGGGTATAGTGAGTCTTGGGAATCGATGATGGGGAATAATTCCTTACACAGCTATATATGTTTGTAATTTTATTTTAATTGATGTATAAAAGTACGTGTATATGGATGAGTTAATTTAATATCTTGTTCCATTTATATCATGTATGATTTAATAATTCTAATGGTCATACTTTTTCAATGTTTGGTTATTATTAAGAAGTAATTTGGAACATACCTATAATCGTGAAGTCCGAGATTTTGGTGAATTTTCATCATAAATAATAATATTTGTGTATCCTTCTGGGTATTTACACACCACGTATAATTGGTACTCAATCTTTAAATCCTAAAATATCCAAAAATATGTTTTTTTAAATGGAATGGTATTTTTTTTGTTTTTGTGAGAAATTAATTACATAATCTGTAATTGGGTTAAATGTCATTTTAATTCCGAAGGGTTATATTTAAACATGGTGATCAGTTGAATTTCCTAACTTCCCTTCACTAGACATATTTTCTCTCATCCTAAGAGCCATCCCAATTTGATTTTTAATCCCTATATAAGACCCTGGTTATTATTTCAGATACTTATCATTTACATTCATTCTTTTATTAGTTTATATTTTTAAATGTGTCATAATTTGATATCCATTTGATTGTATGGAGGTAATGTGGCTTTCATCGGCTGATTTAAGGCATTAAACCTATGTTTTTTGTGGGAATTTCCTAGGGTATGGTTTGTGAAAGCCGTGTGAGTTGGGATGCATGGACATTCATATATGTACACAACCTCGTCATTGGAAATTGGCATTTTATTAAAATGGATAGTCAACCCGAGAAAAGTATTCTTATGAGTTACCTTCTTCTATAACAAAAAGTACAATGTAGGTGCACAATTTGTAAACCATGAGACATTATATATTTGGGTAAAATCAAATATTTTCCCCTATTAATATTTTGTATGAAAATAATTCTAATTTTCTTCTATGGATTTCAAAAACCCCATTTAAAATATCTCTTCTTGAATATTATTTGATTTATGCAAATCATCTCTATGTGGTTTTTGATTCAAAAACTATTTATCTCATTGGATTAGCATTTGAAGTATCCAAAAAAATCATTCCTCATTTGGATATGTATAAAATTTGTTATTTAGGTGAAATATAATATTCCCTATAAATAGGTTCCCGAAATATTATTCAATTTCCCTTATTATATGTCTAATCTAGAGATGATATTAGACAAGATATCAACAATGGACCTACAAATAATGATCTCCTTTATTTATTTAATTTTTTCATATTTTTATTTTTCATTGTGTCTCTTGAAATTTTTTTGGGCATCTCCATGAATGAAATTATATACATGAATTAATAGTCATCAAATGTGTTATTAAAAAGGCATGTTAATATTTGGTTGTTGGATAAGAATTGTGAAATGGAACAATACCATTGGTATGTTGGTTAATTAATCTAGACCACCAATGGGTGGATCTTGGAAAAAGATACCTTTGGGTGTTAAACTTTTCCCCATAGACATGAGATGTGAATTGAGAAATGAATTGTAATTAATCATTTTAAATGTTTTATGAGATTAATTTTTAATTGAACTGAAATATTAATTTTCAAATTAATATTGGAATGATTAAAGTATGTTCTTTTTGACTATGACCCAAGTATCCTAACATGAGATGCATTTTTAGGCTTTAATAGCTCTTTATATTTTAATTCTCATGTGATTTAAATAGTGCATATTCCAGGAAATTGGATATATAATCATGATAAGGTTGATATAATTAAATAAAAAGGTGGGATAGATTTAGTCAAGGACATCTAATTTTATATAATGCTTTGTGTACCCAATCTCAGTGAGATCGAATTGATATGTACTTAGTGATGACCTTAATTTTTTTAAAAAATTTAATGAAAAATATTTAATTGTTTATAAAATTATTATGATTTGGTGATAAATGGACTCATATAAGAATTAAATGTATGAACTCAATTGGCTAAAAACCTACATATGAATGGGTGATAATTGGACTCCCCAGTGGACTTCCACGAATGGATTCTAGGTGTTGATGATTATATGATGAGGGATACATGGATTCGTATGAGATTTCCATCAACATATTGAATGTTAATTTTATCAATATTCATGGGATGATACATGGTCACCCATTAGTTGAACGCCATAGAAGATCTGGAAAGGAATGGATGTTATAAATCTTGTTGATAAACACTAGGGTTCTCTGGGATTTATATAAGTGTGATCTTATTGTGTTGGGTATATAACATCAATAGAGATACATGGATTAAATATTTGGAATTATAAGCATGATCTCATATTCATAATTGATGTATAATGGAAACAAATATTTTCATGGTTATAATTTATGGATGGCATATTTATGAATCCATTGATAATATTATAACCACAGTGGTATCGAAATATATGTAAGGTCTTTATAATTACAAATTAAATGAAATTGAATCATTAATTGAACATATAGATAATTATACATGCCAGAATAATAATTCAGAGACATAAAATATAAATTAATTTATTAAATGAATTCTTGTAAATAAGAAAATGGACATTACATGATACTTGTATATGGGTCTTCCATTTCTTATTGTTTAGAGAATACACACTATCTCTTATATATTCAATAAATTATTGGAAACTGACATTGGGTGGATATATAATGGCATTAAATCTCACAGTCATTTTGTATTTCCACTGTGTAGCCAAATAGTGTAAATTACTAAATTCATGGATAAGGGAAATATCCCTAATATAGGTTCTTGACGATATATTATGAGGAGGAGAGGATTGGACAAAGATGAGGATTAGAATTATAGATGGTTTATTTTTTAATTTCATTTAGTATTGTTCCATGTATATTAATACATCCCAGTATAAATATAATGGTCTAATTACTAGAGTAATATGAAAATTACTTTCGTCATCTTCTCATATGAGGGTTATTTTGATATTTTATATATTTCTGATTAGTTTATATTTTCAGTGTTATTTTTCATTTCTCTAATTATATAATATATTCATTATTCAATGTTACACTTTGGTAAGATTGTATAATATCCCCAGGGATTCACCATTGTCCCCCATTTCTAGTCGGAATTCTACAACATCTTTGGAGATGATCGTGAGGCCATGTGACCAACTACTAATAGGAAAACATTATGAGACATCTAGGTTCAAGAAAACATGACGTATAACACCCAATTTAAATAAAGAATATTAAGTTTTTATATTTATACATATTTGAGAATAAATATTAATTTAAAGGGAATTCTATGCTCGATTGCGTACACAATACGCAACAATGAGTTTCTTTGAAATATTACGTTGTACTCTAATAATAAAATAATATTATTTTAAATGGTAGTTAACTCCTAGTTGTTGTTGTGGCGGGAATGAACATAACTAACTAAAAAATGATTATATATGTTTTTCAAATATTTTTACTTTTATCCAATAAATTTTAGAGGCTTAAAATGCGAATGAATCCAGTTTTAAGCTTAAATATTCTAATAATCATTAAAATGTCGATTAACCACATTTTGATGGTGAACCCCAATTAAATCCACTTTTCGCAAATTTTATATGTTATATTTGAAAAAATAATCTTTTTTTAGAATTGGGACTTCAAAATTTACTTTGTATAATATTTTGTTATTTTTTTCGATAATGTTCATTTTTAATGAATAAGTGAAAAATGTTGTATTTTAGTTCAAAACCTATTTTTAATATAATTTATTTATATTATTATGACATCTTTTGAATTGGATTTAATGTTCAATTAGAAAATATTTGTACCATTTAATCCAATGGTGGTCATTGGAATTAATTTCACATTGGAATTGTACATAAACTAGTGTCAATCTTTTAATAGATATTGTTTCTTTAAAAGACCCTAATTGTTTTGAAAGCGGGAATTAATTATTAAATTAATTAATGAAACTTATATTTTTTGAATTTTTTAAAATTGAAATCATTTTTTAATTCAGAATATCAAATATATCTTAGGGTGAATTTTTGGTATTTTTCTGAAAAACATCAATTTTTGATGAACAGTGAATCCACTAAGTGGTAGTTAAAAAACTGATTTTTCGTTTAAATGAAACTTTTCCACTTCTGTGATTTTAATTTATAAAATCCAACATACATGGTTGTCATTAGGATGTAATATGTGGTTCAATGTGATTAAAATTATTTTTTGGTGAATAGTAACATTTAACTTTTATTAATTGCAATTAATGATAATTAGTATAATTTAAGGTAAGGGTAATGTTATAATAATATGAAATGACCTTGACACATGTCCTAGACTTATTTTATGAGTCATGGACGACCAAGAAAATCCATGGTTCTTCTTGGGGACCCCATGGAGCCACCTTGGTAGGAAATTTACATTAATAACTTTTTATTTAAAGTTAAAATAAAAATGTCACAAACATGTATTGTTTAACTAAAACAATTTTAACATGGGGTTATACAAGTCATATTTTTAACTATAAATATTAATTAGAAATATAAAACTATTTCCTACATCATTATATTTGTTTTATAATATTTATACATTAAATAAATAAATTTATTTATGACATCATGATTATGCAGTGATTACCTCATTAATGAACGATTTAAATAAAAATAGAAGATAAGGTAAATTATAAGACATAAATTTGTCAATGAACTATTTGATGGGTGTATTTCGATCCCTTATCACCTTATCCTAGAAATATATAATTGTGGGACCTTTAATATCGGAAAATCATTTTATTATAAATTAACGTTTCAAGACATTCCAAGAGTGCCCGTCCTCCCACTTATAAAGGCCCCCACCTCTACCCCATTAACCACACCTCTCAAGCCTTTAGATCGACCAAAATCTTATCATTTTATCTCTCCACATCTTTCTATTATTACTAGAAGCCTTAACTAAGGCATAAATCTTTTCAAGAAACCCTTTTGATTCAAACCAAATGGACTTACTCAATTTAAAGGTAATGTCCTCTCTTATGTTCTTTTTATTATTTTCCTTCTCCAACCCCCTAAACGCTGTTTATTCCATTATTTTGTAAAAATAACAGTATCATAAATATACTAGTATGTTGTTATGAAATGTATATGAGCTAAACATACACACACCTCTTTCTAATGGTTAACGAATATAATGTTTCTGTGGATGGCGAATTACTGCCTCACGAAATGATGATTGTTATATCTTCTACTACCACCTATCATGGTGGACATTATGATGGAAAAATTATTATTTATGATATATATTATATTTATTTCCTCCCTACACTTATTAATTTTACATTTAAAACATTCATTTATTTTTATCATGTTGTACAAATGTGATAATTTCATTTTAGAAAGTGTGGACTACCGCCCCCACAAGTGATGTGACTCGTTCATGAAATACATGGAATGTGTAAAGAATGAGATTAATTAACATATGTGACCTATATAAAATAAAAATTATAATGTTATTTTAATATATATATATATATATCTCATTTAGTTTTAATTTCATTAAATACGAAGTAGAAATGAAAGTAGCGTTCATGCGTACGTACGACATACCGTCTCCATGAACGGTGCATTTCATTTCATAACTCTAAATTTTATGTAATATTATAAATTAATTTATCTAATGGATATATATGATATATATTATATATAAATCATGAATAAAATTCTAGATATAATGGATATTTTACCACATGATCAACTTGAAATTTATAAGAAGTTTATTTTGGACTCAAGTACCAATGATCGAAAAAACGACCATTATTAACATAAATAATAACATGATGTTCATAAAATGGTAATAAATGATATAAATGGAATAATTAACTTAAAAAGTTTCTTAAGAAATTAGAAATTAAATCTAGTTTATTATTCATGATATTAAAGAACGATCGAGTCAAGTCAGACACGAGGTAAGGGACCCTACCTCTCTCTTTCTTTTTAAGCACTCTCCTTTATGTCATTTCTTTTAATCTCCTCATTATTATGCTTGGGGATGTTATTTTATATTCCTAATACTGTAATTTTTTTTTCATATTATGAGATACCCTATTTGATCTCATAAATCCATTTTTGGAAGTTTTATGTGGCGCCGTTAGGCTGCCGAGTTTTCTTAAGGGATTTTTCTTATCTCACTTTTGTTCCCATGAGATTCATGCTACATTTGCCACTATTACCTTTTTGTGGTGTATGTAATGACCATTATTGTGTTATTAATGTAATATATTTTAATTTATGGGTATTTACATCTTCATTGTATGACCCTTCTTTGATGGGGTGTACATTTGGAATGTTACAAAAATGGGTAAGGGAACCTTTCACCCTCCACTTTTTAAAAGACTTCTTTTTGGTGGGCCTTTTAATTTACATATTTTTATGTTGGGATATGTTCTTCTATATCATTATTGATGTAAATTTTATGTCCATGTGATGAGATACCACTTTCTCTCTCATCAACCCATTTTCTGAATTTGAAAGTGACGTCTTCATGCTGTCGAATTTTTTCATGGGAACTTCTTAACCGAATTTCAATTATTTGGGATAAACATGTACTCCATGAATATGCCATTTTACGAATATGTGTGACATAATCTGATTGTTTTACACTTAATATCCAATTATATTTGATGTATTTATATTTTTCACACATAATTATGGAATTGATTTATCATTAATCTAAGGATACCATCTTTGTATGGGACTTCGTCTCAATCTACTTTCATTGGGGCATATTTTGTTTTATACATGGCTTTATATTATAAAGTGAATAAACCCCTTTGAATTTTACATTTATTCAAAAAGATTCTTTTCTATACGAATTGTTTTACTAAACGACAAAAAGTAATGTTTCTTTTAACATATATGGTGACAGCAACCTTTTCCACCACCGCGAGTACTATTTGACCTTTTTCTTCCTTAACAAGCCATAATGTTTTTAAAAGAAATTAAATACCATATAAACTTTTATGTATTTTGGTATTGAAAATTGTTTTGATAATGGATGTGTTATGTCAATATATTTAAGTGATATATTGGGATTGAAATGTTGAAATTTTTTCTTTACATTATATTTGTTTTATGTATTATGTTTTTGTAATGGTACTTGGACATTTGACGGGTGGTTACGTGATAAACCATAAGACGAGTGGTGCCTTGAATACTAGGATGGGTGGTTACGTTATAACCACCAATGCATTGGGGATAGAATTTGGTCGTATGGATATTCCATGATGTGATATGTGTGGAATTCGACTGTATAGTTATTCCATTTAAGTATGTTTATGTACCAAGATACCTTTATATGTTATGTGTTCTTTATATGGGTTTAAGGTAATATTTTGGTTATAAAGGATAGGTTGTGATCTTTTTTTCAGTGAAAATTATTTACTACATCAGAAACGTGAAAAGTATTACTATAATAAATTATTCATGGTTTACTAGTTGTTCTGAAAAACTAACCATTTTCCTTATTTTTGTATCCTTTAATGAGCTTTTTATGCTTATCCCATGTTTTTGAAATGTTTTCCACAGGACTTAAAGATGAATAGGGTCACGAATGGGATCATGGAAAGACATGCTTTCTAAAACATGGAACTATACATGTTTCTTTTTAAGAGTTTTTATTTTATAGAAACTTAGTAGAAGTGTCTACTTTGTAATCTTTTGAGATATAATAGTTATCTCCTAATTCTCTAAAACCCTAAACCTGAAAATATCCTCTATGTGAAATATTCATTTAATTCATGATTATGTAATGTTTTATGGCCGAGTCCTTATAGTTGGTATCAGAGGTCAGTTTAGATATCTTTAGATGTTATGGTATTTTCTAAGCATAAGTGAAATTACCATAATGGTTAGGATTTAAGAAAGAGTCGTAGTTTTAGATAAAGTGAAGGATTAAGTATATCTTAGTGTTTATCTTCCACAATAGTAAATGATAATTTTTTGATATACTCACAATGACATTTTCGGTTTTAGTAATTGGATGTATCTAGCAGGCACCAAAGTGAGAATGGGTTTGAAGGAAACTGTTGTGGTTCTCTGATTAAGCGACTGGATGAAATTGGGGATTCAATGGGGAATCTCGTGGTTATTCTAAGCCAACTATCAAGGAGTCGTGATTAAAAACATGAAACCTAGTTATTTCTCTGATGCATCATGTACGAGAGAACCAACATGGTCTGTAAGTTCAGGTGATAATTATAATGGTAAACATTAGGGTTTATATGAACCATACTTTTGAGGTAAGTATGGGTTACTATATGATTGAAGATGAAAGGAATGGCGTAAAATTGGGGTCAAATTATGTTATGGTTATTTTTGACGATTTTATCTCTTTTTTGGGGAATTTTTTAAGAATTATATAGTTTTGGAAAAAGGACAACACGCAGACTGTGTGAAAACCCATCGCGTCGGACAAAGGTGTGGGCATCGAACCCACAACCAAAGTGCCACTGGTATTTATCGCCTACCATTGGACTACGTGAAGTCCATAGTTAGTATGAAAAATTATTTTTGATAATATAATTTTATGAATCAAGAATACATTGATTTTGGGTTATCTAGGAAAATATTGACTTATCATGGAGGATATATGATTAGGTTAATTACTTTTCAATATGAAACATTAATAGATACTGATGTTATTTAGAGATAAATGTTAATTTTTACCTTGGAATACTATGTGATTAAATCCTTCATATATTTGGGTTTCAATCATAGGTTGGTTTACATTGAAGAATTTTATGGAAAAATTGTTTATCGAATGGTCTTCGTTAAACTTTGGGTTTTGTTGGACAAATATTGGAGATTAAGAATAGATTTTCTTTTTATAAATTATTATCCTTTTGTGGATTATATGATCTTGTTCTTACAATTTTGGTTTTGGTTAAGGTCTAAGGACAAGGGAAATATATAGCTCTCTTTTGTGGATGACATGATTCTCTAGAAGTTGATTATAATGCTCTTAATGTGAACAAGTCATCCTAAATACTCATCTTTTCGAAGAAAAATGTGTTTGTGTATGAAATATAGTAAGATATGAAAGTCTAAACGGCAAGGAAGTATGTTTCCTTGTCATTTATTTCATCTCATAAATAAATTTCTCAATGAAATGTAACTTAAAACTAAAATGTTGCCTATTAACATTTCCTACTAGGGAATTGAATACCGTTTAACCCATCACAAGTTTGTGATTTTATGGTGGTTATCTTTCTTCTAATCATGTTTTCTATCACTCTCCATCAGAACATGACCATTTTTTTCTCTTAAAAGTCTATGTGTTCCTACATGGAATCCTAGTATGGGTTAACTTGGGTGACCTTAGTACTTCCCTTTCTTTCTTTTAAAGTGACAGTTTAATTGAGTCTTTTTCCGATGTGGGGCTTTCAATGATGTTTCCATGACCAATTTTAAAATTGTGAGGACGCAATTTCCAAAAGGGGGGAAGGATGTAACAACACAGGTAAATAAAGAATATGAAATTTTCATATTTATCCCTATTTGTGAATAAATATTAATTTAAATGGAACTCTATGATCGATGGCGTACCGAATACGCAACAAAGAGTTTCTTTGAAATCATATGTTGCAATCTAATAATAAAATAATATTATTTTTAATGGTAGTCCACGCCTAGCTGTTGTAATGGAGGGAATGAATAGAACTAACTACAAAATGATTATATATGTTTGTCAAATATTTTTACTTTTATCCAATAAATGTTAGAGGCTTAAAAAGCGAATGAATCCAATTTTAAGTGAAAATATTATATTATTTATTAAAAGATCGATTAAATTCCTTTTGATAGAGAACCCCTTTTAAATTCACTTTTTCAAAATTCTATATGTTATATTTGACAAAATAAAATTCTTTTTAGAATCAAGACATCAGAATTTACTTTGTATAAATTTTTGTTATTTTTTTCGATAAAGTTGATTTTTATTAAATAAGTGAAAAATGATGTATTATAATTCAAAAAATATGTTTAACATAATTTATTTATATGAATAGATCATATTTTGAATAGGTTTCAATGTTCAATTAGAATATACATTTACCATTTATTACAATGGTGGTCATTGGAATTAATTTCACATTGGAATTGGACTTAAACTAGTGTCAATCTTATAATAGATATTTTTTCTTAAAAACACGCTACTTGTTTTGATAGCGGGAATTAATTATTAAATTAATTAATGCAACTTATATGTTTTGAATTTTTTAAAATAGACATAATTTTTGATTTTCAAATATAAAATATAGCTTAGGGTGATTTTTTGGGGTTTTTCTGAAAAACTTCAATTTTTGATGAATATTGAAACCACTATGTGGTAGTTATAAACAAATTTTTCATTTAAATGAATCTTTACCACTTCTGTGATCTTAATTTAAAAAATTAGACATACATGGTTGTCATTAGGATGTAAAATGTGGTTCAATGGCAATAAAATATTTTTTTGGTGAATAGTAACTTTTAAGTTTTATTAATCATGCTTAAAGGTAATTAGTGTAATTTAAGGTAAAGATAATGTTATAATAATATGAAATGACCATTACACATGTCCTAACCTTATTGTATGAGTCATGGACGACCAATCCAATCAATGGGTCAACTTGGGGACCCCATGGAGCCACTTTGTTAGGAAAATGACATTAATAACTTTTTATTTAAAGTTAAAATAAAAATGTCACAAACATGTATTGTTTTAATAAAACAATTTTTAATATGGGGTTATTCAAGTCATATTTTTTACTATAAATATTCATTATAAATATAAAAAGATTTCCTACATCATGATATTTTTTTTATAATTTTTATACATTATATAAATAAATTTATTTATGACACCATGACGATGAAGTGATTACCTCATTAATGAATGATTTAAATATATTGATAAGATAAGGTAAAATATAAGACTAAAACTTTTCAAAAACCTATTATATGATTGGATTTATAACCCCTATCACCTTATCCTAGATATATATAATTGTGGGACCTTTAATATCCGAAAATCGTTTTATAATAAAGCATTTTTTGAAGACATCCCATGAGTGCTCTTCCTCACTCTTATAAAAGGCCCCCAACTCTACCCCCATACCCACAACACTCAAGACTTTGGCTCGAACACACTCTACTCATTTTATCTCTAAAAGTACCTCTATTTATCCAATAAGCCTTACCTTAGGCATAATACTCTTCAAGAAACCCTTTTGGTTCAAACTAAACAGAGTTACCCGATTTAAAGGTAATGTCATCTCTTATGTTCATTTGTTTTATTTTCCTCCTCCAACCCCCTAAACTCGTTTTATTCCATTATTTTGTAACATAAAAAGTATAATAAATATACTAAGATTTTTTATGAGATTTATTCATGCAAAATTACACACACCTCCGTCTAATGGTTAAAGAATATACTGTTTCTGTGGATGGCGAATTACTGCCTCACGAAACGATGATTGTTCTATCTTCTCCTACCACCTCTCATGGTGGCCATTATGATGGAACAATATTTATTTATGATATATATTATATATATTTCCTCTCTACAGTTCTGTATTTTACATTTAATACATACATTTATTCATTTCATGTTGTGCAAATGCGATAATTTCATTTGAGGATGTGTGGACTACCCCCCTCAAGTGATGTGACTCGTTCATGCAATACATGGAATGTATAAAGAATGAAATTAATGAAATTATGTGACCTATATAACATATATATTATAATTTAATTATAATATATATATATATATATCTCATTTAGTTTTAATTTCATTAAATACGAAGTAGAAATGAATGTAGCGTTCTTGCGTATGTACGACTTACCGTCTCCATGAACGGTGCATTTCATTTCTTACCTCTAAATGATATGTAATATTATAAATGAGTTTATATACTAGATATATATGATATATATTATATCTATAGATCATTAATAAAATTCTGGATAAAATGGATATTTTACCACATGAACAACTTGTAATTATAAGAAGTTTATTTTTGATTCAAGAACCAATGATCGACAAAAGGACCGTTATTAACTTAAATAATTACATGATGTTCATAAAATTGTAATAAATTATATAAATTGAATAATTAAATTAATAAAGGTTCTTAAGAAATTATTTATTTTCTCTAGTTTTTTATTCAGGAGATTAAAGAACGATCGAGTCAAGGCGGACACGAGGTATGGGATCCTACCTCTCTCTATCTTTTTAACCACTCTCTTTTATGTAGTTTATTTTAAGCTCATATTTATTATGTTTGTGGATGCTATTTTATATTCCTAATACTGTAATTTTTATTTTCATATTATGAGATACCATATTTGATCTCACAAATCCATTTTTGGATGTTTTAAGTGGTGCCGTTAGGCTACCGAGTTTTCGTAAGGGATTTTTTTTATCTCACTTTTGTTCACATGAGATTAATGCTCCATTTTCCACTATTACCTTTTTTGTGGTGTATTTATTTCCCATGATTGTGTTTTTTGTGTTATATAATTTAATTTATGGGTATTTACATCTTCATTTTATGACCCTTCTTTCATGGGGTGTGCGTTTTGAACGTTACCCAAATCGGTAAGGGAACCTTTCACCGTTCACTTTTTAAAAGACTTCTTTGTGTTGGGTCTTTTAATTTTCATATTATTATGTTGGTATATGTTCTTATATATCCTCCTTGATGTAAATATTATGTCCAAGTGATGAGATACAACTTTCTCTCTCATCAACTCATTTTCGGAATTTTAATGTGACGTCATCAGGCTGTCGAATTTTTGCAAGGGAACCTCTTAACCCACTTTCAATTCTTTGGGTTAAACTTGTACTACTTGAATATGTCATTATAAGAATATTTGTGAACGAATCTTATTGTTTTACACTTAATATCCACTTATATTTAGTGTATTTATATTTTTCACACATAATTAAGTAATTGATTTATCCTTAATCTAAGGATATCGTCTTGGTAAGGGACTTCGTCTCAATCTCCGTTCATTGAGGAATATTTTGTTTTATACACAACTTTCATTTATATGGTGTATAAACCAATTTGACATTGACTTTTATTTAAAATGAATATTCTCTATACGAAGCGTTTTAGTTAATGAAAAAAGGAATGTTTCATTTATCATACGCGATGAAAATGACCTTTTTCGCCGCCACGAGTACTATTTGACCTTTGGCGTCCTTAAAAAGCCATAATGTTTTTAAAAGAAATTAAATACCAAATAATCTTTTATGTATTTTTGTATGGAAACTGTTTTTGATAATGGATTTGTTATGTCAATATATTTAAGTGATATATTGTGATATATATGTGGAAATGTTTTCTTTCCATTATATTTGTTTTCTGTATTATGATTTTGTAGTGGTACATAGACATTTTACGAGTGGTTATGTGATAAACCATATGACGGGTGGTGCCTTGAATACCTCGACAGGTGGTTACGTTATAACCTCCAATGCATTGGGTATGGAATTCAGCCATATGGATATTCCATGCGGTGATATGTGTGGAAGTAGACTGTATGGTTATTCCATTTATGTATGTTTATGTCCCAAGTTTCCTTAATAAGTTATGAATTCTTTATATGGGTTTTACGGTAATCTTTTGGTTACAAAAAATAAGTAGTGATATTTTATTCAGTGAAGATTATTTACGAATTCATAAAGGTGAAATGTCTTACTTTGATAAAGTATTCGTGGTTTACTTGTTGTTTTGAAAAAATAACTGTTTTCCTTCTTTGTGTATCCTTTACTGAGTTTTTTATGCTCATCCCAAGTTTTTAAAATGATTTCCACAAAACTTAAAGAGGAATAGGGTCACATATGGGATCATGGAAAGATATTCTATCTAAAATATTGAACTAGACGTGTTTTTTTAAGATTTTTTATTTTATAGAAAGTCATTAGAAGTGTCTACTTTGGAATCTTTTGAGATGTAATATTTATGTTCTAATTCTCTAAACCTCTAAACTTTAAAAGATCCTCTATGTGATTTTTTCATTTAATTCATGATTATGTAATGTTTTAAGGCCGAGTCCTTATATGAAGTTCTATCAAAGGTATTTCATTCATAGTTTTCATTAATATTTGTCAAAAATAAAAAGGTATTGGAAGTTAAATTTTTTTGGTATTGATATTTTCCTAGGGGTAAATAACCCTTGAAAAAAAAAATATTTCAAATTTACTCATATTAATTTTTTTTTAATTTTACTCTATAGATTATTTAATTCAACAGTTAGAATGGATGGTGTATATTAGTGAAGGGACTACCACATTGTGATTGGATGGTGTTACTTCATATAGAACCTATTTTTCTAGGAGATTACAATTTTTTACATCATTTTGAGGATGAGACAATGTGTTCACTTTTATGGATTCATTGATTTATATCACCAAAGTGTGACCATCACATCACTAGTGGGATTAAAGGTTATCCAAAAGTGTTAATGGAATGTCCCATTGAGTCAATATGGACCTGAGTGTAATGGAATGGATGGGATGTTATCTAATATGGTGAGTCTGGTTTTGGATTCTCAGGTAACATTTCAATATGATTTTCCTCCAATGGTTTATCATTTCAATGGAATTTTTAAAATCGAATATTGATGATTACCTACAAGTATAGATGTATAATTAAAAATTTATCTAGTGAAAGTATATGCACCTATATCCATTCCCCATTAAAGGATATATTTTACAAATATGTAGGAACTCAAGATGAAAACTAGTGGATTTATAGGAAGATTGTTTTATCATACCAAATACTTTCATATGAGTTTTATTTGACCTTCATAGAATAAAAAAATACGGTAACCTTGTGATATGATTGGATAACATGAAGAACGTATAGATGAAAATTGAGATGTAGTATCATCTACCAAATATTTATGATCTCTTCAACTATATTCAAGGTTCTTAGTTCGACATAATGATTTATTTGATATCTAGTAATCATCTGGTGTTTTTTATACCATCATACATACCAAACATTGATTTTTTTGTAATTATGGTCTATAGTAGTATATGATTATGACAATATATCTCATGAAAATACTAGTAGTATTCATTTAAATAATGAACTGAGTGTTGCATCATTATTATAATTTTTTGTGTCGGTTATTTTGGATGATATCTTAGTATATTCATACAATCAACATGAGTATTCCACACATCATGTGTTAGTTTTGGAAACACTAAGAGAGAATCATAAATATTTTTAAAAATAATGATCCACTTCTGGATGGATTAGATTATATACCTAGGTGACATTATCTCAGACACAGGAGCATCTGTAGACATAGAGGAGTTTAGAGCTATTGTTTCTTGGGAGTAGCATAAGAACATATTTTAGGTGTGAGGTTTCTTTGTAATGATAATTAACTAAATTAATTCCATACTAGATCTCCCACACATATCATATCCACATTCAGGTCTCCCTAAGGATGTTGTAATGTTTTTGTGGTGGTATTATTATGAGATACCCATTCAAGTGATGAAAGGGATAATGAATTCTGCATTAATATTTATTTTTTCTAAACCTAGGAATGAGTTACACTACGTAATGTGCTTCATAAAGTATCTATCTATGAGGATTTATTACATAGTGGGACATACTCAAAGATTAAATGTCCCATAAGATGAGGCCACATGAGAGGAGTTGCAGAAATCATGAAATCGTTTTGGCTATTTTTTTCACACATTGTGTTGTTGGTGACTTTAAATACATTGTGAGCATTTTGTATGGTACATAGACAAAAAAATCCTCAATAACATATTTACAATTTATGACATGGATATGAGGTAGAAGTGGTGGTAGTAATACCTACGGTATTTCAATATCGAGAATGACTATGTGACTGTTAATAAGAATCAAATAGGAAATGAACATAGAATGATGTCTCTGATAATGGATGATCAGTAGGCCATTATCAGTTATAATCTCATGTATTTGGTATTTGATATGAACATAGATGTTCATGACATTCAGGGGAAGACTATTCATTAATCCTTATTTATTACCTCTACCATTCTAGATAGAGTTTTGATGAGAAAGCTTACAGATGATGGGAGTCTTGTAATATGGGACAGTGTGGTATGTGAGGACCCTCATACTTCTTTGACCATATTAGAGGATGAAATTTTACATGTTCATGGGTGAATATGAGATTTTTCAAACAGGAATGGGGATCTAGGGAGATAATATCATGCTTCATTTCGTTAAGTGCATCTTGGTGTCACCTAGATGTATTGGCATTTCAACTGTTAGTTTTGTATGATATGTATAAATAATGATGTTGTCGGTTTCATCATGAGTTGTCCACCTATATATAGAATAAGGTGGAACACAATATACTACGTGAGATTTTATAATAGTTTCCCATAATTGAGAATAAGTTTATTAGATTTATGATTCCTTTTGAGATAAGATTACTAAGGCCACCTTGTGGTAATAATTTTTATAGGTCATCATTGATAGGCTCATGATGTTTGGAACAATACTATTGAGAAAGGAACCCTTCAGTGTTTTTGAGAATTGGATGTTGTATATTAATGTAATAGTAACACATAACACGTTCATATGCACAATCATTTCATATAGTGCTTTTTCTTTTAGATCATGGTTATGTAATGGTCTAAAAAGGGTGTTGGGTACATTAGTACTTCTGAGCCCAACATACATCCCCAGTATAGATAGCCAGTCAGAGAGTGTTATTTTGGTGTTTAAGGACATATTACAAACATTTTTATTACATTTTAGGTGATTTAGAGAGATTGTATAACCATAGTTGAAATCACCAAAAAGTCAATTTCATTATACAATTCAAATGAATCCTTATGAGGATTTCTATGATAGGTTATGTTGATCACCCATGTGCTAGTTAGATGCAGGATATGAAACTATTATTAGGCCAAATCATGTTTAGGGGACTAAAAAGTAAGTGCAGTAGATTCAGTAGTTGTTGAAAACTACACAATATCATTAGAAATATTTCAGTAATCTCCATAGAATACCTTTAGAGTTGATGTTTAGGAATCATATTTTCTTATTTTTGTCATCAAGTATAGGGAAAAGGGGAATCCAGAGAAAATTTAAGCTCTACCACATTATGTTATGTCATTTGATATTCTATAGAGTTTGGGTAATATCATATTGGATGTAGAAACCACATAGTTATAATTCGATGCATGAAGTATTATATCTATATTAGTTATGTCCTTAATAATTGAACTCATAAAATTACTTTCTACCTAAGAAGGTTTAGTTACATCTAGATGCATCTATTGAGGAGAATCCAATAATTTTTGTGGATTATCGCACAATAATTCTTCATGGCTAGTTCATTTCATCTGTACAGGTTTGATGGCATCACATCTGAGTATAAGATGAGGGCTATAACTGGGAGGTTGATGTATTAGAACAATGGCCAGTGTCATTAAAAAATTATGATCCACCACCCATGAAAGATAAATTTAGGGAAGAACTTATTTAAGGGGTAGGTTTGTAAGAAGAATTTACTTTTTGAGGAACAAATAAATTTAATTCAATAAATTATCAGTTTAAATGTTTAAATTGGGTCTAATATTATTTATGATTGAGGTTATGGTGGTAAGAGGGGTATTCAAATATGGTTTGGATCCCATAACACATTTTATGTGGTGAAATGGCATGGAGTACTATTAATAATAACCATACGCATTGGGAATCATAGCCATGTGTCCATGTTTTCAATTATGAAAGTGGTTTTTTGCACATATTTTGCATGGCTAGTGAAAAAATGTGAGGTACCTATTTGGGTTCCCTTCTTGTAAAAATTAAATTACATAGTCCAAAAATAGTAATTAAGCTACCTTAAAATATGTGTTTGTGTATAATTAAATATTTATCACACATAATGTTATATTCAACCATTGTTATCTTATTCTACAATGGAAATATAGAACAAGCTTTAAATGAACACATTAAGTCAGTTCGCATAGTTGATGCATTGTCGCTATCCAGTGTCCAAATCAAGAACCTTTTAACTCATTAGATCTATGCTGGTAAAATATCAATTACAATTTTTTCATTAAACATTTTGTTTGGTATTGACTACACTTTTTAGGTTAAATCCATTACACACTATAAAATTTTTCTTCATCCATACTTAGATTTTATACTAATCTGGGAAGGATCATTTTTTAATTCATGGATATATATCAACTACGGATCCATGGTACGTGGTCTTGTGCATTTCATTAAATATAGAAGAGTTTATATATTTCATTGTTCTGCACTCTCATTTTTTGATCATTATATTGAATGAAATGAATTTCTCCAAAGTATTAGAATTTTCTATGTAATTAAATATGCATGTTAATGTTTGGATTTTTATCATGGAACATGAAATTGAAGAACCCCTTAGGTGTGTTGATTAATTAATCATGATCACCATGCATAGCTCTTGGAATACGATACCATTGGGTTTTACTGCATTTCCCCAAGGCTTCAGATGTTAATTATGAAATTAATGGTAAATAAAATTGATTATTTGGAATATTAATTGAATTGTCAATAGAATTGAAATAACAAATAAAATTTATATATTTAAAAGATTAAAAGAATAGATTATTAACCAAGACCCTAGCCTCTTTTCGTGAGTTTATTCTTTAATATTGATTTTCTATTCATATTGAAACTCATATGTGGGTTAAATAAAGGCTAATACATGTAATAGGATTTTTAAGAATGAAAAACATTATTTAATTAAATTCCCCCACGTATTAGATTTATAAAAATAAATTTAATATTGGAAAATGTTTTGAGTCACATTCTTTGGAAACAACGATTTGATTTGTCCTTAGTGATGAAATTGATATGTTTAATGAAATTTTATTAAATGGTTTGAATTGGTAATATGATTAAATTCTTTATGTGACACATGGATTCATATGAGAATTCCACGGATCGACTGAATTTTCATAAACATTTCTTATTATTGGTCGATACATGGAATCCATATTGGCCTACGAATGATGGAATTAGAGGCTTGACTACTATATAAATAGTGATACATGGATTCATATGAAAATGAAATGGATGAAATCATTAAGCTTTTCGTAATTATTCCATGGGTGATAATTGAGTATCCCTTGGTGGACTGCATAGGATGACATCGATTAGAAGAGATGTTATACCAGACATAGAGAGATACATGGGATGATGAGGATCATAATGGTAGGTCTCATAGGGCATTGGTTAAATTACACCATGAGTGAGATGTATATTCCAACATAATAAATCCAAGGATGGTCTTAGCTTCAAAATTGTATTAAAAATGAAATGGTTTATTGGATGTGTCTTCAATGGTAAAAAATAAGCATAGATTCGGTCATGTTTATAAATTATGGATTAACAATTTAGGAATCCTTGGATAGTGATGTCAACATGGGAGACACCAGGATACATGATGGGTCATGATACTTAGTGAATAAATTAATTTGAAGAATTAATTGTCCATGCTGATAAATGATACCGGCCGGATTGATAATTCAAAGACATACATCAAAAATGGATATATTAAATGAACTATTATAAAAATGAGAATAATCTATATTTTATGAATTTTATTTGACCTTATTTATATATTGTTTACTAAAATTAAACTATTTTTCATATACTCACTAACTAATTGGAACCAAACATTGGGTGGTTTTCTACTGGGACTATTTCTCACAAACTTTTTGGGCCACATTTGTGTTCCCAAACAGGGTATATGATTATGGGTATGGATATGAAAGATCTCCCTAATATAGTTTTTAATTATTTCATAGGATTAAGAGGGAATGGGACAAATTTTAGTCTTTTAATTCCAGTTAAGAGATTTTTTTTTGTAATTTTGGACTATGTATTGTACTCCATCCTTTTCTACAGGTTTTGGATGATTTACATTTAAAATATGATAAGTATTATAATCAATTTTCCTATGATATTCTATTTTATATTTTGATATACACTTATCGAGTGTATATTTTTAATAATTTAGGACTTCAGTTATTTTTATCCAATTTTCATTATCTTGTGTTAGACTCTATTAAGAGAGATTTATATCCCTACAGACTCACCCAATGAACATGTTTCTAGTTTGTAGACTCAAGAGTGTGGGTATATGGGCATATGGAATATGGAGAATCAAAATTAGAGAACCTTTCAGTGGCATACATGTCTAAGAAGTTACACTCACCAACCCTTATTGGTCATTTTGTTCTATAATTGATCATTTTTTCAATTTCGGTGTGAATCGTTGGGTAAAAGGTCTCCCTATCTCTTCATATCATTAGTTTAACTCAATTTAATTTAATATATTATGTTGTTATAGATGGATCGAATGTTTCTTTTGTTAAATATGTTTTCTATGAACTTTTATTTTATCTTTTGTTCCTTCATTCTTATTGACAGGTTCCGTTTTGGGATTTGTTTTCCCATAAAAAATATAGGTTGTTCAATTATGATTAAATAATTTTATTAAAGATAAATTTATTGATAAAGTTTCTTCATTTGAATTATTATTAAACAAATTATACTTAATTGATGTATATGGATTTCATTTTGTATGATATGTGGAAACCCCAAAATTCCATTGAATTAGTGGGTGTGGTGAATTGATGGAATTATGTGGAATCAATACTGATGATTTTAAATTTTCAAATTCATGTGATGAAATTAATATCAAATTAGTATTAAAATATATAATTAAAATGATATATGATTAAACCAGGTGTTTTTATCTTGTATAAATGCATGTTTTGATTAAAAATTGATTTGTTGGTTTTTAAATTGAGATTTGAATATTTGAAATGTGAGAATAGGATGAATTGAATTTTAAATAGTTTTTAAAATAAATATATCATCAATGACTGTTAGTAGAGAACTTAAAATTATAGTTACATAGTTATCTATTAGGATAGATCCATTTTTGGACACATTTCAACTTAAAAAAAACTAGTACACATGGTCAAATTCCTAAAAAGATAGTGATGAGTTTCGTTTGCCCAGTTTCATAAGGATGTAATTATACACATATTTTTTTGATATCCAATGATCTTATAAGTTCCCATAGTCTTGAAATAATATACAATTTTCCTATATGAAATGTTTGTCACGTTTTTATATTTTTTATATAATAAATTTTTTGAGGAAAACAATTTTACACATTGCATGTAAATTTATATAAATTGTTTTCAAAAAATGTTTATGAAGATTTTCTTTAATGTATTAAAATCATTCAATATGTAATAATAAGTTTTTTTAAAATATTTTCTTATCTTCCATTCTTATTTATTTATTATTGAATGATTTATTTTTTTCATTAAATGTTGGCATCATATTATAGAGTACTTTGTGTGACCTTACTATTATTTTATCTCACACATTACCAATTACTTCAGTTTTCTATTGATTATCTTCTACCAGACTATAGAAAGGGTAAAGCACCCCTTGGAGGTATTAGTATGTGTTAATCATTATGATTATGGATTTTATTCCACTAGGTCATGGGTTTTATCATATTTTCTAGTAAATTACTATAGAACATTATGTTATTATGATGTTTAAATTCGGGTGCACTACACCATGTAGATTTTTTATGTATTCATTCTGAATTTTTTATCATCATCAGTACTGTTTGGTGAAATATTGTTACAGATTTAATTTTATAAGATGAAAAATTATAGTCATTATCTGGTGGGGATCAAAAAGGAAAACTATGCCATGTGATATCTATTATGGTTATAAATATACCAGTGTACCTAGTCTGTTTCATGAAAATATGGTATCATATATCCACATTGAGCTTCTTGTATTGATGTTTATATATAGTGGTGTATTATTGAAAAGACATAATAGGTTGTTTGAACAATGTTTGTACCTAGGTATCATTGTAAATAAACTTAAGTGACCATGGGTTGTTTGGGAATGACATAGTGAGGAATAGTTTCATAATATTCCCTTATTTCGATATGGATTGGATTGGAAAAAATGTTTCATTCTCATAGATGTGGGATAATCACAACCACCAGTTACCAAAAAGGCTTTAACTATGGACCCTTAGAGGTATTTTTTCAATAATCATGTTCTAAATATTCATTACAAGAAGACACCATCATTCATAAGCTCAAATGATCCTCATCAGCTTAAGAAATGTTTTATCATGATTGACTGTTTTCTTGGTTATTAGAGTATGATTATGTATAATTTAAAGTGATCCACCATTTTCTTGGAAGGGAGAAGGTGGATATTGTAGATACCTGATGCCTGACGTACATTGACATTACATTACTTTTGCGGAATACTTAGTACATAACAAAAACCCACACACAAGGATCGTAATAGTTTAGTGTCTTTGGAAACTCGGAATATAATCTTCTAATCGTGGTGAAAGATCTTCAACATCTCCCATAAATATCTTACTTTTTTTATCTAAACCCTTTCATTATATCCTTGGGAAAAGAAAACATAAAAGGGTGAGCTGAAATGCTCAGTAAGGGTAAACAAAAAAAATATCAATCATATCGTATACACAAGCACATAACTTTTCGAAATCTTAACCTGCAAATGAGATCATAATTTCATAACATGGGATAAATCATGGCAGTGAAATGTAATCACAATAATCATAACATAAAACATGAAACTTTGTGTCATTCACACATAATCATAGATAATCATTTCTTGTTAGTCAAGACTCATTTCCAAGACTATCTTAGTGGACAAAGTCCCTTTCTGAATCGAGTAACCCTCATTTCAATCATGTTTCACTGAACCGGTATAACCTACCATTTCAGCCAAGTCTATCTCATGAGATATAAAATCTTTACCCAATGCACTGGAGGGAGATATAGGTCCCACCCATCTCATAATGGTACCATTCTTATGTGTGCCACAAAATCTTAAATCATACATCATTGCATAACCCATGTAATAAAAATGGGAATCTTAAACATCATGACATCATAAAACAATTCATATACGATAAAGGAATTCATAATAATAATTCCATCACACCATAATCAAATCAATGTAATAATATGGATGAAAACATAACCCTTTATTATCTTAGATGGAAAATAATTTTGATAAAACACTTGAACTTCATTCTTGAGGAAAATATTCTTTCAACTTCAAAAAAACTTTTCCTTTATTAACATGTCATACAATTATAAACTAAAAGATGTTGATTAAAAATAAACTTGAAAACTTTTAAAGGAAGATTCTTGGAAATAATGTTTTAAAAACACATTCATGCCGTATACGTTAAAAAAACATTCTTCGTACTTTTTTCGGAAAAGCCAAAAAAGTACCTCGTAAGAAAAACGACAAAAGATTCCTTTCATATATTTTACTAAAAACACACCGAAGGGTAAAATTGGATATAAAATATTTTAGAAGGATGGAAATATTATTACATATTGAAGAAACATGGATTTGGATGATAAAATACACCCCAGTAAATACCAAAGTATAAACAATCTCGGATAAAAACGAGATTGTGATATTTCCCCTTACCTTAGGTCCGACTTGCTTTGTATGTGTCAGAACCTCCTTTATAATGATTTAAATCATGTTATTGACTTATTCCAGAATCATATTCATTGTTATTATATCATATATGGTCCCCTTATGACTTTATATTACCCGTTCTTTTGTAAATTAATGTTAAAGAAGCGTTTTGGGTAAAATTGTTTCATTTATCGTATGTCTTTGGACTTGTTGTTCTTGACATTATTATTACTTATATCATGATTTAATTACTTACAGAATATAAAGTATGATTTATATATCATATATATTCAGTATATATATATATAATAGATAGATAAATGAAATGAAACACACCGTTCATGGAGACGGTAGTCCGTACGTACGCATGAACGATGCTTTCCTTTCCTTATTGTCTTGAATGGAATTAAGTAGATGACATACATATAAATATAAATAAATCCAGTAGATTTAAAATGTCATATATTTCATTATTATTCATTATATATACTTTATAATCATTCATGAATGGTTAATGTGGAGAATGAATCTCATCGCGTCGTGGAGACGGTATTCCATACGTACGCACGAGCGATGATATCGTTCTCATGATCTTGGGAATGTATAGGAGTGTATGTATACTATTTAAGAATCAATATCACTTTAAAATAATAATATATAGTTATTATTTACACCATTATACCCATCCAAGTAAGGTGGTGGTGGAAAATGGATTTCACCACGGCGTGGAGACGGTATTCTGTACGTACGCACGCACGGTGATTTCATTTTTCCATAGGATGGATAGAAGGTGAATTAGGATTGTTTCATACTTATAATAAATTATTATTATATGAGTGATACTGATGTTATTACTTCATAATGAAACAACTTAAGAAGAAGAAGTGGAAGAAGAAATAAAGGTGAACGAATCAGTAACGGAAATTACCTCTTCTTTGAAGCGCCTCTTTGAGACTTCCTCTTAGGGAACTAAAATTGGTCTTTGAGGAAGACCAGAACCTCTAGGATGTTTTTAGGGAAGTGGAGAATAGAATTTGGCAGGGGTTGGCCGAGTATGAAGGCTCAATGTTGTGTGAGGAAGAGAGGGATGAGGTGCCCTTTTATAAGGGAGGAGAGGGGCACCTTAGGAATATCTCAAAATATTATTTTATTATAAAGTCATGTTCGGTTTTAAATAGCTCGAAATTGATTTATTTAGAGGCTAAGGTGGGGATGGGTCGAAATCCTATCAACCAATATTATTTAGACAAGTTTAGGTTATTAGTTTAACCTTATCAATTAGATTTAACTCTAAGTTAAATAATTTAACTTTTACCGTGTCTTTTTGTTTTCTTACACTATATGGTTAATAAACTTACTATAACATGCCAAAAGAACCCCAAATTGTTTATTATTAATATATATATCCTTATATAATTAATTTGGCCGAACCTTAGATTTTGAGGAATAAAATAACAATTAATAATATAATATTTGATTTAAAAACTATTTTGTGTCAATTTTGACACTATTTTATATATGATTTTTGTGAAAGTCATAACAGAATTATATGTTCAAAACAAGTTGATTAAATCAACACTAATATATCATAGTAACCTAGAAAATTAGTGGAATTAATAAAAAGTCTCAAATTACATTTATTTGGGTATTTATAACATCAATTATGTTAACATTTCCTTAAAAGGGTAATTACTATATCATCGTTGTGTCATAAATTAATTTATTTAAAATCTAAAAATTATAAATAAAATATAATTATGTAGGAAATATTTTTACCTTTCTAATGAATATTTATAATCTAATTTATCTTATGTATAAACTCATATTAAAAATGTTTTAGTTATTAAACTTTGATTTTAACTATTTTAACTATTCATTAAATAAAATAATATTAAATGTCATAATCTAATCCAAGTAGACCTAAATGGCCATATAATATTCATAAGGTTGTTTTTGGTCGAATTAAACTTATCCAATAGAATTAGTACATGTGTTAGGGTAATAGTAATATCATATTTACCCTTAGTTACCCTATTTACTATTAACCGCAGTAAAAAAAATTAAAAGTTACTATTCACAAAAAATTATTTTCATCTCATTGAACCACATTTTAGTCCTTGATATTAACCGTGTCTCTCGGATCTTCGAAATTCCATTCACAGAAGCGGTAAAATTATGTTTAATGAAAAATTCAGTTTTTTTAACAACCACTTAGTGGTTTCACTATTCATCAAAAATTGATAGTTTTCAGAAAAATACCAAAATTTCACCCTAGGATAATTTCGATATTCTGAATCCAAAAATGAAGTCCATTTTGAAAAATAAAATTTATAAAATTTATGAAAGTGGTTATTACTAATCATAATAGCTAGTTTTAATAATATTTTAATAGCATATCGTTGTTTAGTGAAACTCGGTATTGCATACTACACATGCTATCAAGGAAGGCCGCGATTGCGTGTAATACAAGGAAAGTCAAGGATGCGTGTTGAGCAAGATCGTTTTGGTGTAGCATACAAACCAAGTCATTAATGAAATTAAAAAGAATATTTTTCATAAAATCTCGGGGTGTTACATTCTACCCCCCTTAAAATGAATTTCTCCCTCAAAATTCGTCAGGGTTATAAATGGTTTACTATTCGAATGTTTCCTTAATCGAAACCCACATCGTAAAAAGGAATACCAAAACCAATATTTAAAAACAAAACTATGAAACATAACGGTTACCCAAATAAACTAATCACTGGGTTTCCACATAGGTGAAAATATGGATATGGAAGAGAAATCTAACCATCATGTTCTGATGGAGAGTGGTAGAGAACATGGCTATGAAAAAGACAACAATCGAAAAGCCATATATTTTTGATGATCTAGGGTACTATATGATTCATCATATATAAGATCACTAGGACAACATTTTTGGGTTTCAAGATCATTTCCCAAAAGTTGAAGAATTTGAATTAGAATAAATACTTACTTTATTTTGGTACAATATCACTATTGTTTGTGCCTAGAACAATTTCTACTTCATCTCTTAAGTAAATGAAGTTGAATTTGTTATTCATGAAGTGTTAGCAGATCATGTGATAGAATGACGGGTCATTCCATCTGTCTCAAACAAAAGGTTAGCAAAAATTTATATACATAATTCGATCTATAGTGAGAATATTCATATATGGTTCCTAAAATGGACTTATACTTCATATATCATACTTCTTAATACAATAAAACTAGTTTCTACTAAATAGGGACTTCCTGTAGGCCAGTGGTAGGTGATAAAGTCCAGTCGCACTTCGGTTTTGGGTTCGATTCCCACATCCTTGGCCGACGCGATGGGCTGTCGCTCGTCCTACAGGTTGTCCTTTTTCTAAAACTATATTACTATAACATCCCATCAATAATATCGAAAAAACTTCTATCCATAAACAATACTAACTTCTGTCCAACATAATCCATTCCAATCTTTAGGCTTATCCATAATACTTCAGTCCACTCTCATAATATAGAGAAAATGATTACCAGAGATTTAATACCGTCGTTGATCCCCATATATCATAAGATATGTCTTGTTGGTCACATTCTAAAAATTCAAAGGCTTTAATCGTGTATTCTCTTGAATACCCATTGAACCTTAGTGAAAACATGAATGCAGTTAAAAGTTAACACCTTCCACATACCAAAATCCTCAAAATTCTATATACTCAAACCATGATATCACATAGTCCTTATATCAATCATGAGCTCATGAATACTGTTAAACATTTCGTTTTCTCATTTTCCATTCATTATGTGCATATCATCTTATTTCCAAAAATATCTCAATTACTTTGAATACCACATTAGACCAATACATAAATATTCCAATACTCCATGATACAATATTATTTTGGAATCCCATTACATAAACACTTAATCATTCCACCACATCGTTATCATATTCATCATCGCCAATGGTGATCGCATGTGACTTCCCTTTGTCCTTAGCCTTAAGCAGTTTCTCATTTCGATCATCACTAACCCTTGGATTAGGGCATTTATTAGCATAATGCCCCATTTCCTTGCACTTGAAGCGTTGAAGTGACGGTGGTGCGTTCTCTGCAGTGTTTTCTTTATTAACATCATTAGAATCCCTTTTTCCATTACTTTGACACTCAACTGCTAGATGACCTTCTTTTCCACACTTAAAACATTTTCTAGTCCCTTTAAGAGAATATCCACCATGATTCTTTCCACACTTTGTGCATAAGGAAACATTCATCTTCTTTTCACCATTATTCTGAGATTTCTCCTTGAACTCCATCTTTCGTTTCTTGTCAAAACCATGAGATGGATATGTAACACCAACTTCCATTTCTACCTTGATAGCACAATGCACAATTTCTTCATAGCTACTAAAGTCTCTTATAGCTAATGCCCTTCAAAGACTTGGTTTTAAGCCACTGAAAAATCGATCAACTTTACTTTCAGGTTGGATGATAATGCCAGATGCATACCTTGCAAGTCTTGTAAAATTTGCTTCGTATATACTAACAGATTCATCATCCTTCTGCTTCAGCTCCAGAAACTCCTTTTCCATCTTTGTTCGAAGAATACGAGGGAAGTACTTACTGAAAAACAAGTTCTTGAACTCGTCTTATACCATGGACTCAATTTCATCTCTTTGCCTCGTATTCTTGATAAGATTCCACCATTGATCAGCTTCACCTTCCAACCGATATACTACTAAGATGACTTTATCATTCTCAGAACATTGAAGAACTAAAAATATCTTTTTAGTGGTACTGATCCATTGTTCAGAAACAAGTGGATCAGAAGACCCACTGAAAGAAGGTGGACGTTGCCTGATGAAGGACTCAATAGAATATTGTTCCCTTCTCTGCTCATTTGGAAGTTCAGAATGATTCATAGCTTGTGTAAGTATAGCAATAAGATTTTTCACTCCATCTCCCATAACATTTATTTGTTCAGGAGGGAAATCATTGCATTGTCCATTGCATTGATCAACACGGTTCCTTCGGGTTCCAGCCATCATCTAAAACCCAAAAAGAATAGTGTGAGAGGCAAAAATCATGATAGGGAAAACAATATAATAAAGGGGGAGTACCTTCAATATCTAACATCTTAGGTTTAATTATATGATCGTTAGCGTAATTCTAGTACTATAACCTATACGTATACTTATCCTTAGGGACATCCCTAGACATACCGTAGAAATATCTCTAGGGATCTCACTAACGTTTTCGCATCCTAGTTTCCAAAGGTTGACTAAACCTTTCCTCTTATACCAACTGTAGAGACCCGAAGCCTGACGTACATTGACATTACATTACTTTTGTGGAATACATAGTGCATAACAAAAACACACACACAAGGATCGTAATAGTTTAGTGTCTTTGGAAACTCGGAATATAATCTTCTAATCGTGGTGAAAGATCTTCAACATCTCCCATAAATATCTTCATTTTTTACCTAAACCCTTTCATTATATCCTGGGGAAAAGAAAACATAAAAGGGTGATCTCAAATGCTCAGTAAGGGTAAACAAAAGAAATATCAATCACATCGTATACACAAGCACATAACTTTTGGAAATCTTAACCTGCACATGAGATCATAATTTCATAACATGGGATAAATCATGGCAGTGAAATGTAATCAGAATAATCATAACATAAAACATGAAACATTGTGTAATTCACACATAATCATAGAGAATCATTTCTTTTTAGTCAAGACTCATTGCCAAGACTATCTTAGTGGACAAAGGCCCTTTCTGAATCGAGTAACCCTCGTTTCAGTCCTGTTTCACTGAACCGGTATAACCTACCATTTCAGCCATGTCTATATCATGAGATATAAAATCTTTACCCAATTCATTGGAGAGAGATATAGGTCCCACCCATCTCATAATGATACCATTCTTATGTGTGCCACAAAATCTTAAATCATACATCATTGCATAACCCATGTAATAAAAATGGGAATCTTAAACATCATGACATCATAAAACAATTCATATACGATAAAGGAATTCATAAAAATAATTCCATCACAACATAATCAAATCAATGTAATAATAGGGATGAAAACATAACCCTTTATTATCTTAGATGGAAAATAATTTGATAAAACACTTGAACTTTATTCTTGAGGAAAATATTCTTTCTACTTCAAAAACACTTTTCCTTTCTTAACATGTCATACAATTATAATCTAAAAGAAGTTGATTAAAAATAAACATGAAAACTTTTATAGTAAGATTCTTGGAAATAATGTTTTAAAAACCCATTCATGCCGTATCAGTTAAAAAAAACATTCTTCGTACTTTTGTCAGATAATCCAAAAAGTACCTCGTACGAAAAAACGACAAAAGATTCCTTTCATATCTTTTACTAAGAACACACCGAAGGGTAAAATTGGTTATAAACTATTTTAGAAGGATGTTAATAATATTAAATATTAAAGAAACATGGATTTGAATGATAAAATACACCCCAGTAAATACCAAAGTATAAACAATCTCGGATAAAAATGAGATTGTGATATTTCCCCTTACTTTAGGTCCGACTTGCTTTGTACGTGTCCGAACCTCCTGTATAATGATTTAAATCATGTTATTGACTTATTCCAGAATCATATTCATTGTTATTATATCATATATGGTCCCCTTATGACTTTATATTACCCATTCTTTTGTAAATTCATGTTAAAGAAGCATTTTGGGTAAAATTGTTTCATTTATCGTAGGTGTTTGGACTTGTTGTTCTTGACATTATTATTACATATATCATGATTTACATACATCCAGAATATAAAGTATGATTTATATATCATATATATTCAGTATATATATATATATATAATAGATAGATAAATGAAATGAAACACACCGTTCATGGATACGGTAGTCTGTACGTACGCATGAACGCTGCTTTCCTTTCCTTATTGTCTTGAATGGAATTAAGTAGATGACATACATATAAATATAAATAAATACAGTACATTTAACATGTCATATATTTCATTATTATTCATTATATATACTTTATAATCATTCATGAATGGTTAATGTGGAGAATGAATCTCATCGCGTCGTGGAGACGGTATTTCGTACGTACGCACGAGCGATGATATCGTTCTCATGATCATGGGACTGTATTGGAGTGTATGTATACTATTTAAGAATCAATATCAATTTATAATAATAATATATAGTTATTATTTACACCATTATACCCATCCAAGAAAGGTGGTGGTGGAAAATGGATTTCACCACGGCGTGGAGACGGTATTCCGTACGTACACACGCACGGTGATTTCATTTTTACATAGGATGGATAGAAGGTGAATTAGGATTGTTTCATACATATAATAACATATAAGTATATGAGTGATACTGATGTTATTACTTCATAATTAAACAACTTAAGAAGAAGAAGTGGAAGAAGAAATAAAGGTGAACAAATCGGTAACGGAAATTACCTCTTCTTTGAAGCGGCTCTTTGAGACCTCCTCTTAGGGAACTAAAATTGGTCTTTGAGGAAGACCAGAACCTCTAGGATGTTTATAGGGAAGTGGAGAATAGAATTTGGCAGGGGTTGGCCGAGGTTGAAGCCTCAATGTTTTGTGAGGAAGAGAGGGAGGAGGTGCCCTTTTATAAGGGAGGAGAGGGGCACCTTAGGAATATCTCAAAATATTATTTTATTATAAAGTCAAGTTCGGTTTTAAATAGCTCCAAATTAATTTTTTTCTAGTCTAAGGTGGGGATGGGTCGAAATCCTATAAACCAATATTATTTAGACATGTTTAGGTTATTATTTTAACTTTATCAATTAGATTTAACTCTAAGATAAATAATTTAACTTTTATCGTGTCTTTTTGTTTTCTTAAACTATATGGTTAATACACTTACTATAACATGCCAAACGAACCAAAAATTGTTTATTATTAATATATATATCCTTATATAAGTTATTTGGCCAAACCTTAGATTTTTAGGAATAAAATAACAATTAATAATATAATATTTGATTTAAAAACTATTTTGTGTCAATTTTGACACTTTTTGATATATGATTTTTGTGAAAGTCATAACAGAATTATATATTCGAACCAAGTTGATTAAATCAACACTAATATATCATAGTAACCTAGAAAATTAGTGTAATTAATAAAAAGTCTCAAATTACATTTATTTGGGTATTTATAACATCAATTATGTTAACATTTCCTTAAAAGGGTAATTACTGTATCATCGTTGTGTCATAAATTAATTTATTTAAATTCTAAAAATTATAAATAAAATATAATTATGTAGGAAATCTTTTTAGCTTTATAATGAATATTTATAATCGAATTTATCTTATGTATAAACTTATATTAAAAATGTTTTAGTTGTTATACTTTGATTTTAACTATTTTAACTATTCATTAAATAAAATAATATTAAATGTCATAATCTAATCCAAGTGGGCCTAAATGGTCATATTATATTCATAAGGTTGTTTTTGGTATAATTACACTTATCCAATAGAATTAGGACATGTTTTAGGGTAATAGTAATATCATATTTACCCTTAGTTACCCTATTTACTATTAACCTTGGTAAAAAAGTAAAAGTTACTATTCACCAAAAATTATTTTCATCACATTGAAACACATTTTAGTCCTTGATATTAACAGTGTCTCTTAGATTTTGGAAATTCCATTCACAGAAGCAGTAAAATTATGTTTTATGAAAAATTCAGTTTTTTTAACAACCACTTAGTGGTTTCACTATTCATCAAAAATTGAAAGTTTTCAGAAAAATACCAAAATTTCACCGTAGGCTAATTTCGATATTCTGAATCCAAAAATGAAGTCCATTGTGAAAAGTAAAATTTATAAAATTTCAAAAATTGGTTATTACTATTCATAACGGCTAGTTTTAATAATATTTTAATAGCATTTCGTTGTTTAGTGAAACTCGGTATTGCATACTACACGCGCTATCAAGGATGGTCGAGATTGCGTGTAATACAAGGCAAGTCAAGGATGCGTGTTGAGAAAGATCCTTTTAGTGTAGCATACAACACAAGACATTAATGAAATTAAAAAGAATATTTTTCATAAAATTTCGGGGTGTTACAGATATAATGGGACTAATCTCTGATAGAGAGGAATATAGAGGTATAAGAGTCGTCGAACTTCAAATATCATATCACTAAGGATTTATATCCATAGTCGATGTTATTTTCCATGTCATTAAAGTTTTTATAGCTTTTTCAGGCTGACAGAACCATGTTAGTGTAAAATATATACATTTTGTGGTAGTGATATTTTCACAAAGTATATTATAAAAATGGGATTTGAAGATTCAATGGTTCGAGTTGGGACTTTATGATTGTATTTTTTCTTAGGATTTACAACTGGAGCTTCCATATTTAGAAGATTTCCTATATAGATAATTAATTGTTGAAATGGTCCTAGATGGAATTTCAGTGTTCATCAGATTTCCATTCCCACCGAGTGGTAGCGTAAATTCCTCAAAATAAAAATATATTCATCATGATTCTCATATTGGTTCTTGATAGCAGGGTTTCACTAAACATCATGTAGTTACTGAATTATGCCATTTCATTTATTACTTGTGTGTCAAGACATGTCACTCAAAAATGGTTTTAACATAGGAACCCAAAAGATGTGGTTCATCTACATACTTAGGTCACATGTGGAAGTTCCTCCTCATCTATTCCACTCCAACTTGGAGTGAATGATCATAAAAAATATTTAATATGTTGGAACAATAAGATGTTTAATGATCAAAGGGGTTCCACCCACATAAATCCTGATTGAAGTGTTCTCACATAGTGGAATTTTTTTAGGAATTAGTAGATATGGGTCCATAAACATTGAGAGGTATGATCACTATAGATTCATCACTTGTGGCTACATTATTTGATATTGGATTTCCTCATTCATTTATTTCAATCCTTTTTGTTAATCATTAAATATTTTTATATTGATTGTTTCTTATATGATTGATATTACAACTCCCCTAGAAATTAAGATACAATAGAGTATATATAGTCCAATGTATGACATATTATTATGAAATATTGATCTTTCGTAGAGTTTCATATTACTTTACATTAATTTTATTGATGTCATTTTGAAATGGATAGACTCATTTCGAATAAATCCACAATTGATTCATATCTTTGATATGTCTCAATTAGTACAACTGATGGTTATTCTAGATCATTAAATGAAAATGTGGCCCATGGTTGAGTAGATCATGACTATCTTATCTAAAGGTGGGGAATTTAATATATGTTATTTAATTTAATATGAAGTAATAATCTTCAATAAGTGAACTAACTCCAGTTTTTGTCAGGTTTCCCCATCTTTTGTTTTCATAATTCTATTTTTTTCTTATCGATAAGGTAGGTAGAGTTCTCTATCATTTTAGTGCCTACTAAAAAGTTGGTAAAAATTATTTTTTACCGCATGGAATTAGGTGAAAAAATTGAATACAATATCATATTATCTTCTATAGAATGTCTTTAGACACCCACGAGTGTCACCGTGGGAGGTGCTGGTTCTGATTTCTAAAAATATTATCTATTCGCCTGTCCTATTTTGTTGATTACTGAAAAAATAGATCCATTGTAAAGAATAATTATCCCTTTCCAAGGATTGATGATATGTGTGATAAATTGAAATGGATAATGTGGGTCCTAATGATTTATCTTCAATATAGTTATAATCAACTGAGAATAAAAAATATAATACTTGAAATACATTCATTTGGATTGGGAGCTACCATTATTAGTACATTTTCATGAGTTTAGGTTTTCATCAATTTTTTGGTTGACTTTATGGAATAAGTTAAAATTCATTTCAATGTTTAATTTGATTCATTCATGGTATTTATCTTATATGACGTATATATTTATCTATATAAAAGGAGGATCATGTGTTTCTTCAGAGAGTAGTTATGGAATTATTCAAAAATCAATGACATTATGTAATTATATAAAAATGTGACTTATGGATCTGGGAAATGATGTTCCTAGGAAACATGGTGTTGAATCATGGTATTTTAGATTATCATGAAATTGTTAAGGAATTTTTTAAATGGTAAAAATAAATAATATTTTGGAGATTTTTAGTTTATTTTGGATGGATGGGTATTATCATTGGTTTCAATAAATGTCTAAAAGATTCAACCAATGATTTCTACTCTAAATCAAAAGTGTGGAAGGTTTTATTTAGATTAATAATGTTATAATTACATTTTTTAGATGAAACATTTTATGTCCATAACACTAGTGACGAATCTCTTAGAGGATGGGTTTGGATATTTTGTCAAATTTAAAGAATAAGGTTTAGTTTTCAGTTACATTTTTATATAAGGTGATCAAGTCATTTCGTACAGATATCGTCCTCTCAATAAAAATGGGAACAATTAGGGATCCCTTGTCTTGGAATATCCGACTATAAGGAAATCACATAAGATTTTGTGGTAATACATTTTCATGGAATGGTTTAAAATGTATTTAGACCACAATAGATGGAGTTATATTTTCACAATAAGAAAATTGAATCTCCACACGATTTACTAGGTATAATACTTGAAATATATCAATAGTGACATCTCCAATAACAAATAGAAATGAAATTTCAACAAATATTCTTTGAGAAGGAAACATATAATGTCATATGTAAAATAATCTTCCGATGAGTATAAATTGTTGGATCTCTTTGAATAGGTTCATATTGGTGTCTTAGAATCTAGAGGTGATTCTTATGTGAAAATTTCATAGTTGGAATAAAATATTCTCAAGAATATTCTTTTGGAATATAATCTTGATAAAGAGTTTAGTAACATTAGAGTCTCTTTTAAGCTGAGGGTGACCATTTTTTATTGGTCTTTCTCCATAGAGGGATTTCTATTCTAACAGAATAGCTTTGTGGGGTTGTAATATGTATAAAAATATATGATGGGTGTATTTCCCTAATTACATAGTGGTGGGACACCTATGAACTATAAATATGTTCAATGACATACGACAATGATTTTGGTGGATGGGAATGTAATGGTGAATTGCTGAATTTTTCCGTTATTATTATTTATTCTAGAAATTCATTGTTGTTCACCAAAAACCACTAGGTTTTCTATACCCACATCAGGTTCCTAAAAGGATGTGGGAAAATTTCTCTATGTCTTATTAAATAGGTCATCCATGTACCCATAAGAATAATAATGTTACATGGTTTGTGATTGATCGACTGACAAAATTGGCTCAATTTATTCACATTTGAGATACAAATAATGTTTCAGTGTTAGGAAATATATATGTTAAATAGAAAGTTTGGTTTCATGGATTCAATTACTTTATATTCTATAATATAGATTCTATCTTATTTCATTTTTATGGAGATACCTTCATGAGCTACTAGGATATGTGGTGAATCTTGGAATGGCATACCATCAAAATTCGGATGGCCAGACCGAAAGAGAAATATAGATTCTGGGGTATAGGTTTCATGCATGTATTAACAACAATGGTGCATCTTGGGATAACTATATAGCACAAATTATGATTTATAATAATAATATTTTCATGTACATGCTCAGAATAAATCATTTTTAGGCCTTTTAGGGCTAGTTGTGTAGATCTACATTTTATTGGTCAAAGATTGGTATATGATCCTTGATTAGACCATGATTGGATCAATGATGATATAATTGATTCCATTAATTCATTAGAGAATTATAATGACACATATCTAATATACGACTTAAATTTATTTCCATCCTAGACCATTGGAATAAATAATTTTTGACACAGTATTTGTTTAAATTTTCACCCCATTTGAGCAATCTACTAGTTGGGATGCATGGAACAATTTTCCCTTATTGTGTATGACCGTTTGATGTTGTTGAACATGTAGAGAATGATTTTCATCATGTATAATTTCAATAATAGCTTTGGTAAATTCATATCATGTTCCATGTATCACAACACAGAATGTCACTATTTAATCTACGACTTGTTCTGAGATAAATTTATCTTGAGGATGAACATGATTTATTGGATATTGAACGACTATTTTGGATTGTTCATATTTAAACCAAGGTGATTAATGTTTGGATGATACATTTGGTTTGGGTGAAATGTAATGACATATCTTATTTTCTTGAGAGAGATGTGGCCTCACCTGATTGATATTGAGGCATCTTCACTTTCATTCTATGGAAAGAATTATTTTATGGTGGGGAGGGTATAACATCCTATTATTTGCTGACTGAAAGGGACAATGACCTATTTATTAATTTTATTATAACACCCCTTTAAAGGGATGACGGGGAAACCTTAAATGGGCAGTAGTCATAGGTAATTATATTTCCCCTAGGATTGAGAGACATTTCTTGGTGCGAAAGCCTTAGTGAATTCAACTAGACTATAACTACCAGGAACTGCCCCTTCCTAGTATCTGCATCATGTTGGAATCTCTCCACCATCACATAGCCATTTGGCTATGCATCCCATGCAATCATAGGCTGGTCCTGATAGCGTAGCCATACCATCTCATTATTTACCAATCCATTTGGTTCCTCTATGGTGAGTGCGCCTGCTCTGAATACTCCTTTGGGGCTTCTCCTTTTTTTTAAAGTTTGTCTAGGGCAACTGCAGGTGGCTCTAAGGCCTTGAGGTGTCCTAAAATCCTTATTGGTAGCCTGAAATCCTTATTGACCTGAAGGCATGGGTGGCCCGAATGCCTTAAGGACTCCAAACCCAAACAGATTCCCCATGGTGAATAGTTCATGGATTCTATAGTTCCAAATAGTACCTCTACAGTAACTTCAACAGTATTTCTACAATTCCAGCATTAATACTACAATTTCCACCTAGGAAATATGTATTTTCCTTGTTTTAAACTAGGGAATCATTGATTCATTTAAGGATACCACACTAATTGGCAGAGGCAGAGGTGATACTTATTACTTCCAGTCAATTAGTATTTTTCCTGGTCATGGTGCTCCTTTTTTCTGGGTAGGGGAAAAAAGGAATATGGAGGATATAAATAATTGTGATGTTAGACATTTTTCTTGAATTTTAACCATAAATCATGATTATTCTATAGAATTCAAGGGATTTACATGATGGTTAATATTGTTACATGATGATTAAACTCTAAAATTTTAATAAATATATTTTTATTAAATGATGATGTCTTTGTAAGCATATAAATAGATTCAAAATTACATGATGTGTACTTGGGATACATATCATGTTAACTCCCATATTTTATCTTTAAATATAAATATCGACAAAATATTCTGATTTCTCTTTTATGGACATCCTTGATCAAGACGGAAGAGACATCCCCAAGTGATTTTAGATCTCTCCTTCCCTCATGAGTCATTTCATATAGCAATTGAACACTGTTTCCATTGCATTGTGGATATTTGGGAATAGTTTCCCCATGTATCTTTATCTCTTTCTCTTTCCCTCATTTTATTTTGAATGATTATCTTGGGAATGAGGAATGTATACTCAATTTTGTTGAATATATTTTCCAGTTTTATTTTATTTACATTTCATTCCATCGTTCTTATTGGTGGGTCTCGTTATATGATTTCTATTTCCATGATAATATTAGGTGGTTCCATATTATTTTCATATTTGAGAAACCATAAATTTATTGACAAAATTATTTAAATAATTTTATAAATAATGAAATTCCATTAAATTGGTGGATTTTGAATTCATTTGGTCTAAAATGAGGAAAACTATAATTCCTTTGAATCAGGGTGTGTTGTAATTTTATGGATTTTTTGAATATAAATTGTCGAAATTAAATTGTGAAATTGATTTGATGAAATTTGTTTCTAATTGGTATAAAAAATCATTAAATGGTTTTGATAAAAAACCTGTGGTTTTATCATTGAAAATACAAGTTTATTTTTAAAAAGTTGTGTGGTTCTTTAAACTACATTGAAACATTTGAAATTGGATATTGTGATGAATTATGTTTTAATAAAATTTTAAAATAGATTTCACATCAATGATTGTTACTAGATAACATGAAATCCTAGGTATTTAGTGAGTTATTGAGATAACATTCTTTTTAATTATTTTCAACATAAACAAAACATAGTGAAAAATTCTCATCAACAATGGGGCTACGATGAGCCACATATGTACATTTTCATAGTGACGTGTGAATACACTTAGTTGTATTATATCCTTCAAGTATTTGATGAACGATATCCTGAAACGATAATACATTTTCATATAAGATAATGTTTCTCTCTTTTTTATATTTGATATTTATTCCATTGTTTCATAAAAACTATTTTATAATTTTCTTGTAAATTTATATAAACTATTTCATATAAACTATTTATTAATACATTTTTTAATGAATATCCATCATTTTAAATGAAAATAATAATTTTTATAATTATGAGATAAAATTACATTCCATTTTAGTTAAAAATTAATGATTTATTAGGTTATTTAAATTTTTATATCTTTTTATAGAATCCATGGTGAAACCTTAATGGGTGTAACCCTACACGTGTCGTTGGGTGTTTTTAGATCAACTTATTCTAGGTTCCATCAAAGTTAAGGCTCCACATAGTTGTGGTTTTATATAAGGAATTTTGTTCTTAGGGAGGTGAGTCATTTTGGACAAGTGTGTATATACTATTTTCTAGTATATTGGGATTTTTTAACTATTTTACATGTAACACCCCGACCCCAGTTACCCAGAGTCAGTGACTTATTTTAATACATTTCCATGATTATAGTGAATCGTGTCCTGAAAAATAGATCAGTTTAGTAGTCTGGGAAAATAGATTTCAAACATGAACGTCACATTAAACATTCAAACATGAAACACAACATAAAAAAATATTATGAGATTTTCAGTATTCCTCCATCTAAACATTGCATATCAATGATATTAAACTTCTTTGAATGTTTGGAAAAAATGAAAAAAATTCGGTAGAGCTTGAAGTCTCAGTAATATTAAATAATTTTGCGGAAGCTGTAATTTTTTAAAGAAAGATGTGCAATAAAAAACATCCTTTTAAACATAAACTTGATAATAATATGGATAAAATAAAAAAATTCCATATAAACATGTGTATGGTTATTATACTAGTTGAATAATAACATATAATAATTAATTTCACAATGAGAGAATGCATAATATCAGACATCATAACAACATCGTAAAGGCCTCGTGCAAATACTACAAATAATATTTTTGTTAAGGCATTATTTCAATACTCTAATTTGTCTCATGAGACACACTGATGCATCGAGGGGTTATAGAAATCCATTCCCATCACATTCTAAGAACAATGCATTCATTATATTAAAATGGTGAATCATAACATAAACATTAATATTAAAACTATCATAAGAAATCTCTATACATTAAAAATAAACCATGAATAGTCTAAAAATAGCACATCCACAATCGAACGTATCATAAATCATTCAATACTATATAGAATATTTTTTTACCATTAAACATTATATATCAAGAATAATATTTGGTAAAACATATTGACATAGTTGAAATTGATTAGTAAAACACATTGAGAGAAATATCTATTTTTTGAAATAATTTGAAGCTCACATGATTTAGAAAGTAAGAAATTTAAACGAAATTTATGATTCAAAGTGTCCCATACCACATTGATACTTATAAATAGAATCAATATTTTAAAACATTAATTTCAATATAAATAAATCCTTAATATCATTTTGAAAACAAGGAAATTAATGAAAATGATTAAGAAAACATGTCTAGTACCATCAAATTTATTTATCATAAATCATTATAAAAATATAAATTCTCCCACAATTTTCTATAAAATTCCCAAAAGGTTTCCATATATACACTATAATGAAAAATAATATATTTTAATAGACAAAACTACTAAAAATTGTTGATCTAAAATTCTTTATTAATCTATATATAACAAATAATTCATATCTTCCAAGTTATGAATCATTGGTTCGGACTACTCATTAAACATATAATCAATTTTTATAAAGATGTTTAATTTAATATCAAATCACTTCAAATTTATATTCCCACAATTTGATGTCAACATTATATCATGTTGAGAAACAATGGAGAGTGGAAATACATGTATCATAACTATCTATGTAATTTGTAGTTGAAAAATTTAATGTAATGAAATTTAGTAACAAATCATAACCCAATTAATAGATTTATTTATTCGATCAATAATAAAATATCTTTCATTAAAACCATCATATGTATTTGTAAATGTCAATATGAAAGACAATAATATATTACCCCTTCCTAATCTAGTACTAGGAGATACTTAATCTTCCAATTTGGTAATTATCATTCTTCATTATCCTATTGAAAATACAAAAATATAATGGTAATGTTACGAATATATATTTTTTATACATCCAGTAAGTAATACTTTTAATTTTATCATTACATCTTAGTGCTTCTAGTCGGAATTGAAAACAAGGATCTATAGTTATCACACAATAATTATAACACCATTTATGAATCATAAGGTGCATAAAATCTCATTTAAAATCTATTAGGTCTTTATTCAAATAGAGAAAATTATTTAATCCTTACCTTATTTATGGATTTAAACATTCATTGTATATCATGAAATTACTTATGGTCTATTATAACAATTTATGATAAAAATTACTACCCTTGGACATGAAAAAATATAGAACATTCCAATTCAAATAGCTGGATACTTACACTTGCACATAAAAAATCAACAAGAGGTAATTGTTTCATCTAACCGAAAACAATTTACATGGAATATATATAAAAATGGGAGAAAAATCTGTAGTAAAATATGATGAACATATTTTATAATTAGATATAATCAATTGTACTGATACAATTAATTATCCAAATAAACCAAATGTACAAATTTAACAAAAATATAATGAAAATCTAAATCATGAAATAGAAATTCCATGTGATATGTCATATATTTTCTACAATATCTCAATCCTATACCCTTACCTGGCCGACATAATACTTACTTCTACATTGTGTCATCATTCATTATGCTTCATCAAAATGCAATACATGGTCTACAAGCCACAAAAGGGTTGTGTATGGTGTGATAAAAGTGGCAATGTAGGGCCACACCATTGTGTTATATATAATGTATATATAAAAAGAATCTCAATATGAAAATTTTCAGGAAATAATTGAATGATAAAAAGAAAAATATTTATATAAACAATGAAAATTATTTCCCTTTTACAAAATTCTTCAAAAAGGAACGTATAATAATTTCAATGCATGTGTATAAATTTCTCAAATATTTATATCAATTATAAATTAGAATAAATAAAAAAACAATGATAAATAGTTAATGGATCAAAACTATTTAGTGATGTAAACCACTCATAAAACAATAAAATAGTATTGTGGAAAATATTCTATAGTAATATGGCGTAAGGGTTTGGGAACACACTATTTGTGAACTCCTTGATAATTTCAATGTCATGTCCATAGAATATATGAATATGGATAATATTAAAACACAATTAAATAGTCTCTAATACAAAAATTTATGAGGCAAAATACTAATCCTTCCACCTATGAAGAATTGGATTTCAATATTTCTCATTTATCAACTCATATTCAAATGTATTCACATTTCCCAAAAAATGAAAACCAAGGTATTTTTTATTAAATAATTTCCTTGAAATCCCATTACACAATCCATTAAAATTTGATTTGAAAACACCATTTCATTTACCAAAAATAATACAAAAACACATTTTATGATAAAATATTTACTAATACATAATAGTCATTTAATGTTTTTAGTAAAAATATTTAGAAAAAAAGAGTAAATTCTTTCCCATCCATCGTTGGATAGAGATGGAACTACCCACCTCATATTCATGTCATACACTACACCAAAAGAGATCCAAACACATAGTGGAGAATTTCTAACATCAAATAGTATACCTACAAAGAGTTCGCACATTTCTATATTTAGGTTCATAATCCAAATAGGTTTTTTTATAGGATACATTTTTGATACATCAATGTATTATCACGACTCATTACATCCAACACATGGTATTACCCAATAATATGATCACTTAAGATATATGTTAATATATAAAATTAAATAATAATTAGAAAAACATAGCACATGGATGTATCCCATTTCTACGACCACAAAATATAAAAATGAAAAGGAAGGAAGATGCACTTACCCAATAAAAAGAAACACAACAAAGATAAATATTGAGCACCAAATAGAGGAACTCTAAAATGAGGATATCATCCAAAATACCATATTTGGTATGTAGGGTTTTATAGGGAAAATTTCACTTTTATTCAATATGGATTTACCTGAATATAAAATAAAAACTATTTGGAATGATGGTATAAAATTGTAAATCCATGATTTATTTCATAAATATGCCATTATGCATTTTTTTTAAATAAAATTTCATGTGGTTAATTATTCCTAAGAGGTGCATGTATTAAATAAAAATGTAATTTGGATTTTATTTATTTATTAACTTTGTGGTTTTCTTGTCTTTTTCCCAATGACATATTGATGTCGTAATATACATTTTTACAATGTAAATGTTCCCAAAATGATTCAAATTATAATTTTTCGTCATAAATTCCCACAAAAAATCATACTCATAAAAAACCCAAAAATAGAATCCCAAACATTAAAATATATTTTACATCTTATACATTACTTTATAGTAGTGTTTTTTTCCATTGAAATAATGGTCTTTGGGGTTGGTGATTCTCATTGCTTAGTTCAAAACATCGATTATGTCATTGACTTTGATAATTCTCACGCTCCCCACCCAAAAGGAATTAATTTGTAAATAGTATCATACGAAGAACTATAAATACATAATTATTGTTAAATTACATATTCTATTTATTATTAATGATTGACATCCAATGAACCATCTTCAACTTTTTAAGAATATTTTTATATCCTTGATGCAATCCCCCTTGTGCTTTATACATCATTATTTTTATACTGTATATTAAATGTTCATAAATTTATCATATTTTTCAAATCATAACACATGAGACACCATATTCAATTAAATTTTGTGTTTTGTAATTCATTTATGTAAAAATTATTAATCATATTTAATGTTAAAGGGCTCAGAATAATCACAAGTTTTTTGACACTAGAACACATTTATATGGGTTTTTCATTCAGGTGATCTCCATATTATCCCACATAAAAACTATTTACAATGTCCTGTCATTTATATCTATTTCATAATCCAAAACCAGGTACCCCTAATTGAAAATATTTTAACAAGAAATAAATTTATCTAAAAAAACTATTGATCATTAAAAATTTAATTTTATAAAATAGTAAATTTACATTTTTATATTTTAATATCTTTTTCAACTATATAAAATTATGTTTGTTTATATCACACTTATAAATCTAATCAATCAGTGTATAATGGATATTAATTATTTTTTCATGTCCCTAAAAAATATAGTAAACAAATTAAAATCCAATATGAGTGTAAATTTATGTATTTATGCATACTCCAAATAGTCATGCATCATAGTGAATATGGAATAAATGTTCTAATAAAATTTCTCCATGTTATTAGACTTTGGTGAATGCATTCTATAATAGCATCCACATTCAATAATTCCAAAATTGATATTTTTATATGAAAATGAACTACTGAAAACATTAGAAAAATTTCAGGATACCATAAAATACATATACTATTTTCTTGGGAAATAACTAATGTTATATAATCGCCATCCATCAAATAACTAAATTATCCTAAAAATTAACTAAACTCTTCTCTGATACAAGATATAGTTAACCAAATAATTCATTTCTTTACCAAAAAACATATCAATAAGGTTATCATTACTATTAATATATAATCACATAGTCCCATTAATGGATGGTTTGGTGTCTTTGAAGACTATCCACTTCTGATACTTATCATTAAACTCTTGGGAACCGTTTTCTATAATTGAGCCATGAGATAATTTATACTATACTTATTATATATAATACACTTATTTTTGACATCTGTAAATGGAAACATATTATCTGCATTAGATCATAATCCCAGTAAGGGTAAACATTAGTGAAAACAATGAACTATTACAAATGATCACTAGATGACTAAATGGATTAAACCAAGACATATTTCAAAATTCAAACAAAACTAATAAAAAATAAAAAAAATTATATCTAAAAATATTTTAATATATGAATCAAATGGGTTATTCAAATATCTTGAAATAGTAACAAAAAATAGTCGTCAGAATAAATATAATAATGTAAAGAATATTTATAATTTTTAAAATTCTTTGAATGGGGAGAATTACATTCATGAGCCTCACCAACTATAACAACAATTAAAAAAACATAAATATAATAGAAGAAACATATCACATGTGTTATAAAATTCGACAAATGCATTGGGTGAAATCATTGACCATGCCCATCATATAATTGTTGATTTATTCAATCCTGATACTGAAGCATATAATATTTAAACTGTATATGTAAATTTTTTATGGTGAATTCTATAATTTTTAGGAATAAATAATTTCAATAAATATATGAAATCACATTTTAATCTAATGAATCAATAATAGGTTATTTATGGATAAAAGAAAATGGATAAAATGTTGGAACATACAAATTGAATTATTAAGAAAGAAAAATATAGAGATGGATCATTCTCTTTGATGATGAAATTTCATATATCATTTAAAGAATTGAGGGGAATATTACATTACTATAATACCGCTGATAAAAATAGTATAAGTCAAATTATGGGGATTTATATTATACCATTTTATGAGAATTAGATAATATCAATTTTTAATAAGTGTCATCAATGATATTTTGAAATAATTTTTTATAGAAATATATTTTAAATAAAAGGCACTAATATTTCATTTTATGAACCCATTATATCATATGTATGATGTATCATAAGATATTTATAAATATGAACTAATGTTTTTTTCATCTTAAAAACATTACATGGAATAGATATTGGATTAATGAATTAATCAAAAATAAATAAATAGATTATTTAATAAACACTAAAATGATAAGAAAATTATAATATAGAATATATGGACCTTGATAAATTATTTATGTATAGATAATCTCCTTTATAATAAAATCCTAAAATTGGTATGTGGGATAAGATTTGTTCTCTAGAGAAATAAAGTCAATGTGATCGTTTCACTTATAAGAAATATTTCAGGAAAAAAAATAATTGATGAAAAATGAAATAAAAAGGAATATATAAATCCCTTTGAATATAAAACGGAAATTATGATATTTTTAATGGAGGATTGAATATTTTATGTTGTTTTATCATTAACTACCTCATGATTTAAAAAATATTTTCAACAAAATACATTATTGATTCAATAACATTTTAAACAATACCAATCTAAAGTAGTGTATCAATTGTATCGGTGTCCAGCCATGTAATATAGATGTCATCGATATTGAAACACAACTAAAATTTTATAGTATAATATTTAACCATTACAAACAAAAAAAAGAATTTTTTGTGAAAAAAATGATATGTTCCTCAAGAAATTTAATTTCAGAAAATGTGTCCCTTACCTTGTTTCAGTGATTATTTAAATGAAATATAATTTAATCTATAAAAATAATGAAAAATTTATTATTTATTTCAGAACATATTTCAAATACAAAACATTTGAAAAATTTCACTTAAAAGTTTTCCCAATATTTTTATTAGTAATTTATAGCTTATTTTCAATATCGAGTGTGAGTAATCATGATCATTTTGAACTAATTTTTTAAATATGGACCTATTATTTATTATTCACCAAATATTAAACATTACATATTCAGTTATATTTTATTAATCGACCTATATTAATTATATATAAATTATAAATATCCCTTATTGAAACAATTTTTTATTACCAAATACAATATTGTCAATGTACATTGTTTCTTATTTTAATCATTTTAATTGTGTTTTCTTAATTGAAAAGTAAAATAATATTGGATATTTTAAATTATTAAAAATATTTATATACATATTTATATAATATTATATTTTCATAATAATCATAGAGATAATTTCAAATTATTATCCCTAAACGCGTTAAACCCACTAAAATATGAACATACCATGATTAGTGAATATTGTAATATAATTTATTTGAATATTTTTAACAAAAATATAATAATTTTTTATTAAATTTTTAATTATTAGATATATCTTAATTATAATATATTTATGTCAATAATTAATGTATATTATAATATAACCTTATTTGAATTAATGAATATATTCTTGGTATGTTTGTTTTTAATTACTGAATTAACAATAATTTTTTGTAGGTCGTATCATTAATATTATTTCAAATTTATCAATCTAAAACCATTATGATATCATTAAAATAATGTATATATATTACAACCCATCACATGAAAATCATTGATTATTAGTTGAGAAAATAAATAGGGAAATCACTCATCAAATGATGGTGTTAGTCCATACATTCAAATAGTTGATGATTTAATTTTCTATATAATAGAAGTAAAACATTTTTTTATTAATGTGTAATAATAATTTTTTTTAATATACTTATTATTTAGAAAATTTTACATTAAGACCATATTTTTCTTGGATAAATTGATAACAAAAGATACTGTTTTTTTTATTTGATTTTTCACACACACAAATATCAGTTTTTATTATAATTAGGAATAATGGATGTGCTGTTATGTTTTATAATATAATTATATTAAAACAAAATAATAATAATGATATATATGTTATAATTTGAAAATGGTTATGTTATATTTTATAAATCTTATATTCACATTAATAAAAAATGAAATATGATGTAGTATATAAAAAACTATACCTCACTACTTGTGTTATCTCCCAAGAGAAGAAGGATAATATGTAACATGATGGTATTTTTAGAATACAAGATCCTCCATTGGTCATACAGATTTTTTTAATACTGTGAGATAATTTGGGGAGATGTGATTCCCATTTATCAGTTAAATGGATTATGGTTTTTGTAAATACACATAACATTTCAATAATGGAGACTAAATATGAAATAAATTTACCGTAAAAATAAGAATGAATATATTATAGATGATATAAGGTTGATAAACTCCTAAAAACACTCAATTTAAAAAAATAAAAATTATATCATTTACCTCTTTGGTTTTTCATTTTTTACATTTTGGTTTCCAGCAGGCCAACTAGTTTTTACCTAATTTAACATAATCGTTATGAATAAATCTAAATTTATAAATATTAGATAATTTGGAAGTAAATATTTGAAATTTTATATCAATTTTATTAAAAATTATAATATTTATAATAATGAATTATAAAATAAAAAATTAATTATGTATTAAAAATAAATTTCTGAGGAATATAACATAAATCAAAAAATGTAAAAAATTTGATTATAAACATATACACAAAATTTATAACTATTATATTTAATTATAAAAATTAATATTTTATTATTAATGTATTTAATAAATATAAGGACACATTATTAAACATCATAAAACATGCTATTTGATCCTATAATTCATTATCTTATATTTGTGAATCTTTTAATGTTTACTGTTTTATAGAATTAGGGGAAAATAATACATAAGAAACCATATATCCCAATGTGGAAACATCTACTGAGTATAAATTTTTTCGAAAAAATAAAACCTATAAAATGAATCATGTATTATTTTCATGAAAATAGTTAATTAATTTGAACATGAATTTTTCTATCCCATTAATCATAATTTAAAATATGAAATACATTTTAAAACATTGGTTGAGCACATGAAATTCAATATGGGACATGAAAATAAATAAATCACTATTTCTACAGAAAAATACGAAAACCCATTATAAATTTACATTTAATGTAACATTATTTTGAGTGATTTCTAGTAAGAAACATCCACATTAAATCACATTAAATTTTTTCTCAATGAAAAAAATTAAACCACATTAATAGAATTGATGATACATGTCCGAATCATACAGAAAATTTATTATATCATATTAATATATTTAGTAACTAACATTTTTTCAAATGGAATAAATTTTTTAATTATTCATGGAATAACCTTCCATGACATAATTTAAATAATAATCGTGTTTATTCATTGAAAGACCCTAATGGTTATAATCCAATAATAAAACATAACCAATACATTTTGAATCATTTATAGGTCTCCACCTTCATATAATATATATCTATATCACCATTATATTTGGGTATATAATATTTCTCAACCTATTTTATATGTTATATTAATCTCACCAATTTATCATATATATGTTTCAAGTACTATATAATTAATAAATTTTTTTCACAGGCACCATTTTATTATAGAACCAATGAAAAAATTCTTAAAACCCATAGGAAAAAAGTTTTGGATATCAAATTATAAATTTATTTGAAACCCCCATTTTATATACCATGAGGGAAAAATTAAAATTGGATTTAGTTGAGAGAAAATGAACAGTTTTTAAGAATAAAACATCAAATAATGGTTGTAGTGTCATGATAATATGGTGATGTATTATTCATTAATATGGAACATTTCATTTTTATTTATATTTCTAAAGGTGAAACCATTTTTAAAATTTACTACAGTAGAAACCCATTGAAAAATGATAAATAAGAAGTAAGATAACATTTATAATAGTTTTAATCAGAAGAAAAATATTTTAATATTTTAAAAAATATATATTCAATGAAGAAACTGAAATTGATTGTAAATTTTTAAAAATTGATTTTTAAAAGATAGTCATCTACCTTGAATCTTGTATGTAATTTACATTCCATGCCATCCAAAAAAATATTTTAATTATTTACTATCTTAATAAATGTATTCGTGTTTTTATTCCCTTTAATTCACATAGAAAAATGAATGTAGAGACCCTAAGCCTGACGTACATTGACATTACATTACTTTTGCGGAATACTTAGTACATAACAAAAACACACACACAAGGATCGTAATAGTTTAGTGTCTTTGGAAACTCGGAATATAATCTTCTAATCGTGGTGAATGATCTTCATCATCTCCCATAAAGATCTTACTTTTTTTACCTAAACCCTTTCATTATATCATGGGGAAAAGAAAACATAAAAGGGTGAGCTCAAATGCTTAGTACGGGTAAACAAAAGAAATATCAATCACATCGTATACACAAGCACATAACTTTAGGAAATCTTAACCTGCAAATGAGATCATAATTTCATAACATTGGATAAATCGTGGCAGTGAAATGTAATCACAATAATCATAACATAAAACATGAAACAATGTGGCATTCACACATAATCATAGAGAATCATTTCCTGTTAGTCAAGAGTCATTGTCATGACTATCTTAGTGGAAAAAGTCCCTTTCTGAATCGAGTAACCCTCGTTTCAGTCCTATTTCACTGAACCAGTATAACCTACCATTTCAGCCATGTCTATCTCATGAGATATATAATCTTTACCCAATGAATTGGAGGGATATATAGGTCCCAACCATCTCATAATGATACCATTCTTATGTGTGCCAAAAAATCTTAAATCATACATCATTGCATAACCCATGTAATAAAAATGGGAATCTTAAACATCATGACATCATAAAACAATTCATATATGAAAAAGGAATTCATAAAAATAATTCCATCACAACATGATCAAATCAATGTAATAATAGGGATGAAAACAGAACCCTTTATTATCATAGATGGAAAATAATTTTGATAAAACACTTGAACTTCATTCTTGAGGAAAATATTCATTCTAATTCAAAAACACTTTTCCTTTATTAACATGTCATACAATTATAAACTAAAAGAAGTTGATTAAAAATAAACTTGAAAACTTTTAAAGGAAGATTCTTGGAAATAATGTTTTAAAAACTCATTCATGCCGTATAAGTTAAAAAAACATTCTTCGTACTTTTGTCGGAAAAGCCAAAAAGTACCTCGTACGAAAAACAAAAAAAGAATCCTTTCATATCATTTACTAAAAACACACCGAAGGGTAAAATTGGATATAAAATATTTTAGAAGGATGGAAATAATATTACATATTGAAGAAACATGGATTTGGATGATAAAATACACCCCAGTAAATACCAAAGTATAAACAATCTCGGATAAAAATGAGATTGTGATATTTCCCCTTACCTTAGGTCCGACTTTCTTTGTACGTGTCCGAACCTCCTGTATAATGATTTAAATCATGTTATTGACTTATTCCAGAATCATATTCGTTGTTATTATATCATATATGGTCCCCTTATGAATTTATATTACCCGTTCATTTGTAAATTCATGTTAAAGAAGCGTTTTGGGTAAAATTGTTTCATTTATCGTAGGTGTTTTGACTTGTTGTTCTTGACATTATTATTACTTATATTATGATTTACTTACTTCCAGAATATAAATTATGATTTATATATCATATATATTCAGTATATTTATATATATAATAGATAGATAAATTAAATGAAACACACCGTTCATGGAGACGGTAGTCCGTACGTACTCATGAACGCTGCTTTCCTTTCCTTATTGTCTTGAATGGAATTAAGTAGATGACATACATATAAATATAAATAAATCCAGTAGATTTAACATGTCATATATTTCATTATTACTCATTATATATACTTTATAATCATTCATGAATGGTTAATGTGGAGAATGAATCTCATCGCGTCGTGGAGACGGTATTCCGTACGTAGGCACGAGCGATGATATCGTTATCATGATCGTGGGACTATATTGGAGTGTATGTATACTATTTCAGAATCAATATCACTTTAAAATAATAATATATAGTTATTATTTACACCATTATACCCATCCACGTAAGGTGGTGGTGGAAAATGGATTTCACCACGGCGTGGAGACGGTATTCCGTACGTACGCACGCGCGGTGATTTCATTTTTCCGTAGGATGGATAGAAGGTGAATTAGGATTGTTTCATACTTATAATAACATATCAGTATATGAGTGATACTGATGTTATTACTTCATAATGAAACAACTTAAGAGGAAGAAGTGGAAGAAGAAATAAAGGTGAACGAATCGGTAACGGAAATTACCTCTTCTTTGAAGCGCCTCTTTGAGACCTCCTCTTAGGGAAATAAAATTAGTCTTTGAGGAAGACCAAAACCTCTAGGATGTTTCTAGGGAAGTGGAGAAGAGAATTTGGCAGGGGTTGGCCGAGCTTGAAGGCTCAATGTTGTGTGAGGAAAAGAGGGAGGAGGTGCCCTTTTATAAGGGAGGATAGGGGCACCTTAGGAATATCTCAAAATATTATTTTATTATAAAGTCAAGTTCGGTTTTAAATAGCTCCAAATTGATTTATTTCGAGGCTAAGGTGGGGATGGGTCGAACGCATATCAACCAATAGGATTTAGACAAGTTTAGGTTATTATTTTAACCTTATCAATTAGATTTAACTCTAAGTTAAATAATTTAACTTTTACCGTGTCTTTTTGTTTTCTTACACTATATGGTTAATACACATACTATAACATGCCAAACGAACCCCAAATTGTTTATTATCAATATATATATCCTTATCTAAGTCATTCAGCCGAACCTTAGATATTTAGGAATAAAATAACAAATAATAATATAATATTTGATTTAAAAAATATTTTGTGTCAATTTTCGCACTATTTGATATATGATTTTTGTGAAAGTCATAACAGAATTATATGTTAGAAACAAGTTGATTAAATCAACAATAATATATCATAGTAACCTAGAATATTAGTTGAATTAATAAAAAATCTCATATTACATTTATTTGGGTATTTATAACATCAATTATGTTAACATTTCCTTAAAAGGGTAATTACTGTATCATCGTTGTGTCATAAATAAATTAAATTATTTAAAGTCTAAAAATTATAAATAAACTATAATTATGCAGGAAATCATTTTATCTTTCTAATTAATATTTATAATCGAATTTATCTTATGTATAATCTCATATTAAATATGTTTTAGTTATTAAACATTGATTTTAACTATTTTAACTATTCATTAAATAAAATAATATTAAATGTCATAATCTAATCCAAATGGACCAAAATGGTCATATTATATTCATAAGGTTGTTTTTGGTCGAACTAAACTTATACAATATAATTAGGACATGTGTTAGGGTTATAATAATATCATATTTACCCTTAGTTACCCTATTTACTATTAACCGCTGTAAAAAAAAGTAAAAGTTACTATTCACCAAAAATTATTTTCATCTCATTGAACCACATTTTAGTCCTTGATATTAACCGTGTCTCTCGGATTTTTGAAATTCCATTCACAGAAGTGGTGAGATTAAGTTTTATGAAAAATTCAGTTTTTTTAACAACCACGTAGTGGTTTCACTATTCCTCAAAAATTGAAAGTTTTCAGAAAAATACCAAAATTTCACCCTAGGCTAATTTCGATATTCTGAATCCAAAAATGAAGTCCATTTTGAAAAATAAAATTTATAAAATTTCAAAAAGTGGTTATTACTATTCATAATGGCTAGTTTTAATAATATTTTAATAGCATATCGTTGTTTAGTGAAACTCGGTATTGCATACTACACACGCTATCAAGGAAGGTCATGATTGCGTGTAATACAAGGCAAGTCAAAGATGCGTGTTGAGCAAGATCATTTTGGTGTAGCGTACAACACAGGACATTAATGAAATTAAAAAAAAATATTTTTCATAAAATCTCGGGGTGTTACATTCTACCCCCCTTAAAATGAATTTCGCCCTCGAAATTCATCGAGGTTATAAATGGTTTACTATTCGAAAGTTTCTTTAATCGAAACCGACATCATAAAGATGAATACCAAAACCAATCTTTAAAAACAAAACTATGAAACGTAACGGTTACACAAATAAACTAATCACTGGGTTTCCACATAGGTGAAAATATGGACATGGAAGAGAAATCTAACCATCATGTTCTGATGGAGAGTGGTAGAGAACATGGCTATGAAAAAGCCAACAATCGAAAAGCCATAAATTTGTGATGATCTTGGGTACTATCTGATTCATCAGATATAAGATCACTAGGATAACATTTTTGGTTTTCAAGATCATTTGCCTAAAGTTGAAGAATTTGAATTAGAATAAATACTTACTTTATTTTGGTACAATCTCACTGTTGTTCGTGCCTTGAACAATTTCTACTTCATCTCTTAAATAAATGAAGTTGATTTTGTTATTCATGAAGTGTTAGCAGATCATGTGATAGAATGACGGGTCATTCCATCTGTCTCAACAAAAGGTTAGCAAAAATTTATATACATAAGTCGATCTATAGTGAGATTAATCATATATGGTTCCTAAAATGGACTTATACTTCATATATCATACTGCTAAATATAATAAAACTAGTTTCTACTAAACAGGGACTTCCTGTAGGCTAGTGGTAGGTGACAAAGGCCAGTCGCACTTCGGTTGTGGGTTCGATTCCCACAGCCTTGTCCGACGCGATGGGCTGTCGCTCGTCCTGCAGGTTTCCCTTTTTCTAAAACTATATTACTCTAACATCCCATCAATAATATCGAAAAAACTTCTATCCTTAAACAATACTAACTTATGTCCAACATAATCCATTCAAATCTTTAGGCTTATCCATAATACTTCAGTCCACTCTCATAATATAGAGAAAACAATTACCAGCGATTTAATACCATCGTTGATCCCCATATATCATAAGATATGTCTTGTTGGTCACATTCTAAAAATTCAAAGGCCTTAATCATGTATTCTCTTGAATACCCATTGAACCTTAGTGAAAACATGAATGTAGTTAAACGTTAACACCTTCCACATACCAAAATCCTCAAAATTCTATATACTCAAACCATGATATCACATAGTCCTTATATCAATCATGAGCTCATGAATACTGTTAAACATTTCATTTTCTCGTTTTCCCTTCATTATGCGCATATCATCTTATTTCCAAAAATATCTCAATTACTTTGAATACCACATTAGACCAATACATAAATATTCCAATACTCCATGATACAATATTATTTTGGAATCCAATTACATAAACACTTAATCATTCCACCACATCGTTATCATATTCAACATCGCTAATGGTGATCGCATGTGACTTCCATTTGTCCTTTGCCTTAAGCGATTGCTCATGTCGATCATCACTAACCCTTGGATTAGGGAATTTATTAGCATAATGCCCCATTTCCTTTCACTTGAAGCATTGAAGTGTTGGTGGTGCGTTCTCTGCAGTGTTTGATTTATTCGCATCATTAGAATCCCTTTTTCAATTACTTTGACACTCAGTTGCTCGATGACCTTCTTTTCCACACTTAAAACATTTTCTAGTCCCTTTAAGACAATCTCCACCATGCTTCTTTCCACACTTTGTGCATAAGGAAACATTCATCTTCTTTTCACCATTATTCTGAGATTTCTCCTTGAACTCCATCTTTCGTTTCTTGTCAAAACCATGAGATGGATATGTAACACCAACTTACATTTCTACCTTGATAGCACAACGCACAATTTCTTCATAGCTACTAAAGTCTCTTATAGCTAATGCCCTTCGAAGACTTGGATTTAAGCCACTGAAAAATCGATCAACTTTACTTTCAGATTGAATGATAATGCCAGATGCATACCTTGCAAGTCTTGTAAAATTTGCTTCGTATATACCAACAGATTCATCATGCTTCTGCTTCAGCTCAAGAAACTCCTTTTCCATCTTTGTTCGAAGAATACGAGGGAAGTACTTACTGAAAAACATGTTCTTGAACTCGTCCCATTCCATGGACTCAATTTCATCTCTTTGCCTCGTATTCTTGATAAGATTCCACCATTGATCAGCTTCACCTTCCAAACGATATACTGCTAAGATGACTTTATCATGCTCAGCACATTGAAGAACCGAAAATATCTTTTCAGTGGTACTGATCCATTGTTCAGCAACAAGTGGATCAGAAGACCCACTGAAAGAAGGTGGACGTTGCCTCATGAAGGACTCAATAGAATATTGTTCCCTTCTCTGCTCATTTGGAAGTCCAGAATGATTCATAGCTTGTGTAAGTATAGCAATAAGATTTTGCACTCCATCTCCCATAACATTTGTTTGTTCAGGAGGGAAATCATTGCATTGTCCATTGCATTGATCAACATGGTTCCTTCGGGTTCCATCCATCGTCTAAAACCCAAAAAGAATAGTGTGAGAGGCAAAAATCATGATAGGGAAAACAACATAATTAAGGGGGAGTACCTTCAATATCTAATGTCTTAGGTTTAATTCATTGATCGTTAGCGTAATTCTAGTACTATAACATATACGTATACTTAACCTTAGGGAAATCCCTAGACATACCGTAGAAACATCTCTAGGGATCTCACTAACGTTTTCGCATCCTAGTTTCCAAAGGTTGACTAAACCTTTCCTCTGATACCAACTGTAGAGACCCGAAGCCTGACGTACATTGATATTACATTACTTTTGCGGAATACTTAGTACATAACAAAAAAAACACACACAAGGATCGTAATAGTTTAGTGTCTTTGGAAACTCGGAATATAATCTTCTAATCGTGGTGAAAGATCTTAAACATCTCCCATAAAGATCTTCCTTTTTTTTACCTAAAAACTTTCATTATATCCTGGGGAAAATAAAACATAAAAGTGTGAGCTCAAATGCTCAGTAAGGGTAAACAAAAGAAATATCAATCACATCGTATACACAAGCACATAACTTTTAGAAATCTTAACCTTCAAATGAGATCATAATTTCATAACATGGTATAAATCATGGATGTTAAATGTAATCACAATAATCATAACATAAAACATGAAACTTTGTGGCATTCACACATAATCATAGAGAATCAAGTCTTGTTAGTCAAGACTCATTGCCAAGACTATCTTAGTGGACAAAGTCCCTTTCTGAATTGAGTAACCCTTGTTTCAGTCCTGTTTCACTGAACCGGTATAACCTACCATTTCAGCCATGTCTATCTCATGTGATATAAAATCTTTACCCAATGCATTAGAGAGATATATAGGTCCCACCCATCTCATAATGATACCATTCTTATGTGTGCCGCAAAATCTTTAATCATACATCATTGCATAACCCATGTAATAAAAATGGGAATCTTAAACATCATGACATCATAAAACAATTCATATACGATAATGGAATTCATAATAATAATTCCATCACAACATAATCAAATCAATGTAATAATAGGTATGAAAACAGAACCATTTATTATCTTAGATGGAAAATAATTTTGATAAAACACTTGAACTTCATTCGTGAGGAAAATATTCTTTCTACTTCAAAAACTCTTTTCATTTCTTAACATGTCATTCAATTATAAAATAAAAGAAGTTGATTAAAAATAAACTTGAAAAAATTTAAAGGAAGATTCTTGGAAATAATGTTTTAAAAACCCATTCATTCCGTATAAGTTAAAAAAACATTTTTCGTACTTTTGTCGGAAAAGCCAAAAAGTACCTCGTACGAAAAACAACAAAAGATTCCTTTAATATCTTTTACTAAAAACACACCGAAGGGTAAAATTGAATATAAACTATATTATAAGGATGGAAATAATATTACATATTGAAGAAACATGGATTTGGATGATAAAATACACCCTAGTAAATACCAAATTATAAACAATCTCGGATAAAAATGAGATTGTGATATTTCCCCTTACCTTAGGTCCGACTTGCTTTGTACGTGTCTGAACCTCCTGTATAATGACTTAAATCATGTTATTGACTTATTCCAGAATCATATTCATTGTTATTATATCATATATGGTCCCCTTATGACTTTATATTACCCGTTCTTTTGTAAATTCATGTTAAAGAAGCGTTTTAGGTAAAATTGTTTCATTTATCGTAGGTGTTTGGACTTGTTGTTCTTGACATTATTATTACTTATATCATGATTTACATACTTCCAGAATATAAAGTATGATTTATATATCATATATATTCAATATATATATATAAGAGATAGATAAATGAAATGAGACACACTAAGTTAAATAATTTAACTTTTACCGTGTCTTTTTGTTTTCTTACACTATATGGTTAATACACTTACTATAACATGCCAAACGAACCACAAATTGTTTATTATTAATATATATATCTTTATCTAAGTCATTTCGCCGAACCTTAGATTTTTAAGAATAAAATAACAATTAATAATATAATATTTGATTTAAAAACTATTTTGTGTCAATTTTGACACTTTTTGATATATGATTTTTGTGAAAGTCATAACAGAATTATATATTCGAACCAAGTTGATTAAATCAACACTAATATATCATAGTAACCTAGAAAATTAGTGTAATTAATAAAAAGTCTCAAATTACATTTATTTGGCTATTTATAACATCAATTATTTTAACATTTCCATAAAAGGGTAATTACTGTATCATCGTTGTGTAATAAATAAATTAATTTATTTAAAGTATAAAAATTATAAATAAAATATAATTATGTAGGAAATATTTTTAAATTTCTAATGAATATTTATAATCTAATTTATCCAATGTATAAGCTCATATTAAAAATGTTTTAGTTATTAAACTTTGATTTTAACTATTTTAACTATTCATTAAATAAAATAATATTAAATGTCATAATCTAATCCAAGTGGACCTAAATGGTCATATTATATTTATAAGGTTGTTTTTGGTCGAATTACACTTATCCAATAGAACTAGGACATGTGTTAGGGTAATAGTAATATCAAATTTACTCTTAGTTACCCTATTTACTATTAACCGCGGTAAAAAAAAGTAAAAGTTACTATTCACCAAAAATTATTTTCATCTAATTGAACCACATTTTAGTCCTTGATATTAACCGTGTCTCTTGGATTTTCGAAATTCCATTCACATAAGTGGTAAAATTACGTTTTATGAAAAAATAAGTTTTTTTAACAACCACTTAGTGGTTTCACTATTCATCAAAAATTGAAAGTTTTCAAAAAAATACCAAAATTTCACACTAGGCTAATTTCGATATTCTGAATCCAAAAATGAAGTTCATTTTGAAAAATAAAATTTATAAAATTTCAAAAAGTGGTTATTACTATTCATAACGGCTAGTTTTAATAATATTTTAATAGCATATCGTTGTTTAGTGAAACTCGATATTGCATACTACACACGCTATCAAGGAAGGTCGCGATTGCGTGTAATACAAGGAAAGTCAAGGGTGCGTGTTGAGCAAGATCCTTTTGGTGTAGCATACAACACAAGACATTAATGAAATTAAAAAGAATATTTTTCATAAAATCTCGGGGTGTCACAATGACAGTTATGATAAGTAAATAATTTCTATTCATTATAGATGTTTTAGTGATATTCCGATCAAAAGTCCAAAATTCATTTTGTAGGTTTACTATGGTCAATGATGTCATTAACCAACAATATTTAGAATAATAATCATGAGGTAATTATAAATTTTAATCGAATATTTTACTTATATAAGAAATCATAAAATATCATTATGTAAAATAAACCCTAAGATAATATAAGAGATAGTAGTCTATAAGTTCTAATCTGTATCATATTCATTAATAAATGAAGATTTTGGAAATGAGTTATTTATAGTTTTATATATACATAATGGCCATGAAATTGTAAATTTTATATTATTTATTTCAACATATATATATATATAATCCATGTGATGTGGTTATGTAAAACAATTACATCTATAAATGATGATTCTAATCTACAAATACGAATAATGGACTAAATCATTTTTTAGTGAATTGAAACGTAATAAATTATATCATATATTTGCTGTCATAATGATAAATATTCCATGATCATAATAAAAAATATTCATGCCATCATTATAAAAACCCTTAGGAGAAGATGATTGAAAATGAATTTCATTAGATCACAATTTCTAATTCTTCCAAAAACACGAATGAGAGTTTATATTCCCAGTTGTTGGATTAGTTGATAGATATATGATATTTAATTAACATACAAAATACGAATTTAGAGAAATATTTTGTTATTATATTATCATGGTTTAAGAAGATTTGAAAGAGTTATGTTAATAAAGCCCAAAAAAATTTATGATAATTCTAAATATATTCCATGGGAAAAATTCACTGAGTAACACATTAATACCTATAATTTTGGAATTAATATCTAAAAAATTCCTCATCAACATTTTTAGGGATGTAATAATATGATTATTGAAGGAATTTTCAAAAAAACTATTATAATGAGTAAATAAATGGGAGGAAGATGTTCCAATTTATTAATGTGGAGAGGGACACTCTTGGAATTTCCTAGTATATAAAAATAATTTCTATAAAATTGATATAAAAATGAAAAAACTAATAATAATAGATTATATGAAGAGTATGATTCAACATACTATCAGTAAATCTAATTTGGTAATTATTTGAATATATTTTTACACTTATATTTTTGTTTTATCTACTCATTGTTACTTTTCATAAATCATAAATATATCTTTTGGAATCCATAACATACTTACATTGTAGTTTTACAACTACATAGGGAGTAACATTCCTGGTTACGGTTGGAATACTGATTAAAGTATATTCCCTAAATCAATTAGGAGAAACCTTAATGTTTACCTTAGCCACATTACCCAATGAATTTCAAAGCTATCATATTCTCAACCACCCTCAGCTTATCACAGAACCACCCATATACAATGTAACACCTAAGAACCATAAGATATTCATAACATATGAAAAGGCATAAATGCAAAGTGAATCCACATTGAAATAAAGATATTAATACAATAAATTCATTATCTAAATAGTTTTCACTGTCAAAATACCTAATAAATAATATGTTATTTAATTTTCTTTGTAAAAACAGTATATATTTTAGAGGAATACAAATATCAAATAATGCTCGATGTGGTGGAAAGGACATTGACTATATGTACATTAAAAATAAACATTAATGTTTTTATTTAGTAAAATGCTTCAATAATATAAGATTTTATTTTAAAACCCATTGAATAAAATTTAACCAAAATGGGGTAGATTATACACTATATAAAATAATGTCGTATAGAAATAAAAATATGCCTCAATGAAAGGAGATTGAGATGAAGTCCCTTGCCTTGAGTCCAAAATGTCATGTATGTTCATTATCTTTAGGAATAATAAACATAGGTAAATTTATACTTACATAAAAAATCATTTTCATGTTTATTATTACCATTACATCACTTTTGACAATGTTATAATAATTATTTAATTATTTGAGTTCATGTCAATCGTTTTGCCGATAATCTGTTCTTGAGTCGAAAATAAACATGGTGTGATGTAACTAGTCCATGTGGACATAAATCAATAATCTACATAATATTATACACTAAATATTAATCACATATACATATAGATCATATTGTTTAGTTTAATTCTTTAAATATGATTTTGAAAAATGAACAGCATTATAATCATGGAGAAGCTCCACCGTATTTAAGCATGGGTAACATTTCCATTTTTATTGATCATTATAGAAAAAAGGTTATTATAATTTTATCAGTATATTATTAACATGATGTTATTAAAATAATAATTATAATTTTCATATACTTATATATATATATCATACATGTTATATAATGTATAAAAATGAGTCACACAGCTTCGTGGTGGTGAAAGTTCACACGTACATATGAAAGACATTATTATTTTTATTCACATGGATGTAATAATTTAATTGATAAATTAATATATTATATTGATTACTATGTCATTAATATCACATATAAAGAATAATTAAATCATTTAAACAAATGATTATAGATGGTAAAGGTATATGAAATAAATTTGTCCATGTAGGTGATAATTCACAAGTTTGAACAAATGATTAATTCCATTCTCAATTGATTGAATTAAAAATGGTTTTTTGGGGAGATATTTAAAAAATAATATAACAGTATATTTACGATACAATATTTATTATTTCATCATGGTTGAAGATATTTTTGTAAGTGGAAGAAGAAATAGATAGAAACCCTTAAATAAATCAATACCTCTTCCTCAGTTGATCCCCTTTGAAAAAACACCTAAACACCTCTACGAATGGTTTTCTTTTTAAAATAAGGCATAAAGAATGTGTGTAGGAATTATAAGATGTGTATTGAACTTTTCTTGGTACAACTAACAGGCTTTCTATGTGTTAGTAATAGTGATGAATGGGTCCATTTACATGAGAGGGGAGGGGCAACCCATGAATGAATAAAAATATAAAGTAAATATAATATTTTCTATCAAAGTTCCAAAAAATAGATATATAAGGAGAATAATATGATGATATATTAAAATACACTAATATAATCGTTTTAGACATGTATTTGGTTTATTTTATAAAATATCTTTTGAGTTTACCCATAAATTTTCACTTTTAATTTGAAAATTGATAACAAATTTTGTATAGATAAAAATAAATTAATTTTACATATACGCGGTCAATTTCATATAATTGGAAACATTATGATCTTTTTGACCCTATCATAATAGCATTGTGATTTTAGAATATTTTTATAATTTTTTATAATTTTATAAATTCTTATTTTTAATAGACATCAAATAGGTCAATTTTTAAAATATTCACTTTATAGAATATAAATAAAACTAAACTGATGGATAACTTCAAAACAAACCATTTATTGTTCTACTATCATTTATATTTCATCTATTAATTTTTTGGATGACATGAATTATTTAATATAATATTTTTTAAAATATTTTTAATATCATTTATTTTAATCCTTTATTAATGAAGCAATCACAACATCATCATTCTGTTATAATTTAATTTATTTATATAATATCTAAAGACTATAAATAATATATCATTTTTTATAACTTACATTTTTTATGTACTATTTATATTTGAATAGATATCTTGTTGAACCCCACCATTAAAATTTTTAATTAAAAAGATACTTGTTACTGTTATATTTTCCAATAAATTAATTTCTAAAATGTGTCATTTTCACACCCAAGTGGCTCCCAAATTCTTGATGTTCACCCTAAGGATTTTTTGGGTTTCACATGACTTATAAAATAAGATTAGAACATATGTTATGGTAGTTGTATTATATAATAATACAATTTTCTGGTTATTTACCTAATATTCCCTTTATCCTTTGTAAATAAAAATAATTACTTATGTTAATATTCATAATAAAAAATAATAAAATGATCCATTTTACATAATTTATAAATTTTGATTCCAAATATGGAATCTATTTTTTTCAAATAAAAAAAATGTTGACTTTTTTAATTTAAAATTAATTCTTGTTTCCAAAAATAAAAAAGTGGGTATTTAAGAAATAAAAACTATCAAAAGATTGACATTTGTTTATATCCAATTTAAATTTGTAATTTCATTAATTGACCAAAATTATATTATGTTAAAAAAACATTACACAATTACACATAAAAACCAATAATAAAGATAATTTAACTATATATATAAATTAGATAAAAAAATCCGGTGTGACTTAAAATACAGAATTTTTCACTATTACATAAAAAAATAACATTATAAAAAAATTTAAAAAATATTGATCCATCGAAAATTTTGATGTCTCACTATAATATAAGAATTTAATTTTTTCAAATATAATATATAAATGAGAATAAAACTATAATTAAATAGGGTTCTGTATCAAAAGGCTGTAAAAAGACCTGTAAAAAACATTAGAATATTTTATGCTTAAAATTGGATTTATTATCATTTTATGTCTCTAAAATTCATTGGATAAATGTGAAAACATTTAAAATATATGTAAAATAATAATACAGCTAATTATTTTCATTTCTGCTAATACAACGACTATGTGATAAATACCATGTAAACTCATAATGTTATTATTTTAATAGATTTCACTATATATCAATGTTGAGTGGAACATAAGATTTTGGAGAAACCAATTGTTGTGTGTCTAGTACACTATCGTAAAAAGTTTCACATTTAAATTAAAAAAATTATTAAATTAAAAAATATAAATATTTAATAAAATGAATTATTCTATAAATACCTTGGATGTTATATCATTCCCCCTATTTGAAATTTTGTCCCCCAAATTTTATTCACGTATCAAATAAGTGGGGGTATTTATCCCTCATAAAATTTTTATATTGCCATGTTTCCTCATCATCCTTGTGATTTTTTTTAAACAATCGATAACCAGATAAATCACACTATTCAGCCACACATTCTCAATTCTTTTAAGAATATGGAATGGATGTTTCTTATAAGGGAACACTTCCAACTGATCTACCTATGAAGTCAAAACATGATATGGATCCAAAAAATATTTTATTAACATTGAAACAAGGAAAACATTGTGTACCTAGGATGATATTTGAGGAAATTACACTCTGTATAAAACTAATAAAACATTCTAAAAGATTTCATAGGGTCTAATAAACCATACACCCAAATTTACTATTTTGGAAAAGCACATAACACTTTTCCATAGAGGAACATTGGTAAAGATATGAGCACATACCTCGAAATGATGATCCTTCCTCCAGTTTTCAGCATAACATTTCTAAATTCTCTAAGCTATCTTCATGTGGTACTAAATATATTGAATTCTATCTTCCGTCTCTTATAAAAATTCTTCTCCCATCATCATTATTTTACGAACTTCTTCCAAAAAATAATGATTTCAACACAAGAATCAATATAATTCTTTAAAATGTGAAATATGTTTACTGGAATGGAAACATTAATTATAAGAAAACTCATCTAAAGAATGATTTGGATACCATATTCTCTGGTAATAAATTGAATAAGAACATATCATATCCTCTAAGGTATGAATTATTCTTTCTCACTGCCCATATAATTGAGGATGAAAAAAGAAATTGAAATTTAATTCAGTTCCCAATTACTTCAAAAGGAAATTCCAAAATATAGAAGTGATCCTAATTTCATGATCAGGTATAGTGTAGGGGTAACTCTATACAACATTACTATCCCATTAATATAAATTTGATAACGTTCATCTAGAGGCATTGTATCTAAAATAGTAATTAAATGAGAAGATTTTGTCAATTAATCAACAATTGCTCCATTTTGCATCATTACCGAAAGGTGACTTCAGTAATCCCACAATTACATCTGTGGATATATTTTCAGAATTTTTCTCTAGAACTAGAAAAGGCTGAAGCAACCCCTTTAGTTATTTTTATTCTTCATTCGCCTAATGAAAATTCAAACATTTTACAGATCACTAAAAAATATCTCATTTCATTCCCTCCCATCAGTAATACTCTAAATGATCTTTTTAAATCATAGTAATATAGGGATGAACAGAGAACTGATAACTCTGATAATAAAAAAATAACGATTTCATTAAATAATAATTAGTATGAAAATATAATATCTTTCTAAACATCATAAAACAATCGTTAACAATGTTAAATTCAGGAAACATACCCTTTTCACCAAATTCTTCCTTTTCCTATAACTCACATTCTTACTTCTATAATTTCATTATTTTTTCGACTTGAGATGATTGCAATGAAACTGGAAACAAAATATATTAATTTGTTGCAACAAAAAAAATTTCATTCCATAGTTCATCAAATATTTAATTAGAGGGATATAATAAAAAATCAACATGGTTAATTTAGAATTTCTTTTCCGACACAATGAATCAGACAGTTAGTTTTATATTCGAGGATGGTATTGAATCATATAATCATAATCCTCGATTAATTCCCAACATCTTCACTGACTCATGTTAAATTACTTTTGAGTAAATATCCTCTAAAAACATTAATTTCCAATATATATGTCATTTTTTTCTACAATATGATGATGCATTCAAATTTTTAATGAAAAAAAACAAGAGATAATTCGAAATCAGGAGTAGGGTAATTTAACTCATGTGTTATCTACTGATTTGAAGCATATATAATAACCTAATCATTCTCTATTAGGAAACATCCAATTAAATTCGATAAAGTATCACCTTAGATAAAATATTCACCATTTTTTGTAAGGATTTTCCGAAATGGAAGCATTCACAAGTCATCTTTTCAATTCCCGAAAGAAATTCATTAAGTTATTTTATACAAACAAATGTTAAACCTTTTCAAGTTTACATAGTTATATGGATAGATAACCTTGAAATAGTTTCAACAAACCACTATTAATAGTAAAAAAATCCAATTAAACTATAATTCACATTTATATATTTGTGTATTGGGAATAATTCAATTAATTTTTTTGTTAGGATCAACTATTATGAAATTTTAACAAATAATGTGACCAAGGAATGAAATTTATGGTAACTATAACTCACACATTTTGAAATTCCCATACAGTTTATTCTCATTTAAGGTTATTAGGATAACCCTTAATTTAATTTCATGCTCCTATTAACATATTAATTATTCAAAAATGTCATGAATAAACACTACAAATATTATTTCCATGAACTCAGGTGAAATTATATTCTTAAGACCCACGAATATATTTAGGTAATTGGTTAACCCAAAAAAATAAGTAAAAAATAATAATGGATATATATAGTAATAATTGTTTTCATTATAATGTCTTCATTATTTACATTCGACTGATAGTACCATGAATTCTAGTCATTCATCTAAAAATATTGACCTCCATGGAGCTGATCAAAAAAATCATCGATATGTGACAATGGATAATTTTTAATAATAGTGATGTTATTTATGGATCTATAATCAAATAAAAGTATCCCTAAAACATATTAAAATTTTATAAAGAATATAGGAGCACCAATGGTGATGTGCTAGGTCGAATGAAACCTTTATATAATAACTACTACGATTTCTTCTTTAACTATAATAGTTGAATTTGAACCATTTGATAAGGGGGATTTAAAATTGGATAAGCATCATGAACAATGTAAATTGTAAATTCATCTTCCTGACTAGGTATTATACTAGAAAAATCATCAAGGATAACATCTAGGTACTTATTTAACCCTAGTACATCATTATGTTGAATAGTTCATTTATTATCAACAATATGTTAAAGGTAACATTAATTTCAATATTTTACAAGTTTGTAATCTTCATGATATGTTATCAATAGATTGGGTTAATTAATGTATATAAACAAAACTACATTCTAAAAAGGAACATCTTCATATATACAATCATTTTTAGAATGATAAAAAAATACAATCCATACCCAATATAACATCATACTATATAATCGGAAAAATAGTACGGTTTATACGTAAAATGATTCTATATAGAAGGATTTGAAGATTCTAATAATTTATTTTTGTCTCAAAATTTCCACAATGTGTTTTTACCACAATTTCAGGCTTCATTTTTTGATATGGAATAACGAATTTACTAGAAAAAAATATCAGAAATGTTAAAATTGTATAGACCTTGAATCAAAAAAAATATTGGCATAATCTGAATAAACAATGAATGTACATTAAAGTACTTTATTTGAAGGCCCAATATCTACTGAATTAGTTGTATATGATTTCACATACCCATCCTATATGTAGTCCTACTACATTCAATCACATGATTTATTCTATAGACACTCATTTACATAATGACCCTTCTCATTGGGGATAAATCATTTTACTAACATTAAATCATATTTTTTACTTAAAAATACCCTGATCTTTTTCAATGCAATTAAAATCCTTATGCCCTATTTTACCACATCTGAAGAACTTACCAGAATTCAAAAGGAATTACCCTCTATGATTTCAACCAACAATTTTCACTATGTGGAAACATATTTTTCCTACCCTCAGACATTTTTGAAGAGTTCTTTCATTTCTTCATCCACATTAAACTCATATTCTATAGTTTTTTAAAGAAAACCAAATCTTTAGATGACAGAATTTATACCACCTCCATACACTGAATAAGTTTTTCATAAATTTTTATCTCATTAGAAGCTATCTTACGTCAATACATTGTCATTAATAGAGAGTAAAACCAATTAATTTTACTATCAAGATTCCATATGAAATTTTGAGCATACCTTTCTAGTCAAGTGAGTATTTCTTCATATGTATCCATAGAGTCATCCTCCTTACTCAATTAGATTTTTTGTAATTGTATGTTAAACCTCCTCTGGAAAAATATATATCCTGAAACATACAATTGAATTCATGGAAATAAAAACCACAAATATCCTCACTATATATAATGTTTTTAACAATCGACCACCACTGATCAGGATATCCTTCAATATGGTAAACATCAAGACTAATCTTGTGATGTTCTGATCACTACATGACATTGAAAATAGTTTACATTTTTTTAATACTCCCTTCCGATAGTATAGATTCAAATGATACTCTTAATGTTGGTAGATGTTGCCGCATAAAATTATATACTACAGAAATATTCATCTATGGTTTATTTTGGAAGATCTCATGCATGGATACCACATCCATTTATAGCTTCAGTAAACATTTACATCACTGTAAAAAAATTGTTCAGATCTGATACCGACCTTCCCCAGTATCTTGTTTGGTAGGGGGATTTACTCTTGATATCATTTCATCATAGCTTCCATGCATCTTCTATGAAAACTATTTAAAACACAGAAATATCATACTCTAATAACATGGTAATACTAAAATGGTATATCTCTATAATTTGACCACAATGTAAAAATAATTTATATATTTTTTATTAAATATATCCCAACACATATAGTTATAAATTTCGGCCTCTGATACCAGATATAAGTCCACAACCATAAATCATTACACAATCTTTAGATAAGTAAATAATTTGCCTTTAATTTACAATGAGTCTCTTTTTTGGTTTAGTTTTTTAAAAATATATACCATAATTAATAGATTACTTCTATAATATTATAATGCAGACACATATACTCTATCAATTTTTCCACAATAATAAAACTACACAAATAAAACTATAATTTTTTTCTTGATAAAAATATTTTTGATTTATTCCATTGTATTTCACTAAAAAAATGGGGAAACCATTTTAAAAACATTTTATGAGAATTTAAATCACAGTAATTGTTATAGAATAATAAAAGAAAACAATAGTACATGAGTACATAAAAATCATTTAAATCATACTTCTCACACATAAAACAAATTCTCTTTAACATGTCTAAAAAATAATAAGATTTATAAATAATTCATAGAAACCATTAATCATAATTGTAACATGTGGAATCCATAACGTTCATACAATATAACTTTCACAACTACAGTAGAAACAACCTTCATGGTTACGGATGGAATAACCATCAAAATATATTCCCAAAATATCATCGGAAGAACCCTAATGTTTAAATTGGTCATGTTACCCATATAATTGGAGAGGTATCACAGGCTCACTTACCATCGGTTTATCATGGAACCATCCACATACATATGAAAACCCCATGAACCATAACATAATCATAACATATGAAAAAGCATAAAAGAAAAATAACATTTCCACATTGCAATCAGTATATTTATATAATCAATCCATTTTAAAAACCATTTTCATTAAAAAAAATACATATAATTGAATATATAATTTAATTTGTGTTAATAAAACATTATGTCTTGTAAAGGAATATAAATAACAAATAATTCTCACGACAACCGAAATGAAGTTTTCACCATGTACGGATAAAGAATCCATTTTCCATTTACTAAAATGATTCATAAACAATATTCCCTTTTGAAAACTATTGAATGTAATTAAAATTATTATTAGATTGTTATACATCATATAAAACATGTTTTTATATAATAGAAAATATTCCTAAATTAATAGTGATTGAGATGAAGTCACTTACATTGAGTCCAACTTTTCTTGTTCATTAATTATCTTCCTGAATAATTAATGTGAGTTATTCTATACTTGTATTATTAAATTTTTCATATTTATTATTACCATTACATAACTTATGATGATGTTATAAAAATTAGTTAATTAATTGAGTTCATATTATAAATTTTGTCGATAATTGGTTCTTGAGTCAAAAATGAACATGGTATGATGTCACTAGTCTATATGGTCATAAGTAAATCATATCGAGAAAATCATCTACGAAATATTCAACAATTTTACACATAACTCAATTTTTTTAATTTATGCCAATGAATATGGTCATGAAAAATGATCACCATTATATTCATGGAGGTGGTAGGTCTTACGTAAGAAAGAGTAACATTTCTATTTTTCATTGATCATTATAGAAATAAGGTAATTGAAATTATATATATGGATAATAATCATGATAATATTAAAATAACTATATACATTTACATGCACCTATATTTATCATACAAGTTATATAAGAATAAAAATTAGTCTGAACACTTCATGGAGGTGATAGTCCAGACATACACACAAACGACATTATCAATTTATGCATACGGAAGTAAGAATCTTATAATATCACTTATAGTTTACTTTTATGATATTTATTTAGTCATTGAGGGATAAAATAGAAATTGAACATTTTAACCACATTAATAATCAATGGAGAATTAATTACATTCTCATTATGAAAATAGTATCTCATTATTTCCTCTAAAACAATCTTGAACATAAATATTCCCAAATTAAAGAATATTTTAACATAAATCATTTGATAATTTTATAAGTCTCAATATTAATCTCAATAGAATAACAATATCAAATGATATAATAAATTTAATATAAATAATTAGTTTCATGGTATTACATATCAGAATCCTATATATAATCCTAACAAATGAATGTTGGTTCATATAATAAATCATAGTCCCAATGAAACAAAATTTGAGCCAATAAAATTTAGAAGTCATACAGATTAATTTAAGGATTAGTCAGTGAATTTATTATGTGAATAATTTGTAGAAACATATAAATGAAGTATAAATATAGCAGAATATAATAAAATGTAATTAATCACATAATAATGTCTTGTAAATGTCAAAAATGAAGTCATATAACCTAATGAACATAAATTGAGTTAGTAAATTCTTCACCACTTTGTAAATTACATGAATGTTGAGTCAATAAGGTTTTCCTTATGACTTTTCCATTCCTTCTTGTTTTGAAAATCACAAACACCTTATCTTTAAAAAAATCACTTTTATAAGGAAAATTGCTTTCTTAAGGAAAATTGCCTTTATAAGGAAAATTGGTTATCTTAAGGAAAATCGCTTTTATAAGAAAAATTATCCTTATCATGTTTTCATTCATATTTTCTTAAGTATGAGATTCAGATTCATTTTCTCGGAATCAATGAAACTTTGATATAAAGCATTCTATTTTAAGGTTCGGATTTTGTACAAGAACTATAAGGAAGTTTCATTCCGAATTCCGGATATGAACTATGACTAAGTTCTATTCAAGTTTCAGGATACGAATTCTGAAGAAGAATTCTCATTACGAGTTCTAATGAAGAAATCTCATTCTGAATTACCATTACGAATTCTGATAAAGAATTCTCATTACGAATTCTGATGATGAATTCTCATTACGAATTCTGATGATGAATTCTCATTACGAATTCTGATGACGAATTCTCATTACGAATTCTAATGACGAATTCTCATTACGAAACCTGATGATGAAATCTTATTACGATTTCTGATGATGAATTGCTATTCCGAATTCTCATTCCTAATTCACCTATTAAACAGAATTTGAGTATCTTTGTTTTATACACTCTGAATTAATTCAGACTCCGAAAAATATCTTTGTTAGACTCCGAACTTTTATATTGCATACACTTCTAAAATTTGTCTACTCTTTACTATTGTTCCTTATACTCTGAACCCTCACTCCGAAGTTTCCATTACGAACTTTTATGTTAGTGTTTAAAACGATGTCGTACATTCTGTTACACTTGTTTTGTTATAAAACGATGTCGTCTATTTTGTTATAAACTAACCGTTGTCTAAGTGACACGTGTATAGGTCCCTCCGATCATTAAGGAAAATATGACCGTTGGAGAAGGAGCCAACCTTACCTATAAATAGGAGCTCATTTGAAAGAGCTCGATACTGATGACAGATGAACAACTTGGTTTTGTGCCTACATGCTGTTGAAGTGATTTCTAGAGAGAGAGGCTCTTATTAACTCTCAATGCTTCGTGCGACTCCGAATGTTGGTGATTACATTCGAGGGATTCCGAGGATAGGAAGACAGAGGTTCCGACTACCTTAAAGTTCGAGGGATTCCTTGCTGAGGAAGACAGAGGTTACCAACTACCTTGAAGTTGAGGGCTTGCGGGGATAGGAAGACAGAGACTCCGATCTTCGTATCGAGGGCTTACCCTGGTGTGGGTAAGACAGACTTGCTTGAAAGTATAAATCAAGGGACCTTTATCCAAGGTTGTTGGATACCCTTCTCTTTGGGTTAAAAGACTTATATTTTGTTACTAGTAGTTCTACTACTTGTTTCTATTCCGCTACATTTTGTAATATAAGGAACGTATAACTTTATTATACTTTCTTACTTGTACTCTGATTAATTTATATTCTATACACTTTAAGGTAGAATCTCATATTGCAATCTTTTGTTAAGTTTCAACTTCCGGAACCATATTTCTGGAACCCTCATTCGGAATCTCTTTCCCAGTTTGTATTCGGTGTTAGAGGTGTTTTGAATTTTCTTAGTTTAACTTTATTAAACGTAGCCTTTTCCTTTGATTAAGGAAAACATAGTTATTCTTAACTAACTTTAAAGGTTCCAAAGGAATTTTTAAATTATACAATTCACCCCCCTCTTGTATTTTGAGAATCTACATTACTATTTCGATCCTACAATTGGTATCAGAGGTTGAAAACCTCTTAATCTATACCAATCTTACATTTGGTATCAGAGCAGGTTACTGAAATACTTATACTCACGAATAAGTTTTTCTTGCTCACTTTATCCTTCCGAACTTTTACATTCCAAATTTTTTTTCTTCTATTCCAAACTTTTCTCATTCCGAACTCTGTTATTACGATTCTTTACTACTAACATGTTTGTGTGCAAAGTTATTTTTAGTATGGTAGGAATTAATGTTGGATCAATTGATAATTTGAATCCTACAAGACCACCAATATTTGATGCTAATGACTATGAATACTAGAGAGATCGTATGAAGACTTTTGTTATCAATACTGGAGTAGACAACTTTGTTATGCTTACTGGTGATTATAAAATTCCCGACAAGGAAGTCAGAACCTTTACTAACCAGGAAAAGCAATAATATCAACTCAACTATAAGGTACGCAATACTTTACTATGTTCAATGGCCAGAAATATATATAGCCAAATTTCTTCTTGTGAAGCAGCCAAATGTATATGGAAGAAGTTAGAAGTTACACATTTTGGGACTTCTAAAGTGATTGAAACTAGAAGAGCTATGCATAGAGCTGAATATCATGCCTTCAATTTTCCTTATGGAGAACCTATCTGTAAAGTTCATCAAAGATTTATGACTATTGTTAACAGTCTACAATCTATGGGTGAGAAAGGTTTAGATTATGAAGCTCTTGTGGACAAGATAATTGATATTATGCCTAATGAGTGGGAATCCAAGAGAACAGCTATAGATGAGAACAGGAAGGTCACTCAAATTACTCTTGATGAATTATTTGGAACTCTTCTACAACATGAAACGAGAATGAAGAGAGATGCTGACAACATCAAGAAGTAGAATGGAAATGGAACTGTTTCTTTTACTACAACTTCAAATCAGATGAAAGCAAAGACTCCTTGTCACGACCCGTCCTCGGGGCCCGTGCCGTGACTACCCCAAGCCCGCCTTCCATAGGCCAGGGGCTGGCGACTAGCACCAAAGGCGTAAAATCCCGATAACTGGGAAGGCTTTGCCTTTATAAAGAAAACAAGCACCACAGAGTACAAGCGGAAGTAAAACACTAAGTACAAAAGAAGAGCTGAAAAGTAAAAAGGGGCCGGAAATACAAGCCCAACTGTAAAGTACAACTCGAAAGGGAAAACAGCGACTGAAAAGTAAAGCTGCTACGCTGAGATGTCCACTGGAAATCCCACCTGAAGGGTGGGTACAGATAGCTCCTCTGCTCCTCGGGTCCCGCCATCCGCTCCGAGTATGTTCCGCCCAGTGGTCCACCTCCGGGTACCGCCTCGTCGTATAGTCCACCTCCAGGTACCGTCCAGTCCTCAAACCTTCGGCTTCTGTCAGCACTGTCCGTCGTCTGCAACCAACACAACGAGGTGCGGGCATAGCCCGTGCAGGGGTGAGTATAACGATACTCAGTAGGGACCCCGAGACCCTCAAGGTCTCACAAAAACCAACAAGGATAAACACAAGAAATCTCAACAGATAAACTCTACTTAGGTATATGCCCATACATATACCTAAGTTATCAAGTAACCCATCTCAATCACGAGGAAACACAAGGATTGTGAAAACGACGGATAACCACTACCCGGGTATATGCCCATACATATACCAAAGTTAGCAAGTGACCCATCTCAATCATGAGGTAAACACAAGGTCAAAAGTCTCAGCTCAAACCAGGATTTTCATTATCGAAACCGTAACTGCTGAAGAGCTCCGTCTCTAGAGTGTACAGTGGTCCTGTCACGACTCCGAGGCTGCCGCTCACTAACCTAAGACTGCTGAGGTACTCCTCCTGTCGAGTACTGCGGGTTTGCGGCCAACTACCTGGCGCTCCGTCCGCTGAGGTTCTGTCGCCAAATACCGGGCGCTCGCCCAAATAGCCTACTGAGGTACTCCTCCTGTCGAGTACCGCGGGTTTGCTGCCAACTACCTGGCGCTCCGTCCGCCGTGGGTCTGCCGCCAAATACCGGCGCTCCATCCACTGGGCTAGTCGACTCACTCCAAGTCGAGTCGGTCAAGCAGTCGTCAGGTCTCAGCTGGCTACACGGTCTCCGTACTCTGCACGCTCGTCTCCGGGAGGGTCCGCTCCACGAGCTACTGGTCGATACTCCAAGTATCACAAAGTCCCGCAATGAAGTGTCTCAAAGGACCGTCTCGTCACAGGGGTCTCAACGCAACAGACGGCGCGTCGATCAGACGCCCGGTCTGTGAGTTATTAGCCTTTTCGTCCCAGGGGCCTGGTTGGCTTCGAGAGCGAAACCAATCCCGGCCGTATCTCAACTGTACCCCGAACTCCCATAGGGTATACTCTAAGGGACCGTTACTAAACGTAAACACCAACGCCGCTGACGGTTCGTCAAACGGACGTCCTGTCTGAAAGATATCAGCTTTCCCGTTCCAGGGGCCCGGTTGGATTTCGGGTACAATTCAACCCGGCCATACTCCGACTGTATCCAAAACTCGGGCGGAGTATGTCAAAAGTTCCGTCTCATCAAGAGGAAGTCAACGAAACAGACGGCGCGTCAATCGGACGCCCGGTCTGTGAGTTATTGGCATTTTCCTCTCCGGGGCCCGGTTGGTTTTTAAGGCAAAACCAACCCGACCGTACTCCACCTGCGTCCAAACCTCGGGCGGAGTATGCCAAAAGATCCGTCTCACTAAGTGGAACGCAACGCGACTGACGGCGCGTCAATCGGACGTTCGTGGCTCAAGATATGAGCGTTTCCGCTCCGAAGGCCCGGTTGGTTTCGTGAACGAACCAACCCGGCCGAACTCAAGGTAATCCGAAACCTTGAGTGCGATATACCGAAACGACCGTCTCGATCCAAGGATCGCGTTGCCGCAGACGGTTCGTCATTCGGAGGTCCGAGGCTCAAGTTATGAGCCAAAAACCGAATCTGGTTCGAAACGGGGGGGTCCGGGTCCGGGCCGACCCGGCCCGACCCCCCCCCTGGGCGGACGGCGGCGGCGGGCGACGGCGGCGGGCGGCGCGGCGGCGGCGGCGGCGGGCCGCGGCGAGGCTGCGCACGCGGGGGCTAAGCCCCGCGGTTCTTGGGTGACGGCGCGGCATATAGCCGCGCCCCTTTGATTGAAACCGCCCCCCACGTGGGGGCCGGTTTATTTAAGAGAACCAGGGGGGCCGGCTGCCCCCCCCCCCCCCCCCCCTCCTTCAAGAACCCCCCCCCCCCCCCCCTCTTTAAGAGGGGGGTTTTAAAGAGGTGGCCGGGGAATTAAATTCCCCGGTTTTAAGACATCCGGCCGGCCAGCTGGCCGGCCGGTTTTCTCAAACGGGACCGGAATTTCCGGTCCCCTTCTTCGGCTTCCGACGCCGGCGGCCCGGCCGCCGGTCTTCTCTTCCGCCGCGGCCCGGAACCGGCCGCGGTCTCTTCGTCCCGCCGCGGCCCGGAACCAGCCGCGACGTTCGTCGTCCGGCGCGGTGCGACGGCACCACGCCCCTCCGCCGCACTTTAATTTCTTTCAACGCGGCGCGCCGGCGTCGCGTTCTTGATGTTCCTGCCATGGTGTGCGCGCGACGGCGTTGCGTAAAATAAATGCACGATCAACCGCGTGGTGCGACGGCACCACGCCACCTGCTTCCACCCGCAAGAACAAACAAGAACGTTGGAGGGGGTTCGGCCGTGTTCGTACGGTCCGGCCCCCTCACGTTAAATTAATAACGCAACTTTAAAATAAATCAAGCCTCACGTTAGTCTTGCTAAAAATCACGTTCAAGAATAAAAATAAGGAAACCAAAAAGAATTTGACAACCCCTACCTCGGGTTTAAGATTCGAAGAATCGTCTACGTTCCGCGGAAGACGGCGTCGCGGAGGTCGGGCGTCGCGGTCGTCGTTCGTCAAATCCGTTGACGAAGAGATATGCCCGAAGAGATTCGTCGTTGGCGAAACTTGCACGCCGACGAAGGTTGTCCGAAGAAGAGGTGGTGTCCCCTTCGTTGTCACGGTGAACGAAGAAAGGAGGTGCGGCGTTCTTCGTCGGGAAAAGAGCGTTCCTCGTCAAGTCTTGAGGGAAGTCAAATTATTAAGAAAACAACGAACTCAAGAACCTCTACCTCGATAGTCGCACGTTGACGTAGTCGTGAAATATCGGTGTCGCGGGGGAAGAGTCGTTGTTGAATCTTCGTATGCCGACGAAGAAGATCCGAAGAGGAAGCGGCGTTTCCTCTTGTTGACACCGAGGACGAAGAAGAGAGGCGTCGTTCTTCGTCGAAGTTTGAGCGTTCTTCGTTCTTCGTCAGAGCTTGAAGAAGAAGAAGAAAAGCTTCCAAAGCTCTCAAGAAATCCTCCCAAGGTGTTAAAAGAATCCCCTAGAATAATATAAGCTTTAACTTATATTATTACATAACTTAACCACAAGAATTTCAAAGGTTTGAAATTCAAAAAGGGTTTAACTCCCTTAATTAATTAAGTAACTCAAGTTGACAACATTTAAAGAAATGAGTTAAAGGGGAGGTTTTGAGAGAATTTGAGGAGTTGGGGTTCGTGTGGACCCCACCTCACTTAATCCTCCCAAGGGAGGTTAAGTGGATGTGGATCCCACTCCCAACTCCCTTTGGTAGGACTTAACTAGTTAAAAGAAATAAAATTTGTTCCTCACAAATTTTATTTAACTTAAACTAAAAACCCAAAAACTAACTTTCAACCCGCATCAAACGCAACTCCCGAAAAGGACTCTTTAAGCGAATATCGGTGCTGCGAGTTCATCGGTGCCCTCGGATTTCAATTCCGATCACCGGATCAAAAGTTAGGAATTCTCGCTCGTTCGTTCACTGAACGTACCCGAGCCAAACTTCGGAAATTAATTCCGGGCACTCCGGGCCTCGGAATCAGGTGCCGTCTGAAACCGCGCTCTTGTAAAATTCTAAAGAAAATTAAGAAAAAATTTCCCTTGAATTTTACGGGTCTTTACATTACTCCCACCTCAGGGCTTTACGTCCCCGTAAAGATACAACAAAACTAGGGAAACAAAAGAGGGTACTGAGCACGCATCTGAGCCTCCCGCTCCCATGTGCTCTCCTGGAGATTCTCGTGCCGCCATCTGTTGCGCATAAGAGGAATCGATCGCCCATGTAGGACCCGCTCTTGTCGATCCTCTATCTCCATCGGGACCTCCGTAAAAGTCGCCCCATCGTCAACGTCAAGCTCCCCACGGTCAAAGATGTGCGTCGGGTCGTGCACGTGTCTCCTCAGTTGAGACACGTGGAAGACGTCGTGCACCCGGTGTATCTGAGGTGGTAGAGCCAGGCGATAATCCACCTCACCAACCCTGCTGAGGACTTGGAAGGGTCCGATGAAGCGCGGAGATAACTTGTCGCCTCGGCCAAATCTCCGAATACCACGTCGAGGTGAGACCGCAAGAAGACGTGGTCACCATCCTCGAACTCTAGTGGCCTCCGCCTCCTGTCAGCGTATGACTTCTGCCGGCTCTGTGCTGTCCTCATCCGCTCCTGGATGACATGGACCTCCTCTGACGTGGCCCGGACCATCTCTGGTCCCACATGAGCTGCAAGATTTCTTCTTTGCCGATAAGAGAAACCTGGTCTCATCCCCTGGACGAACCACATTCTTTGCCTAAAACAGTCAATCCTAACATGGATGATACTAATCCATACCAAGGATGACGTCGTAAGGCCTCGACGCTACTACTAAGAGATCCAACCGTTACTCTCGCCTCCAAGGGTTGAGTCACGCTATCGGCATCAGTGTGTGGTAACTGTTCTCCTCCAGTAGATGTCTCACAAGTGAGGGTCAAGTCAACAGTCAACTGGAACCTCTTAGTAACATCATAAAAGAGGACAGGAAAGAAAACATCACAAAGGTATGCGTCTTTTATTATTGCATCTCATATTACAAGACGCTACACAAAAGCAACATCAACATGGAACTAGAAGTACAAAAGACGTATCCACTAGTTCCTCCCCTGTCCACCTGCTCCCAGAGCTCCAGCATTTGTCGCTGCCTCAACCTCGGTGGCTCCCTCCAAGCCTGCGGATCGAGGAGTCGGACAGTCACGTGCCAGGTGACCCTTTCCGCGTCATGAATAACACAACCTGCTCCTTGCACGGCTAGCTCTGATCCCACTCCGGGTGCCCTGCACCACTGGTCCTAAAACCCGAGATCGCCCAACTGCTGGTCTGGTCCTCCTGGACCTCTGCATCATCTGTCTACTGCCCACAGATGACTCGGCTTCTGATCGAAAAACACGCGGTAAAGGAAGAATCTCCTGTACACGCTCGGGGTGTAGAGATACTGGCACAAACTCCACCCTGAAGAAGGTCTCGAAGTCTTCCCATGCGAAGTTCATCTCATCGCAAAACTGAAACAAGTGGCTCCACCACCTACCTGCTGCTGCGTGTAGTAGGCTCGCAGCGAGGATCACCATGAGGTCTGCTGGTGTCCTCACTAGCCTAAACACTCGAACCACTGCCTCCAGCCAGTCCTCTGCAGCCTGGGGATCCTCTCCCCGCGAAACCTGGGCGGTCGCTGGCGCTGAAACTCATGCAGTGCGCTGAGGCGACGTGCATCGTCAGCGGCTGCTGCTGGAAGCATCGGGGGCTCGGCGGGTAGAGCTACCGCCGGTGCCACTGCTGACAAAGGGCCCTGCACCGAGGCCTCGTCGCTCGGTGGGCTGTCGTCACGTTCGATTCTCGGAACCCTAGCTGGCTGCCGTCGTGGGGCCATCCTGAAAGAAACAACGTAACACGATCAAACGATTATACCTGGTGAGTTGACCTGGTTTGAGCTGTTTTAAGGGGAAAACGTTTGAAAACACACACGCAATCAGTGTTTTCGTGCACAAAGTCGGAAATCAGTTGTCAGGGTCCTGGTGTATGGATACGTCGGCCGCCCGCACCAACACTGGACTCCCTGAACTGAAAACCACACTCAGTACTCTCAACACTATTGCTTCACAGAAAGAAACATCAGAGTTATAAGTTCTGCGGTAGAACCGAACTCCTTTGATACCAATTTGTCACGACCCGTCCTCGGGGCCCGTGCCGTGACTACCCCAAGCCCGCCTTCCATAGGCCAGGGGCTGGCGACTAGCACCAAAGGCGTAAAATCCCGATAACTGGGAAGGCTTTGCCTTTATAAAGAAAACAAGCGCCACAGAGTACAAGTGGAAGTAAAACACTAAGTACAAAAGAAGAGCTGAAAAGTAAAAAGGGGCCGGAAATACAAGCCCAACTGTAAAGTACAACTCGAAAGGGAAAACAGCGACTGAAAAGTAATGCTGCTACGCTGAGATGTCCACTGGAAATCCCACCTGAAGGGTGGGTACAGATAGCTCCTCTGCTCCTCGGGTCCCGCCATCTGCTCCGAGTATGTTCCGCCCAGTGGTCCACCTCCGGGTACCGCCTCGTCGTATAGTCCACCTCCAGGTACCGTCCAGTCCTCGAACCTTCGGCTTCTGTCAGCACTGTCCGTCGTCTTCAACCAACACAACGAGGTGCGGGCATAGCCCGTGCAGGGGTGAGTATAACGATACTCAGTAGGGACCCCGAGACCCTCAAGGTCTCACTAAAACCAACAAGGATAAACACAAGAAGATCTCAACAGATAAACTCTACTTAGGTATATGCCCATACATATACCTAAGTTATCAAGTAACCCATCTCAATCACGAGGAAACACAAGGATTGTGAAAACGACGGATAACCACTACCCGGGTATATGCCCATACATATACCAAAGTTAGCAAGTGACCCATCTCAATCATGAGGTAAACACAAGGTCAAAAGTCTCAGCTCAAACCAGGATTTTCATTATCGAAACCGTAACTGCTGAAGAGCTCCGTCTCTAGAGTGTACAGTGGTCCTGTCACGACTCCGAGGCTGCCGCTCACTAACCTAAGACTGCTGAGGTACTCCTCCTGTCGAGTACTGCGGGTTTGCGGCCAACTACCTGGAGCTCCGTCCGCTGAGGGTCTGTCGCCAAATACCGGGCGCTCGCCCAAATAGCCTACTGAGGTACTTCTCCTGTCGAGTACCGCGGGTTTGCTGCCAACTACCTGGCGCTCCGTCCGCCGTGGGTCTGCCGCCAAATACCGGCGCTCCGTCCACTGGGCTAGTCGACTCACTCCAAGTCGAGTCGGTCAAGCAGTCGTCAGGTCTCAGCCGGCTACACGGTCTCCGTACTCTGCACGCTCGTCTCCGAGAGGGTCCGCTCCACGAGCTACTGGTCGATACTCCAAGTATCACAAAGTCCCGCAAAGAAGTGTCTCAAAGGACCGTCTCGTCACAGGGGTCTCAACGCAACAGACAGCGCGTCGATCGGACGCCCGGTCTGTGAGTTATTAGCCTTTTCGTCCCAGGGGCCTGGTTGGCTTCGAGAGCGAAACCAATCCCGGCCGTATCTCAACTGTACCCCGAACTCCCATAGGGTATACTCTAAGGGACCGTTACTAAACGTAAACACCAACGCCACTGACGGTTCGTCAAACGGACGTCCTGTCTGAAAGATATCAGCTTTCCCGTTCCAGGGGCCCGGTTGGATTTCGGGTACAATTCAACCCGGCCATACTCCGACTGTATCCAAAACTCGGGCGGAGTATGTCAAAAGTTCCGTCTCATCAAGAGGAAGTCAACGAAACAGACGGCGCGTCAACCGGACGCCCGGTCTGTGAGTTATTGGCATTTTCGTCTCCGGGGCCCGGTTGGTTTTTAAGGCAAAACCAACCCGACCGTACTCCACCTGCGTCCAAACCTCGGGCGGAGTATGCCAAAAGATCCGTCTCACTAAGTGGAACGCAACGCGACTGACGGCGCGTCAATCGGACGTTCGTGGCTCAAGATATGAGTGTTTCCGCTCCGAAGGCCCGGTTGGTTTCGTGAACGAACCAACCCGGCCGAACTCAAGGTAATCCGAAACCTTGAGTGCGATATACCGAAACGACCGTCTCGATCCAAGGATCGCGTTGCCGCAGACGGTTCGTCATTCGGAGGTCCGAGGCTCAAGTTATGAGCTAAAAACCGAATCTGGTTCGAAACGGGGGGGTCCGGGTCCGGGCCGACCCGGCCCGACCCCCCCTCCTGGGCGGCGCGGTGGCCGGCGGCGGCGGCCGGCGGCGGCGGGCGGCGGCGGCGGCGGGCCGCGGCGAGGCTGCGCACGCGGGGGCTAAGCCCCGCGGTTCTTGGGTGACGGCGCGGCATATAGCCGCGCCCCTTTGATTGAAACCGCCCCCCACGTGGGGGCCGGTATATTTAAGAGAACCAGGGGGGCCGGCTGCCCCCCCCCCCCCCCCTCCTTCAAGAACCGCCCCCCCCCCCCCCTCTTTAAGAGGGGGGTTTTAAAGAGGTGGCCGGGGAATTAAATTCCCCGGTTTTAAGACATCCGGCCGGCCAGCTGGCCGGCCGGTTTTCTCAAACGGGACCGGAATTTCCGGTCCCCTTCTTCGGCTTCCGACGCCGGCGGCCCGGCCGCCGGTCTTCTCTTCCGCCGCGGCCCGGAACCGGCCGCGGTCTCTTCGTCCCGCCGCGGCCCGGAACCGGCCGCGGCGTTCGTCGTCCGGCGCGGTGCGACGGCACCGCGCCCCTCCGCCGCACATTAATTTCATTCAACGCGGCGCGACGGCGTCGCGTTCTTGATGTTCCTGCCATGGTGTGCGCGCGACGGCGTTGCGTAAAATAAATGCACGATCAACCGTGTGGTGCGACGACACCACGCCACTTGCTTCCACCCGCAAGAACAAACAAGAACGTTGGAGGGGGTTCGGCCGTGTTCGTACGGTCCGGCCCCCTCACGTTAAATTAATAACGCAACTTTAATATAAATCAAGCCTCACGTTAGTCTTGCTAAAAATCACGTTCAAGAATAAAAATAAGGAAACCAAAAAGAATTTGACAACCCCTACCTCGGGTTTAAGATTCGAAGAATCGTTTACGTTCCGCGGAAGACGGCGTCGCGGAGGTCGGGCGTCGCGGTCGTCGTTCGTCAAATCCGTTGACGAAGAGATATGCCCGAAGAGATTCGCCGTTGGCGAAACTTGCACGCCGACGAAGGTTGTCCGAAGAAGAGGTGGCGTCCCCTTCGTTGTCACGGTGAACGAAGAAAGGAGGTGCGGCGTTCTTCGTCGGGAAAAGAGCGTTCCTCGTCAAGTCTTGAGGGAAGTCAAATTATAAAGAAAACAACGAACTCAAGAACCTCTACCTCGATAGTCGCACGTTGATGTAGTCGTGAAATATCGGTGTCGCGGAGGAAGAGTCATTGTCGAATCTTCGTATGCCGACGAAGAAGATCCGAAGAGGAAGCGGCGTTTCCTCTTTTTGACACCGAGGACGAAGAAGAGAGGCGTCATTCTTCGTCGGAGTTTGAGCGTTCTTCGTTCTTCGTCAGAGCTTGAAGAAGAAGAAGAAAAGCTTCCAAAGCTCTAATGAAATCCTCCCAAGGTGTTAAAAGAATCCCCTAGAATAATATAAGCTTTCACTTATATTATTACATAACTTAACCACAAGAATTTCAAAGGTTTGAAATTCAAAAAGGGTTTAACTCCCTTAATTAATTAAGTAACTCAAGTTGACAACATTTAAAGAAATGAGTTAAAGGGGAGGTTTTGAGAGAATTTGAGGAGTTGGGGTTCGTGTGGAACCCACCTCACTTAATCCTCCCAAGGGAGGTTAAGTGGATGTGGGTCCCACTCCCAACTCCCTTTGGTAGGACTTAACTAGTTAAAAGAAATAAAATTTGTTCCTCACAAATTTTATTTAACTTAAACTAAAAACCCAAAAACTAACTTTCAACCCGCATCAAACGCAACTCCCGAAAAGGACTCTTTAAGCGAATATCGGCGCTGCGAGTTCATCGGTGCCCTCAGATTTCAATTCCGAGCACCGGATCAAAAGTTAGGAATTCCCGCTCGTTCGTTCACTGAACGTACCCGAGCCAAACTTCGGAAATTAATTCCGGGCACTCCGGGCCTCGAAATCAGGTGCCGTCTGAAACCGCGCTCTTGTAAAATTCTAAAGAAAATTAAGAAAAAATTTCCCTTGAATTTTACGGGTCTTTACACTCCTGAAAGAGTAACTAGATCTAAGTCTATGAAAGTCATTTTCCAATCCAAATCTAGTGAGAGTGAAGTCTCAGAAAATGAATTAGCCAATCTTGCTCGAAGGATGAACAAGATAGCTGGACAGAGAAATTTTCAATCTAAGTATAAGAAAAAGGACAGTAAAGATAAGAAAGATGGAGAAGTTACTTGTTATGAATTCAAGAGAGCTGGACATATTAGACCAGATTGCGCTATGCTCAAAAAGAAAGAAAGAAAAGAAAGGAATTCAGAAAGGAACAGGAAGAAGTATTATAAAGCTAAAGCTAAGAAAGTTTTGAAAGCTAATGACACCTGGAGTGCTAGTGGTGGTGACTCTTCATATGAATCTTCTTATTATGAATCTTCAGGACAGAAGAATCTTGGACTTATAGCCAGATTACCTATTGATAATCATTGTCTTATGGCTAAGGTACGAAATGCTGAATCATTGACCAATGTTTCTTTAAATTCTAATGATAGTACGTATTATAACTCTTCTGATGAAGAATCATCTTCTGATAAGGAAAATACTTTACCTACTTTTGAAGAAGTCTCTAGATTTTCTAAACTTCTTGAGATTGAGAATTCCAAACTCAATAAGAAACTTGATAAAGAAAACTCTAGAAATTCTATACTTACAAAAGAAATATCAGATCTTTCTAAAGATCTTGATAAGAGAAATGCTGATTTTGAAAGAATTTCAAAATATCTTGAGGAAGTAAGTTCTGAGAAGAACAAACTTTCTAAAGAGTTAGAAAAAGTAATTTCTAAGAAAATTTATTTTGAGCCTAACTCTAGTTAAAAAACTAATGATTTTGAGGATAAAAACTTGGTTGTAAAACTCATGTCCGAAATTTTTTCCTTAAAGAATTGTTTATCAAACTTTACCCATGGTAAGGAAAATTTTGATAAGATGTATTCCCAAATACGACCTTTAAGAAATAAATCCGGATTTGGTTACACCCATGCAAAACCAGTTTTCAGTAGCAATTATTTTGTTCCTCAAAGTGCCCCATTTTGTACTAAATGTAAATGTGGAGGTCACTGGGCAAAAAGTAGTTCCTTAAATAAAACCCAATCCCTAGGATTTCACAAAGCTTACTTTTCTAAGAAGATGTGGGTTCCTAAAATTTTATTGTCTGGAAATATCAGATCCAAACAAGTTTGGATTCCGAAAGTATAATTTTCTTCTTGATTTCAGGATAATAAAGAATGTACCAGCAACAATACATGGTACATGGATAGTGGATGTTCTCGGCACATGACTGGTAACAAAATCTTTTTTGAAAAGATTATCAAAACGAAAGGAGGAAAGGTAACTTTCGGAGACAATGCTAAGGGAGAGATTGTTGGTATTGGTAATATTGTTCTTTTAGGTAAAACCTTGACTTCAAATGTTCTTTTTGTTAAGGGTCTTAAGAACAACCTCATTAGCATAAGTCAGTTATGTGATGAAGGTTACCTTGTGAATTTTAGGAATGATAAGTGTTTAGTTCACAATTCCAAGGAAGAATTTATTCTCTCAGCCAATAGGCAAGAGAATGTCTACACTTTGAACCTAGAAGACCTAAGAAGCCAAGATTTACCTTGCCTAAGTGCAATGGAAGATCATTCATGGTTATGGAATAGAAGACTAGGTCACTGTAACCTTAAGAACCTATGTAAACTCTCTAAGAAGAAACTAGTTAAGGATCTACCAGATCTTAGATTTGATTCTTCTAAAGTTTGCGATCCTTGTGAATATGGCAAGCAACATAAATCTAGTTTTAAGTCTATCGGTGAAGTCTCAACAACCAATGCATTACAGTTAGTGCAAATGGATCTTTTTGGTCCAACACAAACTGGAAGTATTAGAGGAAAATACTATGTGATTGTTCTCGTTGATGATTACACTATATTTACTTGGGTCTATTTTCTGGAAAAGAATTATGAATCATTTTCTTATTTCAAAAGTTTTAGAGCTCAAGTTAAAAATGAGAATAAACTTCCATTGAAAACTATTCATAGTGATCATGGAGGAGAATTTCAAAATTCTTATTTTGAAACGTTTTGTAGTAAGAAAGGTATTACTCACAATTTTTCTGCACCTAGAACTCCTCAACAGAATGGTGTAGTTGAAAGAAGAAATAGAATTCTTCAAGAAATAACTAGAACCATGTTGAGTGAATATTCTATTGCTAGACATTTCTGGGCTGAAGCTGTAAGTACTGCTTGCTATACTATAAATCGAGTTTTGATTAGACCTTTTCTTAATAAAACTATTTATGAGTTATGGAATGGTAGAAAACCAAGACTTTCCTACTTCAAGGTTTTTGGTTGCAAAGTATTCATCTTGAATACTAAAGATAACTTACATAAATTCTCACCAAAGTCTGATGAAGGAATTTTCTTAGCTTATTCCACAACCTCTAAGGCTTATAGAGTTTTTAATAAAAATACATGCACTATTGAGGAAACAGTACATGTAAAATTTGATGGGTCGGATCCTTTTGTTTTTAAACCATCTCAACTTACATCTTAGGATGTGTTTTCAAAAACTGATTGTCAACCTTTGATAGAAGAACCCTCTGATAAGGAAATTGTTCTAGAAGATACTTCTGAAACATTTACCCCAGAATACTTTCTACCCTATGTTGATGAACAAGTTTTACAAAACCCAAATCAGGTGTTTCTTAAGAATCATCCCAGTGATAGTATCATTGGCGATGTAAATCAACCTGTAAGGACTAGAAGTTCCTTAAGAAATGAAGTAGAACATCTAGCATTTCTTTCCCAATTAGAACCTAAAAGCACTGATGAAGCTTTAGGTGATGATGATTGGATTAAATCCATGCAAGATGAACTAAATGAGTTCGAAAGGAATAAAGTCTAGACCTTGGATGAAAGAACTAAGGAAACGTCTGTTATTGGAGTAAAATGGGTTTTTAGAAATAAATGTGATGAAAATGGAGTCTTTGTTAGAAATAAAGCTAGACATGTTGCTAAAGGCTATAATCAGCAAGAAGGAATAGACTATGAAGAAACCTATGCTCCAGTAGCTAGACTTGAATCTATTCGTATTATACTTGCTTTTACAGCATTATTTAATTTCAAACTTTTCCAAATGGATGTGAAATGTTCTTTTCTTAACGGTTATGTTCAAGAGGAAGTTTTTGTTGAACAACCTCCTGGCTTTGAAGATACAAAACATCCTGATCATGTTTTTAGACTTACCAAAGCTTTGTATGGTCTTAAACAAGCCCCACGAGCATGGTATGATAGACTCACTGGATTTTTGCTTCAAAATAACTATGTTAAGGGAAAGGCAGATCCAACCCTTTTTATAAAGAAAGATAAGAAAAATGTTTTGATTGTTCAAATTTATGTTGATGACATTATATTTGGTTCAACTCAGCAATCTCTGACTGACTCTTTTGCTAGTCTAATGAAATCTGAGTTTGAAATGAGTATGATGGGTGGGTTAACATTTTTCCTTGGTTTTCAAATTTCTCAAAAACCAGAAGGAACCTACATATCTCAACATAAGTATATTAAATATCTTCTTAAAAAATATGGTTATGACAACACTAAAAGTATAAGTACTCCCATTGGTACCTCAAACTCTTTAGATCTTAATGAAGCTGGAAAACCAGTAGATCAAACATCTTTTAGAGGTATGATAGGAAGTCTACTTTACTTAACAGCTAGTCGACCAGACTTAATGTTTTCAGTATGCTTATGTGCAAGATATCAATCCAATCCTAAGGAATCTCACTTAAAGGCAGTAAAAAGAATTTTTTGCTACCTTAAGGGAACCATGGATCTAGGATTATTTTATACTTCTGGAAATGATTTTGTTCTAAAAAGCTTTTCTGATGATGACTTTGGTGGATGTAGAATGGATAGAAAAAGTACTTTCGGAACTTGTCATTTATTAAGAGATTCACTAGTTTCTTGGTCCTGCAAGAAGCAACATTCTGTATCGGCTCTCCACTGCTGAAGCTGAATATGTAGCAGCTGGAAGTTGTTGTGCACAAGTGTTGTGGATGCAACACACACTCACAGACTATGACTTGAGTTTTACTAAAACTCAAATTTTTTGTGATAACACAAGTTCCATTGACCTTAGTAAGAACTCTTCACATCACTTCCGTGCAAAACACATAGATATTAGGCATCACTTTCTTAGGGATCACACTCAAAGGAGATATTATTCTTCAGTTTATCGGAACGCAAGATCAACTTGCTGATATTTTCACAAAATCTTTGCCTTCTGATAAATTTGAATATATTCAACAGAAGTTAGGAATGATAACCGTAAGGTAATCTTTCTTAATTAACTTCCTGTTGAAAAAGTCTCCTTACAGTAATAAACTCCTTTTCATAGGGGGGGTACATTTGAATGTTTGTTTAACAATTTTTTTTGTTTTGTTGTTTTCAAATTTTTCGGAAAGAATATTTCCGGAATGGAATTTCCGGAACTACAAATTTTCAAATTGGACATTCTCATACAGAATACTTCTGGAATGGAAATATTCATATTGAAAATTTCCGGAATGAAAATTTACGTACTGGCAGTTTCATACGAGATTTTCGTACTGATTTTTTTTCCCGTAATGTGTTTTTCGTATTGAATTTTTTCGTACTATGTTTTTTTTCTTACTAAGTTTTTTTCATACTGAGTTTTCTGAAATTTGTTTTCCGTAATAAGTTTTCTGTAATGAGTGTTTTCTTACTGAGATAATTTTCCATAGTTTTTTTTAGAACTTTTTCGTTTCATAATAAAGTTTTTTTTACCCATTACGAATAATCCTCCTACGCCAATCCGAAAGGTATGATTTCCTTACTCAAGTTTTCATAGTCATATTATACTTGCTGGAATTATCTTATATTATGTTTTCGGATTATAGTTTTCTTAAATCTATACTTTAATAAAAACCTCAAAAATATCGGATTCAAGTTATCAACTGTCAGATTTGATCTCAGATCATTCCAACCGTTAGATCAACTATGGAATATGAACCATCATCTCATTGCCTATATAAATGGGACACAATTACTCGTCCGACATCGGTTTCAAGCTCTTGCTTCCTGAAGCTCTGCCCCTCTGTTTTAAGGCCGTTCCGAACCTCAGTTTTCTCAGCTCCGAACTTCAGTCTTCTCCGTTCCGTACATTCCAGAGGATTTCAGATCCGAATGTCGGTAGAGTTAGCATCTCATGAAATGTCTTCCACCATGCCTATTTCTCAGTGGTTAGTTTAAAGAGAAAGATTATTCCATCCGGATTTCTTCAACAACTATGTTTCCCTTATCTCAAAGAACATTAAGTTGAATGGCTGGGAAGAAGTTGCGGTGTCAAAAACCGGGAATCAAGATGAGGTTTATTCATATTTACTTGTCGAGTTTTATGAATCAGTTTCCTTATTTAAGGAAGATGATAGGGAGAAGTTTTCTTTCAAGTTGTATGGAAAGACCTACAAACTTTCTTACACCAAGGCTGCAAGCTTGGTAGGATTGTATTATGAAGGAGAAGCAGAATTTATTTCGCACGTTTTACCGGACTCTAAGGGTAGCTTTGACAAGGAAAAAGCCTTAGAAACTCTCGGACTAGCTGATGACAAGGCTCCGAAGATTTTAAGTCTATCCACAAACATCCGGATTCTAGAGTTGTGGGTGCAAGGACTTATCGTACCGAGGAATGGCGATAAAGATAGCTTGAAGAAGAGTGAGATCTATATCCTAGATTTCCTGATAAATCTAAGGAAGTTCAATTTCATGAGGAATATTCTTATAACCATTGAGAACCTTATGAAAGGAAATCTCAGAGCACAGATCGTAATGTACCCAGCAACATTATCAAAGTTGATAGTTCGGTGCCTTGAATCTTTCAAGGAGGCTTGCAGATCTAAGCCGAGGGTATGTAAAATTTTGTTGGTTTGTGATGACACTCTTAAAAGAATGGATGTAGCTTTTGACAAGACGTCTGGAAAGTTTATTGATCTACCTGCTCAAGAAGAAGTGGCTCCGAAAGCTGCTGATCTGGAATCCTCTAAGCCGGTAAGGAAGAGAAATCTAAAAGAAGTGCTAGTAGAAGCAGAGATTCCCAAGTCTAAGGAAGTCCATTCCGCACCTCCAAAGCCTAGGAAGAAGAAATCCTATCCTGATGAGGTTGTTAAAAAGTGGAGAGCTGATAATGAAAAAAGGAAAGAAGGGGATCCACAGTTCGGATTTGACCCTGCGGAGGCTAAGGAATTGAAGGAGAGAACTGCTGATGAGCTTGAAAAACAAGGAAAACAAAAGAAGCTCAAGAAGAAGTTGTCTGAGGCCGAGGTAGCTCAGGCTTTATTGAAATTCAATGAAATGGTTTCAGCAAGTATTCCAGTTCTGAGAACTTTCTCCTTGGAATCTCTACCTGAGACTCCAGGAAAGAATTTCACTGCTCTAGAAGAGGTTGCTGCTAAGAATACTGAGGAAGTTGAGCAAGTGCAACAAGTAGAAGAGGGTGCTGAAGGAAGTTCTGAAACCGGAGATGTGATGAAACAAGTAGATGATTACAAGGGAACACCTTCAGAACACTTATCACTCCGGACATCAGAAGCTAAATCATCGAAGCTAGTTACTCCAGCAATGGAAGAACAGAAAGGATAAGAAGAAGTTTCCTATCATGGAGAAGAAGAACAACTTTTACATGATATTGCTCAGATGAAAAATGTAGTGGTCGGTATTCAGGAAGTTGCTGATGAGGAAGATATTGTCATTCAAGATTCTGACAGTGAGAAGAGAACTCTGGAACAGGACTCAATTCCGGAAAAAGACAAGGGAATGAAAATTCTTGCTGATACTCCGAGCTCAGAAGTAAGGAAGAGAAAGGAGGCTGGTAGTTCTTCAAAGAGAAAGTTGGATCTTATTGAGCAAGAAAACTCTCCAAGCATGATTTCAGATTCGGAGTCATCCCCGTTGGGGCATGACTTTGTTGTTCAGTCCTTAAAGAAGTTGGTGGGAACCATTCCGACCTTCTCTATTATTGACTCGAGATGCCAGATGCTCCAACATGCTTTGAATCAGAAAACCGACTTCGTATCTATGGTTATGGATAAGTGCGCTGACATTGAGGCTCAGTTCAAAACCTTCTTTGTTGGTTACGAAGCTCATAAAAGATCTTGAAAAAGGATGACAAGCTGGTCGAAGAAGACTGTGGAAGAAATGAGGTTGCTTGATGAGTTTCAAGACAATGTTAGAGATGCCTTTGAGACAGAGGAAAAAAAGATAAACGAGCTGACTTCTTCCTTTGAAGAAACGATGACTGAAGAAAAGAACTTCCGGATCCAAGAAGTCAGGGATCTGAATGGGAAGCTCAATTCCGTTTCTCAGAACTGGAAATTTGAAAGGGATCATCGGATCAATTTTGAAGAAAGGATGAAGGCTCAGGACGAAAAGATCAAGGCTCAGGAAGAAAAGCTGAAAGCCCAGGAAGAAAAGATTGAATCTCAATCCGCAAGAATAGTGGTCTTAGAAGAACAAGCTGAAGAATATCATAAAGACCTAAAGAAGATCAAGACTATTTTAAAGGGGCTCATATCGAAGGAGAAAGATCTGAAATAACCTAATCCGATCTTTTTGTTGTATTCTTTTTGTTACTGACATTCCAAATCTAATGAAAATTGTGTATCTCGTTTCCATTGTTGTCGTTACTAATCTTTCAGGTACTTTGTTATTTTTTTCCATTCCCTCCAATTCTTTTTGAAAATCACAAAGGGGGAGAAGGGAAAGATCCTTAATAAAAAGAGGAACTCTAATAAGAGTTTATCAAAAGGGGAGAAAGAAAAAATACCCAAGGAAAAATAACTCTAATAAGAGTTTGTTTAAGGGGGAGTTTTTCATTAAAGAAGACATTCCTATTCAACACTCCGGAAATCTGAATACGATCCTTATAGTTTCAAAGCCTAAGGGGGAGTTAGTAGTATTCATCAATATCCTTAAAACAAAAGGAGATAAGCTTTAATGTGTTTCTTTCTTCTTAGAATTTTTTTTCGTAAGGATGTTTGTGCTTTCCAAAAAGGGGGAGATTGTTGAGTCAATAAGGTTTTTCTTATGACTTTTCCATTCCTTCTTGTTTCGAAAATCACAAAAACCTTATCTTTAAGAAAATTGCTTTTATAAGGAAAATTTCTTTCTTAAGGAAAATTGCCTTTATAAGGAAAATTGCTTATCTTAAGGAAAATCGCTTTTATAAGAAAAATTATCCTTATCATATTTTCATTCATATTTTCTTAAGTATGAGATTCGGATTCATTTTCTCGGAATCATTGAAACTCTGATATAAAGCATTCTGTTTTAAGGTTCGGATTCTGGACAAGAACTATAAGGAAGTTTCATTCCGAATTCCGGATATGAACTCTGACTAAGTTCTATTCAAGTTTCAGGATACGAATTCTGAAGAAGAATTCTCATTACGAGTTCTAATGAAGAAATCTCATTCCGAATTACAATTACGAATTCTGATGAAGAATTCTCATTACGAATTATGATGATGAATTCTCATTACGAATTCTGATGACAAATTATCATTACGAATTCTAATGACGAATTCTCATTACGAATCCTGATGATGAAATCTTATTACGATTTCTGATGACGAATTCCTATTCCGAATTCTCATTCCTAATTCACCTATTAAACAGAATTTGAGTATCTTTGTTTTATACACTCTGAATTAATTCAGACTCCGAAAAATATCTTTGTTAGACTCCGAACATTTATATTGCTTACACTTCTAAAATTTGTCTACTCTTTACTATTATTCCTTATACTTTAAACCCTCACTCCGAAGTTTCCATTCCGAACTTTTATGTTAGAGTTTAAAATGATGTCGTACATTCTGTTACACTTGTTATTTTTATAAAAAGATGTCATCTATTTTGTTATAAACTAACCGTTGTCGAAGTGACACGTGTACAGGTCCCTCCGATCTTTAAGGAAAATATGACCGTTGGAGAAGGAGTCGACCTTACCTATAAATAGGAGCTCATTTGAAAGAGCTCGATACTGATGATAGATGAACAACTTGGTTTTGTGCCTACATGCTGTTGAAGTGGTTTCTAGAGAGAGAGGATCTTATTAACTCTCAAAGCTTCGTGCAACACCGAATGTTGGTGATTACATTCAAGGGCTTCCGGGGATAGGAAGACAGAGGTTCCGACTACCTTAAAGTTCGAGGGCTTCCTTGCTGAGGAAGACAGAGGTTACCAACTACCTTGAAGTTGAGGGCTTGCGGGGATAGCAAGACAGAGACTCCAATCTTCGTATCGAGGGCTTACCCTGGTGTGGGTAAGACAGACTTGCTTGAAAGTATAAATCAAGGGTCCTTTATCCAAGGTTGTTGGATACCCTTCTCTTTGGGTTAAAAGACTTATATTTTGTTACTAGTAGTTCTACTACTTGTTTCTATTCCGCTGCATTTTGTAATATAAGGAAAGTATAACTTTCTTATACTTTCTTACTTGTACTCTGATTAATTTTGATTCTATATGCTTTAAGGTAGAATCTCATATTGCAATCTTTTGTTATGTTTCAACTTCCGGAACCATATTTCTGGAACCCTCATTCGGAATCTCTTTCCTAGTTTGTATTCGGTGTTAGAGGTGTTTTGAATTTTCTTAGTTTAACTTTGTTAAACTTAGACTTTTCCTTTGCTTAAGGAAAACATAGTTATTCTTAACTAAATTTAAAGGTTCCAAAGGAATTTTTAAAGTATACAATTCACCCCCCTCTTGTATTTTGAGCATCTACATTACTATTTTGATCCTACAATGAAAATTCCCATGAATAAATATTTCAAATAAATTACTAAAATACCATGATGTATTAAAGATTCATTTATTTTAATGTAATGGGTAATTAGATAAGGTGCACAATTAAAAATGTTGTTATTATGAGATATATCTCACTTAATTATACTTTTATGTGAGAAACTCATAACTAGAGTCCTTAATTTTCATGTGATTCCATTTAACCTAGTATGAAACAAATATAAAATTTATTTTACATTATAAGTAAATTATAATGGGGTAATAAATTATTCAAAAATAAATTTTTATATAATGTAAATGAAATAATTATATACTTAATCTATTATGTCAATTTATTATATTTTTAGGATGTTCCATTCATTATATAGAAATGAAATTGGTGTGATAACCATGTAAAAAAGGTTGATTTATTTTATCTTATATAGAATAAAAATCAATGAATTATTTTTAAATTTATAAATAAAATGTAGTTTCAATTAATATCCTAAAATATGGTCATGAAAAATAAACATTGTTACTATCATAAATTTGACAGGTCGTACGTAATCTTGTGTAATATTTACATTTCTCAATGATCATTAAAGAATGATGGTATGATTTTGTATTTATTTAATTATAATATCATAAAAATTAATATATTATTTCCTCAATTAAACCAATATATAGCAAAAACATGTTGTGGTGATGAATAATAATGACATCTCTTAATGAAGGCTATAGTCCACATTTATGCATAAATGACATTATCAGTATTAAATGTATGAAATAATATAATATATTAATTTTTTATAATTATAACTATGTAATGATTTAAAAATGATAAAATGTTTATCTTATATATTAATTAACAATTTTATTTCTACATTCCATTAAATTATTTGGTTAAAAATTAATCATATAGTTTCGTGTGGCAGTAGTCCATTATAGACACAACCGACAATATCTTATCCCCATGACATTATTATAGAAACTTTATATTTGATAAAATAAATCTAAATGTATAAAAATGTTAAAAAAATAATATATATATATATACATTGAATCTATCATAATAACAAGTCATGGGATGTGATTATTGAAGATTAGTGTCAATTGTTTGTGAGGCATTAGCCCGTTATACACATGAATAATGATTTTTTTCCCATTTTATCAGTATATTGGATATATTGAGGTCATAATATCATAATAAATCAATATTATTATATTTTATGGGAAAAATATTAATTATTCATGGTTAAACAAGATACCACTTCATTTTACAACGTATATTGATAAACCTAAAAAGCCTACATGGGAATGGTTTCCTGTAAAAATTTTGATCCTGGTCATGGGAAGGTAATATCATATCTTATATGAGAAATTAATGGATTATAAAAATGGTTTTTTAATGTTTTTGTAGGATATAATATTTCTTTTCCTTTTATAGGTGATGTTAGTGGCACAATTGTAGTTTTTGAAAATAAAAAGTTGCACCCACATTATTTGCATTCCACAATGATCCAAATCATAAAAATAATGAAATGGAAATTTTGAAGTCCATATATTTCTATAGAATTTATTTTAAACATAATTTATTTCATTTAAATAATAATTGTTTTATTTCACCACCGAGTAATACCATTTTCACATAAAATATAATAATTAATTTTTCTATTAATTTTAAATATTCATTATGTTAAAATATTAAGTTGTAAATTTTAAATAATATATGATAATATAATTAAAAATATAGAATCAATTTAAAAAAATTATTAAAAAGAAATGTAAAATATTAATTTAAAATTAAATCAGGGTCAAAGGCAAAAAAAGGGTGTACAAGAAGTGCATTTTTTATGAGAAAAAACATTTTTAATTAAGACTCTTAAATAATCATAATAATTATATTAATAACAACTAATTTATATTGATATATAATATGTAAATTAATTTTAATAATTCATTGTTGGGGGATTTTAATTAATTAAACTCATAAACATTATGATCATTAAAATATTTTGAATAAAAATTCCATTTTAAACCCAATAAAATAATTATACTCAAATATCATATAATATTAATTAAATTTTAACTATGTTTGATAATGGTAGGTGATAAATTATTATGGTACTTTAATTCATATTGAAAACAAAATGTGATTTTTAAATTTTTTATTTTATTTTAATGAGATGGTTGTTTTATAAAAATTTATATGTTTATCTTCTCAGTGGAAAAAACTATATTTTCTCCAAATTCAAAAAAATTAACCTACTTTAATCATCCTATAATAACTATAAAAATGAATTTATTTATATTAAATTTATTTTATGTTAACCCCAAAAAGTAATTATAATTATGTCTCATGAAATGATTTATTACTAATTTTTTTGGATGAAATAATGTTTTCAAATAATAAAAGTATTGTTATAAACATAGATTGATCACACACGATGAATATTTCATTAATGTATATTTAATATAATATATATGTATATAAGTAATTCATGCTATTAATACCCCACAATATAAATTATAGTATATAAAAGTTATTTTTTTCAGGGGACTTTTAACATCATCGTTGTATGTTGAATAAATTATCAAACATAATGCCCTTCATTTTAAATATAAGAGTTTTACTTGCTCCCACATTATGAAATTGAATATTCAAAATTTTATATTTCTCTCAATAAATAATTTTTTAAATTTTATACAATGTATTTATTTCATAAACCCATATCATAAAAATGTTTCATAAAAAATCCTATTTATTAGAGGGAGGTCAATGTACTCTAGAATAACACAATATTGTTTTATAAATATTAGAACACAGGTGATGGTTGATAATATGGGAATGGGTGAAAAAAATATTATCCAATAATAATGAATATTAAAATAGGTCCGTGATTCAATGAAAGTTAATGATCATGTTAAATTCATGAAAAAATACATAAAAAATTATTATGTGAAAAAAGTTCATTAATATAACTTGAAATTAGATTAATATGATACAATTTTCATTCACAATAATTTTTTTTTCATGGTTGCAATGCATGTCCCATCTATCTACATGAACAAGATAACTATGAAACAAGGAAGACACAATGATTATGGTACAATGTTTTTTATTTGGAAATAGTGTTATTTTATAGAGGTAAAAAAAATTATTATATATATAATACATCATGAATTATGATATTGAGGTCATTACGAGTTGGGAGTAACATGAGAGGCATAAGAAAACCATTGAGGTTAAATTGTGTTATTGTAATTTTTGAAAATTTTATCTAATTTTTTGAAATATTATAAATTTGTATAGCTTTTTAAATTGGAAAATATGCAGACCATGTGACAACCCATCACAACAGTCAAAGCTGCGGGAATCGAACAGAAAACCAAAGTGCGATTGATATTTACCACCTACCACTGGAGTGCATGAATTCCCAGGTTGTTATGACTTATTATTTTTAGTTAAATGATTTTATTGATCATGAATAAGTTCATTTGGAATCATATGTATTATAAATTAGATATCCTTAGTATTGAAAACTGATTTGGGGATTATGTGATAATGGTTAATTTGGAAGTCATTTTCTGTTTTTGGGAAACTATATGCCTAAGGAAAATAGAATACATTGGGATTTCAATTGAGGAGTAATGGTGTAATTTTATTTTGGAAGAATTTATGTTTTATGATGGAAATATGGATATTTTGGTTATATATGGAAATTATTAACCTATCATATAGAATATGTGAATGGTTAATTACACATTTGTATAATAATTTAAGAGTAGTGTATGTTATTTTGATATAGATGTTATGATTTACTGAGGAAGTCTATATGATTAAATCCTTATGTGCTTTCTGTTAAAATCATTTTTTGGGTTACATTGATTAATTTTAAGTACATTTTTTTATTGAATGGTCTTTGTTTAGATTTGTGTATTGTTTACTCAATTTTGGATATTAGGATTACTATTTATTTTTTTATATAATATTTGTCACGACCCCCTCCCCACAAAGTGTACCCCTCCTGGGCCGGCAATGTGAGAAGGGAGATAATGACCCCCGAGTCCCGCCTCCAGTAGGCCCCGGGTGGGCGACTAGTACCGAGGGTATAACAAACATACAAATGGGAGGCATTACACTCTAAGAGAACACATGTAGAAGAGAGAGATAGAATAGACTCCAACCAACTCCAACTCAGAACTGAAATATAAAAGGAACCCAAGTACATATATGAAATGTCATGCAAAAGTACTACAACTGAAAGGGGGAAAATTCAAAGTACCCAAAAGAAAGTGAAACGGCAGCAGCCACAAGCCCGAACAGCTCCTCCTCCAACCACAAGCTATTAGTAACCAGCTTGATCTCCAACCCGCTCTAAGTGACCAGGAAAAAACCATTTATATAGATATAGGGTGAGTATAACAGTATACTTAGTAGGATCCTCCCCAAGCCTCTCGAGAAAAAGTAAAGAAAGATTTCTAAAGCCCAGTGAACAACAAGTGAAACTAACTCGTTACCTAAACAGGAATACTAAGTTCCCAACATCGCCATGGCCACTCTCACCAAGTATCGAATACAAGAATATAGAATATAGTAAATAATATCAAGGGTACCCCGCTACTACTTCCCCACTAGTTTGCCGCTTTGCCCCAATGACATACGTCTTGTGCGTCTCTCTCCAAAGGCTTGCCCACAGACACCTGGGCTAAGCTCCACAATCTGCACCTCGTGCACCACAAAGGCCTGCCCGCAGACACCTGGGCGAAGCACCACACCATCCTCACAACCAACAGTAACCAGGTATGTTTTGGGAGCCACCACAGCCCGCATAACGTGTATCATACATCGGGTATTATACCTCAAGCCATTATAGCCCATACACTAAGTAGGGATCCTCAAGCCATCACAGCCTATACACGTTACACCTATAGTAGTCCATAGGATACTATATACAGAATATATGTGTGTAAAATAACCACGAGCCATTACAACCCTCTACACACATATATGGGTAAAACTAACCACTATGCCTAACAACACCAAGATCTACAAAGAGAAGAGAGCGGGGTCAAAGGGGGGTAGTCAGCCATTCAACCTCCCATCAGAATGTTGGGGAAAACACCCCCCAGGGCTCAGAATCCCTGGAGTGTCAGTTGCCCTTACCGACAGGGTGGAGTAGCGTATAGAAACACAAAAAAGTACAGAATATATATATAACTAACAACCACACTATGGGCATTACCTAGTCTTATAGATACAACTGCAGCTAACGTCTCTCAGACTCTAGGCTGCAACTTCTAAGACTATGTGTCCTATACGCACACAACATTTAAAGAAATTTATGAGATTACTCCATTCTCATTTTATCAATTCCACTGTACATTAATTAATTCATTAAAAATTAATTAACCATGAACAATTCCACATTAAACTGAAATGGCATCACATTCAAGATAAACTGCTCCTTTTTAGATTCACATCTCTTTTAAATTCCAGCATATCCATCCCTGTGAATTATCACCATTAAATCAAACATTCATTACAGAATTACTTTTCCATATTCCCGGGCATTATGGGAAAGCATCCTAAGCATCTAAAAACAACGGAGGCTCAACACGGTGAGTATATATACTACCCGTCGAGTCTTTAACGCCTATAGAAAGAGAATAGACCCATTCTCCCTCGAGAGGCTAAACACAGAAAGCACGTTGCATACCCCGCGCGTATTTGCCTCCTTTGGAAGAAGGGTAGCAAGACCAGCTGCCTTGAGTAGTGGGGAAAAGCAAAGCAGATTAACATTCAATGAAACCACAAGCATCCAGCAACCACATCCATCCCATTCCATCATCCCCAGTGTCCTCCCTGACACCCACATGCATAAAACGATGAATCTCTCCACTCTAGGCGTCATCCGCTGCCACAACCACAAGGCCTCCCTGCCTCCACATATCACAAGACCCCTCCATGGTCACATCGCAGCACAAGCAGCAAAGAAACAACAATCACAACCATAGGCTCTTGACCCTTTAACAAACAAGAGGGTAACTCAGAACCCTTTTAGAAATTCCCACATAATCTGTTCTTTAATCCATATTGAATTGGAAGATTTTTTATTCGTATGTTCCAATCACGGATACCTAATCAATAAGCTATCACAATTAAATAACCATGCTTACTTCCCTAATTTGATCATGCTCAAATTAGAACAACTACAACAACTGAAATAACCAGATTAATTTACATGCCTCTTTATCTTTAGTCAATTAATTCCAGCTTTACGTTCATTATCAGTTTCTATCATGAACGAACAACAAATCAAAGAAAACATAGATATCACTCTAACTAGAAAACATTATGCAAACTGTTACCATGGTATAAAGCAACATTAAACGATCAACCAATTCTTTTAATCCGGTTCAAGTATTTAATTAGGTCAATTTCATTGTGATCCAAAGGACTAAATCATGTTAATTCTACGATTGCACATACACAATTAGAGAAGCCATGAATACCCTACCTCGAAGAGTTCTTGCCGTCCTTTATCCACACAACGGGCCACAATACTTCTTTCGCGACAACTGCATCCACCCGAGGATGCCACAGTAAGTCCCAACCAACCAAAATCCATTAGAACCATGGAGATTACATGGTAATATGGAAGGGAGATCAAGGGAAGGTGATCCTCGATGGCACGATGATAAAACATACCTTATATGGAAGAATGATCGACACAGCTTGGTTGCATCAAACAGAGCGGAACTGATCCGAGTAACGTTTGATTGTGAAACTCCTACGGGAATGATTGCACGGTTCTAACGTCTCGTAGATGAGAACCAGGAGGAAGAAAAAAGAAGAATGATATCTCGTTCCTTTTAAAAAAATTAGAGAGGCGACGGTTTAAGATCTGGTTTATTCTCCATTAAAAACGGATCGCATTAACCCACGCGGTTTGACCAAGTAAAAACATCCCGGCCTTAGGAATAATTAATATAGGATTTATGGCCTTTGAATCAGCCTTACAGTCCTTAAAACAAGGTTTTAAAATGTATTTTAAATCAAAGAAAACGTCGAAGGGGCAAAACAGTTGGAAGCTAGAAACACTGTTCACATACTCACAATTTGGCAAAGGAAAGAATCGGTAGCTCTTAGAATTCTGGAAACACTGTTCAAACGTGCAATTTGGAAAAGGATGGAATCGGTAGCTCTTAGGATTCTGGAAACACTGTTCAAACGTGAAATTTGGAAAAGGAAGGAATCGGTAGATCGTAGGATTTTGGAAACACTGTTCAAACGTGAAATTTGGTAAAGGAAGGAATCAGTACCTCTTAGGATTCTGGAAACACTGTTCAAACGTGATATTTGGCAAAGGATGGAATCAGTAGCTATTAGGATTCTGGAAACACTGTTAAAATGTGAAATTTGGAAAAGGAAGGAATCAGTAGCTCTTAAAATTCTGGAAAAACTATTCACAGAACTCAAAAATTGGAAAAAGAAAGAAAAGGTCATCGATAGAACCTTGCCGGTAGAAACACAAGTCTACCGTTAGATCCTCACCGATAGAACATTATTAAAGTCTACCGATAGAAGACCACTGATAGAAAGACTGTTCACAGAACTACAAATTTGGCAATGTGTTGGCTGAGCTACTGCTAGGCTGCGGCTACTGGTAGACTGAGGTAACGGTAGGCGGCAGCTACCGGTAGACCGAGCTACCGGTAGGCTGTGTCTACCGGTAGACCGAGCTACCGGTAGGTTGCGGCTACCGGTAGACCGAGATACCCATACGCAGAGGCTACCGGTAGACCGAGCTACCGGTAGGTGGCGGCTACCGGTAGACAGAGCTACCGGTAGGCTGCGGCTACCGGTAGACCGAGCTACCAGTAGACCGAGCTACCGGTAGGCTGTGGCTACCGATAGACCGAGCTACCGGTAGGGTGCGGCTGGGGGATAAGTCACCTTGACCTCCCAGAACACCTCCAACGCCACATTTTCACAATGTAGTGGACCGGAGAGGTCTGGGCCATTACATTAGATACCTCTCAAAACATTCTCGTCCTCGAGAATTAAAAACCAACTCAGAAGAAAAGATGGGTCCAAACAACCTCCCCATAAGATACCTCTCAGGGGAAAACCACCATGAGTTGTTCAAAAGCTGGAACAAAACTACGACATCCGAGAATATGGAAACAAACAAACCATATCCAAACAATTCAATCATTACATCACACAAAAGGTACATAAAAAAACATGAAAGGTCTAACCATAAAGGAAACATCATTACATGAAAAGAGTTAAACATTAAACAACTATGGGTACTGAGCACGTATTTCTGACTCACGCTCCCATGTACTCCCCTCCATGCCACAGTGTCTCCACAAGACACAAACTATGGGGATAGAACACCCACGCAACACCTTCTCCTTGCGGTCTTGGATCTCCACAGACCGCTCCTCGAAGGTTGCATCATCATCAATATCGATCTCTCCCCAATCGATAACATGTGATTCATCATGAAGGTAACGACGAAGCTGTGATACATGGAAAACATCATGTATCCGACTCATCTGAGGGGGAAGTGCTACTCGATACGCCACAACTCCAACACGATCTAACACCTCGAAAGGCCCAACAAACCGGGGAGAAAGCTTACTTCCACGACCAAACCTTCGCTGCCCATGACGGGGAGTAACCTTTAGAACACATGATCCCCAACATTAAACTCTAACAGTCTCCTTCTTTGATCAGCATATGATTTCTGATGATCCTGTGCTGTCTTCATCCTCTCACGAATCACCTAAACCATCTCTGTTGTATTCTGCACTAGTTCTGGTCCGAGAATTGCGGACTCTCCGACCCCAGTCCAGCACAACAGAGAATGGCATGGCCGGCCATACAAGGCTTTAAATGGAGCCATACCAATGGTAAAGTGAAACCTATTACTGTAAGAGAACTCTACCACGGGTAAGTGCTTCATCCATGAACCTCCAAAATCATGAACACAAGAGCGCAACATGTCTTCAAGAGTCTGGATGGTTCGCTCTGTCTGACCATCCGTTTGAGGATGAAAAGTAGTGCTAAGGCATAGTTGAGAGCCAAAAGCATGTTGGACACCTCTCCACACTCTAGAGGTAAAATGATGATCTCGATCAGAAATGATCATCCTAGGTACTTCATGAAGCCTCACCACCTCCTCCAGATACTGTCTCGACATAACCTCCACTGAGCTCGACTCCTTGATCACTATGAAATGGGAAGACTTTGTTAAATGATCCACAACCACCCATATAGCATCAGGTCCTCCCAGAGCTCATGGTAAACCTGTAACAAAGTCCATTAAGATGTCCTCCCACTTCCACTTAGGAATCTCCAATTGCTGGAGAAGACCACCTGGAACACAGTGTTCGACCTTCACCTTCTGGAAGACTAAACATCGAGACACACACTCTGCAACCGTATGTTTCAGCCCAGGAAACCAAAACTGACTCCTCAAGGATCGGTACATCTTCGTCACACCAGGATGTACTGCCAAGGGAGAACTATGGAACTCTCGGAGAACTGTCTGGCGCATCGCCAAGGGGAAAAAAATCCTGCCATGATACAACACTCGGTGTTGTTCATCCTCCGACCAACCATTTGGGGCCTCACCACAAACAACTCTGTCTCTCCAAACTTCCACCTCTAGATCACCCATCTGAGACTCTTCCACATTCTGCATCAGGGATGACTGCACCATCATCTGGAAAAGACAACCTCTACCCCCAACTTCTCCCATATCAAGATGCAAAGCTGATAGCTCTTCCATCACTCTCCAGGAATCACCAGATTCACGCACAACGTCATTACGTGTCTTTCCGCTTAGTACGTCTGCTACAACATTCCCTTTTCTAGGTGTATGCGATTTTTCAAAGTCGTATTCTTACAAGAACTCCATCCACCGACGCTGCCTCAAGTTCAAGTCACGTTGGGAGAAAACATACCTCAAACTCTTATGATCGGTGAAAACCACAAAGTGCTCACCAATGAGGTAATGTATCCACAACATTAGAGAAAACACCACGGCTGCCAACTCAAGGTCATGGGTGGCATAGTTGAATTCATGGGGACGCAACTGCTGAGGCCCATAAGAAACAACTGACCTCTGCTGCATGATAACACAACCTAGCCCCAGATGTGAAGCATCACAGAAAACATCAAACTGGACTCCCTCCGCTGGAAGACAAAGGACTGGAGCACTTACCAACTTCTCCTTTAGATACTCGAAAGTTTTCTGACACTGATCAGTCCATATGAACGCTTGATCCTTCCTGGTCAAAGCTGTCAGAGGAGTCGCAACTCGGGAGAAATTGGCTACAAACCTCCTATAGTAGCCTGCGAGACCAAGGAAACTTCGCACCTCTGACACTGTCTTGGGGGCTGCCCATGACACCACTTCTTCTATCTTCGAAGGATCCACATCTAATCGTTGTTGGGACACAAAATGCCCCAAGAAATGAACTTCTCGTGCCAAAAACTCACACTTCGACAACTTCCCAAGCAACTGATGTTGGTGAAGAATTCCTAAAACGGCTCGTAGATGCTCTGCATGCTCCACTTCAGATGTGGAGTACACAAGGATGTCATAGATGAAAACCACAACAAACTTGTCCAAGAATTCACGAAACACATCATTCATCAACCCCATGAAAACAGCTGGAGAATTTTTCACACCGAATGGCATTACAACAAACTCATAATTCCCATGACGACAACAGAAAGCAGTCTTCGGGATATCCTTATCCTTTACACGCATATGATGATATCCTGACCGCAAGTCGATCTTTGAGAACCAACTTTCACCCTTCAGTTGATCGAAAAGGTCATCAATCTGTGGAAGAGGATATCAGTTCTTTATTGTCACTTTGTTTAATCGACGATAATCGACGCACAACTGCAAACTACCATTAGCCTTTTTTCACAAACAAAACCGGTGCACCCCAAGGTGACACACTTGGCCGAACAAAACCACACTGCAACAGACCATCAAGCTGAATACGTAGCTCTCGTAACTCATAAGGGGCCTTCCTATATGGAGACATAGAGATATGGGATGCTCCTGGATGTAGCTCGATCCCAAACTCAATCTCTCGTCGAGGGGGTAAGGATACAACCTCTCCTGGAAAGACGTCAGGGTACTCCTCTATGACCCTAGGAAACGCCAACTGTTTAACCTCTGAAGAACTCAGCATCATCCCAGCCGTCATGGATGATAAGGATGAAACTCGTCTATGACTCATCCGAGGATATCCCTCACCAACAAAAACCACTTTCTCTCCATCTGCATCAAGGAAAATGACCTTCTTCCTGTAGAAATCGAGAATAGCCTTCACCGAATAAAACCAATCCATGCCGAGTATGACATCATATGGTTGTATTCGCAAACATAGGAAATCTCCCCAATAGCGGTGTTTCCCCAACACTAGATCACAGTCTCTACATACATCAAACAAGTCGGTTCGACCTCCAACTGGTATAGTCAACGCCAAGGGCACTGGAAGCATCTCTACCTCAAGGCCCAAAGCATGGAAAAGGGTAGGTGATATGAAGGAGTGTGTTTCTCCTTAATCAAACAAGGCATACACCAAGGTAGAAAACAAGCATAGGGTACCTCGAACGACATCTGGCTCGCCTGGGGCTGGCAACGCTAGAGCATGAAGCTAACCACGACCACCTCCACAACCTCTCTGACCCTGATGACGACCACCACCACAACCGCGCTCTGCTCTCTAAGGACGGGGAACATCATGGGGCTGTCCTCTGCCTGCTCCATCTACCCTCGGGTGATCTAAAGCTGGTGCAACCTGCTGCTGCTGCCTCGGCTGGAACTGCCTCAACGGAGGAACCTGGAGTGGAGCGCCCGGTGCACGATGACTGCTCTGAAAAGTCGGGCACTCCTGCTGCTAATGACCATGACCACCATAAGAAAAACAAGATCATGATCCCTTGGCATAGTCCTGAGAGTTGCTACCTCTGGAGAAACGAGATGGGAAGGGCTGGGACCTACCACCAGGTGAAAAAAAACTCTTTTGTCCTGAAAACCAGGAACCTCGGACCACAGCTCTGCTTCGTGAGGAATCATGAAGATTCCCCTCTCGTGACGATCCAGTCCTGGACAATGTCCTCTCAACAACCTATACCCTCACCAGCACCTCAAGATATGTATTCAGCATAAATGGGGTGACCTAGCGCTGGATATCTAGACGCAAAGCCTCCTCGAAATACCTCGCCCTGGCCTCATCATCTGGTAATAGGTCTGAAGCATATCGTAGAAGGTTCCTGAAACGGATTCCAATCTCTCGAACACTGGAGCTCCCCTGTCGAAGGGGGAGAAGCTCCTGGCGACTGGAAACCTTCGCAGTCGACGAAAGAAACTCGACTTTAAACCTGTCTCGAAACTCCTCCCATGAGATCGCTGACTCCTTACGACCCCCATGGAACAAGAACCACCAATGCCTCGCTGATCCACGTAGAATCGTCACAACCAAGGACACCCAGTGTTCCTTCCGAGCATGAATCGAACAGAAGCCTATCTCGATCTCCTCCAACCAGTCTTCTGTGACTTCATCTGAAACGGATCCCTCGTACTTCTGTATACTCTGGCGCTGAAACTCTCGAAGTGTCTTCCTCCAAGTGTCATTGTCGTCAACCTCTACTCGGCGGTGATCTGCTGGAACAGCCTGTTGGGCATCTTCTGCGCAAACCAGACGAGGACGTCGACCTGGAGCCATACCTGTAAAATAACAACTGTTAAAACTCCTAAGCCTGGTATATGGAAGACTCAACATTAATTAATTAATTCGTTTGTTTTATTAATTTCAGGTTACCTATCCCAAGGTCTACCCATTCAAACACAGGCGCAAAGAATAATGATGTATGATCCATTCCTAGGTCTCTACCCTGCAACCAGTATCACTTTGTTTAGTAGCCATCATAAACTTAAAGGTTCGTGCAAAAGATCATAGGGGGCCCTAAACGCCTATGTCTCTGTCGGTCTCCAGTGTTTACCCCACTTTCTAAACATGAATGACATCATTCCCCTACCATCCCATGCATCCTCACCTGTGCCTAACTCCAAAATCCATCCTATCCCTCAACCAGACCTCTGATACCACTCTGTCACGACCCCCTCCCCACAATGTGTACCCCTCCTGGGCCGGCAATGTGAGAAGGGAGATAATGACCCCCGAGTCCCGCCTCTAGTAGTCCCTGGGTTGGCGACTTGCACCGAGGGTATAATAAACATACAAATGGGAGGCATTACCCTCTAAGAGAACAAATGCAGAAGAGAGAGATAGAATAGACTCCAACCAACTCCAACTCAGAACTGAAATATAAAAGAAACCCAAGTACATAAATGAAATTTCATGCAAAAGTACAACAACTGAAAGTAGGAAAACTCAAAGTACCCAAAAGAAAGTGAAACGACAGCAGCCACAAGCCCGAACAGCTCCTCCTCCAACCATAAGCTATTAGTAACCAGCTTGATCTCCAACCCGCTCCATGTGACCTGAAAAAAAAAATTTATATAGACATAGGGTGAGTATAACAATATACTCAGTAGGATCCTCCCCAAGCCTCTCTTGCAGAAGTAAAGAAAGCATGCTAAAGCCCAGTGAAAAACAAGTGAAACTAACTCGTTACCTAAACAGGTATACTAAGTTCCCAACCTCACCATGGCCACTCTCACCAAATAAATAATACAAGAATATAGAGTATAGTAAAGAATACCAAGGGTACCCTGCTACTACTTCCCCACTGGTTTTCCGCTTTTCGACATACGTCCTGTGCATCTATCTCCAAAGGCTTTCCCGCAGACACCTGGGCTAAGCTCCACAATCTGCACCTCGTGCACCACAAAGGCTTTCCCACAGACACCTGGGCGAAGCACCACACCATCCTCACAACCAACAGTAACCAGGTATGTTCCGGGAGCCACCACAGCCCGCATAACATGTATCATACATCAGGTATTATACCTCAAGCCATTATAGCCCATACACCGAGTAGGGATCCTCAAGCCATCACATCCTATACATGTTACACCTATAGTAGTCCATAGGATACTATATCCAGAATATATGAGTGTGAAATAACCACGAGCCATTACAGCCCTCTACACACATATATGGGTAAAACTAACCACTGTTCCTAACAACACCAAGATCTACCAAGAGAAGAGAGCGGGGTCAAAGGGGGGTAGTCAGCCATTCAACCTCCCATCAGAATGTTGGGGAAAACACCCCCCAGGGCTCAGAATCCCTGGAGTGTCAGTTGCCCTTACCGAAAGGGTGGAGTAGCGTATAGAAACACAAAAAAGTACAGAATATATATATATATAACCCACATCCACACTATGGTCATTACCTAGTATTATAGATACAACTGCAACTAACGTCTCTCAGACTCCAGGCTGCTACTTCTAGGACTAGGTATCCTATAAGCACACAACAATTGAAGAAATTTATGAGGTTACTCCATTCTCATTTTATCAATTCCATTGTATGTTAATTAATTCATTAAACATTAATTAACCCTGAACAATTCCACATTAAACTGAAATGGAATCAAATTCAAGATCAACTGCTCCTTTTTAGATTCACATCTCCTTTAAATTCCAGCACCTCCATCCCCATGAATTATCACCATTTAATCAAACATTCATTACAGAATTACTTTTCCATATTCCCAGGCATTATAGGAAAGCATCCTAAGCTTCTAAACACAATGGAGGCTCAACACGGTGAGTAGATATAGTACCCGTCGAGTCTTTTCCACCTATAGAAAGAGCATAGACCCATTCTCCCTCGAGAGGCTAAACACAGAAAGCACGTGGCATACCCCACACATCTTCGCCTCCTTCAGAAGAAGGGTAGCAAGACCAACTGCCTTGAGCAGTGGGGAAAAGCAAAGCAGATTAACATTCAATGAAACCACAAGCATCCATCAACCACATCCATCCCATTCCATCATCCCTGGTGTCCTCCCTAACACCGACATGCATAAAACGATGCATCTCGCCACTCTAGGCGTCATACGCTGCCACAACCACAAGGCCTCCCTACCTCTACATATCACAAGACCCCTCAAGGGTCACATCGCAACACAAGCAGCAGAAAAACAACAATCACAACCATGGGCTCTTGAATTGGAAGATTTGTTATAAATTCCCACATAATATGTTCTTTAATCCATATTGAATTGGTAGATTTGTTATTCGTAGGTTCAAATCATGGATACCTAATCAGTAATCTATCACAATTAAGTAACCATGCTTACTTCCCTAATTTGATCATCCTCAAATTAGAACAACTACTACAACTGCAATAACCAGATTAATTTACATCCCTCTTTATCTGTAGCCAATAAATTCCAGCTTTACGTTCATTATCAATTTCTATCATGAACGAACAACAAATCAAAGCAAACATAGATATCACTCTAACTAGAAAACATGAGGCAAACTGTTACCACGGTATAAAGCAACATTATACGATCAACCATTTCTTTTAATATGGTTCAAGTATTTATTTAGGTCAATTTCATTGTGATCCAAAGGACTAAATCATGTTAATTCTAAGATTTCAAATACACAAATAGAGAAACCATGAATCTCTTACCTCGAAGAGTTCTTGACGTCCTTTATCCACACAATGGGCCACAATCCTTCTCTCGCGACAACTGCATCCACCCGAGGATGCCACGGTAAGTCCCAACCAACGAAACCCCATTTGAACCATGGAGATTACATGGTAATATAGAAGGGAGAAAAAGAGAAGGTGATCCCCGAAGGAATGATGATAAAACATACCTTATATGGAAGAATGATCGACACAGCTTGGTTGCATCAAACAGAGCGGAACTGATCCGAGTAATGTTTGATTGTGAAACTCTTACGGGAATGATTGAAAAGTTCTAACGTCTCGTAGATGAGAACCAGGAGGAAGAACAACGAATAATGATATCTCGTTCCTTTTAAAAAAATTTAGAGAGGCGACGGTTTATGATCCGATTTATTTTCCATTAAAAACGGATCGCATTAACCCACGCGGTTTGACCAAGTAAAAACATCCCGGCCTTAGGAATAATTAAAATATGATTTATGGCCTTTGAATCAGCCTTAAAGTCCTTAAAATAAGGTTTTAAAATTTATTTTACATCAAAGAAAACATCAATGGGGAGAAACTGTTGAAGGCTGGAAACACTATTCACATTCTCAAAATTTGGCAACGGAAAGAATCGGTAGCTCGTAGAATTCTGGAAACACTGTTCAAACGTGCAATTTGGAAAAGGATGGAATCGATAGCTCTTAGGATTCTGGAAACACTATTCAAATGTTAAATTTGGCAAAGGATGGAATCAGTAGCTCTTAGGATTATGGAAACACTATTGAAACGTGAAATTTGCCAATGGAAGGAATCAGTAGCTCTTAGGATTCTAGAAACACTGTTCAAACATGATATTTGGCAAAGGATGGAATCGGTAGCTCTTAGGATTCTGGAAACACTATTCAAACGTGAAATTGGGCAAAGGAATCGGTAGCTCTTAAAATTCTGGAAACACTGTTCACAGAACTAAAAAATTGGCAAAAGAAAGAAAAGGTCACCAATAGAACCTTGCCGGTAGAAACACAAGTCTACCGTTATATCCTCACCCATAAAACATTATTCAAGTCTACCGATAGAAGGTCACTGATAGAAATACTGTTCATAGAACTAGAAATTTGGAAAAGTGTTAGCCGAGCTACTGCTAGGCTGCGGCTACTGGTAGACCGACGTAACAGTAGGCGGCGGCTACCGGTAGACCGAGCTACCGGTAGGCGGCGGCTATCGGTAGACCGAGCTACCGGTAGGCGGCGGCTACCGGTAGACCGAGCTACCGTTAGGCTGCGGCTACCGGTAGACTGAGCTACCGGTAGGCTGTGGCTACTGGTAGACCGAGCTACCAGTAGTGTGCGGCTGGGGGGATAAGTCACCTTGACCTCCCAGAACACCTCCAACACCACATTTTCACAATGTAGTGGACCAGAGAGGTCCAGGACATTACAATATTATCCTTTTGGGGGATTATCTGATCATGTACTAAAAAATTTGTTTTTAGTTAATTTTTAATGATAGGGGAAATATAAGATACATCATTTGTGGATTATGTTATTCTCTAGAAGTTTATTATAGTGATTTAGTTGTGAAAAATTTATCTTGAATACTCATCGTTTGGAGAAAGGATGAGTTCTTTTGGTAGATACATACTAAAGGATCTAACTCTACTTGAAAGTAAGTATATTTACATATTTCCTTAGCCAAAATCATAAATAAATTATCCAACTATATGAAATGGAACATAAGACAAAATCTTTGTCTATTTACTTTTCAAACTAGGTAACCAATGACCGTTTAACCAATCATAAGTTTCTTGGTTTTCTTTTTGATAACATTCTCTTAATCAAGTTTTTTATCACTCTCCATCAGAAAATGATGGTTATTTTTCACTTTCATATCCATGTTTTCAAGGAATCCTTGTATGGTTTATCTCAGTTGACCATTTTAATTTTCATTCCTTCATTAAATGTGATAGTTTTATTGATAATGTTTCTGATGTTAGACTTTTACTGAAATTTTCGAGCCCAATTTTAAAATTGTGGGGACACAATTCCCAAAAGGGGGGATAGAAGTTAAATCTCAAGTAAATAAAGAATATGATATGTTATAATTTTTTATTATTAGTGAATTAAATATTATATTTACAATAAAGGTATTCCTTGTTCTATGGTGTACCCAATACACAACAATGGGTTTCTTTGAAATTTTATGTTACACACAACGTTATGGTATACTGAAAATAATATAATATTATTATTGTTTTAAATAGTAGTTTTCTCATAAAAATTGTATTGGCGAGAATAAGCATGAATAACTAAAATATGATTATACACATTTCTTACATGTTTTTACATTTATCCAATAAATGTTAGAAGTTTAAAATGTGAATGAATCCAATTTTAAGCATAAACACTCTAATATTCTTTAAAAGGTCGATTTACCATATTTTGATGGAAAACCCTTTTTAAATATTATTTTTCTCACTTTTATATATTTTATTTGACAATATAAGATTTTTTTAGAATCCGGACATCATAATTTACATTATATTAAATGATGGTATTTTTCTGATAATGTTCAATTATTAATGAATATTAAAAAAATACATCATTCTAATTCAAAACTACCTTTTAATATAATATATTTATATATACAGAATATTCTATTATTTTTTTGAAGTTTAATTGGATTATATTTTTACCATTTAATATAATTATTGTCATTGGATGTAATTCCACTCTTAAATTAAACATAAACGAGGGTCAATATTTTTTATAGATATTATTTCATAAAAATACGCTTTTTGTTATTACAATGAGAATTAAATTTAAATTAACTTCATATACTTCTGTTTTATGAATTTATAAAAATTGATTCCATATTTGGAATCAGGAGGACCAAATTGTGTATATAGGGAACTTTTATGTTCAGACATTATGAATATTTAATTCACTAAATATTTTATTTACTATGGTCAAAGATTAAATATGGTAAATAAGGGTGAAAGGTAATATTATAATAACATTAAATTAAACTTTCACTTATCATACCCATATTGGATGATACATATATGACTATGGTAATTATTGGATTGATTTTGGAACCTCATGGAGCCACTTGAGAGTGAAAATGACACTTTATATTAATTAATTTAAAGTAAAGACAAAACATACATAAACATATATCTTTTAGTAAATAAGTTTTTATATGTGGTTAAATAAGTTATATCTTATAATATTAATATTAATATTAAATATAACTACATTTATTATATCATTGATTTTTTTATAATTTCTAGACATCATATAAATAAAATTATTCATGACGCAATGATGATGTAGTGATTACCTTATTAATAAATGATATAAATAAAAGAGATTCTAAAATTTATGAAAACATTCCAAAACCAATCCAATTATTATTGGATGATATTAGTTCGGACATAAGGCATCTTATCTTTGAATTTAATGACTTTTGGACCTTTTGAATCCTAAAATCTGTTTATAATAAAATAATATTTTCAAACATTCTATAAGAGCCCCTCCTTCCCCTTATTAAAAGACATCACCTCTAACCCGTTACTCACACCTCTCAATCAACTTGGATCATCCATCAATGGCCCAATTAATCTCCATATATCCATATATTACTCCTATAATCCTATCCTTAGGCACATGAAACTTCATGGAATCCTTTTGGTTCAATCCAAATGGAGTTATGCGATTTAAAGGTAACGTCTTCTCTTATGATCTTTTCTATTATTTCACTTCTCCAACCCCCTATACTCTCATTATTATTTACTTTTATAAAGAAATCAGTATCCAAAAGTAAAATATATTACTGTTTTGAATATTATTCTATCTACACATCCACACACCGTCATCAAATGGATATTTCCATTCAATTTTTGGGGATGATAAACTACTTCCTCATGAAACTATGATTGTTTATATATCTCAAACCACCTCTCATGGTAGCCATTATGATGGAACATTATTTATATATGATATATGTAATGATTATGTTTTTTATATGATTATATATTTTTCATTTATATCATACCATTATGGTTTCCATAATGGGTAAATACGATAATTTCATTTGAAAATAGTGCGGACTACCTCCACCTAAATATGACATGACTCATTCATACCATACACAGAATGTATATAGAATAGATATAATAAACAAAAGAAATGTATATAAAATATTATATTATATTGGAATAATAATATATATATGTATCATTTGGTTTTCATTCTTTTTAAAACGAAAAAAAGGAAATGGAAGTAGCGTTATTGTGAACGTACGACTTACCTTCTTCATGAATGGTGCATTTCATTTTCTTATTTACAAATGATATGGTCTATTATAAATACATATATACAGGATATATCTGATATATCTGATATAAAAAATCATGAATATTGTTCTAGATGTAATGTAATTTTGACCGCATGGACATTTTAAAATTATAACAAGTTTATTTTTAACTCGGGTTTCGAACATCGACCAAATGTACGATATGAGCTCAAAAAATTAACTAATTGTTATAAAAAGGTTATAAGTGTTATAAAAATAATAATAAATATTAAAAATGCTAATAATCATGTATAAATTATCTTATGTGTATTATTCAGGACTAACAAAGGACATACAAGTCTTTTCGGACATAATGTGGGGGGTTTCTTAAGTCACTTTTTTTATGTGAGCTTTCTATTGTTCTCCACTTATTTGTTGCATGAGGTTTATTTTTTAATTCCATTATATATATATAAATTTTTTTAATATTATATTAATATTCATGATATTATGTTATTATTTTGGGGGATTATTATCTTTTGGTCATACGAATTGATTTATTATAGTGTGGTAAGGGGTTTTCATTTCACTTTTTCCCCTTGAGATTCATGTTATTTTTGAAAATATTTCCTTTGGTGTGGTGTATCTACTGCCCATGATGTTAAGATTTATGTATGATAATTTAATTTATGTGTATTTACATATTCATTTTTTGATACTTCATTCATGTGGTGTATGTTTCATAAGTTATCAAATCAGTAAGGGAACTTCTTCACCCATTTTCATTCCTTGGGTTAATATTCTAATTATTAATTATGTCATGCTAAGATTAAGTGTGGAATCAGTGCTTATTATTTTCTGTCATAACATCACTCCCCATTTTTTGGATATACTTTTTAAACACATAATCACTCCATTGATAAATTCTCATGTCATTGATATGAACTTGATAAGGGTAATCTTAACTCAATTTCCATTCATTGAGTTACACATCAAAGTCATTGGTTTTTTTTAAATAAGTTGTATGAATGTCCTCTGATTGAGTTACACTTAAAATCCAATCATAATTAGTTTATTTATATGTGTAACACATTATTATGTGATTTATTTATCTTTATTCTAAGGATGCAATTTTTATATGGGATTTCATCTGAATATACATTCCATTGATACTTCCTTATTCCTATACACAAATTCCCATTTATTTGGTCTAATAATTTCATTTGAAATATTATCTCATGAATCCCTCTATTTTCAAGATATTATAATGTTTTGATTAATTTTATTCCACAATAATTTTTATTCAAGTGTCTTTAATTTTGACAGGAACTCTAAAACTAAAATATCATTTTAAATGTATTAATGATTTATTCTTCTAAATCATTCCCATAATTGTCCATGATTTATAAATGGTTTTAATTATTTATGTATATGGAAATTAATGTTTTGAAAATAAAATTTCTTTCAAAGGATTGAATGTGGAATGAGATACTTTGATTCTAAAATATTTTTATTAAATATTTTAAAAGGTTTTTGAAAATGGTTTGATAAATCATAGATTATAACAATATCATGAAATGAAATATTTTTATTGCAATGAGAAAAATGATCTCATTCCATTACTCTCATTTTATGTGATATGAATATGTTATTGTTATTGGTCATTATTCGTGTATACAGGTGGTTCAATGATAAACCTAGTGCGGGTGAGCTCGAGATTGCTCTCTAATGCATTGGGTAATGTGACATAGGTAAACGTTAATGTTTCTCCTATGAGATATAGGGAATATACTATGAAGGGTATTCCAAATATAACTCCCGACATAGCTGTGATTTCTATAATGTCAGTATCTTATGGATTCCACTAGCATTCTTTATAATTTATGATTTCTCTGTGTTATTCATAAATCATAGGATTTCATAACGTATGTTATGATTGAAAAGTATGGTTTTATTAATTTGTATTTATTGATGGGTTAATGTTTCCATTCATTATTTTATGACCCTAACTGATCATTTTATGATCATCCCATGTTTTGACATGATTTTCACAGGACTTAAAGATGAATAGGGTCAAGTATCGGATCAGGGAAAAGTCATGCAGTCTAAAACATGGAACTAGGCGTATTTCATTTTAATGAGTTTTTTATTTTATGAAAAAAACTGAAACTGAGAAGATGTGTCTACATTGTAATTTTTTATATGTAATTTAATTAATATGGCATATTTCTCTAAACCGACAATGCTAAAAAGATCCTTAATGTGAATTATTAACATAATTAATGATTAGATAATGTTGAAGGTCAGGTCCTTATATATGTGGAGGTTAGTCACACATTCAATGAAATTAATTTAAAATATTATAATATTTCATAAGTCTTTGAGGATTCACCAAAAATGTTTAAAATAAAAAATTACCCTAAAATCCATTTCTTTTAAAGTAAAAAACAAATATATGTGTGATTAACCCTTTTATATTATTTAAAACATATCTATTATGATTTTATGATGCCATAAATCACAGTATATATTTATACATTATTATATATTTACACAAAATTTTTACTATGTTAGAAAATAATGGAAATTTACCATTGGATATTTTTTTTGTTTTGATTATAAAAATGATATTCATTTAGAATGAATAATTTTACTAATATTTGAATTTTCAAATACAAAATAATTTATTATAATTATTTAAAATAATGAATTTTTTTAATAAATGTTTTTGAACCCTAATAAAAAAAATTCTGAATTAATAAAAAATTATATAAAAATTTATTAAAAGAAATTACTTTTTTTATAATATTTTATTAAAATATTATTCATTTTAAAAATATATTAACTTATCATAAATATTTCTTAATTGATTTTAAATATTAACCATAATTCAATTTGTGATTAAAAATTATTTACTATGTAACAATCATAGGATGATATTATATTCAATAAACTTTATAAACAATAGTGTAAAATTTCATTATGCTAGATTTAATATACACATACCTTTACTACACTTGTATATTCCCTTCGATATAGTGCACTATTGTGGTGATTTCCTGGATTCGTTTGGTGATCATGGTTTGGTATCTCATCTCAATGATCCTGAACCACTATATTAAAATATTGTGTGCATACCTATGTTTTTAGATCTAATACTTTTCATAGTGTAGAATAAATCCCAAAAATGATATCTCCCTTGGTTACTATGATTAATGGTCTTCAGGGGGTATGATCTTACTGGACAAGTACATCAATTTCGTTGTCTTTTCCATGTGAATTTATTAAAACCCTATATTTATTCTATTCACGTGGTCACTATTCAAAGACTATATTATCAATTTTAAAAAAACATAATGGCCTTTTAAATCCAATTGGATATAATAAATATATTGTGCAAGTGTTTTTAATATCCATAAAACATGAAATTAAATTAAGAATGGTAAATGTTTTCATAATCATTGGGTCATTATAATCACCCTTATATAATCTTATCCCATGAAATTTCATTTTCCCGTACTAAAACAGATGAGGTTAACTCTGGTTGTTCACATCCTCTGGATCCCACTTTTATTATTCAAACATTTCCTTTATCCTCATCAAATTTACATGGGGTAATTTTCTTATTTCATAGTACAAACTCTATATGATCTAATATTGTCACCATACGCTTCTAATATAAATGTTCATTCTCCAATTGTACCACATCTAGATTGGGTACATGTGAGGGGTCTGGTATGTACATTCATAAGAGAGATACATGGAACACATCATGTACTTGAGGGAGGTTTGGTGGGAGTGCATGTTGATGGGTCACTACTCCAATGTGATCTTGTATCTCAATAGGGATAATGTAACATGGACTAGCATTCCCTTATTATCAATTCACATCACACTCTTTAATGGAGATATGTAGAGGAATACCTTATCTCCATCATTATACTATATACATCATATACAATTTTTAGCATAACTATATTGTCGAATATGAGCATCTTTGATGTGTTGTTGGATAATATTAACTTTCTCCTCCATTTAATCATCCATTTCCATACATAGATGTTTTTGTTACCAAATTTCAATAAAACATGTTAGGGTTTTGAATCTCTTTACATAAATGGAATCATATGGGAAATTTGGATGATCATGTTTAAACTATATTTATTAGAGAAATCTACTAATAGAAGATTTTGGACACATACACCATTAGATGCCATCAAGAAATCCATACACATTTCCTCATGTGTTTATTTAGTTTTATCAGATTGTCCCTCAATTTGGGGATAATAATATGTACAAAAGTTTGTCATGGTGTTTAGAGCATTCTGGAGTCCCTTCCAGAACATAGAGGTGAATCATGGATCTCAATTAGACACAATCGATAGTGGTACTCTTTATAGACTTACCAATTCAAAGATGTACACATGTAAAAGTTGATCCAGGGAGAAATCCTCTAATATATCAATGTAGATTGTAGTATATATAGGATGATCGACAACAACAAATATAGAATTGCATCCCATGGATTTATTTTTTTTGACTTTGATAAATCCCATGGCAAGGATTTATGTTTCCCTGTTGTTATGAAGAATTGTTTCATCATCCCCTAAGACTAATACCATTAATAATTCACTTTTTAACATACCAAGAATGTTGATGTATATTTTTCAAATATCCATCTTATTATTATCAAACCATTAGTTATCTTAGTGAACTCGATACATAATTATGTTTCCTGGGTGAATGTATAAAGGTGAACTATGAACATCATAAAAAGTTTCATTCATTAACATAGAAATTTATGCAACACATAGTGTTGACCAAATTATCACAATTAATTATTTATTAACATTGAAATTGGAGTATGTCCCTTTCCTTATAGATACAATTATCTTATAGTTTCACTCATCTTATTTTTGAGCCTCCATTAACCTTTCCAAAAGAGATATCTAGGCCATCATTTATGAATGGATTGATGGTGTTCCTTTATTTATGATTCCCACTTCCATCTTATTTTTGCGTGAATATATATTTGAGAATTGTGAGATCTTTATATGATTCATAATTCAACCCAAAGAGATAATTACACCATCTTATCAATGCAATGATCATATTTTCCAACTCTATATCTTGCATGGGATAATTTTTCTCTTGAATTTTAAACTTCCATGAAGTGTAAGTAATTACTTTTTCATGTTTCCTCAACACACATCCCAATACCTTATTTTATTAAACTTTAAAAAATATGAATATCCCCATAGTTTTTGGTTGTGTGGTCACATGGTCAGTGATAACACTCCTTTTCAAATCCATGAATCTTTCTCCACATTCACCATTCCATGAAAATTTTACCCATATTAATTTATCTTAGTATTAGGGTTCAAAATTTTTGAATCAAATTCCACAAATTGATTATAATATCTAGTTAATCCAAGGAAACTAGCTACATATATATGTCATGTATTGTGACTTTATCAATCACATAATTGATTATTTTTCATTGATGGATCCAAATATATCCCTTTTATTTTGATTACATTACCCAAGAATGTGACATAATTCCATTTGAACTCACACATGTTGTACAGTGCATAAATATTCCCCTTTCACTAGCTATTTCTCATAGTTCGTAGCTTCTCCTCATGAACATCCTTGGTTTTGAAGTATATTAGAATATGTTCTATAAATAATACGACAAATATTTCATTGTAATCTCTAAATACTATATTAACAATGTACATGATGAATGTTGGGACATTATTGAGTCCGAATCACTTCACTATGAACTTATAATTCATGCACTTTGTATAAAAAGATATCATAGGGATATCCTCTCGAACTCATACCAAGTAATATCTCATCCACAGATCCACCTTAGAGAAATATTTCCCTACACATAATCGATCATATAAGAAATCAATTTTTTGCAGAAGATACATGTTCTTTATCATGATTTTTTTAAGATTAAGATAATAAATTTAACAGTGCATTGACCCATCCGTCTTATTGATAAAGGGGATTGGTTCATACCATAGTAAAGAACATGGCCATGTAAAAAATTAACATAGATTATATTATTATTGTTTCTTTATCTCCTCAATTTCAACAACATACATTCTATTTGGATTCTTGTATATTGGAAATAACCCAGAGATAAGATCAATTGAAAATTCAGCCACACTACTTGGAGAATACTAGAAAACTTCTCTAGAAACACATCAAATAACTACCTTATATTATTCATGTATTTGAGTATAGTTTATTGCAGAGAAACAATCATTTGAGATAGATTCTCTAATTATTGGGAATTACTATCCATGATTTGGATGATAGTGAAAAGGTTTATTTCTCATCCTCCTCATTGAAGTTTTATAGAATCAGGGATCCATTCACCCTTTAGATTTTGATTTTCCTCTCGCTTCAGTTTATGTTGGATCAATATATGGAAAGCTAATCCATGCGCATAATTTCCTGAAATAAAAAAAGGGATGTATGAATTAATTTTTGAGTTGTTCAATAAAAAAATTATCATATGGTAAGATTTATATACATGGGATTCAATAATTTACACATTTTTCATTTTCACAAAAATATCAATTTCGATGCATTATGGTGGTTTTTGAATAGTTCTACTAAAAATCTGTGATTTAATGGAATGCATAATACTATTTTTGATAACGCTATATTTCTATTTTTGATTATGGTTCTACATTAACCAAAATAAAATAATTTATGAGTTTTTTAAACTATTATAAATATAATTTTGAATCCAAAAACGTTAAATGGATAACTTTTAAATTATATTTATCTCCTTATGGTTTGAGTTTTTAGGAATTAATCGATGTTATCCATTAACTATTTCTGAACATTTATTACTTTGGTAATTTTTTGTTCCCTTAAATATTTGTTCATAATGTTATTATGAATTTACCAAAGCATATCCCCTGATAGTGTCATACTAGGTATGCATTATGACTCCGTTTTCATGTACCAGGTAACCTCATGCTAGGCCTATAACACCATGTCTTTGCTTTTCCTCCAACATACAATTGTTCCACGACCACATCCACATGTTGAATATAGATAAAGATGTATTTTCATTATAAACAACTCGATATGCACTCAAAATAATTTAGGGATTTTTTCTTACACATTTCCTTATCTGTAATGGTATTTACTACGGTTTTATCATTATAATCCCAAAAACAACTAAAACAATACTCTAATACAAACTATAACAACCCTTTGCATTTTTTCATTATAAGCAGGATTTATTACATAAAATTCTACTTAATATGACTCATAGGTTTGAGAGTTCTAGTTTATCATAGAAATTATGTACATTGAGAATAGAAATAAAACATTAAAATCAACAAAATTATAGAAAACATTTTTGACATGACCAAAACAGTCATCCGTACATAACATTACATGTTATAACCTAAGGACATAGATATGAAAGGGGTGAGATATAAATATTAGTAAGGGGATAAACCAAATAGAACATGATGATAATAATTCATAACAGAAAAGGAATAATAATGAGTCATAAAATAACCTCAATTAATATTCATGATATAACATGATAATGTTGTCATGGAAAATGTGGAAACAATATAAAACACTACATTATTATTAGATCATTTATATATCCACCAAGACCCCATGGTAAAAAAAATTAACATAATGGAATTAGGTAAATTACATTTCCCAAAATTGTGTGTCATGATACTGATAATTACACAAAACATTAGAGTTCTATTATAGAACACCCATTATATTCATTTCATTATCCTGCATAAGTGTGCCGCATATATCTTATAACATGGATTCATTCAATATGATAATTTATTACATGATAAAGTAATGTGGAATAAATACATATAAGTCCCCATTCAATATTTATATGTGCATAATGGTTAATACCATTAATATATAAATTGGTATTGTATCCACTACAATATAAATACATAAAATGGTTTGATGAGATATAAAATGGTGTTTCATCATTTTGAAATTAAATGTGTAGTAATATTTAAATCTATGAACATATACCAACATAAGAAAAACCAATTTAGGTGGCATTACATAAAAGTAATTTGTGATAAAAAAAGATGTTAGAAGATTCCATTCAATATTTTGTCATAGTAATGAGTGTACCTAAGGGTTCATAAGAGTGATAAATTAGAGTGATATGGAATACCATAATTTTAAAAATAAATGGAATGTAATGGGGATAGGTAATAAAATATAACAACATAAGGAAATCAGAATCAAAACATCATATAAAAAATGAAGCACTTGATAAAAAGAGGAGGGAGAGAATATATTATGAAAATTTGGAACTGTAATAGGTGTACATAAAATATTATAGGGGTATTAATGAGAGTTAAAAGAAGATATCATCATTTAGACATCTAATAGATTGTATGGGTGTCATGGAACATCATATATCAAAAAATAAAAAAGGAATTTATAAGGAATAATATAAAATAAGGGCATGAATGGAAATGAGAAGAGGGAAATTACGTACCTGAATGTGTGACTCAAAATACATTTGAGAGGCCTATGGATAGCATGGGGAAAATATTAGAGGGAATTTCAGAGTATATAAAAGAGTGTATTCATGCTAAAAAATGTTTTATTGAAGACAAATTGGAGCATAGGTGGGTTTAATTATGAAAGAAAATATATTTCTTTATTATTTTTCTTTTGATCAATACATAAAAAATTATTCAAAACTCCAAACCATAGCATATTTTGTTCTGATGGATTCTCCCAAAAGGGAGTAGAATAAATTATTTTATAAGGTCAGTGGCCTAAGATAATAATACTTTTACCATTCTAATGTGGAGGTGACTCACAGATTCAATGAAATGAATTTAAAATAATAAAATATTTTATAATTCTTAGAGGATTCAATAAGGATTTACAAAAATATTCAAATGAACATAATATGAAATTATTTAAAATTAGAAACATATATTTTTTAATTATTTGATTTTTATTTATTATTAATCCACTATTAGGCTATTATGATGTCAAAAAAACATATATTTATAAGGTATTTAATTTTGATGAAACTACTTTATTGTCTTCGAAAATAATTATTAGATAATTTAAAAATCGTGATTTTAGAAATTATTTTCATTTTATATCATCAATTTTTTAAATATGATAATATTTACTTTTAATATAAAAACATATATTTATTGATAATTATAGGTTTTTGTCAATAAATATTTTCAATCCCTAGTAAAAAATTACTTATGACATAAAAATGATATGATCATTAAATTTAAAAAATTATTAATTTATTAAAAATAATTTATTATAATTTATTTATTTTAATTATCCATTAATTTATCAAAAATATATTTCAGAATTTATTTTAAATATTAAATTAAAAATACTATCTGTTTATTGAAAATAATTTACAATGTAAATATAAAAAGAAGAAAATATATACAATATTCAAAAAAAAATTAATTTACATATTCTTAATGAAAGGGTCTTAATAAATATACCTTTATTAGACAAGAGTATTCCCTTCAAAAAGGTGTGTGATGGTGGGTCATTCATGGGGATGTTTGTTTAACATATTTTGGGTTATGATATCGATGAACTTGAACATCTCCCATAGATTGTTTTTTCTCATGATTATTTTATGAGATCTCATTTTGGGATTAATCTAGGGAAAATAAAAAAAATTATATCTCCCATGGAATTTATGCTAAATAGGCTTCATAGTTTTCGATACTAATGGGTGAGAGCATCACTTCATTTTTCTCTTCCTAATAGATTTATTAAAACTCTATATTTATAATTAACATTTGATCATTGTTCAAAGGCAATATAATCTATGGTAAAGATATATAATGGTCATTTAAATATAATTAGATACAATCAGAAAAAATAATTTCAACTATTTTCTATATTAATAAGACATTTTGTTAAATCATAAACTTGAATTTTATTCATAAATGATCGGGAAATTACAATGTAAATATACATGCATCACAATGTATCCCAAATGTATTGGAATCAAGATATCCATAGTTTTATAACATTGTGAGGAAGATGAATACTATCATGAGGGATGTTCTCTCCTGGGATAATGTGGGGGTGGCATGTAGTTTATCATCATGTGGCTAGTATGAATATGGTTACATAATTTAACACCATTCAACTATAACAATATTGTTGGTCTGTTTATTATCGTAAGACATTAACATTGATGTTTTGAATTTTAAAAACATTCAAAAAGGACGTTAATATCATACTTTGTTGGAATGATACAATAACAGTGGTGAAGAAGTGTTATAATGGGATGATCATAATAAAGTATCAATGACACATTGTGAAAGGGCGAATAAGATGTATCATTCCATTAAAAAAACTCCAAAAGGGAACCTTGATCAAGAGACCAAAATAATGAGTGATCTTATGGTTGTATCCTTATATGAAATTTCAAGGCATCACTATATGTAACACGAGTATAAGAATCCAACCATACGTCATTCAAGAAAACCCATGTAGTATAATTTCTGGAGGTGGGGAGGAAGATGAGCATTCATAAAGGGAGGAAATATTAGTTCAAGGCCAATTAATTGAAATTTGTCCACTATTGTGTATCTTTTGAGAATGTGAATCAATAAATTAATAGTTACTAGGCAAGACATCAGATGTTAGTTTATGGTTTTGAATATTTGACCATAGGGTGGATGTTATTTTAACAAACTAAATCTATGAACATAATGGAATAAACTCAACCATTACGAATAAGTGGGAATTTTCCAGAATGATTATATGTGAAATAGGGCCTAATAGGCCAATGATTTATAACAATCTCCCTATACATATTAATAAAAATTAAAACTTGATTCTAGATCTTTGGCCTTTAATTTATGGTCATGAATCATTGACTATATATTGACACATTAATATTGTTTTTTGAGTATGATAATTCTATATAGATTGTTGTCATACTGCTAGGATATTGTTTGTATAGCGTGACATCATATTTCATAGAAAATTGGAAACTACATACATAATTTATTTCTAGAGATACATGGATTTTATTGAAGAGGTGATGTGATCTCTATCCATGTTTATTATAGATTACACACCATTTTGGGATGAAATTTTGAATTATGTGTGTCCCCACCCATATTTTCTCCTATTTTTAATTCATCCAGGTGAGGATCATCAGTGCATTGACAATAGTTACTTTTTCAACAAGGTGGAGTGGGCGATGAATTATATTCTTATTGATTTCTCTGGATATAATTTTTTGGTGCCTCTCTAGGTTATTCATGGCCTTGAACATGTTATCTTTGAGGGATTTAAGCTCTACAAGATAGGATTTTGACATTTTGTCAAATTTATTGCGGTCATTTATAGCTGTTCAAACTGATAGACAATGGATGTCATTGGGAAATACTACCTAAATTTTATACAAATGGATATATAGAGTCACATGGTTGGAATTTTAGTGCATTGTCTGATAATCCCATAGAACATTATGCAGAATCACAATCAAACTCTTCTTGTCATGGCCCAACAAATTTTAATGAATTTGGGATAGGTTTTTGAATAATGAATTGATATGTCCATTTTCCTGTGCAAGAATGAGGGATGTATTGTTGGACTACGTGAAATACATGGAAATAAAATTCTTATATTTTCCAAACTGAAGTCTAGTGATTTTTCTATGAGAATAACATAAGGGTCTCTAAGTCGATGTATGATATTGGAACTAAAAAATTAAACAACTGATAAGGCCTACACTTCCATAATATGTATTTCTTCTTACCACTTGGAAAACAAATATTTCACTATCATAATGAACTTGTATTGGTGAGTTATTGCCAGTACATATGGTCCAAATATATTGGTTCCCCAGAACACATTGGGAAAATAATACTTGGTAGTTTGGATTGGGTAATGTGGTTAATAAACAAAATTTCAATGATTCTAATAAGTGTGAATCCTCTTTGCATAATTGATTGAGCCATAGACCATGGTGGTAAACATGTATCCCAACCATCTAATCTAAAGGGAGATAAATAGTTGAGGCTGGTTAGCACCACATGATGAAAAATGAACATATTCATCACCTAAAGGATATGATATAATTAAATAAAATAGAGAATAAAATATTAATACTTCTTCTATATATAGACTTATTGAGTTTGAGACTACCCTGGAAAATGAAATACATAACACAATAACAGATTCACTCACATCCATCCATGTTCTGCAGAAGGATTCCATGATATATAAACAAGAAAAAGTGGTAATCTAATAAAAGTATTCATTAAATATGTGGGTGGGTGGTTGAACTAATGTGGAAGCATAGGTTGTCGGTTGGTTTACCAACCGAGCATCATCATCATCATTTTTGGTTTCATGAGTGATGAATCAATGATTTGAAAAATAAATAAATAGATCATTCGTGTAGGGAACTATAATAATTGAATATATAATATCCCATGATTCCACTAAACCATTCAATGATTATAGAACATGAGTTAATAATATATGAGAAAGGAACTAGGCCATCAACTGGATTATATTCTTGATTAATATAAAGATATCGGGCTTCTTGAAGGCAGAATAACAATTGATTTGTTTGATAACTAATGCAAAGTTTCCTTATCTTTCATTTGGTGAAAATCAATCTCGATGGAACTCACCAAACGGGTAATGAGATTTTGATACTCTGACTCGATAATGGTTCAATATTCTGACTATAGGATTGACTATGGTTGAACAACATGTGATGGGGTGACGAAGTTGATCCCCGTGCCTAATATGTTGACATGGGATTGTTGATCCTTATACCGGTTGGGCTATGGTAGGAACCCTCAAATTGATTCTTCAAGCATTTCTCGTGTTAATCCACTGAGAGGAACACCGTATATAGGAAATCAATATCCAGAATATCTTCTTCAATGGCTCATTGAGCGCCAAGAATTTCAACCTATAATTGAACCCCGAAATCATTCTATAGGTTTATCCTGATTTCTAGCTGCTAAAGTATCTCTACCCAATAAGTTGTACAATATTGAGACATTGTGAGATTTAGTATATACTTTAGAAAACCAACATTATACGCTAGCTATTTCTCAATATGATATATATAATGTACCATGTTTTTCAGTTTGAAAACCAGCACGAGGCAGCTTTCCTGGATTGGTGAATATATTGAGTCTATTTAAATGAGCATGTTATGGAGATAGTATAAAATGGGGGTTTCCATTAATTTTCTATCTTTCTTATTATGGAACTGATGGATCATTCAAAAAAATTATCATATAGGAAAAAATCCTTTCTTAAGATGGGTGGCATCAGAACCAAATGCTGCCGCATATACTTTTTTATATACTTAAATGTAGTCTGGAACTATTCATCCAACTACAAGAAAAAATCATTATTCATGAGAATTTAGTAGGTACTACACTTTCCATTTTGGTTCTCAATGAACCCAAATATATAGGCTAATTTACATTTTTCACCATGGTACCTAAAATGATTACATGGGGAATGCATATGGGTAACTCCATGGAGAAATTTTGGTTTAGACTATATGCCTCGGTATATAATGATGAGGTCATGAAACATATTGAGTAACCCTGAAATAAAACTTCATGTGGGTCACGATCAAATTCATTGAGTGGTGGAAGCTGAAAACCTTACCATTATTTTCTTAGATCTCAAATCATCATTGCTAAGTCCATACTATTATTTTATTTCACTCTTCATACCATAATGGTAGTCAAATTTCACACCCATAACCATCATGGTATTCATGGTTTTATCCTCTAACCATCTAGGACTCATTGTTAAATCATATATACATCTTCACAGAAATGCACATTTATGTATATCTAACTAGATAAAAATCATTACCTTATTCATTGAAGGTAGATATAGGTACCAACCCTCACATAAGAAAATAATACATATGTCTGCCATATCAGAACCCATAGAATTTATTGTGTATCTAATACATCATTCAATCATAACATATCTCAAATAAATGAACTGGGTTTTATAAATATCATTTCATCATAAACATAAAAAATTAATAGATTGAATAATTATGGTAAATTTGAATCATATCCCCATTAAAACATATGTAACATCATATAATGTTATCTTATATGGAAAATAATTTTAAGATATGACTTGAAAACTATTCTTGGGGAAAATGTTCTTTTTTATTGGAAAAAATTTTATTTTCATAAATTAAAAAAATTTGAAGAAATAATTTTATTTCAAATTTACCTTGTATTATTTTAATGCATGAATCATGATATTTTTAAATCATGAAGGGTGAAAAGTATATTCATTTAATATATGTTAAAAATACATTATTATATTACTTATGCCTAAAAAGTTAAAAAAGTACCACATTAAGAAAATAACGGAAGAATCATTCTAAACTATTTAGAAAAATACATATATATGTAAAAATGAGTTTAATACATTTTTAGGAATAATAAGAATATTATGAAATACATTCTTATGAAACATATAAATGGATGATAAATATTTTTCTGCAGATACATATGTATAAAAAATCATCATAATAATGAGATTTAGAAATTAACCATTATAATAGGCTTGGTTTCCTTTATATGTATCTGAAACACTAGAATAATGGTTCAAATTATTTTACTAAATTCTTTTAGACCCATTTTCAAATTTATGATATCATATATGATCACTATATCACCTATTTTTAGAAATATTTAATTTTTACTCTTCTATAGGGTCATAACATCTTTATTTTCTTATACATATTTTGTCATATAAGTCCCAATTATTATTCATAAGAAAAATTTCCAACATTTAAATAATAAAATTTAGGTTATTTATATATCATAAATTTTCAATATATATATTTATATTATCATTTTTGACTTTTTAAAAGGGAAGATGAACCGCATCACAGAGTTGAGACTGTATGATGTACGTACACACGAGCGATGATGTCATTACCTTAATTTTGAAATATTATGGAAGCGGAGGGTCTATAATTTGATCATATATAATGTTATGTTTATTATTTTTTCCAATATATTTGTCATTATAATGGTCCAAATAATCGGGTGATGATAAAAATTACCCTACAATATAAGAGCTCTATGCAATACTTATGCTCCCCCTTTGATATTGTTTTTCTTTTGATTGATAAAAAGGGTAATATGGTTGTTTGATAATCGAAATAAAATTAAAAATTATCCATGGTATGGGATTTATTACTTTATTTTGTATACAATATATGATGAGGATGTAAGAGATTAAATTAAGATAAAACAATTGGTATAACAATCACGTTTTATTGGGTGGACTTCCATTTGATATCCTCTTAGAGACACATGGGTTGGCCTATTTAGAAGAACATGACCTCCATTACATAGATAATAATGTTTGGAGGTGAAATAGATAGTATTTGGTGGATTAAGAAGGATGAATGTGGAGTGATGATGTTAGGGATGATGAACACTTTTATAATTGATGTGAGGTACAGTTTTGGAAATTCTCAAAACATTATATTATTATAAATTAATTTTAAATTAAAAATTGTTCCAATGTGAGTTATTTCGAATCTAAAAGGATATTGGTTCTAGATAATCTCAACCACTTATTTTATAATTTTTTTGTTATAATATTAATAATATCTTTTGGCATTAACCCTTAGTAAAACCTTTAATCTTATAATATGGAAACCTGGTTTTTTCCTCTTCAGTGATAATAAATTAACAATATAAATCCAAAAGATCATAAAAAGGATAATTTATGAAAAAATTTATCTTATTTGAGTTATTTGGCCAAAATATTTTTTTTTATGAATTTTATATCATTTCATAAAATATTATTTATTGAAAAGTATCATTTATATAATTTTTTATGATATTAAATATTTTTTTTAAATACCATAAAAACATATAAAATAAAACTAATACATCATATATATCATTAAAATGTATATTTAATCTATAATGGACATGTATTGTTCTAATTATCTTAAATTATATTTATTTTAATATTTTTAATATCATTCATTTGATATTTTGATTAATAAAATGATTACTACATCATCAATATGAAAGAATTTAATTTAATTATATAGAACGTAAAAATCATAGATAAATTTTCATGATGAGTGTGAAAATATTATATTTCAAATTTCTTTTTATAAAAGATTTTATCTTCAGTAAACCACTATATTAAAAATGATTTAATTATTAGAAATATGAGTTTGACTCTTCTAACATATCATTATATAAAATATTTGAAATGTAAAATAAGTACCCAATTGTATTTAGAAGTTTTTAATTTTAGAATCAAGTTAATTTTGGATGAATACCTCTTATCCAGTGAAATTTGGACATGTACTAATATAATTTTGAATATTGTAATATTATTTTTATCTTTAATTACAGGATTTACCCTTAATTGTGATAAATAGTAATTTTCAAATGATATTGATCATAATTTGAAATACTAAATTATTCCTATTAGACACCAAATATCGTAATTATTAAAAACATTTATGTTTGTTTTTCCAAATCCAATTTTAAAAATCGATCAATTATGTTTAACAATTGTCTCACATATTTGTCGAGTTGGTGTGTAACATTCCTGGTTTCAAAACATTCTCTGTCTAATTTATCAATAAAAATGATTCTAATATACTATATTTTATTAATATATGTATTATATAATTTTTCGACATAAAAATTGATTTATGGTGTAGTTATTATTTAATAAAAAAGACAGTTTTTACCTAGAATATAGTATTTTTCACTATTCATCAAAAAAGGAAACCTATCAAAATGATAAAAAAATGAAACCCATTTAAATTTTAATATCAGAACATAAAATAATTAATTATTTATTCAATTATAATACATAAGAGTTGAAATATCTTGATTCAAAATGGGGTTTTTTATTAAATAAAAATAAAAATGCAATTTTGAAAATATATTTTTTAGTGAAAACCATTGGAATCATAATTTTCGTATTCATATAAATCTATTTTTTGAATTAAAAATATATAAAAATATGTTTTTATTACAATTATTTACTAAATATAATTAATTTTAGTTAAAAAAAATTACTTGGTGTATAACAAAAATCATTTAAAATATATTGGCTTATATTTCTATTTCCAAATAATTATTAGCCAATGAATTCACATTTTCAGACATTAGTAAATAATAATCATACCCACTAATTTTACATATAATATATTATCATATATAAATAATAAGATAATGTCCCACCAAAACATAGTGTTGTTCTTAATGCAGGCTAAGTCAGTGTTGTGTGTCCCACAATTTTGACATGGTGTATCACATAACACATTAAATCAAATAAATTTAATTTCATTGAAAAATGGTTAATACAAAGTTAGGGAGTAATACATTTAATTTATATATATGGTATTTTTTAGACCAATATTTATTAGGAGTAACATCTCTTCCATGACTCAATAATTCAATTTTTATAATATAAAAAGTTCTCTAAATAGATTCCATTTAAAATCATTAGGCAATATGTTTTCATAGAAAATATTTCATTGTACTATTTTGATTTTACAATTCGACACACAACTAACACATTCAATTGGGGTGTTTTCATATAGAACATAATAATGTTAGAAAAGCTTTTTATTGTTACTATGTACCTTATTATTATTATTTTTTCTTTTTCCAAACAATTTATATATACTATCTCTTCATACAAATATTTATAAAAAATACAGTATTGCATATTGTAATGACATATACATGATGATTATAATAATAAATAAATAATACATAATATATTTCATCCATGAACAAATTATGGTCATCTGATATAGGAAGATATATGAAATAAATTAATCAATTTCCCCCATTTTTATCATTATACATATATATTTTATAGGTAATTTTGTCCTTTGGTCAAGTATCATAAACATGATTTCTTCATTATCAAATTATATAACACATATATCAAAATTATTTTTTCCAACTAATTGTGAATTTTTACAGCACATTCCTAAGTCAATGATGTCAAAACAAATCGAGATCATTCATTCTCACATAATATTCACCTTTTGTGGAAGATATTAATGATTATATTACCAATAAATATCATTAGCAATAGATATTAAAATACCTTTTATATACTGAATCCAATTTTATGGAATAAATTTTTATATCCATAATAATATAATTAATTCCAAATGATAATATTTGAGTCTTTTACCATTAAAATGAAATATTGAAAATTGAAAATTTATTTTTTAGAATCATGTTTTATTTATTCTACCATAAATATTAAATTACAATCATTTACTAAATTAATTATATTATCACACTATTCAGTCAACAACAAAATTTTTATTTTAGTTTTAGTTATATGTTACAGGAACACATTATTTAGTATATAGATGCACTAATTATTAAATTTCAATTGTGAAACATCAATTAATATATAAATATCATTCATCTTATTTTACTCATATATACTTTTTGGGTAATTATATTTGATAGATAATTAGTGATATTTCCACAATATATCACAAGAATTCATTTATCTAGAAGGAAATTTAATTATATATATATATATATATGTGTGTGTGTGTGTTTGTGTGTTTTATTGTCCAATTTAAATTTAATGTAACTTATTTTAGGTTAAATTATTGTTTTTAATTTTATATAGTTCATTATATTCCGACATTCCATTTCCCTGTTATTAAAATTTTTTATCATAAAAATTGTCTAAGATAATTTTTCATTTATAAAGTAGTATTATAGAAAATATTATGTGCTGATAGATACATTATTTAATACAAATTCTATTTTTAGATTATACCATAGTAAGCAATCTAATTTCCAAATAAAACATAAAAAACATTTTTATATCACATTATGTTTTACGAAATATTAATATAGTAATATAATCAAATATCCACATTATTTCAAAATAGTGTTATGTATTTCAAATGATTTTTTATTTATCTGAAATGTTATAAATTTTCAGGAAACTTCTTAATTAATTATGTGATCCATCTAATTTAACATTTTACATCGATATTCCAATTTACCCATTATCTATAATTCCCTGACCCTAGAATCATGAAGATTATGTTTTATGTTTTTACATTGGCATGAATACAAGAAATAAAATTCAACAGGAGTGATTAATTTATTAGTGTTGAAAATATAGATAAATAAATTTAACATTTAATTCGTCATTATAACATATATCATAACAATGGAAAACAATTTTCATCATTGCAATCATTAAAAAATTTCATATTCATAACTTCAAGAAAATAGAACAAATAAACAGGTGAGATCAAATGTAAATTAAAGTAATGTAAATCAGAAGGAATAATGATCTATTGAGAATAAATAAACATATAATGTTAAATATATAATTGAAAACACATGACATTTAATGATAAATTCCAAATGAAATGAATCCATGGTTATTTTGATACAAAATTCCATTGATAAAAAGTAACTGAAATGATGGAAATGTTTAATATTTGGACATCATGTATGTGTAACATAATCCACTACTATCATTATTTTTTTTATTTTGTATATCTATGGGATTATACCCATCTATTCTACTTATAAACAAACATAAAGGGGTTTTCACAAAATGATTTCTTCCCATTAGACCACTAATGCATCAAATGGGTTTCATTAATTGATGGAAAACCTATATAGATTGCATTAAATAGCCCCCAACTAATTTAATTTTAGTACAAATCATTCTACATATTCCAAACAATAAATTTATAAATATATCATTAAATAAATGTTTCCCAAACCACATTGAATTATTTGAAAAACAATCCCCATAAATGTAAATAGTAATTAAATTAATCATTGAATACCACGAAGAAAAAAAAGATTAATTCTATGTTATAGAAAAAGGTGTAGTAGATACACCACAAAAAAATATGTAAATATTGTAGATTAAATTTATATCTGGGATATAAAATGTGAGATTGAATTCACATACAAATTTGTTATCATTAATTTAAAAGGACATGAATTTATAAAATCAACTACTTTATTTGAAAATTATTGTGTATACATGTCATGTATGCTTCAAAAAATTAGTGTGATAGAATGGTTGGGATGTTCTTCCATGTTGTATAATTTAATAATTTTTTTTTACTTTTTTTAGAAAATATATAATGTACATTGATTTGGAAACAGAAAGGAATATTCTACAGATCCATTTTTTAATAAATAAAATAAATAAAAAAATAAATTACAAAATAATTGGGGAATTTTAATTTTTTTTTGAAAAATATAACATATGTTAAAAATAGTCTGGAATGGAGACTTAATAAAAACAACCCCATGCAACGATTTGATTGTGAAATAAAGAATTATAGCTTTATAATTATATGAATCATATACACATTAAAGAAAAAATATATATGGATAAGAGAATACCATAATCTTCATATTAATACTAATAAATTACACTGATATTAATTATATAGACCATTAAAAATGAAAAATTAGTGTCTAATGCATGTGTACCAAAGAAAGAAATGTGAAAAAAAGATTCCTCACATAACACTTCATTTTTATATTTTGGTGATATAAAATTATGAATAAATGTTCAAATAAATATATTAAATTATATCATAATGATATTCAAATTTATAATATCATAAATAATCTTATGATAAAATTTTATCACCAGTGGTTTAAAAATATTTTATTATTTTCCCTAATTTACGTGATAACATACAACTTTTTTTTAGTATGTTTGGACATTTTATTTGTAGTTCCTATTATATTTATAATTATTTTATAATCAAAATAATGTAAAACATGATGTTAAAATCATATATATATATATATATATATTCAGTATAAATAAATTTATTATTAACCATAAAATTTGGAGATAAAAAATTAATTTCATAATACATGGAGACTTTAGGTCGTACATACACATGAATACATCTTTAATTTCTTTTCGATATTAAAAAACAAAAAATAAATTATATATATTTGTATTAAAATTATATTATAATATATGTTTCATATATATCTTATATATTTTTGAAAATAATTCTTTATAAATTTCATTTATAGTTTGAATGAATAACATCACATCGATGAGGTGGTAGTAAACATTTTCTGAAATGAGGTTCTCATATTTTCACAAAATGGAAAGAATGAAGGGATGCATCATATAGATATTAAATAAGTATGAATAAATCATATATATAATATATATAATATAAAAAATGTGTCTATCATAATAAACAACAAATAGAGATGTTAAATGAAAAATTAGCAGCATCACTTCACGAGGATGTAGTCCATCATACAAGAATAGTAATTTCATTACCCAATTGATGGACATGTGTGTATATTTATGTCCAAAAACTAATATATAAACATAAAAATATATTTAGTATATAGCTTTTTATAATAATTGAATTAAAATAAATGATGGAGTGGGAAATTAAATATATTTAATGTTATCATAGAATAATGTTTCTTTTTAGTTGGGAACCTCTGTTGGAATTGGACTAGAAGCCTTCATTCATTTTTATTATAGCAAAATATAGGATTTTGAAATACTGGTATTAATGTTGGGAGATTATTTTGATAGGGTTTTTTAATATATCTAGTTAAAATTGTTTGAGTATGTTAAGGAGGTGGTTCCCTTTCATAATTGGGGTGAGTGAAAATTTGGAATCTCAAAAAATATTAATTAATATAAATTAATATATATTAAAAAATAACTCCAAACTGATTTATTTTGAATATAAGATAAATTTGGATTTAAATAATCTTATAAATTATTTTTTATACAAGTTTATTTTATATTATTACCCATATATTTTGGTATTAACCCTATTTTAATCCCTTTAACTCTTACCGTAATAACTTCGATTTTTACACATTAAGGGTTAATATAGCTACAATAAAATATAAAATTAATAGTAAATGGATCATAGAAGAAATTTTAAACATTATACATATAATTTTTTTTATTTTTATATTATAATTAATTTCAAAACATTTAATAAATTATTATTCATTTTTAAATATCATTATTGCCAATTTTGAAACTATTAATATTTGAGAATTTTCAAAAACTATAAAAACAAAAGATGACTTCCAAAAAAAATTTAATACAATCCTAATATATATAATTCATTTATAAAATTAATTTATTTAATTAATTATATAAATTTTTTTAATATCAATATTTCCAATAAAATATAATTGATATGTCCATTAATTAAAAAATTGTTACATCATCATTTTTAGAATATTTAATTTTAAAAATCATTCCAAAAATAATTTAAAATAAATTATCATGATTGATATTAAATTTTTTATTTTTCATTGATAAAATATAGTAAATGATATCTTATGAATATAAATATAAAAATGGTATTACATATTGGGAACATGATTTTGACATTTTTGACATTCTTTAGAATAAAATAATAGAATAGTTTTGAAGACATCAATGTGGATTCTAGAGGTTAAAAAAGTCAGCCCATGTTTACTTATTGTCTACCATAACACAAATGATAAATTTTTGAAATTTTTTAGGTTAGTTTTATAACACTTATAGTATTAATTTTACCATTAATTAATCTATTTACCCATAACTAGGGTAAATTAAAAAATATCATTGTTACTATTCATATTTCAAAAAAATTAAATCTAAAAAAATTATATATTTTTGACCCATCTATTAAAAATGTGGAATCCATTTTTCAAAATTTATAACATATAAGATTCAGTTTCAAATTGAATCCATTTCCATAAATTATATTAATAAGTAAAAAATTGATCTATTTATACTTTAAAACCAATTAAAAACTATTTTATAAAAATAAATTAATTTAAAAATGAAGAAGTTTTAAATTAAAATTCAATATTTTATCACTATTCAATAGAATATTATACAAAAAACAAAATACAAAAAATTAAATAAAATTTAAATTTCAATATTAATATTAAAATAGAATATGTTAAATTTTTTATATAAAATATTTAAAAGTGACAAAATTTCATTTCAAATAGTTTCTCCATTAAAAGTGGTAAAACTACCTTAAGAAAAATATAGGTTTTTATATATAAAATTTTGGTGTGTTATTATCTTATTCTTATTAAATTTATTTTAATGTAAAATTTAATTTTTTGAATATATATTAATATAATTCAATATTTTATTTAATTAATTATTGTTAAATGAATTTGTGGGCATAAAAAATAGTTCTTTAAAATACCATTCCCTATATATTCATTTTATTCCTATATTGATTTCATATAAATTTTAAATTAATGAATTTGACCATTTAGTTTCATAAGATAATTAAAAATATTCGTATCTGCCAAGATAATGACTACGTTATATCATATTGTATTAAATAATAATATTTTTTTATATATTATTGTTCCGTAAAAATCAGCCTTTCATGTAATGTAGGCCAAATCAATATCGTTTGTTGTGGTAGTTTGACATGGTGTTTTAAATATAACATTCTAGGAAAAAACATTAAATTTATTGAAAAAGGAATTTTATGTAAAAATGTGGGGTGTAACATTCTACCTAAATTAGATAAATTTTTTCATTGCAATTTGAAATTTATCTCGATAGTCTGTGATGCACAGGATAGCCTAGCCGAATAGCCATGAGAAGGTAAAGAGCTAATTTCATGATGATGATGATGCAGAGGAGTAGTTCCGAGTAGTTAGTCGGGGTTTTAAGTAATGTTTGAATCCTACGGGCAATGAATTCCTCTAAGGCCTACGATCTATTTAATACTTACACCTACGGGACTTGTTAGGGTTCCACCTCACAACATGAAAAGGTGGAATATCAAAATCAATAAAAAAATTATGGCCTTAGTAGAAATCTAACTATCATTTTCTAATTGACTATGATAGAGAAAATAGTTATCATAAAGTCAATAATCACAAGACCGTAAATATATTCTAGGTTAAAGTGGCTATTAATTTTTCAATACATAAATTTAATTAAAAATGTTGTAATCTAAAAAAAATTCCTCGAGTGAAGGAATTCATTTACATTATAGACTATAAACATGAAAAAAATTTATTTTCAAATTATTGGTACATCATAAAATAAATTTCCACCACAAAATCATATTTATTCTCAAAATGATGCGTAATAAAAATGATATTTTTCATTCGTGAAGAATTTTACCAATTTATACGGATAAAAAATTCCAATAAACTATATTTATTTATTTCATATTTATTTATACATTATCTAATAGAAAAATGGTTAGAATAAACAAATAAAAATCCCATGATGGATGAAGGTTTATATAATCAAAAAAATGAATATATAAAATTTAATTGTAACACAAAAAATTCAACATATTCATTAAAAAATTTATTATCCTTCATCAAAAATATTTTATACCAAGATTGACACCCAAAAATAAAGATATTTTGAACATATAGTCTCCCAAATAACATTAATCACATTTGTTGTCCTATAACAAAAAATTATTTTCCTTTTCACTTAACCTTCAAGATATGATTACAATTTCCATAAATTACCAGAATCACAATAATTAAAAATAAAATTAATTTATTATTCACAAATATGACATCGCTTTTACTTTAGAAATAAAATACAATTGTATTATATCTACCTTGTCCATATTGGGTTCCCAAAATATTGAATGTATTATGAAATTACATTATTCACTAAATATTTCTCCAATACCATGTAAATTTATTTGATAAATTAAATGTATGTAAAAACACAATTACCCTTATAAATTATATAATTTAATGAGAAAATATTATTCCAACTTGGAATTCACGTAAGCTAGTGGATGGTGATACAGCCTTGTGACTGTTAGGTTGTGGGTTCAAACCACACGACCCTACCAGACATAAATGTGATTCACCCAATCCGTCAGTTTTACATTAATTAAAATCATGTTAATATTAACTAAAAATTGGATAAAAATCCCCAAAAAATAACCTAAATACATAAAAAATGAATAAATATTTTAGCCACAAATGCCATCTCGTATGATTATATTTTTCTTATATGTAATATAAATACACATAATGACCATAAATTCAATGATAATATAAACACTAATGTTTATTCTAACATTTAAATATATTTTTTAAAAATAAAATGTCATAAATCATTATATAAAAATTCAGGATTACTAAATCAATGTTCTGTGTTCTTTATTGTATTTTTTCCTAAATAAAGTTCCAAAGGTTGATACTGAAATTTATCTAATAGAAACATTAATGTTCCAAACCTAGAATCTTCATTTTGGTGCATTATTTGAGTACATTATCATTATTTAATGCAATAAAATATAGAGGAATGATTTTTTAGTATCCATAGTTAACTATATTTAAAAATGGTTCCATTAATACTTTGGTAAAATATAATACATAACAGTGAAAAAGTATTTCCCTCCTAAAACTCATTCAAATAATTTCATCTTTAAAAGATTTTGAAATATCAAAAAAAATGAACGGTGTCAAATATAAATTTAACTAAATTAATGTAGATTAAATCATGAATTAATGATAATAAATCAACACAGAATGTTTAATAACTCAAAATAAATTGAATTTAACAATATATTTATAATTTAGTGAATCCATAGATATTTATGTGAAAAATATCATAGAAAATAACAACATAAAAGAAATAAGTTATTAATAATTATAAATCATGTATCTGTCACATGATCCACTACCATAAACATGACTCACAAGATAGTCTGTGTCTATGGGTAGAAAGTCATCTATTCTTCTTGGAAAAAAACTTAGCATGTTTTTTGCGAAATGATTAAGTCTCATGATAATTCACATACATTGAGGGGATTTAATTAAACAGTCCCCAACCCATAGTGCTTGAATTTAAGGGTCAACAACCCATTTCGTACTAGTCCAACGCATTCCTCATATATCAAACAATTGATTTAAAATTATATCTTTTAATAAACATTTTACATACATATCTGAATGTTTTGAAACATAATCCCCATAATTGTAAATAAATATCAATTTATTAATTTAATACAATAAATATAAATATATCCATAGTATTATATATAAATATACGGATTATATATACTTTAAAAAATTATGTTCTGAATATTACATTTATATCATTGATGAAAAATGTGAGTTCGGAACAACTCATAGCATTGTAAAAAATTATTTATAAGGAAGTTCATTTATAAAAGAGAATATTTTATTTAGAAAAAAAACATGAAAACATATAAATGAAGCATTAAAACATTAGTTTATCAAGACTATGGAAAATTATATTCATTTCCAATAATTAAAAAAATTCATTCCATATATTTATTCAGAAATTTACCAAATTAATTTATTTTGGAAAATTAATAGATGATTCTGTTTAATGTATTTTTTAAAATTTAATAATAGGTAAATATGAATTAAAAATAATAATTATAATTTAATATAAAAATAATATAAACCAAAATCATGGACGATAAATATTCGTTAGTGTATACCTAAATGAAAATAATCCACAATAATGATGAGATTGTTAAATAAATACTTATCACAATAGTATTATTAAAATTATTTTCTCATTAATGAAAAAAATCATGGATTTTAAAATAATATAATATTAATAATTAAATGCATAAAATAAATTCGTGGTCGGTATATACACAATACAAAATAAAAAAGCATCGTATAAGTCATGTGTACCACAAAAATAAAAGTTAGACAAAAAACCCTTTCGACGTAGTACATTTTTAGTAGTAAATTAGTAAAACAAATGTATAATGGGTTAAAGAATGTTTTTAATTTATATAATAAACTTATTAATATTAATGATATCATATATGATCTTATAATATTATTTTATTTCCATGTCAATAATAATATTTAAACATTTTTATTATTTCTGGTGTTAATTAACTTTTTTCTCGATAATGTTTTTACATTATATTTTGTGGTATCATATGTATATCATTATTATATAATCCAAAAAATATATACCATTATGTAAATATTATATATATTCAGTATATATATATAACAATCCAAAATATTTATTTATTGAAAATGAAAATAATAGTTCATGGAGATGGTAGGTCGTACGTATGCATATACACTACAATAATTTCATTATTATATCATAAGTCTGAAAAGTAATAAATATATATATATATATATATATATTAAATTATCAGTTCAATTTTATATATATAACCTATTATTATTATTATATCTAAACTTTATACATTTCGTGTATAGTGTTATGAATAACATCACATTGAATGGGCAGTAGTTCACAATTCCACAAAGGTTATTTTCATGTTTACACAAAATTGAATTAATGAAGGTGTGTGATATATATAAATTAAATAAGTATTAATAAAATATATATCATATATATTTTATAAAAACATTCTTTCTATTTTAATTACCACCCAATAGAGGTGTTAAAGGAAAACATGAATGACATCGTTTCGTGAGTCTGTGGTTCGTCTTGCACGAATAGTAAATTCATTTTCTATTTTTTGTATGTGTTTGAGTTATAGATATACAACTATTATAAAAAAATATGTTTATTTTTTATCTTTATTATATTATAAAATCATTATAAATTTAATTAATTAAAGAGTGTGGGAAAACAATAAAGTAATCATTGAAGATGATTTCCTCTTATTTGGGTAAATGATTTTGATTAATAGAAAAATCCTACCTTGGGTTGCATTATGGCCAATGTTAGGTTTATAAGATTTGGATATATAGGTTGGGAATTTTTTAGAGTAGTTTTTTATGATATATAATCCTTAATATTGTTTTATAAAGTGATGGATGATCATTTCTTTTATAAATGAGTTTTGGGGCACTTTTGGAATCCAATAAAATGATAATTAATATAAATTATCTTCAATAATAAATATTAAAAAGTGGGTTATTTTTTATATGTGATTAGTTTGAGTATAAATACTCTCAACCAATAATTTTTTGGAAACTTTATGTCACATTATTAAATATATCTTTTGCTATAACCCCTTAGTTATACACTTTTAATCTTTCTCTCACAAAACGGATATTTACTTTTTAAGAGTTATTATAGTAACAATAAAATTTAAAATGAAATATAAATGGGCCATGGTTAATATTTTAATAATTACAAATTTAATCAGATGAAATTTATGTTTGTATTAATTGTATAACACTTTATTAATTTTTTTTTATTTTAAAATATTATTAATTTCAAATTTCATGCAATTAAGTTCGTATGTTTAAAAAAATACTGAAGATAATGTATGAAAAAAATTTAATACAGCCTAAATATATTTAGGTATTCATGTAATCTCATTTATGAAATTAATTATATAAAGTATATTTATTTTAAAAAATTTAATAACATTTATATTATATGTCTATTAATTAAACAATTACGACATCATCATTGTGAAGGACTTTAATTTTAATATTTTTTCTAATAATTTAAAAAATATATCACGAACAAGATTAAAAAAATTATCTCTAAAATAATTATTTATGGTCGATTATATCTTCTGAGTTACATTATTAAAAAATGTAATACGTATTAAGTACATGGGTTTTGTATATTAAACATTTTTTAGAAAAAATACTACAAAACCGTTATAGTCATACATGTGGATCCATTTGGACATAAAATAGTCAAATTTACTATTCCAGTCAACTGTAATTCATAAAATATAATTATTATATGTTTTTGGGTATATTTGTATTAATTATAATATTATTTTTATTTTGAATGACAAGATTTCCCCTTAATCGTCACAAATAAAAAAATTATAAAGTTTTTATTCTTATTTATAGTAAATAGAAGAAAACAACATACATAATTTTTTCCAACTAATTCCAAATATATAAATAATTTTTAAAAATTTAAAAAACTTATGTTGGTGGAATTAATTTAAAATTAATCTCATTGATGAAATAAGAAATCATTTTTTTAATGTGAAAACATTAAAAAGATTGAAATGTATTTAGGACCGTATTCATTGTGAAATTGATTTTAGTGACATAAATTATAATAATTTAAAAAAATCTATGAGATTATAATTTAAAACCAATTTCAAATAGAATTCAATACAATAAATTATATATATTTAAAATCCATTTTGAATTAAAATGAAATTTTTTATCTTTCTTCTTTAAAACATGAAACATATCATATAATTACAGAAAATTAAACTAATATATATTTTTATATTAATCTGTATAGGAAAAATTAATTTTTTTCCAATAAAATAAAAAAAACAAAAAATGGATTTAAATTAGGTATACAATTAAATGGAAGTGAACATACATTTTGAAAAATATAGTTTTTATATATAAAATTTGTTTTTTTCTTATATTATATATATATATTGTATTCATTTTATTTATATAAAAATATTTCATTGAATATATATTAATATTATAAAATAATTTATTTAATTTATTTTTATAAAATTAAATTATGATCATAAAAAATAGTTTATTATAAAAACATTTAAAATATACTCAGTCGGTTCATATATTCATTTCATATTAATTTATATCCAATTATTTCAACCATATATTTTCATTAGTTAGTTAATTATACTTATAACCACCTACTTACTGGCTATGATATATCTTACTATATTTGTCATGACCCATCACCTGGTGCCCGTTCCGTGACTACACCAAGCCCGCCTTCCATAGGCCAGGGGCTGGCGACTAGAACCGGAAAGGCATATCCCTAAAACCAGGATGGCCTTCCCTTAAGAACCTGTAAAATCAGTCAACCAAGAACTAAGAAAGATACAATAACAAAGTAAACTATATAGTAAATCGTGTGATTACAACATGTAAAAGAGGCCAGATTACAAGCCCAACTGAAAATTAAAAGGGAAACTGAAAAGTACAAGTAAATTTGGAAAATCGCTCCTACGAACACTCATCAAAGATCCTACCTGAAGGGTAGGTACATCTCTCAAACGGTCTTCACTGTGGTACACCTCATCTATGGTCCTCCACGAGCAGCCTCCAGTCATAGTACCCTCATCTTTAGTCAGTGATGTCCTTTGTCTGCACAATAAACAACAAGGTGTGATCGTATCACGTGAAGTGGTGAGTATAACCATACTCTGTGGGGACCCCGATAACCTCATATTTCTCCTAGAGACCCACAAAGGAAAACCACAATGAACAAAGCAATAGAAATCAACTCTACTTAGGTGTATGCCCATAGATATACCAAAGTTATCAAATTATACTCATCTCACACAAGTGGTAAGAAAACCATAAAGGTAACACCACGAAGGTAGAAGTACCACATAGGTATCACCACGAAGGTAGAAACACCACACTAGTAATACCACGGAGTTTGAAGTTCCATACAAGTGACACCATGAAGATAACACCATGAAAATAACACCCCAAATGTAGAAGTACCACATAGGTTACACCACAAATATTGAAGTACCACATAGGTAAAACCATGATGATAGAAGTACCACACAAGGAACAACACAAAGATATTACCGTGAAGGTAAAAAGTACCACACATGTATCACCATAAATATAGTACCATGAAGGTAAAAAGTACCACACAAATATCACGACGATGATAGTAACACGAAGGTAAAACTACCACATAGGTATCACCACCAAGATAGTACCACCAAGGTAAAAGTACCACATAGGTATCACCATGATGATAGTACCACAAATGTAAAATAACCACATAAGTATCACCACAACGATAGTACCACGAAGGTAAAACTACCACACAGGTAAAATACATTGTTCAAATAGAGGCACTGCTCAAACTAGGTTTTTAGTAATGTATTGAGGTATAGATGATTAGTTGTGAAGAAATATAATCATATTCTATCAAGAGGAACTACTTCTGATTATACGGATTCTGGCCCACACATGATCGATAGGTACTAATCCCTGATATTTCCCACATAAGATATGACCCACACATATTTGATATGCGCTGACCCACACAAGATCATTGAGCGTTGACCCACAAATGATCTGACCCACACCAGATCGGTATGAATCGACTCACAAAGGATCACTGAGCGCTGACCGACATATGATCTGACCCACACAGGATTGGTAAGAAGGATGATATCCAACCACATGAATATCTAGGGATAATAACAAGTAACACCACCAGTCACAACGTTGAACACCTTGGCTGCCGGAGAACGCCATATCTATGTAGTACTTTGTGACTACCACGTCACACATAGGCACTTCCTACAACCCTTGGACTACTAAATAACTCCTCCTGTCAAGTACTATGCGTCTTCCAAGTCACACTGAGGTGCCACCAACCGTGGGTCTGCTGCGTTAAATAGAGGCACTCCCCCTCGTGTCCTGCTGAGGTACTCTTCCTGACGATAACATCCGGGGCGTCAATTGTGAAATGGTCGGCCAGACGGCACCTCATTCGGAGGTGCCGTGCGACCGCGGCGGCCGGAAACGTGTTTCCGGCGCCGTTAAACACAAAAACGGCGTGCGGCGGTCCGATTCGGAGCAAACGTGCTCCGAACGACCTGAAAACGCACGGGGACGAGAGGAATATTATTCCTGAGATGCAGGAGGAGGCCGCACGTCCATCGGACGTGCGGTGCGCGCGGCACGCCCGATTGTGTCGTTTTCAGCAGCTCGGCGCACGCTGAAATGGCGCGTTGGGGGGTCAAAACCACCCGAACGACCTCCGAATGCCACGAAACCGTACGACAACATCCGGGGCGTCAAATGTGAAATGGTCGGCCAGACGACACCTCATTCGGAGGTGCCGTGCGACCGCGGCGGCCGGAAACGCGTTTCCGGCGCCGTTAAACACCAAAACGGCGTGCGGCGGTCCGATTCGGAGCAAACGTGCTCCGAACAACCTGAAACCGCACGGGGACGAGAGGAATATTATTCCTGAGATGCAGGAGGAGGCCGCACGTCCATCGGACGTGCGGTGCGCGCGGCACGCCCGATTGTGTCGTTTTCAGCAGCGCGACGCGCGCTGAAATGGCGGGTTGGGGGGTCAAAACCACCCGAACGACCTCCGAATGCCACGAAACCGTACGACAACATCCGGGGAGTCAAATTTGAAATGGTCGGCCAGACGGAACCTCATTCGGAGGTGCCGTGCGACCGCGGCGGCCGGAAACGCGTTTCCGGCGCCGTTAAACACCAAAACGGCGTGCGGCGGTCCGATTCGGAGAAAACGTGCTCCGAACGACCTGAAACCGCACGGGGACGAGAGGAATATTATTCCTGAGATGCAGGAGGAGGCCGCACGTCCATCGGACGTGCGGTGCGCGCGGCACGCCCGATTGTGTCGTTTTCAGCAGCGCGGCGCGCGCTGAAATGGCGCGTTGGGGGGTCAAAACCACCCGAACGACCTCCGAATGCCACGAAACCGTACGACAACATCCGGGGCGTCAATTGTGAAATGGTCAGCCAGAAGGCACCTCATTCGGAGGTGCCGTGCGACCGCGGCGGCCGGAAACGCGTTTCCGGCGCCGTTAAACACCAAAACGGCGTGCGGCGGTCCGATTCGGAGCAAACGTGCTCCGAACGACCTGAAATGAGATTATTTCTTGAATCGAAGTTTTTAAATTATTATAGCACAATGATTTGATATTATATATATATTAAATATATATTAAATATATATTAAAACATTTAAAATATTATATATATATATATATAATATATTTTAAATGTTGTATTTAATAGTATATATATATATATTTAAAATATTGTATTTAATAGTATATATATATATATATATTTATAGCACAATGATTTGTATTTAAAATATTGTATTTAATAGTATATATATATTATAGCACAATGATTTGTATTTAAAATATTGTATTTAATAGTATATATATATTATAGCACAATGATTTGATATTATATATATATTAAATATATATTAAAACATTTAAAATATTATATATATATATATATATATATATATATATTTATATTCAATTCAATATAAATTTTTTTAAAAAAATTTTTTTTTTAGAATAGCGACCGCCAATGGCGGTCGCTAATGGGCTTTTATATAGTACTCGCGAGTACCGTGGATCTACTTAATCACAAAAAGGCACTCCCCACCGTGGGTCTACAGCATCACACATATGTTCTCCCCACGGTGCCTGTCAAGTCACTTCAAGTCGTAAAGGTCAACAGTCTTCAAGACTCAGCCAGTCATAGCGTTATGTACATAGCATGACTGGAAGAACCACTCTTCAAACCATTTGTTAAACATCAACCACCCTGAAGTCCCCGATTAAGTATCCCAAATGTCTATCACGTCTTAAGGGACCCAATACAACAAACAACGTGTCAATCAGACGCTTTGTATGTATGTTTTTTGTGTTTCCACTCTGAGGGCCAGGTTGGATTCGGGGTTTGATCCAACCCTGACATACTATAACATTATCAAAAACTCAAGGGGATTGTACAAATAGTACCACCTCAATCCAAGGATTTAGGATCCATAGATGGTTCATCAAACGGATGCATGGATCACAAGTTATGGCCACAAAGGCGTAACTGGGTCAAGACGGCCCTGAATCTGGACCGACACAGTCGGACCGTCCTGGTTTGACTTGGCTTGGGCCGACCCGAACTACATCAAGTCCCCACAGCCAAATTAGGGATTGACCAATTTTCCTAGGTTGTGGTGGGCCCAACCTATTGGGTCGTGGTCTAACCCAGCCGGTAAAGGGGAGGCCAGGCATGGCCCGCTGGTACGGCCTGATGGGGTGGCCCACAGGGCACGACCCGAGCGAGCGGTCTGCCTGAGCTAGCATGGAAGGGGGAGCATACCCCTTCCATTCAGAATGGAAATGGGTAGCACCTTTAGGCGCTTCAAAGTCACCATAAGACCCGAGTGGGTCCCACTGAACCTAAACGGTCGCCCAATGTTTTGGCAAGTAGACCTCCCTACGGCGTGGTCGTGCACTGCTACTCCACTATGGCCAGCATGACCAACCATTGTTTAGCCTCTTCCATGGTCAAGCGGCCTCATCCTCCTGCTACTCCGGTAGCATGGACATGCACTACCGCTCTGGACATGGTCAGACGGATGCTGGCTGCCACATTGTCCCACCGCAGAAGAAAGGTCGCAGCTTCCTTATCATTCAATGGCAGTAATGTGCGTTGTCTTTCCTTCCTCGTAGCTGACCGGGTGACGACCACCCCCTTCTTCCGTGATCCATTGTTGATTCGTTATAATCATGAAAAATAAAACAATCACATATTCGTGATCCTTGGGTTGAGGTCTCCACGTCCATATGTATCAAACAACAAAATATTGTGTTTCCAACATCATTAAGTATTTGGAATTGAAGAATGCCGGAAGAACACGTAGAGAATCATAAGATAAAAGGCAAGGTATATGTGCAGGCCAAAGGCCATGTTAGTTTGGCCATTTTCATTCTGAAACTAGAATTTGAGAATTAGATAAATCAATTAAATCATATTAAATAGAAACCCCTACCTCGATTTTCCATTGTAGGTGGCGCGAGAATGAAGACCTAGTAATTGAAGATTGACGTCGGCATTCGTCACTCCCACAAGATGCTCCATGGTTGGTTCCTCATTCTTTAATCTCTAGTTCAGGGTTTCGGTGTCACTAAATATTGTGGGAACTTCATTTCTTGGTGAATGAGTAACGACACCTCCCTACCAGCTCCATATAAATAGGTTAAGGGGATGGTGTGAAACATTCCTGGAATTAATGGAGGCCCATTAATTAGGACACTTCTTAATTCCCCAACAGTACAGTTATTTAAAATGAATGTTCAATGAATTGATTGGATTGACATGTCGCCGGTCTCACATTGTTGTTTGTCCATTGGAGGAAAAGAATGAAAATAAAAATTAACTCGGTTATTTTTATACATCATTAAAAGTCTCAAAATCTATCATTTTCTCCTGACCTATAGTGATCAAAGTGAAGCCTCCCATAAGTGAATCCTGGTGCTGTGGATTCAATGATGCCCTCAGATTTTTAATCTGAGCACTGGTTCAAAAGTTAGAGAATGCCGCTCGCACATTTACTGAATGCACCAGAAAAAAAGATCATAAAATTATTAATAGTCACTCTCTACCTAATCTGGTCAAGGATAGGCTCTTCCTAAGTGGAACATGATCCAACGAACCCAATGGTACTCTCTGATTTCCAATCCGATTTACCGTTTAAATGTTATGGATTTTACAATAAAATAATTTTCACCATTATTCTATTTCTGAAAAAATTTATTCACTACTGGCCCGCACCGACCAATGTTAGTATATTACTAAATTAATCATACCCTCATGTGTTCAGCATTGTTATCTGAATTTTAATTCGATTTACCATTTGTGAGTTATAATCATTTGAAAAATAAAATAACATTATTTAATTATTTTATTTATGGTTATGTCATTTTCAAGTTTTCTCACAGGAGTCATGTGTCGATTAAACTTAAGTCATTCCTAGGGTAAACCCACCATCCAGATCCCAACAGTGCCCTCATATTTTTATCCATGTAACCGTTAAATAGTTATTCAACTTTTTTAAGAAAACTACTTATGCGTGCTTAATGAAACTTAACAAAACATCGATAGTTCATTCTGGACTCTCCAGGCCTTGGAATCACGTGTCATCAGATTTCACGATCTATAAATAAATCGATATAATTAAAATAAATTTATACATAATTTGAGGGAGATTACATTATTCCTACCTTAGGGCTTTACTACCTCTGAAGGAAAAACAATGGCAAATCAAACAAAAGTGGGTACTCAAAACGAATCTGACCCTCCCTCTCCGATGTGATCTCCTAGAGGTTCCCATGCTACCAGCGTATGTGCACCAGAGGTATCGACTGCCAATGGAGGACTAGATCCCGTCAAATCCTCATTCTCCACTACAACCTCCATAAACGTCACACCATCATTGAAGTCCTTCCCATCATGGTCGATGATTTGAGATGGGTCGTGCACGTATCTCCCCAACTGGGATCCATGAAAGACGACATTCACCCTCTCTAACTATGGTGGATGATCCAAGTGGTATTCCATCTCACCTATCCTCCGATGTATTAGAAAAGAACTAATAAACCTTATTGATAACTTGACACCTCGTCCAAATCTCAATAGTCCCCATCGAGGAGTGACTTTCTAGAATACATGTTCCCCCTTCGGGAACTCCAAGGTTCTTTGTATCTTTTCACCCTAATAATTCTACCAACTCTGTATAGTATTCACCCGCTAACATGTGAGAAATTGTGATATAAACAATGCCATTGCTTTCTTCATCCATGGACACTAGTACTGATGCTAGAGGTCCTGGTATATATTTACCTATCTTGATTGTACCGCTAGAGTGGATGTATGGTACTCCCTCAACAACTCCTCCCGTAGCATTACTTGTACCATGGTACATCCTCTGATGAGGATGAGGTGCTCATTGCCTTTAGAAAATCCAAGAGGTGAATGTCCTATGAATATCTAAGCACGTCCAGAAACGCAGTCAGTGTCCCCAAGAGGCACCTACCCGATATGCTGTTAGAGTGGGGGAGTGACTATTATAGAATGAATATAAGCTACTCCATCTTGATCCATGAAGGATATCCGCAAAGTGGATAGCTTCTCTGTCACATCACTTAGAGACTGTATACCATATCTTCTGGTGAGTGCATATGAAACTTTGTTCCCCTTCCCAGGGGTATAGAATATCACAAATTCATAGTCCTGGAGAAACTCTGGACACTTCTGCGGGGAATATAAAACACAAAACTCCCACTGCCACGTGGATATTGATTACTGACTCATGCGTGATCGGTTTCACCCTCCTTTACATGAGTTTGTCATGTTCATCTTGGGTTTCATTTTTCTTTGGCCAAGGAAAATCCCATTCCAATGTTGTAGGTAAACCATACCTTTTTCCTAAAACAGTCAATCTATGTATGAACTATGGATTTCTAGTATATACCGAAACTAACGTTGTAAGGCCTCAACGATGCCACCAAGAGGTTCCAAACAAAACTAACACCGCATGGGTCAGATCACAAAATAGGTACATGTAATGTCTTAGAAATTCCATATAAGATATTTAAATTATACAGAATTATTTTGAGACAGTCAAATCTGACAGCGTGTGATTCGGTGGACCGGTGTTCCTGGAATTATCCGTCCATGTTTGGTTATGTTTTAATTAGCATGGGTACGCAGTTTTCCTAAAAAGGTATAATAACTCTTAAATTGTAACATATATCAGATATATTAGGGCACCATTTCATTTTGGATGGTGGGATTACCTTAGGCGTGACTTAAGTTTAGTCGGTGCATACCTCTTATGAGAAAACCCAAAAATGGCATAAAAGTGAATAAAATAATTAAATAAATTATTTTATTTTTAAAATTCTTATAACTCACAAATGGTAACTCAGATTGAAAATCCGAGAGAAAAACTGAACTCGTGAGGGTATTCTATTTTTAGAAAGATAATAATATTAGTCAGCGGGGGGGCACTAGTAAAAGTTAGTTTTTGGCCGTAAATAAAATAATTAAGTGACAATTATTTTATTGTAAATTCATAACTTATAAACAGTAACTAGGATTGAAAATCAAAGGGTACATTTAGATTCATTGGGGCTTGTTTCACTTAGGAAGATCCTATTTGTGAATGTCATAGGTCAAGGGTGACTGTTATAAATTTTCAGAACATTTTTTCAGGTACGTTCAGTTAACGCCCGAGCGACATTATTTTACCATTGAACTGGTACTCCGAATTGAAATTTGAAGGCACTACTGAACATACAATGTCGTTTTGGATTATGGAGACCATCACTTCGATAGTAGTAGGTCCAGAGAAAAAGATAGTTTTTTGAAATTTATAATAGAATAAATAAAATATTAGTATTATTTATTTTTTATTATATTCCTCCAACAGACGTGTGGTAAGGTTGGACCAGTGACGTGTTAAGCCAATAAATGGCTTCACCATTCAATTCTAATTAACCACACCATTGGAGAATTAGGAAGGTTCAAATTTAATGTGCCTCCATTATTCCCATGAACATTTCACACTTTCCCCTCCCCTTTTTATAAAGAGTTAGTGAAGAGGTGTTGGCACTTCGTCCCCAAGCAAAGATGTGGTGACAAAGTACAGTGATGCCAAACCCTTGGAGGATGGAGGAGGTACCAGTGGGAGATGATAAGAGACACTAAAACTCCATACCAGAGATCAATGAATGAGTTAATTCATTGGAGGCAAGTTGTGGTGGACAACGAACGTCGACAATTCCTCAAACGCAGATGCTCTCCAACGAACATGATATAGGGGATTATTTTCGTTTGAGCGTTTTTGACTTCCTCTTCCCCATTCATGAATTTATACGAAGTACATGGTCAACTGACTAACAGGTTGACCTACTATTTAGTTTCCTTTGTGGGAGGATGTTTTATGGTATGTTGTAGGGTTTTTTGTCTTGAATAACCCCATAGTTGTTCTTGATGTTCTCCATGATTCATGAAATAATAAGACGGTTTCTACCATGCTAACAAGAAGGGTATGACCCAAACAACCATGAAACGACCTCACCTCAATCCATTTGTGGTTTTTATGTGTTATTTCTGATGGTATAGGATGATGTCCAGTGTCGGAAATTGGAATTAGTGAGACTCGAGAGTGGCGACCGATACCACGACTAGCCACGAAGACGGTGGCGGCGCAACTGTGCGGCCGCTGAAGAACCACGACCCATCGGCCGCAGCAGAGTAAGGGTGACATCCGACACTCCATATGGACACATGAAGGGGATGGCGGCGTGCGTCCATGTCATTAGATGACGAAGAGTTGTGGGCTTTTTCTGCGGTGGCTAGGCGAGGCGTGGCCAGCTCGACACCGGCCGCAGAAGATGGCATGTCGCGTGAGCACACCGCGCAGAGGAGAGGTTGGCCATCCGGTCAGCCAGGGATGACTCCAAACTAGGGCCATACCTAGGTCAGGCTGGGTCGAACCAAATAGACTTGGGTTGGGCCAGGCCTGGTCAGGCCCGATCAGTCCGACGGGGTTGGACCGGACCTGGACCCACTTATACCCTTTCCACTCTCTCGGCCATATCTTGAGCTACGAGCATCCGTTTAACAAACCGTATGCGGAGTCAGAATCTTCAGATAAATGAATTTCTTTTTTTATACCCCACATGAGTTTTAGATAATGTTGGGGAACATCCGAGTTGGATCAAACACAAATCCAATCAGGCCCTCAGGACTAAAAGGCTAATAACATATAGATCAATCATATGATTGATGCACTATCCAATTCTTTGAGACTCATTTTACTTGGAATTTTTGGGAATAATTTTTCGTGGGACTTTTCAACAGTTTTAGTATCGACCTGGGGCATGAGAAGCTGATTCTCACAAAACTCGAGCACTCAGGGTGTGGGGAATTCAGTAGCTGGTTGTAATGTGAAGAAAGAACATTGATCCTATGTAGGTCTCCAATTATTGATCCTAAGTGGGTCGGAAACTATAGATCCTAAGTGATTAATCATCTATTAGTCTTTTTTGGTACAACACATATCAGATTCTTGTGTGGGTCAGTTCTCAAAGATTCTGTGTCTGTCCGCACATACCGATTTGGTGTGAGTCAGATCATGTGCATGTCAGCAGGGGTTATTACCTATCGATCCGGTGTGGGTCAACAATAGTGTTTCTTAATAAAATAAGATGATTTATCATACATGTAATCATATTTACTACTGTAAATAAGTTATACTTGCTGTGAGATGAGTCCCTACCTTGGTTTCATTCTTATGTGTGGCGTACTTGTGTTTTACCTTCCTTCGTGGTGAAACCATAGTAGTATTTTCTGTGTGGCATACCTTTGTGTTACTTTCCTTCATAGTGATACCTTTGTGCATTCTTCTATGTGGCATACCTATTTGGTAATTTCATTCATGGTGATACCTTGGTTGTATTTTTCTATGTGGCATACCTATGTGGTACATTTCGTAATGGTTATACCTTGGTGGTATTCTTCTATGTGGAGTACCTATGTGGTACTTTCCTTTGTCATGGTACCATGCTGGTATTCATCTTGGTGGTGTACTGGTGTGGTACCTTCATTTTTGGTGATACCATTGTGGTAATCTTTTGGGTGGAATACCTATGTGGTACTTTCCTTTGTGGTGATTCCTTTGTGGAATTATTCTGTGGGGAATACCTATGTGGCACTTACCTTTAGGGAAATACCATTGTGGTATTCTTCTGTGTGATGTACCTGTATGGTACTTTCCTTCATGGTGATACCTTTGTGGTATTCTTCTGTGTGGAGAACCTATGTTGTAACACCTGAGACTTTTATGTTATATAAATCATGAAAGGAATATTTTTCTACACAACACTTGCTTGGCTTGCTTTACACGAAATCGCGACCTTCCTCGATAGCTTGCATCGTACGCAATACCGAGTTTCACTAAACAACAATATGCTATTAAAATATTATTAAAAATAGTCGTTATGAATAGTAATAACCACTTTTTGAAATTTTATAAATTTTATTTTTCAAAATGGACTTCATTTTTGGGTTCGGAATATCAAAATTAGCCTAGGGTGAAATTTTGGTATTTTTCTGAAAACTTTCAATTTTGGATGAATAGTGAACCCACTAAGTGGTATTTAAAAAACTGAATTTTTCATAAAACATAATTTTACCACTTCTGTGAGTGGAATTTCAAAAATCCGAGAGACACAGTTGATGTCAGTAAGTAAAATGTGGTTCAATGAGATGAAAATAATTTTTTTGTGGAATAGTAACTTTTTACTTTTTTTTACCACGGTTAAAAGTAAATAGGGTAATTAAGGGTAAAGATGATATTATTATTACCCTAACACATGTCCTAACTCTATTGGACAAGTTTAATTCGACCAAAAACAATCTTAGGAATAAAATATGACCATTTAGGCCCACTTGGATTAGATTAGGACATTTATTATTAATTTATTTAAAGAAGGGTTAAAATAGTTAAAATCAAATTTTAATAAGTAAATAATTTTTTATATGGGGTTATACATAAGATAAATTCGACTATAAATATTAATTAGAAAGATAAATATATTTCCTACATAATGGTATTTTATTTGTAATTTTTAGACAATATATAATTTAATTTATTTATGACACAAAGATGATGCAGTAATTATCTTATTAATGAAATATTGACATAATTAATGTTATAAACACCAAAATAAATGTAATTTGAGACTTTTTATAAATTCAACTAATTTTCTAGGTTAATATGACATTTTATTATTGATTTAATTAACTTGTTTCTAAATAATAATTCTGTTATGATTTTCACAAAAATCAATTACTAAATAGTGTCAAAATTGACATAAAATAGTTTTAAAAAAATATTATATTATTAATTGCTATTTATTCCTAAAAATCTCAGGTTCAGAAAAATGACTTATATAAGGTTATATATATTAATAATAAACAACTTGGGGTTCGTTTGGCTGCTTATAGTAAGTTTATTAACCTTATAGTATAAGAATAGAAGAAGACACGGTAAAAGTAAACTTATTTAACTTAATGTTAAATCTAAATGATAAGGTTAAAATTGGAACCTAAAATTGTCTAAATTCTATTGGATGAGAGTATTTAGACCCATCCCCACCTTATCTTCGAAATATATCAATTTTGAGCTATTTAAAATCGAACATGACTTTATAATAAAATAATAGTTTTGTATATTCCAAAGGTGCCCATCTCCTCCCTTATAAAAGGACACCTCTTCCCCCTTTTCCTCACACCACTTTGAGCCTTCCAACTCGGCCAACCCCTGCCACATTCTCCTATACACTTCCCTAGAGATATCTTAGCGGTCCTAGTCTTCTTCAATGACCAATTTTAGTGCCCTAAAAGAAGGACTCAAAGAAGCACTTCAAAGAAGAGGTAATGTCCATTACCGATTCTTTCATCTTTATTTCTTCTTACACTTATTCTTCTTTAGTTATCTCATTACGAAGTAATAACATCAGTATCACTCATATACTGATATGTTATTATAAGTATGAAACAACCCTATTTCACCACTTATACATCCTACGGAAAAAGTAATCACCGCGCATGCGTACGTACGGAATACCGTCCCCACGCCGTGGTGTAATCTATTTTCCACCACCACCTTACTTGGATGGGTATAATGGTGTAAATAATGACTATATATGACTATTATAAAGTGATATTGATTCTGAAATAGTATACATACACTCCAATACACTTCCACGATCATAGGAACGATATCATCACTCATGCGTACGTACGGAATATCGTCTCCACGATGTGATGCGACTCGTTCTACATGATATTCATTTCATAATGATTATATAAATGAATTGAATGAATTAATATGATTTATATTACACTAATACCATTCTGGAAATAATGTATCTATAACCTAAAGTGACGAATAAGAATATATTTGACAAGACATGTATAAGAACAAAAAGTTATAAACACCCAAATAACAAGTAGCAATGAAATATTACTACTAAGAAGCTAAGAATATGACCATATATGATATCATAAAAATATGTATGATTCTGGAATAAGTCAATAACATTATTTAAATCATTATACAGGAGGTTCGGACACTTACAAAGCATATCAAACCTAAGGTAAGGGAAATATCACAATCTCATTTTTATTCGAGATTGTTTATACTTTGGCATTTACTGGGGTGCATTTTATCATCCACATCCATGTTTCATCAATATGTAATATTATTTCCATCCACCTACAATTTTTTTTAAATCCAATTTTACCCTTTGGTGAGTTTTTAGTAAAAGATATGAAAGGAATCTTTTGTCATTTTTCGTACGAGGTACTTTTTAACTTTTCTGACAAAAGTACGAGAAGAATGTTTTTTTTAACTTATAGGGCTTGAATGGATTTTTAAAGAATCTTTCCTTACAATTTTTTAATTTTATTTTTAATCAACTTCTTTTAGTTAGAATTTTAGGACATGATAAGAAAGGAATAGTGTTTTTGAAGAAGAAAGGATATTTTCCTCAAGAATGAAGTTCAAGTGTTTTATCAAAATTATTTTCCTTCTAAGATAATAAAGGGTTCTGTTTTTATCCCTATTATTACATTGATTTGATTATGTTATTATGGAATAATTTTTATTAATTCTTTTGTTGTATATGAATTGTTTTATGATGACATGATGTTTAAGATTCCCATTTTTATTACATGGGTTTTGCAATGATGTATGGTTTATGATTTTGTGGCACACATAAGAATGGTATCATTATGAGATGGGTGGGACCTATATCTCCGTCCAATACATTGGGTAAAGATTTTATATCTCATGAGATAGACATGGCTGGAACAGTAGGTTATACCGGTTCAGTGAAACAGGACTGAAATGTGGATGACTCGGTTCAGAAAGGGACTTTGTCCACTAAGATAGTCTTTTCAATGAGTCTTGACTAACAAGAAATTATTCTCTATGATTATGTGTGTATTCCACAAAGTTTCATGTTTTAAGTTATGATTATTTTGATTACATTTCACTGCCATGATTTACCCCATTTTATGAAATGATGATCTCTTTTGCAGGTTAAGATTTACAAAAGTTATGTGCTTATGTATATGATGTGATTGATATTTCTTTTGATTACCCTTACTGAGCATTTGAGCTCACCCTTTGGTATGTTTTCTATCCCCAGGTCAGGAAGAAGGTTATTATGTAATATATGCCAAAAGGGACTATAGATATGATGAAATAAATGGGAGACAGTGTAGACGCTTTATGAACCAGTTGTTTATGTTTCCTAGTTTCTAAAGACACTATACCTATAGGGTCCTTTTATGGTTTTGTTATATGTTGTAATAAGTATGCCTCAATTTTGATGTATTAACAATGTATGTAAAGTATGGGTTGTTATAGTTGGTATCAGAGGAAAGGTATAGTCAACCTTTGGAAACTAGGTTGTGAAAGACTTAGTAAGAACCCTACGGATAAGTCTAAGAATATAACCCAATATTAGTGTTTTTGAAATGTCCATGAATAATCTAGGATAAGACCTTAAGTGTGAAATTTTATTCTTGATTATGGGTTTTCCTATTATAATTAGTGTTGCTCACACTATTATTCTTGGTTTCAGTCAATGGCTGGATCCCGAAGGAATCGTGTTAATGCGGAATGCGACAGGCAATGCAATGATTGTCCCACTGAACAACCAAATGTTATGGGAGTTGGAATTAAAAATCTTGTAGCCATGCTCAAACAACTTTCTCAAGCTATGAATCATGTAGGACTTCCAAACGAGCAAAGGAAGGAGCAACATTCTGTTGAATCCTTCATGAGGCAGCATCCACCTTCTTTCAGTAGGTCTACTGATCCATTAGTTTCTGAACAATGGATTAGTACTACTGAAAAGATATATTCAGTTCTTCAATGTTCTGAACATGATAAAGTCATCCTAGCAGAGTATCATTTGGAAGGAGATGCTGATCAATGGTGGAATCTTATTAAGAATACGAGGCAAAGGGATGAAATTGAGTCCATGGAATGGGACGAGTTCAAGAACTTATTTTTCAATAAGTACTTCCCTCGTATTCTCCAAACATAGATGGAGAAAGAGTTTCTTGAACTGAAGCAAAAGGATGATGAATCTGTTGGTACCTGTGAAGAACATTTTACAAGACTTCAAGGTACGCTTCTGGTATTATTATCCAACCTGATAGTAAGATCGATCGATTCTTTAGTGGCTTAAAACCAATTCTTCAAAGGGCGTTAGCCATAAGGGACTTCAATAGCTATGAGGAAATCATTCGATGTGCTCTCAATGTTGAGATGGAGATTGGAGTAACCCATCAGTCATATGGGTTTGATAAGAAGAGGAAAATGGAATTCAAAAGAAAATCTAAAGAGCCCACTGAAAAGAAGATGATCTTTCCCTTATGCTCAAAGTGTGGAAAGAAACATGGATGGAGTTGTCTTAAAGGGACAAGTAAATGTTTCAAATGTGGAAAGGAAAGTCATCAGGCATTTGAATGCCGCGAAGATGGGAAGAAGATGTCTAATGATGAAAACAAAGGAAGGGATACACAGAATGAACCTACTACACTTCAATGTTTCAAGTGCAAGTAGATGGGGCACTATGCCAATAAATGCCCTAATCTAAGGGTTGATGATGATGGTCGACATCAACAAACTCTTAGGGCTAAAGACAAAGGAAAGTCACATGCAATTTCTATCAGCGATGTGGAGTACGATAACGATGTGGTGAAAGGTACACTTACCATCCACTCTAAAGTAGAAAATGTTTTATTTGATTCTGGATCCACCCACTCTTTTATTTATGAAGAATATTCTAAGGGTATCACCGTATTACCTCAACAATTAGATGTTGAGTTAGCTGTGACAACACCTAATGGCACAACAGTCACATCAAAAGTTTATAATTCTTCTCCGATCGAAGTTTGTGGGAAAGTGCTTCCTACAAATCTTGTGATCCTTACTATAGTGGAATTTGATGTGATTCTTGGCATGGATTGTCTTTATTTATATGGAGCTCATATCAATTGCCAAAGAAGGGAAGTCAAATTTTATTTTCCAGATCAATCTATGATCATCTATCAATGAAAGGATGAACATAACCTTCAAGTGGAAATTTCTTCCATTTTATGGGTATTGATTCCACTAAATGAAGGTTATTTATCTCAAATGGTTGGTGAGAAACTCACGATTAAGAATATTCCCATTGTACGAAAGTTTGATGATGTCTTTCTGGAGGAATTACCAGGTCTTCCACCAAATCGCGAAGTTGAGTTTTCAATAGAACTCGTACCGGGTGCTTTGCCTATTTCAAAGACACCTTATAGAATGGCCCTAATTGAGTTGCAGGAGTTGAAGAAGAAACTCCAAGAGAATATTTATAAGGGATTCATACGCCCTAGTGTGTCACCTTGGGGAGCACCTATTCTATTTGTTAATAATAAAGATGGATCAATGAGACTCTGCATTGATTACTGAGAACATAACAAGATCACTATCAAGAACAAATATCCTCTCTCACGCATTCATGACCTATTTGACCAACTACGCGGAGCTCAATACTTTTCCAAGATTGATCTTTGTTCAGGGTATCATCAATTAAGGGTTAAAAGGGAGGATATTCTAAATACGGCTTTCCGTACAAGTTATGGACACTATGAATTTATACTGATGCCATTTGGTCTTACTAATGCCCATGCTATCTTCATGGATCTAATGAATAGAGTCTTTAGAAACTATCTTGATCAAGTTGTGGTAGTCTTTATAGACGATATTCTTGTCTATTCAAAGATCAAGTAAGAGCATGAAGATCACTTGAGAATTACATTGAAGACCCTGAGAAAGGAGAAGCATTATGCCAAATTTACCAAGTGTGAATTTTGGCTTCAAAAAGTTTCATTTTTGGGTCACATAATCTCAAAATAGGGGATATCTGTGGATCCAGCGAAAACAGAGGTTATCAAAAGATGGTCGAGACCAACAACAATAACTGAGATCCGAAGTTTTCTTGGTTTGGCTCGATATTATCGACGTTTTGTGAATGATTTTTCACGATTATCTAATCCACTCACCATGTTGACTCGGAAAGGAGTTAAGTTTGTCTAGACAGAGGAATGTGAAGAGAATTTAAAGGAGTTAAAAAGAAGGTTATCCAGTGCACCTGTGCTCACACTGCCTTGTAGTGGAGAAAGGTTTGTGATCTATATTGATGCATCCAAGATGGGATTGGGCTGTGTTCTTATGAAAAATGATTTGGTGATAGCTTATGCCTCACGAAAGTTGAAAATACATGAGCAAAATTACCCAACACATGATTTCGAGTTAGCTGCGGTAATCTTTGCATTAATGATTTGGAGGCATTACCTTTATGGTGAAAGGTGTGATATTTATACTGATCATAAAAGTTTAAAGTATATTTTCACACAAAAGGAGCTGAATATGCGTCAAAGAAGATCGTTGGAGCTGATTAAGGATTATGACTACTCAATCCATTACCACCTTGGGAAAGAAAACAAGGTGGCAGATGCATTAAGTTGACAAGACCATGCTAGTTTATCCATGATGAGGATCACAAAAGATCCAATATTTATGGATTTACAAAGGATGGATCTAGGAATTATAATGGAAGGGGAAAAATATTATCTTTCTCAAATGAATGTTCAACCATCTATACATGTGACGATTAAAGAGGCACAGAAAGAAGATGTTGAGTTACAAAAGAAGGTGAGAAATGTTCCTAAATTCAACCTTGATTGTGATGGGATAATAATGTTTAGGAATCGGGTTTGTGTTCCTCCCATCCCGGAATTAAAGAAGGAGCTGTTGGATGAGGCTCATAGTTCATCATTCTCTATACATCCTGGAAGCACGAAGATGTATAGGGACCTGAAAGAGTACTTCTGGTGGGATGGCATGAAAAGAGATGTTGCTAAATATGTCTCTCGATGCTTGGTTTGTCAATAAGTTAAAGTTGAGAGACAAAAGTCGAAGGGGATGTTACAACCATCACCCATACCCGAATGGAAATGGGAAAACATCACTATGGACTTTGTCACATGACTTCATAGAACATCCAAAGGCAATAATGCTATCTGGGTCATAGTTGATCGTCTTACAAAGTCTGCACACTTCATTGCTATTAGAGAGGATTTCTCTCTGGATCAGCTTGCCAGGATATATGTAAAGAATGTGGTAAGGTTTCATTGAGTACCACTTTCTATTATATCTGATCGGGACCCGAGATTTACCTCGATGTTCTGGCGAAGTCTTCAACATACTCTGGATACAGAGTTGAGTTTCAGCACTGCTTATCATCCTCAGAGAGACGGTCAGTCTGAGAGAACAATTCAAACCCTAGAAGATATGTTGAGAGCTTGATCTATGGATTTAAAAGGTGGTTGGGATCAACACCTAACTTTGGTGGAATTTTCTTATAATAATAGCTTTCACTCTAGTATTCAGATGGCTCCTTATGAAGCTCTCTATGGAAACAAATGCAGGACTCCAACTTCCTGGGATGAAGTTGGGGAAAGAAAGCTACTAGGACCTGATCTCGTTGATGAAATGGCAGAAAAGGTCAGATATATTCAACAACACATAAGAGAAGCTCAGAGTCGACAGAAAAGTTATGTCGACAACCGAAAAAAAGACCTAGAGTTTGAAGTGGGTGATAAAGTGTTCTTACGAATATCTCCCTAGAAGAGGGTTATGATATTTGAAAAGAAGGGGATGTTGAGCCCTAGATATATCGGTTCTTTCGAAATACTGGATCGTGTTGGGAAGGTAGGTTACCGAATGGCGCTTCCACCGAATCTCTCTCAAGTTCACAATGTGTTCCATGTATCTCTCCTGAGAAAGTACATACCTGATCCATCACATGTACTCAGCTCAGAAGTTGTACCGCTGGAGCAAGATCTTTCTTATGAAGATCAACCGATAGAGATTCTGGATCATAGAGAAAAAGTCCTACGAAACAAGACCACTCAATTGGTGAAAGTTTTATGGAGGAACCACCAATTAGAAGAAGCTACATGGGAACTTGGGGATATGATGAGGGAGAGGAATCCTCATCTGTTTGTTCCAAAGTGACAAATTTCGAGGGGAAAATACATTTTAAGGGGGGTAGATTGTAACACCCGAGACTTTTATGTTATATAAATAATCAAAGGAATCTTTTTCTACACAACACTTTATTGGCTTGCTTTACACGAAATCACGACCTTCCTCGATAGCTTGCGTCGTACGCAAAACCGAGTTTCACTAAACAACGATATGCTATTAAAATATTAATAAAACTAGCCATTATGAATAGTAATAACCACTTTTTGAAATTTTATAAATTTTATTTTTCAAAATGGACTTCACTTTTGGGTTCGGAATATCAAAATTAGCCTAGGGTGAAATTTTGGTATTTTTGTGAAAACTTTTAATTTTTGATGAATTGTGAAACCACTAAGTGGTAGTTAAAAAACTGAATTTTTCATAAAACATAATTTTACCGCTTCTGTGAGTGGAATTTCAAAAATCCGAGATACACGGTTGATGTTATTATGTAAAATGTGGTTCAATGACATGAAAATAATTTTTTAGTGAATAGTAACTTTTTACTTTTTTTTACCACGGTTAAAAGTAAATAGGGTAATTAAGGTAAAGATGATATTATTATTACCCTAACACATGTCCTAATTCTAATGGACAAATTTAATTCGACCAAAATGAAACTTAGGAATAAAATATGACCATTTAGGCCCACTTGGATTAGATTCGGACATTTATTATTAATTTATTTAAAGAAGGGTTAAAATAGTTAAAATGAAAGTTTAATAAGTAAATAATTTTTAATATTGGGTTATACATAAGATAAATTCGACTATTAATATTCATTAGAAAGCTAAAAATATTTCCTACATAATGGAATTTTATTTGTAATTTTTAGACATTAAATAATTTAATTTATTTATGACACAAAGATGATGCAATAATTATCTTATTAATGGAATATTGACATAATTAATGTTATAAACCCAAAAATAAAGGTAATTTGAGACATTTTATGAATAACACTAATTTTATAGGTTAATATGACATGTTATTATTGATTTAATTAACTTGGTTAGAACTAATAATTCTGTTATGATTTTCACAAAAATCAATTACTAAATAGTGTCAAAATTGACATAAAATAGTTTTTAAAACAAATATTATATTAGTAATTGTTATTTTATTCATAAAAATCTAAGGTTCTTCCAAATGACTTAGATAAGGTTATATATATTAATAATAAACATCTTGGGGTTCGTTTGGCTGCTTATAGTATGTTTATTAACCTTATAATATAAGAACACAAGAAGACACGGTAAAAGTAAACTTATTTAACTTAATGATAAATCTAAATGATAAGGTTAAAATAGGAACCTAAACTTGTCTAAATTCTATTTTATGAGAGGATTCAGACCCATCCCCACCTTATCTTAGAAATATTTTAATTTTGAGCTATTTAAAACCGAACTTGACTTTATAATAAAATAATAGTTTTAGTTATTCCAAAGGTGCCCCTCTCCTCCCTTATAAAAGGACACATCTTCCCCCTCTTCCTCACACAACTTTGATCCTTCCAGCTCTGCCAACCCCTACCAAATTCTCCTCTCCACTTCCCTAGAGACATCCTAGAGGTCTTGGTCTTCTTTAAAGACCAATTTTAGTGCCCTAAGAGAAGGTCTCAAAGAAGAACTTCAAAGAAGAGGTAATGTCTGTTACCGATTCTTTCATCTTTATTTCTTCTTCCACTTCTTATTCTTTAGTTGTCTAATTATGAATTAATAACATAGGTATCACTCATATACTGATATGTTATTATAAGTATGAAACAACCATATTTCACCATCTATCCATCCTAAGGAAAAAAGAAATCACCGCGCGTGCCTACGTACGAAATACCGTCTCCACGCCGTGGTGTAATCTATTTTCCACCACCTCCTTACTTGGATGGGTATAATGGTGTAAATAATGACTATATATGACTATTATAAAGTGATATTGATTCTTAAATTGTATACATACACTCCAATACAATTCCACGATCATAGGAACGATATCATCACTCGTGCGTACGTACGGAATACCGTCTCCACGATGTGATGCGACTCGTTCTACATGATATTCATTTAATAATGATTATATAAATTAATTTAATGAATGAATATGATATATATTACACTAATAACATTCTGGAAATAAGGTATCTATAACCTAAAGAGAAGAATAAGAATTTATTCGACAAGACACGCATAAGAACAAGAAGTTATAAACACCCGAATAACAAGTAGCAATGAAAAATTACTACTAAAAAGCTATGAATATGACCATAAATGATATCATAAAAATATGTATGATTCTGGAATAAGTCAATAACATTATTTAAATCATTATACAGGAGTTTCGGACATGTACAAAGCATATCGGACCTAAGGTAAGGGAAATATCACAATCTCATATTTATTCGAGATTGTTTATACTTTGGCATTTACTGGGGTGTATTTTATGATCCACATCAATGTTTCCTCAATATTTAATATTATATCCATCCACCTAAAATTTATTTAAATCCAATTTTACCCTTCGGTGAGTTTTTAGTAGAAGATATGAAAGGAATCTTTTGTCGTTTTTCGTACGAGGTACTTTTTAACTTTTCCGACAAAAGTACGAGAAGAATGTTTTTTTAACATATAAGTCTTGAATGGATTTTTAAATAATATTTCCTTAAAAGTTTTGAAGTTTATTTTTAATCAACTTCTTTTAGTTAGAATTTTATGACAGGTTAAGAAAGGAAAAGTGTTTTTGAAGAAGAAAGGATATTTTCCTCAAGAATGAAGTTCAAGTGTTTTATCAAAATTATTTTCCATCTAAGATAATAAAGGGTTATGTTTTTATCCCTATTATTACATTTATTTGATTATGTTATTATGGAATTATTTTTATGAATTCCTTTATTGTATATGAATTGATTTATGATGTCATGATGTTTAAGATTCCCATTTTTATTACATGGGTTATGCAATGATGTATGGTTTATGATTTTGTGGCACACATAAGAATGGTATCATTATGAGATGGGTGGGACCTATATCTCCCTCCAATACATTGGGTAAAGATTTTATATCTCATGAGATAGACATGGATGGAATGGTAGGTTATACCGGTTCAGTGAAACAGAACTGAAACGAGGGTGAATCGGTTCAGAAAGGGACTTTGACCACTAAGCTAGTCTTGGAAAAGAGTCTTGACTAACAAGAAATGATTCTCTATGACTATGTGTGTATGCCACAATGTTTCATGTTTTAAGTTATGATTATTGTGATTACATTTCACTTCCATGATTTACCCCATGTTATGAAATTATGATCTCTTTTGCAGGTTATGATTTCCAAAAGTTATGTGCTTATGTATATGATGTGATTGATATTTCTTTTGATTACCCTTACTGAGCATTTGAGCTCACCCTTTTGTATGTTTTCTTTCCCAGGTCAGGAAGAAAGTTATTAAGTAAGATATGCAAAAAGGGACTATAAATATGATGAAATAAATGGGAGATAGTGTAGACGCTTTATGATCCAGTTGTTTGTGTTTCCCAGTTTCTAAAGACACTATACCTATACGGTCCTTTCGTGGTTTTGTTATATGTTCTAATAAGTATGCTTCAATTTTGAAGTATTAACAATGTATGTAAAGTATGGGTCGTTATATATGTGGTACTTTCCTTTGTGGTGATACCTCAATGGTATTCTTCTGTGTGGTGTTACCTTGTTGGTACTTCCCTTTGTGGTGTTAACTTATTGGTATTTTTTCCTTCATGGAATAGTTGATCATTGAGCTAATGAGTTGGGCCATCTGTTTCTTCATGAATGACATGGGTATACTTGATAACATAGGTATATATATGGAAATATTACTAAGTATGGTTGATAGTTGTTTTTATGCATTGTGGATTATCATTTATGGATTTTGCGAGACCTTTGAGGGTCTCTAGGCCCCTACATAGTAACATTATACTCATCCCTATATGGGATATGCCCGCACCTTATTGTGTTTGGTGCAGATGACGAACATCACTGACTGAGGATGAGAGTACCAGGAATGGATTTAGCTTGGAGGTGGACCATAGACGCGACATACCACAGAGGCGACTGTTCGAGAGCTGTACCTACCCTTCGGGTAGGATCCTTTGCTGATGTTCATAGGAGATGTTTCAGTTAACTTTTACTTTTATGTTTTCTTGTTCTTTCTAGTTAAGCTTTTATTCTAGCCCCTTTTACTTACTATACACACACTTTTTAATATTCAGTTTACATGTGTTCATATCTTGTTGTGTGCTTGGTCATGTGTGTTTATAGGATATAAAGGCAACGCCTTCATAGTTATCTTGGGAATACGCCTTTCTGTTCTTGTTGCTAGCCCTTGGCCTATGGAAGGTGTGCTTGGGGTAGTCACGACATAAGCCTTGGGTGATGGGTCATGACAAATTGGTATTAGAGAATCAATTCTACCATATAACATCGGACTCTGAACATTTTTTAATGGAAATTTTGTTACGTTTAGTGAGTGTTGTAATGCATATTAGGGAATCTAGTGTTGGTGAGATTTCCGACGTATCCATACACCAGGACCCTGACTTTTGATTTCTGACTCACTGCATGAAAACACTGATTGCATGTGTGTTATTAAAAGTTTTCCTATGTTTTCTGTGAGTTAGCTCAACAGGTATAACATAATGACAGTGGATCACCTATTCATTATCTGGATGCCACTATATAGATACCCATATATGATTCCATAGAGAGTACATGATGACGGACCACCGAGCAATGAGGCTCTGGTGTAGGGCCCTCGTTGAATGTTGGCACATTCAAGTGGTATACCAGCTACACCACCAGTTGTTGGGTATCAGTTACCACTAGCCGCACTGGTGGATGGTGCATGCTGACTGAGCGTGTTGCATTAGTTCCAGCAGTAGAGGCCTCCGAGGTTTTGAGGTGAGACAGATTCCCACACAGGTGAGGGCTTGCTGGAGGTGATTTATAGAGTTTTCTGCCATGTTGAGACACCATTAGAGAATATGGTGATATTATCTAGTAGTCTTTTTCAATGAGTGACCATGAGGATGGTACAAGTAGTGGCGAGGCTTCGGTACATGAAACATTAACCGAGATAGTACCTTCTGGTAGTGTGTTAGTTATATCATTGGATGTTGGTCAGTAGTTACAACCGGCAGTACTAGTAGAGGACACGTGTATGATTAGTGCCTTACACGTGTTTCATCATCAGATACCCCTCATGTTCCAAGGTGAGCCCAACCCATAGGTGGCTAAGGATTGGATTGAGGTGGCGACTGAGAGTTCTCTAGATCTCCTACAGCTTCAATAGGACGACATGTCGGTAGCTGAGTGTTCATAAAAGCATATCGACTATCCCATGTACTTTATGTATACAACCTAGAAAGTGATTCAAATACTGGACCTCTGAGTGAGGTGTCATTAGAGACAGAAGAGGTAGAACTATTCCTCTATGCATTTTACATTTGTTAGGTTACTAGAGAGACCCTTTTTGGTTGAATATTCTATGGTTGAGCGGATGAATACAGTGAATATTAGTAGTGGGAATGCAAGAAACGGATGCCAGTATCAGAGACTTAGGTGTGTAATGTGTTTCTGGAAAATAATGTGATAACGATAGATGAATCAGCAGGTCTACAAACGTGGAAGTAGAGCTTGGATGGAAGCGTGAGGTGGATTAATTTTCGATATGTTACAACCCCCCCCCCCTTTGTGGTCCCCACCGGGATCATAGAGATGGAGGACAGGGGAAGCGATTTACTACATGTCATCAAGAAGTGAGACCCAAGGGCAATAAGAATGATTCTAGGAATTGTATGTGTCTAATAATAGTTGTCGTATCAATAGATATAGGTACCAATAATTCCATCCTTCCATGAATCTTGTCCATGACCTACTGTTTCTGGTTAAATCATTAACTTGAACCTCGCATATGGAGATACCGTTGGGAGGAGACTCGATAATCACAAATAAATCGATGGTGTGATCTGACCCTTTTGGTGAGATTTTCAAGTTCAAACCTCTTGGTGGAAGAGTCAAGGCCTTATGGCATTAGTTTGGATAATACTAAACATCAACAATTCATATCCCGATTGACTGTATTAGGAAAAATGTTTGTGGTTTATCTACAATATTGGTATGAGGTTTTCCTTGGTCAGTGATAAAAGGAAACCCATGATGCATGCGATAAAATCATGTATAGGAGAGTGCAGTCGATCAATCTTGAGTCATCCAGCCTTACCATCATGGAAGTAGGAGTTTTTAGTTTTTAGTTCCCTACGGAGTGGCTAGAGATCCTCCAGGACAATGACTATGAGATAATCTATACTCTTGGGAAAGGGAATGTTGTAGGAGATCCAATCAATAGAAGTTCAAGCATGAAACTGCTGAGTGAGGCGACAGAGCTACTTGCCGATTTTAGGATATCATATATTGATTGAGATGAATCAGCTTATCTTCAGTCTCTAACAGTAACTACACCACTTCTTCAGCGAGTCGGGGAGGCGCAGTGTGGGAACACTGACTGCGAGGCTTGACGTGATTAGATATCCTCATGGTAGCCTCCTGATGGATTTTATGAAGGTGGGGAGCACTTCATCCTTTTCTGAAGATGTACCATTGTATTAGTAGCGCTAACATAGGAGGTGTTGGGGGAGTCCCATACATCCCCTTTGAAAATACATGCGGGAGTGGTGAATATTTTTTAGGATCACTTATGTTAGTACTGATCGCCCTAGATGAAGGAAGTAGTGGCAGAGTTTGTATCATGATGTCTCACTTGTCAACAATTGAAGACTGCAGAGAGATGGAAAAAATCTTATGACGAAAACATACAGAAACCCTTGGAGTTCTAGGAGGGGGACCACATATTCTTGTGAGTATCTCCTCGATAGGGACTACAAATTTTTGGCCGAGGTAGAAAGTTATCACCGATGTTTATCGGTCATTTTCCAATACATCAAAGGATATGTGATGTAGCATAATGCTTGGATCCTCCACTGTGGTTAGAGAGGGTGCACGAAATCTTCCATGTATCCCAGCTGAGAAGATACATGCACTTCCCACCCGACATCATCGACCATAACGAGTTGGACTTCGATGATGGGTTGACGTTTACAGAGGTTCCAGGAGATATTGAGGATCGATAGTTATGGATTATTTATGGGTATTAAATACCTATGATGTGCTTTTTCTGGCAGCACGAGAATCAATTGGTGAGCACGTGGGAGTGGGAGGCTCAGATTTGTGCTTCGTACCCTCTTTTGGTTGTTTTTCCTTTGTTTTGGCCTTCGGGGACATAGATCCCTAAGGTGGGGTGAATGTAATATCCTAGAAAGTTGGTAATTTTTTTAATTATATGAAATTATTTTGAGAGTGTAAAATCTAACGGCCTGCGATTTTACGGCCTGGAGTGCCCAGAATGATGCGTCAATGTTTTGTTATGTTTTCAATTGTTTTCTTAATACATTTTTTTGGAAATAGTATAATAACTCTTAAATGGTAAATCAGATTAGATATATGAGGGCACCAATGCATTCAGGGTGGCGATTTTACCCTAGGTGGGACATAAGTTTAGTGGGCACGGACCTCCTGTGAGAAACTCAAAAATTCCATAATCTTGAAAAAAAATTAAATAAAATATTTTAATTTTCAAATGCGTATAACTCACAAATGGTAACTCAGATTAAAAATCTGAGACCACTTCTAAACTCATGAAGAAATTCTATATTTAGTTAGAAACTAATATTGGTCGGCGCGAGCCACTAGTAAAAGTTATTTTTTGGTCGTAAATAAAATAATTATGTGACAATTATTTTATTGGAAAATTGATAACATCTAAAAGGTTACTCACATTGAAAATCCAAGAGTACTGTTGGGTTTGTCCGGGTGTGTTTCACTTTGGCGGAGCCTAACCTCGACTGGCAAGGGTCAAGGGTGACTATTATTATTTTCCCGAACATTTTTCTAAGGTACGTTAAGTAAACATGTGAGATACATTATATAAATATTGAACCGGTACATGGAATTGAAATATGAGGTAACTGTTGAACTCACAGCGCCGTTGTTCTCTAAAGGTGACATTCACATCGACCATAGTAGGTCGGAAGAAAAATTTAGTTTTCGGATCTTTTTAATAGAAAATATAAAACATCTTTATTATTTTATTTTTATTCTATTCATCCAACAGACGAGTGGTAAGGTGGTACATGCAACGTATCAAGCTGATAAATGGAATGACCTTTCAATTCTATATAAACTCTCCATTGGGGAATTAGAAAGGTTCCTAATTAATGGGCCTCTATTAATCCCACGAACGTTGAACACCCTTCTCCTCTCCTAATTATATGTAGTTTGGAGAGACGTTTTGGCACGATTTCTCCGAGAAATGAAGTGCTAACTAAGTATAGTGACACCAAACTCATGGAGGATAGAGCCGGTACCAGTGGGAGGAGACAAGAAACACTGAAACCTAGAACCGGAGATTGAGGAATGAGTGACATCGTTGGTGAATAGTTGCGGGGGATGATGAATGTCGACACATCCTCTAATGTAGACGCTCTCCAATGAAATTGATGTAGGGGATTATTTTTTTTTGGGCGTTTTTGACTTCCTCCTCCCCATTTATAAATTTATATTAAGACCATGGTCAACAGACTAATGGGTTGACCCGCGATTCCTTCATCTTTGCAGGAGGATTTTTCCGGGTATCTAGTAGTGTTTGTTGTTTTGAATACCACCATATCCATTCTTGATATTCTTCATGATCCATGAAATAATAAGCTATTTTCTACCACTCTAATGGAGAGGGTATGGGATAAATGAACATCCCCCCCCCCCCGAAATCCTTTGGGGTTTTTGATGTGTTCTTTGCGATGGAGGAGGAAGATAACTGATGTCGATGATCGGAACCAGTCAGACTCAAGAGTGGAAGCTAGAACCATGGCTGGCCGCAAAGGCGGGGGCGGTGAAATCGCGCCACCGTAGATGAACTGCGGCCCGTCATCCGTGAAGGAGCAAGGGCGACAGCTCACACACTGGCTGGCCCCACGAAGGGGCTGGTGGCACTCATTTGTGCCGACCGAAAAAGAAGAGATACGACCTTGTTCCGCGGTGGCTATGTGATGCGTGGAGGGCACGATGATGGCCGTAGAAGATGGAAGGACTCACGAACATGCTGCGTGGAGGAGAGGATGGGAATCCGACAAGCCGGGGCCGCCCAGAGGATGCCACACCACAGACGCCTAGTGTGGGAAGCCCTTCAGGCCGGGTCAGATTTCATGTGCTCGGTCTTACCTAGGACCAGACCCGAGTTGGGACGGGTCGACCCGAACTGACTCGTGTTGGCTGAGGCCGGGTCGGTCCCACTGGGTCGAACCAGACCTGGACCGACGTGGAACTCTTCCACTCTTTCGGCCATATTCGAGGCTACGGGCGTCTGTTTGACGAACCTTCTATGGCGTCAAAAACCAGGGATTGAGAAGTTCTATATGGTATACACCACATTAGTTTTGGATAATGTTGGGGTATTACTGGGTAGGATCAAACAAAAATCAAACTGGGACCTCTACACTAAAAGGCTAATAACATATAGACCGGGTGTCCTATTGACATAATGTTTCTTTCATGGAGACCCCTTTTACGAGGAGGTACTTTGGGATATATCTGTGTGGGTCTTTTTGGTAGTGATCGTATCGAACTGTGGTGTGAAATGATGATTTTTCCGGATCTTGAGCACACAGGGTGTGAGGAATCCAGTAGCTGGTTGTAATGGGATGAAATAACATTAATCTTAAGAGGGTCAGCAACTATTTATCCTATGTGGGTCAGAAACTATAGATCTTAAGTGGGTCATCATCTATCAATCCAATGTGGGTCAGCACCTATCAGATTCTATGGGGTCAGCGCCCTACGATCCTATGTGGGCCAGCACAAACTGATCCTATGTGGGTCGGATCTTGTGTGGGTCAGTGGGGGTTATTACATATATATCTTGTTTGGTTCAACAGTAGTTAGACATAACAGAATAAGATGATTTAGATTACGTTTTTCCATCTTTAATATATTACTTGTGTTATTCCTAATGTGAGCTGAGTCCTTACATTGGTGGAATTCCATGATGTGGCGTACCTGTGTGGTACCTTCCTTTATAGTGAATCCATGATGGTATTCTTCTATGAGCCGTACCTATGTGGTAATTTCCTTTGTGGTGACAATTTTGTGGTATTCTTTTGTGTGTCGTACCTATCTGGTACTTTCATTTGTGGTTATACCTTGGTGGTATTCTTCTATGTGGCATACCCATGTGGTATGTTCCTTCATGGTGAATCCTTGGGGGTATTCTTCTATGTGGCCTACTTATGTGGAACGTTTTTCGTGGGAATACCATGGTGGTATTCTCCTGTGTGGAGTACTTGTGTGAAACTTTCCTTCATGGTGATACCTTTGTGGTATTTTTCTTTGTGGTTGGTACTTTCCTTCATGGTGATTCCTTTGTGGTATTTTCTTTGTGTGGCATACCTATGTTTCACATACCTTCCTGGTAATACCTTTGTGGTATTCTTTTGTAAGTCATACCTATGTGGTACTTTCCATCGTGGTGATTCCTTGGTGTTATTCTTATGTGTGCCGAACCTATGAGCTACATTCCTTTTTGGTGATACCTCTATGGTATTCTTCTGTCTGGTGTTACCTTTTTGGTGCATAGCTTTGTGATGTTACCTTCATGGTATTCTATCCTTCATGGAATAGCTGAGCATTGAGATTATGAGTTTGGACTTGTGTTTCCTCATGAATTATATGGGTATACTTGATAACATAGTTATATTTATGGGCATATACTTTAGTAGGGATGACAGTTGTTTTCATGGTTTATAGTTTATTCTTTGTGGATTTTGTGAGACCATTGAGGGTCTTGGGGTCCCTACTAAGTATCATTATAGGTAACCCTGCACGGGATACACCAACAACTTGTTGTGTTTGGGGTAGAAGTCAAACAAAGTTGACTGAGGATGAGAGTACTAGGACTAGAGGTAGCTCGGTGGTGGACGTTAGATGTGTCGTACCATAGAGATGACTATTTGAGAGTTGTACCTAACCTATTGGTAGGATCCCTAGTGGGTGTTCATAGGAGCTGTTTGAGTTTACTTATACATTCCAGTTTTTGTGTACACTATAATTGGGGTTGTATTCTTTCCCCTTTTACATATTGTACACACTCTTTCTACTATTAAGTTTACTTGAGTTCATATCATGATGTGTTCTTGGTCATGTGTGATTACATGTTATAATGGAAAATCCTTCCCATTTTTTTGGGAATACACCTTTTGGTGCTAGTCGCCATCCCCTGGCATATGGAAGGCGGGCTTGGGTTAGTAATGGCATGGGCCACGGGGGATGGGTCATGAAAGCGTAAGTACGATTATCAATTCTCCTCCCAATGGTTTCTCCAGATGTGAGGTTCGAGTCAACAGATTGACCATAAACTCTAGGTATTGGACAAGATTCGTGGAAGGAGTGATTGGTACATAAGTATATTTATACAGAAGTTGGTAGTAGTTATATACCTTTCATCGAATCATTCCTAGAGCCCATCGGTCGCACTCCATGACCGTATGTAGCTACTCCATTCCCATGTCCTCTAACTCCCTTAGCCTGGTCGGGACCACAAGGGGGGGGGGTTTAACATGTCGAAAGGTACACCACCTCATGATTCTCTCCTAGTTCTACATCTACTTCTGTAGACTGTAGATTCTTCTATCCCTTACACTTCTTCTTCCAAAAACAGTATTACACACCCAAATCTTTGTGAGGAGTGCTAGTTTCCTGCTTTACCACTTATAACATTAACTTTCTTTATCTGCTCATCCAATGGACATTCAACCATAAAGGTTCTCTCTTGCACCATAACATATGTAGGAATGCACAGAGGGGTAGTGCTAGATCAGATGTCCATAAAGACACCTCACTCGGATGGCCGAGCCCTGAAGAACTGATCATATCTTATTTATCAAGTACAAGGAATGGTCGGTACGCCTCTATGAATAATCAGTTGTAGACATGTTGTCTTCACGATGTCGTATAAGCACTAGGGAAGTCTCAACCATCTCTTCAAGCTAGTCCTTATCATCCTGTGAGTCAGGGTTTCCTCGGAACCTAAGGGTTATCTGATTCTGAAACACATGTATATCACTAAGCCTACATGTGTCCTTAACCAGTACCGCTGTTTCTAACTACTGAGCAATGTGAAGTGATATAGCTTGAACACTACCAAAAGGTGCCTTATTGGGAAATGGTCCAAGTACCAAAGTCTCATCACTATGCATACCGTCCTCATGGTCACTCACTGGAAAATACTAGAAGATATGATGGCCATTTTCTCTACCTGTGTCTCTACAAGTCGGAAAACTCTATCCACAACCATCAGCAAATTCTCAGCTTCCTGGGAAACTATCTCGCCTTGAAACCTAAGATGCCACTACTGCTGGAACACATGTAATGCGCTCAGATAGTGTGCATCATCTACTGGTGGGGATGGTATAAATGCTCATCCAATAGGTAGTGGTGCTGGTGGAACACCACCCGAAGGTGCCAATCCTATAAGAGGGACTTATACCGAGGCCTCATTGCTCAATTGGCCATCATCGTGTACTATCTCAGGAATCCTAGCTTCTTGTCTATGCGTTTAAATCCTGATAAAGAATAGGTACAACATGGTATTTATGTTATACCTGATGAGATGACTCAAGAGATCAAAAATAAAACATTTCAAAACACATGCAATCAGGGTTTCCGTGTGCTGAGTCAGAAATCAAAATTTGGGGTCCTGGTGTATGGATATGTCAGTCGCAGCATCTACAGTGGACTCCCCAAACTGAAAACCACACACATAACACTCAACACTATTTATTCACAATAAAGATCAAAATCCTTGTTCTTTAGTAGAACCAAACTCCTAGGATACCACTTTTCCACGGTCAGTCCTCTAGGGCCCATGTCGTGACTACCCTTTGTATGCCTTCCACATGTCCGGGGTTGGAGACTAACACTAGAATGGAATATCCCTAAAACTGGGAAACTATTTCCTTTAGAACCTACAAACTCACACAAATAATCACACAACAAGATACAAGAATAGAGTAAACTATATATTAAATAGAGTTAGTACAGTAAGTAAAAGGGGCCGGGATAGAAGTCGAACTAGAATGGACATGGAAAATTGAAAAGATTAAGTAAAACTGAAAAACAACTCTTGTGAACACCAATCAATGATCTTTCCTCAATGGTAGGTACAACTATAAAAAATTCTTCTCTATGGTACACCTCATATAAGGTTTGTTCCGATCAACCTCTAGTACTGGTACCTTCGTCCTCAGTCAGCGTTATTCTTCATCTCTACAAGAAACAATGATGTGTGGGCATAGCCCGTGCATGAGTGAGTATTACGAGACTTATTTGGGACCCCGAGACCCTCATTGGTCTCCTAGAGTTCCAAAAAGAAAAAACCACAATGCACGAAGCAATAGACATAAACTCTAATTTGTTATATTCCCATACATATACCTATGTTATATAAATATACTCAACTCATACAAGAGGGAAGAAAAAAAAACTAACACCCCGAAGGCTGAAGTACCACACAAGTAACACCATAGAGGTAGAAGTACCACACATGTAACCCCGCAAATGTAGATGTACCACACATGTAACACCTCAAAGATAAATGATGAAGGAAACACATTGAATGTAGAAGTACCACATAGGTAACACCACAATGATAGAAGTACCTCATATGTAACACCACGAGGAAAAAAGTACCACACATGTAACACCACAAAGATTGTACCATGAAGTTAAAAAGTACCAAAAAGATATAACCCCTAAGATTGTACCACGAAGATAAAAATTACCGCACATGTTACACCACAAAGATAGTACCACAATGGTAAAAGTAACACACATGTATCACCAATGAAATAGTACCATGATGGTAAAATTACCACAAAGGTATCTCAATGAAGATAGTACCACGAATGTAAAAGTATCACACATGTATCACCATGAGGATAGTACCACAAAAATTAATGTACCCCACAGGAAAACTACTTAGTTCAAACAGTGTCTCAGCTCAAACAAGGTATTCGGTGAAGTATAGAAGTAAAGCTGATTAGTCACGAAGATATATCATATTATTCTATCAAGAGGAACTACTGATGATTATTCGGAGTCTTAACCACATAGGATCAATCGGACTGACCCTCGCAATGACCCACAAAGGATCTGACCCTTACAGGATCGGCATGCGCTGACCCGCACAAGATCGCTGAGCACTGACCAACACAAGATCTGACCCACACAGGATCAGTATGTGCTGACGCACAAAGGATTATTAAGCACTGACTCGCAAATTATCATACCCTCACACAGTCATTATGAAAACTGATATCCATCCACATGAATCTATAGGTATAATAACATGTATCATCCCTAGTCACGACGCTGAACACCTCGGATACTAGAGAACTCCTCCTCTAGAGAGTATTGTGGGCATGCCGTGTCCCACAGAGGAACATCCCACTATCCATGGACTGTTGAGGTACACGTCCTATTGAGTATTGTGGGTCTTCCACGTCACACAGAGGCACTCCCCACTGTGGTTCAATTGTGTCACATAGAGGCACTCCCCCTCATGGCCTTCTTAGGTACTACTCATGTCGAGTACTGTGGGTCTACCTCATCATATAGATGTGCTCCCCACTATGGGTCTACTGCATCACACAGAGGTGCTCCCCACTAGGTATTTCGAGTCACTCTGAGTCGAAATATTATGCAATTGTCAAGTCTCATCCAGTCGTAGGGTTCCTTACGTAGCGTGCCTTGGAGAACAGCTCTCCAAGCCATAGAATATACCTCAATCACTAGGAAGTCCCATGAATAAGAATCCCAAAGGTCTGTCACATCATTAGTGACCCAACGCAATAGACGACACATAAATTGGTTGCTCGGTCTATATGTTGTTAGCGTTTCTGCTCTGATAGCCCAATTGGAATTGGGGTTCTATCGAACCCGGTGGTTCTCCAACAATATACCAAAGTCAAGATGAGTATACTAATAGGAACATCTATATCCAAGGCTTCTTGTGCCACAGATGGTTAATCACACGGATGCCCGAATCACACGTTAAGGCCAAAAAGGGGTAACTGGGTCCAATGGGCCCCAGGTCTGGTCTGACTCGGTTGGACTGACCCAGCCCGACCCAGCCAGGGCCGACTCGAACTGGTTCAGATCAACCAACCCAAATTGGGATGGACCTATTGCCATGGTCTATGAAGGGCATGGCTGGCTATGCCATGGTCTGGCCTGGTCCTCTGGTGCGGCCTGGAGCCACGGTCCGCCGGAGAGGCCTCGTAGCCCCCCAGCTCGGTCCGCCCGAGTTTGCGTGGAAGGGGGAGAATCCCCCTTCCATTTGGAATGGCAACGGTCAGCGCCGTAAGTGAATCCTATTACTACATATACAGTGGTGCCCTCATAATTTTAATCTAATCACTGGTTAAAAAGTTAGAAAACGTTGCTCGCCTGTTTAGTGAACGTAACTGAAAAAAAATTGGAAAATTATTAACAATCACCATTGACAGTGCCTTTTGAGGTTGGGATTTTCCTTAGTGAAACACGCCCCAATGAACCCAACATTACTCTCAAATTTCCATTCACAGTTACTATTAAATTTTTATATATTTTACAATAAAATAATTGTAACTTTATTAATTTATTTATCTACAAAATATAAAGATCATTGGTGGCCCGCACCGGCCACTGTTAGTATCTTCCTAAAGAAATAATACTCTCATGAGTTCAGTGGTGGTCATGTATTTTAAATCCGATATACTGTTTATAAGTTATAATAATTTTAAAAAAATAACATTATTTAATTATTTTATTTATGTTAATTCCATTTTTGGGCTTTATCACTGGAGGCCCGTGCCGACTGAACATTAGTCGCACCTGGGTAATCTCGTCATCCTTAGTACAATGATGCCCTCATATCTCGAATTTGAGTAACCGTTAAACGATTATTTTACTTTTTCAGAAAAACTACTTACACATGCTAATTAAATTTTAACAAAACTTTGAATAAGATTAATTAGGTGTTAAGTATAAGGAAATCAATTGACAAAGTTAAAAATAATCTAAAACAATTTTATTTAAAGAAATGGTGTTTTAGATTGTGTTATTTTTAAAAAATTCATGTAGGACTACATAAAAAATTCATTGTTTTATAACTAAATTCACATTCATCTTTTATTTAAAAATAAATTTTCCCAATTATTTTGTTTAAGAAAAATCAAACCTAAAAATTTATTTAATAATTTATTTCTGAAACAAATTTGATTCTAAAATTAAATATAATATTTTATTCATCAGCAATATCATTTCTTATCTAATGATTCTTTAAAGAATTTTGATTTCCAATTTAGGACCATCTATATATTCATTAAATTTTTATAAAATTGATTTGGAATTAATTATTATTTATCTTTAGAGAGGTTTCAAACTTATTATGTAATTTAGAAAACTCTACTATTCAGTTTTATCATTATCAATAGTACTTCCACATTTTTTAATTGTACCATCCGAGTGACCATGAAAATTAGAACGTATTTCATCATTTTTAGAATCTTAAAAGTATATATAAATGTCTTCTTCTAAAATAATTTTCCATTGTTAATCATTTTTCAATTTTTTCATTTAATTATTTTCAATATTATTATTTAATTTATTTATCCCTTTTTAGATAACCACCTCATCATAGACATATCTAATATTATTTAGTGATTATTTTTCAATAAGAAAACTAATATTACCTTAACTAAAGCATTCCATTCAAATCAACTTAATCAAAATGAGTATTTGATTTTTCAATTTTTTTGTAAATACATCTATTACACATTAAATCTTTTCATTATTTTTCACCATGGTGGGTAATCTATGTTTAGTAATAAAATTAACTCCCATAGTTTTTTATAGATTAGACTCATATCCCTTAATTTATAAATTTTGTGATTCTATGGTATTTGGAATTATATTAAATATAATTTATTATGTAAAATTGGTCATTTAAAATATAATTATCATTAATGTATATATGAATATTTATTTAAATTATTTTAATAATTTTTAAAGTAGAGATGTCTTCTTTCTGCACACCCATATTACCATGAACATCAATTATATAGTACACAAATATTATATTAACTATATTCATCTCAATTACATGTTTTCAAATTAGTTTTTCAATACCTAATTATTGGTGTTTCTATTTTTTTAAACTTATTTATGGATTATTGATCGGTGTTTCCACATTTAATTATATATATTTCTATGATAATATCAAATTTGAATATAAAAAATAAAATATAGATAATTCAATTCCATTTTTATATTTTTGTTTTCAATAATCTTTTTCAACTATTTATTTGAAATTAATATAAAAAATTATAATTCAATTCAATTTCTCAAAAAATAATTTTTTGAGGAAAATTCATGCATTGTGATCTCTTTTGATGAAAATTAGAATTTATTTTAAAAAAATTATTTTTATCTTTGTCTCTAGTACCACTTTTTTGGAGAGTAAAAGTGAACACAACCATTAGAGTGTGTGAATTTGGTTTATTTATATTTTATTCATAATAAAATATCTTCTCTATTTGGAAATGATTTTTTTTTTCAAATTTAAATCAGTAAAATGTATATGAGTGATTACCTAAGATATTGGTTAATAATTAATTCATAATACATAAAAAATACCATTATCTATAGTAACATAAATGGTTTATCCTAATATGGGGAAATTAAATAGAAAATTTAAAAATCACTAATCTCATGGACATAACAAATTTGAACCCTCATGGGTAAGATTTAGGGAAATGTCTAATATCTAGGATCACTAGATTAATTCAAATTTATAAATCTTCCTTCTTCTCAAATAATTTCTCAATTTTACATTATATTATGTCTAAAATGAAAATAAAAAAATTAATTGATGTCACTATTTTATATGGCGATCACCAATTTTAGTAAAATTCAAAAAATCCTGTGTTAGATCAAAAATAACAATATAGAAATAAAAATGTTTTTTATTAAATAATTACTATTATATACCCCATAATACTTATTTTACATTTAATTATAACAATTATTATCAAGTTATAATTATGGAATAGGCAGCATCATATCATTCAATATATCCAAGAAATAATATTGAAAAACTATTTAAAATGTTTTATAATACCAAATTTATATTATACTTGATAATTTATAGTAATTAATTTTATATTGTTCATTTACATAATATGGTATCATGTAACCCCTGATAAAAATAATAAAATTTATATTATGAACCAGACTTATTCCTCCAATGAAACTGGTATATGAAACAACCTACTACTATTATGAGAGACCTTCCTGATCACCACAATCTAATGATAAGTTATAACAAAAAAGTAAAGGTCTTTGGGGATGATTTAACAATACATTTTGTAAGAAATAATGATGAATATTCCCCCCAAATGATAAGATTACATATCCTTGTGATGTATTATCATGATAAAACAATATATGATGAAATTACCTACCAGTAGTTAAAAATTATAAACTAAATTGAGGGGTCACCCTCTAAACCCTTCCACCCACAAGAAAAAATCTATAGATGAGGCCAATATTTAGGCACACCAATATTAATAAAAATATTTAAATAGAGTGTATTAAATGTACAATATATTTTTAGTAAATCATTTAATGGTCCACACAATAAACATTCAATGAAAAATATGGAAACTCATTAATATTATTTAGGTTACACACACTATAAAATGTGACAAAATAAAACTATCCAAAGAGATCAAATAATTAAATTATTCATGAGTGGATGAAATATAATATTGAAATTTATAATTAAATATAATTCAAATTTCAATACATAATAACTAATTATAACACCATTAACCTTTCCTCATGCTAATAATTTAATCATAAATCCAGTTTATTCATGTATGAAAAATAAATAGAAATAGATTTTTTCCTTCATAATAAATTTTTAAAATAAACAACACATCATTGAGTTTTTATAGACAATATTCATTATATTAATTAATTTAAAATCATAACATTTAATTATTTTCATAGAATACCCACAATCCTAATTAAATATCTTATTTTCATCATAAATTATTTTTCTAGAAATTTTGTCAAAACCCCATTTGAAGCCAATAAACATTTCATGAAAATTAATTAAACCAATTAAACCATATAAAAAATCATTAAAATAAAATAATTATATGAATTCAAAGAATTTGGTGACAAATTGGTGAAAAAATAATTTGGAATTTCTATAAAGTTAATGATATCCGTAATTCCAATACACCCTCTAATAAGTGAATTTGATGGGAACTACCCAAGGTACTAAGTTGTTTAGGGAAATATTCTACAAATATTTGGATCAACATAACATCATCATTTACTATCTAAATTTTTTTACCAAATTATCGCATTGCTAGACTCATTGGGGAGAAACACACCACTAACATTGTCCTCTAACACCTCCAAAGTGGACATTAGGTTCATGTAAATACATAGTGTATCCTAATTCATAATAAATTTTTTTATACTAGTGTCATAATGAATTCATAAAACATATGTAGTTGAGCCATAAAATAATCATATACATGAATAAATTATAAAAAATATGGTCTCTGGACATAAAATACAATTTTATTACATCTATAAAAGTCACCATGCGTAAATAAATATGCTTATTGTTATTTAAAATAACCCCTCATGTAGTTATCCATTTAAGAACAATTAGTTGTCTCTTCAATGGAGGGTCTCACAGAAACATTTTGTTTTCAAACCCATTCAATATTAAAAACTGAACATTTCAAAAATGGATATGGTGGCCATTTACATTGAGATAATTTGAAAATTTATATCATATTATTATCAAAAATTATATTAGAAAACATAATTGTAAAATGGTATTAAATAATAAATATAAATTTCATTGTTTTTATAGTGGTTACACAAATATGTTTTTATGCATATAAATGTACACAATTATCAATAAAAAATCACATATTATAATTATTATTATGGTTTATATATATATGTTTAACCAGGTATATATTGTAATAAAAATCATCGATATTAAACTATTACAATTGTAATGACAAATAAAAAACAAATAAGTTAGATAAAATTTCATATAATGTTTTTTACATAACTATATTTTATTTTATAATCAATCACTCATATAAAAACTTTAATCCTCCTCTAGAAATATTTTAACATCCATTATAAATTTTAAAATTTAAATGCATATTTTTTAATAAGTTAATAATGTTTGTATAAAACCATCTGATTTTAGGAAATATTTTTTTATTAAATTAAATTTGTTTTATATATTGAATAGCACGCAAAACTAATATTTAAAGAACAAAAATATTCTATTAACTTTATTACTACCCGCCTTATTTGAGATGAGACAAGTGAAAATAAAGTGTCATGCCCTTCCATCCTCATGATAAAGAAGAGATAATGACCCCTAAGTACCAACATCAATAAGCACCAAAGTGGCGGAAAGAACCAAAGGAATAGAATATCACTTAATATGGAAGGCATTACACTTTTTATAGAACAAGATCGAGGGATAAGGTGGTAAATCCTACTAACTCCAAACACTAAAAGTAGTAGTATTGCCAAAATCCATTGCCAATTTATTGATCCAAAGTACATCTGATACAAGTTACATCAAAATTCCAAATAAATGTTCCAAAGGAAAAGAGACTATGTTGAAGTAACAATGAATCCTATCGTCTGAGATCGAAAAGTCCAAAACGGTCCCCAATGTTCTCGTAGTACCCTAAAACTATTTTATCTTTTCTGGGTGGCTATACAAGTATACCTAGTTGGAAAACTAATGAAACATGTAAAATAGTGGGGGAACATACTAATTACATTATCCAAGAACATTATAAAATCAAATCACATACCTATGAGTAATATCAATCCAATCCTCACCAAGGCACACTAAGCAAATAACACAAGTCAAGTAATGTAGTAGTATAAGCACATCGACAATTGGGTACCCGACAACACATTCCCACTGATTGAATTCTCATACCTAAAAATAAAGTCTTGACGCTAACACCATTCTCATATGATGTTCCAATGGCACAACCTACCTACAAACAGTTGTGCCTCAAAGAACACACAATCACACTAGTAGACATTTGGGCCACAACAACCATGCCTCTAACCCAATGACACTAGGGCCTCATCTGCAAGACACAAGGAGAAACAATTTTGTACAATAAACACCTAGGTCTCTCATCCAATAGAATAATTCCCAAATGATCTGGAACTATGGTAAACCTGAAGTCATTACTGAATTCCTAGATACACTCGAGTAGTAAGAACCAAAATAGGGTGCGAGGAAGATTGTTAGTAACCATCCATTCATCCTCCCACAAGGATGTTGGGAAATATACCCTCACCCATGAAATGGAGGTTTTTAAAATATAGTTTTCATAAAGGGCATGGGAATTTATAAGTCACAGGGAACTACAATTTATTAATGTATATGTAAGAAAAAACACTACCCATCCTTTGGGTCCCAAAAAACAGAAAACCATCTCATATAGAACAACCTTTGTTACTACCCCTATATGAACAAACACAAAACAACCACATCCAAGGAATATCCAAACACATTTTCCATTTTAAAAAATACATTTATTATATATGATATTCAATTTAATTTACTCTAATTGTATTGAGAAACTACAGACTACAACCATATTAAAACAACAACAATACTAGATTTCCAATCCTATTGCAAACCCCATTTCAACCAATGCCAACTGTCATTATTCAATGTTATACTGCACAATCCATCTCATAAACCAGATCCCTATCCCTACATCCCAATTATTACTAGATGTAGTCCCACTATATACAATTTAATGACAACAATGCAGTCCCACTACCCAACATATTTTTTCCTCCACGACATAAACAAAGACAGTTCGACTGCCTATAGTTTAACCCATTTCACAATCGATTTGACTCTCAAATTGTGATACAATCAGACCATATTTTCCACCCCACACATCATTCCAATGACAATTTCCATTAACCCATATCCCGACCGCAAACACATCCTTCACCCTTCTCACAAAACCAACTCCCCTCTCCAACCATACACACATAACCATGATCCCAACAATTGGACTACACAACTCACACAAGGTCACAAAATCCAAAAGAACACATAACTCAAACAAACCTATCAAAATGGATATATTCATATTTGGGAATGATTTTTATTTATTTCCACTGGATAAAGAGGGTGATCGTACATGGATTTTTATCCTAAGTAATTTGTTTTATTTAATCGGGCCAACGTAATTAGCCAGACTAGTATTTACACCTATTATTCATAATGAAATAAAAATATTGATAAAGAATCACCCATGTACAGAAAAAGACCACCAAAAAACTTGGTTTTCATTAGGATTTACAGCCACAATCGATCATAAGATCAACATGGATAACAAACTAAAATAGATGATCAAACAACAATCCACTCCTAGTCCATCAGTTCATTACCAAATTATTTTTTATCATGTTCCGTTATTATATTTTATAAAAGAGTATTCATTGTTCATTATAAATAATCATTAGTACACCAACCCCTCATGATGAAAAATTAAATAGATTTAGATTAAATCTATACTGGATGATTAATGGATCAATTATATTCCTTGTTCCATTAATAAGGGATCACGTGGGTAGCTGGGATGAACCCCATGAAAATGAGCATAAGTGGATATAGAAAAGGTTAATTACACATATGAGGATGAAGGATCTAGTCACAAAAAATTAATAAATGGAAAACCCACAACTATGGGATGACCTCGGTTCAGAAGATCCAAATCCTAAATTAGCAGAACAATGATTTCAAAATCTATTAATCATGAAATCAAGGTAAATATTACGCATTTTGAGTATCTCAAATCACCGAAAAAATTAGGATATAATCATATAAGAAATAACCATAGAAACACCATTTAAAATTTCCAATCATGGATTAAAAACTAGTTTATATCAAATAAGATGTAAGAGGGTCAAAATAGGAAAATAGAAAAAAACTAGAAAAACTATAAAGGATCCACTGATGGGTGAGTCACCAACGTGACATACAAATGTTGAGACACTGGTGATGAGCTACAGACACAATGGCCTATCAATGCCTTGTCCTACCGAAGCACTGACCTACCGATTCTCTGACCTAATGATTTCTCGACTCAACAATGATAATGCCCCCGACTCATCGATGATAATTCTCATGATTCACTAATGCTGACACACCAGACTCACCGATAACGACGCCCTCAGGTCAACTACACTCACACCCTCAACTCACCTACACAGACTCTCCAGACTCAATGATGATGGAAACTTTAACTCACTAATGCACTGAAATTCCATTGAATTGGTGTTCCAACACACTGATATGATAACGCACAGACAAGACGACGTATTGACATGCCAACACCGATTGTTCAAAGATTGATTTTCAGAAACGCTTGGAATGAGAAATTGTTTCGTCTAAAAATAAACTCATCACAGTAATTTCACAATGTAATGGTTGGGAGAAATCTGGTTCATTATGTCATATACCTATAATACAATTCTTGTCCTCGAGAATTTAATACTAAACCATAATAAAGGGGGATTGAACAACCACCCTTTATGATACCTATCAAGGGAAAACCACTTTGCGTTGTTTGAAATATGAGTGGAAACCGAAACATTCAAGGCCATATCCATGACATATATATCCTGAAAAAATATGGAAAAACTAAGGCTGAATTTACTACGAAACCACCCATTCACCAAAGGTCACACTGTCCAAGGACATAAAATATGGAGCTTCGTCCTCCATGTCAAGATACTATCCAATTTCGGTGGAACTGGCTCGCCTGCATGGGTTTAATTGCATCCACATTAATGTGTCTCTATTATGGATTAGGTCCTACCATACTGATCATTATAAATTTTCACACATATTTAAATGACAAGGATGAAACTCCTCACAGAACAAAAGAGGTCAAGTGTTACATTATAAGAAATGATCAAAGAAAAAACACAAGAGGAAGTTGTAGAAATGCTCTGTGTACTATGTATAATACTATGCATCCCACTCTCATGTACTCTTCTTGAGGCCACCATGCCTCCATAACCGATGAACCATAAGAATGGTCTATCCACAATGAACCTACTACGCATGAACCTTGATTGTTACCAGTCATTACTTGAATGTTTCTACATCCTCATTATCCAACTCTCCCATGTCAATGACGTTTGATTCATCATGTATGCACCAAGAGATCAGAGAGATATAGATGACATCATGGATCCACTCTTAATACATTAGAAACAAAAGCTGATATGCCACCTCACCAACTCATCCCAACACCTTAATTAGTATGATGAACATTGAAGAAAACTTGTTTCCCTTATAGAAAATATAGTGCCCATGCCGAGGGGAAACCCTTAGGAAAACATGGTTGGTGCATTCATAATGCTAAATGGAATGACCACAAACTCAATGTTCCAAATACTACATATGAATTCATTTTTCAGGATGTCTACCTCCTTCACCCTGAACTGGTTATTTAAAAACTATAGGTCGATCTTTGAGAACCAATGTTCTCCCATTTATTTTTCGAAAAGATAATAGATCCTTAGGATGAAGTAACTGTTGTTGACCATAAAATGATTCAATCTCCAGTTTTTTATACATAGTCTAAGAGAACAATAATCCTTCTTTGTGAACAAGTCTATAACACCCCATAGAGACAATCATATGTATAAAACCCTTATTCATCAGGTCGATAACCAGAATCTGCAAATAGAGCATTTCATAGGGTGTTATCTGATAAGGAGCCCTAGAAATTAGAGAGGAATAAGTTTTCAATTATGTCCCTAACTTAACATCAAGTCAAGGGGGTAATGTCACAACCTCTAATGGGAAGACATCTATGAACTCACTAACAACCATTGGAACTCCCACCATCTAAATTTCATCTAATTCTATTGAAATCATGGATTATAATTAAAGAAGAGGCTCTATACGCTGGTTATACAACTGACAACCCCACTCACCAACAAAAGCAATTTTCTAGCCATCCAAATCTAAGAACACAACTCTTATCCAGAAGTAGTAAAAAATGTATGAACAAAGAATCCATTCAATGCCTATAATTCATTCAAACAACTACATCAATAACTCAAAAAGATCCCCATGAGACTGATATCATCCCATAATTAGTCTACATCCCATCACTCAGCAAATAGATTGGTCTGACATAGAAATTGTATACTCAAAATTATGAGCACATAATGTCTCTCATTGCCTATTACCAAGGAATAGTTATAATGGGTGTAACAATGGATTGCAAAGATCCTAAATCCATCATAGAGCTTGAATGTGCACAAAGCATTCTAATTTTACCTCGAACATCCTCTAATACCACAGGAATTGCTGCCTCAGCAACATGTAACTACCTACTTCCTTCTCTTTTATCCTTTTGTTGTCTACCGCCTCCACAACCATGCCCATTAAAGGTCCCTAAAGAGCACTCTACTATTGACCTATACCATCACCATATTATCTCAGTGAAGCCGGATCCCGCTACCCCTGCTCCTAGATGTTCTTGACAGGAAACTGCTGCAGCTATGGTGGGCGCTGAACCTGTACAACCCCACTATACTATGCTAAAACCAAGAACCAGGTCTGAAGACTCCGACAACCTTAATAGAAAAAGATCCTAATTCCTAGGAAAATGATGGAAGTGTAAGGACTAGAAAATAAAAATGGTAATTGCTAAAGCCTACACCTTATTGGCCAGAACCTGCAAGCCCTTGATTCCAGGGACCTACTAATAATTGTCTACCCCTTTTATGAACTCGGATTACTCCCCTATCATGGTAATTTTCCAAACTAGTGCCTCCTTTCCAATTCCACATCGTTCATCTAAACCTCTCATAATGTCGATAGAGTAAAGGAGGTAACCCAATACTAATGAGATGGTCAGAGTGCCTCTCTTAAGCATCTAACTATGGGCTCCAAATCTAGAATGATATCTAGTGTGATGATGAGGATATCCTTGAACATGATCCTGAATTCCATCATTTACATACTATCCTTCTGATATGTGATCGAATCTTACATCTTCTCTTCCTTCATAAAATAATAATGGAATTCTACTTTAACTAATTCTCAATGTCATCCCACAAAACATTGGCATCCATTCATTCCTTGATGTAAATCATCCACCACTGATACTCTGCTCCTCATATGTATCTCACTACTAGATAAAACATGTACTATATGGGAGCCTCGATAAAGATAAAAGTGCTCACCAACTCCTTGATCCAACTATCAGTCTCTATGTATCTGATGCCACACTCGTAATTTCCTAGAGTCTTCCACTGGAAGACACTAATCATCTTTTTCCAGTTCTCATATTTCTCTTCTAGATCGACCTTATGTTGGTCAAATAGGTAAACCTATTGGGACTCAACTTCTCATAATACACATGGGAAACATCCAGGTTCCATAGTTGGAAAGGTAAATACGGAACACTGTAGCTAGTTTAGTGTGGATATTTTGTTTTTATTCGCATTAGATCTTGATTTAATTTTAAATTACCAAACCAACTAATAAAAACATGAACCATAGTCATTATGATGCATGTACCATTCCTAGGATCTCCTACCTACAATCCATGTAGCCTCACTTTTTCATTCAGTAGGTCCAGAGTCCTTGCTTCGGATCAGAGGGGGCCTACAATCCTAAGTCCTAGCCAGTCTTCCGAAGCCTATTTCACATACCATGTTTTCATAACATAATTACCATAGCATCAAATGAAATCCTCATTGTTCCTAAATCCAATCTTCATAATATACATAAACTCCCAAAACGTCACCTATGATACAATTTTTTCATGACCCGCCTTTATCGAGATGAGGGAAGGGATAACAATGTGTCACACCCTTCATTCCTCAAGATTAAGGTGTGATAAAGACCCCAAATTCCAACCTTTAATAGGCCTGAGGGAAACAAATAGCAACAAGGGTATATAATCTATCCTAATATTAATGGAATTACACATTTTATAGAACTAGATCATGATATAAGATGTTGAATCCCAGGAAACTCAAAATAATAAAATTACAAGTAAGGCCAAAATCTATTCCCACAAGCATGTTAAAATGTAAACTTTTAACAAGGAACAACAAAACTCCAGAATAATGAACCAAATGAAATGATACCATGAAGTAAAAACATCTAATCCTAACGATCAAGTATGTAATGTATAGCATGATACTCAATGATCTCCTAGAAATTTGAAATATATTTTACAGAAGTAGGGTTTATATAAACATATATCCAACAATAAAACTAATTCTACTCATGAAAAAGTGGGGGAACATACTAATGCCCCTATGAGAGAAAAGTATAACCTAAAAGCACTTACTCAGGTGAACTAACCAGCATAGCCTCCCCATGTAAAACTCTCTAAATAATACAAGTCATATTAAGTAGTAGTATAAGTACACAAATATTTGGGGACCCTGCACCATGTTACCACTCCACTCACCAAACCAAAAACAATTACTATTAACCCATAGCCTCACTACACTAATGTCTCATACCCTTCTCACAGAACCAAATCATGAATCCACCCTTGCACCTAGAACCGTTCTCCCGACTACAGCACCAAACAAATCAAATAAGGTCACAAAATCCAACATAACATATCACTCAACCACTCCTATCTAATTGGGATTATTAAGTTTTGGTAAAAACTATTCTTTATGCCCACTGGGTAAACATGGGTTATCCTACAAGGGTTTTCTATCCAGGGGAATTTATTTCATTTAACTGGGTATATGTGACTAACTGGATTAGGATTTACACCATTTTTCCAATGTAAAAGAGAATAGTTATAAACCATCACCCATTCATAGGCAAAGACCCCCGACGACAATAATTTTTTGAATGATTTACTACAAAAAATATCCGAAAATCAATAGTGATAACAAAATAAAACAGACGACCAATCATCAATCTACTCCCATACCATTATTTCATTACCCCGTTATCTTTTAATCATGTTCACTTCTTATTTATTTATTATTTTAAGTAATATTATGTATTTTTATTCACAATGAATCATTAGTAAACCCACCCATCATGATGTAGAATTAAATAGTGGAAGATGAAATTCTTACTAGATGATCAATGGAATGAAGATCCTCCTTGCGCCAAGAACAAAAGATCACATGAGTATTGGGGATAAACTCCAAGAAACATAGCATGATGGGCCCTATCACAAGTGCATGAATCATCTGGCAAGGAAGTCTCCAGACACACTAAAGGGATCATAGAAAACACACTATGAAGGGATGATCCTAGCATTGAAGAGTCAGATACTATATTAAAGGAATAATTGTTTCTAAAGCCAGTAATCAAATGATTGTGGTCATGATTACTCGGTTTCATTTTCTAAAATCACCTGGAACATTGGGATATTAAATATATACTTAATAACCTTTGAAATTCCCTTAAAATTCTCAATTGGTTCATTATAAAGTGTTTTGGTCAAAGAAAATCTATACTGGGAGAAACTAGAAAATTGGAAAATACTAGAAAAATTAGAAATAAGTCATTGATGGGTGAGTAACCGACGCAACCTACCAAAGTTGAGCCATTAATAATGAGATACCAGATCAACGACCCAATGATGCCTAATCCAACTGACACCTTGACCTACCGATGATTTGACATACCGACGCCTCAACTCACTAATGTCGAGACCCTGGACTCACTGATGTCGATGCCCATGACTCACTAATGATGACACCACTGAATCACATATACCATCATCCTTGACTCACTGACACCGACACCCGCAACTCACTGACACCGAAGATCCAAACTCACTTATCTTGATTCTAATCAATCACTGATTCACTTACAATCTGACACACATACTTGCCAACACATTGACATACTAACACAATGACATGCCAACAATCTATCATGCCAACATCGATGGTTCAAAGATGGATTTGGGAGAAATCTCAGAATGAGCAATCATTTCCACCAAGTAACATCTTAAACACGATATTTTAACTATATAATTCCCATGGAAATCTGATTCATAAAAAATATAATCATTTAAACACTGCCATAATAAATAAACTATTAAATATGGAGACATGTATATGACTAAACACTTATGAAAAATTATGTATAATGGTTTTATATATCATCATTTTTTTGTAAAAAAGAATATAATTTTTAGTAGATTCTTTACATGTTTTGAAAATAGTATTTTCTATAAAATACTTTTTTTATTTGTGGAAAAATAAAAAATTAAATTATTGGAATGTTTAGAAAATATATATTAGAAAATAATATTCATTTTTCTAGTAAACATGTAAAAATAATTTTTGAGAGAATTTATTTATAGGTTTTTGAAGATATTACTTTTTAATTCAATAATAAACAATACTAAAATTTATTAATAACTTTTTTTAGTTAAATTATTTCAAAAGATATATTTTATATGAAAATGGATTTAAATAAAAAATTAGGAAAAATATATAATGAATAAATTAATTTATGTCTTAATTATTATTTCCATATTTAATTATGATATTAAAACATTATATTCCAAAAAGACTTTTTCCTTAGGAAAACCACTTTTTTATCACATTTGTGGGTTTTATTTTAAATTAAATTTTACAACTCTAGTAGAATTAATTTAAAAAATATATATTCCATATTTTGAATAATATTCATTAATATTATATAATAATTTAACATTAAATTTTGTAAAGAAATATTAAAAAAATATTAAAATTAAAATTTAATATTTAAGGTTAAAAAACAATTTACCTAATTAATATTATATATCTAAAGATTTATTTTATATTTAAATAGGTTTATTATATAATAAATCAGATTTTAGATTTTGAAGCTATGGATGTATAATATCTAATAAGACTTACTATATATTTAATATTAAAAAATAATTTACCCAGGTAAATAAGAATATTATTTACAATGGTGAATATTTATAATGGTAAAACAAATAGATGAAATTAAGGATATGGAATAACATTCTTAAAATACGTGTCTTTTCATATTATAATGGTTTTGATTGACTATATATTCCATAAATACAAATATTTTTTAATTTTGGAGGCAGTTGGGTGTGTGACTGACTTCCAATTATTTAATTGTTTCTGTTTTTTTATAGAAAGTCAATTATCCTCAATTATAAAATGCTACTTCCCCCACACCCAAATTTACAGTGACAATGCAATTTTTTTGACCAATACCAAGAAAAATACCTCACTGATATACATTTACATGTAGTATATCTTGAGTAAATCACAAAAAATCACCCCTAATGTCCTTAATATGATATACAAATGAGGTTGATCTCTACTAAGTAATTTGTCTCAAAAAAATATTTAATTTAAATTATTCACTTTAATAATATATTCTTGAACTCATAATTTAAATATATTAACGTAATTATACACTATATAATGATATTTTATTATAATTATTTATTTACTACCATTTATCTCTTCTTCTTTCAATTGGGAAACAAAACCATCACTGTCTGTTTGGAGCACAACCACACGTGAAATGATATAATTTATTTTATGTCATTGCCACTCATTGGTGGATATAGTTATAAATTTAAATTATATGTATTATAAAAATAAAATAATTATTATTTTATTATTAAAATATCATATATTTGTTCTTACTATTCATTCCATTGGAATAATATAATATCTCGCTTGTGTATAGTTGATTAGAGCCTTGTGTTGCGATATTATTCCTTTTTCACTTAGACATTAAATGGAATGTAATAAGGATAAATATAATGAATATATTTGAAATATATATATATATATATTTAATCATAATGAACCTATAAAGGTGAAATATTATTTTCCTTTCTTATATTTCTGTTTCAATGAAAATGAAAATAGCGTTCATTCGTATCTATGGTATATATTCTCCCTGAAGAGTGTTATTCAATATCAATATCTTACATATATGTGTCTGCAAAAATAGAAAAATAATGAATATATATGTCATTCATATCATGTATAAAATTATGTATTTGAAGGAACACTAATCATGATAAAATAATAAAAAATACCACAATGAAATTAAAATGAAAAAAAGAAATTATTACTCAATGCATTATTTTAACAAGGAATTATAATTAAATTAATAATAAAAGGTAATAAGTAAGTATTATATGATTTAATATAAATTATTATAGTTATATATTAAAATAATAACATACTAATATTTATTATATTTGATATTTGAACACGTGTGAAAAATATCAAGAATTGAGGAATGATAATTGCATATCAAATTGTGCTCTTTTAGATAAATGTTATGTTATGCACTTGTATTATTTTATATGGTGTATATAAAGACCATATTAAATTTTATATCATGAATTTATTTATTTTACTCAAAATTTATGTTGTACTGAATTCTGCCTAAGGTAAGGATTCTAGAAGGAGTATAGGGATGTAGGAAGCTTAATTTTGCAGATTTTGTACAAGCAAAAGTACTTGATAGGTGTGAGCAATTGGATAGGAGTGGCCTCCTTTTATAAGGGAGAGGAGGGGCTCTTTAGGAAAGTGTGATAATATTATTTTATTATATAATGCTATTAGGTTTCTGATGGTCCAAAAATCATTAAAGTCGAAGATAAGATTACTCATAGTCTAAATAATATCATCCAATAATAATTGTACAAGTTGTCGATGTTATTATAAGATTTATAATATTATTTAATTAAATCATTTATTAATGAGATAAATACTACATCAATATTGGGTCATAATTAATTTAATTTATGTGATGTATAAAAATTATAAAAAAATACCATGATTTAGAAAATATTTTTATCTTTATAATGACTATTTTTAGTTTATAATATAGTTTATATAACAGAATATAAAAATTAATTTACTAAAAGATATTTTTTTATGTCATTTTTTCCTTTACATTAAATTAATTAATATATAGTGTCATTATCCTTCATAAGTGTCTCCATGGGGTCCCAAAATAAACCCAAAGATGCACATGGTCGGCCTATACTAATCCAATAATGTTAGGACACGTGTTAATGGAATTTTGAATTATTACAATATTCATTTACATTAAATTACCTTATTTACATTTAACCGCGCTAAATAAAAATCAAAAGTTACTATCCATAAAAAATAATTTTCTTTTTATTGAAGTCCGTTTTACTTATTTATAAAAACCATTTATTTTGGATTTTCAAAATTCAATTCACAGAAGTGGTAAAATTTTATTTAAATGAAAAATCCAGTTTTTTTAACTACTACTAAGTGATTTCAGTATTCATAAAAATTTTATGTTTTTTAGAAAAATACAAAAAATTCATTTTAAGAATTATTTTATATTCCAAATTCAAAAATTATGTCTATGTTGATAAATTAAAATCATATAGGTGGCATTAATTAATTTTAAAATTAATTCTCGTTATCAAAAAAATAGAGTGTTTTTAGAAAACAATAACTATCAAATGATTGATAATTATTTATGTCCATTTCAAAGTAAAAATAATTCCAATGACCAACATTGGATTTAATGGTAAAATTATATTCTAATTAAAATTTAAAGCCAATTAAAAAGATAATCTAACCGTATAAATAAATTATATTAAAATAATTTTTTGAATTAAAATACATTATTTTCACTATTCATTAAAAAAATGAATTTTATCCGAAAAATTCCATATATTTACACAAAGTAAATATTGATGTCCCTATTCTAAAAAAGGATTATATTTGGTCAAATATAATGACTTAATTTGAAAAAAATTAGATTTAAAGAGGTTTCATCATTAAAAGGGAATAAATCAGCTTTTTAATGTAAATTATGCTTAAATTTATATTCTTTAAAATATTCAGCCTATAACTTTTATTGGATAAATGTAAATACATATAAAAAACATGTATAATACTATTGTAGTTATTTTTGTTCATTCCCGCCAATACAATGGCTATAAGTTAACTACCATTTAAAATAATAATATTATATTATTAGGTTACGATGTAAGATTTCAAAGAAACCCATTGTTGCGTACCTGGTACGCTATCAAATATAGAAACCCCAGTAAAGTAAAAATAATATTTAATTCCAAAATATTAATAAATATGAAATATGTTGCATTCTTTATTTACATGGGATGTAACATCCTTCCCCCTATTGGGAATTACGTCCTCACAATTTTAAAACTAGGCCGGGAAACATCATTAAAAGGCCCACATCAGAAAAGAGTCAGTAAAACTATCACATTATAATAAAGAAAGAGAAGTACAAAGGTCACCTAAGACAAAAGATACTAGTATTCCATGTATGAAAACATGGATATAGAATAGAGAACAGACAGTCAAGTTCTGATTGAGAGTGATAGAAAACATGACTAGGAGAAAGTTAACCACAAGAAAATCACAAACATATGATGTGTAAAATGGTCTTTGATTACCCAATAGGAAACGTAAACCAACATATTTTTTGATTTACATTCCTTTTCATAGTTTGGAGGAATTCATTTACTACATAGAATATGAACATAAGGAAATATACTTACCTTCATATATAGTTTCATCCTTTAATAAGTTTCTACCAAATAAATATATTTTCTCCAAACAAAGAGCTTTAAAAAAGACATGGTAACATAAATAGCACAAGAATCATCTTCTTGAGAATATAATAATCCACTAAAGAAGAACATTATATTTCCATTTTATTTAGACATCAAATAAATCCAAAATTTTTTGTGCGAGATCAGATAATACTTAAAAAGGATATTCTTTTACAAAAAGAAAAACTACACTTAATCTCCAAATTTTTTGAAACAAAACCCAATGTTCGAAAAATAACATTAAAAAAACATTCCCTAAAATTATTCCAAAGTGATCCAAACTAATATTGAATCCCAAATATCATAAGGATTTAATTACATAGTCTTCAAAGATAACATTTATCTCTAAATAAGAATAGTTACTCATAAAGTCTCTTATTAAAAAGTAATTAACCAAATCGCATGTTCTCCAAGATAGGTTAATCATTTTCATAAATAAAATAAATCATCATATGTACACAATAAAATAAAAGATTATTCCAAAATAAATTTTCAACCATTATTCCAAAATTGAAATCCATAGTATTCAATCTTCCTTAAGAATATAGTGTTTCCTTAAAAGAGAGAACATCTTCCCCAACAACCTTTATTAATTAATCACAAAATCATTTTTCTATACTAACTTTATCTATTTGATAAAACATAAGTTAAAAAAATAAACATATTCTTGTTCCCTAAAATTATTTTACTAAAATAATAAGTCATACTAACCAGGGACTTCAAGTAGGCTAGGGGAAGGCGACACACCCTTATTACCCTTCAGTTGTGGGTTTGATTCCAACAACCTTGCCCGATGCGATGAGTTGTCACCCATCCTATGGTTTTTCATTTTTATAAAACTGAAAATATACCTAACATGTTTTAACCTCAATGGTTTCCTTATACCTCTAATTTTCATACAAATTCATTAAGATCACAACAACTTAATTCTTGAAGTTTTATTTCACCACCATATGATAAAATAAAATGATCCCCAAAATGAAGAGCATCATACCGTGATCATGGAGTCCATTTAGTTTCATTATCATTATGTTCAAGTAGGAAGAAGATCCATGCATCGCAACAATGATTATGATATCCTTAAAAATCATTTTCTTCCTCCATCCAAATACACCTTGAACAACATGGTTCATATGGGTGTTTACAGAAAAATAGTTTTGGAAAATAATCATGTATGACATATAATTTGAAAACATCTGATAAAACATGATTTCTATAAAATAGTCAGACCGAATTTAAGTTTAAACATTCAATTAATGGTCTTTTTAAAATAAAATAGATATTTACTGAGAGACTACATTTTATAATAAAATATAAATAGGTTTCACAAGGGTCTCCTTCTTCAACACATTTTTTAAAATCATAATATTCTTCAAAATTATGTGATAAGGTAAAATATTTAAAAATGACTTGATAATATTTACCTTTCTTGAAAATAATAGAATATTGTGAAAATAGTATTTGTATAAATACAACCCATGATCCATGATGATAAAGAGGTATATTGGAGGTGTTTGATATCTCAAACAATTGCTTGAAAGTGAGTTATATTCTAGAAGATGTTTCACAATCATCCGAACATGAATTTGCAATAATTATTACAAGCATGTCATTAGGAAGAGATATGAATGTTGTTTGAGATCCTCCTCCTTCTATTTGTAATTGAACTTACTTGATCTGAAAAATTTATAAATCAAGTATGTAATTGAAATAATAGGCATATTGATTAATCATGTGTCTAATAATAAATCATAATTTCTAAATTTGTCTAAACTGACCTCTGATACCAAATATATGGACCCGGCCTTAAACACTACATAATCTTGAATTAAATGAATAATTCGCATTGTGGATCTTTTTATGTTTAGAGTATTAGATAATTAGGCCATTATTATTTCATAACAACATGAATATTACAAGTAGACACTACTACTCATTATCCATTTTTTCAAAAAATAAAAACTCTTAAAAGGAAATATGTGCAGTTCCAGATTTTAGATAGCATGACTTTTAGTTGATCTCAACCTTGACCCTATTCATCTTTATGTCCCATGGATAACAATTTAAAAACTTGGGACGAGCATAAAAAGATCATTCAGGGTTATAAAATAAGGAAGAAAACAATATTCCATCAATAAATAAAAATCAATGAAACCATACTTTTTCAATCATAACATTCCTTACAAAATCATAAGATTTATGAATAATACACACAAATCATAAATCATAATGGTTACTTATGGAATCCATATCAAACTTAAATTTTAGCAATCATATCTACGTAGGGAGTTACACTTGGAATACCCATCATTGTGTATTCCCTAAATCTCTTAAGAGAAACATCATGTTTAACTCTATCATGTTACCCAATGCATTGGAGAGCTATCTCGGGCTCACCCGCCCTAGTTTTATCACGGAACCACCCATATAGGTAAACAATTCCCAATAAAAATATCATAATCACAACACATATCACATGCTTAAATGTAAAAAAACATTTCCACATTCCATTATATAAAATCAAGATATTGAAATAAACAAAGCTTTATAAAATCATTTTTAAAATCATTTAAAATGAGATTCTTGAATCAAAGTGTCCCATACCACTCTGAAGCTTTTAAATGAATTATAATTTGAAAACATTAATGCCCATATAATTAAATACTATAACTCAATTTTAAAACATGGGCATTAATGAGAGATATTTAGAAGAATAAATCATTAAAACTTTTAAAATGATACTTTAGTTACAGAGTTATTTTTTACAAAAAGAGTGACGCTTGAATACAAATAATTGAGGAATAATATTTAATTAGAACATTAAAATATCATGATAATAAGAGTATTCATGATGTAATATGTCAAAATAAATTATATACATGATCTAAGAGTGAATTGGTGCATAACAATAATGAAGTCTCAGTGGAAATGTAAATTGAGATGAAATACCTTATAAAGATGGTATCCTTAAATTAAGGTTAAAGAAATCAAAAAATAATGTGTGACAAATATAAATACGCCCAATATAAGTGTATATTAAGTGTAAAACAATTATATTGCATTCACATATATTCAATGTATGATATATTCAAGAAGTACATGTTTAACCCAAATAATTTGTAATTGGGTTAAGAAGTTCCCTTTTAAAAATTCGACAAACTAACAGTGTCACATTAAAGTTCAGAAAATGAGTTGATGCGATAAAAAGTGTTTCTCATTACTTGGAAATAAATTTTACATCACTAAGGATATATTAGAACATATCCCAAAATGATAATATGTAAATTAAAAGACATAACGAAAAGAAGTCTTTTAAAACTAGGAGGGTGGAAGGTTCCCTTACCGATTTGATAACTTACAAAAAATATGCCACATGAATGAAGGATCATACGATGAAGATATAAATACTCATAAATGAATGTATATCATTGACAGAGTATACTCATTGGTAGTGAATTCACCACACAAAAGTTAATAGTGGAAAGTACAGTATTAATCTCACAATAATAAAAAGTGAGATGAAATGATTTACCACATTGTATTCAACTGATTCATATGAACAAAAGTTAATTACAATCCAATTCATAATAGAAAACCTTGAATATAATGATAATCATGATAAAATATATCAAAAGGTCATACTCAATACAACACATGAAATGAATAAGTGGCGAAAAATGGAAATCTCACGGAATTAAAAGTGAGATAAGAAAATCCCTTACATTGTGTCTGACTTGACCCGTTCGTTCTTTAATCTCCAGAACAATTAACTAAAGTTAATTTCTAATTTCATACGAACTTTTTTAATGATTATTATTTCTTTTATATTACATATTACCATGTTATAAACATTATGTAATCTTTTAAGTTAATAACGTTTGTTTTGTCTATATTTGGTACTTGATTCAAAAATGGACTTCCTATAATTACATGTTGTTCACATTGCCAAATTTTAATTATATCCCAAATCATATTTATAGAATCACGCCTTTTTATCACATAATATTTCATTACATTTTACAAAACTGATGATCTTTAAGGTTTAGTGTCTTGGAAACCAGGAACATAAAACATGAAAACATGAAACATTATTCTTAAACACTTGAACAACCTCTCCTCATGTTCATCCTAGGTTCATTACTGCTTATCATAACCTGGGGACATACATCAAATGAAATGGTGAGCAGAAGGCCCAGTAAAGGAACAAGATAAACGTTTTACATGTGTACTTGAGATACTTCAATAAGGTCATGAAAATAACTTTAAGGCATGAGAAAGAAATCATGAGATATATCATAATAAAAATAACATTTTTCATAACTAGAAGATGTGGCTACATCATTTAACATAGACAATCATGAACATATCACCAAGGTCTATCCCCAAGGTGTCATTTGAAAATTACCAAGGTTATTCACCAAGATATCGTGAAAATTGTAATCTCTAGTGGTTACATCATTACCCAATGCATTGGAGCACTATCAGGGCGCACCCTTAAATTATCCTTTATTATCACGTGATCCACATATATAATCATAAATCATTTCATTAACAACCCATATAGAAAAAAATAAATGGGTTTCATTTCATAATCATAACGTTTTAAAAAGTTCTTTAAAGACATGATCATTATGTCACTTTAAATCCACAGAAAGGGAAAGTGGGTATCATTTATGTAAATACCAGAATTTAAAATAGAACATTTTCGTATATATGTGAATACCCCTATATAATAGAGATATTTTAGTATTCACATAATAAAATAAAAGTCCTTTAGAACAAGCGAGAGATACTTTTTGAGACAGAAATTATGCAGCATAATGATTATGTTTCAAGGTTTTAGAAAACATTGAAAATAGAGGGGATATGGGCAAAACATTAATAAATGACCCATAAAATAGTAGAGGAACAGAATATGAAGGATATATGAACATGGTAATGAAATTTAAATGATATACCATATGAAATGAAGAACATGAAAGTAAGACAAAAATAAAATTTCTCTTACGAAAATTCGGCAGCCTAACGGCGTCACTTAAACATCAAAAAATTAATTGACGAGATCAAATAGGGTATCTCATCACATGAACATAAAATATCAGTATGATAGATATATATATCATACCCAAACCTAATAAAAAGGAACTTGAATGTCTTGACATGAAAGTAGAACTTTGAAAAAGGGTGATGGAATCCCTTAAAAATTCGACAGCCTAACTGCGCCACTTAAAACTTCAAAATACTGAATTGTGGAGATTAAATAGGGTCTCTCATCACATTAACATAAAATATCAGTATGACAGATTTATATATAATAACCCATCATAATAAAAAGGAACTTGAAAGACATGACATGAAAGTACAACTTTGAAAAGGGGTGAAAAATCCCTAAAAAATTCGGCAGCCTAACGGCGCCACTTAAACATTCTTAAAACGAATTGATGAGAGAAAGAGGGGGTATCTCATCATATGAACATGAAAAGGGAATTAATATGAATATATAAGAACATCCTCCAACATAAGTACATGGAGTATAATAGAAATGACATAAAAGAGATTACTTGAAAAGAATGAGAGGGGTCAGATCCCTTACCTTAAACGTAACTCTTAAAACTCAAAGGTTGAGACCATGAGAGGCTTGAGGTCACCTTGGGAGGACTCCTTGGGAGGTAAGGAGACCAGAACATTATTGAGAATGATTTTGGAGTCCAAAGGATGATATAATGGCTTGGTATTTATAGGGAATGTGAGGGGACAAGGCATTAATGGCCAAGGGACACCTCACAAGTGGTTTTCCCAAAACCATGTGCTCACCCATGATATTTCCCATGAAGTTAGGCCCCATGGGGCCCCCAATAAAATACTTCATCACCTTTGGTCGGCCAACCCATAAAATATCTCATGACATCACCATGACACATTTATGATGTCATTAAACATACTAAAACCGTAAAACTGCTTTTTTACTATTCACTGAAAATTCATCTTTCTCAAGAAAATTCCAAAATTTCACCTTAACCAAATATCGACGCTCTGATTAAAAATATGAATACATTTTATAAAAATAATTTTGTAAATATTTTTTATTTAATTTTTAAATAAAAAGACTATTCACTGAAAATTAATTTTTTTTCAGAAAAAACCCCAAAAATTACCATATCATAATATCAGTGCTCTGAGTTCAAAAATGAAATCTATTTTATAAAAACAATTTTATAAATATTTTTAATTTAATTTTTAATTAAAAAACACTATTCACTAGATAAAAACTAATACTTGAATAATAATTTATGAAATCATTATTTAACCATTTTATTGAATCAAATTAATAATCAAGGTGCCTAGATTATATTAATACTTTCTTTAAGTGAGATTACTAATCCATTTGGTCACTATTCATATCTTACTATTCATCAAAAAATCAAGTTGATCTTATTGGACTCTAAATTTCGTACTGAACATAATTATAGAAGACCATTTTTTGAAAATAATTACACATTTTTATTTATTTAAGGTTTACATAAACATTTTTAAAATATCCTTTTTCTAAAATTCAAAAATAATATGCATACTATATTTATCCGGTTATTTTAAAATTCATAAACATCATCATAAGAAGAAATCCCAATTTTTATTTAAAATAAAGGATTACACAATGCAGTTATGGTCTCCTTATATAGCCCCTTATCACACCAGCATAGGACCTAAGTGTAAGGTGTGCTCAGGTGAGAGAATCTGAGGGAGGCTCAGCCAACATCGCACGAGTAGTAATTTCTATCAGTTTGAACTTCTCACAAAGTCGATTACGTTCTAACTTCACATGATAATTTCGGCTTGGGATTGGTCTAGAGCAAAGGCCAGTGGTGCTACCTCTTTCCCATGTTCTGTTAGATGGTCTTCGATCAGTCCAAGACTACTGGTTGAGGCCATTGAATCTTCTTTCTATAATAATTTACCAAGATTACTTGTAATTAGAGACAATAATTGAAAAATTTAGTTTACAACGGTCATATTGACCAATGGTCATATAAAAGTCAAAACCCAACGGTCTCATTTTAATTATATGCATGTTATCAAATGAAACATTTTTGTTGAGTATAAAAATAAAATAAAAAAAACATGAAATTAGGAAACAAGATTTATTCAAAATTTCGGGTCGTTAAAATATTCCCCCCTTAAGAAATTACGTCCTCAAAAATTTTTAAAATTGGGTTTTGAAATTTCATCGAAAGTCCCACATCGGAAAATGAGTCATTAAAATTATTACTTTAATATAATGAAAGTGAAGTACAAAGGTCACCCGAGTTAACCCACACTAGGATTCCATGTAGGAAAACATGGACATGGAGGAGAAAACAAAGGGTCATGTTCTGAGGTAGAGTTATAGAAAACATGATTAGGAGAAATTAAACCATAAGAAAATCCCAAAATTATGATGTGTGTAAATGGTCTTTGATTACCAAGTAGGAAATGTAAACCAACAACGTTTTTGTTTTACCTTTCTTTTCTTAATTTGGAGGATTTCATTTACTAAATAGAACAAAAACATAAGAAAATATACCTACCTTCATGTAGAGTTTCATCCTTTAATAAGTTTCTACCAAAACTAATCTTTTCTCCAAACGATGATCATTCAAACTACTTGGTCTCACAAGAATCATCTTCTAGATAATCACATAATCCACAAAAGATTAAATATCTATTTATTCTATCTTTAAACATTATCCCAAAACTAGAAAGGGTAAGGTAAAACAACTCTTCAAAAAGAAATAATCCCATAGGAATGGAAACTACTTTTAAATCTTCAAAGTTCCATGGTACTACCCAAAGTTCATCATAGACCATTCCATAAATAAGGGTCCTTATGATTCCTCAAAACAAACCAAACTAAAATTGAAACCCAAATACAAGAATGATTTGATAACATAGTCTTCCAAAATATACTTCATTGTTCACCTCCAAACAACATCAACCACTCCTAACATCTTATAACAAAAGTAGCTAACCTAACCATATTTTACCCAAAATTGGATAATCATTCCCATAAGTAACCTAAATTAATATAATTCCTCCTTAAATTCATCGATTCTTAAAAATATAAGTCAACCTTACTCCTCAATGAAAATACCGTAGTAATCTATTTACCTAGATCATACAAGGTCTCAAAAATATTGAACATCTTCCAAAATAATAATCATCTTTTAATCCCTTAATCATCTCTGTCATATTAATATGTAAATCGTCACATTTCATATCACATTGGTTGTTGGGACATGTTTCTCCATTTTCGGCCATTAATTATGAAAAGAAAGTACAATTAGGGGCTTGAATACTTATCCAATAATCATGAAAAGGAACTTAAAGCATATAAGGATAACTTGAAGAAGAAAATTATACCCTAACTTGTGATTCCCTAGGTTCCCATATTGGTTATCCATGATCATATATTTTTAGGTGAATCTTTATTTTATTTTATCTTTGTTCCTTTAACAATGGTTCATACTAAGCTTATGAATTTACCAAATCATATCCCCCGGGAGTGTCGTAACCTAGAGTGCCGCAAGGCCTGTTGTCGTGTACCAGTTCCCGTTTGAGTCTAGCTAAAAGCGGTGTTTTCAGGTAATAACACTATGTACATCTGTGCCAGATCCACCTCTACCTGCTTGTATCCAGACATGGATGTATTTTCTTGGAAACCCATTACTCAATACTCGCCAAAATACCAAGAAGATTTCCTATATATAAACTTTTCTATATGATTATTACTAAAGTTTTCATATCTTAATTTACACAAATAAGTAATCCATCCTTTGATACCAACTATTTCATCCCTCCTTTTTATCACATAATCTTTCATTACATTTTACAAAACCGAGGATCATTAAGGTTTATTGTCTTGGAAACCAGGAACTTAAAACATGAAAACATAACACATTCTTCTTAAACACTTGAACGGCTTCTCCTCATGTTCATCCTAGGTTCATTACTACATCTCATAACCTGGGGACATACATCAAAAGAATGGGTGAGAAGAAGGCACAGTAAGGTAATCAAGAAAAAACATTTTACATGTGAACTTGAGATACTTCAATAAGGTCATGAAAAGAACTTTAAGGCATGAGAAAGATATGATATGATATATCACAATAAAAATAACATTTTTCATATCATTAAAATGTGTCTACATAATTTAACATATAAAATAATGAACATATCACCAAGGTCCATCCCTAAGGTGTCATTTGAAAATTACCAAGGTTATTCACCAAGATATCATGAAAATTGTAATCTCTAGTGGTTACATCATTACCCAATGCATTGGAGCGCTATCAGGGCGCACCCTTAAATTTTCATTTATTATAATGTGAGCCACATATATCATCATAAATAATTTCATAAACAACCCAGATAGCATAAAATAAATGGGTTTCATTTCATAATCGTAACATTTTAAATGCTACTTTAAAGACATGATCTTTATGTCACATTAAACCCACGGAAAGAGAAAGTGGGTCTCATGTATGTAAATACTAGAATTTAAAATAGAACATTTTGATATATATGTGAATAACCCAATATAAGATAGAGCTTTGAGTATTCACCTAATAAAATAAAAGACCTTTAGAACAAGCGAGAGAGACATTTTGAGACGGAAATTCTGCAGTATAATGACTATGTTTCAGGGTATTAGAAAACATTGAAAAGAGAAGGGATATGGGTCAAACATTCACAAATGATCCATAAAACAGTAGAGGGACATAATATGAAGGATATATGAACATGGTAAGGAAATTTGAAAGATAATCCACATGAAATTAAGAACATGAAAGGAAGACAAAAATAAGATTTCTCTTATGAAAATTCGGCAGCATAACAGCGTCACATAAACTTAAAAAAATGAATTGATGAGATAAAATAGGGTATCTCATCACATGAAAATAAAATATCAGTATGATAGATATAGAGACAATACCCCATCACATTAAAAAGGAACTTTAAAGACTTGACATGAAAGTAGAACTTTGAAAAAGGGTGAAGGAATCCCTTAAAAATTCAGCAGCCAAACAGCGCAACTTAAAACATCAAAATACTGAATTGAGAAGATCAAATAGGGTCTCTCATCATATGAACATAAAATATCAGTATGATATATTTATATATCATACCCCAACATAATAAAAATAAACTTGAAAGACTTGACATAAATGTAGAACTTTGAAAAAGGGTGAAAGAATCCCTTAAAAATTCGTCAGCCTAACGGTGCCACTTAAACATTCTAAAAACGCATTTATGAGAGAAAGTGGGGGTCTCTCATAATATGAACATGAAAAGGGAAGAAATATTAATATAGAATAACATCCTCCAACATTATAACATGGAGTATAAAATAAGTGACATAAAATAGATTACTTGAAAAGAAAGAGAGGGGTTGGATCCCTTACCTTAAATGAAACTCTTAAAACTCAAAGGTTGGGACCTTGAGAGGATTGAGATCACCTTGGGAGGACTCCTTGGGAGGTAAGGAGACCCGAAATTCGTTGAGAATGATTTTGGAGTCCAAAGTATGAGATATTGTCTTGGTATTTATAGGTAAAGTGAGGGGACAATGCATTAATGGCCATGGGACACCTTACAAGTGGTTTTCTCAAAACCATGTGCTCTCCCATGATATTTCCCATGAAGTTAGGCCTCATGGGGACCCCAATACAATAATTAATCACCTTTGGTCGTCAAACCATTAAAATATCTCATGAAATCACTATGACACAGTTATGATGTCATTAAACATACTGAAACCCTCAAACTGCTTTTTTTACTATTCACTGAAAATTCATCTTTCTCAAGAGAATTCCAAAATTACACCTTTACCAAATATCAATGCTCTGATTACAAATATGAACTCCATTTTATAAAAATAAATTACAAAATATTTTTAATATTGTTTTTAAATAAAAACACTATTCACTGAAAATTCATTTTTTCAGAAATAACCCCAAAAATTACCATAACATAATATCTGTGCTCCGAGTTCAAAAATGAAATCCATTTTATAAAAAAAAATCTAAAAATATTTAATTTAATTTTTAATTAAAAAAACTATTCACTCGAAAAAAAACTAATACATGAATAATAATTTATGAAACCGTTATTTAACCATTTTATTGAATCACATTACTTAATCAAGGTGCCTATATTATATTAATACTTTCTTTAAGTGAGATTACTAATTCATTTGGTCACATTACTAATCCTAAGAATAAAATCACTATTCATAATTTACTATTCATCGAAAAATCAAGTAGATTTTATTAGACTCTAAATTTCGCACTGATCATAATTCTAGAAGACCATTTTTTGAAAATCATTACAAATTTTTAATTATTTAAGGTTTACATAAACATTTTTAAAAAATCCTTTTTCTAAAATTCATTAAAAATATGCATAATATATTTATCTGGTCATTTTAAAATTCATAAAATTGATAACAAGAAGAAATCCAAAATTTTATTTAAAACAAAGGATTACACAAGGCAATTAGAGTCTCCTTACATATCCCCATATCACACCAGCATAGGACCTAAGTGTAAGGTGTGCTAAGGTGAGAGAATCTGAGGGAGGCTCGACCAACATCGCGCGAGTAGTAATTTCTATTAGTTTGAACTTCTCACAAATGATATTCCATTCTAACTTCACACGATGAAGTTCGTCTTGGGTTTGGTCCAGAGCAAAGCCCAGTGCTGCTACCTCCTTCCCATGTTCTGTTAGATGGGCTTCGATCAGTCCAAGACTACTGAGTGAGGCCATCAAATCTTCGTTCTATAACAATTAAGCAAGATTAGTTGTATTTAGAGACAATAATCAAAACATTTAGTTTATAGTGGTCATATTGACCTATGGTCGTATAACAGTCAAAACCCAATGGTCTCATTTTAATTATACTCATGTTATAAAATGAAACATTTTTGTTGAGTATAAAAATAAAATAAAACAACACAAAAAATTAGGAAAAAAGATTTATTCAAAATATCAGGTCGTTACAATATTAATTATTAAGATATCATATATATCTTATATATCCAGTATATACATGTATTTATAATAGTACACAACATTTGGAGTTACGAAATGAAATGCACCGTTCATGGAGACGATAAGCTATACATATGCATTAACGATACTTTCATTTATATTTCTTATTTTAATGGAATTAAAACAGAATGATATATAGTTATATTATAATTCAAGTATAATATCATATACCATATCATTAAATACACTATTAATAACTCCCACATATGGAATTAACGAGTCATATCACTTTGAGGGGGCGGTAGTTCGCACTTCCTCAAATGAAATTTTCACATTTACCCATAATGGAAACCATAATGGTAGGATAAAAATTTAAAATACAGAAAAATAATGAAAATATAAAAATAATATATATCATATATAAATACAGTTCTATCATAATGGCCACCATGAGAGGTGTATGGAGATATTGGAATAGTCATCGTTTGGCGAGGCGTTAGTTTTCCATCCACAAAAACATTATGTTCTTCACCCATTAGATGAAGCTGTGTATAGGTGTAGTTATAATCCTTCTCATAACAACATCCTAGTATGTTGAGGATACTGGTTTTGTTATAAAATAAATGAATAAAAAGATTTTAGGGGTTGGAGAAGTAAAATAAATGAAATGAAGTTAAGAGAACTATTATCTTTAATTTTGGTAACTCCCTTTGGTTTGAACCAAAAGGGTCTGTCGAAGTGCCTTATACCTAAGTTAATGCTTATAGAAGGAGAATTGGGATGTATGGAGCCAAATTGAGAAGATTTTGGAAGAGCCAAAAGGATTTAGAGGTGTGAGGAATTGGTTAGATGTGGTCTCCTTTTATAAGGGAGAGGAGGGGCTCTTTAGGAAGGTGTGATAATATTTTTTACGATATATTTTTATTATATTTCTAGAGGACCAAAAATCATTAATGTCCATGATTTAATTACTCATAGTCGAAATAATATCATCCTATTGGAATTGGACAGGTTTTGGATGTTATTTTAAATATTGTAATATTATTTATTTAATTCTTTTATTAATGAGGTAAATACTAAATCATTATTGTGTCATAAATAATTTAATTTATAAGATGTCTAAAAATTATAATAAAATACCATGATTTAGGAAGTATTTTTATCTTTCCAATGAATATTTATATTCTAAAATATAATTTACATTACACCATATATATATTAATTTTCTAAAAGATATTTGTTTATGTCATTTTTGCCTCTACGTTAAATTAATTAATCTAATGTGTCATTACCTTTCATAAGTGGCTCTATTGGGTCCCCAAATAGACCCAAAGATGAAATGGTCATCCACTACTTATCCAATAAGGGTATAACATGTGTTAAGGTAATATTGAATTGTTAAAATATTCTTTTACCTTGAATTACCCTATTTACCTTTAACGGTGGTAAATAAAATTCAAAATTTACTATTCAACAAAAATTATTTTCTTCTTATTGAACCACATTTTACTTCTTGATAAGAACCATTTATTTTGTATTTTTTAATTCAATTCATAGAAGCGGTAAAATTTAATTTAAATGAAAATGCCAGTTTTTTAACTACTACTAAGTGATATCAATATTCATCAAAAATATAATTTTTTTCAGAAAAATAACTAAAATTCAGCTTAATCTTTATTTTATATTCTGAATTCAAAAATGATGTCTATTTTTCTAAATTCAAAACATAAAAGTGGAATTAATTATTTTAAAAATTAATTCTCATTATCAAAACAAATAAAGTGTTTTTAAGAAACAATGTCTATCAAAAGATTGATATTAGTTTATGTCCAATTTCTAAGTTAAATCAATTATAATGACCAAAATTGGATAAAATGTTAAAAATATAATCTAATTACACATTAAAACCAATTATAAAGATAATATAACCATATTAATAAATTATATGAAAATACAGTTTTGAAATAAAATATAATATTTTCAATATTCATTAAAAAATGAACTTTATCTGAAAAATTCAAACAATTTACCCAATGAAAATTTGGATTCGCCCATTCTAAAAGAGGATTTTATATGGTCAAATATAATTTATTAAAGTGAGAAAATTATATTTAAAGTGTTTTTCCATTAAAAGGCGGTAAATCGGCCTTTAAATGTAAATTAGTCTTAAAATTAGATTCATTCAAATTTTAAGCCTCTAAATTTTATTGGATAAATGTAAATACATTTAAAAAACATATATAATAATTTTTTAGTTAGTTATTTTCATTCCTACAAATACATTGGCTAGGAGTTAACTACAATTTATAATAATAATATTATATTATTAGTGTGTAATGTAAGATTTCAAATAAATTTGTTGTTATGTATCGGGTACGCTGTCGAATATACCAACCCCTTTAAAGTTAACTTAATATTTAATTCCCAAATATAAATAAATATGAAATATTTCTTATTCATTATTTAATTGAGATGTTACATCCTTCACCCCTTTTGGGAATTGCATCCTAGCAATTTTAAAACTGGGCTGGGAAACATCATTAAAAGTCCCACATCGGAAAAGATTCCGTAAAAATATCACTTTAGAAGATAGAAAAAGAAGTAGAAAGGTCACCTGAGACAACAGATACTAGGATTCCATGTAGGAAAACATGGATATAGAAGAGAGAAAAAACAGTCAAGTTCTGATGGAGAGTGATAGAAAGCATTACTAGGAGAAAGATAACCACCAAAAAATCAGAACCTTATGATGTGTTAAACGGTCTTTGATTGCCCAGTAGGAAATGAAAAACAACAACATATTTTTTTACATTCCATTTCATAATTTGTAGGAATTCATTTACTACATAGAATAAGAACATAAGGAAATATACTTACCTTCATGTAGAGTTTCATCCTTTAATAAGTTTCTACCGAAAACATATCTTTTCTCCAAACAAAGAGCATTCAAAAAGACTTGGTCACATAAAAAGCACAAGAATCATCTTCTTGAGAATCACATAATCCAAAAAAGAAGAACTACATATTTCCCTTGTCTTTAGACAAAAACTAAAACCAAAATTTTTAGTTCATGATCATATAATACCTAAAAAGGATAATCTTTTACAAAAAGAAAAACTACTCTTTATCTCCAAATATTTTCAAACAAAACCCAATGATCAAAAAATTCCATTAAAAAAAACAAATTTCTGTAAAATTCTTCTACAGTGATCCAAACTAATATTGAAACCCAAATCTCATAAGGATTTATTTACATAGTCTTCTAAGATAACATTTATCTCCAAATAACAAGAGTTAATCATAAGGTCTCATATTTAAAAGTAATTAACCAAATCACATGATCCCTATTATAGGTTAATAATTTTCATAAATAAACAAATCATCATATGTACACAATAAAAACATATATTCTTCCAAATTAAAATTTCAACCGTTATTCCACAATTGAAATCCATAGTATTCTATCTTCCTTAGTCATATTGTGTTTCCACAAAAGAGATAACATCGTCCAAACAACCTTTATTACATAATCACTAAATCATTTTCCTATACTAAGTATATCCATTTGATAAAACATAAGTTCCAAAAGTCAACTTATTATTGTTCCAAAAATTTTTTTTACTAAAATAATAAGTCATACAAACTAGGGAATTTAAGTAGGGTAGTGGTAGGCGATGCACCCTTGTCTCCCTTCAGTTGTGGGTTCGATTCGTGCAGCCTAGGTGGATGAGATGGGTTGTCACCAATCCTATGGTTGTCCTTTTTATAAAACCCAAAAATAACCATATCACGTTTTAACCTCAATAGTTTCGTTACACCTATAATTCTCATCCTAATTCATTATGATCTCAACATATTAATTCATTTAGTCTTATTTCATCATCATGTGATAAAATAAAATGATCCCCAAAATTATGAACAACATACCTTGATCATGGTGTCTATTTAGTTTTTATCTTAATCATTTTCACATAGGTAGAGGGTCAATTCATCGCAAAAATGATTTATAGATCCTTCAAAATCATTTTCTTCCACAATCCAAATACACCTTGTACAACATGGGTCATATGGGTGTTCAGAAAAAAATAGTTTTGGAAAATAATAATGTAGGACTTAAAATTTCAAAACATCTGATAACACATGATTTCTATAAAATAGTTCAACCGAATTTTAGTTGAAACATTTAATTAATGGTCCTTTTAAAATACAATATGTATGTGCTGAGAGACTATATTGTTCAATAAAATATAAATAGGTTGTGAAACGGTCTCCTTCTTCAACACTTTTTTTAAAATCATAATATGCCTTAAAATATTATGACATGGTAAAATATTTGATAATTCCTTGATAATATTTCCCTTTCTTGAAAATATGATAATATTTTGGAAATATGATTTTTCTAAATACAACCCATGATCCATGTTGATAACAATGTATAGTTGAGGTGTTTGATATCTCAAACAACTTCTTGTAGGAGAGTTCTACTCTAGAAAAAGTTCCACATTCATCCGAACATGAATTTTCAATAATTATTGCAAACATGTCATCAGGAAGAGATAGGAATGTCATTTTAGATCCTACTCCTTCCATTTTAACCAACCTTCCTTGATCTGAAAAAGTTATAAAACAAAGAGTTAATTGAAATAATAGACATAGGGATAAACCATGTCTCTAACAAAAACTCATAATTTCTAATGTTGTCTAAACCGACCTCTGATACCAACTATAAAAATCAGGGCTTAAACATTACATAATCTTGAATTAAATGAATAATTCACAGTGAGGATATTTTATGGTTTATAATTTAGAGAATTAGGCCACAACTATTACATAATAACTTCAATATTACAAGTAGACACTACAACTCAGATTGAATTTTTTTTATAAAATAAAAACTGTTAAAAAGAAACATGTCTAGTTCTATGTTTTAGACAACGTTAATTTTATTTGATCCCATCCTCGACCCTATTCATCTTTAATTCTTGTGGAAAACATTTCAAAAACATGGGATGAGCGTAAAAAGGTTAGTAAGGGTTATAAAATCAGGAAGGAAAACATTAACCCATCAATAAAAAAATCAATGAAACCATACTTTTTCAATCATAGCATACCTTACAAAATCATATGATTTATGAATAATACACACAAATCATTAATCATAAATGTTACCTATGGAATCCATATAAAATATACATTGTAGCTATCCCAACTATGTAGGGAGTTATACTTGGAATACTCATCACAGTATATTCACTAAATATCTTAGGGGAAACATCATGTTTACCTCAATCACGTCGCCCAATGCATTGGAGAGATATCTCAGGCTCACTAGCCATAGGATTATAATGGAACCACCTATATACATAAACAATGCCAAATAACCATATCATAATCATAAAAAATAGCAAGAGTATAAATTAAATATAACATTTCCACATTCAAGTATATCAAATCAAGATATTTAAATATACAAATATTTATCAAATAATTTTCAAAATCATTCAAAATGTGATTTCTGAATCAAAGTGGCTCATACCACTTTGATGCTTTTAAATTAATTATCATTTGGAAACATTAATTTCCATATAAGTAAATCATAAATACCTTTTTGAGAACATGTGAATTAATGAGAAATATTTAGAAGAATAACTCATTAAAACATTTAAAAGTATACTTTAGTTAAAGAGTTCATTTTAACAAAAATAGAGAAACATGAATACAAATAATTGAGGAATAACCATTAATAAGATCATTATAATATCATATGAATAAACTTATTCATGATATTATATGTCAAAGGATTTTATATACCCCTTATAATAGTTAATTAGTGCATAACAACCATGAAGTCTCAGTGGAAATGTAAATTGAGATGAAATCCCTTATAAAGATGGTATCCTTAAATTAAGGATAAATACATCACATAATTATGTGTGAAAAATATAAATACACCCAATATAAGTGTATATTAAGTGTAAAACAATCATAGGACATTCACACATATTCATAGGATGACATATTCAAGAAGTACAAGTTGAACCCAAAGAAATTGTAATTGGGTTAAGAAGATCCTTTGTAAAAATTTGATAACCAAAAAACATCAATTTATAATTCATAAAATGAGTTTATGAGATTAAAAGGGTATCTCATCACTTGGAAATAAATTTTACATCCCTAAGGAAATATAAGAACATATCCAAACATAATAATATGTAAATTTAAAGAAATATCAAAAATAAGTCCTTTAAAAATCAGAGGGTGGATGGTTCCCTTACCGATTTGGTAAAATACAAAACATACGACACATAAAAGATGGATCATACAATGAAGATGTAAATATTCATAAAATGATGTATATTACACAAATAATACAATCATGGGAAGTAAATAGACCACACAAAATGAAACAATGGCATGTAGAGCATGAATCCCATGGGAATAAAAAGTGAGATGAAATGCTTTACCCCGTTGTATTCATCTGAGTCGTATGAACAAAAGTTAATAACAACAAAATTCATAACAAAATACCTTTATTATAATGATAATCATGATACTATATATAAAAAGGCAGTACACAATAAACCACATGAAATGAATAAGTGGCGAACAATGTAAATATCACGGAATTAAAAGTTCGATAAGAAAATTCCTTACCTTCTGTCCGACTTGACCCATTTGTTCTTTAATCTCCTGAATAATAATCTAAAGTTAATTTATAATTAAATAAGAAACTTTTTAAAGTTTATTATTTCTTTTATATTACTTATTACCATGTTATAATCTTTTTTGTAATCTTTTAAGTTAACAACGTTCGTTTTGTCGATATTTGGTACTTGAGTAAAAAATGTACTTATTATAATTACAAGTTGTTCACATAGTAAAATTTTCATTATATAGAAAATGATGTTAAATATTTATTTATCATATATATATTATATTTCCAGTATATACATGTATTTATAATAGTACATAACATTTGGATGTAAGAAATGAAATACACCGTTCATGGAGTCGGTAAATTGTATGTTCGCATGAACGCTACTTTCATTTCTATTTTATATTTTAATGTAATTAAAACATAAATATATATAGGTATAATATAATGAAAGTATAATATTATATACAATATCATTAAATCCATCCTATATACGTCCCATATATGGCATTAATGATTCATATTATTTTGTGGGGGGGGGGGTAGTCCACACTTCCGCAAATTAAATTATCACGTTTACCCATAATGGTAAGATATCAATGTAAAATACAGAAGAAAAAAAATAAAATATAAACATAATATATATCATATATAAATACAGTTCCATTATAACGGCCACCATGAGAGGTGGTATGAGATATTTGAACAGTTATCATTTTGTGAGCTGTTCGTTTTCCATCCACAGAAACATTATGTTATTCACCCATTAGATGGAGGTGTCTGTTAGTGTTGTTCGAATAATTCTCATAAAAACATCATGTTATATTTAGGATACTATTGTTGTTATAAAATAATGGAATAAAAATAGTTTAGGTGTTGGAGTGGTAAAATAAAAGAAATATTGTTAAGAGAAACGATTACCTTTAATTTGGGTAACTATCTTTGGTTTAAACCAAAAGGGTTTGTTGAAGTATATTTTTCCTAATTTAATGCTTATAGTAGGACGATAGGGTGTAGGGAGCTTAATTCAGCAGAGGTTGGACGAGACAAATGGCTTGAGGGGTGCGAGGAATTGGTTAGAAGTGGTCTCCTTTTATATGGGAGAGGAGGGGCTCTTTATGAAGGTGTGATAATATTATTTTGTTACATAATGCTATTCAGTTTCTAATGGTCGAAAAATAATTAAAGATGAAGATAAGATGACTCATTGTAGAAATAATATCATTATATAGAAATTGTACATGTTTTGGATATCATTTTTATATTTATAATCTTATTTATTTAAATCTTTTATTAATGAGATAAATACTACATCATTATTATGTCATAAATAATTTAATTTTTGTGATGTATAAATATTAAAAGAAAATTCAATTATGTAGGAAGTATTTTTATCTTTCCAATGAATATTTATAGTCTAAGATATAATTTATATAACAACATATAAAAAATAATTTACTGAATGATATTTGTTTATGTCATATTTTCATTCACATTAAATTAATTAACCTAAAGTGCCATTATCTTTCACAATTGGATCAATGGGTTACCAAAATAGACCCAAATATTCACATGGTCGGCCATTAATCATCCAATAATGTTTGTACATGTGTTAGTGTAATTTTTAATTACTAAAATATTCTTTTACCTTGAATTAACCTATTTAACATTAACCGTAGTAAATACAAGTCAAAAGTTATTATTCATGAAAAATAATTTTCATCTTATTGAAGAAAATTTTACTTATTTATAACAACCATAAATTTTGTATTTTCGAAATTCAATTCACAGAAGTGGTAAAATTCAATTTAAATGAAAAATCTTGTTTTTTTAAGTACTACTAAGTGATTTCACTTTTCATCACAAATTGAAGTTTTTCAAATAAATACCTAAAATTCAGCTTAAGAATTATTTCAAATTCTAAATTCAAAAATGATTTCTATTTTAATAAATTCAAAACATATGAGTGGTATTATTAATTTAAAAATTGATTCCTGTTATCAAAACATGTAGCGTGTTTTAATGAAACAATAACTATCAAAAGATTGATACTTGTTTATGTCCAATTTCAAAGAGAAATTAATTTATTGACAAACATTACATTAAATGGTAAAAATATTTTCTAATTAAACATTAAAAAAAATAGATAATCAATCTATATAAATAAATTATATTAAAATATATTTTTTAATTAAAATAAAATATTTTCACTATTCATTATAAAATTGATGTTTATCGAAAAAATTCAAAAAATTTACGCAAAGTAAATTTTGATGTCCCCATTATAAAGAAAGATTTTATAAGTTAATAATTTTGACAAAGTAAATTTTGATTTCAATATTTACAAAAAGTAAAAATATTTTGACAAAGTAAATTTTGATGTCCCCATTCTAAAGTAAATTTACTTTGTAAATTTTGACAAAGTAAATTTTTACACAAAGTAAATTTTTATTTCAATATTTTTTTTGATGGTAAAAATATATATTTTTTGATATCTTCTAAGAAAGATTTTATATCGTCAAATAGAATGTCTTTTAGTGACCAAAATTATATTTAAGGAGGGTTCTCTATTAAAATGCGTTAAATCGGCCTTTTAATGTAAATTATTCTTAAAAATAGACTCATTCACATTTTAAGCCTCTAACATAAATTTGATAAATGTAAATACATTTGACAAACATGTATAATCATATTGTAGTTAGTTCTGTTCATTCCCTCAATTACAATTTCTAGGAGTTATGTACCATAAAAAATATTAATATTATATTATTAGTGTGCAACGTAAGATTTCAAAGAAACTTGTTGTTGTGTATCAGGTACGATATCGAATATAGAATCCCCATTAAAGTGAAATTAATATTTAATTACTAAATATTAATAAATATGAAATATGTCTTCTTCATTATTTACCTGGGATGTTATACATATGAGAATACATTGTAGATTATAACTATATGTATTAAAAAATAGTATAGGTTCTCACTCCCTTTATGGTTACATTTCATAAAATACCCACTCTATCCACAGATTCGGGTCACACCGCCTCTGGAAAACCATTAAAACAGATCCACTATATAATATATTCTAGTACAAGGGGTGGGAAGAAATGGAATCCACTAGTTCCTCTATGTCTTAAACATGTTCAATGTAAAGGTAAATGTGGTTTATGTCTCTATTCTATAACTGTAGCTTGAGTAGTGGAGACAAATTTCATACCATGAACCACAATTGAAGGCACTAGACCACAATCCACTCTAACCCAATTCTATCAATTCAAATTAACTCATTCTCACTTCATACGTGGGTCACTCTAACACCTTATCAAATCATAATGGACATTATCACATGGGTCAAAGAAACTCATCCACCACACCTCAATATTTTCAACTTTAGGATGGCGGAAATTCACCCAGAATGTTTCATATCACATAATGATGATGCTTATATATGGTGGTTGTATCCCTATTAAATGAATTTCTAGATACACATAGAAATCTACTAACATAGAGATATATCAACTCACATAATCACCCTTGATATGTCTTACTGCTCTGAAGACCATCAAAAGGGTTCTAATCCAAGAATTATATTCAAACCATAGGCCTGTTCCATTTTTCAACTATATGAGAAGGGGCCTGAAACATAACAAAACCTAGGTGATAACAATATTTAAAACCCATAATGACGAAAAAACATAGGATTATCATTATCTAGTAAATATAGGGAAAATAAGTACTCCATAGAGAACATTGGTTCCTAATGAAATCATCTAATTCATCAGTTTTGGTAAAATCCTAAAAACTCTTACCACTCCCTTAAGTTAAACTTCTACTACATGGGAAAATATGTCACCACATATACTCAACTACCACTATTGCAGGAGCTCCTGTATGGAACTAAGACAACATTTACCATCATCCTATCATGGTGTAGATATAGACACCATTAAAAAAGGAAAATTATAATTATATATATAAAATATTATCCATGTCCCAATTAATATGTGGAAGAACTATTCAATTAAAACATATATTAAATAACCTCATATGTATTTACCAAAAATTAGGCCTCATTGTTCATACATTCATCATTATAACACTATATAAAAATACTAGATTTCATTAATCACAGTGTATTTATGAATTCTAACATGATTTACCATGGTGAATGTGTAGATTTGGGGAGTTTACTTAAGAGAGACAAAGAGTGGAATCAATACATTATCAAACATGTACAATTTTTTCCAATAATTGACGTCTCTATATTAAAAATATAATATATGTATGTAAAAATCATTTGGGAAGAGATATGTCAGTCTCTACACCATCCTTGGCTTCCCTATCTAGAATGCCACACATAAGACACATTTCCATTATTTAACTATGTCCTAAAAAAACCTCATTAGTAGGTAAATTTAAATCAATATGCTAAGGTCAAACCATCACAAATACCAATTTATCATGTCCCAACCACCAAGGGCCACCAGGATAGAGGATAAAGAAGCCACATATTTCTGTGTCCCACCACCATAACCCAAGGGCTAGTGGAAAGAACTGAATTTCATAACTAATCATGAGGCCACTGTAACATGTACATGTATGCACATACCCTTCATATAAATGAAAATGTGTAAAGGATAAATAGTTAAATTCATCTATAGTAAAATTCAGGAATTTAGTTACCTCTATGTTATAAAAAAATATAATAAAAATATAATAAAAATTTTAAATGTAAAAATAAACTCCCAAATTGAAAAAAATTCCTGATAACATAAAAAAGTAAAAAAATTCTGATAGAACCAAACTCTAGATCTCCAAGACTCAACCACCGTATGTGGTCGAATAAACCCATGTATACATATACTCCTCTAAAAATAACTCTTTACATTCGATCATCTCTATAAGACACTGAACATGGGGGAAAACCCATGCACTGTGAGTATATATATACCTATTAAGAAACATTGAATAATTATGGGGGTTTGAATAAAATATAAAATATGAGTTTTTTATCATCATAGAAAGTGTATCTTAATCAGTATATGAGACCAAAATTTTAAATAAATACCCATCATTCTTAGTAGGATATTCAAATGAGAGGGAAAGTGGATCTCTGTCTCCACAACCTAAATACGAACAATGAGTCTTCCTACTGTTCCATGAATCCATAATTGATTCCCATCATCTCACATATCTTTATAAATAAATTATATGGAGGTCCCACGCCATGTTATGATAGGTTTGTATAATTTCTACTATATTAAAACCAAAACCGTAGTGAAATATGGGAGTAACATCACTGTCTACACAATGGTTATAGGGGACCCACACCCTGGTATAATATGGGGTAACATCTCCACGGATATAGGGATCATTCCTTGGTGAAATAAGGTATTGTCTTATCTATTTTGACAACCAATATGGAAGATCCATTCTATGGTGTGACAGTTGAGTACGATCTCCATGGATATAGGACCAACACTATCATCTGTTAGGGGGTGATAACACTCAGGTATCTCTATGATGATCCTACCCCATCCCCACCTTCAACAAGTGTTTCTAAAATACGTGTCACTCTTGCAACATATCACTATGTTTCTCAACATCCACTATGAAATCCACTATCACATTAAATATATATATATAAATTGGATTAGTTGCCCGAGGGGAAAATATAAGTCCAAATGAAGTAGATACATGAGGTAGATGATTATCAATAAGTAAATTACATGTATTTTAACCACAAAGCATGTTTTCCCAATATATTTCCTGAATATGTACATAGATATTTCAGGCTGCTAGGCCTGACTCTTGCATATGACACCCTAAAAATTCTCTAATAATTACAATTTAGTTGATTATATGTCTGAAATGAAGAAATAGGCATATAAATGAATATAACCACCCAATAATTCATGATATATTATAAATTATTTTAAAAGTCTTCAAATATATTTGATATTAATTTGATAAGAAAACCTCTAGTTTTATGCCAATAAAATCTATATTATTAATAAGGTTGTTTTCCCGCCTACTAGGGTGAACCTATTATTAAACTAAATTTTCAATGATTTATTAATACATTTTTTCAAAATAAACATCAATTTTTATATCATGATGTCAAAAGTTATCCTAGGATGATTTTTTTCTATGACCTTTCATATGATGATGAATAGTAAAAAAACTAAAATATATTTGAAAATGGATTTTTCATCTATAAACTTAACACTGTTAAAATATATATTAAACATATATATATTAATTTAATAATATTAATTATAATATAATATTTATCATTTTTACATCTATTAATATAATTTAGGTTATTTAAATCACTTTAATATTAAATTTAGAAATAAAAATATAGTGAACTTTGTGTATTTTAAGAGTAAAAACATGTTTTCTTATCCCTTATATGGGAAAATTTTAAACTAATTACTAACACCTATGTGGTTGTAATTTTTTGTCAAATGTATTAGAATTATTGGAATTAGAATAATATATAATTTCTCATGTGTTAAACATTGTTTTTAATAATAATATTAGTGAAATAATGTAATATTAATTACATTTTTTAGCAGAAAAGTAGCTTAACAAGGGATTGATCCTTAAATTCAAGGGCTATAATGACATAGATGCTTGTCAGAAACTAATTTTATATTCATACATAGATCATATCCCAACATTTATATACTTGAATTATTTATTGGGATACTATTAAATGAAAATTTTCAATATATGAATTTTAGTAAGGTAAAAATATAAAAACGGAACCTTCCATAACTTTTAAAACTATTATGTCTTGAGACATTGATAAAGTATCAAATTTTCCAATATTAATATCATTTCTATATAAAAATTTGTTATTTTTATCATAATAAATAATCATTAATTTTAATTCGTGATATTATAAATTTAGTTTATTTGAAATTAAAACATAGTAAATATTTAGTTGAAGAATTAGATTAGAAAAATGATACAATGATATAAAAGTAAACACAATTGAGTGATTTATTGTTAACTCATAATTTTTTAGATGAAAATATAATGTTACACAATATTGAAGATAAATTACATGAATTCCAATATTTTCTTGATATTTTTAAATTTATATTAAATAAATAATTTCAAAATGGACATTGACACATACCTTTCTACGTTATATTTTTGGGTAATATATTACCATCGTTTGTCTATTTCTAAACTAAAATTGCCTCAAAGTGATGTGATTTATTCAATATTTATATGGAATGTTAAAAGTTATGGATTTAATACATATATGTAATATATTTGAAAAAAATACGATATTTTAATGATAATATATAAAAAATTATTTTTAAATACGACACGAAACTGGAAGTAATGTTCATGTGTACATACGACCTATGATATATATGAATGATGTATTTAATTTACAATACAAAAATTTAATTATTTATTATAAATAAATATATAATAAATATATATAATATTTAAATCAGGTTATAGATGCTTATGATTATGAAATATTGACTAATTTATTACTAAAAAATGTCAAATCATACTTGAAAAAAATTACCATTAGCAACCAAAATGATTAATAAGTTAATGATTATTAACAAATGGGTAATAAAATATTATAAAAATGTAATATTTGATATTATAAATGTAACACCCCATGTAAATAAATAATATGACATTTCATATTTATCCATATTTGTGAATAAAATATTTAAATGACTTTAAAGGGGACGCTATGCTCGATGGCGTACCCAACACGCAATAACGAGTTTCTTGGGAATCTTACGTTGCACTCTAATAATAAAATAATATTATTTTAAATGGTAGTTAACATGTAGCCGTTGTAATGGCAGGAAGGGATAGAAATAAATAAAATATGATTATATATGTTTTAAATGTTTGTACATTTATCCAATAAAGTATAGAGGCTTAAAATACGGAAAGAATTCAATTTTAGGCATATATGCCCTAGTTTTCACTAAAGGTTCACTTATCGCCTTTTGATGGAGAACTGTCATTAAATATAGTTTTGATCACTCTTATACATTCTTTTGGACCAAATAAAACTCTTCTTTAGAATCAGGACATTAAATTTTACTTTGTGTAAATTTTTGGTATTTTTCTGATAAAGTTCATTTTTTAATGAATAGTGTAAAATGTTGTATTTTAATTCAAAACCTATTTTTAATCTAATTTATTTATATGATTATATTATCTTTTGAATTGGTTTTAAAGTGAAATTAGAATATATTTTTACCATTAAATCCAATAGTGGTCGTTGGAATTAATTTCACTTTGAAATCAGACTTAAACTAGTGTCAATCTTTTGATACTTATTGTTTCATAAAAACACGCTATTTGCTCTGACAGCGGGAATTAATTATTAAATTAATTAATGTGACTTATATGTTTTTAATTTTGTAAAATAGACTTCATTTTTGAATTCGGAATTTCAAATATAGCTTAGGGTGGATTTTTGGTAATTTTCTGAAAAACTTCAATTTTTGATGAATAGTGAAACCACTAAGTGGTACTTATAAAGGCTGATTTTCTGTTTAAATGAAATTTTTCCATTATTGTGTTTTGAATTTCAAAAATCCGACATGCATGGTTGTCATTGAGAAGTAAAATGTGGTTCAATGGGATAAAAATAATTTTTTGGTGAATAGTAACTTATTAAGTTCTTAATTGCGATTAGGGGTAATTAGGGTAGTTTAAGGTATAAATAATGCTTTAATAATATGAAATGACCTAGAAACATGTCCAAACTTTATTGGTTGTGTCATGGACGACCAAGACAAGCCATGGGTCAACTTGGGGACCCCATGGAGACACTTTGGATGGGAAATGACATAAATAACTTTTTATTTAATGTAAAAGTAAAAATGACACAAACATAATATGTTTTACGAAAACAATTTTTATATGGGGTTATAAAGATCAGATTTTTGATTATAAATAGTCATTGGAAATCTTAAAAGATTTACTACATGATAGTAGTTTTTTTTATAATTTTAAGACATTAAATAAATTAAATTATTTATGACATAATAATGATGCAGCGATTACATCATTATTTGACCATTTTAATAAAATGGAAAGATAATGTAGAATCTATGAACTACACATGTCCAAAACCAATTTTATGAGTTTATTTAGAACCCTTATCAACTTATCCACGAATTCTATCAATGTGGGACTTTTTAAAACCGAAACACATTTTCAAATAAAGTAATATGTCTTTACATTCCAAAAGTGCCCCTCCTCTCCTCTTATAAAAGGCCCCCACCTCTACCACCTTACACACACTCCTCAAGCCTTTGGCTCGGCCAAACCCTGCCCATTTACTCTATACACATCCCTCTCCTCATCCTAGATGATTCCATTTGGGATGAATCCTTTCAAAGGAAGCCTTTAGGATCAAATCAAAAGGAGTTACACTTTTAAAGGTAATTCATTCTCTATTGTTCATTTGTTTTATTTTGTTTCTCCAACCCCCTAAACTCTTTTTATTTACTTATTTTGTAACAACAACAGTATCTTCAATATAATAGGATGTTGTTATAAGATTTATTCTAGCTACACTCTCACACAACTACATCAAATGGTTAAAGAACATACGGTTTCCGTGGATGGCGAAATTGTGCCTCCCGAAACGATGATTGTTCAATACTCATTTAACACCTTCTAAGGTGGCCATTATGATGTCACTATTTTTATATATGATATATAATATGTTTATGATTTACTTATTCTTCTGTATTTTTCATTTGTTTCTTACCTTTATGGCATCCATTATGGGTATACGCAATATCTTCATTTTAGGAAGTGCGGACTACCGCCCCCTCAAAGTGATGTGATTCGTTAATGCCATACGTGGGATGTATAAAGGATGGATTTAATTATATTATATATGATATTATACTGAAATTATAATATACCTTTATATCATTATTATTCCATTCTATAAAATACGAAATAGAAATGAAAGTAGCGTTCATGCGTACGTACGACTTACCGTCTCCATGAACGGTGCATTTCATTTCTTACCTCTAAATGATTATGTAATATTATAAACGCGTGCATATACTGGATATATATGTCATATATGATTTCTACATCATGAATAAAATTCTGTATATAATAAAAATTTGGCCACACGAACAACATGTAATTGTAAGAAGTCCACTTTCGACTTAAGAACCAGGTATCGGAAAAACAAATATTATTAACTTAAATGATTACATAAATTTTTATGACATGGCAATAAGTGATATAAAAGGAATAATGAACTTGAAAAAGGTTCTTAAGGAAGTAGAAATTAACTCAAGTTTATTATTCAGGATATTAAATAACGATCGAGTCAAGTCGGACCCGAGATAAGGGATCCTACTCCTCTCTTTCTTTTTAAGTACACACTTTTATGTCATTCCTTTTAAAGCTCATATTTCTTGTTATTGGGATGATATTTTATATTAAACTTACTGTAATTTTTATGTTCATGTGATGAGAGACCCTATTCTCTCTCATCAATCCATTTTGGAAGTTTTGAGTGGCACCGTTAGGCTGCCGAACTTTCGTAAGAGATCTAACCTCTCTCTTTATTTTTAAGTACTCTTCTTTATGTCACTTCTTTTAAGCTCCTCTTTGTAATGTTGGGGGATGTTATTTTATATTCCTATTTCTATAAATTTTATTTTAATTTGATGAGATAACCTATTTGATCTCATCAATCCATATTCGGAAGTTTTCTGTGGCGCCGTTAGGCTTCCGAGTTTTCGTAAGGGATTTTTCATCTCACTTTTATTCCTGTGAGATTTATGCTACATTTGCCACAAATTACATTGAGTGGTGTATGTAATGCACATTATTCTACTCTTTGTGTAATATACTTTAGTTTATGAGTATTTACATCAATGATCTATTGTCCTTCTTTCATGGGGTGTATGTTTTGAATGATACCCAAGTCGGTAAGGGAACCTTTCACCCTCCTCTTTTTTAAAATACTTCTTTTTTTGGGTCTTTTAATTTACATATTGTTATGTTGGGATATGTTCGCATATATCCTTATTGATTTAAATTTTATGTCCAAGTGATGAGATACACTTTTTATCTCTCATCAACTCGTTTTGATGCGATGCCGTTAGGCTGTCAAGGGAACTTTTTAACCCAATTTCGATTTCTTTGGATTCAACATGTAGTCATTGAATATGTCATCCATTGAATATGTGTGAATGAACTTTTATTGTTTTACACATAATATCCACTTATATTGGGTGTATTTATATATTTCACACATATTTTTGAGATTGATTTGTCCTTAATTTAAGGATACCTTCTTTATAAGGGATTTCATCACATTTGACATTTCTATTGAGGGTTCATTGTTGTTAGGCACCAATTCACTCTTATATGGTGTATATACTGTCCTTTGGAGTATTATATCATGATTCCATTTATCCTCATGATATTACAAAGTTCTGACTAAATGTTATTCCTCAATTATTGTATTCAAGTGTTTCTAATTTTGGTAAAACCCCTTTAACCAAAATGTCATTTTAAATGTTTTAATTATTTGTTATTATTAATATCCATGTTTTCAAAATTGTTTTAAGGATTTATTTATATGGATATTAATGGTTTAAAATTTTAAGTTTCAAGGTGGTATGGGACACTTTGATTCAAAAATCTCTGTATTAAATGTTTTAAAGGGTTTTGAAAATGGTTTTGATAAAGGATTCTATTATGATATATTGTGATGTGGAAATGTTATCATTACTTTATATTGGTTTTGAGTTTTATGATTTTATATCGGTACTTGGACATTTTAACGGGTGGTTACGTTATAAACCATATGATGGGTGGTGCCGTGAATACCAGGACGGGTGGTTACGTTATAACCTCCAATGCATTGGGTATGGGAGTCGGTCATATGGCTATTCCATTAAGTATGTATGGAAATTGGCCGTATGGCTATTCCATTAAGTGATATGTGTGGAAGTCTACCGTATGGTTATTCCACTTAAGTATGTTTATGTCCCAAGTTACCTTTATATATGTTATGTGTTCTTTATATGGGTATTATGGTAATCCTCTGGTTACAAAAAGGTAAGTAATGATACTTTTGTTTCAGTGAAAATTTTTACTACTTCATGAAGGTGAAAAGTATTACATTGATAAAGTATTCATGGTTTACTTGTTGTTTTGAAAATCTAAGAGTTTTCATTTTTTGTGTATCCCTTACTGAGCTTCTTATGCTCATCCCAAGTTTTTGAAATGTTTTTCACCAGACATAGCGTGGAATAGGGTCAAGGATGGGATCAAGGGAAAGTCATGCTACCTAAAACATTGAACTATACATGTTTCTTTTAAAGAGTTTATATTTTATGGAAATTTAGTAGAAGCGACTACTTTTTAATCTTTTGAGATGTAATAGTTATGTCCTAATTCTCTAAAACTCTAAACCTGAAAAGATCCTCAATGTGAATTACTCATTTAATTCAATATTAAGTAAGGTTTAAGGCTGGGGCCTTATAGTTGGTATCAAAGGTCGGTTTGATAACTTTATAGGTTAGGGTATTCTATAATCACAAGTGACATTACCATAATGGTTAGGATTTCAGAAATAGTCCTAGTGAATGAGTAAGTGTATCTTAGTGTTTACCTTCCTCATTAGTACATGATGGTTTTGTTGATATAATCACACTGACATTTCTATTTTTAGTGAATGGATGGATCTAGCAGGCACCAAAGATACAACAGGTTTGAAGGAAACTATGGTGGTTCTCTGATTAAGATACTAGATAAAATGGAGGATTCAATGAGGAAACTCGTGGTTGTTCTAATCCAAATATAAAGGATTCATGATCAACCACTTCAACCTTGGTGAGTTCTCTAATTCATCATGTATGAGATGGACAACTCGATGTGGAAATTCAGGTAATAATTATTAAGGTAACCATTAGGGTTTATATGATCCTTTATTTTTAGGTAATTATGGGTTACTCTATGATATCATGGAAAATGAATGGAATGAGATAAACTTGAGGTTATAATATGTTATGATTATTCGTGAAGCTTTTATCTCATTTTGGGGAATTTTATAAGAATTATATAGTTTTGGAAGAAGGACAACACGCAGACCGTGTGACAACCCGTCGCGTCGGACAAAGCTGTGGGAATCGAACCCACAACCAAAGTGCGACTGGTATTTATCGCCTACCACTGGACTACGTGAAGTCCCTGGTTAGTTTGACTGATTATTTCTGGTTATATGATTTTATGAATTAAGAGTAAGATGATTTTGGGTTATTTATGAAAATGATTAACCTATCATGGAGGATATGTGATTAGGTTAATTACTTTTCAATACGGGAATTTAGGATCAATTGATGTTGTTTGGAGATAAATGTTACGATTTAACTTGGAAGACTATATGACTAAATCCTTAAAATGTTTGGGTTTCAATCATAGATTGGTTTACATTTGAGGAATTTTTATGGACAAATTTGTTTATCGGATGGTCCTCGTTGAACTTTGGATTTTGTTGGACAAATTTTGGAGATTAAGAATAGATTTTCTTTTTATAAAGGGTTATCATTTTTTGGATTATCTGACCTTGTACTAACCTTTTTGGTATTGGTTATGGTTAAGGTCTAAAGATATGGGAAGTATATAGTTCTCTTTTGTGGATTAGGTGATTCTCTAGAAGTTGATTATAGTACTCTTAATTTGAACAAGTCTTCCTAAATACTCACCTTTTGGAGAAAATATGAATTTGTGTAAGGAATCTAATAAAAGTTGAGAGTCAACATGATAAGTGATTATGTTTCCTTATGAATAAATTCCTCAATAAAAAGAAACTTAAAACAAAAATGTTGTCTATTGACTTTTCCTACTGGGGAACCCAACACCGTTTAACCCATCACAAGTATGTGATTTTCTCATGGTTAACTTTCTCCTAAAAATGTTTTCTATCACTCTCCATCAGAACATGACCCTTTGTTTTTTCCTCCATGTCCATATTTTCATACGTGGAATCCTAGTATGGGTTAACTCGGGTGACCTTTGAACTTATCTCTCTTTATTTTAATGTGTTTGTTTTACCGACTTTTGTTCCGATGTGGGACTTTCAAGGATGTTTCCAAGCGCAATTTTAAAATTACGAGGACGCAATTCCCAAAAGGGTGGAAGGATGTAACACCCCAGGTAAATAAATAATATGAAATTTCATATTTATCCATATTTGTGAATAAAATATTTAAATGACTTTAAAGGGGACGCTATGCTCGATGGCGTACACAACACGCAACAACGAGTTTCTTGGGAATCTTACGTTGCACTCTAATAATAAAATAATATTATTTTAAATGGTAGTTAACATGTAGCCGTTGTAATGGAGGGAATGGATAGAAATAACTAATATATGATTATATATGTTTTTAAATGTTTTTACATTTATCCAATAAAGGATAGAGGCTTAAAATACGGAAAGAATTCAATTTTAGGCATATATGCCCTAGTTTTCACTAAAGGTTCACTTATCGCCTTTTGATGGTGAACTGTCATTAAATATAGTTTTGATCACTCTTATACATTCTTTTGGACCAAATAAAACTCTTCTTTAGAATCGGGACATTAAATTTTACTTTGTGTAAATTTTTGGTATTTTTCTGATAAAGTTCATTTTTTAATGAATAGTGTAAAATGTTGTATTTTAATTCAAAACCTATTTTTAATCTAATTTATTTTTATGATTAGATTATCTTTTGAAATGGTTTTAAAGTAAAATTAGAATATATTTTTACCATTAAATCCAATAGTGGTCGTTGGAATTAATTTTACTTTGAAATCAGACTTAAACTAGTGTCAATCTTTTGATACTTATTGTTTCATAAAAACACTCTATTTGCTCTGACAGCCGGAATTAATTATTAAATTAATTAATGTGACTTATATGTTTTTAATTTTGTAAAATAGACTTCATTTTTGAATTTGGAATATCAAATATAGCTTAGCGTGAATTTTTGGTAATTTTCTGAAAAACTTCAATTTTTTATGAATAGTGAAACCACTAAGTGGTACTTATAAAGACTGATTTTCCGTTTAAATGAAATTTTTCCATCATTGTGTTTTGAATTTCAAAAATCCGACATACATGGTTGTCATTAAGAGTAAAATGTGGTTCAATGGGATACAAATATTTTTTTGGTGAATAGTAACTTATTAAGTTCTTAATCGCGATTAGTGGTAATTAGGGTAGTTTAAGGTATAAATAATGCTTTAATAATATGAAATGAACTAGACACATGTCCCAACCATATTGGTTGTGTCATGGCCGACCAAGAAAACCCATGGGTCAACTTGGGGACCCCATGGAGACACTTTGGTTGGGAAATGACATTAATAACTTTTTAATTAATGTAAAAGTAAAAATGACACAAACATAATATGTTTTACAAAAACAATTTTTATATGGGGTTATAAAGATCAGATTTTTGATTATAAATAGTCATTGGAAAGCTAAAAAGAGTTCCTACATGATAGTAGTTTTTTTATAATTTTTAGACATTAAATAAACTAAATTATTTATGACATAATAATGATGCAGCGGTGACATCATTATTTGACAATTTAAATAAAATGGAAAGATAATGTAAAATCTATGAACTAAAAATGTCCAAAACCAATTGGATGAGTGTATTTCGAACCCTTATCACCTTATACACGAATTATATCAATGTTGGACCTTTTAAAACCGAAACACATTTTCAAATAAAGTAATATTTCTTTACTTTCCTAAAGTGCCCCTCCTCTCCTCTTATAAAAGGCCCCCACCTCTACCACCTTACACACACTCCTCAAGAATTTGGCTCGGCCAACCCCTGCCCATTTACTCTCTCCACATCCCTCTACTCATCCTAGAAGATTCCCTTTGGGTAGAATCCTTTCAAAGGAAGCCTTTAGGCTCAAATCAAAAAGAGTTACACTTTTAAAGGTAATTCATTCTCTCTTGTTCATTTGTTTTATTTTGTTTCTACAACACCCTAAACTCTTTTTATTTACTTATTTTGTAAAAACAACAGTATATTAAATATACTTGGATGTTTTTATAAGATTTATTCGAGCTACACTCTCACACAACTACATCAAATGGTTAAAGAACATACGGTTTCCGTGGATGGCGAAATTCTGCCTCCTGAAACGATGATTGTTCAATACTCATTTAACACCTTCAAAGGTGGCCATTATGATGTCACTATTTTTATATATGATATATAATATGTTTATGTTTTATTTATACTTATGCATTTTTCATTTGTGTCTTACCTTTATGGCATCCATTATGGGTATACGCGATATCTTCATTTTAGGAAGTGCGGACTACCGCCCCCTCAAAGTGATGTGATTCGTTAATGCCATACGTGGGACATATAAAGGATGGATTTCATGATATTATATATGATATTATACTGGAATTATAATATACCTTTATATCATTATTATTCCATTCTATAAAATACGAAATAGAAATGAAAGTAGCGTTCATGCGTACGTATGGCTTACCGTCTCCATGAACGGTGCATTTCTTTTCTTACCTTTAAATGATTATGTAATTTTATAAATGCGTGCATATACTGGATATATATGACATATATGATATCTAAATCATGAATACAATTATTTATGTAATAAAAATTTGGCCACACGAACAACATGTAATTGTAAGAAGTCCACTTTCGACTTAAGAACCAGGTATCGGCAAAACAAATATTATTAACTTAAATGATTACATAAATTTTTATGACATGGAAATAAGTGATATAAAAGTAATAATGAACTTGAAAAAGGTTCTTAAGGAAGTAGAAATTAAATCAAGTTTATTATTCAGGAGATTAAATAACGATCGAGTCAAGTCGGACCCGAGGTAAGGGATCCTACTCCTCTCTTTCTTTTTAAGTACACACTTTTATGTCATTCCTTTTAAAGCTCATATTTCTTGTTATTGGGATGATCTTTTATATTAAACATACTGTAATTTTTATGTTCATGTTATGAGAGACCCTATTCTCTCTCATCAATCCATTTTGGGAGTTTTGAGTGGCGCCGTTAGGCTTCCGAACATTCGTAAGAGATCTAACCACTCTCATTATTTTTAAGTACTCTTCTTTATGTCACTTCTTTTAAGCTCATATTTGTAATGTTGGGGGATGTTATTTTATATTCCTCTTTCTATAAATTTTATTTTAATTTGATGAGATACCCTATTTTATCTCATCAATCCATATTCGGATGTTTTATGTGGCGCCGTTAGGCTGCCGAGTTTTCGTAAGGGATTTTTCATCTCACTTTTATTCCCGTGAGATTTATGCTACATTTGCCACAAATTACATTGAGTGGTGTATGTACTGCACATTATTCTACTCTTTGAGTAATATAATTTAGTTTATGAGTATTTACATCAATGATCTATTGTACTTCTTTCATGGGGTGTATGTTTTTAAAGATACCCAAGTCGGTAAGGGAACCTTTCACCCTCCTCTTTTTTAAAAGACTTCTTTTGTTGGGTCTTTTAATTTACATATTTTTATTTTGGGATATGTTCTCATATATCCTTATTGATGTAAATTTTATGTCCAAGTGATGAGATACACTTTTTATCTCTCATCAACTCGTTCTGATGCGATGCCGTTAGGCTGTCAAGGGAACTTTTTAACCCAATTTCGATTTCTTTGGGTTCAACATGTAGTCATTGAATATGTCATCCATTGAATATGTGTGAATGACCTTTTATTGTTTTAAAATTAATATCCACTTATATTGGGTGTATTTATATTTGTCACACATATTTTTGAGATTGATTTGTCCTTAATTTAAGGATACCGTCTTTATAAGGGATTTCATCACATTTGACATTTCTATTGAGGGTTCATTGTTGTTATGCACAAATTCACTCTTATATGGTGTATATAATGCCCTTTGGAGTATTATATCATGAATACATTTATCCTCATGATATTATAAAGTTCTGACTAAATGTTATTCCTCAATTATTGTATTCAAGTGTTTCTAATTTTGGTAAAACCCCTTTAACCAAAATGTCATTTTAAATGATTTAATTATTTGTTCTTATTAATATCAATGTTTTCAAAATGGTTTTAAGGATTTATTTATATGGATATTAACGGTTTAAAATTTTAAGTTTCAAGTTGGTATGGGACACTTTGATTCAAAAATCCTTGAATTAAATTTTTTAAAGTGTTTTGAAAATGGTTTTGATAAAGGATTCTATTATGATATATTGTGATGTGGAAATGTTATCATTCCATTATATTTGTTTTAAGTTTTATTATTTTATATTGGTACTTGGACAATTTAACGGGTGGTTACGTTATAAACCATATGACGGGTGGTGCCGTGAATACCAGGATGGGTGGTTACGTTATAACCTCCAATGCATTGGATATAGAAGTCGGCCGTATGGCTATTCCATTAAGTATGTATGGAAATTGGCCGTATGGTTATTTCACTTAAGTATGTTTATGTCCCAAGTTACCTTTATATATGTTATGTGTTCTTTATATAGGTTTTATGGTAATCCTCTGGTTACAAAAAGGTAAGTAATGATACTTTTGTTTCTGTGAAAATTTTTACTACTTCATGAAGGTGAAAAGTATTACATTGATAAATTATTCATGGTTTACTTGTTGTTTTGAAAATCTAACAGTTTTTATTCTTTGTGTATCCCTTACTGAGCTTCTTATGCTCATCCCATGTTTTTGAAATGTTTTTCACAGGACATAGCGTGGAAAAGGTCAAGGATGGGATCAAGGGAAAGTCATGCTACCTAAAAAATTGAACTATACATGTTTCTTTTAAAGAGTTTTTATTTTATTGAAATTTAGTAGAAGCGACTACTTTGTAATCTTTTGAGATGTAATAGTTATGTCCTAATTCTCTAAAACTCTAAACCAGAAAAGATCCTCAATGTGAATTACTCATTTAATTCAATATTAAGTAAGGTTTAAGGCTGGGGCCTTATAATAAATATTTCAATGAATTTTATACATTAATAACATTCTTAAAAGCATCATATAGTAAACTAAAATGTGTTCATCCAAAATAGAGTGTAAGGTAAGGTATTTATTCTCAATTTACATTCCATTGAGAATTATTTGATTTTATGAACTAATGCAAATTAATTTAGATTATATACATTCCATTTTACATTTAACATAATGATTCAAAAATACCTCATGGGATTTTATATTCAATTTATACTTATCTCTTATGAGGGGGTTGAATTCAAAATTATATGTTTTTAAAATTTATCATTATAATCTATCATTAATTCATGATTCTATACATTTTATTGAAACATTTAGTTCTTTATAACAATTTACTGTTGAAAATAAAAAATATTTTACATATTCATTCTTTTGAGTGATGATTATAAATATCATCGAAACATTATACCATTTTCAAGTGTTTGTACTTTTATGTTATTTAATTAACATTGGAAATTTTGGTATATTATTATCTTTTACTCAATACATATTTTAAATAAAGACAATGTATTAGGAATTAAATATATTATTCAATATATGAGTTATTTTTTCAATATATATGACATGTGTGAGGGCCACATATAGATATCCCCTAGGCCCATTGGAAGTTTCATGACACAAATTATTTTTCCACTCAGATGGGAATTTACTGAATTTGTTTTGAACCTTATTGTGAATGATCCTGACTATAAATGTACCATGTACTTAGGAAACATGGCATCAAAAAATTATGTATTTCCTTCATTTAAATTTATTATCAATATATACCTGATATTTTAACGTTAAAATTATCTTTGTAATTATTTTATTCTCAATTTTTTTATAAATGTAAATTGTTTCAGTTAATTAAAAATCATTATTGACCTTTCATTATACAATTACGTAAATGTCATGTGTCCTCTTTTATTTAAAATTAAATTTTTATTACACTTATTGATTCAATTCTTATTATGTTTTTTCTACACATACTAATCATTTAAGCTCACTGTTAATTTTTTCCTTTCCCCTATATATGAAGAAGAAATCATGGAATTTTCATTTATCTATTCTGTTAATTTTATTTTATTATGTTTCATATTTTATTTTATAATTCCAAATGTAATATGGGTATTAGTTATGTAATTTGAATTTTAAAAAATGATAAAATAATTGGTTTGTTGGGATTTTATTCCAAATAATAATGTCTATGTAATAATGTAAGGCACCGGTTCCAAACAACTGGTGTTAGGGAATTATTGTGTACTGCTGGATGATCTAATATACTCCAAGAGTATAGAGAGTTTCTAGAAAAAATCCAGATAAATTCACATGACATATCATGGATCTGGAAGGAGAAAAAATTAATTCACTTATGACCATTTCAAATTTCTATGAATAACTATTCTGACCACACTATTTTGATCCTCATGGAAAATAACATTGGATAGTCTATACACATAAAAAATAAGACACCTAGTGAAAGAATATTATTTCACTACTTCATGCTCGAACCACAATTAAGTATACGATAATAGACTCAATACATTAACCTCAATATCAGGGTCCCAAACATATAGTTGGTTTTTCATTCATACATCATATATAGAAGTTTCATTAGACATTATTGAGAAATTTTTAACCACAATCCAAGTGGCCAATAAGGATGAACATGGCGAATAATGAGAGAAATTCACGATAACAAGGTGAAAAAATAATATTCCATTAGTTTTTTGGAAACTATAATATAAAAATTGTAATTAAATGTGTAAAAATAAATGAATTATATTAGATAAATATAATTACTATAGATATCATGTGAAGAATTGATTACAATGTTCAAAAGTAAATAATAGATGAGCATAATAATTAAATGAAAAGGGTTAAAACCATAAATCATTAGGTTTACCAAATTATTGATTAATCATTACATAGGAATGAATATTATTGATATTATGGTGATTATAAAATAACATTCATCATTCATCCCATGATTATACCCTATATGATCATCTATTTTACTTAGATCTAGATTCACTAGGGAGGAACACTCTTCTATTCCCCATTAATCAAATGATGATATTGTACATATCCCCTGAAAAACTGTCATAATGGTTAATTTCTATAGGATATTAATTATGTCATTTTATTAAAGAAACAAAAAAATTATTTTTTTATTTATTTTAGAAATGTATTAATCTCTAACGGATTCCTCATCCGAATGTATGTCAGTAACCAATATTAGGTCATGTCGATGGTAAATACTGCACTCCAGATTTAACCATGGTCTCTCATTTATAATCTAATACTCTATTTTAGAGTAATTTTACATTTTCATGACTACTACATGCATGTGATAAATGATAAAATTAATCATTTTATAAATTTATTTTTGGGCTTTCCAAGCCTAAGAATCATACACCATCGTAGTGAACAACTCTGAAAATATTACAAGGAATACTCTAAAGACATAACTAAAAATCAAGAGTCTCTATATAAAATGTTATTTCAGTATAAAATATCTCGATATTTTAAAATAAAAAAAAATATCTTTTAATTTATTTTGTGTTTTAATGACCATAGAAATTCCAATTAACAAAACCATTCCTCAAAACCATCCATTTTATAATGAATTAACCATTCATTTTTTTATTTACTAATAGTATGAGAATCCATCAAAACTGAAATTAATTCTTGTATGATCACACAATATAAAAAACATAAACATAAATTTATATTAATTTTTAATTAATAAGAAATATTCACATAGAACATATTCATGATTAATCTATTTAAATGTGAGGAAACCAATCATTTAAAGGAGATGATGAATTTTTATACTCAAATATATGTGATTATAATGAATAAACATATTATTAGTTTTGTAATGGAAAAATAAAACTCACTTATCCTCAATACATAATATAGAAATATCTTATAGTGACCAACAATATTAATCATTATAACACTTCTGTAGAACATGATTTTTATATATATCATCTCACCAGTTCATTTTTTTAGTATGGTATTAATAAAAATAAATATAAAAATATTTATTTTAGGATAACTTCATAAAAATCACCCTCAAATAATCAAATAAAAATGAAATTTTTTAAATCCCCACTCCAATCATTTGTTTCCTGAAGAAAAGAATGACGGTGTTCACATTTTTAATTGAACTATTAAATGAGGCCAAGATGATCTAAAATTTAATTAATTTTTTAATATCATAAAGTAAAAATAATATTAAATTATTCAATTTAAGATTGTTAGGAAAATAATTTTTTTAGATATTTAATATCCTTATTCCTTAATTTCCTCTTCACTACCAAAATATAGATTTTCGATTATAATTAATATCTCTCAATCAATATATAAAATCTAACAAACTATAACTCTTATTAATGGGTAATAATGAAAAAACAATCAACATCCTAATGATATATGAATTTGTGTCACTATGGGAATTTATTCAATCATAGGATAACAAATTGAGGATATAAAACACTATCAATACTCAATAAATTATAATATTGAAACATTTTTATTACAACCATTCATCTATAGAAAAGAAAAAAACCATTTAATTAAGATTTATTAGTAACATTAACCTCAATGTTTCTCCATTTTAAAAAACCAAAAACTACATGGAAAAAAATGTCACTAGTATACGAGAGATCATTATCTAAACTTTCTAGAATTCATGGGGGTCCCTAGGTAGTGATGATATTCTCTTAAGTCCCTCCATTATTATTAGGAGAGGGGGACACCCCTTTTATTCAACAAAGGTTTAACTTATTCCCTTTATAACATTATATGACCCGGATTCCCTCCCTAATTTCGAAGAAATTATTCATATTCTAAAACATCCTAATCTATTTTACTAATTTAATAATCTATTAATTTCAACATTGGTGGTCATTAATTATTCAACTCCTTTGAACCTGACCATGGTTACCGATTTTAGTCAGTATCATTCTTTAGTCGATTCATTCAATAGGATTGTGTTGAAAACAGTAGGATTATATAATATTCTAACCATTCTAATTCTCAGTAATATGTATAACATCATACCATTTTCCTCAGCATAAGATTTTATACCTGTTGTTCCATAGATCCTCATTTAATGTTATCTCAACGCTACCATATTTAATGGTCATAAAACAATCATATGACGTGTGATACTATTTCTTTGGAATTTTTGGAATGTTTTCCATAACATCATATTCAATTCAATAATATTTCAATCATTCACATGCTAGGAAATATTGTATCCCATATCATTTGTTTTGATAGTTGAAAAACATGATATTCCACACTATCATCTCAAGTATGTCTATTAATATTAATTTTTAAAAACAATAGGTTGAGTGGATGTGGATTGTAGTTTGTGAATGTTTTCATGGAAAACATTGGATTGTATTCTTATCTTGAATGAAATGCTTTTATTCTTAATGTTCCACTAACATTAGGTTTCTCTATTCTAGTTTCCTTGTAGGTATCATCATGATGAGGTTAATTAAATCGAGCTGATCAGGTCAAATTCTTCCACTAGCTTCTCCATTGTTCTCTTGGATATGGTTGAAATAGTCACCTCTTATTATTTGCAAAAACAATAATATAATTATAAATCCCTATATAGGGGTTGTAGACCACATTTCTAATTTTAGACATGTATTGGTTGATTTCAACATGACATAATTGGAACATGGAGTGTTTGTAATAGTCCATAACATTCTATCCATTTCATTTATAGATGTGGTTAAGGCTAGAGGTATATAAAATGGATATGAGCATGACCATGTCATTATTTCCTGGGGTTATTGTTCAAAAACCTAAATTTTTTGTAAATCATATTCAAGGTTTATTTTCATGATATAATATATTCTTGTTCTTAATATAGATTTGAATTTGAGGTAGGGATATCTTGGAGATTAACACTCATAATGTCTACAAAATCTCCAAAAAATATTCTCAATATTGAATGGAAATGAAAAAAAAATAATTTTTATATAGAAAGTTGTAAGAAATACTTTCCAAGATGAAAAATAAAAAATTTAAGCACACATTCAATTAAAGATATCGAGCTAGTGTAAAAGAATCAGACTCCCAACCAATGATGGAAAATGAAAATGACCACCAATTACTCTTATCATCAGATATATCTTGAGTAATGTAAATAATAGTAATCTTATAACTGATAATTTTCTACTTCAAATGGAGGTAATAGGAATTCAAAAACATCACTCAAATTCAGAAAAAACCATTGTTACCAAATACCAATGAGAAAATTGAAAAGGGTGATAGAAATAAGGATGGTTGAGTAATTAATTGTGAATGGTTTTAATTGGGAGTATATTAATCCCTGAATTAATTCTATAGGTGAGGCCAACCAGGTACCTCATGTAAATATGAATGACCAGGTATTAGTTAATGCTAAAAGAAGAAACTGTTTTGTAGGGTATGAGAGAGAATATATAGATAAATGTCATGAAATCATTCATCACTCAATGGAAATAGTTCCAGAAATATATATCAAAATAAATTCACCAAATTTGGTTGTTTTCAAAATTTAATAAAAGTTTTTGAATTGATATTAATGATGAAAAATGGATGTTGATAAATAGACAACTTAGAATGTTGGAGTGAGGATTCAACAAGAGGAATCAGAATTCAGATTAATATATTTAAACATGAGAGATGATGGTCATTAATTTATAAGATATTATCAACTAAGATCCAAATATGCATTATTTTTCACTTTAAAGGGGATTATATAGGGTGAGTGAATCAAAAAAATATATGTTTTTTTCTTTAATGATATTTCGACTTATGTCTGTGTTTAACATACTTAATTTTATAGTTGTTTGGTTTTCCATATTTTACTATAACTTTTCATTGTAAAGATAATTTTATTTTATTTTTCAATCTATTTAACCACCACATCTTACCATTTGACTCTTAATAGAATTTAAATACAGATAAAATTATGTAATCCTTATTTTACAAACCAGAAAAAATATATTTTTTAATATTCAATGTTCAATTGAATATAATATGATAAAAAATTATAATTTAAACCAGAATCCATTATCCATTTTACAAAAAATTTCATACAGATTCATTATGACACCCATCACCACATCGGATGAGGATAATCATTTCCATGCACAGATATAAATATCTTATGTATTTCAAATTGAATAATACATCCTATCCATGGTTTAGTAGCAATAATTGTGGTATTAAAATCATTATAATTCATCTTTATATGATCACCACACAAATATTCCTTCTTTATTGCAAATTATATTTTATGGGTCCAAATAAATAGACAGTTTTGATCCCAATTAGATTCATTTTAATAAATTTTATATAGAGTCCCCTTTTCTAAATAATATAAATTACTGTAATACATACTTCCCATCAATTTAATATCACATATATATTATCTCAATGAAATATATTTGTTTTAAATTTATCAAATTAATTTTAATATTTTATTATTTGACTATACTCACAATAGGTTATAATGTTTTAAAGTGTAGTGGAAGAAAATATTGGGCTATAAACAACACAAATTTGTTTTTTGTTCAATGATTAATCTAATCCCTACTACGTGAAGAATGTCATGAAAAACTAGATTGAACAAAAAAATTAATTGATTATATTTTCAAAACCGTAAATATATTAATACTTGTATATAATTCAAAATAATTTTTTTGGAAAATTATATATACTCATTCAAATTTCATTATTTTTTGAAGAATCAATACTACAATACTTATTAGCCAATTATTATGGTTAGAGTATTAAAAATAAGATTCCCCCTTTTTGTGATCCACACATTCATCATGAACATATAAAAATTTCCATCGAAATACATAGGTGTCCTCTCATATGATTCAAACAAATAGTTTATTTTTTAATGATTTTGAGAAGAATATGGATGGGTAGAATGACTCTTCATGATCCCACTAGTCATAAGTGGTTGGGAAAAGATCCATTTCTATTCTATTGAATAACTAGTTAAGTACTATATATGATCAAATAGACCTTATAATTTTTTACACCTTTTATAGGAATATTATTTATCGAACATGTCAAATTCATAATGGTTTTAGATAAGGTAGAAACACATAAAGTGGGTGGTCATTGTGGAACATATATCATTTGTATTAGTATTCATACAACATGTCCAATGATAGAATATTACAATGCACCATGCATACAATTTAGAAATATATTAAATAATACAATGAAAATTTAATCATACATATATATCATATTTCATATAGTCCATTAATCACGATAACTATATTCAAGATGTTTTCTTGTAGATTTGAACAACTTATATTCTCATTTTAACATTCTATGAATTTTAAAAATCGTTCATTATATAAAAATACCATATAAAGATACATAATCAATATGGGTTACTTCAAATTATCCATGTAAGATATCTTATTATGTCAAGGAACAAAATTAAAAAAAATATTCTACATGTTACATATTATTATAATATAACTTATGACACAACCAACATATCCTACCTCCACATGATCATCAATCGTCACAATATTTTTAATATATAATCATTTCAAACTAATTATTTCCTTTAATAACAATCCTAAATTATATTTACTACTAGTCACTTCCTAAAATTATTATATATTACTACACATGAATATAGATATCATTCGTAGTTCTTATATTTTAAAAACCACATTATATTAGAGATTAACATGGTAGAATATCCACAGATGTGAACCAAATGAGATATAATCCCACTATCCCCACTAACATTTAACATTTATATCTAATAAAACAATATACCTCAACTACAGAACTATTATTTATTAATATTGTAATTAAACATCTAGGTCCTCATTATATTGGGGAACCATGCAACAATTTTAATTGTAAAATTTCCAACAATAAATATAAACATTATATTTCCCAAAAATTTGTAATTATGATGTGATGAAAACATATTAAAATTTTAAAATGCATAATAATCTTTATCATAAATAATATAAACATTTTTTATCGGAATTAAATCCACGAGATTCCCACATTCTCTGATGCCAATAGATAAAAAAACATAATCTGCTAAATCACAAATGGCAGTGATGCTTCAAATGATATATGTATTTTTTAGAGGCTTCCACCATATCATCCATTTTTAAAAATATTCCCTAAAAAAAACCCCATCTGATAAAGATACATCAAGAGGTAATTAATCTAGGGAACATACATTATCTATTTGGGTGACCTTTCTTCTATGGGGAGAGCCACTGTTGTAGTATAACCACATTACAATATTATAATGGAATTAAAATTGGTATCCACCGAAATATTAGAGAACAAGATTCATATCCAAACTATTTGTTTGTCTACATCAAAATATGTTATTTACTCAAAAAATTCATTTTAATCATAAAAAATTGGATACATTGTGCACATACATCACACAAGCACCCACTATGATAGAATAAATAACATAAATGTTACATTAGATCATTATTATCTATTTTATAATTTGAATTTATTAACCCCTTGATAAAAATATCTGTATCTACTACATATACACATAAACTATCTATAGTTCTCCTCAGATACAGAAGGACACAGTAACAACCGACCAAACATTTTTATCATGGTTATGTATGATATATTCCATAAATTCTCATGTAATAGGTAATATCCCCTAAAATTACAAAAATTCAGACCTAATTGATCAAATCATAGAAAAATTGGGGTTCTTACTAATTCTATCTATTTCCTTGTGTGTTCAATGAGTAATTTTATTGTAAGTATGATAAGAAAGTGTCATTGGAATAAATATTTGTATAGATTTTCCACACATAATTACTATATTATTTATGTAACTAATGAACATTGATGTAGCTCATGAAATCAGTTGGGTCTATCTTGAATTTTCTTGATACCCACGATGTTGGTTAGTTCTATCAAGTACATCCCATATAATAACATGTTCTACAAATCAATAATCAAATATAATATCAAAATATCATTTAAAATATGAATATTACATTTAAATAAAACACACAGATAACATTCACACACAAACTATTCCTCTTGAAAAAACATTTCCTAGTTTCATTATTAATTAATCATTATTCTCAATTATATCGATGTAATGGAAATTATCAATATATAAATTATTTTAATATTATATATATTTACCACAACAATATTCAAAGAATTTTGATTTTACCTAGTTTTACTAGTACTTCTGGTGGATTCATATAGATATTTTACTAAATTTAACCATTTTTCATTGTTTTTTTTATCATCAATATTCTAAATCTCATAAGCATGGAAATTTTATAATGTGAGAAAAACTAAGATGGATTTAATCTTTTCTACTTGAGAAAATATTTCAGTATTGAATAAAAAATTAATCAACATACAACCATTATCTATTCACAACTGTAGGAAGTTACACCCTCAAAATGTTTTGTCCGTTTATCTCATTAACTCTCAATTTCACATAAGGGTATTTGTTGAAATTGGAAGAATAAATAACTATTCTACATGGTTCAAATACATTGAATACATCCCATTATTCATGGAATAATTAGATCATATAGCTTAATATCTCATTAATACATCAATTTAGGAAGGACGATCATTATTGTTATCCAATAATGAGTCATTATCATTAGACACTAGAATAGAATATCATTCTACTCCTATTAACTTTATGGTACTCTTATAATGTTAATAGGTTTTAGGAAGAATATTATCTAATGGGAGATGTGGGATTTTTTATGGTACATATTTTTAAAATCTTGAGCCACAACGTCATTGATCTAAATCTTATTCACACAATCCATTATAAATATATACTACATTACTAATATGTTCTTTATTATTTATATAGGTATCCATAACATCATATTTGATAACCAATACATGAATAAATGATATAATAGTTTTCCTTATACATTATAATAGTAATATAATACCATTATCCACATTAATATGATATTATTTTAGTGTGTATTCTATTTTATCATGTCCCCATAAGGATAACGATACAAATATATTACACGTTTTTGAGCCCACTATATCTAGCATGGTAAAATTTTACCATTCCTAGAGACCACTGAACTATGTTTCATATGGTTGAGAGAGTAAATATATAATATAAAACTCAAATAGAATGTTACATTACTCATAGATAATGTAATCATGACCTCATTTAGATCAATGATTCCATGTATTCTAATATAATTGATTCTCCAATCCATTTTTTGAATACAATGAATACTGAATGGATTTAGTTTTATACACTAATAATAAAAATAACTATATATACTCATGTAATTAGTAAATGTTATGATTTATGAATTTAAATGTTTTTATTTAATTAGAATATGTCTATAAATGTGATTATCTACCAATGCTACATTTTTGTTTCACCATCAACATGCAACCAAATAATGGATTGATCATTATACAAGGAAAGTAATCATGACATATTTAATGTGGTTTTAACTAATTTGATTATAAATAAACTTATATAATGATCATTTTTAGACTCCATAATTTTATGAACCAATTATTTTCATTCCATAAAGAGGATTAAAATAATTAATAATACATTAATTTTTTATAAATTTATAATAAAATTTTCAATAATATAATTCATAGTTTCCATTAGTTTAATTCTATATACCAAAACCCATGTTTTATTTATAATATAAATACTTATTATTTCAAATAAAAATATAAAAAATTATCTTGGAAGGATAATAAATTATAAATTTTATAATAGCTGGTATATTATAAAACACATTTAATTTTGGGAAAACCCTTATTAGAAATAAATTTGGAATTCGAAAATAGCCATATAAACAAGTCACACTCCATTCCATGCTGGAAGATCCACATATCGTTTAAAAAATATTACATAATATACATTGTTTATATATATGGATACATATGTGAGCACCATAAGCTATATTGAATATAAAATGTGTTGAAATAGAGTGATTTCGGTAGATAATGAAATCACATAGAGCTTCCCCATTAATATTCATCTACGTGTAGTTATTTTTATAGCCTCAAAGATAGCTATAATAAAAACATACCAAATATTGGTCATTTTGTTTCATGTGGATCTTATTATTCTCTATATTATATTATACTAGATCCCCAAAATTTGATTGAGTATTAGGGCCCATTACATTGTCAATAATAATAGTATTCCCCAATTGTATAAGACTCATTTCACACCTCATATATTTATCAACTTGGTGAATTAAATTAATATTATAGAAAATAGAATTATAAATATTTTCAATAAACAATTCACTAGTTATTTATAGAGGTCTTTAGGTAGTGATGATATACTATGTTAAATTAATATATTAAAGAGGATAATTTTTTCAAATATGAATTTCATCTATATGTATCTAATAATAATGAAAATGTGATGACCTATTATTTCTGAAAATCCATCATTACATGTGAATAGAGCATTGAAAATCATATATCAATCTTTTTTCCCATTCCTTTTTCAATGTACATAATGTCTGTATATCATGATATAATAATCTAAATAATTTTTTTCTTCATGATCTCACTAGACATAGACAATAACATTAATAAATTTAAATCTAAGGAAATGTTCATATGAATAGGGAAGAGAGATTCTTCATCCCCAATATCCTCTTTAAAAAATTACTTAGGGAATACGCATTACAATTAATAAAATCCTCCTCATTTAATCATATAATGATAAAATTTATATTCTTTTTCTGATATTATTCATGATGGTATGGTTTCCCATATCTAGTATAGATTTCACTAATATAGTTGAAGTTATATCTCATTCCATTTCTATAAAATATATGATCATAACCTTATTATATTATAAGGATTACAAAATATACAAATAAATTAAATATTTCAGTCTCCCATTATTTTAATGAATACAAATATTTTTTAAAATTTGTTTTTTAATATCCTATGAAATGCATATTATAGTCTAATGGATCTGTATCACCCATATCATAACACAAAATTTTCTGTAACAATATATTAGAATGGTTTTAGCTAAGATAATCTTCCCTTGTGTATTAATATGTAGACTCATGATATATTGAGTTGATTACCTAATCATTTAATTTTAGTCCAATATTTCTCTGACACATTCCTCTTAGTTACACCCCTCTATTTTTTGGAATTTATTTTTTGAATTGAACTATGTTTTGTCTACAAATGCAGATATTGAAAACTCATAGATAATTGAATACAAATTAACATTTTCCAGACAATAAAATTAATCTATTATATAATTTAAACATTATACATGAGAGTTGATACCATAATAATTTTGTTATTGATGGATTCTAATAGTTTTTCATCAAATGATGATTTTATCTTACCAAAAAATTGTTAATATTAAGTACCGTTTACTTATGTGATTAACATACACCATATCAAACATATGTATAAATGAATTTATATTAATTTCACCTTGTTTTTTGGTAAATCTATTAAATTATATGATCATGATAATTAATCAATGATGAAATTACATATTCATCAGGATATAAATAATATAATAATTTTCATGATCAGCAGTCATCAAAATGGTACATTTTTGAGAATATTATAATCTAACCATCATCCATTTTTAAAAAACTACTTGAACCACAACATTGATCATTATAAAGTGTCCCACCTGTTAACCAATTTATCTAGATAATTTTATTCATCATATATCAAAATAAGAATTTATCCACTTTCATATAATATGTTTTCATAATATCAATATTACTCATATTAATATACTGTGGAAAAAGAGTGTTCATTGGTATTAAATAATTGAAATGATATGCATATAGTCTCTTATAGAATGGTAGGAAGGAAATTTGAAAATTAAATCAGTAAAAATAGTTATAACTAATTTAAAACCCATAGACATTTATAGGTCATGTCTTAGAATATGATCAATAAAAACCCAAAAAATGTACATTTTTAGTTTATCTTTAAATCGCATCAATGCCATCATTAATAAATAAAAATACCTTTTAATTATTCCAATTAATTATTTTTTAATAATGGAATCAAATTTATTTTTAATCCATCAAAACTATTTTATAAATTTTATTCAATGGGAGATTTTATTAAATAAAACAAATAATTATATTGAAAATTATTACATGAAAATTGTGTTCATTGATTCAATGACATAAACCTATCCAAATTTCCATTATTGTGGTCTTAAATAAGCGCTAATTATTGAAATAATTTAGAAAAATAATTTATTAACCCACAGTAGGGAGTGTGCATTAAATAAATGAATCAAAATGACATCGTACAATGTTTTATTTATATATGAAATTTTCATTATATGTTAAATCTTGTACACAATGTTTAATTTTATGAAATGATATAAAAATGGTTTATAAGTTGGGTAATTACTTATTCCCATGTAAAAAACATTCTATTTTATTGGGTTTTCTTTGAAAACAATATATTATTATCAGTACATCGTGTGTTTCCCAACTATAGGTTCTGGGATATTAAAAATAAACATCTGACTATCATATAAACAATTTGATCAATTTATTACACATTAATTGTGATGGAATTTTTTTCCAGAAAACATATTGGCTATACGTCTTTTATGATTTTTGCATATTATTTTTCCATTGATGTCATATATTGTCAAGGTTGTTCAACATGTGGTGTGCATTTATTGAAATCTTTATACACTTATTAAATTTTGAACGAAATTACTCATGGATTGTCACACTGGAATAAACAAGGGAACATTTCATGTAATAATGGTATGTAAAAAATATATCCTAATTCTATTGGGATATAACCCCTGGAAACTATTTAGTATTTAAATTTCATTTATGTAAGCATGACACAATATTCTTTTATATGAATAATAATATTGAATGAGATGAGATTATTTAAATTTTTATATTTAATGAACAAATAATATAGTAAAAAAATAATAAAATAAGAATATCATTATCAACTAATAATAAATTATTTTATATAAACAATAAACCATTGTTTGATACCATTAGATTTTTTTGGGTGAAAAAAATCCACTGTTTAGTTATTGTAAGCTATTTTTCTTCTAAAAAACAAATATTTAATGATTTAAATTATGAGGACCATTATTTAAATAAAAATGATTTCAAGGATTAAATGAATATTATGAAGGAACTAATTTGATATGATCCATGAACCAAATTTATAATTAATTTATTTGTATATGGAAGAACTTGCATCAAATGTTTTTTCTTTGTTACCCTAGTTTTTGAGAAACCTATATTGGGATGTCATAAAAACAAGTGAAAACAACTAATCAATTTTTATGAACCTTATAGATAATTATTAAACCTTATAAAATATAACCAAATGATATATGAGGGCCAGTTAAATTTATAAAATTATATTTATAGCTTCTTATTCCACTTCTTCATATTTTCTTCCATTTTAATAGAACTCACTTATTTATACTCATGGGAACTAACCATAGTACCATGAACTAAAGAATTCAAAAAAACAAAAAATTATAACTTATAAATATTTATATAAATGATATCCAAAAAAATTAGTACATAAAAATTATGTTCAATTACTTCTTAATTATGAAATTAAATAAACTAACTTTATTATCTATAATGTTAATTACACGTGCATAACACATTTGTAGATAAGGGAAGATTTTTCTCATCTCATAGTTATTTTCCTGAGATTTTCCTTTTTCCCAAAATTAATTATTTTGTGTGGTGTATTTATAATTACCATTTATTTATAATATCATAAATTATTTTATCATTATTGTATTCTATGTTTAATTTGACAATTATTATTTATATTGGGAATAAAGTCTGAGTATTTATAAATTCTTAAGGTAAGTCTCAAACCCAACTCCTTTTAATTATGTTATACCTCTTTCATGAAAATTTTAAATGTGGATATTCTTATAATTTTCCGTAAACATAATTTCAAATTTTCATCCCTTTTTATTTGTAGTTATATAGATGATATTACTATATGAAAAATACAAGTGACATTCAAAAAGAATTTTTCATTCTAAATAATTAAGGTATTTATCTCAATAATTTTCTCAACGAATAAATTCGGGTGTTTTAATATTTTTTCAAACCCCCCTGTAGAATATTATGATTAACTATCAAGAATATCTAATTTTACCATATACCATAGTTTATTGATTTTATTATGTTAATTTTAATTGGATAATTTTATTGTTGATTCCAGTTTCCATATCTCTTTAGAGATTTTATTATTAAATTTAATGATTGTGAAAATTATTTAAACAAAAATGTTAGAATCAATACGCCTGTATATGTTTATTATGTTTTCCCCATTGATATTTTGAATTCACTGGATATATTATGTGTAGCGTTTGGCCTACTATACCCCCTAGATATTTCAGTTGGTCTCCTGAGACAATCTAGACGAGGTATTGGTTGAGGCCTTACCCAATTATCATGAATTATTGGTTGGGTCCTTGATGTTATGGTTATGATGTCCTACATTATGTGTTCCATAATTATGATATTATTTATTAAGAAAGAATATTTTATTCGACAAGTATAATATCCATGGTTAAGCTTCATTTTCATATGACTGTTAATATAGAAATATGAAGAAAAGCTTTTATTCCTTCCATATTATTCTAAATTTGATTATATAATGGATTATATTTTTATTTATTCATCCTGAAATATTTTTTTATGTATATTAATGAATGATTATTCTATATTCTTACCCTTACTGAGCATATACGCTCAACCCATTCTTTTTATTTAATTTTTACAGGAGACCATGATTTACATTATTATTGACATGCAAGGATAACCTATAAGAATTGGGATATTTAAAAATGAATCTATATGTTTTATTTCAATTAAAATTTTAATTTATAAAATGTATTTGTATCTTATTTTTAGAATATAATAAACTATAAAGTCTATTGGTATGTGATTAATTTTTCACAGTACCAATTTTAAAAAATGTGGAACTAGCTCTGGGATACTGGTTTATGGGAAGGGACTAATTTTCTGGGGTACTGTAGCAGTACTATAGCAAGACAATGTAGAAGTGGTGGAAAGTAGTGGTGGAGGAACTATAGTAAGAACTTTAGAGGCGACATTATTTTAGCAGGCACTGTAGTCGCCTGGGTACTGTAGCAGTACTATTCACAGAGGGGCCATTTGGGCCAAAAATGGGCTTTCAAGCATTGTATTCAGGCCCCTTGTCCTTGGGCCTTCGAGCAATGTAATGGGTCTCCCACTACCCATTATAAATAGATCATTACATTAAATAAAAAAATCAGGCTTTGACACCAAACTTATTATAAAAAAACCATATCATTGATTTTAGATCTCCTCATCCAAACATATTTATGGAATACAGAAATAATAATATCTAAAAATAGTATAGTTATATAACAAAATTCTTTTTTTTATTTCATCCGTGAGGATGTACCCTTGACTATCATGTTTGTAATGTTTATGAATAAACACCATTAGTAATCAAATAAATTTTTAATGGAATGTAAAACTCAACTTATAACATAAATACTGAAGAAGAATCACATCAACAGCATTAACATAGCATATTTGAAACTAAATTTTTATTACTCTAAAAAACATACATTTGAGTTGGAGTAATAATTTTCAAATATTGGTCATAATAATTTTTGAGAGATTCAATGTAAACTCTTATAAGCACATCATTCATCACACTATAATGAATTTACAATTAACCTACTACCCAATACATTATTTTTATAGAAAAAATATATGTCTATTTCATTACTCGTTCCAACATGTAGAAGTTTTTAAGGGGGGATGTCATCATCTCATTTTAACAATATTTTGGTACTGATAAAAAATGAATCACTATTTTTTTCAACACAGATATAAACCCCTTAATATAAAATATCACCCATTGATATTGATGTGATTATTAAAATCACACCACTCAAATCAACGATCCTATAAACAGTTAATTTAGGAATGATTTTTTATAATATTAAGATTCAACGTAATCACCAATGATTTCCTATATTCCAATATTATTAGAATGTAATAATAGTAATTTAATAGGTTTTTTATTTTAGTAAGTAAATATTTATAGTAGGCATATCATATATAGGTTATTAAAAATATTAAAATTATGACATATATTTAAATAGTCGAATGTGACCCAAAGTAATATAAATATATTTCCATACATTACCTATGATAATATAAACATTTATTTGAATGTAAATACTTAAAAATATATATCATAAACTATAGGTAATTATAATAAATTACTTAGTTAAAATTTACTAAATCAAGATGTTATTTCTCCATCGATGGGATATTCCATTATCAATGTTCTATACTCATATATCAATGTAATGAGATATAATTTTTTAATGATAATTATTTCACAAATATAATTTTATTATATTATTTCTTTAAATATATAGAACATATAGAACATATAGAAATCAAAACACTTTTTTTATCATTAAATTAGTTAGATAAGAAACAATGGAAAATTACAGACGTTACAATTAGAAAAAAATTTGAAATATAGATTCTATATTAGTTATTATGGATTACCCCAGTATAAAAAAAGAATCACCCCTTCAAAAAAATTATAAAAAGAGAGAAAAATATTATTAATTTCACAAAAGAACACAGGTCGACATTGAATTGTTCACCCGAGTTAGTAGGTGGCAAGTCGTAAGAGACGTTCATGATCGTCCCAGGCTGGAAAATAGTTTCGATCATCAAATTTTCTCAAGTGGAAAATATTTATACAATAAAAAAAATAAAAACCAAAATAAACACAAAAAAAATAAAATTAATCAATATATGTAGAATGAATTTACACTACGCATACCTCCACATGACCATGATGTTCAACAATAACCATTAAACCAATGACACTCCATGGTGACTATGATTGATCTTGATTCAGAAAAAAATACAATATGATACACAAAACTATATGTTTTATTGATAATAATTATTAGGTGTTCCTAGATAATTAATTCAATAAGCCTTACCTATAAAAGGAAAACTAATACATTCTATTTTAAAAACACTACATATAAAAATTGGGATTTTAAAGTTTTTTTAAAAACAAGTGATAATCATCCACTTTTTATACAACAACCACACATTAAATTTCATAAATAGTTTATAAACCATTGTATATTACCAATAGAAATTTTAACATCAGGGGAATGATTTAAAAATAATAGTCAAAAGAATAAGAAAACCATCAGGTTCCATAATAAAGGTGGAATGAAATGTGTTTCTAAATTATTTTTTCAAACTTGTAAATGCTACTAAGAAATGATATTCTATAATAGTACCATAAAATAAAGCTAAATGATTTCATGAGATTTAATAAATTCCAAATTTTCTAGGTTTAGTGGGGTCCTAAAATCAACATAATCTTAATGATCAATACACAGAAAAGAAAAAAGAGAAATCCAATGTGATCTACATGAGGTGAATTAGAATCCATGGTTTAATGGTCACCAAAGATTATTATCATTTGTATTGTTAGTTTTGTAACATCAACCCTTCTTGGGGATCTAGGCCTCCACCCTATAGGTCTTCCTATATTTCTAAACCTAGTATGCCCCCTTAGTTTCCTAGTTTTACATGTGCTTTATTCTAATCTCAACATCAAGAGAAAACCATTTCCATACAATCACAATAACTATCATGCCTCTTTTCTAGGATCATATCAAAAATCACACATTAAACACATACATAAAATTTCAATATCATGAGGCATTCCTCATAAGGGGTTTCACAAATATGTATAATATTCTCAATTATCCAAATGGGAGTTTTTATTTTAAAATTAATTGAATTTCTAAAGAAAAATCATAATGATTATTTTTTCTCTAACCAAAGGCAATATCAATTAAACAAGTATTAACCGAAACATTTAAAAATGGAATTTAAAACTTTCTTAAATAAGGGAATTCCATTTTGAATGATTTAGAAAATCTTGCAATGTCCGTGAAAATAAATTTTAAAATATTTGAGAAATATTGAATATAACACTTTTATTATATAATAATAAAATAATGATTTTAAATATTCAAGTAGTTAGGGAATTCATATTTATATTCTGGTCATAGAGGACCCACCAAATACACCTAGTGATTTGACAAAGGCAACCTAAATATTAACATATCCATAAAAATGATGAAGAACCTTCACATATGTATAAGGACACCTGATTACAATGTACATATATTCTTGGCCATTAATATTTGTAAGTGGTTAATTATATATGTCATTATACTTTCATATTCCTCATTATAGATAAACCTATACACATTTTTCTAATAAATAAATATATATCACTATAGTTGGCCCAAATATATTGATATTCATACCATCAAGAGTGAATACATATAAAGGGGGATCAAATATTTGTATATATCATCCTATGAATAACCTTTTATGTTGCCTTCAATAATGGTGGATTGAATCCACCTCAATGGGATATAGAGTACAGTTGAATTATTTAGAAAATTCAATAAAAAACACACAAATGAAATACAGATAATTTTAAAGGGTTTATGAAAACTAAATCAAATAGAAATAGGTGAATCAAAATGGTCTGATTAAATTTGACTTCAGTAGAGAATATTAAAACATTCACAAATCATACATGAGAGACCCATTGCATTCCCTTAAACAGAATAAATATCATCAAATTTAGAAACCCATAACTGATGGATTTTAGGATTTTTAAGGTGTGATGGGGAGATGAAAAATGGAAAATCCAGGAAGGTGGTGGGATCAAATGTGTATACCTCGATAAGTTAACCACATAACCCTATGAAATAAAATAATTAAACCATGAAGAAGAGGTTCCTCAGAGGGGTGGGGGCGGTGGTATATGTATATATAGAGGACAGGGGGAAGGTTACAAATCAAGTGAGAAACAAAGGGGGGAGTTGAGAAAAAAAAGAATTTGAATGAAAAAAATGAAAAGGTGACAAAAATAGAACACATATTTTAAACAAGGAAACCCTCATGATTTGGATGCACATTTGTTTATTCCATTTGGAATCCCTGCACTAGCAACTACCTGGGCATGAATTCCCCCTAACATGGTTTTCCCAAAGAGGATATTTTTTTTTAATCATATGACTTTCCGATGACACAACCAATACCATACACTATCTCTTTGTAACTATGCGTGGTTTAGAAAAAATGTAGATTCTATGAAAAAATAGTATTATAAAATGTCAAACCCTAACTGCAAGGAGACTAGAAGGATGATACTAACCAATATGGATGACTGTGATCCTTATAAAATTCCATCAAAATTTAAATCCTGACATTCCAACAACCAAATCCATTGAGTGCTAATGCACCATATAAAATAAGACTAAAAATAAATAAAACAATATAGAATTATCATGTTAAGGTGGGACAAATATCATGAAATTTAACATTTTTGGCCCTGAAAATTGGGATCAATCGAAAAAATATACAACACTATACTCAAACTAAAAAGTTATCTAAATAAAATACCTAGTATTTAAATAAATATTAATGAATAAATAAATACTAGTGTCAAATCTAAAGAACACTATAAACCAATGTGTGACCCATAAACCCCAAAAGTCACACATAACAACAATAGAGAATGTCAGAACAATAAGAAACCATTGTGGTTATTCGTAACAATTATGTAACCATATATCATGATAAAACATAACCCAAAAATTTGGGGGACCCATATGAAGGAATTCATGATGAACAAAAAACAAAACCATCCTTCATAATATCAATATTAACATGTATCTAAAAATTATCACCAATAAATGATAATATACACTCAAATGATGACTAACAAATTATGAGTTCATATTCCACAGGGAATAAACTTATATATTTTAAGAGATATTCCACTATGATCATAAAAATAAATGGTTCCCACGGATTGAAAAACACAATAGTGTAAATAATTAATGGCCACTAATCTCTCATCTAAGAAAAAATGTTTGATAAATATCCTCCCACACCTAGAAATTCCTAACAGTATGAAGATATTCACACTGATACCTATGGTTGGAGAACCAATTTTATTCATAATCTGATTCAATGTATTCTGGATCTAATAATCTCTGATCGAAAATCCTTCATTCATCAATGACATTTACAGAACATTATTGAGTATCATATGTATCCACAACATTGACATGACTTTTGAGGACTATTAAAATATGTCTTAGTGTTCCAAAACAAACAACAAGTAATGAATCATTTTGATTAGTCTAGACTAGGGATTATATGAATTAACAGGGATACTTTTCTGGAATTGGTTCCTCTTGTTCACACTCTTCCCCTGATGGGGAACCTCCACGAGCACCAAATGAAATTGGACTATCAGCAATCACAACCTTACCTCTATTACATCCTCAGAAAAATTAATTTGATCCCTAAACATTAGATAGAGACCTGATAAAACATTATATTATTTGAACTTACTAATTGATGTAATCTCAAGATAAAAATAAACTGATTCATTTAAATGATCAACATTACCCTTAACTATTTTTTAACCTTGTATAGAATTCCAAAAAAAGGAAATTTAATCTCCTTCATTTCATCCAGAATGTCCAACTGGATGATAGTGTTTGTGATGATATCTAGTGACATTCCATCTAGAAATGAAAATGGAATGATCAGCTACAACTCATCCAACCATTTTCCTACAAAGGAAAATTAGATATCCCTCAATCTGATGACATCTGGGATATCTATAATCATAAAGTATATTAATCCACTCCCCAACCTCTAATAGACCTAAATTACTAAAGATGATATGATTTTAATATGAATATATAATCTCCACTATAAATCTTGGAATCAGGGTATGGCTAACAGCTTGAAGAGACTCCTTAGAAACCTTCAGGATATTTATCGACGCCATAATATAAAAATTACTATAAACAAATCAAAATCAAAAAAATTTAATATATGACCAATTAATATTTTAAAGTAATTATAAATTTCATAAAATAATAAATTATAAATCCAAATCAAAACAAAATCATATTTTATCTAAAACAAAAAAACAAAAACATCACAAAAAACTATGAACCCACTTTTAAAATTTACTGTTTTAAAATTGTTCCATTTAGAAATTCCACTCCCCCTTTTATAATCAAAACCATTTCCCACATCCAAAGCCACCTAAAATAAAAATTCCCATTTCCCAATTTATATTCACTATTCAAGTCCATTGGCCTAAAATCACATCCAATGATTCAACTTATAAAACCAAATAACCACTGCAACTTCCACATTGGAATAAAGAATTCTATAAAAAGAAAGATGGATTTTCCCATTTTAAAAGACTACATTTTTTCACATAAAATCCCATTTCAAAATTAACATTCCTTTATAAAAATCACCTATGATAAACTAAAATTTGACCAAAGAATCACTCATTATGAAATAACAATAATTGGGAACTACTGGTGGAGTATAACAGGACCACATCATTTAGAAGACCATAAACTAATCATGAACCTCCACCTGAATCATATGAATACATGCACATGGTATGTTCAAGGATATTCTATTCAATGTAATCTCACCATGTGGAAGCATCTCACATCCACTATCATCCTCCAATATACACCAGTTTATCGATCTATAAAAAATTATATTAACATAACCCAAACCCAAAAGAAAATAAATTCCTCTAAATTAATCATAGTGGGTCATGAATCATCATTAGTAATGGTGAGAAAGATCAAACACATGACCTCACTCCGGATCCCTAGAAATACTATATGTGATCAACCTAAATCCCTAAATAATAAGATCCCAATATTAGAAATTTTTTTCATGAACTAACAATTGTTTACCCTATAATTGTCACTCAAGCCAATATGTCATAAGGACTGAGATTCTTTATAGATCTGACATATATAGGAACTAGATTCAGACCTCAAATATACACATGTGTGATGTTTTTATACCATAATAGGAAAATTAATATCTAACATATATAAATAGATCAAAAAAATAAAGAATAGTAGTGGAATGATAAAAACATCATATAACTCCATGCGATCTTATTGGACACAACAAACCACTAAACATATGAAGCCATAAGGTAACTGAGTCTGATATAGAAGGATAACTAGAAGGAAAAAAAGATATAGAAATATGAATGAGTATTTAAAATCGATGGGTTTGCCCAAATTAATTATTCCATATTTCATACATTGAGAAACACAACCTATTCATGCCATTAGGAAAAAAAGACATAAAATAATAGTGTTATTACATTCCTTTAAAAAACATGTATAAAGTGGAATTTTTTTGAAAAAACAATATTCTTCAAATTTTTTTAATTGATCCTAGAGAGAGGGATATTTATACTAAATTATTTATAATTGGACGGAATCTAATAAATTATGATTCATATAAAGAAATATAATTTTGTGCCACACAATAGTGGAATGCAATGTTTTTATTAGTTTGAACAAGTTATGAAATAAAATAATTTTTTTTAAAAAATAATTCCCTAGATAAATATGTGTAATAAATAACTAGCACCTCGGGAATTCCAATTTAGAAAGGGTTTCTGGGGTCATAACATCCTCATACTCTAAGTGATAATTACACAGAAAACCAAAACATGTCCTAGTGCATGAGGCACTATAGGGGAATCACATCCCATGTTCAACCAGTCTCAATCCATCGTCATCATTTTTTATTAGTGATTCAATATCGATCAAGATAGGGTAACATGGCCTCAGTTGTGTTGATATTTCAATCATAATATACATAGTCACTACTCTAGGTATCTGTGTTCCCATGTGATCTATTCCAATATCAACATCATGAATAATCCATTTACAATGAATCACAATAATGAACATCCTTTTCCAAGGAATATATAACAAATCACACATTTAACACACACATAAAATTTTATAATTTAGGGGAATTCTTAATGAGGGGGGATTCACTTATATGAAACATTGTTAAATATGCAAACATGACTCGTTATTTTAAAATGAATACATTCTCATTAGAAAAAAAAATGGAAAAATGTTTCGAGTCCAAAAAAAGATGATAATACAATTTAAAAAATTAAGGAACTGCACATTTAGAAATTATATTTGATGCATTTTTAGACAATGGATTTCCTTATTAACAGCATAATAAAATAATGTGTAGTGATGGAAATTATATTACCATGGATAAGATAATCATTCAATAGAATATAAATTCAAAATAACAAAATAACACATTATTAAAACAATTAAGAAGTTATGGAATTAAAATTTATGGAATGTACAGAGGTAACCTACATCAAACTAAAGATGCTTTGACAAAGGAACCATCATTCATTCCTTATTCTACTTACATGGTTGTAAAAATTTACATACATATAATGAAACAATACCTCTATGTAAATATTCTCATGGCTAGGAGTGTGTACAAGGGGGTCCTTATATATATTCATATAAATTTAAAAACCAATTTACACATACACATATTTTCAGTTTTTCATATATATATATATAATATATACCATAGAAAAAATTTATATAATAACACATCCATGAGTGAATAAATATATAGTTAGAACTTATATATCTATATGATTTCTTTTAAAACCACAAATACGCAACATTCAATGATGGCTACTCTGATCAACCTCAATATTGTTGTGATTACTATATAAAAATATTTGAAAATAAAAAAACCCCAAAAGCCCAAAAAAACATGGAAAATCCCATGTGGGATGAATAAACCAAACTAAAATAGTAAAAGACAACCCAATATGGTCTAAAATTATTTCCCTTTAGTGGAGAATGATGAAACATGCCCTAATCCGACCTATGAGACCCATTGCATTCTCTAACGATAGAACCAAAAAATCTATACATCCCATAACATATGTTTTTGATGATTATTATGGGGTGAATAGGGTGGATAAAATAAAAAATCAATGATTATTGATTGTGAAATAGTTCTTACCTCAGAGAGTAGACCAATTAACCCCATGAAATATGAATAAATGTCTATACAAATGGGGGAGTTAAGAGGTGGGTGTCACATGTACCATGTGTGGAGTGGGCAAGGGGCTATTATTGTGTGAGAGAAGAAGAGAATAATAGGGAAAAATTAAATGTACAGAATTAAAAAATAAACAAAAAAAATAAATTATAAATGAAAGAAAAATTAATACATCAAATCATTCATAACTGGGATATAAAATTTTAAAAATAGTACATTGACCCTACATTGGACATTGCCTAGGACAGATATTACCTTGTTTGGATTCACCTATGAGGATGCATTATTTGAAAAATGGTGTAGAAGTTGGGATTAATAGATCTGTCAAATGACCATCCCTAATGACATGAGAATTACAAATACAATATTAAATATATCAACTAATGATGATGTAGGTAAAAATCATAGAAATGTTAAATTTCAGCCCACCAACTAAAAGAACTAATTCTTTCTAATGCCCGGGATAAAATAATATGAATAATGAATAAAATTATTTTGATGCATCGAGATAGGATGTGCTATGTAAATCAATTAAAATATTATAATGTGAAAATATATAACCATTTCTTTAATAATAGTGACCATTTAATGAATTAATAGAGTTGTATTTATAGGAGAGAATTTTACCATACAAATAGAAATTTGGACATTGGAAATAGTAACCTAAACATTTGAAAGAGTAACACATCTATTTAGAATAATATCATAACCTAAAAATATTATTCTATCAAAAAAATAATATTTATCATGCGTAATAAAAATAACATTAAATATTGCGAAACAATACTCTAAATATCTTGGTTAAAGACTAAAAGAAATTATAGGATCTTTTTAACTAAGAAAATTTTAAAGTGTTTAATAAAATTTAAAAAATTATATCTCTAATTAAAATAACCTATAATTTAAGATTATTTTGAAAAAATAAATATCATTTTTAAATAATCGCATTTTTTTAAACAAATGTGTTTTTATAAATTTTGTTAAATTCTGAAATTCTCAGTTGAAAAGAAAAAAAATCAGTTTTTCAAGTAACCAATGGATCTTAAATTACCTTATTCATGTAATAGTTATAGAATAATTTCTATAATGCATGTTTCTTCCAATATAAATATACTTCCAAAAAATTACTCATTAAAATAAAATAAACATATTTTAAAATATATAACTTAAAATTTCAAAATATTTAAAATTATTAGGATCACCATAGATATAGTATTATATTTAATATCTTATTCTTATCTTACACATCCCATTAATTATAAATAACACCTCTCCCTCCCCTTTTAGAATCACTCCTCCCTCGTAAGAAAAAGAAAAATCTATGAAAAATACTCCCCACATGACCATTATAATAAATAGTTATGTTTTGTATCAAAACAACTCCAAAAAATCATTGGACATTTACTATCATGTAATATAATAAGAATGATGGAATGAGTATGTTTCTATCATCAGTTATCTCTATTTATTATTATATTTACATTTTCCCAATTCTATTACCAAAAAAATGTCATAAATATAATTAATAATTATTTTAGAATTATTTTAATGATGTTAAACCATTTTTTGATTTATAATTAGGATATATATAAATTTTATAGTTAACAATAATGATTTTTGAAAATATCCAATCAATGGTATATTAATCCACAATAAAGAAAATTTTCAATCCATTCATTTCACCAACACAATGGATGGATACAGTAAAATGTTCATGATATATACATATATAAATATGTTTTTTTATGATTTTTGAATTATTAGTAATAATTTATAAATGGATTCAAAAACAATTTAGGCCAAAACAAATTGGAAACTTTTAATGAAAATAATATATCAAATAAATTAAAATTTTATGAAGAGTATTAAATATTAGAAAGAAAAATTATAAATAATAAATAGTGGAAAAAAATAAATCCAGTTACTACAAGATCAATATTTTTACAAAACCTATTTTTATTTAAAAAAAATAAAAAATAGTTGAAATAAAGAGGGATTTATGGTATGTAAATGTAAAACATATCTTCATTTCATAGGGATATCCTACATTCATGAAATATTTGTAATGGATATCTCTATTTTGTTTTACAAATATCATTTCATTATTCTTTTCCTCTTTTTTGGAGGATAGTTATTTTATGACCTTTATTGATAAAATAAATACAGTGATTATCCAAAATTATTTTTCTATCAAAAATACATATATTACTCCACCTATGTTTTTTCTTATACAAAAAATGATGATGTTTACAACAAATTTATTATCCCTTATTAACTACTTAATCCCAGGTTTGTTCGTGAAATTATTCTTCAATAAAAACATAAGAACTACATTCCATTACATGTGTTATTTCTTGACCGTGATTGTATTACATTATATGTGGCATGCTGGATTACGTGAATATTATGATAGGACAATTTGATGTGGAATGTTTTATAATTAAAACAATTTGGTTAATTTCATTTATCGCTTGAGAGTATGTGAATTATGTGTGACCATAACAATATGATTATTCATAATGATGATGTTATGAATTATTAATATATTTAATACAAGAACATGATGATATATCTGCTCAAAACTATTTGTGATATTTGGACACTATAAACTGATATTTAATTTTTATGAATTTCCTCAATCCATTAAATTATCAAATGTTTCCCCTGTGATTATTTTGTTATACAATGATTATGATGTGATAATGATATTGTTCCTGTCCATTAAATATTGATTCATATTCTTTATTCATATACATAATTGCCTTTTATCATAGCCTATTCATTTATGTATATTATTAGAAGGTCATTTTTAATACTGAGAACATGATATTTTTGAAGAATATAGAAGACGTTATTAAATAATGGATTTTTATTTATTATGTATAACTTTTGTATGATCCTAATTTTCCCAATATACTATCTTTGTAAACATTTAATGTATATATATTCTATTATTTTTTATTAAAATGATATAATATTCAAGTAAGAAAATGTATGGTCACCCTAGTTGAAATCTTTTTTAAGGATTACTATATTTTGGATTTAAGATTATAAAACATTATAGAAAACCCATAGGATAACAAAAAGTACATGTAAACAACATATATTATTTGTTTTATATATAATAAAAACATATTTATCTCATATGATACACCATTATAGTTATCTTTATAATGGGAAAAATTATTTATTTATTATTTTTTTATCTGTTTTGTTCAATGCATTTAAATTTTATAAAATGATGGGAATGTATAGAATCTAAAAAAATAAACCATTTTAGGGTTAATTAAATGATTGTTTAAATGAAACATCCAAGCATAAGTGGTGAAGTTCAATTAATTATTTAAATTTAAAACCCACTATCTAAAGTTGTGAAGAATACTATAAACCATGGGGAAAATCCTCATTCATCCTTGAAGGTTGAAGTGGTTATTGAGTCACATTTTGTAGTAATAGCCAACAAAATTTAGTAGATCATATGATCCAAATTTCATGGATCAAAGGTTTAACTAAATATAAATTTTATATTCTATCCTATAATACTATGAGTATAAGAAGATGAATCTAGAAATATACATTTAGATGAAAAAACCGATCAAATGTGGGAATTGTTTAAGAACACCAAGTACGAGATTGATATAGAAAAGATGAAGTCAAAAGAATATAAAATCATATATCTTAACAAGTATTTACCTTTTTATCATTAATCATGTTTTGAGAGAGAATTTATTGTGCTATTTCAAATGGAAGTGGAGTTTGTCAGTCAATCCTATGTGATCTTCACAACGATTTAAAAATATGTTTCTCATTTTCGATAATAAATTATATCTAGTTAGATATATTCCTTAGTGCATTAAAATCACACATTCCACTGACTCTATATATTTTAGAATTTGGGAACTATGAAAATGTGGTTCAATTTAATCTCAATGTAATGCTAATTATTTGAAATTGATATTTAATAATTGGGATATGAAGTGATTCATAGAGTATCAAGCAGGTGGGTCCATTAAATTATGTGGAAATGTGATCCAACAACCCACATGTCCAAAATATTGGTACATGTATAATGTGAAATTTTTAAAAGTGATCGGGAAATAATTAAATTATGGGAGAGAAGGAAAACATCATCAGAAATGTCAAAGAATCATAAAATTTATTGCAATTATTATCAACTAATGGATGTCACCACTTAATACAGTACCACTAGTTCAATGTATCTACTACATAAAAAAATAGAACCATAAAATCTAGTGATATAAAACATTCATCCTTGAGGGTAATAAGATTCAACAATAACTAAATAAAATTGATAATGTGAAATCCAATTCCACTTCTACAACTGAAGTGGAGCATAAAAATGAAGACGAATTATGTAAATATCTAATTCATATAGTAATGGATGGTTTTTTATTTGATTTTAATTAAATAAATTTTCTTATAACATTCAATATTCCAATAAATTTAAAATTTGACCCCTAATAAATTTTATAAGATATATATATATATATAATCACACAGAGGGGTGATCATCAAAACCCATGTGATTGAATATTCTCATCTAATAATATATCGAAAGATCATTCTATGAAATCTTCTAATCCCATATCATGGAGATTTAGATACTATATTATGCATGGATTTGATCTCATTATACCTATCACACATCAACTATTTGGATAATGAAATATCTTTTCATAGTCTTAACAATCACATGATCTAATAAAAATTCATGAATCATCATGAATATCATTATTAAAATTGCTAAATGGGGTGGGTGTTGACTCTATATGGAGATTAATTCCACTCCCAAAATTGTTCAGTCAAAAAAAAGTATAAACATAGAAGAAATTCCCACTATTATGAAATGCACTATTTTATTTCATGGATTGTTACATGGAATTATAGTATATCAAGTGGTAAAGTTATCAATAAAACATTTACATAGAGCCACAATTATATTAAAGGCCCATAGTTTTTTACCCCAATCGAACTATAGAATTTATAGATGTAGAAAAAAATAAAATTTAACAAATAATTCATATACTATAGTGCATCACCATAATGTGATCATGTTCTATTTTTTAAAATAAAAGTACGGATCGTTGCATTAGTGTATCAGTTTTCAGGAGCTCAAATACATTACCATAAATTATATGAATCTCCTACCAAGGATTGATTACTTTTATAATGAACTAAAAGTATATTAGTTGTATCAAAATTGATCCTAATATGTCATATCCTGTTTATGCATTATTACATATGGTATAAGTTATAATGAATCACATCATAGAGGAATGAATTGTTCAAAAGTCTTGGTTTACTAGATAAATTATTGGTTTTCATATTACATTTGAAAATAAAAATTACAACATTGATTCTATTTTTCAATAATGACATTATTCTATATAGAATGTCATAAAAAATAAGACATACTACTTGTTCAAGATTTTAGGTAAAAAACAAAATAAGGGTGATGTAAAATGATATTTAAGGGTTATTTTCATCATATTGTATTACGAATCTATGAGCATAACTAAAAAGGAAAGTTCAATAAATAAATATACATTAAATTTATATTAATTTAATTTTAATATCAATAGTTAATGGTAAATAACTGACAAACATTCCATTTAACCAATAATATTATTATTAAAAATAGATTAGGCATAATAAATATGGAAATGAAAATAAAAAAACAAATTCATTTTTATTACTTAACTAAGAATGAAATGAAATTTGATATAATATCCTTTTGATAATATCATGGAAAACAATAATGTATATTTAATGAAAGAAATTATTAATTACTATAAATCACTTTTAATCTATACTAGACCTTAACCATCAAGAACTATTCTCAAGGTAGTTTAAATTTAATGGGCAGAAAATCCTTTAACTTAGGCTAGCAAGATTATTCATCCCATGAGACAACCGATGCCTTAATGGGGTACCAATTAATGGACCCAACCCATTACATACATGTAAAAGAACATCAAAATTTATTAAATAATCTATTTAATTCATCAAATATATTCCTTATCATGAAATATTCATATTGAGTAAAGAATACATATTTATTGGTATTTCATCATTTAATCAAATGAATATCAATTTCAAACTATGTATGTAGAAATTATATAATAAATAAATATTAAATATATCCTTGATAAAATAATTTGGATATTTGTTTAAATTATAATTTCCAAAGATTAGATTATACTAAAACTTTTATGGTAAAATTATATACTTGAAAAATTAATCATTGAGGTGAATTTCAATAGAATCCTTAGTCAAAATAATCATTAACCATCCAGATAAATAATATATATATAATTAATACCATATATCTCTAGTGGATTATCATTAAAATAAATGGGTTTTGTCCTCGATGAATAGAAATTCTATAAAAATATCATTATACAAATTATGGTAAAAATTATACATTTCCTAAAAAATATAATAATTTAAAACATGAATATATATGAATATATTTGTTTGAATAGAAAATATAAAAAATTTTAATATCAAAAATATTTTGGAAAAAACATATAATGATCTTTTAATATACAAATTGAAGAATCCATTAAATTTTTTTCAGGTTGGTGTGTAATATGGCGCATGTTGTATAATTGAAAAATAACATTCCTTGTGTACATTTAATATCAATGAAATAAATATTCTTAAGTAAATCATAAGAACATTAGTAGGGAAAAATTCAGTAAAATTGTAAGGATTTCATTATTTAATCATGTTTAAATGGTTAAAAATATTTTTAAATCATATATTTGAAACCAGATCATCGAAGAAAATAGATATCAGATCGAAGAGATTAATGATGTCAGCACCTCATAAATAAATTTATCAATTAATTTTTGTACCATGGATTAATATAATGGTAATTTTATGTTAATATATCCTTAGAAAATAAAGAAGAAAAACTGAAATGGAGATATTTTACATTGAGAAAATAATTTTTTTCTATTGAAATTCAATAATAATCAATATCGATTAGAATCATATAGTAAACTAAGCACTTAATATGACCATAATGTTGAAGTGTGACTTAATAAATGAATTGTTAATATAAATTACCTTAAAATATATATGATACAAGTTTATAATTTAAATAATATAATAAAAAAACATTATATATATAATCATAGAATGAAATAATCAATGATATAGATGTTTTACCGGATAAAGTAAATTATTTTACAGAAACACTTACATCGCACTTCCTTTTAAAGGAATATAATTTAACAAAATTTATAATGTACTAAAAAATGTTATTAACTTATTAGAGAACCTTATGAAAATTTATAACATCATATATTATCATATAATAACAATTAATCTCTCTTTTTTTAATAATTTTAATTATTCCCATTACTTCACATGTTATTTACATTCCATTCTAATGCACATTTCATCATAAATTACATTGTTCTTTATCATTTTATATAGTTAAATATTAACTATAATAATAATCATGACAAACTCAAATATTTGAACTCTGATTTTACATTTAAATCAAACCATAAAATATTATTACAAAAATGGATGATGTTAAAATCATAGTGGTGATTGGCCGCACTTAGGCTTGAGTAATGTATATATTCTATGAATATAATCATGGAAAAAAATTATATAATATTTTTTTAATTATATAATTATTATAATCTCATTAATAAAATATTATTTATTTATATATACTTATAGAAATAATCCATGTTTTGTGGTGATGAAAATAGAGTCATGTCACTCTGTGATGGATGTAGTCCAGAAATACATGAGCGATGTTATCATATCTCAGTGAGTGGAAAGGTAATAATTAAAATAAAATTTATTAACTATTATGAATGATATATTTTTCATGAATTTATTAATTATTTCATGAATATCACATAAGTTACTTAACATTTTCCTAATCATATTACACATGAAGTATCACAGAAAATCAAATCACATGGCTTTGTGATGTATTAGTATGTGTTAAAAAAGATAGATGATATCGTATCCCCATTAGAATGGAAGGTAAAAAATAAATATATGATATAATGACCAAATAATTATAATTAGGCAATATATATATAATATATATAATCCATCATCATCATACCGAACTATTATATTTTGTATTGGAAAAAAAATACTGACATCAGTTTCCGAGGAAGTAATGTCTCATTGACACAAATAATGATTTCATAACATGTTTTATGGATGTGGAGGTTGATGTAGGTCATTAACATATCATCCAAATTTATTATTCAATGGAATATAAATATGTTATTTTATCATCATGAATAAATAATTGATGATGTATTTTGATTGAGAAATGAAATAAAAAATGATCATCGAAGAACATTAACTCTACTTCTGGTATCCTCATTCAGTTATCAATAAAGCCTTTCAATAATGAATTTACCATAAAAATCAGGATTCTATAATTAAAAGTAGTATATTATGAAGTGATATTGTTATTAAGGGGCCTATAAAAAATATTTTATTATTTTTTGGAGATGATATAATACTGGATATACTTTTATTAGTGTGGTGTGTGAAACATTTTTAATTTATGAAAAAAACATGTTACGAAGATTTTAACATTTTAAAAATGTTAAAATGTATATTTATAGAACCTTATACATTATAGTGTAAAAATATGTCTATAAAATAAAATTCAATACATTAATTAGGTCATTATAACCCTTAACATTTTAGTTTAACCCTCAGTAAATCTATTTTATCCTTTACTGGAATAAATAATTTTTAATATTTTCACTATTCAATTTGAAAAAATAATTATGTGGAACTTATATGAAATTATATATTTTTATGATTCCAAATATTCAATCCATTGTCCAAAATTAAATTCATATAATACAAAAAATTTATTTTTATATAAATTCCACAAACGTGATGAGAAAGTGTATTTTCAATGTGACAATTTCAAAACGCTTAAAAATATTTTATATAAAAATATAAATGAAAATTATGAAAATTACCTAAAATAGATTAATTTGTACAAAATTTATCTAGTGATAGTTTAAAACAATTAAAATTAAAATGTATCATTATATATTATTAAAAAAAATAATGTTTCATGTAAAAATACATATTTTTCACTATTCATAGAAAATGGAAATGTTACAAAAGAATAAATAAAATTTACAATTAGATAATTTTTTTATTAGGATATTAAAAGGGAATATTATTTTTAAATTTTCATAAAAATTATTTTTAAATTATTTGCACAAAGAGAAACTAACCCGTCTTTTAGAAGAAGAGAAAACCATTTTTTAGAAAACATTCATTTTAATATTAAATTATTTTTAATTTATTTCAAATAAAAAATTGTCCGTAATTTTCTAAATTTAATTCATACTATTCATAAACATTTATTTAGAAGATATTTTATAATTTTATATAAAATTATAGTTCATTTGGTCTCAGTATTTTCTATTCCTCGAGATATCAATGAGGATAAATTTAATGAAAAATATTTCCTAGTTTGTTTAAAATATATGTACTATGATTAAAGTGATATTGAAGAAGTTGTAAATATTTTTTAATATTATATTGTCTCATTTTAACGATCATAAATAAATTTTGAAATCAAAATTTAAATTTTATTTTCAAAACCATGTTTTTAATATTTGAAATCTCTTCTCTGAAAAAACCCACCACATAAAAAAATTTCACAAAATATCCTCTCAATGTGGCCAAGTGTAATGTAAAAATTTCATATGGGGTAACACATAAAAATTTTTCTTTGTAGAAGATAACTCAATGAATGTTTGTATATAGACATTTATAAAAATTTAAAATAGGCATATAGAAAAATTGAGCTCATTTATCCCAAGAATGATAATGATCAAGGAATGTTAACGACCTCAAACCATAAATATATGATGATTAAAAATACAATTTGATTCACAAGGTATGAAGGTATTATGATACACTATTCATTTAATTTTAATATTCATTAGTTGAGCTGTTCTTTTTTAATCTTATAATATATGAAAATATACTTACATGATATGTATTTTACCAAAAGAACAATTTTATCATATTGTTGTTATTTGACAATTTCAAAATTATCATTTTAATCTGAGAAATAAAAATGAGAAGAATATTATTTTACAATGTACTAAAATTCACATTGAAAAAATTATTTTATCAAAAAAATAGAGACTCACGTTTCTTTACGTAATGTCTCATATTTTTCAGGAATTATTTCTAGATATTATATGAGTTATTTTCCATACAAATCAATGAGATAAAATGTAATTTCAATGCCTAGTGTGATAATAATATATTATTAAAATATATTAAATAAAGTAAATAACACATGTGCATAGTTTTTTATGATAAAATAACATTAACTCACCATTGGAGGTTGAAATATGAAATATAAAAGGAATCATTGAGTTTAGAATGCAGGTTATTCCCTAGGTGTGATAGAACCATCTCTCGTCATGGGCTATTTGTGAAATAATAATCGCTGGCATAATGAATGAAATAAATCAAATACATAATTCACCTTTTTTGATTTAGTGTCATTTTATCATCATTTAATTATACAAATATATTATTTATCTATAGGATATATTCTACACCCTGTAATTTTATATAATTCACTAGAGGGATTTTCTTTGTGGATGTCGATGGATTCGAAACAGATCATATATCGTCTAATTAATGAATTACATAGACCGTATAAATGATCAAAACAAAATATTTATTCATAATTGATCAATCCAAATTTTTTTGTCATGTTGTGTTTTTTTATTTTCCTTGTTATTCTTCAATGATGAGCTAACATAGTTCAATTCCCCGAACATAATTGATACATAAATTTCTAGTAGATTTAGTTTTATGGAATTGAATAATTCATTGTTGATTTGTACCTCTATATTCATCCTTTATATGATAACAAATTTATACCAAAATAATAATAGATATCATTCATTCCACACATTTATGAGTTTTTTATTTCTTCCTCTATTCTTTTTATTTTCATCATGGGAGACTCCTTCATCTCCGTGGATAGTTTAATACCTAATAATTCATCATTGTGAGAAAATTATTTGACACAATAAATCAATACCATGTCTGTGGTTTGTGAGTTTTGGTGTGAATGAGATGTAGATATGGAGGTATAAGAATAGAGTTGGATAAAAATGAGTGTTCTTGTTCCATTCATCCCTATATTGGTTCATTGTGTTCTTGGATAGATGGTTGGAATTAAAAGTAGATCAAGGACCCAATTTTTTCCCATTGGTGATATGGAGGTATGAATAACTCCAAATATATAGTTTTATTAGAGATCAAAGGATCCATTGGTGTAAAAATCAATGAATAAGGGAACCCTTGTGTTTTGTAAATTTCGAAAAAATGTGGTCTACACTTTGGGTAGCAAAACATTTGGGGCTCATTGGCTGTAATGCTAAGGTCCTAAAAATAGGTAAGGTAGACCTATCATGTTACTAATATCACACAAAATGTGACCCTTCCAGGTGGAATAAATATTTTTTGAAATAGTAGAAGTACATTAGAATATGTACACAACAAAATTGCATAGTTTTAATCTATACATGGACACCACATTGTGTTCTCAAGTAGTTACACAGACCGACCCACCATACACGGACACATCTAGGTAGCACAGGTAAAATAGCTTGTGTATCTACATGTCACGTGCTCCTTCTACACGTTCTGTATATATATACTACACGTTGTGTGATGCTTCTCCACATGGGAGGGAATTAGTATAGCTAGACAAGTCATGTACCCCTTGTACTCATTGTGTACCTTTCATAAGACTGTTTCTAGCTCTTCATTTTATAATTTTGTACAATTACTTATTGAGTGTGATTCATTTAATATGTTCCCTTGAGGGTATAGTGGGTCATTACATTCATATCATTTAATTGTGATCCCCTCTGTAGGTCATGTCTCAGTTAGAGTTGTGGTGTCCCTCTGTGAGACTATAGTATTATCCTCGATTATCCCTTATTTCTCTACAATATTTTTGTGCAATTATGGTGACCTCCCATTGTAAGGAGTTTATCCTCCATCTAGTAATACTAATCGATAGAGTTTATGGATTCATTGGATTACGATCCCTTACATATCCATATGATTCAGATTAGGTTCATGGTTTTCCCTAGCAGTTATTGGAGTGACCAAATTTTAGACTATTAGGGTAATCGTACAGTAGTTAACTTTATGGGGAAGAGACAAATGACTTAAACTTCTTCATTTATCATCACTGATGATAGAACATATCATCTAGTGGGCACTCCCATAATATGAATTTAATTGTGAAAAATAATATGGTTAGCTATTGGTTATGACTTAATAGTGGCATGGTGTCTTTTTAGAGTAAATCTTGTCATTTCTGTAATGAATATTATTTAATAAAATTTATGGATATAATTATACTTGGTTTTTTTTTTACTATTTTTAGGGAATTCAATTATTTAATGTTATAATCACCCCTACAATGTATTTTCCCACTTTTTTTGTGTCTTATATATATTAACCACCTTTATAACAGTGAATTAAGAGGTTAGGGGTTTTGTGGATCATAGAATGTGCTTTTCAGACAAAGGTGTTTTATTGGGACCTTAATATTTTACATTGGTTCTCACCCATGGAGTAGGTTGATGTATTTACTGTTTTTTGATATACTTTTATTTTTTTCAATTTTTCATTACCAATAAAATTATTTTCATGCTTTATTATGGGGTAATATATGTATTCATGAATTATTTCATTTTTTTAATTGAAATATTGTTTTTTCCTATAGATTTGTGTGTGTAAATATTCTTTTCTAAAATGCATCAATTTTTTTTGATATGCCTAATCATCATTTGTATCACACCCTATTCCTATTGAAGTTTATCTTGGGGTATCCATGGGTCATATATTGGTGGGTCAATTCGTGATAAAGTGGTATCAATGTGTAATTTCTACCTTAGTTTCATAGATACTAATTTAGGTTGAAGAAACCATGTTTTATATTTCAAGTTCTTTTTTCAGTCCATTGAATATAGTGTTGTGGAAACATCCATTGCATCAATTCACCAATACTATGATTACCTCTCTATTGAATCAGTATATGTAAAAATTGGTTTTATGAAATATCAGTTACATTCATAATATGGGAATTGTAATTCTTTTCTGTCCATATAGAGTTAGGTCCCAGATATAATCTTCCTACTCATTGTATATCTAGTTTAATTTCATGATGCCTCCACAAAGACATATATCAAGGATTCAAATTCATGATCACAATGATGTCATGCCTAGTTAAACCACCCATTGTTGAGAAGAATCATGTTATTGATGTACCATATGAGGATACACAGCGACTGAATGTATAGCATGAGTTTAAATTGTACTAACATCATAGGTTTTAGGGTGATATATATCCCTATGTCTATGAGGAATAACTAGAAGCAATCATACACATTTTATATCTTTATGGACACCTATAGAACATATGGATATCCTCATGAAAATTATTCTTTAAGGATATTTTATGTGATTGTTGGGAATATGACTCAGTTACTTGTCAATACATATCTATACTAGATGCACTTTGTCGCTATCTTTAGAGATAATTTTTACCTGACCACCTTAAGATCGGTATGCATACATGATATACTATATCTGTAGTAGTGTAGTATGAATGTAGTGAAGTACTGAAAAAATGATTATAGAATAAAAACGTTACTCCATGGAAAATGATGATAACCAGTTAAACATGGATCATTCCATTTAATAGACTTTACGGTGGGAAATCCTTCATTCATTGGCATCCCTTATAATTTCCTCTTATGCTGGGTTTCTTGAGAAACCCTTGTTGGTGGAGAGATTTTATTTAGATCAGACACTGGAAGTGGGAGCTTGTAAATAGAAACACATTGTGGAGACCCCAGTAGCAGGTATCTAACGTCATTCAATGGGATATATCCATGTTAGACACTTCAGGTGGGTATCCTTGGACTCATTACAAGGGATACAAGGTGCCCATGGTTTCATGTGATAAAATAAGGAGATATAAAGATTAACTTCTGATGGACCTGCAAATCAAGAATTAAATTTTCTCCATCATCATTCAACTGATTGTTAGATAGTTGAGGGACCACTAATTCTGAAAAAGATCCATGAATATGGAGTTATGAAGTGTTTTGAACATTTATGAGCATCCTACATCTCAGTGGAAGGTGGTCATTGGATTGAACTATTAACACCACCACCCCGGGTGGTCCAAGATAGAATCATGGAGCTTATGGAAAGGGACATGGCTAGCTGGAGAATATGGAGAAATATTTCACTCAGGATCTTTAGATGATATAAGGTAATATTTATATCATTTCCCCATTAGTAGTTTTATTTATCATCATCGTTTCTCGTTATTCATTCATTTCTACGTCTCTAGTTCTATATTCTTAAATATTGGTTGAGAAATCGACTCGATCGTTGCAGTTTGAGAATCTGACCTATGTTGACTAAGAGATTACATATGTTTGATGATATTTCAATCTAATCCATGAAGGTGAGAGTTTTTTATGGGATATCTCCATTGAGGCTATGCAGCATTATGACATCATATTAGGCATGGTCTAGTTATTAATAATTCATTCACAGATTGAGTGTTTTAAAAGGTGAGTGTAGTTTGTATATACTGAAGGAACGATATTATCCTTAGTGTTTTAAAATTATAAAATTTTAAAGATGTATGGGTTAAATAATAAGAGAGTATAGTATATTAATAATTAGTTATCTAGAATGGTTTTTAGAGCAGCAGATGCTTTTGGGTATTAGTTTTTTACAGTGGTGTAATAGTATGAGGATGTCTTTCTTGAGGATGTGACAGGTTTACCTCCCTACCGAGAGATATAATTATGTATTGATTTTCATTTAGAGAAGTCAAAAATAACTACCCCAGAATATATGATGGCTCTTGTAGTGCTTTTTTATCTCGGGATTTATTTTTAGGACATGTCGGGGAATGGGTATTTGGGACGTAGTGTTTCCCCAGGTCATCCATAAGGATTTTTCTATTAATATAGAAATGGTTCTGAGTTTCTGTGTGGATTATAGGTACATGACTCAAGTGATAGAGGATAATATGTATCAACTAACAAGGATTAATGAACTATGTGATTAGTGGAGAGAGAATGGTGGTTCTTGAATATTAACCTTAGGTTAAGATATCAACAATTCTGAGTACATGATGATGATATACCATTGAGTACCATTATATGTATTTACAGTAATTATGATTACTTGGTGTTGTTTTCTAGAATGATTAATTCCTCATATCATTCATCCTTTCCTATAATAGTTCATAATAAACTATATGAATTACATTATGTTGCATTTTTCATCCTAGGAGAAACATGTGGGACATTTAACGATTGTCATGGACACACTCTAAGAACACCATAATCATCTGAATCACTCTATGTGTCAGTTTTTTATTCTCGAGGTCCATATTACATGACACATCATCTAATAGGATTGAATTGCATTGAACCCAGTGATGGATGATTAAGTGATAACTTGGGATATATAAAATAGTGTTTTTGAGGTGATACTCATTAGGTTGGATGGGTAATATCGGAGGACTCTACTGGAATTCTCCAAAGTTACATCACCCATGATGGAATTGACATAGAACAGGCATCCATCCATGTAGATGGATATGTTAAAAAATTGAATTGTGGAATTTATATAGTAGAACACATGTGTTCATATCTTGATTTTTCTGGAGGTGGTTGTCAAGGGTGAAGTTTTCTGCAATGCATCTGGGACCAGACGTTGTGGTGTGCTAATGCAGGGGTAGGAAGTTTTTGTATATTGTTCAATATGGGTGAATAAACATTAGTAGAGCTATGTGACCCATGATCTTGAGTTGACTGAGAAATTATTAACATTTATTTCGTGAAAAAAAATCCTAATGGGAGAGATGTTAATCATTAACTCTTACTATAAGAGTCAATTGTATTTCTTATCTCAAAATGACCTTAACATTAGATACTGGTATGGATACAGTTGTTCCTGGATAGAAACATAGTGATGTTATATACTTATAGAAAGGGTAATCCATCATATTTTTAACCAGGTACAAATAATGATATTATTTTTTATCCAATGATTCAAGAATGTTAGACTTGTTTTAGTAGTTGTTCACGGACATAGATTGCGATTCACATATTCATTGATGGTTGTAAGCCCCATATATTTTATAGTGTGTTATGTGTGGTTAGTATGGTGATACAAACTATGAGACCTATAATGTTATGATATCAAATGTACATGATCCTAATGGATATTTTGATGGTGGGGAGAAAGATACCCATTCAGAGGATGGATGATGGTACCATAGACATTACATGAGTATGTTTTGTGGGTGTTTCATATATTCCCTTTATTATTAAGTATTTTTTTTCAAGAATGTTCTACTACATATGTCATTAGTTATTATGGACAATAATGAATTAGGGAGTTTCATTGTTTTTCCCTTGATGCCTCTCTTATAAATTAGTGAAGGTTGAGGACCATGTTTTGGTGGATTTTGATCAGCCCCTTGAGGTTCCAGAGTTGAAGTGGGATGGGATTTCCATAGATCTAATGATGGAATTATAACATATTTAAAGGGTAAACAATTCAATGTTTTTGATCATTAGAAAAATAAAAAAGGATTCCCACTTCCTAGGAATTTTAGAGCAATGTTCTGAAAAGATCTAGGGACTCCTCTATGTGAAGGTGATAACCAGTCTCCAGGGAGTTCCATCGATGATCATCTCTAATCATGATATTCACTTCATATATCATTTATTGAGGGGATTGGAGGTGGATTTTGGGACTCAATTAATCACGATAATATAGTTCCATCCACAAACTAATGTTCAGAAGAAGCTGTAAATTTTTATCTTAGAGGACATGTAGCAGGATTGAATATTTGGAATTATTCATAGTTGTGGTGATCATATAACCTTGGTAATGTTTCATACATTAAAAACTAGCATTCCATCATTGGTATGAAACCATTTTATATCATTTATGGGATACCATATAGGTCACCAAATTATTAGATTGGTATATTATATTGGGAACTCATCATCCTAGAACTTGTCAGACAATGTATAGAAAAAGTAAATCTCATCGAGTAGTTTATGTGGACTGAATATAACAATCATAAGTCCTATACTGGTTGATGACAGAGACATGGATTTCATGGAAGGAGTACATTTATTATTGGGAGTCCTAAAGAGAATTGGATTGAAATGATTTTCTCAGAAAGACATGTTATCTCTTAGATTCATGGGTCCTACCCCGATACTACCTTGATTTGGAAAGGTGACATATCCCTTATCTATATTGACTTAGTTTGATTGGGTATACACAATATACCATATGTCACACCTATGTATGTATGTTCACAACACATCCTAGATTATAAAAATTTTTGAGATAGTCATCCGGGATGTATCTAGCAATGAATAGTAACCATGGATGTCAATGATCAGCATTATATGATCCTTCATGGGAATTCGATTCCCATTGTGTGCATATAGTAGTAGCATGAAAATTTTCTAATGATCACAGGGAGATGTAGACCTAGATGAGATCCTTATACACTCATATTTATGAATGGGACTATGTCATTTTTGGATGAAATTCCATATAGTTGGGAAAATGTAATGCCCTAGATTTTATATGTATTTTTATGGATAATATATGGATAATTATTGAGATCAGGTACTGATATATAGTGAAATTATGAGGCATGTTCTGGACAAATTAAATGTTTCAAATATATTAAATAATTTAAATAATATTTCAGCATTGTTTTTCAAAAAATGAATAATTTATCTCAAATTATGGCCCTAGTTAGAAATTTGAGGGAATTGTTGTGTTCATAACATGGGTAACACCCTAGGCATGACATAACTATTGTTAGTGTAGGTCATTTTTTAAAAATTAATCTCAACTATAAATTACTGAAATAAATTAAATAATAAATTCATTTTCTCAATTTTAACAGAGTATCCTATTTTTAACAATTTTGTAAAATGTTATCTTATTTGTCTCTAGTTTAGGCCCTAATCCATTAAGTTTTAGACAAATAATTGGATATCATTTCATAGTGGATGAGATAATATCGATATCGAATCATGGATCATAATGGAAAATGAGATCGTAGATCCTATCAATGATTAAAAACTAATCATTATTCATAAATTATTGATCAAAAGTCAATGTAGAATGTTATTGATTGTTAGTTTCCACCCCTTTAGTTAATCCTGAATGAATACATATCAATTCAACAAACACAATTGAATCGTGAATTGCGGATATATTTAACATGATGGAATTGTTTAACTAGTCATTTATTTATCCATTTTCATTAATCATTTATAAGATAAATAATCATGGGTGTTGACGCTCCTTTTTTCGTCATAGAGTCCAAATGAATGTAAAGGGAAAAGTCATAGCACAAATTGATCCATACTTTGAAGAAAATATCAAAAATTGACAACGAGATGAACAAGGAGAACATTTCCCATAGGTCGCGCAAGTGACTTGTGCGACCTAAGTGATAACCGCCCGGGGTCTTCTCCTGCCTATAAATAGACCCTGTGGGCCCCCCATTCGAGGAGGATTTTTTCCAGAAACTCAGATTTGAGCTCACGGTGCCCTCGTATCTTCTCAATGCTTCTGAAACACTTCTATGGTAATTTCTTACCTAGAACGGAAGATCTAAAGAGGGGGAGGAAGGCCTAAGTGTTGAAACTCAACAACACTTGCGCGCCTGAGTGGCCAGACCTTAAGGGAAAAGGCCGCATTTACGCATCGCCTTACTCCTTCAATAGAACTTGCACGCCCCTTTTTTGGAAAAAATATCAAGAGGATTCTAATGGATTTAATCAAGAGTTTCTCAAGTATTACCCTGCTGGTTAACTGTCGTGGAATTGCTCTATGTGTCGCGTAGGCATACCTGCACGACCAGGACTTGAGCTCCCACGTAGTACCTACGCGCCTGACAGGACTTGCATGCCCCCTGCCTTTTTGGGTTCCCTTTTTTCCCATTTCACCCCTCTTAAGCCATTCCACCTCTCATATTCAAGATTCAATCTTCAAGACAGTCTTCAAATCAATTTATGGCATGATTTCTTGATTTTTGATTCCTTATCTAAAAGGAACTATGTAGAATATATCTCAAAACCTAGTGATTTACACATCTTTATGTCACTAAATATTGAGATTACATTCATTCAACCTCATCCTTTAAGATGAGAGAACTAAATCGACCTGGGCCTCATTTTCAGGAGTTTATCTCAGTCATAATTCAAAACTTGGGCAGCCTCCTTAGGAGTAAGCCCCAATTCTTAAAGATGTCAAATCTGGGCATCCTCTCTAGGAGTAATCCCTAGTCCCATAATTTGGGCATCCTCTTCAGGAGTAAGCACCAAACCTTAATTCCCTTAAACTTCGCCTCCTTTTCAAGAATAATCCCCAGTCTCAAATATCGGCATCCTCTTCAAGAGTAAGCCCTAGTCTTAATATCTCTTAACCAGTCCTAATTTACCTTTGATCTGGGAATCCTTTTTAGGAGTAAAACCCAATCATAAGTCTTCTCCTAATTTGGGCCTCATTTTCAGGAGTAATCCCCAATATAGAGTATTCAAAATCTACATGAAGCACATATACCTTTATGGACCCTGCTCCTGGATTTCTTTCCTAAAGTAAATATTAACCTTTATTTATCTAGGTAGTCATACATACATAAGCCCCACATTATTTCTTATGATGGAATCTTTCATGGCACATTTGTCTAATTTTTACCAATACCTCTTGTTTCTCACATCGAGCATGACTCACGTGAGCTTAGAGTGTAAAGGTAATTATGAAATCCTTCTTTGAGCCATCAATCATAAACATCATATTCCCTTACTCGAACTACGTGGGTTCTGATTCCTTTTTTAAACAAAGGATACGTAGGTAGCCTATCTGCGAGTTCGATCCCAACTCTGAAATAATCCATGTCCTTCTGAATGACAATAAACTTCATGTTCCCCACTGAGTGGCTTTAAAACCATTATGGTCATCATAATGACCAAGTGGCTTCTATATAAATGTGTCGAAGGGAACCATTGGCCAAGAATCAATAATAAATATAGATGATTCTCTATCGATGAAGAACCTCAAATACATATAAATGATTCTCTAAATTTCCTACATATCGATCATTGATTGTTAGATCTGAAGGAAAACACATTTTATACTTGGTAATTTAATAAGGATTCATGAACATAACTTTAATATATAAATAGAGTCCCAAAGTAGACAATAATCCCCCGAAAAAGGTGTGATGAGTCTGACCTCCCATCCTCTAGACCAATGAAAATTCTTAAGCCTCATCAGTCCACAAACTAATAAGCGCCTACCTTTGGAAAGTAGGTCCGAATGGATGTGGAATAATTGGATGTTTCTGGTTGTACGAACAAACCTGTTAGAAACCGATCAGAATGTTTGAACCTCCCATCAAAATAAGGTCATCCCCAGAATCTGTGGGAAACAAAAATGGTGAACCCGATGTGAATCCTTAACCAAGTTAAAATTATGTTTTACCTATTTTATTATGCCCCTATTTAAAACTCAATGAGAGGTCCAACAAAAGTAATCATTGACATATGTGCTCATCCAAAAGATGTAGTGGCTGAATTTATCTTGATTACGTCTGTTATATCAAACATGCACTCTTTTCCAAGATCTTCTGCATTTCTAGAATGGCTGCTCTCAAGTTCGCACTTGTGAATACTGCTACTGCAAATGCCACTGCTGCTACTCCTACTGGATCATCGTCTGTTCTAAGGAAGATATCACCTACTCAGCCTCTTCAACGCTTGGTATCAAATGCACTGGTTAAGGAGTACCATCAACACTGTACCATCCCAACTCTGGAGGCCACCCTCCATGCCCTCCAAGTAAAAAACTCACATCGGTCGTCCGAACAACGATGACCATTGATCAAGAAACAGGCGATGATGACTACTTTCTCCAACCGTTTTAGGTCGTTATCATAGGAACGCAATCACCATTCGCTCCCTTATTCTTGGGAGGTGAATGAGCAGGTCCCTATGGGCCTTAATTCAAATAGACTGGAGTCCCTCCTGAGGGATCCCACCAACAATCGCCGCCAGACTCGTGCGGCAGTGTGCCCTCAACATGATGAGGGTACAGACTCCAGGCGTTCGGCTCAGGTTCCTCGAACCCGAGCAACAAAGATGAACCACCAGAGGCCGAATCTGGTCAACAACAAGCAGGTTATAATCTCTTCCATCTCCGGAGAAGTCCACCAACCTCTGATGGTGGCATGAAACGAGCAGGCACATACACCTGCCCGTTTTATTTCTGCTGTCCAGCAGGCTCGTCTGGCAGCATCACGCCAATCCTGCCAGTAAATTCCGGCGGAGTACTATAGGCATGAACATACACCTGTTTATACATCATCAGCTAGTCGGTAGGCCCGTATGACTATATATGATGGATCTCATCAACCATGTTTGGCGAAGTGAAATCAGCAGGCATATACACCTTCTAGTTTTTATCAAGGCTATCAACAGTCTCGCTTGGTAGCATTCGTAGAAGTTAGTCGGAAAGCCCCGCAAACAAATAAGAGGCAGACTCAACTCTATGTACCCACACTTGAGTACTGTTAGGATTCCCTGATAGGAAAATGAGGACAGGGGCAGGCACATACACCTGCTCCATGCCCAGAATGAACGTATATTCCCATTCCAGCAGCTGAAGTCACCAAGCATATACTATAAATGGTGGAAGAGAAAGAGCAAATCCCTTCTCATATTCTGGATGCCTGAAAGGATATTTTAAAAACATCAGCAGTATCTTAGGGAAAGACACATAAATCTATCCCTACCAGTGGAGTGACACATCAAAAATCCAGTCCGGAACAGACACACACATCTGTTCCAGTCCAAGAGGGTTGTGGGGAATACTCCCCCATATCATACGGACAACCAAGTCAGGCACATACACCTGATTTGAGTAGAGATCGTCAGCCTAACCTAGCCATCTTTCCTGATCAGTAATATACACCGGCTCAGAGTAGCCACATTTGTCAACAAGTGGTTTCCAAGGCGAGTAAGAATGCGTATAAGAAAAAGACTCGCCCATCACAGTCAGGAGATCAAGAGCCAATCTGTAACAAGGCCTTTCTCGATGCTGGAGTTCTTAAAGCCATCAGAAAATTATCTGTTGATATTCAAGATTATACTCCCTCATTTCCCAACAGTGGGAACATTAATTCTGATGGTCTTCAACAGACACTTCCTCATGAATGCTTGCTTCATGACAATTCAGTCGATCTCGAAGTTTCATCTTCAGATGAGAGCCACACGAACCCTCTCAGTGGTCAGAAGACCAAGGAGCAAGAGATCGCATATTTGGTTGTAACCCATTATAGTGGTCCTCCTCATGATGATGAATTTCGCTGCGAATGTCCTCTCCGTAGTAGTGATGCACATTGCCCGGAAAATGCTCTAGTGGACAATGTAGTGCCGAGAAAGCCCTCTTATCTTGAGGAACTTGAAAATGCGAAACCAGACATGTATGAAGCATCATCGCTAGCAGGAGAAATACTTTCTCAAACAGAAGATAGCCCAGGGTGTAGGTCATTCTTCGAACCACCCCTAATTCAGGAATCTTCTAGTTTGATCAATGATTTCTCTACCAATGATGTTGAATCCCATGAAGCAACCAAGAAATACCAACTCTGGTCAAATAAAGTAGAATAATATTCATGAAATGATAAAGATGAAATGTTGATCATGAGAAAACAGCTGGCGAGAGGTGAATTACCAGTCATGTTTTGGCCTCTGGTTGACTCTCAGTATAATATTCCAGAAACGTTGACGGAAGATGAAATTCATGATATTCGTCTAAACATATGGAAAAATCATTGTCAGTTAAAAAAGTAAGTACTATCTTATGATGAATATGAAAATCATCTTAAGATAATAGAAGGGTTACAACATCAGATTGATTTGACGTCTCTATCAGTCTCTCGATATCAGAAGGATGAAAAGTAGCAGAGACCCCTTCAACGTTCATGTCTAGGCACACTTAGAAGATTGAGTTAGTTATTTTCAGATGCCCCATCTGGTATTAATGTCAGAGGATGGGGTTTTCGTGGAGCACTGCATTTCACGGTGATCTCCAGTCAGCAAAGTCCGCTGAAAATGGTCTCATGCAATATTATTGCCCATGGCCGGCCACAGTCAATGGGCTTTGTTTGTAATCAAAAGCTTTCCCAAGAACAGGCTTCAACTAGTTCCTCTCAAAATCAAGAATAAAGAGAACAAGTTGTTGAATTACTCTTCCATCAAGAAAACGAGAATATTAAACAGGCCTCTCGTTTGGAGCAAGCACGTCACCAAGTGATAGAAGTGTCAGAAGTCATCCAATGGTCTTCTGAACCGGGTGATAAAAGTGGATATAGGTTAATGCACCATGCTAATTTACGGACTAAGGTTTGCAAGATCATGAGGACATTCAAGAAATTCTCAGACATAGCATGTCAAGAACCACCCCATCTCGCCTGACAGGGGACTCTATTAAACCAACCCTCAGAATCAAAAAAAGGATTCGAGGAGTTGAGCGAGAATAGCAGGAACAACCCCAGTCTAATGGATTGGGGACTTTTTCAAATCATCAATCCCCTCCATAGAGAATTTTAGTCTTTTCACGATTGGGGACGAAACCTCAAGAGGAACGAAGATCCATGTTATCAGGAGATTCCCTCCAAATTTTGGTTCATCAAGAAGTTCTTGAGGGATCGAATCAACAAAAGGCAATGTTTCATCAAAGACATGGAGGAAGACAATATAACAGAAATGCTGATAAAAGGGAAGTGATGAGTTATGCATCAATCAATGTCACCAATGTCGTTGTTGCTGATCCACTAGATGATGCTCACTCAAGGGATTCAGATGAAGAGGTTCCTACTCAAGAAGATGTACTCATCGACACAAATGAAGAAGGTGTGCGTACACGAAGTCAAAGGATTATTCAGAAACTAGGTAATCCTTCGAGTAACCGACTTCCCCCTCACCAAAACGGATCCATCAAAGGGAAGGAAAAGAACCAGGTTACATATCCTTCCTCTGGAGAAGGTCAATCGCTCTCACTAGAGCAATGTTTTGCACAACAGGAAGAAGAAATGAAGGAATTAAGAAGGATGAATGCAGAACTACTTCAGAGCAGTCTTCTTCTTAAGCATGCTGGAGTCAGTCAGCCAAAGGAATTTGTTACAGCTACTGAGATGGATCAAGAATATCCTCCAATCTCAGTACACCCTCACAGGTCTAATCCTACGGTTCAAGTGCAACAATAGTTAGCAGTGATACCATCAGTTGCAGCACCAATCGCCACATCTGTCCAAGCTCCAGTCATTGCACCTACCCAAGTCCAAGTTCAACCGGATGTTTCTCAAATGTTAAAAACTACTATTCAGTCATTAAAAGCTCGGTTAGAAACTATGGAAGGGAAACATGCACAAGTTCAACTAGAAATTAATGTTTACCCTGAATGGGTAGATTCAATTTCTCCTCCATCCAGTTTTGGGAATCCTATATTCCCTATTTTCAATGGATCAGGAGATCTTGAACAACATTTGAAACATTACGTGTCTTGTTGCAATCCTATGATGGGAAATCCAGAGCAGCAAGAAGCAGCGAAACTTAGATGCTTCGTGCAAACCTTGCAAGGACCAGCTTTTTTTGGTATACAAGCTTCAAATACCCGTCAATTACCGGATGTGAGGATCTTCGCCAAAAATTCCTCCTTCAGTTCAGCTCCGCTTTTCCAAAGACACAGTTTCTGATCTTACAAACTGTAAGAAATGGGAGAATGAAAGGGTCTCTGATTTCATTGCTCGATGGAAGGGATTAACATATTACTTGAGTTTAGCACTCCCTCAAGAAAAATTGTTTCCAATCTGTGTGGAAAATCTTCATGACGAATTAAACACACCGTTAATCCCTGTGATATACAATAGAGGGTTTTGATACCATACTTCAATCGCTCAGCAGATTGAAGATTATCTTATACAGGCTGAAACTAAATCTCATGTAATTCCATATGCTCTATGAAGGAGAATGGGTTAAGCAGAAACTGCTACAATTATGCTTAAACAAGCACTTGTACCTGTTTCTACCTCAAAACCTTCATCTTCTCGAAGGGCTCCCCCTTCTGAGCGCAAAAAACAAAGGCCTTTTCATTCAGACGATCAAAAAGATCAAAGACGAAAAAAATTTGAGGATCTGAAGAGAAAAACAAACTCTTTCCGAAATGAACATGTTTTTGGTTATTCCATTTCGGCTTTGGAAAACAATTTGGTTCAATTGCCAATACCTAAGAGGCCAAACAATAAAGAAGATAAAGATCATCCTAATTATTTCCCTTTTCATCAACTGTTGGGGCATTTCATCCATGAGTGTTTTGTCTTCAAAGACCTCCTGCAAAAGATGGTTGAATCGGGACAAGTCACATTGAAAGGCTCCTCAGCCCAGGTAGCATGTGTCACTACTACAGTTCCAGAGGAGGAAGGTGAATGGAAAGACGTCAAAAGAAAAAATGAGCAGAAGTATGATGATTGGATGGTCAGAAATACAATCAATCGATCTCATGCTATTTTGAGAACACAATTAAAGAAACCAATTGTGTCTTCTGCCCTGAATTTTGCAGAAAAACCCTCTTCGTCAGAGGGAAAGTCCTCAAAGAAACGACATGATTCAAAGAAATAAAAAGAATCTGAATAAGATGAGTAAGTGTCAAAGCCTATGTTATCTTTGACTTTGGAGGATTTAATGCCATCTACTTCAAAGCCACGGGCACCGCCCCACCACATGGCACAACCTAAACATGCTAATCTGTTAGAGTCTTCATCAGACGAAGAGTAAATATTTGGTTCTGTTAATATGATTCAATTAACAGATCCATATGCTAGTCAATGTTTCGATTTCAATGAGCCTGAATTCCCTGTATCAAATAGAGGAATCATAGGATGTTCCAGGGGCTCAGGATACAGGGGAAGATGTGGATCTTTCAGAAGCCACTATTCCAATTCTACCCAGGCTAGAACTGTGTACGCAACAGAAACTCGTGGTGGAGCCCTTCTGTGAGCTTAGTAAGAACAAGAAAGTTCTTCTACCAATAGATAATTCAGTCTTGGCACATTTATTTTGGAAGACCGGTTGAAGGTTCCATCTTCTTCCTCTCATCAAGTAAATGGATCTAATCGGTCTAATCTTCCAAAACCAGGAATATTGACAACTCCTATCCCAATACAAGATGCATCAACTTCCAAAGCATCTCCTTCTAAGATACCTGCTAAACCACATATTCCTATTGGGAAACGTAGACCTCTTGATCAAAAGTATGATATATTGAAACACATAGCCCATGTACCAGCCATGTTATCAATTATGGATGCTTTGAATCTGTCAAAAGATCATCGGGATGAACTCATCGATGCTTTGTCAACTCCTCAAGAGTTTGAAACTGAAATTGTTGCAGCTGAAGTCTATCACGTAGAGAATAATCTTGCAGAATTCCATGCAATAATATCCTTTACTGATGAAGATGAATATGATTTTGTGCATGGACATATTAGACCATTGTACTTTTCTGGCAAGGTCAATGGTGTGGATGTTCGAAGAGATTTCATTGACAATGGTTCAGGAGTCAACCTCATGCCCATTCGTACACTTCGTCGATTGGGCCTCACAGAATCTGATTTATTTCGTTCCACTATGATACTATAGAGATATGATAAAAATGAACAAGAACCACTGGGTGAAGTTACACTCAGAAATCAGTTTGGAGATCTTGTATCCAATTCATATTTCATTGTTGTTGATCAAGACTCAGCCTTCAACATCTTGCTTGGAAGACCCTGGCTACATCAACATGCAACTATCCCTTCATCATACCATCAATGTGTCAAATATTGTTTCGATGGTCAAGTTGGGACATTGTATGGTGATAAGGACCCTTTCAAGACATGTGAGCCTCAATACATTGAGGAGGAATTCTATCACAAGAAGTAAAGGGAGAAATCCATAACAAAGGAGATTACCAAAGTTTATGCTCCATATGGTTTGGAAAAAATACCATTAAATCCATTTACACATGTGAGTACAGATTATGTGTTGCCTATCAGTCAAATTGACCAGATAGACCCAAATATAAATACTCTTATGGAAAGATCCATAATGTCAATTATGACAATCGAGCCAGACAACATGGGAGAAATTGGTAATCTACCAAGCAGTGATGAAAGCACAAATTGTGACTTCATCATTTCATCTGCTGAAATCCAACATGTCTATGCTTCGCCAATTAGGTCAGAAGAAGTTATAGCAACATCAGAGGTGAACATTGATGTCGATTTTCAATCCATCATCTCCTCTTTATTACCCAAAGAAGACCCTTCATCATCTATTAGGTCAGAAATGGAAGCCTCTTCTTCAAGATATGCAAATTTTGACATCTCTTCGGATCATGAGAATTCTACTTTAGCATCTACTATGCAAGTAGAAACGGAATAAATAACACATGATGAAGAAGAAGAAGAAGATATCAGAGATGATCCTCCAGCATTTGAGGAGGGTATCTCTACCACTGTGGATGAACTCAGAGAAATAAATATGGGTACAAAAGGAGATCCACGCCCCACTTTAATCAGTGTAGCCATGACTATTGAAGAGCAAGAGATGTATATTTCTTTTCTAAAGAAAAATAGAGATATATTTTCCTGTAACTATACAGAAATGCCCGGGCTTGATCCTGATGTTGCTACTCATCATTTGGTTTTACCAGAAGAACAACACGGATTTAATCAAGTCATGAGAAGAACACACCCATGTTATGCTTCCAAAATTGAAGCTGAAGTGGATAAGATTATCAAAGTTAACATCTTCAGAGAAGTACAATATCCCAAATGGTTGGCTAATATTGTCCCTGTAAAGAAAAAGAATTGACAAATTCGAGTTTTCATCAATTTGAGAAATCTTAATCGGCATTGTCCTCAGGTTGATTTCCCAGTTCTGATTACAGAACTTCTAATTGATGCAACAACAGGCTATGAAGCACTTTCCTTCATGGATGGATATTCCAGATATAATCAGAAATGAATGTCCCTAGAATACGAGGAATCTACATCCTTCAGAGCTCATCAGGGTGTGTTTTGCTACCGGGTAATGCCCATCAGCTTAAAGAATGCAGGTGCAACTTATCATCCTGTCATGCATGGTATCTTCAAACGCTTCATAGGGAAGTTTGATGAATTCTATGTAGATGATTTGTTAGTTAAATCCAAACAACGTACTAATCACTAGGCTGATTTGGAAGTCATATTCATCGAGCTTCGACAACATAATTTGAAGATGAAACCCTTAAAATGTGATTTTGGGGTAACCTCAGAAAAATTACTCATATTTCTTGTATTCCATCGTGGTATTGAAGTCGATCCTTGGAAGACCATGTCAACCCTTGGTATGTCACCTCCTCAAAATTTGAACTAATTAAGAGGATTTCATGGAGACTTAGCCTATAATTGTCATTTCATTGCCAATTTAACAGGAAGAAGATTACCATTCACAAAATTGATGAATAAGGGAGTCACTTACCAGTGGACTGAAGAATGTCAAGAAGCATTCGATATTATCATGAAATACCTCTTGAGTCCACCGGTACTCATTCCACCTATTGAAGGAAGACCACTTATCCTCTATGTGACTTCTCTAGATAGGTCATTGGGTTCCTTTTTTACTGAAAATAATGATGCTGGGAATGACAACAGTGTCTACTATCTCAGTCGAACCATACTTGAAGAAGAAACCCGGTATTAAAGTATTGAGAAGTGCTTCCTAGCATTAATCATTATAGTTTAGAAGTTGAGACACTACCTGCAACATCACGAGGTCAAATTGGTATCTCGCAATAACCCGCTCAAATTTATCCTAAGTCGTCCAATGCTTAAAGGATGTTTGGCAAGGTGGGAAATTATTTTTCAGAAATTCGACATTCAGTATGTGTCTCAAAAGGCGATAAAGGGCGAAGATCTGGCTGATTTCCTAGCTGAACACCCTTCAGTGGAAGACACATCTTCAGATATTGAACTCTCTAATGAGGAATTCTTCTTTATTCAAGAAAGTCCTCAGGCATGGGAAATGTATTTTGATGGTGCTTCCAGAAGTCCAACAGGGAGGAAAATGGAAAATCCTAAATTCAACAAACTTGGCTTAGGAATTGTTCTCAATTCTCCAGAAAAGGAAGTGTTACCTTATTCCTTATTATTTTGGGAAGGTGGTACCAATAATGAAGTAGAATACCAAGCTCTCATAATAGGCTTAGAATTATCACTTCAAGCACAAGTGAATCACTTAAAATTGAAAGGTGATTCAGAACTGGTAATCAAACAAGTCAATGGGGATTATTCAATCAGAAAAGAAGAACTAATCCCATTGTATGATTACCTCAGAGAGTTAATGGTGGAATTCCATTTGGAACCGACATTTTTTTATGTCCCAAGATCACAAAATGCTTAAGCTGATACATTAGATAATATAGCCACACCTCTGGCAGATCCAAATTAGGATGAGACAACCGTCAGTATTGCCCACCGTCGTGCAATTTCACCTTATGATCAAATCAGAATAGAGGAAATTAATGAAATTTGTCCCATTCCTGAACTGTATGGTCATACTATAGGATGGATGTCACCTATCAGGGAATACCTTCAAAATGGTACACTTCCACCTGATAGAGCTGAGAAAGAACAAATCCGGCGATGTGTGGTTAATTTTACTCTTTATGATAGCCCAGATCACCTATAGAAAATTCTCTAAAAATGTGGTTTTGATGGAGTTCTCTTCAGATGCATTGATGGTGAAGAGACAATGGCTGTCATGAAAGAAGTGCATACATGATTCTGTGGTGCCCACCAGTCTGGATATAGACAGTCTAATTAGATTTGAAGGCTTGGATACTTTTGGACATCAATGATACAAGATTGTGTCGATTTCACAAAGAAGTTTCATTAATGCCAATTACATGCCAACTTCATTCATCAAACTCCAGATATGCTTCATATAGCTAAATACTCATGGCCATTTTCCACATAGTGAATGGATGTGGTGGGACCTTACCCTTCATCTACGACCAAGCAGTTTAAGTACATTCTTACTACTACTGACATCTTTTCCAAATGGGAAGAGGAAATACCTCTCAAGTAAGTCATTTATAAATGTGTTGTTAGCTTCATAAAGTCTAACATCATTACCAGATTTGATGTCCCTCATACCATATTGACGGACAATGGCACTAATTTCTGTTCATCCGATGTGAATAAGTTGTATCAAGAACACAAAATCAAATCCAACCATTCATCTCGGTATCATGCAGCGGCCATTGGCCAGATAGAAGCCTTTAACAAGAATCTTTCAAATATACTACAAAAGATGTTAGATAAATATAAGAGGTCATTGCCTGATAAACACTTTCATGCTTTATGGGCTTATCGGACTACAACCCGTATTGCAACTCGGTCAACTCCATATTCATTGGTATATGGAACGGAAGTCGTCTTTCCCATTGAAGTTCAATTAGCCTCACTCAGAGTTTCCATTTTTGATCAATCATCTACAGATGAACAATATCAAAAGCGATTGAATGAATTGGAATGGTTATATGTGAAAAGATTATGCACTTTGCACCACTTGGATGTCTATCAGAATCGAATATCAGGAGCTTTTAACAAAAAAGTTCGTCTTCGTTGATTCACTCAGGAAGAATTGGTATTAGTTCTCAGAACTCCAATGATAACAGGAAAGAAAACTCCCAAGCTTGAGCCAAAATGGGAAGGGCCTTATTCAATACATGGGGTCTACTCCAATGGAGCTTATTCATTAATATCAATGGATGGAGAACTCATCACTACTCCAACCAAAGCCATATTTTTGAAGTATTATTTTGTATAAACTGAAAATTACCTTTCTTTTCCATGCTATATGACGTTAAACTATACAGAAATGGTGCAACATGACCTTAAACTGCAACTTGGTCCAACATAACGTTAAACTATGTCTCCAAAATGTTCCAGTATGACCTTAAACTGCAACTAGATCATGTATGACCTTAAACAGCATCATCAACAGTCCATGCATATGACCCTAAACTATTTTCAAGTCCCTTACGTCGAGCAAGACGTTAAACTATGACGTCCTTACTACATGAAGCTAAACTGTATAAAAGTCCCTTACGTCCGGAAAAACGATAAACTACATAATCATCAAAGGTCGTGTATGACCTTAAACTACTCGCCCTTTCATCCAACATGATGCTAAACTGTGGAAAAATTCCCTAATGCGTCCAACATGACGTTAAATGGTGTACTCTTTTGTACTCCCTGCATGAAATTAAACTGCATAGTCCCCCTTTCTTCTAACATGATGTTAAATTCTATTGTCCCCAACATCCTAACAACATGACGCTAAACTATACAGAATGTCCGTGATACGTCCTACACGACATTAAACTATATTTTTTCCCTGCTACATCACACTATACTGAGCAGCACCAATAGTCCTAACTGAAAGACTTTAAACTGCATAGTCCCTTTATATGTCCTACATGACATTAAACTATGCATCGTTAAGGTTGTTGTTACCTCTTGTTTGTCACACCGAGTATGACTCAGGTGAGCTTAGAGAAAACCTCAACCATAACACTCTCTCTGGGACGCTAACCATGTGTATGTCCCAACAACATTTTTTTAGGTTATTGTCCCCAAGAACAACATGATCATTAATTTATTCTTTAATTGAAGTATGCGGACTTTGATCCTTGCTTTCCAGGCTGGGTATGTAGTCAACCTCCCAATGTTCAAGCCCAAAACCAATCTCTTCACATTGGTTCATCTCCATCTCATACGATGTTGATTCGTGAAACAACCCCTAGAATCAATATCTTCACATTGGTTCACTTTCGTCCTTGTTATAAGACGTTAAAATATTCAACACTTTTGTCCAGTATAACAATAAACTACAATATTCTTTGATACCCTCACCTGAGAGTGAACCATTATTTACATTGATTTTTTTTAATCATGTTTCATTTCAAAGACTATGTGCATAAATGGAAACACCCAAACCTTTTATATTAGGTTAAACCATCATTGTACTAAAGTCCCCTTTCACCCTTCACATGTACGAAAAAAATTTGTACAATGGATATTTCTAGAACTACGGGGGCTTGATTCCCATCCTTATGGGATACGTAGGAATGTTCAAGTGTCCCTCGAATCCAGCCCCAAGTATTTGGGACTAACACCAAATTCCACTTTCTGTCTATTTTCTGAAAAGTCCCCATGAAAACACACACTGTGTATTTCTTACAATGGTCCAAGCTCTATGACACTAAACTAAGATCTCTAATACTTTTGTCCCACACGACGTTGAACTGTAGTTTTAGAACTACGTATGACATGATTCTAATCATTATGGGATACGTAGTGAAGTCCAACATTTCAATTCAGGACCTAGCCACATCATGATTATGGTTAGAATTGATTTGTGTATCTCTGTATACATTGAACAATACCCATATTTATGTGTCATAATTCTAACCTTAAATATTTTCAGATCCTCATAACCCTTTTCATGACTTCTATTCACAAAAAATGTAAAACTTCTGAGAGTTCTTTTTCTTGACTATGCAGCACGTGCCCATAGGTGGCCTTGCATAAACAGTCTACATAACATACTTGTTAGCCAAAAGATACTATTATTTGACTATGCAGCCAATGCCCTTAGGTGGCCCTGCATAATTCAACCCCCTAACGGGTTTTTCGGATAGTGGTAACTTCATTATTGGGAATAATTCCTCTTTTGTCCTAATTTGTCTTAAATGAAAGTATGTAGGGATCCGAAAAAAATATCCATCCTTAACATATTTTTCCCATATCCTTTTTCATGATCTGAAAGTATTCAAGTCCATGGTTTATATTCTTCTTCCCTATATTTGGTTCAGACCTTCATTTGAGTGATATTCATCCAGTTCTTCGATAAGCTTGTTTGGAAATATCTTCTCCATATTCAAGTACCTCTTTCGATACAGAAAACTCTATAATTTAGAAGATTTTAATCTCCATAAATAGTCACTGGCTTTTTGCACTAAGAAATTAAAGTTCTGAGAGGTATTTTGCCTGACTATACAGCATGTGTCCATAGGCGGCCTTGCATAAACAGTCTACTTAACATAATTGTTAGCCAAAAGATACTATTTTATTTAACTATACAGCCAATTCCCTTAGGTGGCCCTGCATAATTCAACCCCCTAATGGTTTGTTAAATAATGGTAACTTCATTCTTGGAAACTACTTCATGTAATTCCTTTTAGATCTTTTTCATATCATTCCTCAGATTCAAATATTCTTAATTCATACGTTACATATTTTCCCTCGTACTTGAGTCTGGTAATATGTTTTCAGATGTATTTTCAAGGAATTGAGTCAATTATAATCCATTTAGGTCAAAGATATTTTTACCTTAAACATTAGCCTTTTTATGTCCGACGTGCATGACTTTAAACAGCCCACAAAAGACAAGGGAACTTTGAATAAAAGTCAAATTCCCAGCTCACTAAACATACATTTTGTATGATTTAATTTATATTGAGCAATTAAAAGTTTCATGTTTGTAGGGTTATTTACATTAATCCTAGTAAAAATCAAACTATGCATACTAGGTCCATTATCTTAGGTAAAATGTAAAGCATATAGAAAAAGAATGAAGGTACAAATGATTGAAGATGAAAGTGTTTTTTTATTGATACATAAGAGTTAGAAGGACATCCATAGACTAGAGTCTCTTCTATTTTTTTCAAGAATTACAAGAGGCTTTCAAAATAACTGTTCATTTGATTTACGGCATCCCATGATTCATCAGAAACCACCTGGAATTCATTCATTCCACTGGATACAATAAGAGATGCAGTGATACCAGCTATTCTTGGAATAATTGTAAAAGGATGTTCATGAGTGCGGTTTGTGGAAATTTTCTGCTGATCAAACTGTGACTCTGTTTCTGTCCAAGAGACTTTGAAGATGGATACATGGATTTGAGAATGGAGCATTGGAGGTAAAGAGCCATTTGGAGAGATTTCTATATTCAGATATTGCTCTAAAACCATGTTTGTCTTCACTCCACCAACCGGCAGTGGAAAACATTTCAGCCCATGGGTTTACCATTTTTATATCTACAAGGAAATGACATGGAGGATGAATTTGAAAGTTCACACCATTTTTGTTGCTCTTAATGCACAACATAATCAAAATAGAGGAGTAGTAGTGCAGCTGCATTTCAGACGTATAGTTCTTTGCATCTGGATCATTGACTCCTTGCAGATGACCCTAACTATATAGAGGAAGGTAGATGCTCTGTGGGAAATTAAGATGATATTTCTTCAAGTACATAGCCAAATCTAGGAGAGTGTTGTCACAGATATCATAATAATCATGGCCAATGATGTTAATCATGTCATCAATACACTTGCTATCCAGTTCATCAGTAATTTTATTCCCTTGGGATCCATTGAATCAGCACAAAAGTTGAATAAACTAACTCTTAAATGGGTTTATTTTTCATAAAATTTTGTGAAAGAATTCGAAAAAATTGATAAGGCATTAAGGCGCACAACTTGGCATGTAAGTGTTCATGTGCCATGCTAGTTATTGACGCGTAATTATAAACCGTGCAAGTACAAATACCTATAGAGAAGGGCGACAACAATGAAACATTGAAAAATAGAGCAACTTGCATGGCTAAGGAGACATGCGTGGCGAAAGCTCGAAAGATTGAAATCCACAAATCCATATGCTTGTACGGAAGTGAGGCCCTCTATTTATAGGGGCGGTCAGAACACTGCGCGCCGTACCCCTACATGCCAGGCCCTACGCGACGCGGACTTACGCGCCGCCCTCTGCGCCATCAAGTCTTGCATGTCACCTTTCCTTTGGATGTCTTCTTTTTCCTTAGAGTCACATCCTCATTTCTTTCGGATCCAACTCTGAGGGGGGACTTTTGTTGACGCTAATTTTTCATCACAGAGTCCAAAGGAATGTAAAGGGAAATGACTTAGCACAAATTGATCCATCCATTGAAGAAAATATCAAAAATTGACAAAGGGATGAACAAGGATAACATTGCCTATAGGTCACACAAGTTCCCTCATAGTCGCGCAAGTCCACTTGCACGACGCATGAGGGTCGTACAAGTGACTTGCGCGGCCTAAGTGATAACCGCCCGGGGTCTTCTCCTACCTATATATAGACCCTGTGGGCCCCCCATTCGAGGAGGATTTTTTCCAGAAGCTCAGATTTGAGCTCCCGGCTACCTAGTCTCTTCCCAAAGCTTCTGAAACACTTCTATGGTAATTTCATACCTAGAACGGAAGATCTATGTAGGGGGGGGGGAAGGACTAAGTGTTGAAACTCATCAACACTTGCGCGCCTGAGTGGCCAAACCTTAATGGAAAAGGACACACTTGCATGCCTCCTTACTCCTATAATAGAACTTGCGCACCCCTTTTCTATACAAAACATCAAGAGGATTCTAAAGGATTTAATCAAGTATTTCTCAATTATTACCCTGTTGGTTAACTGTCTCGCAAGTACACCATGTGTCGCATAGGCATACCTGCGTGAACAGGACTTGCACGCCCATGCAGTTCCTACGCGCCTTCTAGGACTAGCGCACCCCTACCTTTTTGGGTTCCCTTCTTGCCCATTTCACCCCTCTTAAGCCATTCCACCTCCCCTATTCAAGATTCAATCTTCAAGACACTCCTCAAAGCCATTTATGGCATGATTTTTTGATTTTTGATTCCTTATCTGAAAGGAACTTTGTAGAATTTCTCTCAAAACCTAGTGATTTACACATCTTTATGTCACTAATGATTGAGATTTCATTCATTCAACCTCATACATTAAGATGAGAGAACTCAATCGACATGGGCCTCCTTTTCAGGAGTAATTCCTAGTTATAATTCTTAACTTGGGCATCCTCTTTAGGAGTAAGCCCCAATTCTGAATGTTCTCAAATCTGGGCATCCTCCTTAGTAGTAAGCCTCGGTCCCCTAATTTGGGAATCCTACTCAGGAGTAAGCCCCAAACCATAATTCCATTAACCTGGCCCTCCTTTTCCCAAATAAGACCGAGTCTCAAATATCGGCATCCTCTTTAGGAGTAAGCCCCAGTCTTAATTTCTCTTTACCAGTCCTAATTTACCTTTGATCCGGGATTCTTTTTTAGGAGTAAAACCCAATCATAAGTTTTATCCTAATTTGGGTCTCCTTTTCAGGAGTTAGCCCCAAGTTAGAGTATTCAAAATCTCCATGAAGCACATATACTTTTATGGACCCTGGTCCTAGATTTCTTCCCTAATGTAAATCCTAACCTTCATTTTTCTGTGAAGTCATACATACATAAGCCCCATATTATTTCTTATAATTGCATCTTTTATGGAATAGTTGTCTAATTTTTACCAATACCTTTTGTTTCTCACATCGAGCATGACTCACGTGAGCTTAGAGTGTAAAAGAAATTTTGACATCCTTCTTTGAGCCATCAATCATAAACATCATATTCCCTTACTCGAACTACGTGGGTTCTGATTCCTTTTCTAAACTAAGGATACATAGGTAGCCCGTCTGCGGGTTCGATCCCAACTCTGATATAATCCATGTCCTTTTGAATGACAATAAACATCAAGTGCCCCACTGAGTGGATTTAACACTATCATGGTCATCATAATGACCAAGAGAATTCTATATAAATGTGTCGAAGGGTACCATTGAACAAGAATCTCTATTAAATACAGATGATTCTATATCGATGAAGAACCTCGAATACATATAAAATATTCTCTAAATTTCCTACATATCGATCAATGATTGTCAGATCTGATGTAAACCTCATTTTACACCTGGTAATGTAATAAGGATTAATGAATATAACATAAATCTATAAAGAGAGTCCCGGAGTAGACAATAATTCCCCTAAAAATGGTGTGATGAGTCTGACCTCCCATCCTCTCGACCAATGCAAATTCTTAAGCCTCATCAGTCCACAAACTCAAAGGTGTCTACCTTTGGAAAGTAGGTCCAAATGGATGTGGTATCATTGGATGTTTCTGGTTCTATGAACAAACCCGTTAGAAACCGATCGGAATGTTTGAACCTCCCATCAAAAGGAGGTCATCCACCTAATATGAGGGAATCAATGGGAAACAGAACAATATCCAATGTTTGATCCTTACTTTTATAAAATATGTATTTCTACCACCATTCTTCACACGTTCATCATGGTTGTTTTATTTTATTCCAGAATTCGACCAATAACTAGTATTTAGACATTGGATAACCATTATTTTCATAACGGATTAATATCATTGGTGTGGTTCATGATTAGTGTTTTCATTGAGATTTTATGATTGATATATTCCATCAATGGTAGATGAGAATGGAATTTCATGTTCTGTTCTTCTTAGAAAAGACACACTATGACAATGGATTGACGGTTTTAATTATAAGAATATTGATGACATGATTTCCATCCATAAGTGATAAAAAAATTGTAAATAAACTAGGATATATAGTTTCTGTTGTTATCAATGGTTTTGGAGGCATGCATATCAATGTGTAAAGGAACCCTGGGGGTTGGTAAGTTCTTGTGAAACATATCATGTACCTTGGGTTACACACAATATTGGTCCAGATGGCTATGATGTTAGGGTATCATCCTGAGTTAAGGATCACACAAAATGTCTCCCATATCACAAGACATGTGTCCCATTTTTATGGCTATTCATGTACTTTAGAGAGTACATATATATTTGATAAGATTTATGGTGAGATGTAATGCCTTTTACTTCTACACAAGTATGGCTTGGTGTACATGGTTCGGGACATAGAAATAGCCACTGTAGAAGGACATGGAAAAGAGACATGACTTTGAAACCTAGTGACTCTATATGCTGTGAACACTATCAGCATACTATTTATATAGAGACTACCTACATTGTGATTCTCTTCCATTGGGTCAGGAATATGGATATATGAATAGGCCTTGTACCTCTGGTACACAACATGTACCACATTAGGAATGTTTGTGTGTCTCAATTTTCATAGCTTTGAGTAGTATGGGCTTAGCCTATTTCCATTAGTCATTTAAGATAGATGTAATGTGTCGAATTGCAACCATATCACATTATTCTGGTCCCCAATAATGGTCAAGAATCAGATAGAGTTGTGTTTATCCTATGTGTCATGGGAGTGTAATCCACAAACATACCTTATTTCCCTAGGTGTAGTGTGTGGAATCAAATTGAAATCATGAGCCAAGAAATTCATATTCCATCTAGTAGGACATATCGGTATGGTTATTTAAATTTTTGGAATATCACCCCTGTAATAGTGGGAAGATCCATATTAGGTTTGTGTTTTTCGCCAGCAGGTCTAGGCTATATCCCATATCTGAGTGTCTTGGTATTCATAGACTACTGAGTGATCAATAGAATTTCCTAATGAACTATACATCTTCTACAAAAATATATGATTAAATCATGGATAATGATGTTTACTCTCTCAGACTGAGATTTTCAAATAGCAGAATCTTGGGGCGGGTAGTTTGTAATGACCACTATGTGTTATGCTGTATTTCATGAGTATATATAGGTGTTTCTATTATATTTTAATTTTATATTTTGTATTGTTGTGAATATACATGGTGTTTTGTGATTTGGATATTTGGGGTATCCAAATGAGTATTGGTATACTCAACACTTCATGAGATTTTCCAACATGTGTCCAGTCTTATGAAGATGATTAACCTTTTTATGGTTTCTTAAGAGGATATGGAGATGATGAAGAATATATGATGATTTTTAGAACATGTTCATTAATTTAGAGATTTATTTTTTATATTATTCCACACCCTTGGATTAATTGGGACTCTTTACAATTTTTTGTTGGGCCTATATTTGTCCCCTCATTCATTTATAGAACTTTTATTGTCAAAATATTTTATGATATCTTAGATGTATTCCTACATGGATTCATTGAATTTATATTTTTATATAATGTAGTCTTGGAGAAGTGTGAATATGTACCATAACATTAGGCTAATACCTCTCATATGTGTAGTATTCATACTCTGCACTTGTCACAAACACATGGCACATTAGAGGCTGGTTTGGGGTAGTCCTTAAGCATACCTCAGGGTGTTGTGTCATGAAATTGTCTACCTCATTTTTTTTCAAAACCATCATGGATAGATCAATCATTCCAATATAATAAATGAATATCAAAACCTCAAATGTAACAACACTTGTTAATTATTAATATTTTATAAATAGTTAAACTAAAAATAGTTTCATATTGGAAATGGCATCACGTAGGCCTGTGAAATGTGTTATGTAGTTATCATCCAATAGTCATGTGATTATGCCTCATAACCTCGCAATATGCAACGAGTTATTAACCATCATGTACATTTTTTGTAATCTAAATTTATATATTTCTTATTACATTCCCATAATACAATATAATATATATACCTGATATTAAATTAATCATTATATAACCTTTTTTATATAGGTTTTCAAAATAACATTTTTTCACAAATTATAGTCATTTTATTTTATTATTATATCTATATCATTATTTATAAAATTTAAAGTAATGGATATTAATACATTTAATCATGTTTATATATTTTTTGAATTAATTATTTCTCCTGATAATTTTAATCTAAAACATGTACTTTAGATAATTGTTTCATAAAATATCCTTCATCAAGGAATACACCAATCACATAAAATATAGAAACCACGTTTAATACATTAATCTTGTGATCAACTATAAACTCATAACACATTATGGAATTTATAAAAACTAAATTAATGAATATCAATTTTCATAAAATATATTACATAATACATCTAGGTTTCATAATTATTATCCCCAAAAAAACATTGGAAAAATTAATACTAAAACATAATTAATTTGAATCCCAATACATAAATTCTTCATCTGTTTAATTTTTTCAAATTTCCTTCATAATTTTGGTTTTAAAATATTTAATATAGTATTTGTTATATAATTTCTATGATCCCCACATAAGAAAAATTGAGGTAAAAATGGATCCAAATAATGAGATTTTTTTCATCCCATTATACCCTTTACTCTTCATTGAAAAGTCATTGTTTTATGTAATTCTTTACTAAAAAAATACTTTTCATAATTCATTGATACAAATAATTTTCAATCCAATTCAACATATGTGAAACCTAGTTCCTTCATTTTCACCCTTTTCTCAAAAACATCATAGTGGTTGGGTACGAAAAAATGAATTATCTTACAAATATCAACCCTTGAGTATCAAGTCATGTCCATAGTGTGGACAATTTTCGTGCACTAGGGGACAATTGGCTAAATCCCAATAAACTATTTTCGGAGTTATTACCCATTGGTACATCTCTTCTACTTGCACATACACCTATAATATCCCAAAAGGGATATATTTAATATTAATAACACATAATATCTATCTTAACAAAACATTCGGATATTCATATACACTTGTCCTCAATGTCTATCATAAGGTTAGATTCCCTATTATAGGTTTTACTTAATTAATTTCCCAATGATTATTATAAATTTCTAGGGATACTGACTATACCAGATCCAACCCCTATATCCCAAAGATAGTGTCTACTTTTTTACATTGACATAAGACAAAACGAATAACATCTTAAAGGATATAGTAGTTTACTGTCATGGTAAAATAGATAATGAAATAATTCTTATATTATATTTTAAAGTTGAAACAAATTGAAATTGATAGTAAAAATATTCCAACTGTCATATCCTAGAATATTTCACATTCTCAACATCATTGATTTGTGAGAGGGAGAAAAATAGGATCCCAAATTATTATTAACTGTTAAGGAAAATGGAATCTGTCATAAATCAATGAGAATAATCAACATGGAATGAAAAATAACATAAAATACATTCCATTTATTTAATTTGACTATAATTATAAATTATGAATCATAAATGACTTATTAAACATTCTACTTAATCAGTAACATGACTATCATAACTAGATAAGGAACAATAAAAATTAAAACATAATTAACTGAAATCACAAGCAATTAAATCAATAGACATAGAATAAAATGTCTCTAGAGAAAGTATATTTAAGAAAATATAATTTATAATAAAAAATAAATTCTTATTAAATTCAATTCATTATTATTGGGTCTCATTTCATAGGCACACAAAACCTCTACCATCGGGATGTATCCCTATAATAGTTTAAAACTGATATGAATAATGCATATTAAATAAGCATAGAAAATGAATTTATCCCATGATAGTATAGATATATTCAATAAAAATCTATAATGAGGACCCACACATGAATTCCACGTTTAAATTATTACTCATATATTGTGTAATTAGATTAATTATTATGTATTGTTACTCATATGCCCTGGACACTTACCACACGTTGGATGAATTGTCTGAATTTTCTCCATGGGATGGATTATATAGCTACTCATGCCTACCGGGATTCTAATGTTGTTGCTGATGCTCTTGCCAACAAAGGAGTTCATCAGAGCATGACTTGGATGGACTCTATTCCTTCTGACTTTCTTTATCTTTTTGATAGAGATTGTAAAAAAATTCCATCTTTTCGCCTCTTGTAATCCTTTTTTGTTTATTAATAAATTGTGCTATGGTCTTTGACCAGAGAATTACCTCAAAAAAATGTATTTTTCCTAATCATAATATTTTCATATTTTTTAATTCATACAAATTTATTAATTTTATCCTTATCGAAAATTTGAAATTCAGTGAATAACATCATATGTATAGATGATATATGGGTTATGAAATAAAAAACTCAATGATTAATAATATATATATTGTTAAAAAAATGTAAATGACCAATGATCAATGAATGTGAAAATTTCAAAGCAATTTTATTGAATAAAAAATTAAATCAAGTAATTTAATGTCAATACTGTCTTTGATAACAATAAAAATATCCCATCAAAAGGATGGATACTAATAGTATAAATAAGACATATCCCTATTGGGGTTTATGTAATATATTGGATTTTTAATTGAATATTAAAAATTCCATAAATTGATCATTGAAAAAATATTTCAGAAAACATCCCTCTCTTTTTTAAAATCATTTTTTAAAACATAAATCAATTTACAAAAAAAATCCATTGAATTTATTTTATTAAACATTAAATATACATAATATTATTGAATAAATTTATTCATAAATATATCAATGAACATGAAATGGATGATTCAATGAAATTATTTTCATTTTAGTGTGTAATTTTGTAAATTCCTTATATGATAAAAATAATTTTCATTTTCCACTACAAAACGTTTTTGAAAAGGGCCTTCTTTATAAAATTAAAAATAATATACATTAAAAAAAATCGAGTAAAAATTATAAAGGGTGACCATTTTTTGTAAATTATATTTAAAAGAAAAAATTGAATATTCTTTTATAAAACATAGTTTTGGTGGAAACTATTTTTCTGAACAAAGAGATAAAGGTGGTTAAATTTACATAAAAAATATTAGTTATTTATATACAATTTTTGAATAAATGGTACTATTTCTAGAAATACCATATAGAAATAGTGGAGAAGAAAATGGAATATGTTTCCACTATAATGTTTAAATAATTTATTTCGATAGAAATTCAAGTATTATAAATCATGATTAATATTAGGGTGTGAAATAAAGTCTTAAAATGATCATAACATTTAAGTAAGAATTAATCAATGAATATATTATGTGTATAGAATTAATATCACATAAAACCTGTTAAAATAACAAATAAGATAATAATATGTAATTGTAAATATAATTTTAGCATGAAATAATCCATGAATTTGACATTTTACCTAATGAATGGAAAGTGACATAATAAATATATTACCTCACACTTCCTTTTAGAAGAACATGACTTAACATCCAGTGTAATGGGTTGAAAAATTTTATTAACTTATAGATTATATATATGAATAACTATAATTTTATAAATAACCCCGGTATAGCATCTTCTCCCAACTCCATTAATAATATTTAGTTAATTACATTTTTTATATTATTAATTTCCACAAATTCCAATGCTTGTTACATCACAAAATATCATGTTTTAATCATATTATATAGTTATATAATATACATAATAAAAATAGGGATATATGATTCATAGTTTTACAATAATATTTCTTCTAATACAAATCATTAAATATTTTTATTAGAAAAGGACTATGGTTCAATCATGGAGATGGTATGTTGCATATAGGTGTGATTAGAATTTCATTTTATAAAATCACCATGAAAATTTCATTTGTAATATATTGTTTCTGAAAAATTATAAAAATATAAATATTAACATAATATTTATTTAAATATTAAAATATTTATATCCTTAATGTGGTGTGGTGATTAAATGAGGCTCGCAACACATTTTGAAGGTGGTAGTCCACATGTACACTAACGAGGATATCAACTTTTAGTGAGTCAAATGTTAATTGAAAAAAGGTTATATACTAAACTTTAATAATGATGAATATTTCATTAATGTTATATTTATTTAGTTTATATCACAAATATTATCTAAAAATGTCTTTATTATGTTCCAAATAATTTTTTTGTGGAAGTATAATCATATAAATTCACGAGGTCGTAGTCTTTCATACATAAGAGAGATTTTGTTGTATCACCTAATGAACCAAAAGTAAAAGAATTTATATATGATAAAAATAGTCAAGAGTTGCATTTAATTGTTATATATGATATATATACTATATATCCAACATCATTCCCATGCATGAGAGGTTTTAATGGAAAAACAAATGACATAGGTTCCTGAGGCGGTGGTTCATCACACACACGCACAATGATTGCGTAACCCATTTGGTGAGAGAAGAGGTGGTTATAGGTCATTAACATAACCAAAAACATATTATTATATTTATGATACTGAGGTTATCCTATTATCACGATTTAATATTATTTTATCAAATTTGATGAAGACATTATTTAAAAACCATCATTTAAGAATGCTACATCTTCTTATGGTATCATCCATTTGATTGAATGGTAGCCTTATACAGATAAGTTTATTATCATATAAATGATATAGGATTATCATAGTGATTATTATTATGTGATTTGGTACAATATAGTTATAAAAATAGTTTTAATTATTTTAATATGTTATAAGAGTAATGGCCTTTTACAAATGATGTGAGTGGCACAATTTAAATTTTAAAAAATTAAATTTTGTACCCTTGTTTTTACATGACACAAGGGTAGAAAAAATTAATATTGATCATAATTCCTTAAATGGTCAACATATTTATAGATAATATATTTTATACATGTTTTTAGCACATTTTAACCATTATCATTCTATCTAATACCCCAGTAAATCTAATTTACATTATACGCGGTAAACAATTATTATTATACACAGTATTCAATTAGGAAAAAATTAAGATGAAATTATTTAAAGTTATGAATTATGATGATTAAAAATATAGAATTTATTTTTCATAATTCACTTACTATAATTAAATTTCAATTTCAATTAATTCCATAGACCCGCCAGGAAATTGATGTTTCAAAGAAAAAAAATCTAATAGTTTACAATGTGTTTTTATCAACCATTGTTATGAATATTATTTTAATGTTATAAATTTTATTAATTGATCATAAAATTTATAAATCTTTTTTTAAAAATAATTTAAAATATAATTTATCATTTTGATTTATTTAAACTAAAAGGTAATTTTAAATTAATATTTATTATTTTCACTATTTATCGAATAATAAAATATTCTAGAAGAATCCAAAAATTTCACCCAAATATAATTTCCATATTAATGTTATAAAAATGATTTCATTTTATTATATAAAAATTTCTATAAGTGGTAAAATCTAATTTTAAATTATCGGCATAATGATCAACTACACCGTCATTTATAATAAAATATATTGTTTTTAGATAAAACATTTAATTTTGTTATAGTAGATTTTCATTTAATTTATAATTAATTGATATCCATAATTTTAATAATATATTTAGTACTATTCATATCATCCTTATTAATGTCTAATTTATAATGTTATACTATACTATGGTTTATTTAAACTTAGGGTAGTGTATTCCACATATAAGGACTCAACATTAAAACATTACATAATATTGAATTAAATGAATATTTTATATTAAGGATCTTTTAAGGATTAAATTTTTAGATAATTAGGCCATACTATTACATAACGACTTGAATATTACATGTAGACAGTACTACTCAATATCCATTTTTTATAAAATAAATACTCTTAAAAAGAAACATGTCTAGTTCCAGGTTTTAGACAACATGGATTTTCATTGATCCCATCCTTGACCCTATTAATCTTTATGTCCTGTAAAAAACATTTAAAAAACATGGGATGCAAATAAAAATCTCATTATGTATTATAAAATAAGGAAGGAAAACATTATCCCATTAATAAATACCAGTTAATGAAACCAACTTTTCAATCATAACATATCGTATGAGATCATATGATTTATGAATAACACACAAAAATCATAAATCATAAAGGTTACTTATGGAATCCATATCAAACAAACATTTTAGCTATCATAGATACATATGGAGTTACACTGGGAATAGCTATCATTGTATATTCCATAAATCTCTTCGGAGAAATATCACGTTTACCTCCGTCACGTTACACAAGGCATTGAAGTGTTATCTCTGGCTGACCCGCCTTAGGTTTATCGTGGAACCACCCTTATACGTAAACAATGTTCAATAAAAATAACATATTCATAACACATAAACCAATCATTAATGAAAGATAACATTTCCACATTGCAATCAGAGTATATCCTTTCATGATATTGACATAATCAAGGCTTTATCAAACCATTTTCAAAACCATTTTAAATATTTATTAATGAGATTATTGAATCAATGTGTCCCATACTACATTAAAGATTTTAATAATTTTAAAATAATAATTTAACAATAAATAAATAATAAAAACCATTTTTAAAAAATGACCATTAAAGATAATGATTTAAAATAATAAATCTTTTTAACATTTAAAACGAATTTTTTTAAAGAGTTTTTTAAAAAAATGAGAGAATCTTGATTACAAATAAATGTGTAAAAACATTTTATCAGGAAGTTATTATATCATGACAATAATGGGATTAATGATATAATATGGAAAAGGATAGTATATACACCATATAAGAGTGAATTGGTGCATAACAACAATGAAATATCAATGGAACATAAAATTGAGATGAAATTAGTTATAAAGACAGTATCCATAAATTAATGGATAAAAAAATTACATAATTATGTATGAAAAATATATATAAGAACAATATACATTTATATTAAGTGTAAAACAATAGGAGGATAGTCATACATATTCATAGGATGACATATTCAAGATTTAGATGGTTAACACAAAGAATTGAAATTGGGTTTAGAAGATCAGTTGCAAAAATTTGACAGCCTAACCGCATCACATTAAAATAAAAAAATTGATTTTATTAGATAAAAAGGGTATCCCAAATCTTGAACATATAATTTAAATAAATATGGATATATAAGAACATATAACAACATAAGAAGATGTAAATAAAAAGACATAACAAAAAAAGTATTTTAAAAATAGGAGGGTGAAAGGTTCCCTTACAGATTGGGTAACATACGAAAGATACACAACATGAAAGAAATATCATTATATGAAGATGTACATACCCAAAAATTATATTATATTACACAATGAATACAATCATGGATAGTAAATATGCCACACAAAAATAAATAGTTTCCAATATAGCATGAATATCACATGAATAAAAATTGACAAGAAAACCCTTACTTTGTTGTAATCAATTTAGTCCTATGAACATACATTAATGACCACCAAATAAATCAAAAAATACAAGGAATATAAATATATTCAGGATAATATATATCAAATGGATGTACACAATACACCACATGCAATTAATATGTGTCGAACAGTGGAAATCTCCCAGAATTGAAAGTGAGACAAGAAATCCTTTACATCGTGTCCGACTTGACTTGTATGTTCCTTGTTATTCCTGAATAAAAAACATAAGATAATTTATACATGATTAAGAAAAAAAATTCAATTTTATTATTCCTTTTATATCACTTATTACCATTTTATATACTATATGTAATCATTAATGTTTATAATGGTCATTTTGTCATTATTTGGTACTTCAGAAAATAATGAACAACATATAATTAGAAGTTGTCCATGTGGTCAAGAGTCCATTATATCCAGAATTATATTCATGATTTAGATATCACATATATCATATATATCTAGTATATATATATAAATGCATTTGTAACAATACATAACATTTGTATATTAGAAATGACATGCACCTTTCATGGAGACGGTAACCTGTACGTACTCATTAACGCTTCTTTCATTTATATTTTGTATTTAAATTGAACGAAAACATAATGATACATAGTTATATTATAATTACAGTATATTATTATTTATAATTTCACTAACTCCATTCTTTATATGTCCCACGTATGGTATTAATGATTCATATCACTTTGAGAGGGCGGTAGTCCGCACTTCCTCAAATGAAATTATCACATTTACACATAATAGAAACCATAAAGGTATGCTATAAATTAAAAATAAAGAAGAATAAAGAAAACATAAATATAATATATATCATATATAAATACAGTGTCATAATAATTTCAACCATGAGAGGAAGTAGGAGTTATTTGAAAAATCATCGTTTCGTGAGGCAACAGTTCGTCGTCTACATAAACAGTATGTTCTTTATCCATTAGATGGAGGTTTTTGTAATTTTATTTAGAATACCTATCATAAAAACATCCTAGTATATTGAGGATACTGGTTTTATTATAAAATAAAACCAAAAAAGAGTTTAGGGGTTGTATAAACAAAATAAATCATTATAAAACAAAAGAATTTATGGGAAATTGTAATATTTAATTTGGGTAACTCCCTTACGTATGAACCGAATGGGTTTCTTGAAATGACTTAGACCTAAGTTATGGTGTCTAAGAAGAGTATAGGGATGTAGGGATATTAATTGGGAATAGTTTAAACCATTCATATGGCTTGAGAGGTGTCATAAATTGGTTATAAGTGGTTTTCTCTTATAAGCGGGAGGAGGGGCTGTTATAGAAAGTGTGAAAATATTATTTTATTACAGAATGATATTTGGTTTCTAAAAGTCCAAAACAAATTACAGTCGATGATAAGATGACTCATGGTTGGAATAGAATAATCCAACAATAATTGGATAGGTTTTGGATGGAATTTTAATATTTATAATCTTATATATTTAAATAATTTATTAATGAGTTATATACTACATGATTATTGTGTCATAAATAATTTAATTTATTTGTTATCTAAAAATTATAACAAATTACCATGATGTATGAAATATTTTTATATTTCCAATGAATATTTATTTTAGACAATATAACATATATAACTTCATGTAAATATTAATTTACTAAAAGATAATTGTTTATATCATTTTGGTCTTTAGATTAAATTAATTAAAATGAAGGGTCATTATCACTCTTAAGTGGCTCCATGGGGTCCAAATATCTACCCAAATATGAAAATGGTATGAAATTATTAATATAATAAGGATAAGACAAGTGTTAAAGTAATGTTTTATTTTTATTATATTCTTTTTTACCTTGAATTATCTTATTTACCTATAACTCGGGTAAATAAAAGTCAAAAGATACTATTCACCAAAAAATATTTTCATCTTATTGAACCAAATTATAATAAAAAATAAATACCATGTATGTTAGATTTTTTATATTCAATCCACAATAGTAGAAAAAATTTAATTGAAAAAAAAATGTCAGTTTTTAACTACTACTTAGTGGTTTCACAATTCATCAAAAAATTACGCATTTCAAAAACAACAAAAATTCAGCCTAAGAAATATTTGATATTCCAAATTTAAAAATGATGTCTATTTTACCAAATTCAAACCATATAAGTATAAATAAATAATATATATTTAATTCCTTTTATCAGAATGAATAGCATGTTTTTAAGAAACAATAACTTTTAAAATATTGATACTTGTTTATGTCCAATTTCAAGGTGAAATTAATTAAACTGAACAACATTAGATTAAATGGTAAAAATATTTTCTTATTAAACATTAAAAAAAACATTAATGAAAATATAACCATATAAATAAATTTGATTAAAATGCACTTTTGAATTAAAATACAGTATTTTCCACAATTCATAAAAAAATAGTTTTATTAGAAAACTACCAAATATTTACCGAATGTTTATATTGATGCCACGTATCTAAAGAAGAATTTTATTTTTTTAATGGATCTTATAAAAGTGACCAAAACAATATTTAAACAGTTTTCTCTATTAAAAGGAGATAAATCACCCCTTGAGATTATTTATGCTTAAAATTAGATTCCTTCATATTTTAAGCCAAAAACTATTATTGGATAAAAGATAAAACATTTTTCAAACATGTATAATCATATTGTAGTTAGTTTAATTCATTCCCGCCAATATAACCACTCGACATTAACAACCATTTAAAATAATAATATTTTATTATTAGTGTGCAACGTAAGATTTCAATGAAACTGATTGTTGTGTATCGAGTAAGCTATCGAACATAGAATCCCATTTAAAGTAAAATTAATAACTAATTTAAAAATATTAATAAATATAAAAAATTTATATTCTTTATTTATCTGGGATGTTACATCCTTCCCCCATTTTGGGAATTGTGTCCTCGCAATTTTAAAATTGGGCTCGGAAACATCATTAAATGTCCCACATCAGAAAAAGAGTTAATAAAAATATCACTTTAAAATAAAGGAAGAAAAGTACAAAGTTCAACCGAGATAACACATACTAGGATTCCATGTAAGAAAACATGGATATGGAAGAGGGAAGAAATGGTCATTTTATAATCTAGAGTGATAGAAAAAATGAGTAGGAGAAAGTTAATCACCAGAAAACCAAAAACTTATGATGTGTTAAATAGTCATTGATTACTTAGTAAGAAACATAAACCAATAATGTTTTTGTTTTGTGTTTCATTTAATAATTTGGAGAAATTAATTTTATTCATTGAATAAGAACATAATGAAATATAATTACATTTATGCAGTGTTTCATCATTCAATAAGTTTCAACAAAAAACTAACCATCTCTCCAAGAAATGAGAATTTAAAAAGAATTAGTCACATCAGAAGCACAAGAATCGTCTTCTAGAGAATCACATAATCCATAGAAGTACTATATATTTCCTTTCTCTTTATAAATAAAGTAAACCAACATGCTTATTGAGAGATCAGATAATACCCAAAAGGAAAATCTTTTAAATGAAGATAAACTACTCTAAATATCCTAAATTTGTCAAAAAAACCCAAAGATCAACATAGACCATTCAATAAACAGTTTTCCATTAAGTTATTCAAATGTAATTCAAACTGAGATTGTAACAGAAATCTCACAAGGATTTAATTAAATATAAATTCAATGTATATCTTAACATTTATCTCCAAATAACACTAGTTACTCATAAAGTCTCATATTGAAATGTAATTAACCAAATCACACATTCTCTATGATAGGTTAATCATTTTCAAAAATAAATCAAATCATAATATGTCTAATATAAAAACATAGATTCATTCAAACTAAAATTTAAACCATTATTCTAAAATTAAAATCCCATTGTATTCTTTCTTTCTTAGTCATATAGTGTTTTCTCAAATGACAGAATGTCTTCCACAACAACCATTATCACTTAATCAATAAATCATTTTCATATACTTAGTGCATCCATTTGTTAAAATAGAAGTTCCAAAAATCAATTTATTCTTGTTCCATAATATCATTTTACTAAAATAATAAGTCATACTAACCAGGGATGTCAAGTAAGCTAGGGCTAGGTAATGCGGCCTTGTCTCCCTTCTGTTGTGTGTTCGATTCATGCAGCCAAGCCGGATGCATCGGGTTATCTCCAATCCTACGGGTTGTCCTCTTTATAAAACTCAAAAAATAACGCTAACAGATTTTAACCTCAATGGTTTCCTTATACTTATCATTTTAATCCAAATTCATTATGATCTCAGCATATGAATTCGTGAAGTCTTATTTCACCACCATATGATAAATTAAAATGATCTGCAAAATGAAGAACATCATACCCTAATCATGGTGTCCATTTTGTTTCATCGTCATCTTCTTCACGTAGGTAGAAGGTCCATGAAATGCAATAATGATTTAGAGATACTTCAAAATCATTTGAATCCTATATCCAAGTACAACTTGTAAAATAAGGGTCATATGGTTGTTCATAGAATAAATTTTTTTGAAAATAATCATGTATGACATATAATTTTAAAACATCTGACAAAAAATGAATTCTATAAAACAGTCGGATTAAATTTGAGATGAAACTTTTATTAAAGGTCCTGTTAAAATACCATAATTATGTTCTTATAGACTATATTGTATAAGCAAATAGAAATAGCTTGTTCATGTGTATCCTTCTTCATCACCTTTTTAAAAATCATAATATGCTTCAAAATCATTTAATAAGGTAAAATATTTTTAAATGCCTGGTAATATTTACCTATCTTTAAAATATGAGAATATTTGTGAAAATATGATTTTTTTTAAATAAGAACCATGATCCACAATGATAACGAGGTATAGTGGAGGTTTTTAATATCTCAAACAACTTCTTGCTAGTGATTTGTATGCTAAACAAAGTTTCAAAATCATCCAAACATAACTTTGAAATAATTATTGCAAGAAAGTCATCAAGAAGAGATAAGAATGTAATTTGAGATCCTCCTCCTTCCATTTGTAACTGACTTTCCTTGACCTATAAATGTTATAAAACATGGATTTATCTGAAATAATAGACCTACAGACTAACCATTTGTTTAATGAAAACTCTCCATCCGTAAATTTGTCTAAACCATCCATTGATACCAACTGTAAGAACCCAGCCATAAAACATTACATAATATTGAATTAAATGAATAATTAACATTGATGATATTTTAATGTTTAGAGTTTTAGATAATTAGTCCATAACTATTACATAACAACATGAATATTACATGTACACACCACTACTCAGTATCTATTTTTTCATTAAATAAAAACTCTTAAAGAGAAACATGTCTAGTTCCATGTTTAAGACAACATTACTTTTCCTTACTCTCATCCTTGACCCTATTCATATTTATGTCCTATGGAAAACATTTCAAAAACATGGTATGAGGAAAAAATAATAGTAAGTGTTATAAAATAAGGAAGGAAAACATTAGTGAGTCAATAAATACAAATCAAATGGAACAATACTTTTCAATCATAACATACCTTAAAAAATCATAAGATTGATGAATAACAGTCACAAACCATAAGTCATAAAGGTATCTTATGGAATCCATATCAAACATGCAGTGTAGCTATCACAGCTACATAGAAAGTTACATTTTGAATACCCATAACAGTATATTCCCTAAATCACTTAGGAGAAACATCATGTTTTCCTCTATCACATTACCCAATGCAATGGAGAGCTATCTCCGACTCACCCACCATAGGATTATCACAGAACAACCCATATACGTATATAATGTTCAATAACCATAACATATTCATAAATCATAAACCAATCATAATGGAAATATAACATAACCACATTGAAATCACAATATATCATTTCAAGATATTGACAAAATCAAGGCTTTATCAAACCATTTTCAAAACCATTTAAAATATTTAATAAAGTGATTTTAAATCAATGTTTCCCATACCAATTTGAAGATTTTAATAATTTTAAAACATTAATAACCATATAAATAAACAATGAAATCCATTTTTAAAACTTGGACATTAAATATAATGATTTAGAAAAATAAATATTTATAAATTTTAAAATATTATTTTAGTTTAAGTGTTTTTAAAAAAATGAGAGAGTTTTGAATACAAATAATTGTGGAATAAAATTTAATCAGAACTTTATAATATCATGAAAATAAATACATTGATGATATAATATGTAAAAGGACAGTATATATATCAAAAATAGTGAATATGTGCATAACATCAATGAAGTCTTAGTGGAACGTAAAATTGTTATGAAATCCCTTATAATGACGGTGTCCTTAAATTATGGATAAACCAATTACATAATTATGTGGGAAAAATATAAATACACCAAATATAAGTGGATATTGTTTTAAGAAAAATAAGAGGTCATTCCCACATATTCATTGGACGACATATTCAAGAAGTACAAGTTTAACCTAGTGAATTGAAATTGGGTTAAGAAGTTACCTTGCAAAATTTATATAGCTTAACGGTGTCAAATTAAAATTCATAAAATGGGTTGAGGAGAAAAATAGGGTATCTCATAATTTGGACATAAAATTTACATCAATAAGGATATATAAGAACATATCCGAAAATAATAATATGTAAATTAAAAGTCATAACATAAAAAGTCTTTTAAAAAGAGGACAGTGAAGGGTTCCCTTATAGATTGGGAAACATACAAAAGATACAACACATGAAAGAAGGATAATTAAATGAAGATGTAAATAAAAAATTATAGTATATTAATCATTGAATAAAATCGTAGATAGTAAATACACCACACAAAATAAAATATTGGCCAATATAGCATCTATCTCATGGGGAAACAATGTTAGATGAAAAATCATTACATCATTGTAATCAATAGAGTCATATGACCAAAAGTTAATAACCTCAATTTTAATAACATAATTCCATGAATATAATGAGAATAATTCTTATATATATCAAATGGTAATACACAATACACCACATGCTATAAATAATTGTCGAATAATGGAAATCTCAGAGAATTGAATGTGAGATAAAAAATCCCTTACATTATGTATGACATGACTTGTTTGTTTCTTATTATTCATAAATAATAAACATAAGTTAATTTATAATTTATTAATAAACCTTTTTAAAGTTTATCAATCCTTCTATATCACTTATTACTTTGTTATAAACAATATGTAATCATTTAAGTTAATAATGGTCATTTTGTTGATATTTGGTACTTGAGTAAAAAATAAACCCTTCATAATTAAAAGTTTTCAATGAGGTCAAGAGTCCATTATCTCTAGAATGATATTGGTGATTTATATATCATATTTATCATATATATATAGTATATATGTATTTATAACAGTACATAAAATTTGGAGATAAGAAATGAAATGCACCGTTTATTAAGACGTAAGTTGTACGTGCACATGAATGCTACTTTCATTTCAAATTTGTATTTTAGATGAATGAAATAATACAAATACATAGTTAAATTATAATCCCGATATAATATAATTTATAATTTCAATAACTCCATCCCTTATAAGTCCCACATATGGTATGAACGATTCATATCACTTTTAGGGGGCGGTAGTCCGCATTTCTCAAATGAAATTATCGCGTTTACTCATAATAGAAACCACAATGGTATGATATAAATTAAAAATAGAAAAGAATAATGAAAAAATAAATATAATATATATCATATATAAATAATGTGTCATCATAATGGCCACAATGAGATGCAATATGAGATATTTGAACAATCATCATTTCGTGATGTTGTAGTTTTCCGTACACAAAAACACTATGTTCTTTGTCAATTATATGGAGGTGTTTGTAAGTGTAGTTAGAATACATATCATAACAACATATTAGTATTTTTTGGATAATGGTTCTGTTATAAAAAAAAGTAATAAAAAGATTTTAGGGATTGTATAAGTAAAATAAAACAATAAAAATGGAATTTAAGAGAAATTCTTTGCTTTAATTTGGGTAACTCTATTTTTTATGAATTAAAAGGATTTCTTGAAGTGCATTATACATAAGATAAGGCCTCTTAGATGAGGATATAGATGCAGGGAGAACAATAGTGTAGATTTTGGTAGATCCAAAATGCTTGAGAGGTGTGAATAATTGTTTAGAAGTGGTGCACTTTTTAAAGGGGAGGAGGGGCTCTTTAGGAAAGTGTGAAAATATTATTTTATTATATAATGATATTTGGTATCAAAAGGTCAAAAACTAATTAAATTATAAGATAAGATTACTCAAGCACGAAATAATGTCATCCAATAAGAATTGGACAGGTTTTTTATTTTATTTTAATATTTATAATCTGATTTATTTAAATCATTTTTAATGAGGTATATACTACATCATTATTGTCTACAAAATAATATAATCTATATGGTGTCTAAATATTTTTTTTAAACTGCCATGATGTAGGAAATTTTTTTATATTTCCAATTAATATCTTTTGTAAATTATATAACTTATATGACCACATGAAACAATTAATTTACTATAAGATATTTGTTTATGTCATTTTGGAGTATACATTAAATTAATTAAAATAAAGTGACATTATCAATATTAAGTGGCTTCATGGGGTCCCAAAATATACCTAAAGATGCCCATAGTCCTTTATTATTCATACAATAATATTAGGACAAGTTTTAAGGTAATTTTTATTATTATGATATTCTTTTTTACCTTGAACTACCCTATTTACCATTAACTGTTGTAAATAAAAGTCAAAAGTTACTATTCCCCATAAATTATTTTTATCTTATTGAACCACATTTTACTTACTAATAACATCCAGTTATGTTGTATTTTCAAATTTCAATCCACATACAAAGTAAAATTTCATTTAAATAAAAATGTTAGTTTTTAACTACTACATAGTGGTTTCACTATTCATAAAAAATTGACGTTTTTTAGAGAAACAACAAAAATTAAGCCTCAGATATATTTTATATTCTGAATTAAAAAATAATTCCTATTTTACAATATTTAAATCAATTATTGTGCATTATTTAATTTAAAATTATTTCCCGTTATCAAAACAAATAGTGTGTTTTTTAAAAACAATAACTACAAAATGATTGATACTTGTTTATGTCCAATATCAATGTGAAATTAATTCCAATGACCGAAATTGGATTGAATGGTAAATATATATTATTATTACCATTAGAAACAACTAAAAAAATAATCTAACCATATAAATATATTATATTAAAATTAACTTTTGAATTAAAATACAGTATTTTTCACTATTCAAAAAATAAGAATTTTATTAGAAAAATAAAAAAACATTACCCAAAGTAATTATTGATGTCCTGATTTTAAAGAAGAATTTTATTTTGTCAAATGTATCATTTAAAATGGACCAAAATGTTATTTTAATATGGTTCTCCCTTAAAAGGTCGTACGTCGACCTTTTTGAGTCTTTATGCTTAAAGTTAGATTGATTCAAATTTTAAGCCACTAACATTTCTTGGATAAAAGTGAAAACAATAAAAAAAATGTTTAATCCTATTTTAGTTATTTCTATTCATTCCCTCCAATAGAATATCTTAGTGTTAACTACCATTTAAATTAATAATATTATATTATTAGTGGGAAACATAATATTTCAAAGTAACCTATTGTTGCATATCGAGTAAGCCATCCTTTAAAGTAAAATTAATAATTTATTTACAAATATTAATAAATATGTAAATTCCATATTCTTTATTTACCTGGGATGGTAAATCCTTTCCCCCTTTTGGGTATTGCGTCCTTTCAATTTTAAAACTCTGCTCAAAAACATCCTTGAGTGTCCCACATCCGAAAATGAGTCAACAAACCTATCACATTAAAATAAAGGAAGAGAAGTACAAAGGTCTTCCGAGGTACTCCATAGTAGCATTACATGTAATAAAACATGGAAATTGAAGAGAGAAAAAACAGTCAATTTCAGAAGGAGAGTGATAGAAAACATGATTAGGAGAAATTTAACCACAACAAAATAACAAAATTATGATGTGTTAAATGGTCATTGATTACATAGTAGGAAATGTAAACCAACAATTTTTTTAGGTTCCTTTTCATAATTTTGAGAAATTAATATACTTCATTGAATAAGAAGAATGGGAAATATACTTACCTTCATGTAGAGTTTCATCATTATATAAGTTTCTACCAAAAACTAATCATCTCTCAAAGAAATGAGCATTCAAAAGGACTTGATCACATAAAAATAACAAGAATATACTTCTTGAGAATCACATAATCCAAAAAAGAAGTACTATATATTTACCGTGTCATAAATCTTCAACTAAAACCAAAATGGTTAGTGGGAGATCAGATAATACCCAAAAGGACAAACATTTACTAGACGAAAAAATACTCTTAATCTCTAGAATTTGCTGAACAAAACCCAAAGATAAAAAAAATACCATTCAATAAACAATTGTACCTAAAATTCTTCAAAAGTAATCCAAATTGATATTCTTACACAAATTTCATAAGGATTTAATTACATAGACATCCAAGATACATCATAAAATTTATCTCCAAATAACACCAGTTACTCATAAAGTCTCTTATTGAAAAGTAATTAACCTAATCACACATTATCCCTTATAGGATAATCATTTTCATAAATAATTCAAATCGTCATATGTCCATAATAAAATCAATTATTTTTTCAAAATAAAATTTCAACCTTTATTCCACAATTGAAATCCCATAGTATTCTATCATCCTTAGAAATAAATTATTTTCCCAAATGAGAGAATATCACCCACAACAACCATTATTAATTAATCACTAAATCATTTTTCTGTACTATGTATATCCAATTTATAAAACATAAGTTCCAAAAATCAACTTATTTTTGTTACATAAAATAATTTTACTAAAATAATAAGTCATACTAACTCAGGAGTTCAAGTTGGCTAGTGGTAGGTGATGTGCCCTTATCGCCCTTCGGTTGTGGGTTCGATTCCTGCAGCCTTTCCAGATGCGTTGTGTTTTCACCCATCTTATGGCTTGTCCTTTTTTTAAAACTCAAAAATAATCCAAACATGTTTTAACCTCAATGGGTTCCTTTTACTTCTCATTTTCATCCAAATTATTTATAATCTCATCATCTAAATTCTTGAAGACTTATTTCACAACCATATGATAAAATAAAACTACCCCCAAAATGAAGAACATCACACATTGACCATGGTGTCCATTTGGTTTCATAGTCATCTTGGTCACATATTTAGAAGGTCCATACATTTCAACAATGATTTATATATCCTTAAAATAATTTTTTCCTCCATCCAAATACTCCTTGTACAACATGGGTCATATGGGTGTTCACTGAAAAATAGTTTTGGAAAATAATCATGTATGCCATATAATTTCAAAACATCTGATAAAAAATTATTTCTATTAAACAGTGAGATCAAATTTAAGTTGAAACATCCAATTAATGGTCCATTTAAACTACTATAAGTATGTAATGAGAGACTATATTGAAAAATAAAATATAAATATCTTGCACAAGGGTCTCTTTCTTAAGCACATTTTGTAAAATAATAATATGATTCAATATCTTGTGATAAGGTAAAATATTGGTATATGCCTTGATAATATGTACATATTTTTTAAAATATGAGAATATTGTGAAAATATGATTTGTTTAAATACAGACCATGATCTATGATGATAAAGAGGTATAGTGGAGGAGTTTTTTATCTCAAAAAACATCATGCTAGTGAGTTTTATTCTAGAAAAATATTCACAATCATCCGAACATGACTTTGCAATAATTATTGAATGATATTCATCAGGAAGTGATAAGAATGTCATTTGAGATACCCCTCTTTCCATTTGAAACTAAATTTCCTTGATCTGAAAAAGTTATAAAATGAGTATTTAACTGAAATAATTTACCTATTGACTAACCATGTGTTTAAAAAAAACGTATAATCCCAAAATTTTTCTAAATCGACCTTTGATACTAACTATAAGGTCCCAGACTTAAAGAAATACACAATATTGAATTAAATGAATAATTCATATTGAGGATCTTTTCTGGTTTAGTGTTTTAGAGAATTAGGCCATAACATTTACATAACAACTTAATTATTACATGTAGACACTAATACTATATATCCATTCTTTTCATAAAATAAAAACACTTAATAAGAAACATGTCTAGTTCCATGTTTTAGAAAGCATAACTTCTCCCTGATCACATCCATGAACATATTCATCTATATGTCTTGTGGAAAACATTTCAAAAACATGGGATGAGCATAAAAAGCTCAGTAAGGGTTTTAAAATAAGGAAGGGAAACATTATCCCTTCAATATATACAAATCAATGAAACCATACTTTTCAATCATAACATACCTTACGAAATCATAATGTTTACGAATAACACACACAAATAATAAATCATAATGGTTACTTAAAACATCCATGTCAATCATTCATTGTAGTTATCACATCTATGTATGGATTTATACTTGGAATACCCATCATATTATATTCCCTAAATCTTTAAGGAGAAACATCACATTTACCTCAGTCACGTTGACCAATGCATTGGAGAGCTATCACGGGCTCACCCACCATAGGTATGACAAGAAAACACCCGTATACATAAACAATGATCAATAACCATAACATATTCATAACACATAAACCAAGAATAAAGTAAATATAACATTTCCACATTTCAATCACCATATATCATTTCAAGATACTGACGTAATCAAGGCTTTATCAAACCATTTTAAAAACCATTTAAAATATTTAATAAAGTGATTTTTTAATCAATGTGTCCCATACCACTTTGATTATATTAATAATTTTAAATCATTAATCTCCATATAAATAAATAATCATAACCATATTTAAAACATGGAAATTAAATATAATGATTCTAATCCTAAATCTTTAAAACCTTTAGAACAATATTTTAGTGAAAGGTTTTTTAACAAAATGAGAGACTCTTGAATACAAATAATTGCGGAATAAAATTTAATCAAAACATTATAATATCATGATAATAAAGGGGTTCATGATATAATATTGAAAAGGATAGTATATACACCATTTAAGAGTGAATTGGTGCAACGTAACATTGAAGTCTCAATGGAACGTAAAATTGAGATGAAATCCCTTATAAAGATGGTATCCTTGAGTTAAGGATAAATAAATGACATAATTATGTGTGAAAAATATAAATACACCCAATATATGTGGTTATTATGTTTACAAATATCAGAGGTCATTCACACATATTCATTATACCACATATTCTATAAGTACAAGTTTAACCCAAAGAATTGAAATTGGGTTAACAAGTTCCCTTGAAAAAATTCGACTACCTAACGTCGTCAGATTAAAATTCGTAAAATGAGTTGATGAGATAAAAATTATATCTCATCACATAGACATAAAATTTACATCAATATGGATATATAAGAAATTTTTTTAATATAATCAGATGTAAATTAAAAAACATAACAAAAACAAGTCTTTTAAAAAGAAGAGGGTGAAAGGTTCCCTTACAGATTGTGTAACATACGAAAGATACACCACATGATAGAAGGGTCATTAAATGAATATGTAAGTACCCCAAAATTTAAGTATATTAGACAATTAATATAATCATGGAATGTACATACGCCACACAAAAGGAAATATTTTCCAATATAGTATTAATCTCACTGGAATAAAAAATGAGATAAAAATCTCTTACTTCGCTATAATCAATCGAGTCATATGACCAAAAGTTAATAACCAAAAAAAGAATCACATAATAAAATTTATATAAAAAGAGTCATTATAATATATATCAAATGGGAGTACAAAATACAACACATGCAATAAATACATGGGGAACAATGAAAATCACAAAGAATTGAAAGTGAGATAAGAAATCACGTACCTCGTATCCAAATATGACTTGTTTTTTCGTAGTTATTCCTGAATAATAAACTTAATTTAATTTATACTTGATTAATAAACCTTTTTCAGGGTTATTATTACTTTTATATCACTTATTACCTTATTATAAAAAATATGTAATCATTTAAGTTAATAATGGTCGTTCTGTCGATATTTGGTTCTTGAGTAAAAAAATAAACACCGTATAATTACATGTTGTCCGTGTGGTCAAGATTCAAATATATATATAATGATATTCATGATTTAGATATCATATATATCATATATATTTTGTATATATATGTATTTATAACGATATATAACATTTGGCGATAAGAAATGAAATGCAACGTTCATGGATACGTAAGCCGTACATACGCATGAACGTAACTTTCATTTTTATTTTTTATATTAATTGAATGAAAACATAATGATACATAGTAATATTATAATTCCAGTATAATATAATTTATAATTTCAATAACTCCATCATTTATATGTCCCACATATGGTATTAATGATTCATATCACTTTGAGGGGGCGGTAGTCCGCACTTCCTCAAATGAAATTATCATGTTTACTCAAAATGGAAACCAAAAGGTAAGATATAAATTAAAAATACATAAGAAGGAAAAAATATTATATATTTCATATATAAATATAGTGTCATCATAATGGCCACCATGAGAGGAAGTAGGAGATATTTGAATAATCATCGTTTCATGAGGCAATAGTTCGTCGTCCACCGAAACAGTGTGTTCTTTATCCATTAGAAGGAGGTTTATGTAAGTTTAGTTCGAATAATTATCATAAAAAAATCCAATTATATTGATGATACTGGTTTTGTTATAAAATAATGAAATAAAAATAGTTTAGGTGTTGTATAAGTAAAATAAAAAAATATAAAACAAAATAATTAAAGAGAAATTGTTACCTTTAATTTGGGTAACTCCCATTAGTATGTCACAAAATGGTTCCTTGATGTTGTATATGGCTATGGTAAGGCCTCTAGGAGGATTATATAGATGTAGGGAGCATAATAGGGAAGAGTTTGGATGAGCCAAAAGTCTTGAGAGGTGTGAGGAATTGGATAGAGGTGGTGTCCTTTTATAGGACGGAGGTGGGGCTCCTTAGGAAAGTGTAAAAATATTATTTTATTATATAATGATATTCAGTTTATAATGGTCCAAAAATAATTCACGTCAATGATAATTTGTCTCATGGTCTAAATAAAATCATCCAATAATAATTGGACAGGTTTTAGATGTTATTTTAATATTTATAATCTTATTTATTTAAATCACTTATTAATGAAGTATATACTGCATCATTATTGTGTCATAAATAATTTAAATTATTTGATGTCTAAAAATTATAAAACAAATAACATGATTTAGGAAATATTTTTATCTTTAAAATTAATATTTATTGTCTAAATGATAACTTATATTACCACATGTAAAAATATGTTATTAAAAGATATTTGTTTATGTCATTTTGGACATTACATTAAATTAATTAAAATAACGTGTCATTATCTCTCTTATGTGGCTCCATGGGGTCCCAATATCGACCCATGAACTCCCATTGTCGGCCATGATCCATCCAATAATTTTAGAACGTGTTATAAGGTAATTTTGTTTTATTATGATATTCTTTTATACCTTTAATTACCTTAATTACCTTTAACTACGGTAAATAAAAGTCAAAATATAATATTCACCAAAAAATATTTTCATTTTATTGATCCAAAATTTACATACTAATAACAACCATATAATTTATATTTTCAATATTTAATCCATATATGTGGTAAAAATTCATTTAAATGAAAATGATAGTTTTTTAATACTACTTAATGGTTTCACTATTTATCAAAAATTGAATTTTTTTAGAAAAGCACCAAATATTACGCCTAAGATATATTTGATAATACAAAATAAAAAATTCCATATGTTATACCAAACTAAATACATATATGTTTAATTAATTAATTTAAAATTATTTCCCATTATCAAAACAAATAACGTGTTTTTAACAAACAACAACTATCAATGGATTGATACTTGTTTATGTCGAATTTCAAAGTGAAATTTATTCAATAACCATCATTGGATTAAATGGTAACAATATATTCTTATTAAACATTAAAACCAATTAAAAATATAATCATACTATATAAATAAAATATATTAAAAGTCACATTTTAATTAAAATACATCATTTTTTCTATTTATAAAAAATTATTTTTATTTGAAAAATACCAAAAATTTACCCAATGTAAATTTTGATGTCCTGATTGTAATGAAGAATTTTATTTTGTCAAATGTAACATATTAATGCGACCAAAACATGATTTAAAGAGTAATCTCTAATAAAAGGCGGTAAATCTACCTTTTAGAGTATTTATGCTTAAAAATATATTCATTCAAATTTTAAGACAATAAATTTTATTGGATAAAAGTAAAATCATATAAAAACATGTATAATCATATTTTAGTTACTAATATTAATTCCCACCAATAAAACAGCTTGGAATTTGCTACACTTTAAAATAATAATATTATATTATTTTTGTGAAAAGTAAGATTTCAAAGAAACATGTTGTTGTGTATCTGGTAATCCATCGAACATAGCATCACCATTAATGTAAAATTAATAATTAATTTACAAATATTAATAAATATGGAAATATGATATTATTTATTTCACTGGGATGTTACACTACAAGAAATGCAAGAGAATAAATTTAATTAAATTTATTTTATTAGTTGTTTATACTTGGGGATGCATGTTACATAAGCTATTTAAAACACATGATTATTTTTTAATTTATACATGTTACATAAATACCTCAAAAATATAGTTCATCATTCTAGATATAACCATTTGAATATGAAGAAGTATAATATTCATAGGACTCATTTTCTTACATGGTTTTGACATTGTGATCTCAGAGTGATTCTCTTGAGACATACAAATTCACATTAAATCATAATGGTTTTAATGAAGGGAGTGTTAAGATACTACCTCAAAAATAGGTCATATATTTTATTAATTTTATTATCTGTTATTCTAAGAGAAGTGTCTAAAATTAATATCATCTAAGAATTATAGTTATCATATTAAGGATAATGAAAATGTTTTCTTTGTGTAGCAACTATGACATTGGATGGACCAAGTCACTTTTTGGGTCCAAGATCATAAGTTTTCGAATTTTTATGCACACATAATATAAAAAAGAAATTGATGTATGATTTAGACCCACCAGTGTAAATTATATCCACAGTTTCATTGGATTTCCTTGATACTACTAATATTATATCATAAATTTCATAGGATTGTCTAACCTACTAACCAAGTTATCGTTGGAAGTGTTTAAGTATTTCATTGAAGAATGTGAGGAATGATTGTAAGATGTTATGAAGAGGATAATCAAATATCATGTAATCACACTGCTAGTATATAACAAATTTCTTGTGATATACAACAATTCATTGATGAAATTACTGGGTTTTTTACTCATACATAATGTTATTGTGATTGAAGATGCCACAAATTTGTTTGAAACTCTTGCCTAAAAAATTAGACTCATGATCTAGAGTCAGAAAATGTAATCTTCACTGTTATTTTATAGGGGAACTATCTCTACTGTAAGATTTATGACATATATACCAATCATAGGAGTATAATATATATTATCATATATATGTAGCTAAACATGAATAAAGGAATATTGTTAGAGATAATAAAGGATTGTGATGGTTTCATATTCTACCATCTTAAAAATGAGAACAATGTAATTGGTTATCTTAGTATAAATTATCATGATTGATTCTCAATAATACATATTTAAAAATAACATATATTTATGGATATGAAATGTATAGATATGGAAATCATACTAGCATGATATACATTGTACCTTTAATAGATGATTGACCAAAAATCTATCCAATGGATGATCAATTTGGCATAAATTTATACTATGGAACATTAAAATAATTAGTATGTATCAATGTAAGTGAAGCAATGAATTTTACACATCATATATAATGGTTTAATTCACTTTGGAATTATAATTTTTCCATCCATCCTCGAATAACCATGAAGTATAATGTTCTTTTAGAAAACATCAATTTGGGAAACATTATTAAGGGTATATTCAAGTATATCTCATGGTGTTCTGTATGTCAACAGTATAAACTAGAACAACAAATTTCCAAATTTATGATGTAACCATTTCATATACCGATTTGGAAATATTATAATGACTTACTGGAATTTCTCATGGGTCTCCAAAATAAATACAATGTAAAAAATATGATAAGGGTTTTGTGGATCATATCAATAATAGTTTCACCTTCTTTTATTTTTATAATGATTTTTGACATGAAAAACACACTAGGATGTATGCAAAGGAAGTGGTGAGTATTTATAGGGTACCATTTTCAATAATTTAATATCATGATACATTGTTAACAAAATATTACAGTGAATACTACATCATTATTTGATATGTGAATTAAATTTTAGTATATCAAATAAAACCAATGATAGTGAAAATATGAAAGGAATATTAAATAACAGGTGTAAATGGTTATATCCTTCTCAAAAAAATTAAAAAATTATTATATAAAATCCTCCCAATAGTGTATTTCTCATACATAAAAATATTTCACAAGAGTTTTCAAATGGATCTATATAATGATCTGAATGGATTGAAATGTAGAACACCTACTTGCTGGAAATATATGGTTGAACAAAAAAACATGGAGATCATCATGTTCTTGATAAGACTAAGAAGGTTCAAACCATCTATCGAAAAAATTATATGCTCTGATATGTCAAAAGTGATATTATGTTAACATTCAATGGTATTTGTAGTTTTATGTCTGTGAAAAATATATTTCAATAACATTATAGAAGAGATCCATATGATTTGGAATGAAGGGAATGTTTATCCATAGTTACTTTGTACCCTTTGAGATTTTGGATCGCATAGGATCAGTTTCCTATAATCTTGGACAACCTCTAAATATGGAACATAATCATGATGGGTTTCATGTACCTTTTCTAATAAATTAAAAACCATATCCATCACATGTACTGAATCTAGAGGAGGTATAACTAGTTAATTACGTCTCTTAAGAGGAGACTATCTTCAAGATCATAGACTGTATAATCAAATTTACATACAATAATAAAACTTAAATTTATAATGATATTTAGAGAAAAAATAAGTATCTTGTGGAAATGTGATAATTAGAGGGAAAATTAAAATAGAAGCTCCCTAAGCAATTATAATGGGATGATAAGTGTTCAAATTTATGGGGTGAAATTTATAAAGAGGGAATAATATAATTACAAATACTTTTTTAATGACAATTGATTAAAAAACTAATGTGAGATATATTATATTATATAATTACTATAAACATAATGGATATAGTGAAACCAATAACACTTTAATTAATCCTTTCATTAGAGTGTAGGAATCCAATGGAATTTCCGAACAATACTTTTGAAAAATAATATAAAATATAAAATATAAAATATAAAATGAAAAATATGTATTTCCCCAATATGATAGAATCATCTCCTCGATGGCCAAAAATATATAAAAAAAAAATTAGTAAAAAATAAACATATTATAAAATAAAAATACATAATAGTAGGTGTAATTGACCTAAATATTCAATGAATAAATGAGGTGGAATTTAGAGGATTTGATGTGATCATTTGAGTTATAACCTCACCATTGAAAATAGTTGTATGACCATTTAGAATTGTTTTATGAACTTCTGAAATAGTAATTTAACCTTATAATAATAAATTATGATATATACAATATTTATCATTAGTAATATAATAAAATATAAATTTTATAACAACCAAAAATAAATATGATGACTAAAAAAGGAATAAAATGTTGAAACATTATAAAAAATATATTTTATATTATTTCATAGATATTATATATTTATATTATAAATTATATTTTAATTGGATATAAATTAAATTTGATGAAAAAAACATCATTTTTTTAAATTATTTACATTGAAATTTTCCAAGGGTGGATTATTATTAATTTTTTGAAACACATCAATATTTAGATTATTAAGAAAAATAAAAAATTTAACAAACTGGGTGTATCTAAAATTAAATAATTTATGATTTAATCATAAAATAATACATTATAGATATTTATTTTTAGAGAAAAAATATTTAATTTAAAAAATTAGCCATTATAAAAACTCAACTATATAACGTAAAAAGTAATTTTCAATGTCATATATTTTAGGTATTGAATTAAACAATATTTTCAAAAGTATTCCACATTTCATAATAATATAATGATGTAAATAAATATGTTCATTTATTCAAAGTAATAAAATATTGTAAATTAATTAATATATGGATTATAGTGAAAAAATATTTTTATTACAATATTTTCTAATAATGTTTTATTTTATTCTAAATTTAATTTTTACAATACTCATCCCCTCTTCTATAAATAACCCCTATTTTTTACATTAGAAACACACTCCTTCCACACATTACAAATACATAGATATTCTCATATTATATATCTTAATCTACATAAAATACATTGAGATGTTATATATTAACCAACCTTGAAAAATCAATTGGTTTTTGGTATCTCATAAGAGAAACTACTATGAGAAAAGAGTACTTTTCTATCTACTCTTCTACATATATCTAATTATCATTATTTTTTCCTAATTCATTAGGAAAATAAACTATTATAAGACTAACTAGAATGTATTGTATAATTATATTAATGGTCATCCCTTACTGGATGTTTCATTTTTATGACATATATAAATTTTAAACTTCACATTCTATCTGATTTAGAAATGTCTCAACAATAGTCAGTTAATCACAAATGATGACATATACAATCCATTTAATATCATCAAACCAATGGCTGGATATAAAAAATATAAATGAAATATAATTTTATAAATATATTATTTTAATATTTCGTAATTTATATTATTAATTTATAAAAGAACATGAAAAAAATAGCGACATTGAAATAAAATATTAAAAATTACTGAATAGATGATATAAAAATATTTAAAATTGAAAAATTGATTAATAAATTAGAAGAAAATAATTTAATGGTTAAATAGGGGGAAAATAACATAATTCTATTTGTAATATATGTTTTAAAAATAATATTTTTATTATTTAGGAGGTCAAAAAACGATGAAATAAAGTATGATTTAATGTCAAAGGCATCTCAAACCATGCATCCATTATATGGTATATCCTTATTTTATAAAATATTTGTAATTCATATTCATTAATATACATTTAAAATAAATTAACTATTCATATATTTTCTTTTTTGGGATATACATGTTACAACCATGAATTATTGCACAAATAAAATGACTCATGAAGTATACATTTCATATATAATCACATTTTTTTCTTCTTGATATTATTATTCTTCAATTAGTAATGATGAGTTTTATAAAAAATATTTTTCACCTTATTATTTTGGGGACACCACATTAATTAGTTAAATTATTATTTAATAAATCATTATGAAACTGTTTCCTTTTCACGGGTTACTTCATGACTTTTATTTTTACATGTCCTATGTGGAATGATTGATTATGTCAATATAACGATTAGATGGGTGGGCCCATAATTAAATATCTCGTCCATTAAAAGGTATTATGATGTATCTCATGAAATTATGAATATTATGAATTAACATGATCATTTATTTTATGAAAATGATGATGTTATCATTTATGAAAATATGTTATATCTGAACATGACTCGAGATTTGTTTACAATAATGTGGGTTATTTGGACACTATGAAATGATGTTTAATTTTTATTTATTTCAACATTCCATGACATTTTCAATCGATTCCTTCATGATTATGGTGTTTATCCAGTGATTAATAATGTGATTATTATTATTATTCTCACTAATTTTGTGTTTTACCTTTTAATGTGATTTTTTATCTCTTCTTTCTATGAGATGGATTTTTCATTGTTCTATAATATGTGTGAAATTCATGACATGTAATGAAGGGTGGACCCTATTCCAAATTGACATACAATAATTGTGATGCGATTATACTACTGTGGGTGAGTTTGTACCTCATTGAGAAGACACTATCTTCATAAGGAAGTTGTAATTACCTAGTTCACGTATTCGGATAGTGTGGTTGTTTTTCTTGTGTGTTGTTCCTTTTGGTGGTTTGGGTTATAAGATTTCATAGTAAGTGTTCTTATATAAGGATGTTTCCACTCTATCAATTGAAAAATATAGGGTGGTTTATAATTGCAACTTTATGTGTTTTGTTGTTGGAAGTGTTTCAAGAATATCTAGATCCTAGAGAAGGATCTAATGGAGTAGTTGTTCAGACCCTTATTTTCCTTATATATTTGGTTTTGTTTTCTTAAGGATGATAATAGTTTTATAGGTAGATGATGTAATAAATAGAAGCTCCTCAGTCTAATACATTGTGAAATAATAGTTTTTGAGGTGTTCTGGGAGGTCCAGGTGACTAATTTCAAAACATTTCATAATTTTAATTTTTCACGTTCTATAATGGTCAGTCATGATGGTGAGTTTCAATAGTGACTCAAAACATCCATTAACAATGGTAGTTCGAATAGGTATCTCATAACGCTGCATCATAGTGGTAGCTCATAATGGTTGGTCACAAGAGCGAGCTAGAATGGTGACTCACACTAATAGTTCTCATCGATAGCTCACTAAATGGTGACTCCATCGGTGACTCACATGAGTGAATCACTCTAGTGACTCAACGAATACTGTGTCATTTCCAATAGTTTACTATTCTTACAGTTTATCAAGTATTCTACAATTTCACCCATTTAACATTTTATTCGAGGTTAAATGACTTTAAAACCTTATTTAATGTTTTTGGGAACCATTTTGTAATCATATCTATCATTTAAAAACTGGAATCATTTTTTGACATTCAAGCCACACGTTCTTGAATAAGGTCCACCAGTAATTGATTTTAAAAATTTTCGTGACCATTTATATTGGATTTTTCCTTTCTAATGTAGATATATTATCCTCTATTTGGGTTTCTATTTCTCTTGGATAAATACACCCCAAACTAATATTCCATGAGGGCTCATTTACATGTTCTAAAGCCTTTGTATTTCATTTTCCATGGATTTTATTATTGTTGCATGTGAAACCTCAATTTTGGATAATAAGGTTGGGCCATCATATGTTCTTTGAGGTATGTATCCCATTGTCTCCCTTTTATTTATAAATCATGAGGGTTGGGTGTATGAATACATCCTTTGTGAAGTTATCATATTTTCATATTAATAATGATAATTTTATCAGTTTAAGTCCAATATATGGGGATGAGAATGACATGTAAGATCCCACTTTTTTGTTGATATTTTGATTAATATTATGATTTGTATGGTCTATATGCCTATATAAAATCATCGTTGTTTGTGGACTTTGTTTGATTACATGTGATGGATTGTGAATTCTTGTTAATGGTATACTATTTAACGACTATATATATAAATTAAAATGTGTAACCATGTATATTCAGTTCAATAAATTTTTTCCCCAGGATCAAACATGTTCTTGGGATAACACATGAATTAATGATTGTAATGAAAAAATCGATTCCTTATTAAATTTTTAAAATGTCCCTTGGTTGGTTTGTATGGTGTTACGGTTGGGAGAAAATAATTGTGTGTGTGTGGTTTGACTTGGGAAATGGATTCGTTAGTTTTGAGACTAATTGATTGTGGAAAAGATGTGGCATGGTTATGTTTTTGGGCTATTGAGAATGGTTGTTATGGATATATTTTATTTTGTAAGAGATGTGTTTTTGGGTTTGGCAATGAGTTGGGGGTTTTCATTAATGAATGAATGGATTGGGTAGAATGACTTTGATGAATAATGATAAATGTTTGTTTCAAAGGTGTTAAATAGAGAGGAATGTGAACTTGGTTATCATACCATGGTTTAATTACTGTTGTGTGACTTTGTTTATATGTATTATTATTTTCTATGCCTAGTTATTTTCTAGGTAGTAAGGGGATGAATAAATTAATTGCATACTAAAATATGAAACAATTTGCACTGTTTTTGACAAACATAATGTAAGTAATAAATATGACAAAATGAATGGGTGTTAAATGTGGAATATGTGTGAATCTACATTAGTTTATCTGGATCATCACCTATATAAATTTTTTTTTCTGTGTTGTTATGAATTTTAGGGGTAACTATAGGGGTGGTAGTTTTTTAACTTAGTTGGCTACTGTAAGCCCAAAGGTTGGGATTGTCTTAATGAAATTATATTTGTATACCTGTATTTTATCCTTTTGATTTCTATAATGAACACACACTAATTGAGAACTATGTTCTAGACACCCACATCACCATGAGGTATGGTGTCGTTCCCAAATATCCCAATGGAAGGATGGATGGATGGAACCCACCCTTCTATGTTAACTATTCTATGAAGTGATAACACAAGATTCATAAAAAAAGTAGTGGTTTGTGGGTCCCAGGTGTGTTCTGGTGAATTGTGATTTCCAAGGTGTCTTTGGTATTTTATGTTTTGTATTTTACTAGTTTTTTCATGATGATATTTCCTATACATCCCAATTATTTTTTTGGATTTGATTCAGTCTGTGGATATGTTGTATATGGAATGGATGTGAAGTGGTCATGTGACATATGTGGTCTGAGGTAAAGATGTGGTTGTGTGGCCTAGGTGTGTGCAATCAGTTTGTGATGATCTCCAATTATTATGTGTGACTGGACTATAAATGAGGACCATGTGTGTGCATGTGATATGTGGTAAGGCACATTCAAAATTGGAGGGAGTACCCTTATGTTTCGTGTTAGGGTATGAGACTGTATAATTAGTGGGAATGTGGTGTGGGTGGCCTATTACCTATATTCTCCCAATATTACATAATTTGGATTGAGTTACTAGGAGATAATTCCTTGGTGAGGTAGAGATGGTTATGATACCTTGTTAGATGTTATTGGTTAGGTTGTTTTCTCATGGGAGATTTAGTATTCTTATCTCAATTGTTAATGAGAGATTTTGTTTTAATACTTGTTATACTTGTATTATCACAATAAATATATAATATTATTTCATGTTTCCCTGAGGATTAGTTGGACCATGAAATAGCTCAATATTTCAGACTTCTTGGAAAGGTGTTGTGTTGCTGCTTAATTTTACAGTTGGTATAAACATTTGTGTTTTATTGTATTTGTAATTGTTTGATTCATTCATGTGTGTAGGTTTTGCCTTTATTTTATATTTATTATATATTGGATTTTTATTGTGTTGAATCATCTGATCTCTCGACATTATTTTCTTATAAAGGGTAATGCCTCCCATATTATGAGACCTTTATACCCTTTGTGTTAATATCCATCCTCAGCGGCCTACTAGTGGAAGGAATCATGGTTATTTATTTATCTTACTTCATTTCCATCTCATGTGGGGAATATTTGGTGGGAGGGGGTTATGATAGATAACATATATTAAAATATATGTAGTCAATAGATATTATATACTATTCATTTCAAATTTTATCATACTCTGTTCAATGTTTTATAATTATTTTATTATTATCTAAGTATTCAAACTCCACGAATTAAATTATTTAGTGGCCAGAAATAGGAGAACATGTGACAAAAATATATGTGATATGCAATTTTTTGATTTACCTAATGAAATAACACATTTTACAGTAATGGGTAGTAACAAATTCATGATAATACTTTCTCATTTAGCTCATGTTATGAATAATTATGTGAATCATTTTCAACAGCCTTCTTCTCCTAATAGATATCAAGTTGCTGTCGATTCTATTATGTGGAAAATTCCTCCCATGTTTAGTTGAACATTCAATCCCTTCTTCATAGATCAATTTATTTTTGCTACATAGATGATATTTTCTATCCTCCCGTGCACTAGAGAAGATAATGTTTTATTAAAATTCTATCATTTTGACAGGGAAGTAGACTAGTGTTGGAAACTATTTATGATCATGAAGTCGATAGAGGATATTTATTACATGTAATTGGACGACGTGATGAAAATATTTTTTAATAAATATTCTCATGGACCCCTTCACATTTATTTCTAAAGGGAGTTCCTTAGACTGTAACTAAAGGAAGATGAGTCTATCAATACATATGAGAAAAAATAAACAAGGTTTTAATGATACACATCCATATTTTACATGAACACTAAAATTAATGTGGATCAATTTTTTCTTATCTAATGAAGAATCAATTAATATTAATGGAAATTCGAGGCACAAATATCTTTGATGATATTGACTTTTGTTTCATTAATGTTGAAAAGGTGATTGGGAATCTATATGGTCTTGTGATGTCGAATATAAAATGATATATTAGAGTTTAATATTGGAGTATCAAGAGATAGATCCCATGATGGAAACAAAATTCATCATCAAACATGTCAAAATATGGAAATAATAATCCTATAAACTATATAATGGATATAAGATATTCTTAAAATGTGAAATAATGGGGCATCATGAAACAAATTGTTGAAGGGAGATAAAGAATCCCACTAATGTGGAAGATTAACAGATGGTTCAGATCTATAGTTATACTCATGTGATATTTTTTAAACTCTAATTAACATTGTAATTTTGTGTGATATTTAGAAAAGTGATGATTTGTAGGAGGAATTTCATATCAACAAACTCCCATGATGCAAATAAAGTCATATGCAATTATTAGTACAGTGTTAGAGATTTAAAATGATGTGGTGATAGTTACATCGATTATTCACTCATTAATTAAGAAATAACTCTATGATTTGGGTTCTGCACATTATTTCATACCATTAATGATAAATATTACTTTTCAAATAGAACCTTAAAATATACTTTTTGATTTATCTCGGAAAAAAGATAATAGGAAAAATATTCCATAAAAATATAGAGGCTGAGTTATTATTGATCAATGTCTATAATAATTTAATAAATTCAAGATATGTTTTAAATTGATATAAAAATAAAAAATGTTTTTTGATTTCAACATGAAGAATGAAAAATATTATCTTCAACTAGTGAAAATGTTAATCAATGTATGATGAGTAGTTCATTATGATATAAAGAATAAATTATTAAATCATTGATTAAATAAATATAGAGATTAAATATGAATATCATTGTGTAGATCGTATCATAATTAAATTTAAAAATGTATTTGTAGTATTTTTTTAAAAATTAAATATAATTCCATTGAGATGTTATCAATGATTTATAGACATATGAATTTTTTGTATTTTCTTATGATTTCAGAATGTAAGAGGTTATTTAAAAACAAATAATGTTTCATCTATGAGAATTGTAAATAGAAATAGAAAAATTGGATTAAATTAACTGAAACCAAAATAAAGAATAGCATAATATAATTTTCCAATTCAAAATAAATTACATTGAATCCAAACTGAACCAAAGTGGCCTGGAATAACTCAAAAATTCATGAACTAAATATAAGAAATCATATATCATACCAGATTATTCATGACCAAAAGACATTAAATATACACAAAATTGATTCTATCAATGTGTTTTATTAGAAAAAAAAATAATTGTAAGGTTAAAAAATACCTGAATGATTTGGGAACCGATAATTTAATATTGAATAATAGAAAAATGAAATAAGAAAGAGATGAGAGATCATCACATCATAGGCTGGGAATACTGTGTAACTGTCACGACCCGACCCAACGGGCCTCGAGCCACTACTCCCCAAGCATGCCTCTATAAAATAGTGTAGAGATGTATATAAAAACTGGAAATAAAATAATGCATACATCTATCCAAATCAGAGTACATCAAAAGTACAAAGGGAAAAACATGTCCAACCAAAGAAAATCTAAAAAAAGACCAAACTACTTAGAAGGAGGGAAACACTGCAAAACACCTACTGGTATGCTCCTCGGCTAAGCTCCGGTAAACACCCTATTCATTCTCACTCACTATGCTCCGCCTTCTCTGGGTCCCCTTGGAACTTCGTCGAATGGACTATGTTCTTCACATGACACAAACATGTGAGGGCAAGGCTACTGCAGGAGTGAGTATATAAAATATCCAGTAGGCACCCAAAACCCCCCAAATGAAAGGGAGAAACTGAAAGGCAACAGTCAGCTCATCCCATCCCGAGGGAACCCAAATGAGAGAGAAACTCCATATCGAGATCATCCTCAGCTCAACATGACTAGTCATCACTGCTCAGGTGTATGCCCATACATATACCATGACCAATCTAGATATACTCATCTCATGAACCCGGCCAATGAGGTATTGGCCTCATCACCAGAAAAAACTCACAACCAGGAGAGCACACTCCATGATCACTGTCTTCCCAGATGACACTCGTCCCAGAGATACACTCCATCCGGTCTCACACAATCATCTCGGATGCACACCTGAGTGATCATGATCGTCAGATATCGTCACTGAGGACACCTCGCTGAAACTACATAAACACCAAACTCCTCATATATGGGATCACTCTTAGGGTCCACTATAGGATACCATAAACCACAACGATATACGAAGATCTCACATATAGGGGATCACTATAGGGTCCACAGGGGGATACCATAACCTGATATGGTATTTGTAGAAACACGTCACTCAGATAGAGGATCGCCACCCATGTTAGGACGATCACGACAATACAAAAACCCTTTCTGGTACAACTCACACTAAAGGGGATCAAACTAATGATGCTGCAACCCTATATAAACTACACCCTGATTAAGGGATTGTATAACCGAAAATACTACAACCCTACTATAATCCTCAAGCTGAGTAGGGGATCTCATACCTGACGATGCCACAACCCTACTGAGCAAGGCCCACTGCGTAGGGGATCATATTCTCGATGATTCCACTAACCCTTTAGGGTTAACCTACTAGATAGGGGATCTCCACCCATGGCTAAGCGGTCACAAAAACACCAAAAACCCGATCTAGGGAATCGATGATAGAGGATCCCTCTATGGGCCCACCAGAGTGATGCCAGAACTCTAACAGATTAAACATCCCATCGAGAGGATCACAAACCAATAATATGGTTGTGATGCTGCACGAACCCTCGTAGGAAGGAACAATGGAAGGACCCTCAACCACTGCTGGTCCAAACATCGATAACCCGAGCAACCCGCCACAATGCCACACAGTGCACCTCTGAGGCTGATATCGAGGCCACCATCACGATCCACGTGGAAGAATATGCAGGATATGAGGTTTACTCGCCTGAAATGGAAAACCGGTGAAAAGGGAACTATTCACCGTATCTAGCCAATGTGGGTCCCACATTACAATTCCCAAACTCATCAAGTGAATAACACTATTGTGATCCCCTCGGAAAAACACATTGGATCGAGTGCTCAAACACTACAATATGATGCTGGGTGAAAAAGTGACATTTCATGTAAAACGCGAAAAATGGGCAGTGTGGGGAATGCACCCTATCTATATCCGGAACACTAAATGGAGCATCTCAAAAGGTACGAATGAGGACTATGGTCATGATGCCGTTGATGGCGCCTCAATCAGACATCTGGTTCACGAGGTACGTCTGTTGCATGTTTTAATAATAATTTAATATTATTAAACTAAAGTGTTTTGGGTCACCCACCATCCGGAATAGCGCCCAAAAACAATGAAACCCAATTCAAAAAGTCCATCTAGATAAGATGAACCCATGGATACTGACGGCGCATCAATCGGACATGCCGTTTAAATGTTACGCCCCCTTGAACACAAGGGGGTCCAAATTGGGCCAGTCCACCCCGGCCGGCCCGGACCAGACCATCGGCACGCCGCACAGTCACGGGTCCGGACCAGCTCGACGCTACCTGTCCGAACATCACTAGACCCCTTGGGTCCGGTTCCTCCAAACAGATGGGCCGAACGATAGGTCTTTGTCTGCGCGACGCACAATCAAGACCCTCGTGTTGTGGGTCCTTGTATGCAGCTCCCTCCCCCTCCCCTTGAGGTCAGCGCCTCAGGGCTCCTCCCGACCGCGACAGGATGAGATTGACACCCCCGCAGCCGGATGAGTGGACCGCCGCAGCACTGGCAGCCCACAACAAGGCCGCCTGCGCTCCACCATGATCCGATGAACCCTGCTCGACTGGTGCCCGGAGCCCGCGCTCCTCCTCTGAAAGCCATGAGTCACCGGATCATCTAGGAATGTCGTCGTCGGCCCTCCTCTGTGCTCCAAAATGCAGCTAACGTGCTCCGCCTCGCCTCCATCTTGACCTCCGGCCACCACCCATTGCAGAAGTCGGACCTTCATTCGATCCCCTCAAACACTCTTGTGGTCATAAAAAGGATACCAAACCGGTTTCAGAATCCTCAGGCCCAGATCTTCACAGCACCTTCCCTCGCTCGTCATTCCATCATGGTTATGGAACGTCCAAAACATTTGTTGAAGAACGACTAAGAACGCGTCGAACATGAGATTTAGAATGGGGCTCGAATGGTAGCTATGTTTGTCCGGCAAACATTCCATTTCTAAAATTATAGAATTAAAATGGAAGAATTGAAAAAAACTCATGAAATCGATGAAGGAGCATAAAAACAACAAAAATCCCACCTCAATTCAGTCGGTCGGCATTAGTGACATGCCTTCAATGATCCCAATTCATTCCTCTAGAGTTCTCTCCTCAATCCGACGAAGAACAACGAAGAATGTCGAAGAATGTTCGAGAGAGAGAGGGAGAAGAGAAAATTTTGTATTTCCATTAACTCCAACACTTATGTGGAATTTATAAACTCTCTGAAACTCTATTGATGGGTGAGGACTCAGAAACCTCTACGTCAGCCTATTTTATATCATGCCCAACCAAAACACCCGATTTCGAACTCAACAGAAGTCTCATATTCTCATTCCAAGAGATTGTTCGAATGTTATTTAAAGAGAACGTCAGTGATAAAAATCACTACGTCATTATTTGAAAATAATTATTTTTTCCCATGGAAGACATCTCTCAGAGTAGTCCCGCGCCCGCAACCTTTTCACCCTACCAAGGGTAAACGACACTATTCAGAAGCAACCATTCCCTCATATTCCCATTCGGATCTACCATTAAGAAATAACTCATTCTCGGCTCACACATAGTATAAAAATACATAATCATTTTATAAAATTATTTCCGAGCACACCGGGCCTTGGAATTGAAGCCCATCATCGTGCCTAGCTCTGGAATTATTCATAAGAATATTAAAAATTTTGACAAGGCCAAAAACTGATTCACTACATCACCAAAACCATAAAACTATTTTCCCCCAAAAATCCATAACAACAAGGAAATCAACTGGACCCTCTAATGGGTCTCCCACACCAACGAGTTCGCCAACATACACCCATGACCGAACACATATGTCAGAGACACTCATCCACCACACTTCAACAATATACGCATTAGGCAGCACTGTCTCACCAGCACGGTATTTATCACATCACAAAAACACATCTTGGTGGGGAATGGATCCCAATTCCTCACACATTCGAAGCACGCCGAACCACACTCAGTCAGGGTCTTACCAACGCCCTTAACAAAACTCGATCAAGTAACAGAAATGGAAGAGTACCATTAAATATTGTTTATCAAACTACTGTGGCAAGTATAAATGACAGATGGCGTACCTCTGTCCATTCACAGATCCTCTGGGTCAACAGCCTCTATGGCATGCGGCTATCCTCACCCTCACCCTCCAGCTCCCAGAGCTCGGCATGGACCACCTGGGGGTGGTGGTGGTGGCATCTGATACCGCCTACCTCCACCTACTATTTCACTAGCTCTGTCGCCATGACTTCCCTCCTAAAGTCCTCCAAAATCAAGATATTGTTGCAGCCAAGGTGGCTTGTCGACCGGATCCCTCTTAGCAGCACGATGGGTCGGACAATATCTTACAAGCGGTCCCCGACCGACACAAAATTAATATCGCCTCACCTGCGTCAGACCAAAACTGGCATGCGAGCCCTATGAGCCCTGAGCCTTAGATCCTCCATCCTGGGGTCGCCTACTAAAACTTCGGCCACCTCCAAAACCTTAGGCCTACTGTCGACTATAAGTTTCCAATGTCTCAACTGCCACACACCCAACACTAATTGGCTAATACAACTCAGCCAGAAAGCTCTCCACCACCAAGGCTCACTCCAGCACTCCAGCATAGGTGGGAAGTCACAAGGAAACCAAACCTGCTCGGATGTCTCTACGTAGACCCCTCTCGAAGGTTTGAGCCCTAATGAATGGGTATTGAACCATATCCAGGGAGTAGCACGACAAGTTTTTAAACCTTGCTGCGTACTCCATCTCAATAATGCCCTCCTGATGATGTTATAGAAGCTTCTGAATCCGCACTGACCACAGCTTCACCTGATAAAATACTTTCATGAAGAGACACTCAAACACTTCCCACGTGAGCGTCCCCTAATCGTGGGACTATGTCCCCAAACTCCACCATTGCCCGACTGAACCATGCAGAAGGCTCGTCGCTAGGACCACCATCTGATTTCGGGGTGTCCTCACTAGGTGGAAAACTCAGATGATTGCTTCGAGCCAGTCATCAACAGCCTAAGGGTCTGGATCACCCTGGAACCTCAGTGGTCGCTGCCTCTGAACTCGTGCAATGTACACAGCAAACGCACAACCTCATCCTGCACTACCGACACAACCAGTTGCCTGACAGGTTGGTGCTCATCTAGTGGACCACCTAGAGTTGCATCCTCAGAACCTGTGCCCTAGTCTAAAACCTCTACATGGGAAGGATCATCACCAAAATCTCTCTATGGAAACCTCGCTGGCTATTGTCGTGGAGGCATCCTGAAATACAATCAAGAAGTACTATAGTAAATGATTATATCTGGAGATATGTCTCAAGAAGAACAAGGGAAACCTAAAAACTCAGTCATATATGATGCATGTATCGTTATGTCCCTGCGACTAGTGTCCAAACATCCCGAGTCGAAAGGAAGGTTATCAGAGTCCTATTGAATGAATACATCATCCTCTACACTTACAATGGAGTCCCTGGATGGAAAGACGGAATCAGAACATCGTGAAACTGCTGCTATGCAACGCAAACCAAACTCACAGCTAGACTAGATACGCTCTAGGATCCCTAAGGTGCAACATCCTCTGATACCATTCATTCACTACCTGACCCAACGGGGCTCGAGCCGCGACTCCCCATGATCACCTCAAAGCAACATTGCAGAGATATATATAAAAAACGGAATGAAAATCTTCAAAACATCTAACCAAAGCAGTGTACAACAAAAGTATAAAAGAAAAAAATACGGCCCACCAAAAGAATACTACAAAAACGTCCAATATTCTCAGAAGGAGGAAAAAGCTTCCAAAAGCACCCACTAGTAATTTTCTCATCTCAGATACAATAAACACAAAGGTTAGTCTCTCTCAATATTCTCTTCTTGCTCCGGGTCGACCATGAACTCCGTCGAAAGGCCTATGGTCTGAACAAGACACAATCTTGTTCTGGAAAGGACCATGTACTAGTGAGTATATAAAGTACCCAATAGGCTCCCCAAAAACCCCAAAATGAAAGGAAGAAAATGAAAAGCAACATTCATCTCATCCCAACAAGAGAGAACCCAAATTAGAGATAAAATCCTTCTCGAGACCATCCTCAGCTCAACAAGACTAGTCAACACAAATCAGGTGTATGTACATACATATACCAAGAGCAATCAATACTCAGCTCACGCACCATGTCACATGAGTTACCAACCACATCACCAAAAACGGTTAACAACCAGGAGTGCATGCTCAAAAATCACTGTCATCCCAGATGATACCCGTCCGAGAGATACACTCCATCGGGCCCTACACAGACATCTCATAAACTCACCCGAGTGATCATGCTCATCAGATATCATCACAGAGTAAATTTCACTGAAACAACGTAAACACCAAACTCCTTGGATGTGGGATAGCTCCTATGGTCCGCTAGGGGATACTAAAATCGGCAACGGAATACGAAGATCTCACAGATAGTTGATCGCCCGAGGGTCTGTTGGGGGATACCACAACACGATCTGGAATTCAAAGAAACATGTCACTCAGATAGAGGATTTACACCCATGTCTCGACAGTCATGACGATACCGAAACCCTATCAGGTACATCTCATGTTTATGGGGATCGAAATGACGATGATGCAACCCTACAGAAACCACGTGCTGAGTTGGGGATTGTATAACAAACAATACCGCAACCCTACAATATTCCTCATGTTGAGTAGGGGATCATATACCCAACAATACCACAATCATACTGAGCATGGCCCACTGTGTTGGGGACCATATTCCAGATGATGCCACAAACCATACGGGGTTAAACTGCTAGATAGGGAATCACCACCCATGAATTAGATGTCATAGCGATACCAAGAACCCGATCTTGTGAAACAATACTATAGGATCCCTCTCCAAGACAACCAGAGTGATGCCCCATCTATAATAGATTAAACATCCCATCCAGAGGATCACAAACCTTTACTGAGATTGTGAAGCTGCCGAATCCCTCGTAGGAATGAACCATGGGAGTACCCTCAACCCCTACTGGTCCAAACGTCTCTCACCCGAGTGACCTGCCACGACGCCACGACAAACACCTCCAAGGATGATAATGTGGCCACCATCATGATCCATGGGGAAAACACATAGGATAGGAAATTCACTTTCCCGAAACTGACAACCAGTGAAAATGGAACTAGTCACCATAGCTATCCCCTACGGGGCCCACACAACGATCCCGAAACTCATCAACAAGATTACACCATTGTAATCCCTTTGTAAAAAACAAGATATCGAGTTCTCAAACACTTCTACAAGATGCATTGTGAAAAATAATCATTTGATCATAAAACGTGAAAACTGTGGAATGTGGGGTTTTCACCCTATCATTAGCCTGAACACTGAAAGGAGCATCTCAAGAAGTCTGCACAAGGACTAGGGTCATGATGCCACTGAAGTCGTGTCAATCAGACATCTGGTTCCCAAGGTATGTCTATTGCACGCTATGAAAATAATTTAATATTATTAAACTAAAGCATTTCGGGTCACCCGCCCTTTGTCGCTTAATCCAAAAACCATGACACCAAAATCAAATGGTCCATCTCGATGAGACAAACCCATAGCTGCCAATGGAACATCAATCAGACGAACCATTTAAATTTTATTTCCCCTTGAACACATGGGGCCCGAAATTAGACCCCCCCCAGTCGACTGGGTCCAGAACGCCAACTTGCGGCCCAGCCGCGGCTCCGGTCTAGCTCGCGGTGGCCTGCTGGTCATGGCCCATCTGAACATCACCGGACCCCTCATGTTCAATTCCTTCAAACAGACTGTCCAAATGGCAGGTCTTTGTCTGTGCACCACACTAGTAGGACTCACGTGTTGCAGGTCCTTGTCCAAGGCTCCCACCAAGGGTCAGTGTCTCAGGGATCCTTCTGACCAAGACAGGATGAAAGCGACACCCCCGCCACTAGCTGAGCGCACGGCCGCAGAACCGTCTGCTAGCGCTACGGCCACCTGGGCTCCCCGTTCCGCCCCCTACACTACATCGTGCTCTACTGGACCCATCTCAACTAACGCCCGGAGCCCGTGATCCTCCTCTAAACATCATAGTCCACAGGACCGTCCAGGTTTGCTGCCTCTGGCCCTCCTCCGTAGGGTCTCGTGCCTCCGTCATGGTCTGAAACTCGGCCGCCACACTCCATCGCGCCTCCGGCTCGACCACCGGTCGCCGCCCCATATCGGAGTCGGACCTTCTGTCAGTCCCCAGAACCACTCCGGTGGTCGGGGAATGGATATGAAACTGATTTTGAAATCCTCAAGGCCAAATCTTCACAGCGCCTCCCCTTGATCGTTATTCGGTAACGGTTCTCGCGAGTCCGAATATTTGCACAAAGAACGACGATTAATGCGTTGAACATGAGAATTAGAATGAGGCTCAGATGGTGGATGTGTTAATTCAGCCATTATTTAAATTATAATATTATATAATTAAAAATATATAATTTACTAAAAATCAATAAATAGACGAAGGAGCTAAAAAAAATAGGAAGCCTACCTCGATTCGATCATTCATTGTTGGTGACGCGCCTGCTGTGATCCCACATCGATCCGCCGTAGTTCTCTCCTCAATCCGACAAAGAACAAAAAAGAATGTTGTAGAACGTTCGAGAGAGATAGAGAGAGAGAGAATGGAAAATTATAACTTTCCATTAATTCCAACACTTAAATGGAATTTATAAAATGTTTGAAACTCTGCCGATGGGTGGGGATTCTGAAACCTCTTCCCCCACCTATTTTATATCACGCCTAGGAAAAACATCCCATTTTGAACTCAACGGAAGTTTTTGATTCTCAATTCAAGACTTTATTCAAATGTTATTCGAATATAAATATCGTGAATAAAATAACTAAGTCATTATTTAAAATTGATGATTTTTTCCCCTGGGTGACATCACTCATTGTAGGCCCGCTCCCGCAATGTTTACACCCCGCCCAGGGTAAATGACACACTATGGACGCAACAGTGCCCTCATATTCCCATTGTGAGGTACCGTTTAAGATATAACTCATTCTCACCTCGTGAATAGTATAAAAATACATAAATTTTTTATTAAATCAATTCTGGGCACACCATGCCTCAAAATCGCATGCCGTCATCGCGCCTAGCTTGGGAATTATTCATAAGAATATTCCAAAGTTTGACAGGGACAAACCTGAGTCACAATAGTAACTATCACTACTTCATGGCATTGGGAAAAAATATTATGTGGGGATTGCAGGGGCCCCTGCACCGTGTATTTAGGGAAGATTTATTCTAGCGGGTTTTTATAACCATTTGCATAGATATCATCTATCCCAATGATTGTTTTAAAACTATTGGGATAAGCCTCATATAACAAAATATTCTAAATGGCCATGCTATAACCTTGAGATAACGATAGTTATACAATGGTTTCTACAAAATTTTGGTATAGACCTATGTGTATAAACAACATTTCGTGTGCTAAACACTGCTCATGCCTATGTATTAAATACAACCTCAATGATGTGATGTGATTTTTTACATTTCTGAAAATAATTTGTGATTCTAAAATTATATTTTATATAATTAAATTTTATTTATTTCACGATTATAATTATCTATATTAGGTAAAAATGACACCTATAAACATGTTTATAAAACCAAAGTCATTTTTAGATTATGAACTAAACTACCTAAACCAATGCAGAATTACAATTACCAAATTATGTAAATAAAATAATAATTTTAATTCATTAAATATATTATTCAATGATAAATTAAAAACTCTATATATTTATCTATAAATATTAAATAATTATTTTATTTTAATAAAATGGAGTTAAAATACATTTGTAGGACGTTGGTACTCGATTTAAGGTGTTTGTTAAATAAATTTCCATTGATTTCAATATAATTCTCCAATATTGAATATGTTATTCCATGATTATGTGTGAAATATCATGTAATTTTTTAATGTTATATTTTTAAATATTTTCATTGTTTTAAAAATTTTACATGTATGCACTTAATTGATTACTTCAAACCTCAATGACAAAATCATTGTCATAATTATTTACCTCAATATTTATTAATTTTTACATGTAATTTAATATAATTAGAAATAATTTTATATATTTTATATATGACCTATTGAGAAATTATATTAAGAAATAATCATTAATAACCATATTTATTTTTTATTTTAATTATTAATTTTAAATTTAAATAGATATAAATGTTATAATAATGGTATGGCTTTACATTGTTCCAATATCAATTTCTTTAGAGATAATTCTTGTTATACCCCATGTTTTAATTTATATAGATCCCTTAGATCCTCATTATTATGTATTCAAATATTTTTTTTCTAGATTTAGGGTTTTTAAAAAATCATATTATTTTCATTATTCAATAAATTATTTATTCAATTGTTACCATAATTATAACGGTGTATCCTTTAAAACATCATTCATTGAGACATATTTTAATTAATACACAATTATTTATTTTTATGGTGTATTCAAAAGGTCAATCCATATAATATCATGGTTCTTCATTTAATATGGTTATTTTTTGTACCATCTTATGGATTTTTTTAAGTGGTTTTTCATTTCACATTGACAGAAACTGTGTTTTTCATTTATTTTTCATTATTATTTTAAATACTTTTATCTAGAATTAGTCTCTAGAATCATAATATTATATATAAAAAATATTTATGGAAAATAAAAGGACTCGTAAAGTTACAATCCATTATCATTGAACTTAAGTTAATTTTTTAAAAATTTAATATTCGTAACATTTTCTATATAGATTGATTTTGAATCTCTTCGTAGTTGACTCAAATGAATGTTAATTCAAAACATTTATATCATGAATATATTTTCTCCCTATAATTAAACCTTCTTATTTCAAAATTCACTTATAATATTACATTACTTTTTAATGTAAAAAAATGTCTCTAAAATATATATTTTTTTTAAGAAAAATTAACATAAGATAAGTTGATTATCCTATTTTTCCTTCAAAATGTATTAAATTCTATTTTATAAAATTTTATTAATCTCTAGAATTGTCCCGTTTTAGTTTCTTATGACATGTATTGATATGATGCCATGTTACTATCCCTATTCATTCATTGGATGTATTATGATTATTTTCCAGAGATTTTCAGATAGCCCCTTTATTTTCCATGGGATAAACATATTATGAAATGAATAATAGTCATTTCTTTGTGTTTTATGATTAAATTTATAATATATAAAAACTAAATAGGTTATAGTTCATGAATATTGTTTAAGATGAATGGTGATCCTGATATTTCTCTATAATGCACAAGTTTATTACTATGTTCTCTAGATAATTATGTTAGAATTATCCAAGTAGGGTATTCTATTTTTAATGGTTCATGTAAGGATTTTATAAAGAAAAAATTCTATTAAACATACACAATTATAGAATTATTTATATGGGTTAAAATTGGTATTTTTCTAAGGGAGTAGTTTCCCATAAATTATGATTATAGACTAGTATGAATGTGGTCTTATATTGATGATTTATTAAATATCTAATGGTTTATGATATATATTTTTATTGTTATGAATTATCTTATATTGTTCATAAGAAAATATATTATGTCAGCTTTCCATTATTATCATCTTATACCCATATATGAAATTCAATTGTTAATGATTATGTTGACCCTTAACGAACATTTGATCCAAGCATTTTTATCTTTTCCATTTATCAACATGATGAAGAATGATATTAAATTATTTATGAATATAATTCTTTCATGTGGGATGGATTTTATGGTAGATATTGATGAATTATTCTAAAATACAAGAAAAATGTATATTAGGAATAATTATAAATTGAAGCTGAGTGTATTTATAATTCAGAGTTTTTCAAAATATTATAAAACCATAATTTGAAAAAGTTTTTGGTTATATATTTTATCCTGATTTTATATTTGATCATAAATGGTTGGGATATCTAAATTGGGTCAAAATTTGTTTATTATATTAAAAAAGTAAAGAACTTTTTGGCCATAGGATACAATATTATTGGTTTAGGGAAATTATAATTATTATCCACGAAGTGTTTAGATATGAATGTATGCTACGATGTTTTCACTTGAGGTTAACTTAATTATTATGGATATCATAATGTGTTTATTAGTTTATGATATAATATCATTTTAATTAAATATACACCCATTTTAATTGGGTATGTGATTTTATTTTAAGACGATTAATATTATTATTAGAGACTATAATGGAAATACCACACCTATGTTTACTATGTGTTTTAGTGGAAAGTTCATTTCATGAATAATTAATTTATATTTTATTGATATAATATTAATCTTATTGATTACGTTTAGGGTTAAATTGATCTTTTATTTTTATTTAATTATGGTCTATTAGGTGAAAGGGGTTATATACTATTTGGAACATATGATTAATCATGTAAATATTAGTATGACCGAAATACTTTTTTTTACAAAGTGATTAATTTTTTTAGTTATGTTCAATATTATAGTAAGGGTATATTATTAAGATAAATGAAATGAATTTTTTCTAATATTGGATTTTACATGATCTCAAAAAATGTCAAATATATTTTATATATAAATAATATTTTATTTTGACGATAGGGAAATTAAGGTAATTGACCGAAAATAAGAGAATATTTTATAGGAATATATTATTGGGGAATAAATATTTTTTTTGTATAATAAATGAATATTTATATTTTTTATTTGATGATAATTTTTAATTGAAATAGTTTAGGATCAATCCCCATGTAAATGAATAGTGTTAAAACTGGTTTTTACACTGGTTGAGGAAAACCAATTTATAACATGCAGACCAATAATATTTTTTTACTCTATGAAATTAGGGAATTGAAATGAATTATTATAATGGATATTATACCAAATTTTGTAATTGAAATACCTTATAATATGCTCAAAGGTCCATTATATATGTGTATATATTTTTCTATGTCTGTGTGTTCCCATCCTCTACCTCACACCTCCCCTACATGATGCTCTAGTCTCTAACCACCTATGACCATCGTGACCCTCCACTAATTATATATATATATTTTTTGATTCCCTGATTTTTTTCCTACAATACTATAATGTTACCCTAAACCTAATATAGACAATGAATAAATTCCCTACATCCTTACTTAAAACACTACACAATACGAACTCCGAAAATATGGTGCCAACACATATCTCCCTTTATAGTGGGAAAATAACATTCCCTTTTGTATGAGTATATTGTTAGGTTATCAAAACTAGAACTTATGGTTGTTATTGGGTATATTGAGGTGTCCGAGAATGAAAAAAATAATTATTAGGGAGAATTATTTTATTAAATCATTGTGGATTTTCTAGAATGAACATAGTCTTGACTATTTTTATGAATTTTTAGGATACTTATTTAACGAAATGATTATGTTGAACATTAGGTGTTGTTATATATGATTTGTATATTTTTTTTATTTCTTTATATGATGATTGTTTTGTATTTAATATTATATTATTTTTCCAATACATTTTGAATTTTGATAGTGCATACTGATAGAAATAATAAGTTTAATCATTTTTAGTATTTGTAGATCCATTTAATTAATAATTTAATACTTTTGAAATCTCAACATTACTCATGTATATTGATTTCATATAGTGAGGGATTATATTGTTGTAAAAATAAATTGAATAAAAAATAATGGAATAAATTTTTCTTTTGAAGTGGAAATAAATAAATTATTTATATTTTTTTACATTTTATAAAATCATGTAAAATAAATCAATAAACTCATGGAAATGATTAACGAAATGAAATTATATTCTATTGTCTTTATTTATAATAAATATATTTTTTATTAATTCCTCACTGAAACATTTTTTTGTTAATTAATGTTATCGATATCATATTCCTTATAATTTCTTATCATTATATACAAATTAATTTTATCATATCAGTCAATATATTTAAATATATTTAATGTTAGCATATTTTGAATCCTAATTATTTGTCCTTATATATGAAATCATATTTATCATTCACTCTATTCAAATGGATGTTTTATAAAAAAAATTTATGATGTGGGTTTTCCAAAAAAGTTTATTTCACAAGTTAAACCATTTAATTAATATATCAAGATCAAAATGAGATAATCCAATTGATTAAAGTGGGGTAGAATGTAATACTTCTAGATTTTAAAAGAACTCTATGATAAAAAACATAGGGGACAAACAACATTGATTACTGCTGACAAAAAAATCCAAAAAAGTTTGTATATCAACATTACAATATATCTATTAAATTGTAGGTATGAAAATGTGTAGTTTCTTTTTTAAATACATATATATAATTGAATAAATCAATACATATTTATTGATGAATTATTTGGAAATAATCACTCCATATTCATTAAATTATTTTACTCATCAAAAGTAATGTTTATTTAAGCACAATTGTTTTTCATTTTGTAGTTAATATTTTATTAATTTCTATTTTTTGAAAAAGTATTTTATAAAAAACCATTTTGGAAATCAAAATATCAAAAATATATTTGGTTTAGATTTACATAATTTTTCTTAAAAAAGTGATCTTTTTCAATGAATAATGAAAAATACCATTTCTTGTATAAAATAATATTATTTCCATTGAATATTACAATTATTATATGAATAAGATTTTATATTAAAATAATTTTAAATTATTTAGAAATAATAGTTTTAATGACTAGAAATTTTCCATAGACTTGATTTTAGAATATGTTTCTTTTTTGTCTTTGAATCAAGTTTCCCTAAAAATAATCACGTTTTACTAATTAACATTAAATTTGATTTTTGAGAATATAATAAATTCGGTAGTGAATATTTTATTCTATTTTATTAATATTATGGTTTAAATATGATAAATATTTATATTTTTTGTCATTGTGAATAAAAACCATGGTAAATATTTTAAACCATAGAAAATAAAAATCCAGTAATAAAGGGTAAACTTGTTTTTATAAGGATTTAGAAATATATATAAAAAACTTTATTCCTATTTTATTATTTGAATTATACTAAACCCATCATATACATTAAAATATTGTGTTTCAGGCATTGTTTATTAGATAATTTCCTTAATATTATTTTATGTAAATGAATATTGTAAAATGTCACAAATGTGTTTTTATTTTTTTTATTTATCATGTGGATTAGAAAATCTTATGAATGAATATAAAATATTATATTAAAAATAATTTAGTTATTTTTTCTAAATTTATTTATAATTATTATTTCTGGATTAATTACATAAAATGATTACATAGCACTGACACAATGTTGGTTGAAGTAGTAGAAAAAATATTATAAATGATTTTAAAAACATCAATGATAATATTTTCTCAATAAATTATGTAGTCAATTTAATATTATGCTCAATAGTAATGTATAATTAATTTATAATGTATTTATATAGTATTCAAAATGTCAATGGATATCTTCAAATTCAAAATATACTAAATGTTTATAAAATAACATTAATCGTATTGTATATAACATAATATAATTTTAAATTTTCAAATAATCATAAAAATATTTTTTTTATGGAAAATGGGATGTTATATAGTCTAAATTTTCATCAATTTAATTTTATAAGGTATTTTTATCCTAATAATTATATTTAAATTCATTTATTAATAACACTTTTATTACATATATTATAGTAAAATTCATTGATGAAGGGGTTAAACCCAACGATAGGTTGTAAATGTCTACATAAACATATCCAAACATTATTATATTATATAATTTAAACCATTATCTATTTTTAATTGAAACTTTATTTTAATTTTATATTTATTAACCTTAAAAATATTTAATTATGTTTCAATAATTTATGTAATTTCATGTTTTCCATTTAATTCACAACAAGAGGACACCAAATGTACTCTAATATTTACACCCCCTTCATCCATATCACTCATCAAAACACTACCAAGACTTCTTCAACACATACTTGTACATGATCTATTTGTTATTTTTCACATATCAAGACAATTAATAGGGTATATAATGATATATACCAATATGGATCTTCAATGGGAAGATAATCAATTCAATTGAGAATGATTAATTTTACATCTAATTTTATATCTATAAATTATTTCATAACCATCACAATATAATAAAATTATTAAATAAAAAATAATGAAATATCATTATGTTAATTTATATACTTAATCAATATATTATTACATTCTATAGAGAAATAAATCATTATTTATTTATATATGTGATCAATAATCTCTACAATAAAATGGGGTTTTCATTTAATAACCACTTTTTAAGGATGGATAATATGATGTATCTAATAAATATTTATTATATTAGTGATTTAATTATGATGTTTGAAACATAATAATTTAGTTACCATATAAAATCTCATCCCATTCATGAAATTATTAAATTTCTAAAAAGTATATTTGTAATAAAACCATTATAATATGATGTTATTCAATTAACACATCTGCCATTCATGCAATATTATTAATTTTATTTTTATTTATATAAATTATAATCATATACATATTACTAATATGGATTTTATGGAATTATGATCCGCATACATTGGTCAAAATACCATTGTGAATATTAAATATTGAACTGAATGTCATTGAATCAACGGACAGGGACTATACTAGTTATGAAAATAAATAATACATTAAAAAATAATATATATCATTTAATTATAAATTCATAAAAAATTATTTTTTCATAAATAAAAAATAAATAATATCAATTTATAATATAATATATTAGGGATTTTTATAGAAAGTAGGAACATAAGATATGTGGTTTTGTAACTCAATACCAATTAATTATGTCATACTCATACTTCATTTAAAATGTTATAAAAGGATTATAAGTGAAACAATATATGATTTTATTATTTCCTATTTCAATTTATTTTCTATGATATTACAATATTTACAAATAACATCTACAATAATTAATTCTTATTTCAGTGATATGTTCTTCATAAGGATTATTCAAAAAAATATTATTTCTTTGGACCATATCTAGTAACAAGTTACTAGTTCATTTTATAATGTTTATATAATTTCAATTAATATATTATATCATGAATTTTACTTTTATTATTATATTTAATGTTCAATTTAATTTCATTATTTTATTGAATACAGATTTAAATTTGATACATGTTTCATGGGTTTTCATGATATTAATTTCAATTCATTATGTCATAATTCATATTCCACACTACATTTTATTTTATAAGAGGACCATTCCACATAGTGAATGTGTATTAATATATTAATTAATAAAAATTAATGGACATGATGAATAAAAAAAGTATATTTAGTAAATTTATTTTTCATTTAATTAAGAAAATAGTTTCAAGGGTTTCATATCTTAGAATTAAATATTAGAGAGTTGTTTGGATTGATGCAACTATATTCATGTATATGGTTTGTACACAGACATTTGACATACAATATCAATGATATTTTTATACTCATGGAATTTTATGTTCCATAACTTATTTATTCATTCAAATGGTTTATTTTTTAGTTTATATAATAATATTATTTAATTAAAATAATTATTTAAATTTTTTAGTGAAATATTAACAAAATATATAATAAAATTCATAATCCCATTTAAATACTGATGTCTACTTAAAATAGATGAATTTATAAAGTTATAATCATTGATATTTTCAAAACCATTAATGGGTTTAAAAATATATATCTTATTGTTGTTTTCATGGGTCATTTTGGATAAATAATATAAAACCCTGAAAATACTGTATATATTCATCATTTATAAAATGAAATGTTTTTCCATAATTCTAATTCATTTTTTTTCATTCAATATTCGTGTATAAGTTTCTATTATATTTCAATGAAATTTTTTCTCTCAAAATTTAGGATACTTCTATAATATATAATCAAATTAATAGTTTATTCTTCCCAATTTTGATATATTTTTCTTAAATGATGTTCTAATTATAATTTATCATTATTGGAAATATTGTTCATATATTCTTATTCTTTAATGTGTATATGTTGAAATTATACAATACCAATTCACAATAAGGATATATTATGAATATTTTAAACATATTTTTGGTTACCAATATATTTTCAATGTGATGATCATGTTAAGAATGGAATAATAGTTATTTCTATTATTTTGTATTAAATGATACTTCAATTTAAAATATTTCAATTTTGATACATGTTAATTTTTTTGATGACATGTGAGCATGATATTGATCTTTAATTCATTTGGAAATTATGATGTTCTTTGGAATATTTTTTTTTAATAATTAATGATTTTTATTTTATATTTTATATTTATTTTAAGGGTACATCTAAGGGATAATTATGTACAGTGTTCTAGGATACATATAGTAATATTTAATTCTTTCAATGATATCTTATTGATCCATTCCATCCATCCAACGGCCCGAAGGCCTACAAATTTTTATTATAAGATAAAACCACCTTTTAAGGGATTAAGGAGGTGGAAACCCAAAGAAATTTATTGATCCATTCCCCCGTTATTATTTTCATATGGAATATGATTATATTATTTTATGGTTATCGTATCATGGTAAATTATAATTCCATGTATCTTGTTTAATGTTCCATGTCTAAATGGTTTTGAATTATCATTTTTTAATCTCATGAACAATGATTATGACATTATAACCTTATGATCATCTTGTTCCCACTGATGATATTCGGTTGTTAATTATACATTTACCCTTATTAAGCATTTAATGTCACGCTTCTTATGTTTTCAATTTACCCAGGTAATGAGGAATGCTATTAAATGAAAAATAATTTGAAAAGGTTTCATCTATGAGGATCATTAAGGAAGAAGTAGAAGACATATTGTGAAATAATAAATGATTGTTAGCATATCAAAAGTGAACATCTGATGTGATGTGTAATTTTATGTAAGAAGTAACAAAAAAATTTAATACCTCAAACATTAATGTTCATTAGGTTATTTAGTGGTTTGATATTTTATTTTGATGTAGACTATTTTGGATTTCTAAAATTCTGTCCCATTTTTTATATTAAATACATAAATTAAATTATTATTTTTAGCACCAAATTTGGGTGTGTTGGTTCTATTTGATAATATCAATATCGAGTGTAAATCCAAAACATTTTATTATAAATTTATTCCAATAAATAATTAATTAATTTAATTTCATGAATGACTTGAAACACTTAATGAAATGAAATGAAAACATAGTTAAAATAAAGTGTAATATTTAATGAATGGAAATAAAAATAATAAATAGTGAAATATCATTAAGAAAACTATAAAAATCATAAAACCTCAAACGAATAAAATGAATTTTTTTAAGTAAATATTTGAACTGCATTTGAATTTTTGTTAATTTTTTGAGGAATAATTTGAATAATTATCATACCAATTAATTTGATAAATTTAATGGTTAGAAGAAAAATATTTAAAGATATATGATTAAAATTATTTTTTATTAATAAGTATAATTTTTAAATAATATAAATTATTATATATTATTTATATTTTTCTTAGTTAAAAATTATGTGATTTATCATATTGAAATTTTTTAATTTAAAATGAAATATATAATGAATTATTTAATATATAATTGACATTAAATTAGACTATGAACACATATCAATTAAAAAAATACATTCATATTTAAACAATTTTTAATTATACATTATATTAAAAATTTAAATTTAAATTCCAATATTTATGAGTTTTACTTTGAAAATACTTATTTATTATATTTTTATGGTAAAAATTAGGTAACAATGATGATTTGGTATTTTCCAAGAAATAGTGTTTTTTGTTATAGAGTAAAAAAAAAAATTTTTAGGGACACCAAATCTTCTATAATGTAATATCCACATAATACTGATATAAGAATTTATAAAACCTTATTTTCTACCATATATGTATATAATGATTAAAGTAAGTCATTATAATTAATATGAATCATTTATTAACCTCTGAATGACATTTTGATACCATTGTTATATTTTATTCCATTTAAAACAATTATTAGTCCATTGAAATTTATTCAGTACTGATAGGATACCATTCTGTCATTGAATTTTGTGAATATAAAATATATTTCAATTATATAATAAATAACAACATTAAAAATAATTTTCCTTGATAATTACAAATTCTGTTTTATTGATTAAAATATATTTTTAATTAATATTTTATTTTTTTGATATGGAATTTATATATTTTTTATCTATAGAACATAACTCAGTTATAATGGTTTTAGTATTTGAAATCATCCTATTGATATATTTTAAAAATTCAATTTTAAATTTGGGGCATAAAAAGTCTTTATTGAGGTAAAAACCAGTGCCCTCGTAATGGTTGAAATGAAGTTAAATGTTATGTCGACAAATAATGTAAAACAATTTCCCAAAAAAATAAATCTAAATGAGTATATTGGATATTTTTGAATATACCATATAGTTACCTCACAAATTATCATATTCATATCAATATTGCTTGATTATTTCATATTTTTTTGTATGAATAACTTAACATTTACAAAAAAATCCACCTCCCTAACTTATAAAATAACCACTTCATTACCCCTTTCATCCTCAAACCACAATCCTCAAATCATATCAAAAATCATCCAAAAGCATTTCCCAACACTCAAATACATGTCCTTGAGATATTTTTCTTATCAAAATTATCACCCATAAATGATAATATCTAGTTAAAAATGAATCATCCCGATAAGTAAGGTAGGCAATCCAAATCAGTCATGTCATTTCTATTCAATTTATTTTTTCTTCTACGGTAACCAATTATTATATAACCATAATCATATAAATTAAATAGTGAAATTGATATATTATTTTATTATTATTTTGATGGAATAATGATTTTCATTAAAAAATTTATTGATTGAAAAAAACATTGCTCTTTTTAGGGTCAATTCAACCACTCTATTGACATAATATTTTTTTTTTCATTAAAAACTTTTCTTAGATGTTTATAAAAATTTATTTAATTAATAAATTTTTATGATATTATAATTATTTTATAATGATAAATTGCCTATATTATAAATTATATTAATGAAAAAGTATCATAATGTTTTAAACAATATAAAAATGAACATTCTAAAAACTACTATATATAAGAGAATATTTTAATAAATATATTTAACTATAGAAAATTTGATATAATGTAATAATAATTAATATATATATACATAAATGCATGTTAGGATATTATTAACTCATGAACAAGGAATTATAAATGCAAATATTTTAACAACATATAAATGTAATTGAAAAAACTTCAAACATCAATAATAAATATTTATTAAAAGAAGTTATAACTATATAAATAATGAATATATAAAATTATTATAAATGGTATTAAAGATAATTAAGGTTACTAAATATAATAGTAATGATTCCTATATTATTTTAAGGGAGGATGGATCATATCAATCTATGCTGAAATCAAATGTAATGAATATTTTTTACAATATCAATTCCCAAGGAATAACTAATTCTTATTAATAAATTTTACATTTAATGGGGTATATAATAACCTATTAAATTATTAATATATTATAAAACTTTCTATTAAAATACGTTAAACGTTTATTTTAAATCTACCATTTTATTTTCATTAGATTCTTACATGATCAATGTCATAAGTCATGTATTTATCTTTATTTTCTCTCATTGAGTTGAACCATAATTATTGTGCTTAATCGATATAAGCCTAGTTTCATTATAACTATAATTATTTTATATTTATATTACTATATTTTTTCATTAATTTGTTATTTTTTCTTATAAACATCATTAAAAATGATTCTATCTCTAATGTTATGATGATCAAAAATAAATTTCTATCAAATAATGAAATATTCAAGAATTGAATTAAATATGCCCAAAAATTATAAATATTTAATATATATAATATTTGAAATAGTATATAAATTTTTAATATTTATTCATTTTAGGGAAATTTCCATTTCATATATCTTATTTTATGTACCATTTATCCAAATGTTTTAGTAGTCTTATGTGTTTCTTTTCAAATTTCGAATTGTTTTCAAGGTTGTGTAAGTATATTTTAATAATATATTGAATTGTACATTATTTTTCCTTTAATTTTTGTGATATTATTCTCGTGTGTCAATGAGCATTAAACTCATTATTATCCTTTAATATCATTTTTCTTAAAGTTTGAACCGAATTTTTTACCATAAGGGAAGTAGGCTTACATTTATTTTCTATTAGGAATATTAATACTTCGTGTAAGTATTATTTACATTTATCCCATAATTCTATTATATTTACTTCAACGATTTGTTATAGTCATTTTCTATTTAATTGTATTAATTTAAAATTTTTGTAATGTATTATTTTTACCTTATTCTAAAAAGTTCAATGTTTTCATTCATTACAAGTGCATGAAATAAAAATTATTTTATAATTTATTTTCGTTAATTAAAATTATATTTTTATACATTATTCTTAATATAATATTATTTATTTTGTTTTAATTGTTTTATAATTAAAAATATATTAATTTTTTTCTATGAAAATTTCAATTATTGATGTTATAAAAAGAAAATTGCATTACTTTTTATTTATCATCTTGATATTCGTATATCCTTCTAAATGGGTATTTATCTAGATCAATATAATAGTTGGATAATTTATCAAAATTCATACATTTGTGATTTAAAACAGAGATAAAATATTTATAATATAAATAATACTACATTTCGTTCTCCTTTCATAATAATTCCATTAAAATAAACAATAATTTCCATCCACAATCTTTTCCTCGTTGATGTCCTAATTTTATTTATTTTCAACGAAGGGTATACATAGATATTTGTATAATGATTTTTTCGAAAAATTAACGATTTTAACACATTCCATTTAACTATATGATAAACATATGTTATTTATAAGTATCCAAAGTTATGTGTTTTTTACCAATATTGTTGCAAAATCTTATTAGAAAAAACATAATTTCAAAATGATTAAAATATTAAAACGATTTTTGGATTTATTAATATTTTTTTAATGTGTTATAGTTATTAATTTACATATTATGAGATGATTGATAATCCTAGAATTATACAACCCCCAAATTAAATAGTTAGTGTTTTATATCACAAGAAACAATATGTTTTGGACTGTTTAGTAAAACAAATATTTTATATGACTCTATACACTATATTATATTGAATTGGACATGATGAATTATATATACATATAATCCATGTTCTATGTTACTGCTCTATTTTTAGGATCCTAGAATCAAATAGTTTCTAACTAATCATACCAAAATCCTTATGATATGACTCGTGACTAATTATATAAGTTATATTAGGTTGTATTATATTATGTTGCTATTAAACCGAAATTATGTTTTAATATCCCTGAGTTTATCATTTTATCATAAATGATTTTAAAATATTTTATATTGATTTTATATATATAAATAATTTCAACTCCAAAATTATTATGATTATTTTTCAAATGGTTTTGATGGTTATTATAATTTACTATTTTTCTAAATGGTTATAATTTGTAGAGAATTTTATGAGAGATATTGCATTCATGTGGTAAAATAACCTATCCTTGAAATTGTAAAAAACATACCAATATAATGGGATTGATATATATATATATATTAATTAATTTTATTTCCTATATCTAAAAAAAATAAATTTTATTGGGTATGCATGTGGATAAATTTTTTTTCTACGTTATACTAATGGATATTTTTATTTTAATCACTTATTTTTGTCATATTTTATATGAAATGTTTTTTCTGTACCATCCCATGACTTTGAAGGATATTTATAACCATGATTGTATCAATGTATGTTTCCAATAAAATTATATGTCTGGAATTTACCTGCTAAGGATAATTTAATTTTTTGATTTAACAACTCTAAATTCTATAATATGTGTATATTTATGTAAATTTTTTTATTTTGTTTCCTATTATTACTTGAAATATTATGATTATATGAACCATGATATGTAATTGAAATATTTAAATTTAATGATATAGTTATTTCATAGCTGTTGGATTTTAGAGTTTGAATAATAATAATGAAATGTAGTATAAATTATGATCTACATATTTCTAAATTTATTTAATTAGATATCAAATGGTATGTAGTTAAAACAAAAACAATTGAAGGTAAATGTGGGATTTTTTCAAAAAAAAATAGTTATTATTCCCAATATGTATTTTTATCATTATTAATTGTATATATACGTATTCATGATTGATTATAATTGTATTTTTAGAAAATATATTCATATAAAATTTCATAATTCATCTATTGGTTTTGTTTTGAATTAAATATATATAAATTCTATTTTATTCGTAAAACTCAGTCATTTTAATGTACTTGTTATATTTTTTAAACATATAAAAAAATGATATTACTTCATTTATATAATATTAATCTTTTAAAAAAGGATTATTATTTGAAATTAACATCATTAATTTAATTTTATAGTGTCATCATATTTTTTTGACATAATGTATTGTAAAATTTGTAAAACTTTATTACTACAATTAGGGTCCAAACATTCTCAATTGGGGGGTTAAACTAAAACATTGTGTTAAAAATCCAACAAAAACTCATAAATGTGATTTTTAATTTATTAACACCGTATATTATCTACTCATTTTTTTTAATATTTTTATCCACTTTTACAAGAAATATAATTTATATTGTCATCATATTTCCTTTAGTTCCATGTGTATCCCCCTCATTTAATAATGAAAAAATATCATCATCCCTTACTCCCTCAATTGATTCTCTAAATATATTACTAGACATTACTAAAAGCATTAATAATTTATTTACCATATTTATTGAGATATTATTCTTATATTAGGACCATCCTATGAAGGCATAATGCATAAGGAAATAGCAGTCTCTCACGTAAGAGTTAATTTTCTTACCTGACGTTTTCAATGATTAGTTCTTGTGATTCCCTAAAATAATCTTTCTACATCATTACATAAAGGTTATATTATAAAAAATTAATTAAAATGTTAATATGAGTAGTGTATAATCATTTTCAATTTCATTCTCATCTATTGGATAATGATAATGTCACTAGAGTACACATGTGTACTTTTACCTATATTAATTAATGTGATTGGTTATTGGTTTCCCCGTTAATTAAATTTTCATTAAATAGATTTAATTAATATATATGTATATATTTTATTTTATAAAAATATATTATTCTTTGAAATATGAAAAAATCACTCATGCATACATGTGGTCTACCTTCTTGATGAAGTGATCTAATTTAATTTGCAATAATAGTTTATGTGAATCACCACTAAATTTTTTATAATGAATAAATCAGATGCATATTTAATTATGATTATATTTTATATGATGAAACCATTTTAATGTGGTATGTACTGGATCCATTAAACTAATACCATCATGGAAAACAAATTACATTTCACATGTTGTTCCTTTTATTAAATAATTTTTTAATAAAATTAGAATTAAAAATTATAATGTAATTATAATCTATAATCTAGTTTTTAAATTGTTTACAAAATATATTATATCATATTTATATTGATCATATAGGTTTATTGAACACATATGATTCATGACGAGACTTCTGGTAAGGAATTTATGTTACAATCTCGTTTATATTCAAGATTGTGTATTTTTAACATCTATTATGGAAAATTATATGATTATTTCCACATAAATCCAATATATTTTATTATATATTGGTTATTAATATGTTTTCAATGTTTTCTAGTTTTCACCTAATATTGGTTCATAAAAATATTTAAAACTTGTTATTGGGAAATGTCAACCTTATTGACAATTTTTGGAAAAACGTTTTATTCCATGTCAATTCATTTAGATCATTTATTAGTAATTATTTTTATATACATATTATGTTATGACATTATCGTATTCAAAAAAATTTATTTAATTTAAAAATTATTATAACGAATCATTATTAAATGTTATAAAAAACTATTTTTAACTTTTTATAAAATAATGAAATGATTGTTCTCTTATAATGCGTAATATATAACTACCGTTTTCCAATTTTATGAAAATTCCTTGAATTGAATAATTATTTTCATGTTTATTGGATAAATTAATAAAAAATAAATTCATCTATAAATTGTTAAATAATTGTTAAAATCTAATCAAATGATAAATTATATTTTTCTCATTTATCTTAAAAAAAATTCAAATGATATTTTAAAAGTATTTTTTTATCAATGAAGAAATATTTTAATGATCCTTACGTTTGTATAAGAATATGAACTTTTTACTCCATCAACTATTCTAGATAATTTAAAACGATGATGAATTTTTATTAATATCTGAAATCCATTTTTTTAGAATCAGTTTTGTAATGTATGATGATTCAATGTATGATTTTATGATACCATAAACACATTTCACTAATTTTTTTATGGTAATGTTTTGATGAGATTTTATAAAACAAATTTATTTTCCATTTATTGTGATATGATTATATGTTTAATGTGTTTTTTCAAATGAAAGGAATACATATTGTTTCAATATTTGATTGGTGTTTACATAATTATTAATCATTTAAATTAACTAGGTAAATAATGATTCATTATGACATAAATAGGATTTGAATATGTTGCTCCAAAAGTAGAGTTGGGGATTTAACATATATGATAATTTTGGGAATGAACCTTGACATAGTAATTTATTGAATGGGGAGTGAACCTAATTCACTATTATAGTCTTGGATATGAGCCTTGACTATAGAAATTATTTTCTATGATTATGTGTTTTCCATAAATATATAACATATACATATAATTTGTTCACACATATCATGATTGTTCTTATTGTTATGAATCTTTTATGTCTTATTTATATAATTTTAATCAGAACGAATGCCAATATTCATAATTATTAAGTTTTCAAATATTGGGTAAAATAAATTTATTTTATGAATAAATTCCCAATAAATTATTCATATGGTAACTTATGATCTTGAAATTATATCACATATGTTTACCCAGACTGGGAATATGAGCTCAACTGTATTTATTATTTCAGTTACCTAGATTTCTATTGAAGGATTATTGTAGGTTATCTCTAAAAAATGAATAATTTGACAATAAATTTCGAGATAATATTGATAATATTTACTAAAACAAGATAAATATATGTCTACTATTTGTATAAACTAAAATATTATAGACCCAATTCATGTACAATAAGTAAATTTATTAATATTGATCTAAAATGTTGAGATATATATATATGATATTCTCACATCGCCTCATTTAGAATAAATGAAGTGTTAATTTATTTTTTCTCATTATTATTATAAAAATTTGTATGAAACCACAGGGTATTAATAAGTATAAAATAAAATAATATAATATTTTAATTAATATAGTTTGGTTTCCCAATATAATTATTCATTTAATTGATAATAAATAGTTGATTATGTTATGGTATAAATCCTCTTATGGGAAGCAAATCTAATATCATAATTTTGAGCATTAACCTGATAATCATCGTCTCATGATTACTTGTCCTAATACTGCAAACATATGTATAAAATATCATGAGATATGTTTTATTATATTAATAATGACTTAGTGAGACAGAAAAATAAATTAGCTGTTAATACCTATAAAAAATGATGATAAGTTCGACTGATACGAGATGAATTTATACAAGTAACGGTTGAATGAATATGACGTTATTTATGATATCCTATAGATTATTTTTATAATCATATTATTATATAATTTTTATGATGATGATTAATAATCTCTTATTATTTTTGGGATTTTGTCATTGAATGGATCCATGAGGGATCAAGTGAAAAATTGAATGTTATTGGAAATTCCATTAACATCTACATGAGAAATAATATGAAATTTATTATCAGAAAAAATATTTTTTCTATGATTACCAAAATCATTCATGATATGAATAATAATGAGGATCATCCTGATTTTATTGTAGGATAAATAAATAAAATACATAATATTGAGTCTTTTAAAAAACCTCACTTATATTTTGATATTTAATCTAAAAAACTTATTGAAGATAAATAAATAAATTCTACATAAAATATAAAATCTTTTATCCTTTTTATAGACCATTACAAGGTAATTTTGTTTTTGAACTATTTTGATTGTGAAGCTATTTAATATAGGAATCATATTTACAATAGGATGAAATAGGTATAATCTCACCCCACAAAATGGGAAGAGATTAAAAATGTATTTTTAAATATTTAATTTCCTGACACTTTTTTCATAAAAATAGAATTTGGATTTTTTGAAATAATGTAGAAGGATAATGAATCCATTATCAGTTATGAGTAAAGATTCACCGAACATAACGATTATTATTTCAGTTTTATCATTGATCGTGATGGGGATTTTGATTGATTCAACATGTATTTCTGACAAATTCTCAATAATTCAATCGATATTAATGTTTTTTTGATATGAATAAATAATTAAATATCATCTCAATTTAGATACTGAGAATGGATACTCTCATTTTTCAAATGGATTTCAGGAAGAATATATTGATGATGTTACTGATTAAAATTTAAAAATAAAACCTATAGTGGAAGGATAACTAATCCTATGTCATGTAATATTTGTGGATTTAATCATGGTTTAATTTTCATTTTAGTGAATAGTTAATGTTTTATGTGTTGAAAAGTGTTTTCTGACAAATATAATGGTGACATAATGAGATGTGACACATCATTTATTTTGATAATTATCAATAAAATATATCTCACACACTCTAATAGAAAAATTTCAAGGTGTGGGACGATTATTACAATTAGTTACCAAATTTGAGAGTTTATAAAAACAATCTTCATTAAAAAATTCTTTTAGTAAGAAGTATACATAATACACATTGTATCATAAATATAAATTCGATTAATAGAATGATGTGGTGAGAGATACACATATCATTCACTATAAAAAAATATTATATGATTCTATATTTACCTAATATTATAAATGTATGAAATTATATAATGGTAAAACATCACCACTTCAATTATGAAATTTTTAAGTTGTTGTTAAAATATACCACTTTTATGATGATCACATATTATTCCTACATCTCATCTTCAAAATAAATTTTTTGCAATACAGATCCTATAAATCATAATATTCTCTATTTATTAGAATTAGATATTATTTTTGAAATTTGTGGGTTCTCATATTATAATACTCATATCAATTTTCATGTGGTGGAATCCATATTTTGTATTTTGAATCAACCCATGATTAATATACATTGCATTGATAAATATGAAAATTTCGTTGAAATTACATATTATTTATAGTTATTATTACATATTATTGTTGGATAGTATTCTAAAATGATTGTGAAGAACTCCACACAAAATTTATTCCTCTTATTCTGGATTATAATGAGGTATTTTATGATGAATTTCATACCATTCACATAAATATTAATGTTGAATATTTTATATAACTCATAGATGGTGATACGAAGATTTTAAAGACACTATATATAATGGATAGGATTAAGTCAAATTAATTGAAGAAGAATATCCCTTAGAATTATGATACCAGATTCGTAATCTCAAGAATATCAAAAATGGGTTGATCTCATCTTATTATAAAGATGAATAGTTTATCAATTCATATTTATAATGAATATATATTACATAAGAAGTTCAAAATTTTTGGAATGCTTCATATTTCTAGTAATATATCATGAATTTGACTGGTGGAATTGTTTTGGAGGAGGATCTGACTAGTATTAGAGGGAGTGGTGGTGATTTTGAAGTCGAGAGGATCATCCATGATGGGTAAAATTAATTGGAGTTTGGTTTTATGATATATAGTATAGTAGCTATGTTGTGGATGTGTCGGAATCGGCCCAAGGATCCAAGAGAACAATTTTAGATACCCATACCAGTGATGTACGGGTTGTAACCTTGGGTAAGGTTATGTAATACTATTTGTGAGTCCAATAGCATGGAGAGATCAGTTTTAGCTTCTTCTCTTGGGGAATAATTTCCATTGGTTCATTTATTTATGTAATTGATCTAGGGTGTATAGTGGGTATGGTGTAAAGGAGAGTGCATCCTATATCGTCTATTGAATTTGGTGAAAAAATGTGGTGTTGTATATCATGTGATGTTTTTCTAGGATTTCCAATTTAGGGTAGTTTCTATATAGAGTTGTGTTGCAACATAACTTCATAGTTAGTTGTTGAGGGTCTTAGTAATATTGAATTTTCCTGAATTTAGTTCCCATCATTATTTTTCTCATATTTTTGGTGTTGAGATAGTCAAAAATTTTGATTCTGTATTGACCATCACTACTAAAGTGTAGAACCATTAAATTTTTCATTCTCGTCTACTATTTTTGTAATTAAATGATGTAGTGGAATGGGATACCTTGTGGTCTTATATTTTTCATACCGCCTATAAATTATAAAATACCCTCAAACCCCATATTTACGATATTTTATCACTTTTTGATGAGTGACAATATTGGATCCCAGTGATGTATTTGGGAAAATAATTATTGGATTTCAGATAAAACATTAGAAGATCATCTCTTTTTGGTTTAGGTGATTTTCATTTTTTTAATTGAATGTTTTATTTTAGTCTATCACCCATATAATAGTTTTGTTATTGAATCATTGGATTTGGTGTTGGAATGGTAAGTGAATAACCTATGGTTATTTTGATTAATATTGTTAACAGTTTTCTTAACCATTTTCAGTCTTAGGTTCCCCTGTTTCTATATTATATTAGTTATTTTGAATTATTAATTTTAGTTAGGTTATACTTCATTTCCCTTCTTGGTTTATCATGAGTGAGGGGATTATTAATTTATTATAATTTTCAATGATTGTATATTCTGACTTAATAATTATATTGAATTAATTTTTTTAAATTAACGATGACATGGGAATTAGTTGCATTCCTTACAACTTTTTTATATTATTGATATTTCCTTAATATAGACATAATGAATTAATAAAAATAGAAATTTTTGGGGATCACTCAATGGTATTGTTTATGTGTTTTGGGACCCTTGTAGTGATATTGTTTATTATCACATAGAATATATTTTTCCAGCCAATAATATTTGGATATTATGTTTTTGGTACATTTAAATTATACATTGTGTGTGAACTACCATAAAATAAATAAATAGATGTTTTTAAATTAACTATGTTAAAAATGATACTTTATAATGATTTTAAATGTATTTGTGATGTGATTTTTGGATGTAGTGGTGAACATGATATGAAGTAGTTATGATGTTTTTTGGTTATGTTTGGAGAGGATCTGTAGTACATATAGAATATTATGTGAGTATATTATAGTAATTTTTTCCCTTGTAATCCATTTGGAATTAATTTAAATTTTTAGAGGAATTTTAGTTTTCCATTTTATGTAAATTAAAAATTGCAATATAATCCTCAAAATGACAATTTTAGAATTAGAAAACATAAATGTCTTTTTTCTGGATGTGTTTTATGGATCTAGAGGTCTTATGGGAGTTGAGATTAGTACTAGCTAAAATGGGTTCTGAATACACAATTTCATTATAAATTGAAATAGGAAAATGGTGGGGGCATGACTAGCATGTCATGAACCAACTTGTGTACCTATATTACTTGATAACTGAGATGTCTATAACATATCACGAATTTGGTTTCCAATCACTATGGGTTTGCGACCGACACCTATAATTGTACAAAAAGGACGTGGGAATGATTTACCCTAATAATTTTGTCATAGTAGAAACATGATAATATTAATATTAGAAGAAAATCAACTATGAGTAATATATATGTAGTAAAAAAAGTGTAAACATGCTCAATTACCACAATAAAGTACCATAAAAGTGGATAACATACCAATTAACAACACAGGCGACACACACCAAGTCCACAGTTCATTAGCTATAATAAACTCTAAGTGAGTTCTTTTCTTGAACATAGAAGGAGATTATCTTCACACTCACAAAGGAATAACAGGGGTGTGTTGTAAATCAAATTAGAATTTTACCGAAATATAAAATAACATGATTCCAATATTAAATTTACTAACAACGTTCTTTTAATTTTTCAACAAATAGGTATGGTATTTCAGAATAATATTTACACAAATCATTCTTTAAATTTAAAATTATTCAAATACATTATAAATTAATGATTCATATTTAAAACGATCGATGTAAATTTAAAATGATGGAATTACCATTATTTCAATGCTTTGTTTTCCAAAATTTCACTTTTTATTAATATTACATAAATAAAAACATTTTTTATACAATAACATTATTTAAATTTACAAGGCATGTTATATAGTATAAAAAATTATGTATAATCATTTAAAATACAATCAAGTAAGATACAAGGTCATATAGAAAATTAGCTATGACAGTTTCTAGCTAATGAGACCTCACATTTTGAGATGAAACATATGTATATACACCCCATTGGAATTAATGAAAATGGAACACATCACCATCACCTAAGAGATTTAATGTATGTATATGAATTTTTACAAATTTATAACTCATAAGGTGAAAATCAAAATAGGTCACCATCAACCTAACTATTTCATTTTATTTTGTATAAAACTGTGATGTATATTTTATTTCAAAACAAATTTAAAAATAATTAATCACATTAACTATTTCAAATGTTCTAATTTCCTATTTATAAACCATAACATGCTTCTAAAGAACAATAATTTTCACAAATATGAAACATTAATGCTTCATTAAAACCATTTCATAAATTTTTTTTCCCAAATAAATATTTGATAATAAATATTTTCATTTTCATTTTCTAGTTCAAAATTTAATTTTATATAATATTACATAAATTTCATCATAAACATCAAATTCAATAGAATTATGATTTTTCAAACTTTTACATTAAACCCACATACAAAATTAAATTCAATTTCCTAATATACTAAATTTTATTTAACATAATCTAGTTAGAAAATAATCTAAAACCTAGTTTTAGATCCATAAAATTGGTTATTAGATATTTAAATCAATACCGGGATCCACTTAACCCTGTGAAAGAGAAGAGATCCCAAAGGAGATCAAGAATTGGAGGAGGAAACTATATGTGGGATGATATTAAGGCATTCCTGTAACTATTGATTTGTAATGTGAGGAATTCAATGGATAAAAATGATTATTGGGATCTCTAAGGGTGAAATCAGTTTGGGTCGAAAGAGGTTGATTGATGAACTAATTTGTGGGATCACTATTTTTTATTAAGATTTATTCTTGATGAGAAACAATTACACACAGTTTCCATTAGAGGATGTAATGGCCCAGAACTCTCTGGCCCATTCCATTGTCAAAAAGAATGTTGTGAAGTGTTCTAGAGTGTAAAATGGACTTTTCCCACACCTTCCAAAATTTTGAAACTACACTCCATGTAGTTTGAGTACACTCTGTGTAGCCCCTTTCCGGGTATACCCCGTGCTGAAGGTCGTGTCCTTGTCGTGTGAATTAAATGGATACATGATGTGTACTTTAAATTACATGCCATGTAGTCCCTCCCCACGTATGTGTTCCCAGTCAATAGCCGTGTGCCATGTTGAAGTCGTATCCTTTCCACGTGAAATAATTGAGTACACGCCGTGTGTCCAGACTACATGCCGTGTAGTCCTTCCCCGCGTATGCGTTACCCTCAAACAGTGTATTGACCAGTCGACGGTTGTGGAGCCGTGTTGGAAGCCTCGTGGATACTGTGTGAAAGAACCATGTACACGCCGTGTACCATAAAGTACATGTCGTGTACTTTTTCTTTTCTCACCTATAAAAGGAGGGTTCCCATCCTCCTTTCAACTCACCCCTCTCCTCCCCTCTCCTCTGAGTAGAGCTCTCCCAAGAGACTCGAAGGCTCATTCTTCCATAAAGACTCCGTCTGAGCTCCGATTTATGATCCGTAAGTGGCCACAGGATCGTAATGACAAGGCAGAACATCCAAGCTTGTATTTGTTGTCTTTACATTGGCCTTTCCTTTCCGACATCCACCCAAGGTGGTTTTTACGGGACTTGACAGAAATGACGGACACCGACAGACGTCTTCTAATGTTGATCCGAGGGAGCGTTGCGATCTGAACTTGTTGTGGTAGGGATCCTACCTTCGTCTCTCTAATTTGTGTATCTTGCAGGGTGGTAATCCTCTTGTTTTAATGAGAAACAATTGAACCATTAAATAAAGATAATAACTGGTTAAAGAACAGTGTTGGGAAGTCTGTGATTGTTGTTACTTTACTTTTTATATCCTGTGATTACGTTGTGAAATGACTACTGAAAATAAAAGTCATTGTGGGCCTTTTCATGCACAATTAAACGTTTCCCTATCTTTCTAGACTATTTATGTGAATGCAACTTTGTGTAATGTGGAGATTGTTTAATCATGTAAAGCTGGATAATTAAATGAAAATTTGGAACCCTTGTGTGATCACCCCGGTTGATCAAAATGGAATAATGAACATGAAAGTGTTGGCTTGGTTACGTGGCATGTGATGGGGTTGTTTTGTGGGTTGTAGTGGATCAGGTGAGCAGTGGGGCTGCGGTTGACTTGGTTGTGGGTTGGTTTGAATGCAATGATGGTGATGGGAAGAGGGGCTATGATAACTCGTATTAAAGGGATAATGACGTATGAGGTTTGGTGTGGTTATGTTTAAGGTGGTTGGCAGCGGGGCTGCAGGGATGGGTTTAAATGTGAACGGGCTATGGGTTCTGAATAATAAATAAAACATTGTAAGAGTTATGGAATGGTGGGTCATGGTAATGGAACAAGATTAATAATCGAAGGGGTTGGTTGGTTGTTAAGAAGGACTTTGTTGTGCTGCTTGTGTTTTCCTAACATTATTTGTGGATGGAAGGGATATGTTTTACGAATTATTGTTGTGGTCAGTTGTGGATAGTTTCCTAGTTGTTAAGGAACTAAATAATCTAATTTCTACTGAAACGTGAAAACCTAAATGGGGTTGGGGTAGTTTGTTGTATTCATACTTCATGGTAGAAGTGTCGAGACACATGCTCAGTTTTTCTGTTTAGAAGCCATAGGTTGGGCTTTGTGTCTGGTATACATATATATATCTGTATCTTTTATGTTTTATAGAACCCCACCCATGTTGAGCACTTAGTGCCGAACACTCCCATTTTATGGGAAAGAGTGTTTTTTCCCTTAGTTACTAGCACCTTCCTGCTCCTTCTCCCCTAGGTTGTGATGGCTTGAGGCGACCTTACACCTAAGACACTTTAGGTAGGTTTCGATTGGGGTGGTTTTATCCCAAGACTCTTCGAGAAGGTTCTACTATTTCCCAATAATCTTCGGGATGAGGCCCAGGTGTGTGCGAGCGGGATGTGTGGTTTGTGGGGCCCAAGTGTGTGCGGGCGGGATACATGGTTGTGCGACCCAGGTGTGTGCGAGAAAAATACGTGGTTGTGAGGCCCAGGTGTGTGTGGGCGGGGAGAGTGTGGCAGCATCAGTACATTAGCCATTATGAAGAGTAGCTAACTACAGGGGAATGGTGAGGGGTACCCAATATTATTGTTCTTATATACTACTACCTGTTGTGATTGTGTTTTGGTGAGTGTGGCTGGTGAGGTTGGGTGGATAGAATTCCTTGCTAGGTTTCTCCAGTTGTTCTCACGGGACATTAGGATGTCTCCCCAATTTTTCATGAGAGATTTAGGTTTACCTGTTGAGTGTACTTGTATGCTCACCCTACGTTTACTTTCAGGTTTCCAAGAGGACTACCAAGGTCGGGCGGGACCCTACTAGTCAGACAGTTTGAGTTGTTGAAGTTGTTGTAATATTTTTTTCTTTTGGTATTGTACTTTTGATCTTTCTTTTACCTGTACCTTGTTATAAAATTTTTTAAACATGCATGTGGGCTTGGTTTGGGTTTTTTTCTATACACTTGTTCTTTTCCCTTTTTGGTGGTTGACTTTTCCTATTTCTAGATCCTATATAATAAAAAAGGGTAATGCCTCCCATATTTGTGAAAACTCATACCCTTGGTGCTAGTCGCCACCTCGGGGCCTACTGGAGGTGGGACTCGGGGGGTCATTATCTCTCTTTCACCATTTCCAACTCAAGAGGGGCATCTTTGGTGGGAGGGTGTTGTGACAGAATGGTATCAGAGGTGATGGTTGAGAGATAGGATGGATTCTGAAGTAAGGCACAGTGAGGATTGCAGGGGATGGTAGGGAAAAAGTGTTAGTTAATCTTGGTGTGTGACATAGGCCGGGGAAGTCCGGCTAGGACACGGGATTTTAAGGCCCCCTATGATCTGATGCGAAGACTCTGAGCCTACCGAATGACCAAGTGAGACTACATTGATTGCAGGGTAGAGACCCTAGGAAGGTACATGCATCATCATGATTGTGTTTTACTTGATTTGGGATTTCTGGGAAATAAATTGAATAAAATGATAATATGGAACCTTGAGAAATTCCTTGATACATGGGATTAGGCGATCCTTGTTTACCATACAGCTATGGCACCTGGACGTCATCCCCGGGTGGCTCAGACAGCCGAGGCCCAACAGATTCAGGCGGTTGATCAGTTGAGGATTGACCAAGTGGAGGAAGATAACCAGTGGCAGAAGACTCTCTGTTCTTTCCACCAGCAGAACCTCATGAAGTACGAGGGTAGTACATCGGATACGGAGGCAGAGGGGTGTCTTGAGGAGCTAGGGATCACTTTTACCTTGATACATGCCCTAAGGGAGTACTGGGTTCCCCTAGAAGTCAGTCATCTGAGAGGTGCGGCATGACAGTGGTGGACGCTCTACCTTGGAGAGAGGGTAGAAGAAGAGGTTCTGTGGGATGACTTTGAGAAGGAATTCCGAGAGGAATTCCTTTCTTCTATGATCAAGGCGGAGAAGCGGCAGAAATTAATCTCCCTTCAGCCGGGGAGTATGTCGGCACGAGAGCTGGGGATCAAGTCCAAGGATCTCCTACTCTTTTTTCCAGATCTCATTCCGGATGAGGAGTCTAGGGCGAGACGTTTGGAGGAGGCGCTTCGTCTTTCGCTCCCGTACGCTGTCACCCCCTTCACCCTTATGACGTACCTGGCAGTACAAAAGAAGGCATAGGTCGTAGAGAGGATGAAATCACTGGGAGGTGCACCACATGATGGGTTCCAGCCAGGTTCGTCGAAGGGGAAGGTAGTCAACAGTAGGTCCCCTACGACGAGACCTTCTAGGTTCAGGCCAGTGGGGAGCAGGCCCCAACAGTTCCAGTTTAGATCTTCGGGTCCCCATCCATTTTTCACGAGCCCCGGACTGAAGTGTTTTTCTTGTGGAGGTTTCGGGCCCGATCAGAGTCGGTCCCCAACCAGAGCTCAGTACATTGGAGGTGGGCAAGTTCAGCGCCCACCTCAACAGCACCAGTTGCCGGCGAGGCCCTTCCATCAGCAGTAAGACGATGCTCCTCCGATGGCAGACTTGGCGGGAGGAGGCCGACCTCAGGGCGCTCCTCAGGGACTTCAACTAGGGCGTGGTTTGGGAGGTGGACGACATCAAGGAGGTAGAGGATCTGGGAGTGGACAGTTGCATGCAGCAGATAAGGTAGCTCTAGTAGGACCAGAGGTGGTGCTAGGTATGATTTGTTTGTTCAGCACTCTTGTTTCTGCTTTGTTCGATTCAGGGTCTTCACACTCCTTTGTTGCACCTGGTCTATCCCATTCATTAGGACTAGACGTAGAGAGACTTTCCGTACCACCGGTGCTGAGTACACCAGTTGGAGGCCATAACAGTGTATCTTGTGTTTCCCGGGGATGTGGGTTGACGTGGGGACCACATCAATCTATTGGGGACCTTCTTCTATTAGATATGCATCCATACGATGTCATCCTAGGCATCGACTGGTTGTTTTCTATTTGTTCCATTATCGACTTCTTCCGGAGAAGAGTCGTGTTCTCTGACGTGGATGGGCAACGTGTAGCTTTAGTTGGCGAGAGGAGCTATTAGGTGGGAAGTCAGCGTGTGGAGCCTCTCCTTTCCTTTTTAGGCAGGTTATCAGTGGTTCCAGCTGATACAGAGATGATGGATATCCCAGAGGTTGTTGGGGATTTCCTCTATGTTTTTCCCGAGGAGGTTGTGACTCTACCCCCCCCCCCCCCCCCCGGCGTGGTGTTCAGTTCGGTATAGACTTACAGCCTAGTGCCCGTCTGATTTTGATGGTCCCTTATCGGATGGAACCTTTTTAGTTGAGGGAGTTATGGATTCAGATTGAAGATCTGATGGATAAGGGTTTTGTTCGACCTAACGTGTCTCCATGGTGTGCTCCAGTTTTGTTCATGAAGAAGGATGATTTTGGTCTCAGGCTACACATAGACTACCAAAGGTTGAACCAGGTAATGGTCAAGAACCGTTACCCCCTACCAAGGATAAATGATCTCTTTGACCAACTGAGGGGAGCAGGTTGGTTTTTCAAGATTGATCTATGATCTGGATATCATCAGCTGAGGGTAATGATCAGTGACATCTTGAAGACGACTTTCAGGTGCAGGTATGGGCACTTCGAGTTTGTAGTGATGCCGTTTGGAGTTACGAATGCACCGGCTGTGTTCATGGGGCTTATGAACTTTGTCTTCTGAGTGTTTCTGGACCGGTTCGTCGTTGTGTTTATCGATGACATTCTGATCTACTCAAGATCATAGTAGAAGCACGTTGAGCATCTCAGGGTAGTCTTGGAAGTCCTTCGAAACCACCAGCATTACGGGAAATTTTTGAAGGGTAAGATCTTGAGGCAAGAAGTACACTTCCTTGGGCAAGTGGTATCTCAGCATGGAGTGTCAGTGGACCCATCGAAGGTGGAGGAAGTTGTTTCTTGGGCGGCACCAAAGTGCATGACAGAAGTTCGTAGTTTACTGTGGTTAGCATGTTACTATTGTAGGTTCCTTTCAGACTTCTCTCGAGTGGATGATCCATCGACATCTTTGATGAGGAAGTACCAAATATTCCTATGGAGCGATCAGTGCCAGAAAGCATTCGACTACCTGAATGAGAAGTTGGTCAGTGCTCCCGTACTCAGGTTTCCAGAGGAAGGGTTGTTCTATGAGGTGTTTTGTGATGCTTCTGTCCATGGTTTGGGGGGCGTGCTGATGTAGAAGAAGGGAGTGATCTGTTATGCGTCTAGGCAGTTACGCCCTCACGAGCGTAAATATGACACCCATGACATAGAGCTTGCAGTATTGGTGTTCACAATGAATTTGTGGCACCACTACCCCTTTGGGGAGCACATTGTGGTCTTCTCAGATCATAAGAGCATGTGTTATATCTTCTCCCAGTGTGACCTGAACTTACGGCAGAATAGATGGGTCGAGTTTCTCCAAGACTATGACATTGAGATCTCTTACACTGAAATTAAGGGAAACAATGTGGCTGATTCCCTGAGCAGGTAGTCGTATAAGGAAGTGGTTCAGGAATCCGCTGATGCTTGGAAACCGATGGGAGAGTTGTCTACCTAGGACTTGGATGAAAGGGAAGAATGTGTTAGAGACTGTTTGTTTCAAATGAAGGTGCAATCCTCCTTGTTGCACCAGGTGGAGTTGTCTCAGTGGGGGGACTCCGAGGCGGAAGTGATGCGGGATCGTGTCAATCAGGGGAATGCTCTAGGAGGATGGTCTGAGGACAGCCGACATCAGATGATTTTCCATGGAAGGTTGTTCGTTCCGGAGGCAATGCGTGAGGGAGTTCTCTGTGAGTGACATAGCTCAGCATTGGAAGTACATCTAGGTTTTTTAAAAATGTACCGTGGCCTGAGGGAACCGTTTTGGTGGCCCCGGGTGAAACAGGAAGTGGCAGAGTTTGTAGCCAAATGCCTAGTTTTCCAGTAAGTGAAGGATGAACACCATGTTCCTAGTGGTTTGTTGCATCCTTTAGATGTCCTCGAGTGGAAGTGGGATGACATCTCAATGGTCTTCATCACTGGACTAACCATATCTCAGGGTGGTTATGAAGCTATATGGTTAGTGGTGGATTGACTGAAGAAATCATCTCACTTCATAGAAATTAAGGAGACAAGCCCAGTGAGTACCTTTGCACAAAGGTACGTAGACAAGGTTGTGCAGTTTCATGGAGTCCCAAAGGATATCATCTCAGATCGGGATACTCGGTTTACCACATGAGTCTGGAGGGGGTTACATCATGATTTTGGAACCCAGCTACACCTTAGCACTGCCTTCCACCCCCATACCGATGGGCAGACGGAGCGGACTATCCAGATGTTGGAGGACATGCTGTGAGCATGCGTCCTAGATTTCGGAGGATCTTGGGTACGAAACTTGCTTTTAGTATAGTTCACCTACAACAACAGCTTCCACTCTACTATTGGCATGGAACCGTTTGAGGCTTTTTATGGAAGGCCATGTCATTCAGCCATTTGCTGGGAAACGTTTTGTGAGACAGGTGCTCGTGGGCCAGAGGTAGTGCATAACACAACATAGAAAGTCCAGCTTGTACCTGAGAGGATGAAAGTGGCTCAGGACCGACAGAAGTCTTATTCTGATCTTCGGAGGAGGCCCTTGGAGTTCGAGGTGGTGGATCATGTGTTCTTGAAGGTTTCCCCTCGACGGGGGCAGTAGAGGTTTGGGAAAGGGAGAAAGCTCTCACCAAGGTTCATCAGACCTTTTGAGGTGTCGCGGCGAGTTGGCGAGATGGCATATCAGCTACCCCTGTCACCTCAGTTGGAGAAGGTTCATGACGTCTTCCACATCTCCTAGCTTCATCGGTACTTACACGATGACTCCCACGTTATCGGATGGGGAGAGTTAGAAATGGGAGACGATGTGACCTTTGAGGAGTGACCAGTCAGAATCGAAGATCGTAGAGAGAATGTGCTCCGTGGATGAACCATTCCCTTGGTTCTTGTGTTCTGGAGGCATGGCGGCCTCGAGGAGAGCACTTGGGAGCGGGAGACCCAGATGTACGCTCAGTACCCAGAGTTGTTTTGACTTTTGTTTTTCCCTTGTTCTTCTTATCATTGTGTTGATGTTGTACTTTTTACCTTTGATATATGGAATTCATGGCTTGTCAGTTGTGAGAATTTTTGTTTCCTTGTTCTCTAGGAGAATTTAACATGTCCATGCGTGTGGGGAAGGGAAAAACCTGATCCTTAATTGAGACGCATTAATGCAGATGCGATTGAACTGGTGCATGCGAGTCAGTGCCGCCTAAAGCGGATAATATCTTAACATAGTAAAATGAATTTTCCCCAAACCATGTGTTCGGGTAGTGTGTGTGTTGTGTGGTGTTGGCGGTAGTGTGAGTTGAAAAATCCAAATGTATGGAAGTGGGAAGACCCGATTCTTAATCGAGACGCATTAATGAGGATTCAATTAATCCTGTGTAGGCGAGTCAATGCCGCCTAAAGCGGATAATATCTCGACAGAGGAGAATGAATTCCAAACACATATAATTAGGCTTGTTGGTCGGGTTCCTGTTATAATGAGAACACTAATATGTATCTATTTGGGTTCCTATGGGATTGTTTTTGAATTCTCGGGGATGAGAATGTTTTAAGAGGTATCTGATGTAATGGCCCAGAACTTGCCAGACCATTCCTTTGTCAAAATGAAGGCGGTGAAGTGTTCTGGAGGGTAAAATGGACTTTTCCCACACTTTCCAGAATATTGAAACTTCACGCCGTGTAGTTTAAGTACACACTGTGTACCCCCTTGTCGGGTATACCCCTTGCTTAAGTTCGTGTCCTTGCCGTGTGAGGTAAATGGGTAAACGCTGTGTACCCTAAATTACATGCCGTGTAGTCCCTCCCCGCGTACGTGTTCCCAATCAACGGTCGTGTTCCATGTTGATGCTGTGTCCTTGCTGTGTGAAATAAATGAGTACACATCATGTGTCCAGACTACACATCGTGTAGTCCTTCCCCGCGTATGTGTTACCCTCAAACCGTGTGTTGACCAGTCGACGACCGCAAAGCTGTGTTGGAAGCCGTGTGGAGTCCATGTGAATGAACCAAGTAGACGCCGTGTACCATAAAGAACATGCAGTGTACATTTTATTTTCTCACCTATAAAAGGAGTGGTCCCCTACTCCTTTCAACTCACCCCTCTCCCCCCCTCTCCTCTAAGCAGAGCTCTCTAAAGAGACTCGAAGTCCCTTTCTTCCATAACATCTTCGTCCGAGCTCCGATTTACGATCCTTCAGCAGCCACGGGATCATAACGATGAGCCGAAACATCAGAGCATGGATATGTTGTCTTTCCTTTGGCCTTTCCTTTCCGACATCCACCTGAGGAGGTTTTGTCGGGACTTGACGGAAGTGATGGACACCGACAGACTCCTTCTAAAGTTGATCTGAGGGAGCTATGCGATCAGAACCTATTGAGGTAGGGATCTTACCTTCATCTCTCTAATTTGTTCATCTTTCTGGGTGTAAATCCACTTGTTTTAATGAGAAAAATTTGGACCATTAAATAAAGATAATAAATGGTTAAAGAACGGGGTTGGGAAGTTAGTGATTGCTGTTACATTACTTTTTATATCATGTGATTATGTTGTGAAATGCCTACTGAAAATAACGTTTGTTGTGGGCATTTGCTTGCGCAATTAAATGTTTCCATATCTCTCTAGACTGTTTATGTGAATGGAACTTTGTGGAATGTGGAAATTGGTTAATCATGTAATGTTGTCTGATTAAATGAAAATCTGGAACCCTTGTGTGATCACCCCAGTTGAACAAAATGAAATAATGAACATGTGGGTGTTGGATTGGTTACGTGGCATGTGATGGGGATGTTTTGTGGGTTTTTGTAGATCGGGTGAGCAGCGGGGCTTCGGTTGACTTGGTTGTGGGTTGGTGTGAATGCTATTATTGTGATGGGTAGTAGGGATGTGATAACTGGTATTAAAGGGATAATGACATATAGGCTTTGGTGTGGTTATGGTTATGGTGGATGGCAGAAAGGATGCAGGGATGGGTTTAAATGTGAACGGGCTATGGGTTTTGAATAATAAATAAAAAATTGTAAGATTTAATGAATGGTGGGTCATGGTAATGGAACAGGATTAATAATCGATGGGATTGGTTGGTTGTTAAGAAGGACTTTGTTGTGCTTCTTGTGTTTTCCTAACATGATTTGTGGATGGAAGGGATATGTTTTACAAATGATTGTTGTGGTCAGTCGTGGATTGTTTCCCAGTAGTTAAAGAACTAAATAATCTAATTTTTTCTGAAACATGAAAACCTAAATTGTAACACCCTGAGCCTCCACGATACGCCTCTCTTTCAATAATTCAATAGATTGCATTGTACGCAAGTTCGAGTTCTATCACACCGCGACTAATCAAAGTAGCTGTTATGAATACTAATACCCACTTTTTAAAATTATAGAAATTTTATATTTTAAAATGGACATCATTTTTGTATTTGTAATATCAAAATTATCCAAAGTTGATTTTTTTTGTAATTTTTTGAGAACTTCCAATTTTTTATGAATAGTGAAAAATACTTAAAACAACTTTTTTAATTAAAATAACTTACAGTGATAAATTATACTATTTAGTGGTTTTAAAGTATAATTAAAATATATTTTTACCATTTTATCCAATGGTGGTCATTAGAATTAATTTAACATTGAAATTGGACATAAACAATTGTCAATCTTTTGATATATATTGTTTCTTAAAAACACGCTATTTGTTGTGACAGCGTGAATTAATTATAAAATTAATTAATGCAACTTATATTTTTGGAATTTTGAAAAATAGATATCATTTTTGAATTCGGAATATCAATTATAGATTGGGGTGAAACATTGGCATTGTTCTAAAAAACATCAATTTTGATGAATAGTGAAACCACTAAGTGGTAGTTAAAAAAACTGATTGTTCATTTAAATGAAACATTACCACTTTTGTGTTTTGATTTTCAAAAATCCGACATACATGGTTGTCATTAAAAAGTAAAATGTGGTTCAATGAGATTAAAATAATTTTTGGTGAATAGTAACTTTTAAGTTTAATTAATCGCGATTAAAGGTAATTAGTGAAATTTAAGGTAAATATAATGTTATAATAATATTAAATGACCTTGACACATTTCCTACCCCTATAGGATGAGTCATGGCCGACCAAGACAATCCATGGGTCAACTTGGGGACCCCATGGAGCCACTTTGGTAGGAAAATGACATTAAAAACTTTTTATTTAATGTTAAAATAAAAATGCCACAAACATGAGTTGTTTTACTAAAACAATTTTTAAATGGGGTTATACAAGTCATATTTTTTTACTATAAATAATCATTATAAATACAAAAATATTTCAAAAATCATGATATTTTTTTATAAATTTTAGACATTAAATAAATTAAATTATTTATGACACCATGATGATGCAGCGATTACCGCATTATTTAACGATTTAAACAAAATGAAAAGATTATGTAAAATATAAGACATAAACTTATCAAAAACCTATTGGATGAGTATATTAATAACCCTTATCACCTTATCCTAGAAATATATAATTTTGGGACCTTTAAAATCCGAAACTCATGATATAATAAAGTAACATTTCAGGACTTTTCACGAGTACCCCAGCTCTCCTCTTATAAAAGGCCCCCACCACTACCACCTTACACACACCTTCAAAGAATTTTGGCTTGACCAAACTCTGCACAAATACTCTATCAACTTCCCTCTCTTACTCCTAGAAGCCTCACATTGGGAAGAATTCTTCCCAAGGAAGCCTTTGGCTCAAATAAAAAAAGAGTTACTCGATTTTAAGGTAATGTCTTCTCTTATGTTATTTTTGTTTTAATTTGCTTCTCCATCCCCTTAAACTCTTTTTATTTCATTATTATGTAACAAAAACACTATATTAAATATATAATGATGTTTTTATGAGATTTATTGGATTTACACTTACACACACCTTCTTCTAATGGTTAAAGAACATACAGTTTCTGTGGTTTGTGAATTTCTGCCTCACGAAATAATGATTGTTCAATATTATTTTAACACCTCTAATGGTGGCCATTAAGATGTCACTATATTTATATATGATAGATATTATGTTTATTTTTTCCTTATTCTTCTGTATTTCTCATTTATGGAATACCTTTATGATTTCCATTAAAGGTAAACATGATAATTTCATTTTTAGGAAGTGCGGACTACCGCCCCCTCAAAGTGATTTTAATCGTTAATGCCATATGTGGGATGTATAATGGATGGATTAAATGGTACTATACATTATATAATAATGTAATTATAGTATAAATTTATATAATTACAATTTCATTCCATTAAATAAAAAATAGAAATGAAAGTAGCGTTCATGCGTACGTACGACATACCGTCTCCATGAACGGTTCCTTTCATTTCTTACCTCTAAATGTTATGTAATATTATAAATGCAAGTATATACTGGATATATATGATATATATGATATATTAAACATGAATATAATTCTGGATAGAATGGATATTTCACCACATGAAGAACTTGTAATTATAAGAAGTTTATTTTTGACTCAAATACCAAAGATCGAAAAAATGACCGTTATTAACGTAAATAATTACATAATGTTCATAACATGGTAATAAGTGATATAAAAGGAATAATGAACATGAAAAATGTTCTTAAGTAAATAGAAATTAACTCTAGTTTAATATTCAGGAGATTTAAGAATGATAGCGTTAAGTCAGACATGAGGTAGGGGAACTTCTTAACCCACTTTCCCTTCATTGGGTTTAACTTCTACTTTTAAATAATGTTGTACTATGATTATGTATGAAATAAATTTTTATGTCCAATATTGTATTTTTTACATTACATATGTGTACCTATAGTGAATACACATTAACGATCTATTTTATTTACAAAATGATCAACATAAGGGACCTTCATAACCCAATTTCCATTCTTTGGGTTAATCTCCTACTTTCAAATTATGTCATTATATTATTATGTCCAATATTTTAATTTTACTTTCTTTATGTGTACGTATAGTGAATTCACATAATTGATCTATTTTATTTAAAAAATTATTTTTTAAGGGACTTCGTCTCAATCTCCTTTCATTGAGGCATATTTTGTTTTATACACAACATTATTTTATACTATGTATAAACCCCTTTGACTTTTACTTTTATTTAAAAGGGAATATTTTTATACAAAGAATTTTTACTAAACGAAAAAACGAATTTTTTGTCTTACGTATGCGGCGACGATGACTTCTCCACCGCCGTGACTATTATTTGAGTTCGGCTTCATCAACAAGACATTACTTATTTTAAATGAAAACTAAATAAAACGTTTTAACTTTCTAATATTTTGGTATTGAAAATGGTTTTGAATGTGTTTTTATCATATCAATGTGTTGTATTGATATCTTGTGATTTAAATGTGTAAATGTTATGTATCATTTATGCATGTTTTGTGTGATACGATTATGTTATGGTTTATGATATGTTTAAACCTGTTCATATAAGGAATGCATTGGACTTAATAAGTGACGGGTGGAGCCCACTATAGCTCCTAGATGCATCGGTAGGTCTGATTAGACAAACTAGTTTCTTGGCACGAGGCCTTGAAAAAATATTATTTGTAGTCTTGGCACGAGGCCTTGGCTACGTGGTTATTATAGTCTGGAATTATGCATTACATCTTTATGAATGTGGTTATTGATATTGCATGTGATTATTCGACCAGTAGAATATCCATGTGAATAAGTAAATGGAATTCTTTCATTTTACATTTCCCATATTATGTTGAAGTTGATGTTTAAAAGGCTTTTGTTTTAGTTATACATTGCCTTAAATGTTTATGTTTATTTATGAAATCTTCCACTATATTGTTATCCTTACTGAGCATCTGTGCTCACCCCTTTCAATGTTTTAATATTTCCAGGATGTGATGAAGTATATTATGAATGACCTGTAGGGATAGTATGAGGGGATATGAAGACATGATGTTTTTTTAGTTTTGTTTTACTTTATGATTTAATGTAAGACTTATGAATGTATCTAGTGTTTCAAAGACTACTAAACTAATCATTCTTTCGAGACATGATCTTTTGTGATCATGCCAATGTTACGTAGTAATGCACCGACTCTGGGTAGCTGGGGTCAGGGCGTTATAGTTGGTATCAGAGGCAGTTAAGTACTAACCTTGGAAGATAGATTTAGATAAACTCTAATTAGATCACATAGCCCGAAGATAGACTTTGAGTATTAGTATAGAAGAATGTCCTAGAATTTTGGTATTATAGAGATTTTGTGAGTTTTACGATCAATACATCCCTGTTTGGATACGAGCAGGTAGAGGCAGCTCTGGTACAGATGTACCTAGGGGTAAAAAACGAAAACACCGCTTTGAGCTAGACTTAAACGGGAACTAGTGCACGAAAACGGGACTTGCTGCGCTCTTGGTTACGACACTCCCGAGGGATATGCTTAGGATAATTATCATTTTCATTACAAACCATTATTATGGGCTTATGAGTATATACTTCCTCAACAAAAACATTATTATGATTATGGATTATATCCATAAACTGTTCAATTTATGTTAAGTGTTTTACAAGTATTGAATTATGTATTTTGATTCAAAGACTAATCTAGTTTATGCCATTGTTTAGAAATGGCACCTAGTGGAACGAATGGAAACCGTGTGAATGCATGCACTCCATGTAGGGATTTCCCCCCTGCTCGAGATCATTATAATGCAGTTGGAAATACAACTGGTGCTGATCAACTTCTCACCATACTTGGACAACTCACTCAGGTTATGAATAATAACCTTACTCGTATGGAGCACCCTGATCCGCAACATGGAGGATCCATGTTAGATCACTTCATGAGGCAACAACCGCAAACATTTAATGGGGGTACAAATCCATTAGTAGCTGAGAAATGGATAAACTCCTTATAGAAAATATTCCATTACTTGGGGAGTAGTGAAAGGGAAAAGGTTATCATGGCAATTTACCGCCTCACCAGATATGCTGATCAATGGTGGTCATTGATTCAAAACACAAAGGAAGATGATGAAGTATCGAATATGGAATGGAGGGAGTTCAAAGAGATTTTCATTGAAAAATAATTTCCTCATGACCATCGTGCAAATATGGAAAGACAATTTATGAGTCTGAGACAAAAGGAGGATGAGAATGTCGCAATGTATGAGGCCAACTTTACAAGGTTAGCAATCCATGAAGCATATTATATAAGTAACCCAATAAGTAAGATTGATCATTTTTTCTGATCGGTTAAAACCATTTCTCCATCGAGCATTAGTCTCACAAACCTTCTCGTCGTACGAAGATATTGTCTCATGTGGTATCAAGACAGAAAATGAATTTTATAAATCTTATGACAATAATGTAAAGCAAGAGAAGAAGAGAACGGTGGAACAAGAGACAGATAAATGGAAAAAGGAAAAGAAGGATTTTCCATCATGCGATAATTATGGGATGAATCACCCCGGTACTTGCCTAAAAGGAATGAGAGTTTGTTATAAATGTGGAGAAAATGGTCACCAGGATCGTGATTGCAAGGGAAAGAAAGAGGCTATCAATGTTGAATTCTAAAATTTTAGGGAATTGGGGAATTATGCTAATGAATTTCCTAAGCGTCAGGGAAACATACCTCAAAAAAGGCCAAGTGATCAAGGAAATCTTATGTTGTTACTACATTTGAAGTGGAATAATTAATGTATTGGTTCTTTTGGACTCAAGGATTATATACTGGTTATAATAATAATGTGATATATATAAGGATTTTACTGATGTACTTGTTGTTTTCATTATGGTTTTAATATGATGAAGGTAATCATATTTTTTTATTTGACAATAAGAGAAACATTACTTTGTTTGAGGAATCTGATGATACAATTGATTTTTGGAATTTAGAGACCTTTTAGAAAAAGTCTGGACAGAGGTATTTTGGATAACTATAAAGGTTGGAGTGGATTAAGTTGAACTTTGGATAGTTTTGTTTAATGTTAAAACATTTATGACGATTATTTTTTTAATATTATAATATTATACTGTTAGGAAAAGGAAAACCTGCAGGTTAGGGGATAACCCGTCACGTCAGATAAATCTGTAGGAATCGAACCCAGAACCATAGTGCGACATGCCTTTATTATCTACCACTAGCCTACAGGAAGTCCCTGGTTATTAAAAAATAGTTTTCCTAATCTAAATGGTATGTGTTAATATTTGGAACCTTATAAGATTAGGATATATAAAAAATATTTTAGTTATATTATATTTTTGAGTGAATGATGGGTTTGTGGAATGAAAGTCCACCTGACAAGTAAGTATATTTCCTTACGTTCTTAGTAAATCTCTTAAATAAATTCCCCAACTTTATGAAAGGTAACTTAAAACAGAAACGTTGTCGGTTGTCTTTTCCTACTGGGGAATCAATTATCATTTAACCAATCAAAAGTTTTTGATTTTCGTGTAGTTAACTTTCTCCTAATCTTGTTTTCTAAAACTCTCCATCAGACCTTGATGGTTTTTTTCCCTCCATATCTATATTTTCTTAGAATCCTAGTATGTGCTATTTCGAGGGACCTTTGTACTTCTCTTTCTTTATTTTAATGTTATATTTTAATTAAACCTATTTACGATGTGGCTTTTCCACAAAGTTATTTTCTATTTTCAAACTTTTATTTTCAATAAAAAATATCAAATTGCGAGGACACAATTTATTGAAGGAGGGGAGAATGTAACATCTCAAGCCTCCACGATACGCCTCTCTTTAAATAATGCAATAGCTTGCATTGTACGCAAGTTCGAGTTCTAACACAACACGACTAATCAAAGTAGCCGTAATGAATAGTAATACCCACTTTTTAAAATTATAGAAATTTTATATTTCAATATGGACTTCAATTTTGTATTCGTAATATCAAAATTATCCTAAGTTGATTTTTTTTGTAATTTTCTGAGAACTTCCAATTTTTTATGAAGAGTGAAAAATACTTAAAAGATTTTTTTTAATTAAAATAATTTATAGTGATAAATTATACTATTAAGTGGTTTTAAATTATAATTAGAATATATTTTTACAATTTTATCCACTGGTGGTCATTAGAATAAATTTAACATTGAAATTGGAAATAAACAATTGTCTGTCTTTTGATATATATTGTTTCTTAAAAACACGCTATTTGTTGTGACAATGGGAATTATTTATAAAATTAATTAATGCAACTTATATTTTTGGAATTTTGTATAATAGACATCATTTTTGAATTCGGAATATCAATGATAGCATAGGGTTAAGTTTTTGCATTGTTCTGAAAAACATCAATTTTTGATGAATAGTGAAACCAAAAAGTGGTAGTTAAAAATACTGATTGTTCGTTTAAATGAAACATTACCACTTCTGTGAATTGATTTTTAAAAATCCGACATACATGGTTGTCATTAGGAAGTAAAATGTGGTTTAATGGGATTAAAATAATTTTTGGTGAATAGTAACTTTTAAGTTTAATTAATCACGATTAAAGGTAATTAGTGAAATTTAAGGAAAAGATAATGTTATAATAATATGAAATGACCTTGAAACATGTCATATCCCTATTGGATGACTCACGGCGGACCAAGACAATCCATGGGTCAACTTGTGGACCCCATGGAGACACTTTGGTACAAAATGACATTAAAAACGTTTTATTTAATGTTAAAATAAAAATGTCACAAACATGAGTTGTTTTACTAAAACAATTTTTAAATGGGGTAATACAAGTCATATTTTTTACTATAAATATTTATTAAAAATATCAAAATATTTCCTACATCATGATATTTTTTATAATTTTTAGACATTAAATAAATTAAATTATTTATGACACCATGATGATGCATCGATTATCTCATTATTTAACGATTTAAATATAATTAAAGGTTAATGTAAAATCTAAGACATAAACTTGTCAAAAACCTACTGTATGAGTAGATATAGAACCCTTATCACCTTATCCTTGAAATATATATGTTTGGTACCATTAAAATCCGAAACTCATTATATATTAAAGTAACATTTCATGACTTTCCAAGAGTTCCCCTCCTCTCTTATTATAAAAGGCCCCCACCACTACCACCTTACTCACACCATCAAATCCTTTTGGCTCGGCTAAACTCTTCCCAAATACTCTCTAAACGTCCCTATATTACTCCTAGAAGCCTCACTTTGGGCAGAATTCTTCCCAAGGAAGCCTTTGGCTCAAATCAAAAAAGAGTTACCCGATTTTAAGGTAATGTCTTCCATTATGTTATTTTGTTTTATTTTGCTTCTCCAACCCCTTAAACTCTTTTTATTTATTTATTTTGTAAAAACACCAGTATCATCAATATACTAGGATTTTGTTACCATAAGGACATGATTTACACTTACACACACCTTCGTTTAATGGTTAAAGAACATATTGTTTCTGTGGTTGGAGAATTTCTGCCTCACGAAATGATGATTGTTCAATATTCTATTAAAACCTCTAATGGTGTCAATTAAGATGTCATTATAATTATATATGACATATATTCTGTTTATGTTTTCCTTATGCTTCTGTATTTCTCATTTATGGCAGAACTTTATGATTTCCATTATGGGTAAACATGATAATTTCATTTTAGGAAATGCGGACTACCGCACCCTCAAAGTGATTTGAATTGTTAATTCCATATGTGGGATGTATAAAGGATGTAGTAAATGTTACTATATATTTTATTATACTTGAATTATAGTATACCTTTATATAATTATAATTTCATTCCATTAAATACGAAATAGAAATTAAAGTAGCGTTCATGCATACGTACGGCTCACCGTCTCCATGAACGGTGCATTTCATTTATTACCTCTAAATGTTATTTAATATTAAAAATTCATGTATACACTGGATATATATGAGATATATGATATAAAAATCATGAATATAATTCTAGATAGAATATATATTTCACCACATGAATAACTTTTAATTATAAGAAGTTTATTTTTGACTCAAGTACCAAAGATCGACAAAATGACTGTTATTAACATATATAATTACATATTGTTCATATCATGGTAATAAGTGATATAAAAGGAATAATGGACATGAAAAAGGTTCTTAAGAAAATTTAATTTAACTCTAGTTTATTATTCAAGAGATTAAATAACAATCGAGTCAAGTCGGACACGAGGTAAGGTAACTTCTTAACCCACTTTCCCTTCTTTGGGTTAAACATCTACTTTTAAATTATGTTGTACTATGATTATGTATGAAATAAATTTTTATGTCCTATATTGTATTTTTACATTACGTATGTGTACCTATAGTGAATACACATTAACGATCAATTTTATTTACAAAATGATCAATGTAAGGGAACTTCTTAACCCAATTTCCTTTCTTTGGGTTAATCTCCTACATTCAAATTATGTCATGATATTATTATGTCATATCTTGTATTTTTTACTTTCTTTATGTTTACTTATAGTGAATTCACATAATTGATATATTTTATTTAAAAAATGATTTTTGTAAGGGACTTTGCCTCAATCTCCTTTCATTGAGGCATATTTTGTTTTATACACAACTTTCCTTTATTGGTTGTATAAACACATTTGACTTTTATTTTTATTCAAATGGGAATATTTTTATACAATTAATTTTTTCTAAACGACAAAAGGAATATTTTTTCTTACGTATGCGCCGACAACGACTTCTCCACCGTCGTGACTATTATTTGAGTTTCGACAACTTCTACAAGCCTTAACTTTTTTAAAATGAAAAATTAATACCAAGTTTTAATTTACTTTTATTTTGGTATTGAAAATGGTTTTGAAAGTGTTTTTATCATATCAATGTGTTGTATTGAAATCTTGTGATTGAAATGTTGAAATGTTATGTTTCTTTTATGCATGTTTTATGAGATACGATTATGTTATGGTTTATGATATGTTTAAACCTATTCATATGATGAATGCATTGGACTTAATAAGTGACGGGTGGAGCCTGCTATAGCTCTATGATGCATCAGCATGTCTCATGAGACAAACTAGTGTCTTGGCATAAGGCCCTGACAAAATCTTATTTGTAGTCTTGGAACGAGGCCTTGGCTACGTGGTTATGATAGTCTGGCATTACGCATTCCATCATTATGAGAGTGGTTATTGATATTGCATGTGAGTATTCGACTAGTAGAATATCCATGTGAATAAGTAAATGACATTATTTAATTTTACTTTTTCCATATTATGTTGAAGTTCAAGTTTAAAAGGATTTTGTTTTAGTTATACATTGCCTTAAATATTTATGTTTATTTATGAAAGCTTCCTCTATATTGTTATCCTTACTGAGCATCTAAGATCACCCTTTCAATGTTTTAATTTTTTTCAGGATGTGATGAAGTATATTATGAATGACCTGAATGGATAGTATTAGGGGATACAAAGACAAGGTGTTTTTTTAGTTTTGTTTTACTTTATGATGTAATGTAAGACTTATGAATGTATATAGTGTTTCCAAGACTACTAAACTAGTCAGTCTTTTGAGACATGATCTTTTGTGATCAGGCCAATGTTACGTAGTAATGCACTGATTCTGGGTAGCTGGGGTCGGGGCATTACATAAATTGGGTTGTGGTTGCCTGTTGTAAGAAAACTTCGTGGTAGTAGTGCCGAGGCACGTGCTCAGTTTTTCTAATTAGATGCCATAGGTTGGGAAGTGTGTTTGATATATATTTATATATCTGTATCTTTTGTGTTTTATCGCACCCCACCCATGTTGAGCACATAGTGCCGAACACTCCCATTTTATGGGAGAGGGTGTTTTTCCCTTAGATACTAGCTCATTCCTACTCCTTCTCCCCTAGGCTGCGATGGCTTGAGGTGACCTGACACCTAAGACTCTTCAGGTAAGTTTCAATTGGGGTGGTTTTAGCCCAAGACTCTTCGGGCATGTTCTACTATTACCCAAGAACCTTCGAGATGAGGCCCAGGTGTGTGCGGGCAGGATACGTGGTTGTGGGGCCTAGGTGTGTGCGGGCGGGATACATGGTTGTGAGGCCCCGGTGTGTGTGGGTGGGATACGTGGTTCTTGAGGGCTAGGTGTGTGCCGGGGGGGGGATACGTGGTTGTGAGGCCCAAGTGTGTGCGGGCGGGGAGAGTGTGGCAATGTCAGGATGTTCACCGTTAGGAAGAGCAGCTATATAAAGGGGAATGGTGTGGGGTACCCAATATTCTTGTTCATATATACTACTACCAGTTGTGATTGTGTTTTGGTGAGTGTGGATGGTGAGGTTGGGTGGATAGAATTGCTTGCTAGGTTTCTCCTGTTGTTCACACGGGACATTAGGATGTCTCCCCACTCGTGCACGAGAGCTTTAGGTTTACCTACTGAGTATACTTGTATGCTCAACCTACGTTCACTTTCTGGTTTCCAAGAGGACTACCAGGGTCGTGCGGGACCCTGCTAGTCAGACAGTTGGAGTTGTTGCAGTTGTTGTACTCTTGTTTTCATTTGGTATTGTACTTTTGATATTTCTTGTACATGTACCTTGTTATAAATTTGTTTAATCATGCATGTAGTCTTGGTTTGGGTTTATTTGTATACACTTGATCTTTTCCCTTTTTTGTGGTTGACATGTCCTATTTCCCGATCCTATATAATAAAAAGGGTAATGCCTCCATATTTGTGAAAACTCATACCCTTGGTGCTAGTCGCCACCCTAGGGCCAACTAGAGGCAGGACTCGGGGGGTCATTATATTTCTTTCACCATTGACAGCTCAGGAGGGGCATCATTGGTGGGAGGGGGTCATGACAGAGGAACTTATGGTTTAATCATTCCATGTTCATGTTTTATGCCTATTTTATATAGGTTGCACATTTTTTATAAAAATGAAACACTATTTTAAGACTGAACCCAATCTATAAAAATCCCAATATCCAATATTTTAAATTTTCTATAGTAGGGTGCATGGTTTGTCAGACCATGACCCAAATGTCCACTAGGCCTTAAACATCCAATTTTTTTTATAATTTCACTTAATTTAATCCCAAAGAAAACCTGACCATACATTGTTCAAAATTAGGCATTTAAAAATAATTGAAAACAATAAATCGATGTTACAACCACCTAATCAATGATACATTCTATATCGAGAATTTTTACAACAAAGCATCTATGTCACATAGTTGAGGCCACTACTATCTCATTAGTGCATCACTCTCCCACTTACCATAACTAATTTCATTGGTTTTATAGAATTTGAACCAAAGGGATCATACTCCCATTAAATACCATTTTTTGAATCAACTATCTAGAATGGATGTTCAGTAACTAATAAAACTGGTTAAACATCAAGAAAAATATCTTTCAGAACGTGCATTGTATTAGATATATATTCAATGTGGAGATAGATGATACAAATTTTGTATTAATGTTAGCTACGGTGGTAGTGTTAAATGTTAGGAATCATTATCCACACTATCAAAAGACATTAAATGTCTCCAGTGTTGAGAATAATGTTTCTCTTTCCTCCCATGATTATATTTACCCAAGGAAGGTGAAACATTCATCAACAACAAGAAACCAACATGGAATTCCAATGGTCTACAATGAATAAAATTATGAAACATATGAAGTTTACGTTCGTCCAATATACTATAAATAATCAATTTTTCATTTATGTCCTCTCCTAAACCAAAAATGGTTTATAACATTCACCATTATCTGACCAACAATAATAATAACTACAAGGAAACCTTACATTTCCTTAAAATGATCTATTATAATTTCACAACAAAATATATTGTTATAAAAATACTCCACCAGTCCTATAAGATCATCCTAAGAACAGTAATTGATGAGAAAAAAAGGCAAAGACCATATCCTCATGAATCAGAGTCATCATTTCTATATGGACATATGATTGTAGATGGTATGCGATACTCAAATGGGAATGAGATCCCAGTTCCTCTTGGATGAATCTTCAAAAATGATAAGTGATCCAAAGATCCTTATTAGAGATGATAGAATATGAAACTCCATGAAAATTAATAATATCATTCACATAGATATTTCCCAAAATTTTAATATTTTCTGTATCATTAATAGGTAAAAAGTGATTTAATTTCTTCATCCTGACAATCATTATACTTTCTATAGTTATGTGGAATCCAAAAAATGAAGTCCATTGAAATCTCATCCAACATTCCTGTTGGGAATGGAAGTACCTAATGCAGATATGGATTGTTTTTGGTCCTCAATCATTACCTGTTGGCACATATAACATTGAGAGTCAAATTTAGAAATTCAACATCTCATTCAAGGCCACCAGAACATCCACCAAATTTTATAGAACACCATTATGGTTCCTATTATCCCTACCCACTTGGGAATGATAAAAATATATTATCAAGTCATTCCTTACAACAATATGGTAACACCATATGATTCTGATAGTGTAGTATCCACAACTAGGAATCTTTTCTCTAGGAAACCATATAATAATAATAATACGAGTCTCCAATGATATGGAATTCATCATCAAGATGATGTTCCTAAAGAATCAATATGATAAGAGTGGATATCAACTGAACATTTTCGAGGGAAACCATAAACCCTTTCTTTAATACTCTAATATGAAAATATACAAAGAGAGACACAAAATTTGACTTCTTTAAATATTCCTTCACATCATGTATCATATGTTCCAACCTAATGAATCTGCAATGATATTACATTTTATAATGGTATCGAAAATGTCTAAATAGAATAACATTCAAAATTCCTCCCAAAACCCAAATAGATGATTTCAATATTTTAAGATAATATATATATATATATATATATCCAAATATTATATTTTAAAAAATTTATACCTTTATCCATAATGTAAATGAAATTACCTTTTAAGATCATTCATCGTAGCTACTTGTTTGAATTCATTGTCTAGATACATCCTCTCATGTGTCGTAATCTGATGAGATCCATAAGAAATGGCATTATCGCCCTGCATTTGAACATAGCACAAAACTAAAACTGATGAATAAAAAATGACCACATAGTCATGTGTTGCCTCTAAAAAATTTTATATATTGGATATAGTCAAATATAATTTCAGATCAAGAATGAAATTATGACATTTTTCACCCCATGAATTCATCACTCCCTTCTATGTGAGAGCACTCATCATAGAATACATCTTAGAGATGTCCATGAAAAATAATTACTAATATCTATTTAAGCCAAATAGGCTTTGTAAATTGATGAAATTTCACTGTTCTTTCTAATTCATAACAAACTCCACCTTCTCATAAAAAACTAATACTCCTTATTCTGAAACAACTTTCCCCAAGAACGACACATCTTGAATCCAAAAATCACATTTCATAAACATAGAATAAGGTTGGTGATTACTCAATGAAATCATTATTTTTCTCAAATGATGCACATTATTATCATTGAAAATAGATTAAACTAGTATTTAATCCTCATAGACAACCATGAATATATCAAGATAATCATGCGATATCTTTTTCATTATAGCCATAAAAATTGGATGAGCATTGTTAAGACCAAATTGCATGAAAATTTACTATTATTACCCATACTGTTTCTGAATGGAAGTTTTCTCAATGTAATATTATTATATCCTTAATTGACTATAAACATATCAAAGATAAAACTTCATTAACCCCTTCATCCCTTTAAATTGGGCAAACCAATCATAATTCTATAGAAACATATACTTTTTCTTTAATACAACACTATTGATATTTTGGTGGTCAATTAATTGAAAAATTTATTTACCTTCCTTCGTTGTAAAGATAAGAAATTCCACCATAGGTGAAACACTCTAGCATATAATTCCTTTCTCTAGATGATCATCCAATATCAACTTCATCAATTTTATTTCTCTTCCGGCCATATAGTAAGTGGGGTTAGATAGTGGTTGAGTACTAGTAATTAAGTCAATAGAAAAATTAACTTCCATTACAAGTGGAAAATGATATTGTCTAAAGAGAACCCATTATAAAACACGACGACCACTAGAGAGAGATCAACACTCAATGATTTCTCTTAAATATATTGAAATATAGATATTACTTTCACCAACATCAAATAAGTTGGTCCGACTCTTCTCAACCATGGGTCCCATTATCCTTAAAAGACATGGAAAACACCAATGGGTGTATTAAAGGATAACCATAAAATATTACTATTAAATATAGGATTTATTGAATACTAGAAAATATTCCCTGAATATGACGTCAATTGGTTTCAATTCAATAAAAAAACACAGAACAAGCTCGACATCAAATATAAACAAGACACAAGAGGGGAAACCAAGAAAATGATATTTTTTCATCCTAAAGAGTGTGGTAATATCCACTACAGAAGATTAAATATCCAAAAAATATATTACACATACTGCCAATAGGGGTAGAAATAAATGATTTAGAGGATAAAATATTATATAGGGAATTCACTAATGATGCAACTATTGTAGGGGTACCTCTCATAGTCACTGGACTCGTATCTACTTACATTAGAAAATCGTCTGCTATGTGACGAAGATTAATTATATATTTTTGTTGCTGGAACCATTTTTTCACAAGAATCTTGTCATTAACCATAGTAATAGAAGGATTTTATTATCTCATTCAATTACATTGAGTGAAATAAACATTAATGTGTCATTATATCTCCATGAATATTTGATGGAGCAACAGAACATGGGTTCCTTAGTGTAATCACCCTTTCAATTTTCATTCTTTCTATTCTGGTAGAAAATAAAAGGACATATTCCTTAATTTTAAGTGGTGTAAAATAACTATAACATAACGAACTAGTATATGAATCCTAACACTTTTACTTTCACTTGAAGGAACACACACATCCAATGGGATTTAATGAAACTAGAGATATCACTGACCTTCCAACCATGTCCACTTCAATCATATGTGCTCTATTAAAGAAATTAGTACTAGAAAGATGATTTAGCATTAAACTTGAGAATTAATATAAAGAGGATGTTCCAAATTGAAACAACAATTATGAATATTCTCAAATGATAATATATCATGTGTGAAGTACATCATCTCAAAAAATGATTAAATTATCTTTATTTTTCATATTATCCATCTCATGATTTAAAAACACAGTTTATTTGGCCAAAATCATTGACCCTAGATAGAATTGGTATGTGAGAAGAACATTGAATTCTTTTGACACTAATACATCATGTCTTTTCGTCGTTATAATTATGTCCCACCATATCTTACTTTGTCATTCTAGAAAAAAGGTGGCATAATTGAAATTTATTTTGATGGGTCTTTCCACGAACCTAACAAACACTGCATTTTTTCTCAACCACTCCTTAGCCTTATAATGATCAGTAAATCCTTTGAATGGTTTCATCATCCAGGAAAGGTACTATTGAAACAAATGCTGATAATTTCCATTTGATGTTATATAACTAGACCCTGAATGTAATCGTTGGGTGGTGCTTTCCTAGATCTTGTATAATGAGAAAAATCAACTTAACTATATTCAATTAATTTCAATTATTCACTATTCGTGTTTTAACATTAGCCTCCTCCTACATCAGATTCACTTATCTTATTAGAGGCACGATGCTGTATAACATCAGTATATAATAATGAAGACATCAAGTTCCACTCAAATTGATAAACAGGGGAAATTAATCCCAATATATAGAATGAAAATTATTAGGATTTATATTAGTCCATATAAATATAGGGGAACATATAGAACTAATCAACTATATTCGTCTCCCTTACCACCCTGGGTGACTTAATGTTCATTATAGTGAGAGCAGTATAGATCTCAATTTAAACATCCTTTTATGTACTAAAAATATTACACAATGAATACTAACTTCAAGAAAAGATTTTCAAACTAATCCTTCCTTGGATATCAAATTTTCACAAACCAACCTGAGTATTCTGGTAACCAAATAATGTAGAAGACCATTAAATGTCTCAAATGGAGTTCCCAGTACCCAATGTTCAGTTACTAGAACCCAGAATCATAGAAATGTGATTTGGGAATGATTTATCTACCAAAAATGCATAATTAAAAGAAAAAATACATTATTAATATTAGAAGAAACTCCAATGGGAATAATATATGAGAATTCAAATCGGTGTAAAGAAGCCAATGGACAACAACCAGGTACGTGAGAAAAAGAAAACCTCCCATTTCCTAACTCAGGCACAACTCCCCATGTCCACAACTCAGCAACTAGAACTGCCACCATGGGATCCCGTACCCATGATCAAACCCATATTGTATTAGTATATAAATACCATAAGGCACAAGTAGGGTGTGATATAAATCATAGCATGAATTATCCTAATGATTATATAACAAGAGGATAATTCAAAATTAATAAAGAATGTTATTTCAATATTAAAAAAATAGTTATTAGATTTTAGAAAATTATTTACACAAATTATACATTAAATTTAAAAATATGAAATTAATGTAGAAATTATTTCGTTACTTTTCAAAAATATAGAAATATATTTAAATTGATGAAATTTCCTTTAAATATAAGGGTTTTATAAAAAATGGAACATTTTACAATATTTCCTAAATATGTTTTTCATATAAAACTATTTATATAAATTCTAAAGGAATGTAGAACAGTATACAATAATGGCATATATACATTTGAAATACAATCAAGATAAAAACAAGGTCATTTTCCAGAGGGGTGCCACCTTGTCTGGTTGGTCGAGCGGCCATCCAGTTCCACACCACCTATGCAGTGCGACAGAACCATGCCCATGCTCCTCCGTCATGGCCCACCCTGGCCATGGCTACATTACTCCGCGCGGCACGGAACTGTTTCGTCTGACTTTCGTGGCCAGCCTGGCCACGACCCTTCGACCCACGTGGCGCGACGACATCACACCCCTCTGACAGCTTGACAACCATTGTGGCACCAGTTTCCATCATGTTCGGCCAGTCACCGGCCGCCATTTCTCCACTTCGGTCCTCTCATCCGGCAGTTCCGTCGTCCCGTTGTCATCATCAACAAGCAATATAGAACAAAGGGGGAGGGTAAGGCCATGTTCGTGCAGTCCAATCACACCTCGTTATGGTGAAATCAAACATAAGTTCACAATCCATAATTTGAACGATGATGAATGGAGGGTAAAACTCATACATAGAAAAACCCCTAACTCACTTGTCGGTCTTTGATGGTGGAATGAGAAGAATGAAAAACATCGATTCATTAACGTCAAGAAGTGTCTGGGGTAGGAGACCGCGAAAGAATCATTGTAGGAGTTCATCGCGGTCATCTCATTGTCCTTTGGCTCAGTCAAATATTGAATAAAGAGTTTTTCATTCTTCATTGTATGATGAAGAGGCCTTCTTTGCATTCTTTGTTGAGAGATACTTCTCCAGTGGTTCTCCATGATCGCCAAACCCCTCTCTAAAGCTCCACCAAAAGTATAGCCAACCAAAAATAATGGGTTATGTTAACCCATTATATAATTTGTTGGCCAAATAATTCAATAGAATTCAAATGGGTTTTAATGTAATTATGTAAAAAAATTCAATTAATTTATTGAGAGGGTTGAAAATATTAACTAGTGGGGTAGGTGGAGAGTTTCACCTCACATAAATGGGGTGTTAAAGGGGGTTTAAAGCTCATGTGGGCCCCACCAAAGATATCCTCACAAGGGAGGTTAAGTGCTGGTGGGGCCCATCACCATAAACTCTTATAGGAGGTTATGGTGTGGTGCCCCCCCCACTAACCTCTTCTTGGAGGTTTTAGCCACCACAAAATAAAAATAATTTATAACCTTTTTTTATTAATTTTTTTTAAAACCCCCAAAAACTAACTTCCATTCCCAAACTACTACCGTCGAGGTGAAAGTCCTCTTAAGAAAATATCGGTGCTGCGAGTTCAACGATGCCCTCCGATTTCAATTTTGAGCACCGATTCAAAAGTTAAAAATTTCTACTCATACGTTTATTGAACATACCTGACCAAAACATCAGAAAATGAGCTTGGGAACATAGGGCCTCAGAATCAATCACCGTAAATTTTCGCAGAGTCATAAAATTACCATGTATTTATGAAAAAAAGTTTCCACAGAAATTACGGGTCGTTAAATTCTCCGCACCTCAGGGCTCTACATCCCTATAAGCTACAACTCAAACCAAGGAATCAAATGGAGGTACTGAGCACGCATCTGAGCCTCTTTCTCCCATGTTCTCTCCTGGAGGATCTCGTGTTGATGGCGAACGCGCACCAGATGTATCGACCGTCCGTGTAGGACCCACCTCTATCGATCCTCAATCTCTACTAGAATCTCTGTGAACGTCGTCCCATCATCATTGTCCAGCTCTCCATGGTCGATGATGTGGGAAGGTTCGTGTACATATCTCTTTAGCTGAGATACGTAAATGACGTCATGCACCCGGTACAACTAAGGTGGAAGAGATAAGTGGTAATCCACCACACCAACTCTGCTGATGACCTGGAATGATCCAATGAACTGTGAAGATAACATTCCACCTCAGCTAAATCTCCGTAGAACTCATTGAGGTGTGACCCGTAGAAAGACGTGGTCTCCATCCTCGAACTCCATATGTCTCCATCTCCTCTCAGCATACGGCATCTGCCTTCTCTGTGTAGTATTCATCCACTCTTGGATGATCTACACCATCTCCGTGGTAGCTCGTACCACCTCTGGTCCCACTAGTGATGACTCCCTTGGGTCTGTCCAACACAGTGGAAATATACAATGTCGACTATACACAGCCTCAAAATGGGGCATTACCAATGATATAGTGATAGATTTTTTTGTAGGAAAACTCCAACAAAGGAGAGTGATCCTCCCAGCTGTGACTGAAATAGAGAACACAATAATGTAGCATGTCCTTGGGGGTCTGAATGGCCCGCACAGTCTGACCATCAGTCTGAGGATGGATGGGGGTGCTCAGATGTAGCTGCATCACGAAGGCCTCCTACAACCCCTTCTATTGTCAGTATGTAAACTGTGTATCAGAGTATAAGACAATAGTAGAAGGTACTCTATGTAAACATACTATCTCCTGTACATAAAGGGATCCCAATATCTAAACAAAACGCTGCTCTCTGATTGGTAGGAAGTCAGACGTCTTGGTGAGTCGGTCAATAATCAAACATAATGAATCATGACTTCTGTATGTTCGTGGAAGACCCGACATGAAGTCCATGGATATTCCATCCCTCTTCCACTCTGGGACCACTAAGGGTTGAACCAAACCTGCTAGTACCCAGTGCTCCACCTTAACTTGCTAAGAAGGGAGGCATCGAGAGACAAACTCTGCTACTGACTTCTTTATACCTTGTAACCAGTGCTATCATCGAAGGTCTTGGTATATCATCGCCAATCCTAGAAGTACCTTTAAAGGAGAAATGTGGAACGACCTCAACTCTACCTCCTGAAGTGCAATTTGTACCATGGTACTTCTTCTAAAGTGGTTGACATGCTCCCCACCTTGAGAAAATCCATCAGGTGCCTGCCCTGTGGATATCTGAGCACGTCGCGTCTCATAGTTAGTGTCCCCATGGTGCACCTCCCGGACACTCTAAAGTAGTGGAGGAGTGACTATAATAGGCTAATGAAAGGATACTCTATATCTATCCCCAAAGGATATCTGTAAGGTATCCAGCTGCTCAGTTGCCTCTACTAGTAGCGGAATACACGTCCTCCTGCTGAGCGCATCTGCCACAATGTTCCCCTTCCCAGAAGTATAAAATATCTTGATGTCATAGTCCTGGAGGAACTCAATCCATCACTGATGAATCAGGTTCAGGTCCTTCTGAGAAAACATATACAAGAGACTCTTCTTATTAGAGAACTTGGTAAACCGGTCACCCGTCATATAGTTCTGCCACATTTTCAAGGAGAAGACCATTGATGCTATCTCAAGGTCATGGGTGGCATAGTTATGCTCATGTTGTTTCAGCTGCTGAGAACAATATGCTATCATATCTCAATCCTACATCAGGACACACCAAAGTACGGTCCCTGATACGTCACAGTAGAATACATACCCAATTCCCTCCTCTTGAAGCCTTAATATGGGGTCACTCGTCCTCCCCTGTCTTAGCTCTTGAAAGCTCTGTTGGAATCTCTATGACCACACAAATGGTTTCCTCTTCTTAGTCATGGGTGATAGTGGTACTAAAACTCAAGAGAAGTCTAGAATGAATCTCTGGTACTATCCAGCCAATCCCAAGAATCATTGTACATCCCTCACACTCCTAGGTGGCTGCCAAGAAAGTACCGCCTCAATATTTTATAGATCTACTATATCTCCAGCCTTCGAGATGACATTTCCTAATAATTGAACCTCTCAAATATAGAAATTGAATTTCGAGAGCTGACTATAATGTTGGTGCTCACTGAGTGTGTCCAGTATGACCAACAAATGGTAGGCATGTTCTTCCTCAGTAGTCAAGTATATCAGAATTTCGTCGATGAAGACTACGACAAAGTGATCCATGTATGGATGGAAGATCATTTCCAGGAGACACATGATCACAGATGGAGCATTGGTTACGCCGAAGGTCGTATCCAATAACTCATAGTGGTCGTACCGACACCTGAAGGCCATCTTCTACACATCATCCTCTTGAATTCTGAGCTGGTGATAGCATGATCTGAGGACTATCTTCGAGAACCACATTGCACACTTGAGCTGATCAAATAGATCGACAATCCTTGGGAGTGGGTATGAGTTTTTCACAGTCACCTGGTTTAGGTGATAATAGTCAACACAAAGCTACCGACTCCCATCTGACATCAGGGAAAATAAAATCAGTACTGCCCAGGGAGAAACAGTGGGCCGAAAGAATTCCTTCCCTAGAAAGTCTTCTAGCTATACCCACAGCTCACAAAGCTCAGCGGGAGCCATTCGATATGTTGGAGTAGATATTGGTGTTTTCTTGAGGTACATGTCAATATAGAAGTCAACCTCACTACAAGGTGGTAGTCCTGGAACATCGTCATGGAAAACATCCACGTACTGGTCCACCACTATAGGATAAGTCGGACTCTTCACATCAACTACCATGAGGGTAAGGCAAGCCAACTGGTGAGTGATCATTTTCACCCTCCTTCGAGTAAGTCTGTCTTTTTCTTCAATGGTTCCCTTCTCTCTGGTGAAGATGATCATGGTCTCATCCGTGCGGACACACCGCACTTTGCACCTAATAAAGTCGATCTGAGCATGGACAGTAAATAACCAGTCTTTATCCAAGATGATGTCTTAAGGCCTCGACGCCACTACGAAGAGATCCCAGCCGAAGCACTCACCTCCTAGAGTATGCTTACACTACCAAAAACAGTACTTAATTTTCAATTCTTCTCATATAGGAGTTTCTAGTTGTATGGATCGAGCCAAAGACTCCATTGGAATCATTGAGCTCCGAATGAGGGCAGTGTCTATTAAAGAATGACCAGAACATGTGTCTATAATAACTACAGCTAAGGTGGATTAAACACAAATCGTACATTGAATCATCTTCGGAGCACCATGGTCATAATCCTCAATTTCCTGAAGCTTAGCTATCCCCTGTTCACATGCTCCCTACGGTCTGGGTGGACCTCTTGGTAGTGGTGGTGGTAACATCTCATAACGTAGTCCACCGCCAGCTGCTCGACCAGCTCCTTTTCCATGTCCGCCTACGCCCTGTGGGCTGCCTCGATTGAACCTTTGCCTCAGCCAGGAATGTCCCTCAACTATCGATTTAACATCTAAACGATGAGTCACACAATCATGAGCCATGTGACCATGCGCACCGCGTGAGTTTCATTGTCTGCTCCTGGCATATAATTCAATGCCACAGGTGCCCTGAACAATTGACCCTGAGTCATGTGGTTGTCCACACATGGGTCTGGTCCTCTTGGAACTCTGTGTCATCTGTCTACTACCAACTGTAGAAGACTCATATGCAATTCGACTAGTGGTGGGTCTCATTGATGGTGACTGATCATCAAATACAATATCCATTAGGAGGGCTCTCTCTAATAGTTTATCCAGCGTTGGAATGATGAGGGATATCATCAAGGCCCCAATCTCTCTCGTGAGCCCCTGCTCGAAAGTCTGGGCCCCGAAGAATGGGTCCTGCACCATATCTTTGGAGTAGAGCGAGAGTTCGGTGAAACTCACTGAGTACTGTGCATCTATCATGCTGCCCTTCTACTGATGAATTAGTTCTTATATCTGCAACGCTTGAAGGGTGGTTGGAACAAAATTCACCCGGAACAGGCGATCAAAGTTTGTCTATGGTAGTGTTTCCTATTTGTGGACCTGAAGCATCAGGCTCCACCATCTGCCTGCTACTACCAGAATTTGATTCGTAACAAGGATCACCATGAGGTATGCTGGTGTCCCAACCAGTTTATAGACTCTCACCACATCCTCCAGCCAATCCTCAACCGCCAGTGGGCCTATCTCTCCCCGGAACCTAGGTGGCCTCTGGTTCTAGAACTCATGCAATGCACTCAAGAGGTGTGCATCGTCTTCTTTTTGGGATGGTGGAATCTGTTGCCCAATGGAAAGTGGTACCACTGGTGCCTATGCTGGTAAGGGGCCCTACACCGAGGCCTCATCACTCGGTTGTTTGTCAGTGCGTATGACTCTCGAAGCTATGCGGGGAGGCATCCTGAATGAAATAGATGCAACATGGTCAAAAGATTATTCCTGGTGAGCTGACCTGGTTGAGCTGACATAAATAAAGACTTTTTAAAACCCACACGCATATCAATGTTTTTGTGCACTAAGATGGAAATCAGTAGTCAGGGTCATGGTGTACGGATACGTAGGCCGACCGCACCAACACTAGACTCCCTGAACTAAAACCCACACTTAGTACACTAAACACTCATGCTTCACAGAAAATAATGATCAGAGTAATATGTTCTATGGTAGAACCGACTCCTATGATACCAATTTTTCATTACCCATCCTGGGGTCCCATGTCGTGACTACCCCAAGCCCGCCTTCCATAGGCTAGGGGCTAGTGACTAGCACAAAAGATGTAAATACCTATGCTGGTAAGGAATGGCCTTTATATTATGTAAACACGCACAATCAGAGTACACATCTAGAAGAAATACACTAAAAATATTGTTTATAGAAGAAGTACTGTAAAGTAATAGGGGATGGAAATAACGCCCAATAGTAAAGTACTTGTACAACTAAAATCAAGTACAACTGAAAGAATGTACAGCAGCTACTTGGTCATCTTTAGGGGTTCCTACCTGAAGGGTGGGTACAGATGGACTCCTCTGCACAGCACATTCGTTCGTCTGCTCCATGTATCGTCACTCCTAGTGGTCCACCTCAGGGTACCATCCAATCCTACTACACTCTACCTCAATCATTATTGTTCATCATCTGTAATCAACTCAACGAGGTGCGAGCATAGCCCATGCATGGGTGAGTATAATGATACTCTGTTGGGACATAGAGACCCTCAAGGTCTCACAAAGTCCAACAACGATAAACCACAAAGTATGAAATCAGTGGATAACCATTACTTAGGTATATTCTCATACTTATACCTAATTTATATAGTAACCCATCTCCATCATGAGTAAAACACAAAAGTAACTAACTCAGCTCAAAACCATGATTTTATTCTACGTTTGGTAACATGTAACACTCCCCGTCAAACTATCCAAACCATGGCTGCTGGTGTACTCTTCCTCTAAAGAGTTTTATGGGCCAGCCGCATCACACATTGGTGATTCCCACTATCCTGGACTGCTGTGGTTCTCCTCTTGTCGAGTATCATGGGTCTGCTGCATCACATAGAGGTGCTCCCCACTGTGGGTATGTCGCGTCACACAGAGGCGCTCCACCCTCGTAGCCTGCTAAGGTACTCCTCTTGTCGAGTACCATGGGTCTCCTACATCACACAAAGGCGCTCCACAATTTGGGTCTACCGCGTCACACAGAGGCGATTCTTACAGGGCTTGTTGAAACACTCTAAGTCGAAAGGTCAGCGGTCTTCAGGTCTCAGCCACCTACTAGGTCTCCGTACTCCACTGGCTCATCTCCAATTGGATACTCTCAATGAGATACTGGTTGATACTCAAACTATCACTAATTCCCATGTGGAAGTATCTCAATGATATGTCTCATCATAGGGGTCTCAACGCAATAGACGGTGCATCAATAGGATGCCCAGTATGTCAGTTAATGGAATTTCCGTACTAGGGGCCCGGTTGGTTTTCAGGATCAAACCAAATTGACCGTAACCCAACTATTTCCAAAACTCATGTGTGGTATTCCAAAAGAACCATCTCATTCTATGCGTTCTGTCTCCATAGACGGTTCGTCGATCAGACACTCGTAGCCCAATATATGTTTGGAAGAGTGAAATCAGGACAAAGCGGGTCCGGGTCTGGTCCGACCTAGTCAGACTGACCTGAGTCCGGTCTAGTGTCTGAAACAGTCCACGGGTCCAACCCGGTTTTAGGGGGCGGCCCGACCCGAGGGTGCGGCCCAGCCCGAGGGGGTGGCCCTGCCCGAAGGTGCGTCCCGACCCGAGGGGGCGGCCCAGCACGAGGGCACGACCCTGCCTGAGGGCGCGACCCTGCCTAAGGATAGCCCGACGGGCTACCGGCCCGTGCGGCCCGACTAGCCGGTGGCCCGCGTGGCCCGGATGGCTGGCGTCCCACATGGACGAGCTGGACGATGGCCCACGTGGCCTGGATGACTGGCTCGCATGGCCTTGTTATCCACGCGTGGGGGAGGGGGCTACCTTTCGAATAGATTCGTCACTAGGCACCGGTTCTGCAACCCACAGGACACGAGGGTTCCTGCCATGTCTGCCAGGTCGAGCAGCTGGCCATTTCCGCACCACTGGGGCGGCGCAACAGCGCCTCCCCCTGCTCCTCCACCATGGCCTACCCTGGTCTCGACTCCCTTGATCTGGCAATCGCTACTCCATCCGACCACTGTGGCATGCCTGGCCGCGGCCCTTCAACTTGTGAGGCGCGAAGGTGTTGCACCCCTCCGATGTTTATATAGCCATTGCAACGTTGGTTTCCTTCAAAGTCGGCCCGTCGCTGGCCACCGTTTCTCCGCTTCTGTCCTCTCTTCTGGTGGCGTGTTTTTGCCATTGTCGTCATCAACAAGCGAGATAGATCAAAGGGGGGGGGGGGTTCATGTCGTGTTTGTGCGGTCTGAACCCTCCACATTATGGTGAAATAAAAAGGATGTTCACAATCCATAATTTGAACGATGATGAATAGAGGGTAAAACTCATATATAGAACAAACCCTACCTTGTTTTTCGATCGTTGAAGGTGGAAGGATAGGAATGGAAGATGTCGATTCATTGATGTCTGTGAGCGTCCGGGGTAGGAGACTGAGGAATAAGCGTTATCGGCGTTCTTCTCGGTCAGCTCCTTCTCTTTTGGCTCAGTCAAATATCACAGAAAGAGTTCTTCGTTCTTCGGTAGACAATGAAGAGGTGTTCTTCATGTTCTTCTTTGAGATATATTTCTCCAAGGGTTCTCCATGATCTTCCAACACCTCTCTCAAGCTCCACCTGAAGTATTGCCAACCAAAAATAATGGGTTACGTTAACCCATTATTTAATATGTTTGCAAAAAAATTCAAATGAATTCAAATGGGTTTTAAATTAATGAGTTAATAAATTTAATTAAATAATTGAGAGGGTTGAAAAAATTAATTAGTGGGGTAGGTGGAGAGCGTCATCTCACATAAATGGGGTGTTAAAGAGGGTTTAAAGCCCTTGTGGGTCCCACCAAGGATATCTTCTCAAGGGAGGTTATGTGTGTGTGGGCTCCACCACCATAACCTTTCATGGGAGGTTATGGTGTGGTGGCCCCCACCGCTAACCTCCTCTTAGATGTTTTAAACACCACAAAATAAAAATAAATTATCATGTTATTTTTATTTAATTTATTTAAATACCCCCAAAACAAACATCCATTCCCAACCAACTGCCATCGAGGTGAAAGTTTTCATAAGAGAATATCGGCGCTTCGAGTTCAACGGTTCCCTCAGATTTCAATTCTGAGCACCGGTTCAATAGTTATGAAATCATGCATGTATGTTTACTGAACGTACCTGAACAAATATTCTGAAATTGATTCCAGCTAGACCGGGCCTCGGAATCAAGAGCCGTAAATTTTTTCAGACTTGTAAAATTCCCATGTATTTAAGAAAAATGTTTCATTGAAATTCCAGGTCTTAACAAATTTCACCATCACAACCCATTTCAATTGAGTTGGGGGTTTTCCAATTTTATTAAAAACCCCATTTTTCATTAAAATCCAAAATCAATGGATTTGGCATTTTCCGTAAAAAATGAATGAAATTTAATCCCAAAATGAGAATTTTTTTTGATTGAAGACCATTGAAATAAAATAAGTTCGTTTAGGGTTAATAGAAATAATGCACTATAATGGAACTACATACCATGGAATCCAAATGATCTCAAGACATCAAACCCAAATATTTATTTTCTGATGAAGAACAATGATCATAGAATGTTGGAAAATAATAATAAAAACATAATATTACATCCATTATAATGTTTATTGGAATTAAAAATATCTATGGGGATACAGACTCCCCTTTGAAGGAGAAGAGAGAAATCGTGAGATTAATATCTAGAGCGGGAAACTAACTGTGATAAGATTAAAGTGTTCACATCTATAATCAGATCACATTCGATAGGGTTCCTATGGACCAAAAATCATATTGATATCTCTATAGATGCGATAAATATGTTTGGGTCTATTGATGTCTTTGAGGGACATCAATAGACGTTTCAATTGTTATAATAAAAATTACGATTTAAGAAAAAAATTTCTTCGTAGTTTCCTTAGTAGGAGTGCATGATTATGTCCAATTGTGTGCAAGACATGATACTATTTTATATGGTTAAAATAGTCTTCTAAAAAACATAACATATTTTGTAATACTTTTCATAAGCTATACAAAACCAATTTTCCAATTTTTTCAATTTTTTGTATTCAGGTGCACTGTTTTTTAAAACAGTTCACAAGCTGTGTGCCAACCATTCTATAGAATATAAGCCTCCTAAAATTTAAAAATTTAACCCAATTCAATCCCAAATGAATATCAACCCAATAAAATTATTATATTTGGGTATTTAAACACCAGAACAATGTAACAAAATGTTACACTAAGAAATAAATGTAGCCCTAACATTGCATCCTTTGTTATAGAGATGCATAATTTAAATAAAATGTGCATATATAAGTTAGAAATTGTGAATAATAGTGAAAGGGTTATGAGGGTGGAATATTATTTCATTATCTTCTCTCCCAATACTGCACGGTCCTGTGTGATGTCTTCAAGAAATTTCCCAGGTGAGCGGATGAGATCCTAATGTTTTGTCAAATCATACCCCTATCCATGAGAGATGTGGGTTATATTATATAGTAGAACCACATGGTTTGTTTATGTTTTTAAAATCCATAAATCCAATCCATGTTTCTCATTAAAAGGAAAATTGGCTATTTTCTCCTCTTACCTGAAATTGTGTTTTCCACATTTCTTCCACTATTGAACACAATAACCCTACATGAATGATACATCATTACCCACACATACATCATTTGATTTTCCTCTCTCACTGTCAAATTATAATTTCATCAAGAGAATTGGTAGTATCCTTGTCAGAAAACTATTCATCTTGTTTCAATTATTTTTCTATCTCATAGTATTTAATTCAATATCAATGAAAGATCTTATGCCCATTTTTCTTGGCCTTAAGATTTCTCTATTATCAATCATTCTGTATTGAATCAGAACTCGATATTGGATGAGTTATATTATTAAATAATAAAATATGTGTTTCAAATGTAATCCCATTAATGATTCATTTTTATTATAATATTCTTTTTATTATTCATGTCATAACTTCTGTGTATTTATCAAAAATTCAGAAATTATTGAATTGAGTTGTTTAGACCAAATACATGATTCCCTTGAAACCCTGTATATGGTTGTGAGTCAACTACCCCATACAAAAAATCATATTATTTTTTATTTTATTACATTACAACTTCTACAATATTTTCCTGTGCCTAATCCAACCATGGATGTGGTATTTTAATTCATTAGTACATTTGTTAGTTCCTCAATGTGGTAAGTGATTTGGATAAGTCTCACTATCATTGATCATGTGTTTAAACCTTAAATATTATAATGGTTTATATTTTTTGAATTATTTGATATGATTAATAGTTTATGACACCAATAAATTTTTTTATAATAAAACCACCTTTGAATAGAATTATTTTAATTAATGAAATGGGGTATGTAAATGTTGTTTGTTTATTTTTTTTATGGGTTGGTTTTTTCCCATGATGATTTTATTTAATTACAATGTAATTTTCTAGTTTCATGGGTTGTACTATATTATTATATGGATAAATTCTACACATTTATTTTATCTATAAATGTATTATAGAACATAACAACCACTACTCCTTGGGTGATATAGGGCTCCTCTCTACATAATGCATTAGTAAAGGATACAATTAGTAATGTGGGATAACATAAAAAATATTATAATATAGAGATATTATCTATTTTCTAGAGTTTTCATTTCCAACCACACTAGTTAAGAATGTTGTACTTCATGCTTCACATCACTTGGCTTGTGAGACATGATATTTGACGTCCACTCAATTGAGATGAAATTAAATCCCTTATCATTATTATTAATAATATTCTTCATGGTTCCATACATTAACATTGATAAAAAATATTGTGTCCTCTTTTATTTATGATACCAAAGCATGGAACCCCTTATCACTTTATAAGACTCTTACGAATATTGATGGACCCCAGAGTTGTGCCTTAGGTCTATGATAGTACAACGTATATACATATATTATCATATATTTTATCTCATATATAGTTCAAATATTTTAATTCATATATATAAATATACATAATTATTTTTTGATATATATTCTATGGTATCCTGGCATAGGAATATGTTTGTATGATCAATATGGTGTCTTGAGGAACCAAAGAAGACATTATTACATTTATTTACATCATTAAAAAAATAGTAATTATGTCATACCTCCAAAATTATCTATACTATATTCATGGAAACGATTTTATTAAAACCTGTTATTGGTTTCCTATTGAGCATATCAATCACCTTGATCATAGCATAATTTGGTACATGAAAAGTCCGCATCGTTATCTGTTCAGGATCACAGTTTGTAATATATGGTGTTTCATATTTTTAAAAGGTGGTTTGGGAGTAAATGATGAGAATTTAATTAATCCTCCATTGATGATATGGGAAATATTATTTATTAATTATTATTATTTGATTTAGTCTTTTATATTATTCTCTCTACAATATGTTAGTTTCCTGTATATTATAGAATATCCATATATAGATAATATATAATAATTATTCATTTCCATATTCTATTATAATCTATTTCAATTATTTATGATTTATTCCATTATTTTATTACTAATAAAAAATGTAAATTATTTCCCATGCACCACCATTAGAACCTAATTTCTATTAGGCATCCTATAACATATGGTGATGCATGCTTGCGGTCATGTGGTGAATAGCTATAGGGAACAATTTTAGTGGCTGCTGGTTCTCTACATTAAAATGTCGTATCAGATCCCGTTTTATCACTTTTCTCATACTATTTTGGGATGGTATAAGGATAACTAGGATTAGGTCAGTACATGGTAAATATATTTTTTCAGGGTCTGTACAACCTATGAATGATGGAATTATTATTTTTCCACGGATTATAATAATGTTAATAATGCAATATATTACAATTAAATATATTTTTTTGTAATTGGTGTACTCCCATTATTTACTATTTTATGATATTTTACCCCTAGCCAGATTTATCTAGTAAGTATCATTAGATGAATTATTATAGGGACATAAAAAATCACATTCCTTACATATTACATCACAATTATTTTTCATTATGGATAACTTGATGCATGATAATTTTAATACCATTTTGGTTTTATTATTTAGAATTATTTGTTTTAAACACCACTTAGGTTTTTTTCCAAGATTAATCATATATATTCTTATGTAATATTTTCCAATTTTATTTTTTAATTATTATATAATATATTTTATTAAAGCATATATATAAACCCCACCATTATTTTCTAGTATAGCTTGATGGTGGTAGATTAATTAACCATTTAAGACATATTTGATCAATAAACCATTCGTTTTGTTGGATTATACAATAATTGATTCAATTAAAGTGGAACTAATTTTCTAATTTATAATTTTTATGAAACATTTCAAATTTTATAATTTTATCCAATAAAATTCATCCATCATTTATGGATATGTTATATTTTGAAAATTTTCATCAAATAATATTTCAATTACATGAATTTCCCCTGTAAATAAAGATTTATTTTACCATAATAATGTGGTAATGGTTAATTATCTTCTTGAAACATGATATATATTTAAATGATGGATTTTAATTCTTATAAAAATGATCATGTTCGAATGTCGGTGTAAATGGAAACATGTAAATTCATGTTCCTCTATTACATGAGCATGGTGAAAAAAGATAATTAAATCCTTAATCAATAATATATAAACATGTAAGTCATATAGGGAATGATTCAAATGTTATAAGTCCACTAATATAGTTTATTAACATAGAATAAAATCATGGAACCCTTGTAGGCTTCCTTTAAATCCTTAATGACTTGGTACATAACCCCATGGTGGTATGATTATTCTAATGCTAGAGTTATTTAATGTGTCTACACCTAAATATTTGGGTTACTATATAAAATATGGTGGAATCCAAATTTACTAGTCCCCAACATAAATAAAAACATTTTTTTATTTAGATCATTATTGACATAAAACATATATTAATTAAAATACCAATTAAAATATTAATGGTGTTTTCCTATATATCATGGAATTGATATTTTCATTATAAGATCATAGTTATGAGAATTCAAGGATAAATAATGATTGCATGTATTAAAAAGGAAATTATGTCATTAATTTCATATTATAATGATTTGTATGTGTTAAATATTATGCTTAGTATGATTGATTTTTAAACTAAAACATGTAATTCCTTATGTGAGATTCATAAAATATCGTAATAAATGATAATCATTTAAAATTCCTAAAAATGAATTTTTTTGTCTATTTATTGTGTGATATCACATGTAATTTTTGGATATAGTTTTCATCGAGGTGTTCATTAAATGGAAATGTGATAGTTTTGAATTGATCATAGTTAGTACATTATGTTTTTTCTTATACATAATGGATATGTGGTAGAGCATAGTGTCATGTTTCATAACATTAGATTCTTGGTTAAATTCAACACATCATGAATTAGGGGTTATCCATTAGTTCAGTTCACATGGTACTTATAAATATGTACACATTTATCCAAAATCCAAATCACACTATGTTTCATTCCTTTCCTATTTTAGACATGTTGGACACATAGATAATGAAACAAAACCCATGGATAGAATGGTGATTGTATAGTGAGTTAATCCTTGAAGGGGTATTAGAATATTTAAATACATGATGTCAGTAAAATCTTTATCCACTTAATGGATGTCATGACCCTTTGAGTTTGATTATTATCCTTTTGGATTCAGTTTTACATATTTTAGATATTTCATGCTTAGAATTTTGGAAACATTGTAACTAATTACTATGAGTGGGTTATTGTTATCATTTCAGGAACTAGAGGACCTTATAATTTTTACATGGAAAATTTATAGTCTAGAATATTTTAAGTAAATCATGGGGATCATATGAGATATGTTGACCCAAGAAAACAATTCCCATAAAATTAATGTGATTCATATTATATCAGATTCTAGATTGATGGATGGTGGTTCTCTAATCATATTATTTTAAAATTATGATTTATTTTCATTCTAAAAAATAACCTATGTTATTAGTTATGGAATCTTTTTTTGATGGGTTAGAAAATTCATGTTCAATGACCAGAGTACTAGTGGGTTCCTAGTTAATGATTAATTCATGGAAAACATTGTGAGGAGAATTTTTATTCAATAAATCCATATACATGTCAGATTCCCTATTTTGAATAATATTTTTAATGTATGTTCTATGTGAATCAAAATATACATACCACGTAGTATGGTCATCATGACCTTTTTGATTTAAAATTCACAATATGATGAGTTAGAATTTTAATTAGGTGGAATGGGACATACACCCATGGAATAAGGAAACATTTTCTCACAAAAATTTCACAATGTAATATTTTTTAATTTTAAATCATTGATAGTAAGTGTATGGTATGTGGTCCAAAAATATTCAAATATAATGTTTTTGGTAAGGGTTATATGAAGCATTAGGATAATTAAATGGATGTGTAGTGATTAGGTCTAGTTTATAATGAACCAATATATGTGATATAGTTGACCTAGGAATTAATATTTATACACATTTTTAGGAGACATTTTTTAGTCTTTGACTAAGGTATGTGAATCATAGTAAATGTGATTCAAGATCCTGAGATCTATACGTGCCTATTGAAATGATATCAGAGTAATCTACGATGGATGTGATCATTCCCTGTATAATGTCACCATCCTTAGAATACATTGAATGTACCAGCATAGTTTGAGATACATATTTACATGTATACTATGGTTTGAGCAGGAGACACTATGATAGTCATGCTCAAGGAGTAGATTAATGTAATCTAGATGGTGTAATGTAAACCATTGGTTGTTCAATTGTGGTAACCCTTTTTGTGTTATAAAAATCAATGAATGTTATAGAAAATGTTCTCAGAATTATGGGTTGAATATTTGATAGAATTTAGGTTGGAACATGGGCAGAGATAGGTCATACCAATTATAGTGGCTACAACCATTGGTGGATGGGGCATTAGCTACGTAAATTGTGGGATATTTTTGGGGGAATACATGGATGATCCTAGAGTGGGGAGTGATATTTTATCTAGTAATGGGGGACCCTCATGTTGGGAGGATCATTGGACCATTACAATATACTATAAACATTTATCTTGGATATCTTCTTTCATTGAGTAAATATAACAAATTTATGATGGAGTCCATCATAAATTATAGTTGTGGTTTGGAATATTGATTTGGGGGTACCATAGATGTTTGATTTAAGACTACAATAAAATATTAGGTTCCATGGTTGATGGATCAGGATAGATTTGGTATTGGTACCATATCATAGTGATAAGTTTGTCTGGGAGATGGTTCATCTTGGAGAATTAACCAAATTTTAGGCATGTGTTTCTTTGGACATGTTCAAAAAACTCTATGTGTGGCTTCGGATATAGTTTTAGAATCTAGTTATTGTAATAAAAGTATTCATAAGAGAATATATTTTTTAAAATATCATATCAAATGGGGTTGACCTTTTGTTATATAAAAAATATTTATGTAGTGGTGGAGGAATCACATTTGGAAAGCCTTTAGAATGTGACATGACCATCATAACATGTAGATATGGGATTCTAAAAAAGAATTTCATGCCACCATGCTAATTCAATATTATTGAACATCATGCACATTTTATAATTACTGATGATAAAGGGAGTGTTTCTATGAAACAAAAGGTGTTTGTAAAAAGAAAGATCTAATAGTGTAAGATCTATGGATCTGCAGTGGATGTGAAAATATAGGAAATGTCATGGGAAATGACATATGAAAATTTATTAAAAGGGATGATGGTGTGATAATGTTTCCATTACAATTGGATTGAAGGAGTTTTATATTAATGGTTCAGTTTTTTATATTAGAATTTTCATGACCCATGATAGAATACGGAAAATGTGTTTAAAATATAGCTTATAGTTTAGTTGGGCATGGTATACTCAACGCATTTATTTATTGGAAAATTCATATCCCAATTTGTGCATGTTATTTTTATATTATTACTAAAGGATCGTAAGAGATTATATGTTCAATGGTGGGGAGTTTATAACATCTTGTTTCTTGGATAGGTTGAAATTTTCAATAAAAATTTGATTTTATCATTTTGTGGAGGGACCAAATAAAAATTATACATTCTAAATGTTAATTGATGTTTTCCAACACGTACAATTATTGTATTTGTATGTGGATTAATGATTGATAACTTCATTAATTTTTTTTATACTTTTAAGAGTGTTATTATCCAGTGAATCGATTAATGATTAAATAGGAAAAGATTCATGGTTGGTGAATGGTCATCACTAACCATTCCAACCAAAACTTTTCAAGAAGTTTTCGAATGGGGAATGCATTTAAGATACATTTTTGATTTCTACGTGGAATTTTTTCCCATGGTATATGGTTGAATAGGGAATCATAATGTATATTTAAACATTATCTCAGTGATACAAAAATGATAGATATTTTAGTAGAAAATTAAAGAGGATAGCACATGAGATATACATGATTTTTTAACCTGTGTATTCCATATGAGGTGTGGGTTCCATTGGATAGTGGCACATCACTATTGTGGCACAATTTAAATAACCAGGTTGAAACCACATTCTTTGTAAAACATAGGTTATGATAGAATAGAAAATATACGTATATATTAGTATTCATAATATTTTTAAAATTATTCAATATAATTAAATTATTTGAAACATGGAATCAAATAACAGAATTTTTGCATTAAACTCATTTCTTAAGAAATTTTATTCAAAAGTGTAATTTTAATATTATATAAAATTACTCAGATAAATTTATTTAAACATTAAATTAATAATATAAATGTGAACTATTGATGACTTTTTAATATTTTTCTAAAAATAATTTATTTATCATGGAATTATAAAAACTACTAATTTTTATTGAAATCTACATTCTATTTTCTACTATTTATAATGTCAAAAAAGTTTTGTATTAGTATTAAATTTTATTATTTCATTTTTATTTAAAAAAACCATTTTTTAATTGAATTATATAAAAAAATTTAGTATAAGAACAATTTATATCTTAAAAGATAATTTTTATGAAATATTGTATTTCATTACGTTTTAGATATTTATTTTAAAATAAAATCCACAAAAAATATGTATTTAATCACTATAATGTATTGAATTTTTTTAATCCTGATTCACAAATTTATTTAATATTCCCCTTTTCTTTTTGTGCAACATTAAAAATAATGATATAATTTTTTTTATCCAGGTAATGGGAAAATCAAGTAATTTTGGTTAAAAATAAAATGAAAGGAACCATAATAGTAACTGAATAAACTAAAATTTATTATTTTATTATTATACCATAACTGTATTCTAAAAATATCTAATTTATTACCTATTAGGAACACATGGATTAGATTATGAATTTCATTTGATAAAAAGTCATACATATCACATTACTGGTTTTTATAGGTGTGTTATTTTTAAAATGGAGTCATAAAGAAAATATAATTAATAATAAATAATTTTGTTCTAGTAAAAAAATTATCCTAATCATACAAATTTAGTTTTAATTCTTACTAAGGTTATTTTAACCCTAAATTCATACACAATATTGATGAGTTACGTTTTTCAATTAATGAAAGAATAAAATAAATGATATTACTAATATAATAATAATTATAATTTGAGACTAATATATTAAATAAAAAAATTATTCATTAACATTACATGATAAAAATATAATTAAATATATTTTAAAAAAAATTATATACTTCCTTGATATTATTAATGACAAAGTAATTAATAATAAAAAAATTGACATTATGAATACTTTATTGTAAATAATATATTATTAAATGATATAAAACCTCTAAAAATAATCTATTCAAAACAATTATCAGTATTGGTATTAAAATATCATCTAGTACCAATTTATGGGATTCTTTTCTTCTTTTAGAAACTGTATTTACCCTCTAACACATATAATCAAATTCACCTTATTAAGAGTTAATTGGGTCAAATAATGTTTAAAACAAAACATTACGGGTATAAAAGGAATAAAAACGTGTTAAATTTATATTTTAATGGGGTAATTATAGACCTACTTAAATTATATAGAAAATAAATAAATTTATATTCATTTAAAAATGTAAAATAAATAATATTAATTTAATTTTTTTAGAAATTCCAAGAGTGTCCCTCCGCATTCATATAAATGGAGACATCTTATTATTTTTTACTCATACATAAATAGATTTATAGTTTTAAAATACTCACCCTCATTCATTTCTTGAATCCATAACTCATTCTATTTTTCTTTTTTGGGATAATTCTAATTATATATGTCCTAAGTTATTATGAAAACCAGGTTTTCAAAAGAAGAGTTATAGTTTTTATCTGAATGTTTTTGATTTTATTCATCATTTACATCCCTAAAAAATTATTAATCCATGATATTATAATAATACAATTATCCTACATATACCCATATGATGTTATGTTTAAATTAGAATATATATCCATCATAAATTCTATCAAATGGAAAATTAAAAAGTCATTCGTGTGTATGGTAAACAACTACCTTGGAAACCGATGTAATTTTTATTCCCAAACCATATATATATAGATAGGGTATAATAGTGGTATAACTATTTTTATATATATTAATTAAAATTTATAATTAATAAATGATAATATATCCTTTAACATCCTAACATACAATGAACTTGAAAATGAATACGTCATTTGTGCATGTGTATAGACTTCCACCTCTATAAAGAGAAGTGAATAATTTATCATCAAGACATAACATAGATGATAATAAAAAGTCTTATTAAATAGATAAAAAGATATATGTGATATATTAATGATTTAGGAAATAAGAAATAATATTTACAATGTTTCCATAATGATCATGAAAAATATAGAATCATTACTCTTTTGTAAGTATGACATACCATCTCCGTGAGAGTAACATAATAAATTTATCTTAATCATATAAAATAGTTATATTTAAAAGTATAATTTGTGTATAAAATAAAATTATTTCATTATTAATATTCTGTTTATTATTTAATAATAAAATATTTAACCATTGTAAAATTACCATAGTCATTTTGGACTTATTAACCAAATATTATCAAAATATATACATCAAAATTAATTAATTTAGTAATTGTATATAATAGTGAATAAAATAAAATAAATGAATAACGATCATGAATAATGTTCATAAGAAATTTATATTTAAGTATTCATCAAGATAAAAAAATGAAATGTTGGACATACGGTAAGGGATGTTCTTTTTAAAATATTACATTTAATTTTTTCATAAAAAAATATTTTTATTTCAGGTCAATTATTTCTAAAAGTAATATAAAAAAATTAATTTACTATTTCTTATGATTTTTTAAATTCCTTTTTGTGATGTAGGGAATTTTAAAATGTGGGTTGAAGTGATTTTTTTTCATTTTTTTAATGATTTTCATTATGACATTTCCATCAAAAATATGAATGTAATGTTTTTCACAACTTATATCGCTTGAATGGATTTTCCAATTTTATGTACACTTTAATTCATTACTATTTCCATTATAATATTCTTTGGATAATTTTAAATAAAAAACTTCATTCATGTAGTTTGATTTTTTCAATTTTAATATTCATTTTAAAATGGAATGGTTATTTTTATATCCAAATGTTTTTATAATTAATAGGGTTATTAAAAGTGTTTAATGATGAGAATGATCAAGAATAAAATGTTTTATTAATTATATAGTACATGAGAATTACATGATAAATGGTTGAAGCATTATAAAACTATCATGAATGGTTGATCCCCATTATATATATCGAATTCATGTGTGATGGTTATATTTATATAAAATTATATTCGATATCAGTCACATGGTTATTCCAACTGCACGAGTTTTGAATGAGTTTTATGAATATAGTGATCTAGGTTTCCAAAATTGTGTTTTTATTTTATTGTTATAGATCAAAATTCGTTATTTTATATAAAAATCATTTTTTATGACAATTTTTTTAATATAAATAAATAACATTAATAAAAAAGGTAATCATTATATAGGTTTTCATGTTTTTATCTAGTCTAACAAGTACGATCTATTTATGCCCTTTACGGAATTTTTTATGCTTACCCAATATTTAAAAAAATTAAATGGTTTATGGAATATTAAGGTCAACGATGAGGCCATGATGAAAATTTTGATGATTTATCATAAAATGTAAGTATGTTTTATTTTAATTTTTTTGGGGGAAAATAGATACTGAGTATAAGTGTCGACATATAATATATTGGATTAATATTTATGATTTTAATATAAATAAATGAAACATTAAATTGAGAGGATCCTAAATTTTATATTAAATTGAATTGTTTTTATAAAAATAGTAGAATATGTTGTCTTTAAGGCCTTGTCTTAACAGTATGTGTTAGGGAACAATTTAATCAAATTTATTTATTATGATTTCTTCATGATATATCTTCTTATGAGTGATTTATTTCATCACAAAATTTAATATTTTTATGTTAATAATAATATTTATGTTCTAGAAACCCATTTTGAAGCTTTATGTTATGATGTATTATGGTGATCACTAATATTTTTAGTGAAATATATTTTTTAGGTAGTTAGGGTTTATTACATTTTTTTAATGACAAATTAACAGAATGTTGTAAGATTTCAGGTTAAAAAATATATTTAATTATTAGTACATTAAGGCCAGTGATGGGAAGTAAAGGAACATGTGATTTCCAGTTTGATGATAGAGAAGAATCATTATTCAAAATCAAATCTTCATTTTATACATGTAATTATTTTAACCAGATTGGGGTTTTTCCCTTAAAGATGAATTTGGATCATCATCAAAATGTCAAGAATAAATAGACGCTTCATTTGGTCGTCTTCATTTGAGGAGGAATGGTGTCTCCTTCTTTGAGGCATTATTTGGATTCTCATATTCTACTATAGATCTTAATTATGAATATTCTACTATAAAAAAAGAAGACGATGATGGTTTCTAATTTTTGGTAGATCTAGAAGATCCTTAAGAATACTCAACCATTTATAATTCTCAAATCATGATTATATCATTTACATAAATGGTGAAATCCTTAGTCATATGTTGAATTCGAGAATAGTATTTATTATTATTGGTGTAATGGCGATTTTGAAGTCATCCCAATAGGTAGCTGATATTTTTAAATTATCTATTAATTTTGGGAGGATAATAGTATAGAATGAAATGTTGTAAATATGAATATACAGAAATGTGTTTTAGGAATATTTAAATGGGAAAATTAATATTAATCATCTTAACAAAAATAATAAAACTCTAAAATATGGGTCAGACATCATGGCTTGAGTATGGTGTATTGGGACCCAAAAATTTTCACTGATCTAGCCCCTTGTTCGGATACCGCCATCTAGATGGGTAACTGAAAAGTGTATAGAGAGATTATTTATTTTTTTGAATTCTAGTGGATATTGGAAAATATTTTAATCTCTCACATGACTTTTACTCTATTTTTCAATGAAATAAATATTATTTCCAATCTCGAGTACAATCAATTCACTTTATTATGTGATTTTCTAAAATTCATGACCCAGTTTGATACCAATTGTAGATTGATTTAAAAAAATTGATGGATATTCATATAGATACAAACTGGTGAATAGAGAAAAAAAATGGATAACAAGATTGTGGGTATTGAGACAAGGAATATACAAAGGTTGTGAAGTACAACAGATAGGTAACAGACTATTCTGTATTAACGGATAAACTAAAAAATTCATAGGCTGAAATAATAGAGGTATAAGGGGTGTGGAACAAGCCTCTCGATGTCCCCTATTCACACACTGAGGTTAGATTTAGGGACACAATTGAGAAGGTAACTGAATTCAAAAATGAACAATATATAACATTAGATAACTCAAAGGACATTTATTATTTTCATAACATGATACATAAGTAAATGTAATAAAATAATATGGTCCTTGAAATTTATTAAGAATATAGGGAGATGAAACGTATATTGAATTAGGAAGAAATATTTATCTAACCCATTATATATGATACTGTTATGGATGATATTCCCATTCTATTAGTGGGATTTACATGGCATCCACAAAAAACCCCATTAAACTGGAAGTAATCCTAAATCATATTGTTATGGATCTGCTTTCATTGAATCATAGTGGTATCACACTAGATTGTATGGTCATTTCCATTATTTATACACCTCAAATAGTATTATAAAATGTTTTATGCCCATTTAAAAATTATTATATGGACACACATAACATGGAATCTGAAAATGATGTGTTTAAGAGCAATAATATTTATAGTATTTTGTAATGATCTTATTACTAAAAAAGGATTTCATGGAGACATCCAATATCATACATGAAGCCAATATGGGGAAAATAAAAGGGTAATCAACCCTATATCTAGAACCAAATAATAAACCATTAATGTAATTTCCACGGAATAGATAAAATCCAAACACAATGGTCCCTGAGGCTACATGTCCATAATTATAAGCCAGTTATTTTAGGATTGGTTGAACCATAAACAGATATAATCTTTTATATTTTTATTTTGGGAAAATAAATTTTTCTTCATCTAAGAAAAAAAGTTATTTGGTAGATGTTAAAAATCACTTTTTATGGAAAAATCCTCTTGGTTTGTCCTTTAATGGTTGTTACTAGTGAAAATCATATTTAATGTGAATTTAAATTCATTATAATCCAAAAAAAGTTGATCAATTATTAATTTTCATAATTAATCCATGAGTCATAGGAGTATGTGGCTATAAATTTAGTCACCCAATGTAAATATCATTATTCCATGGGTTTTCTATTGAGACTTTAATGAATTTCTTAATCCAAATGAAAAATTGGTGTTCTGACTTCTCAACCTATTCCCCGGAATCAAGAACCTGTATTTAACAAAATGGATTGATGGATGTGAGTAAGGTTGGTTCCAAATACATCTAGAATAGGAATTACTCAATGACATAGTGGAATGAAGCCTTGATTGGTATTTTTTAAAATTTTTTAGTATACAAAACGTGGGAATCTCTTTCCTATACATCCTTATCAATACTTAATTCTTATAACCCTATAATACTTCTAGATATTTTATGAAAGGTCTCAATGATTCCCTTTCCATACATGTTCATAAGTGATGGGGTGGCTCATGCTACGTGTGATACATTATGTCCGATCCTCTTGGTGTTCTATTTATTATAGGAATAATAATTCTCCATCCATTCTAAATCATAATTTTATCATAGGGAAATTAAAAAAATGGGGATGTAAATGATTTGTATTTATTGACTATGATATTTACTATATTGTGTCTACTATTCCATATGATCAAAAGAGTAGTATATTAACTTGTTTATATGATGTAATTAAAAAATATTTCGATATAGGGGAAAATATTAGAATACATATTAATATTAAATATTCCATGCATTTAAGATGCCTTCAGATTCATGTGGTTATATTTGGAAGACAAAATTTTGATGTTATTCAATTCACATCATTGAGTTAGAAATGTCTTTATAGCCTTTTTTATTTCATAAAAATGGAAATCATAATGCGGATAATAGGAAGGCCCTCGGGGATCATGTAATCGTTTACTATATAAATATTTCCAATGGCTCCTCCATAATCTATGACCCTATAAAAGGGATATTCCAAAGACATGTTAATCAGGACACAAAATCAAGGCTGTTTTCTACTACCATGGAATAAATGATTTTGGAGGATATTTTTTTCTCTAATACCATAAATCTACCCAGGTCCAAATGGTTTCAGCAAATTCTTATTTCAATCCTACTAGGATATTATTCATGATGGTGTCTATATTCTTGTTTTTCATTTTTCCAATAGCAGTTTACATCTATATGGGTTTAATTCCCATTTTATTCCCCTCATTCCATAAGTATCAATTGATAATGAGATTTTTATATTTATGAAAATTTCATTTTTAAAATTATCCGCTAAATTTGATCCAATATATTGGTTTCTATATCATATATGATTATATCTTAAAATCACTTTGGCTAAATTCAATAAAAGGATATTTGGGATTGAAACATTACTACAATAGATTATGTATACCTTCTCAAAAATCCAATTATTGGATGAAAAATTACTCTTAATATTGACATCATTAATGTTTTTGATATGATAAATTTGGATTCTATATTCATGGGTTTTTATATAATTGGGTTTGATGAGGTTTTCATTAATTGGGATAAAAAACATTGGAATTATACACATGTATTAGTTTTTGTTAAGGTCTCTTCTGAACGATTCATTTTTTTTACAGGGTTGTTAGAAATTATGAACTCCATTCTATTGCTATTATTTTCATTATAGAGGATTATCAAAAAATAATTCTTTAAATTTTGAAATCAGATTGGAAAATTAGTTCATTTTTTTCTAGGAGGGGTCTCTCTACCACTACAAACCCTCCCGATGTAAAATAAACAATAATTCTCACCAAATAGAAAAAAGTAAATATATAAAACATCAATAAATTACTCTTATATTCAAAATATTTCCCAAGATATGAGGATAGATTGATAAATTCATTCCACTTATTCAGTATGGGAATTTTTGATACAATGAATATTAAATCTATCAGAGAATTTGGTATTAGAGAGGTTGTTCAACCCTTTATCTTCCATTATGTTATAATTTTTGGGGGAATAAAAAATGTTGTTATTTATTCATTATTATTATCAAGACTTGAAGAATATTTTTCTATTTTATAGTTAAATCTCATTTCATGGATTGTCATATTTTTTTGGGGAAATTCATCATCATTTCAAAATTTGTTTACTACATTATTGTGTATTAATGGACTTCTCCTATCATCGATAGTATCGATGTATCCATCAGGAAGTTTTTATTTATATTATACATCATTGAAATACGTTTTGTCATAATATACAATAATGCTAGTTGATTTCCATAACATTTAAGGGGGTGGGAATCTAAATTCATTAGTTCTTCAATCATTACATTCAAGAAATTTTTATGTGGAGGATCCTAAATGTAAACTCATACGCCCTTAAAATTAATCTTTATAGATTTATGATAATAATTAAAATTTATAACTATAATTACAGTAGATATTATCTTAGGCCTATTTTTAAAAAAAAATTCATTATAATTGATTCTCATTCTAGAAGGTTTGTTTTCAAAAAATCATCTATCTATTTATGTTAGCTAATTGGATTTTAGTTCCTTTTCATGACTCTCTCTTATTTGATGTCAATTGTATGGATTAGGGGATACCAAACAATGATTAATTAATTCAAATGAATTATCTATTAGATCACATCAAAAATAATATTTTTTCAACAGTTTCTCATCAAGGGGCGAATTCTGGGAATTGGAAACTACAATGAATTATATTATCAATTATAAACTTATTTATTGTCATTTTACTTGTCCTGATGTCTATCTTATATAGATTTTATAGATGGACTGGAGTCTAGTAAAACCCTCTAGGTACATTATCTTGTGGAGATTTGTGCATATAAAATTACCAATATATTAGTACAACATATGTGTGGAATCTCACTTTGATATTAATGTGATCTTAATCACCAATATAGTGAAGATCATGATAAAAAATTCTTATTTTGTGTCATGTCCTTGGGAAATTGGAATGGTCTCGCAAACATTTTAAAAATTCAATTACCCATGACCCCCTCCTTTAGTTATTTCCTTAAAGGCTACTTGATCCTTTTTTTCACTCTCATCATTTACATAACCTAATTTAGGTTTAATAAAGGATATTATTGTCATCCTATTTCAGTATCATAACATGTGGGTCAATGATCATTTTACATTCATGATCCTTAATTATTTATCTCAACTTTTAGTGGATTTAATAAAATTGATCTTCTCTAAAAGGGGATTCAATTTCAACTCAATTCATTACCTCTATATATTCAAAGGATTGGTATTAATGGAAATGTTCAGTCACACTTTGGTATAATTCATGACTTATAAAAGTTTTGATTTTTAGTTTTGTGTTAAAAATAAAAATTATGGGTTATCAAGAGGTAATCCAGGTCCACCAGGTAATGGGGATGTCTTTTGGGTTCATTATGGGGATGTTATTGGATGCCTATATGGATCATGTGGTATTTATTATTCACATGATGTGAAATACTCTTGTGCCACCATTTAATATGATCATTCCAAATAATGATGTTGAAATATTCTTTTATTGGAATGTGAATCCACCATCATTTTTTAATCCAAAAGGTATGGATATTCTCTTCCTTCATGGATTTTAAATAATAGGAGGACCTATTTATTGTATTTCACTCATCCATTAACTATATTTTATCTCATGACTATATATATCATAACCCTCTTATGGATAGTTTCATTGAAAAATGGGCTAGTTTAAATAACTTTATGTGGCCCGATGATGTTCCAGATTATTTCATTCACTTTCATTAGATAGAACCAAAAAAAATTCACTCTTTAGACTATTGTTACCTTGTTTTATTAGATCAATAAAAGATTCTTCCTCTACTTTGAAAGGACACATCAAGAAATAAATATATTAATATTATTTTTTATATTTAATCAAAAATTAAGGATTTTGAAAGAATTATTTTAATATATTTTTATAAAAGGAAACTCATATGTTGGGTGAAATAACATAATATCTAGCATGGACATGAGGTTCAAACCAACATATACATGGTAAAAAGATATAATTTCAAATAAAAATAATGTGATTAATCATAATTAGTTTGAAATATTGTTTTTAGAAAAATAATTTGTTATATGAATAATATATTTATTTTTGGAACATGCGTTTTATTTTATAGGTAACCATTATGAATAAAAATTGATTTGATGATTAAGAGAAAAATATTATTTCGTAAAAAGACTTTATATATTTTTGGGAACAATATATGACTGATATGGATATAATTTTATAAGAATTTCTTTAAGAAATAAATTATGAATCACATTTTAATGAAATATATTGTTTAATTGGAGATAATGGGATAACGTAAAAATATATTTTTATGAGACATCATGATTATTTGATTTTTTTGGGATATACATATTAAATTTATCCAAGAGGACTATGCGAAAAAATAATTTTGTTCATTTTAATTTCATTATTTGAAAATATTATTTTTCTCGCTTTTATGAAATCATTTTAGTGGAATGATTTATGTTGAAATTTGTGTGTTACTATTTTTTCAGGGCTATAACAGATTTTCATTGTATGATAGATTAATAATTTTGTATAATTATATTATATTGTACACACCATATTGGTTTTGGTTAAATATAAATACAAGGAAAATAAGATACTATTTTATGGAATTTTTTATACATATATTTTTATTATAGTTGACATTGAAATAAATAATATTACTTGTCATTTTAGAGAAAAGATGATGTTTTGATCAAAATTTAATAAATGAAAAACACTATTTGTTATGTATAAATAATTTCATATAAACTTACTCTAGGATGTAAGGAAATTACTCAAATATAGAAAAAGGAATTTGGAAGAAAAAATTATCCATTTATTTTTTCAAAAAGAAATCAATGGAATTTTAACCAATGTTAACAAATTGTTATGTGATTGTAACATTCTCATGTCCATATTCTCGATCAAACAACAATAGAACATGGGGGAAATATTTCTCTTCCACATCCATGTTCTCACTACCCATATATGTTATCCTACATTGAAACCAACTATTTGTTGTTCTGGATGACCCTTCTAACTTCCATTCCAAATTTTCATGAAGTTAATTTACTAATCCATTTTATTATATGGGATTTAAACAAAGCTTATTTGAATATTGAAACCCTTGGTTAACGAGAAGAGGATCAAATTGTGAAAACATAACATATTAAAGGGTTATCTGATGTAACAATGTAGGTTATGGTAGAATAAATATTTTTAATATTCATTAGTAATACTATTTTTGGTAGGTTTGTAAATTATAACTATATTACGTAATTCTTAAAATTTAAAATGATGAATTTTTATTAAACTCAACTCAAATGAAATTTTATTTAAAATTAAAATTTTGAAATTATATTATTTTAATCGTATAAAAAAATTAATTTTTAAGTTAATATTATTAAAATTATCCTAGGATTAATATTGGATAATTTTTTAATATAAATAATTATTCATGATAGAGTCATAATTTTAGATTTTTTTTGAAAACTATATTTTCATTAAAAATATTTGAAAGTTAAAATTATGTTTTGAATTAGATTTTAATTTAGTTATTTCATTTCTATATAAAATAGTCCAATTATGAATTTTGTAAAGGTTTTATAATTGATCTTAAATTAAAAACATTTAATATTAATAAGTTCATTTTTATGAGAAATTTAATTTTGTTTCATTCTTCATGTTGGAATTTAAATTGAAATAATAAACACATATATTATTATTTGTTGAAAATTGATTTTTTATTTAGGATCCAATGGTCTAATTTAATTGAAGATGTCCCTTTAATTTTTCTTCAATATGTTTAGTAGACTTAGTAATATTTTTACCTCCGAAAAGTGAAAATTATGTAATATAGATGAAAAATTGAATGGTAAAAAACATAAATTTACACAAAAATATTATAATTTTTTTAAGATTAAATTCAAACCAAAATTTCAAAATATTAAAATTGTGATTTTTTTGGGCCAGATGAATCAGATTATGACTTATATATTAATTTTTTAAGAGAATTGATAAATTTAAATCATTAGATATTAATTACTTTAACATCTTTAAAATGGTATCATTTAGTGGCTATGTTCGACTATAAATTTTATTTTATAATTTAAATTTCTTATATTAATAATATTAATTTTTTTTTAAATTTATGTTATGTATTAACAACCATTAATGCTTACACAACACTATTGTAATAAATATTTAATTAACAAATTAAATCAAATAAAAGATACTAAAAATTTAATTAAAAATTTTATTTCATATAAATAATGAGATAAAAAATCCTCTTGAATGTATTATCATTTTAAGGTTATAATAATATATTTTTATTCTAATTATATATGTAATGAGATTGTCAATGTGTAATGGATAATTATGATAATTGATAGTAGGAATAATTTAATATAAATAATACTTTATTAATTGATATGAAATTCATAAAAATATTAAATATTGGAAAAAAAATTTAATGTTTAAAATTTCATCCATGATCCACTTATGGGTATTTTTTTCATTTTATATTAAATATATTGACCCGTATAGTGTAAAAATACATGTTGTCAAGGTAAGAGTTAAATGCAATAAATTTTGTGTAAAGCCAAAAAATAGTGGTGTAGTTTAGTAAAATAAACATATATAATTATTATTTGATGATGTTATTTACACCAAAATTAAAATAATATTCAAAATAAATATATATTGATACATTTTTAAATTTAAATTATTTTATCTTAATTTAATATTTTTGTGGAATTCCAAGAGTTACCCTCCAATATCATATAAAAGATAACAGCTTATTATATTTTATTCACACTTCCAAACCATTTTTCCACTATGAACAACAACAATATCTTCATATAATCAATCACATAATTATAGAGGTAATATATTTGGAATATTACCATTCAAATTTTATTTATGGTATTAATAAAATGAATATTTATAATGAAGTGACATATGTTTTAATTGAATATTTCAGTATTTTTGTTATAAAAAACCTCTCAATCCATATTGAAACCTGATTAAAAAACAAAATTCACCCCAATTACAATATTATAAAATTTTAATATCATTACCAATATATTTATAATATTCCATCAAATGGGAATTGAAACTATCTTTCATGTGTACGACATTCTATCGCCTCATGAGCTGATGAAAATCATTTTTCAAAACCTTATATCATGAATGGTTATAATGATAAAATTATTTTTTTAAAATTATAATAATTAATTAATTGTTATTATGAAACAATAAAATATCATTTTGTTTTTAATTATTCCATTAAATTGAAAATGATATCATCATTTTTTCATAAGTGTGGACTACCAACTCTATGAAGTGATGTGATTTGTTTTTATTAAGACACAAAAAGATGATATATATACATATAATCAATGAAATAAAATATTATATTATATATATTTATAATTAATAGTAAATGTTTTGTTGTTTTCATTCAGTAATCATCATTGGAAAATTGAAACATCAATCATTATTACGTACGACCTACCCTCTCCATTTGTGTAAGGTAGTACATTTTCATAACTATATCTAATGGTTCGATGTTAAAACATAATTGATGTATAAGAGAGATAATTATGAAATTATTATTTTTCTAGGGACTATGTAATAATGTCACCTTTGATGCTTTTAATTTTCACCAAGCCTCAATGGACGTATAAGGTAAATATAATCATAATATCTAAAGTTAATGTACGTAGATGATTAATTGAATATAACAACATATTAAATAAAATATTTTAATAAATAAAATTTAAAAAGTTCATATTTTTTTTAATTATTCTCTATTTATTGATTAGAATTATAAAAAGTGTAGATGACATGTTACATGAAAGTTTATGGAGTTTTTTATAATTGTTTTTTAATGTTTCCCTTAAAACAATTTATTTCTCCATGACCACACATTTTAAAAATGTATTGATTTTTTTTCTATTATCTTTCTTTTGTTTAAATTTATTTTCAAAATTTCTATTTTTTTAAAAAAATATAATGGATTTTATTTTTTTTCAAATTAGGTACATTGTGACTATTTTATCTATATAAGAGTGGGAATGTTTTTCTAACGTATAATGCATGAGAAGGTTTTCTCACAATCATGAATCATAAATTAATTGAAGTTTATTTTATATTATTTTTTTTGTTTTTATATTTATTTATGATAATAGATGTTTTTATATTTTAATATTTAATTTTAAAATAAATTTATTTTTTATATATAAATGTTTTTTTAATTAAAAGGGTTTTTAATATGTTTTTATGATGAAATTTTTCAACAATATTTTTGTTTTTGATATGGTACATTATCATTATATAAAAAATTGGCGATCCCGATACAATTTATACAAAGGATTTTAACCTATTATAGCACTCTAATTTATTGGTAAATGATTATGTTTTTGGAAGAATTATATAATATGTTGGTTATATGGTTATTCCAAATGCAATTCTTGTAGAACTGTTTGATTAACATGATTCATTATGTTTAATTTTTTATTATTTTAATTTAATGTTTTTATATTAGATAAATATCTATATATTTTTATCATGTGAAAGGGTTTTATATAATATGATCAAATAACAATGAAGATAGATGAAAACATTACATGGGTTTTTATGTATTTTAATAGTGTAAAAAATTTATTCTTGTTTTTCCCTTCCTGAGATAATTATGATCATCAAATGTTTTAAAATTTTATTCAATATATGTATGGACGTGTAGAGAATGTATGAGTTCAACATAATTATAATGGGATTTATCATTAAATGAACTAATTTTTTGTTTTCAATTTCTAAGGTGGGAAAATGTTAACCGAGTATAATTGTGAACTATTAATGTGTCTCTTTATTATGATAAATTTTATTCCAATTATTTAAAACTATATACAAAATATATCATTATAATTGTATGAATGTAAATTCCAGTTCCAAAATTAAAAAAAATATGTATATTTTCAGGCTGAGACCATAATTTTTTATTCTATATATGGTCTAAATATATTTAGTTATTACGGTATGTTCATGAGAAGTTACCTTAAGAGTAATTGAAAACATCATGGGTTTATAATATCAAGGTTTTTCTTAATTAAATGCACTCGAATCAAATTTTAAGCTTTTTTTTTGTAAATTTAATGATACTATGTATATATATTTTTGGATATATTGAATTTTGAGGTAGTTATTGGTAATTACATCATTTGATGAAAAAAATGTTCAGAGATAACCAATGAGGTATAAAATTTTATTTAATATCGAATATATTGAGTTTATATTTATTATTTTATTAAAAATATATTAATTATTTATGGATTATATTAATATAGAGTCTAAAAAATGATAACCTATAGATTTAGTGAGAACCTGTCACATTGAGGAAGGCCACAAGGTTTGATCCCACAAAAGAAGTGTGATAAAGGTGCTTCACTTACCACTGACCTATATTAAGTCTTAGTTATTACAATGTTTTATGTTTAGTTAACTAATTATTATAATAATGAATAAGTTTATTTTGGCAAGATAATATTTATATTATAGATTACAATTATGACTGGAAAATGATTTTGTAATTAAGTGATTTATCTTAATTTGGAAGAAGATAAACACAATTATTAGGAACATTATTTGATTTATGTAGACATATTTTTATGGGTACTTTTTTTGAAATAAATGATTCATTAAAAATTTAAAGAATATATGATTTTATACTTTCATTATAGTGAATCAGGATACTTATATAAAATATTTTCATTTCATTTTGATTTTTTTATTTTCAAAAAATCATTTTTCTATGATAATTTAAAAGCATTTGATTTTATTTGGAGATAAATATATTTTTTGGAATTCTATGAGAATAAATTTTTCTTTTTTTCATTTTTAATATTTTTCTTGAATATTTTTTGATTAATATTTAGAAAGGATATTTATTGAACGATCTATGTTGAATACTAGGATTACTATTGGAAAATTTATGATTAATTAGATTCTATCCATATGAAGTATTAATGATTTTGGGAAATTATCTTATTAGATAATAACCATTTTTTTAGTTAACCACTAAATATAAGTGAAAGGATTTTTTTATTTTTTATATTTTAATATTTTTTGAATTTTATTATAGTGTCTATGGAAAGAACATCTCAAACTCATCATTTTTTGAAAAATAAGAGGTTGTGATGGATATTTATTAATGTATAAAGCTATAATTTTAAAGAGAGTATATATACTTATATTCTTACTCAAGGAAGTAAATTAATTCCTCTACTCGTGGAACATGATATTTGTACAAAAACTTATCCTTCAGTTTTTTTAAATGAAATCAATTACATTTCAAAACATCACATATTTCTTTTCTTTCTTTTTAAACGTTACATTGACTATGTTATCTATCACACTTTATAAATTATTTGGAGTTATTGTTCTCTTATCTATCACTTATTTTCAATTTACACTTATGTTATACTACTTGGAATCCTACTATGTGTTATTCTAGTGTACCTTCATACCTTCCATTATCTATATTCAATAATAATTGTTATTAATAATTTTTATTATGTAGTTTTATTTATTATAAAATTTTGTAATAATTCATAAAATAAAAAATAAAATGGTTTTATTATATTCAGTTCTTATAATATTTAATTCAGTTTTTTAATTTCAGATTTATAGAATTTTAATTTGAAAAAAATCATTTTAATTTCTAAAATAATGATGTAAAATCTATGCTATGATTATTTTTTAATAGTTTTCAAATAAAAATTAAATTTTCATAAAATAGTGAGAATACTATTTTGTTGACAATAATATTTTATTTAAGAATATTTACAAGGAAAAATAATGTTATGGATTACTTTTTAAATTTAATTATTTCATTTTTTTAAATATTTAAATTATGTGTTTTAAAATGGATTAATAGAAGAATTTAGTTTAACAAAATTTTATATTTAAAAGGGTATTTCTATGGATAAAAATTTTTCTTTCATTTTTATTTTTTAAATTAAAATTAAAATTTATAAATTCAATGTTATGAATTTGGAAAATGGATTCCCTATTTGGAATCAAGAGGTCTAAATTTAATATTATATTCATTTTATTTTTTTGGTAAATATAAATTCTATGATTAGTAACTGGTTAATGGTAGTAAAAGGAAAATAATTAATTTATGGTCAAAAAAATTAAAATAACCATAATAGTATGTAAAAAATTTCATAACTAATAATGGATGATTATATCATAACCATAATAATCCAAATAACTAATTAATGGAATTATTTGGAAATAATATTTGATTTATGAACATTATAGTATTTTATTTAATGAAATGTCAAACATGTGACACTCCAGGTGGGTCGGCGGGTGGCAGGGCAGGGCGTCCCGCGGGGCGACAGGTGGCCGGGAAGGGTGCGACCAAGCCGGGAAGCGGCCGGATAAGGTGCCTGGCGGGCCGACGGATGGCTGGGAAGGGCGCGGCCAGGCCGGCCCGTGGGGGCCAGGCTGGACCCGGTTCTTCTAGTAGCAGTGTGGAATGTTGTACGGGCATCACGAATCACGGAGGCTGCGGGTAGTGTGAGCTTTGTCTTCGCCACCTTTATCTCCTCTTTGCTTCATCGCCATGCTGACAGATATCATAAAGAAGAATGGAGGGAGGGTAGGGCCATGTTGGTTTGGCCAGAACCCTCCATGTATAGGGTTGTAGAAATTAGATGTCAAGAACAAAGTGTAAAAACCCACCCACAAAGATTAATCCTAAAACCCTCTACAGGAAAACGTCCCCATTCTTTGTTTTAAAAGAAAATAAGAAAATGGGAGTAATTCATATTCAAAATAAAACCCCTACCAATGTTCTTCATTCTATGAAAAATCTACATAATGAAAGAGAAGGTTATCATCATTCATCGCATTCACTGAACACATCCAATCCCGAGCTCTCACATCGTTTGTGGAAGAAGCTTGACGTTGATAGGTGTCTGAGGAAGAAGTTCAAAGAAGATCATTGCCAATGTTATTTTTTAGAAGATGAGGTTCTTCGATCGAGAACTATTTTTCTCCCAAGCTCTCCTCTCCAAAAAAAGAAATTATTGGACAAATAATAGATTATAAAATCTGTTATTTCATTGGAATGATTTCAAAAACTAAACATTTGTAGCACATTCAAATTAATGGGAGGATTTGGCCCCGTTAATTGGGTGTGTTGGCAACATTAATGTGGAGGAAGCTCAAGAGGATCCACCACATTAAAGACGGGGTTTGAGGGGTTCTCCTCTCCTCTCATTAATAGGGGGTTTAGTCCCATGTGGTCCCCATGTCGTAACCTCTCAGGGGAGGATATGTTCGAGTGGGCCCCACCACCATAACCTCTCATGGGAGGCTAAGGTGTGGTGGTTCCACCTCCATCTTCCATGAAGAGGTTTTAACCAATAAACAACAACATGGATTCTCAAATAAAAAATACAGTGATTCTCACTTTATTTATTATTTTCAAGAAAAACCAAAAACTAAAATTTATTCTCGACTAACTGTCGTCGAAGGGAATGTCTCTTTACGAGAATATTGGTTCTGTGAGTTCAACAGTGCCCTCAAGATTCAATTCCAAGCACCGCTACAAAAGTTATAAAAACACGCCCGTATGTTTACTGAACTTACCTGTACAAAACTTTAGAAATTGATTCTGGGAACACTGGGCCTCAGAATCACGCACCGTCAATTTTTGCGGACTCGTAAAATATCCAAGTATTTAAATACAATTCTACAGAAATTATGGGTCTTTACATTTTGAATATATTTTTCAATGGATTTATATAAGAAAATTTTTCCATCAAGATAAGATATTTTTTTTATTTTAAAATTAGTTTATAATGGAAATGGTTTTCTATAAATTTAAATATTATTTTAATTATTAGTGTTTTTAAATGGGTTTTATGATGAAAAGATTTATGAATAAAATTTTTTCTTCATGATATGGTACTGGAAAATTATATGCAAAACATGTGATCTTGATACATATAATACAATGTTTTGAGGCCCACTATATCTCCCCAAATCATTGGAAAAATTATTATGTTCTACAATGATTTATATTAGAAGTTTTCCATATAGTTATTTGAATTGTAAGGCCTTTTAAAGTGTTTTATTAATTTAGTTCACTATGATTCGAATAACTAGTATTATTTGTTTATGGGATTTAAAATATTTCTTTGATAATTTTTTTTCTATTTATTCATGTGGAAAATTTTGATTTCATATTCTCAAAGAACAATGATGATAATTATTACATTTATATGGGTTTTCATGTCTTTATCTAGAATAAAAAATTTATTCTTTTTTCATCCTTTAATAGGATTTTTGTTTTCATCCATTGATCTATTTTTTGACATGATTTAGGGAATAATTAGGTCAAGGATGAGTTAATGATATTTTTTTTAATATTTATCATTAAAAGTAATCTTTTTTATTATAGAATGTTTTTTGATTAGAGATATGGATACCAAGAATATGTTTCCACTTATAATTTATTATTTTATTATGTTATAATTTTTAAAAATTATCTAATACTCTAATGTAAAAATATCATTAGTATTTTAAGAAAGCTAATTCCAATTCAAAAAATATTATAATTTGTGGTCTCAATTAGAAATACATACAATAGTTATCAATGAAGGGTTTAAAAAACATTACAGACTCAGATATTTTCACGAGTTGTTATCTATAGAGTGAAGGAAATCACCGTGGTTTTATTATTTTCAGCATAATACTTAGTTAAATATATCAAAACACATTTTTTTCAGGATTTCTGTTATTAAATATTAATATTATTAATGATAATTTAAGAAACATTTATATATGAGTAATTTATGGGTTATTACATTTTTTGATGGAAAATTAATGTTATGAAAAAACATTTGAGGTAAAAAATATTCATTAATTTTGAATATATTCAATATATTCTGAGGATTTATTCATAATTAATTTAATTTCATAAGGATTTTGTTGATTTATTTTTGGAAAAATGACCACATAAAAGTTTGGATGACAACCCAGCACATTTGACAATTCCATGACGTTTGAACACAAAACATATGGGTGAAAAGGGTGAATCACATACCACCTGAATATATGATGTATTGGTTAGGATAAATTTTTTTATTTAGTTACATGATTAGATGAATTATGAATATTTTTATTTGTTGATTTTTATGTCATTCATAACCATTGAAACTAAAAAACCATTTGGGGATTGTATGAGTAATTTTAATTCAAAATATGATAACTAATTTATTTTGGGAACATTTAGGATTAAGTTATATATATTATTATTGGATTTTAATTAAGGGATTAATTATCGATTATATTTGTGAACAATATATGATTTTATAGAGTAATAATGATGATTGAGGTTACTAATTAAAATTATCAGAATATCTCAAAGATGATAAGATTATTGAAATTATTTTATTATATGAGACATTATATGTCCTTGATTTTTTTATATTTTAATATTAATTTTTTGAATACTGTGTATACGAATCCTTCGGATTTTTGTGTTTAAAACTTGTATTTAATATTTCTGAAATCCTTTAATAGTGTTTATTTTATGATTTACCTATGTTTAAATATGGTTAATATTGTTCATACATGATAGTTAAGGTAGATTTTATTTCTATGAAAGTTTACTCATTTTTTGAATTTATCATATCGTGTACATATCATATAGATTTTCATAAAATTATAAATATATAAGTATAATATTTTTTTTCTCATTATGATTTTTTGATTGATAAATGTTTTTTTGTAACATCATGCATGAGAAACATTGAAACATCATTTATAGAAAAAGATGAGTTTGTGGTTGAAATTTATTAATGTATACCTCAATAATTCCCATGTATTAATATATACTTATGTTATCTCTATTTAAACTAATATAATTTATAATATCTTCAAAATTCATATTAAAAAATGATATTTATTAATTATTTTCCGAAGTCACTAGACTTTTAACACATCACATATTTAATGATTTATATCTATTGACTTTATAGCGGATAAGCAATCATTCAATATTCATTATTACATGGGAGTTCGTTTTCACCTACATGTCCATTTATTAAGTTCTCATATATATTCTATGTCTTCAGAACATACTATCTGTTACTCTAATTGGCATTTATACCTTTCTTTATATATTTTCTTGGTAATATCTATTTATTTAATTCAACAATGTGGTGTTTTAACAAAGGTATTTTGAAATTTAAAACCCTTAGTTAATGATAATGACATAAAATTATGAATAATAATTATACTAAATGTCTGAGAATCTAAAAACCTAGGTAATTATAGAATAAAAAATTTACTATTATATTAGCATTATTGAATTATGTAGATAATTTGATTATAAACACATTAAGTAATTGTTAAAATCCAAATGTACATTTTTTTGTTAAAATAATTTCCCATAAAATAATATTTATATATTAATTTTTAAAATTATATTATTTCAATTTGAGAAAATTAAATTATTATTTAGATTTATAATTTAGAAATTGTTATCAGATTAATTTTGTCTAATTTTATTAAATATTTATTTTTCAATAAATAATGAAAAATATATATTGTTATTGAAAACTATAATCTATTATAAAGTATTTAAATAGTTGGATTTTGTTTTGGATTAGATTATAAATATAATTATTCAATTTTTATTTATAATAATACAATTATGGGGTTTTAAATGAGTTTGTACCTGAATTTATTACCAAAACAATGTAATTTTTAAAGGGATGTTTTTCGAAAATAAAATGATTATAAGTTCATTTTTCCTGTTTGATTATAAATTTAACTTTTAAACATATATTTATAGTATTTTAAAAAAATTACCCACATGGAATGATGATTTTTAAAATTAGTAAATATTTGTCTTTTTCCGTTGCTGAACATTAATACTAAATTTAGTAATTTATTTATACTATGATTATGTGAAAATATTGTAATTGAGATTAATAATAATATGAAATGGACAATTAAAGACAAAAAACAATCTTAAATATTATTGAATGAGAATATATTGACCATAATCCTCAAAATATCTAATATATGACTTTTAATTTCCATATAGATGAGATTGTGACCATTAGAGTATCTATTTAATGAAAATTCATTCATTTCACACTCTAGATATATATATCTATAATATATTTAAAATTCCATTATTTAGAGGATATGTTCAACATTAAAATTTATATATTACTATAATATATTTATTTTAATCATATTAATTTATTTTTTACTTTTAGTACTGATATAATTCACATAAGTGCTTACAGAAAATTTAAGTAGCAATTATTTAATTAATAAAAAAATAAATTAAATGGAATTTAAAATATTATAATAAATTTATTTTTATATAATCAATAAGACAAAAAAAATTATTGGAATATATAATCTTCTTACGGATATAATAAAATATTTTAATTCTAGTTTTATAATTTTTTCATAAGAGAATTAATTTCCATGTAAAGGATAGTAATAAAAATTTACATTTTGAATATTTTATAATAAATAATATTATATTAAATGATTTAATATTATTAAAAATAGTAAATTTAAAAAAGTGATAAGGATAAGGACCAAAATTTAATCCATGACACACTTATATTATTTTGTAATTTCATAGTAAATAAATTGACACTCAAAGTATAAACATTTATGTTGTCACAGCAAGAGTTAAATAGGATAAATTTGTTTTAAAACCATAATATATGGGTGTAATTTAGTAACAAAATATCCAATTTTCGTAATATGAGAGTATTTAAACCAAAAAAAAAATTATTTTTGAAATATCCAACTTCTAAGTCATTTTCAATTGAGAAATATTTTATATTAATTTAATATTTTGAAGATTACTAAGAGTTCCCATCCTTTCTCTTTTACAAGAGAACATCTTCTTTTATTTTATTTCCACATAAAAATCCATTTTGGTCAGTCATGATCTTCCAATTTACCTTTCTATATTACATAAAATAAATATAAATTTCTTGTATTAGTAATAATATAAATCATATAGGTCATAAGGTATTAATAAAAGAGGTTTTGCGAAGGAGAGAAATATTTCATAAATGTATGTTTTAGTTTTCTTTATTATGCCAAATCCATCAATCCATCATAAAACATTCTATAATAATATCACCAGTATAATCCATATATTTGTATGTTAAAATTTTAAAATCATAACCAATATACTTATCCACTTCCATTAACTGGGAATTAAAACTATTATTTTTATGTACTTGGGACTATATTTTTTTGAACTAATGACATTCATTTTTTATAACTGTCTAACATTAATGGTATAAATGATTGCATTAACTTTTATATATGATATTAATTAATTATTTATCTTTATGAAAATCTAATATATCATTTATCATTAAACCTTATAATATACTAGAATATGATATCATCATTCATTCAAACGTCAGGACTCCCACCTCTAGAAAGTGATACAGTTCCTTTTTTGTCAAGAAAACCCATGGGATAAATATATATATATATATATATATATATATTTAAATAACATGATATATGTGATTTTATTTTCATTTTTTGAATCTTATATATCATTCACCTTATTTTCAATAATGATCATTGAAAAACAATAATGTTACACATGGGTATATATGGAATACCCTCTCTGTGATTGTAGCGTCTTACATTTTTCATAATAATATTTAGTGGATGTATTTTAAAATATAATTTATGAATAAATATTAAAAGTAGTTCATTATTTTACTGTGTTAATTATTTAATAGTGAACCTTTCATAACCATTTTCTAATTATTGATGTTATATTAGACTTATAAAGATAATAACATAAAAATATCTGAAGAGAACATAAATAATTGTGTACTTTTATTAATATAATATAAATAAAATAAATTTATATTGAAAATTAAAAATATTCGTTAAAAATTATAAATTAATCTGTTTTTATTATTCTAGAAGATAATAAATGTGTTTGACAAGTCAGACTCACGGTAAAGGAATTGTTATAAAAATTATAAGATTAAAAATTCCCTTTATACTATTAAAAATTTTATATCCAAGCCTTTGAAAATTATTGAAAAAATGGTTTTAAAATTATCCAATGATTTTAGAGAGTCATTATTACTATTAATGTGTATTTAAAAAAAATTAAATGGAGATAATTTTAAATTTCCAAACATGGTACATTGTGTCTATTCATATAAAAATGAGTAAATTTTTTTTTCTTAACTTATACGGCATGGGTGGAAATTAAATCATTCATACCATGTATGTTATTTAATTTCTAAATTATATTATTACAAGGTTTTTGAAATTAATCTGTTTCTTTATAATGGGAGAGGTTTCTTATTTTAAATTTTATTTTGAAAGAAATCATTATTTTGATATCATAATTTTTTTAATTAAAAATGTTTTGATAATTGATTAATGAATAATAGTTTGAAGAATAATTTTTTGTATTAATGATTTGATACATGATCGTTGTATTAAAATTAGAGATCATGAAAAATATTATACATTGTTTTGAGCATCATTATAGATTTCTGATTTATTGGGAATGGATTATGTTTTCCAATGAACTATATTTGGTAGTTGATCATATGATTATTTAAATTTAATTTGTTTTGAAAGGGTTTTAAGAATGTAATTTTTTATGTTGTTAAAATGCATTTGATTTTATATTTAATTAGTTTAAAGGATTTCTTCTAATGAAATTGTTTTATTATATTTCAAAAGGAAATGTTTTATTTAATATTCTCAATGAATGTTGAAGATAAAGTTAATCATTAAATTTTATTTCATATATTTATTTGGACATAGAAATTTTATCTCTATTGTACCATTTTAGGATTATTGTGATCTTCCTTTATTTTAAAATTTATTTGCATATAATTAATTGAATATTTGGGAAAATGATGAGTTCATGATAATTTATTTTAATAATTATCATGAAATGTGAAAAAATTTAAATTTAGAATGTTTTGATTGATGGGAATTAAGGATATCAAGTATCAAATTCCACTTATACTGTACGAGTTTATTAATTAAGATTTTAATGTGATTCTATAAAATTATAAAATTAAAATATTTATAGTATTTTATAAAACATATTTTTTCAAAAAATAAAAGTATAATAAGTTTATATGACTATACATTATATTTGGTATCTAATGAGGGTTTAAACAACTTAGAAGATTTTGATATTTTCATTAGTGGTTATCTTATGGGTGATCAATACCATAATAGAAATATAATTTTATGGTTATTTATAAGTTAAATTAAGTATATAACCCTATTTAGACATTTTGATTGGAAATATTAAGGTAACTAATTAATTATTTAGACAAATTTATTTTTGAAGAAATTATGTAAATTATATTTTGAAATGAAAAAATGAATGGTATGAGATAACCTTTGTGGTTAGAAAAATTACAAAAAATTGATTATATTCAGTTTATTTGGATATTTTTTAGAATCATTTGTTATGTTTTTATGAATATATTAATATATTTTTACAAAATCTAAAACCTATAGGTTGGGTGAAAAACCAAAACAATCAGAAAGGTCGTGAGTTTTGAACTAACATATTAATGGTAACAATTGTGCATTACCAACAAAAGGTGACCATGAATTCTCATTTTCCACGACATTTTATTTTTAGGTAAACGGTTATAAGGGTGAAAAATATGCTTATTTTAGGAAGGTATGTTTTATATTATATATTATCATTATGACAAGAAAATTATTTGTTGATTATGTGATTAATTCTAATTGAGAATAAAAAAACATTTCATTTTATGTTACATTAATTATTGAGGATGACATAATAGTATTGTATATTATTTAATAAATAAATTATTTAACATATTTTAGAAGGATATATGATTTTCTAGTGGAATTATAATGATTAAGGTAATTTAAGTAAATTATTAACATATATTTGTGATTATAGGATCAGTAAAATTATATTTCTGTAGGGGAATTTATGATTCATTGATTTTATTTAGGTATAAAAATTGAATTTATTTTTGGAATACAATATGAAAAAAATACTTTTTATTTTTTTATTTCAATCATATTCTATAATATTTTTGAGGACTTTTATGAATAGTAATTAATCTAACGATTTATGTGCAATTTTTAACATTTCTATTGAAATATAGAGATTATCATTTATTTAATTAGTAAGAAGGATTACTCACTTTGGAGAATTATAGAATTTTGTACATACCGTGTTTGTTTGTTATTGTAAAATGATAAAAGGATTATATTATTTTGATTTTTTTGATTTTTTAATTTATATAAGTATATTAAAATATAGTAGGAATGAAAAAGTAATACTCATTATTTATTAGAAAATATGAATTTGTTTTTGAAATGATTTAATATATGAAACTATAATTTTAAATTACATATATTTCATTATTATATTACTATAGAATGTAAAATAATTCCTAGATTATTATTGGAAATTGATATTAGATTCTGAATTTAACCATCTTGTTTTTCCCCTGAAATCAATTGACTTTTAACCCATCACAGATTTATAGTTATCAAATTGTTATGTTTAAGATAAGCATGTTCTCTGTCACTCTTCATCAAAATTTGGTAGTTAGTTTTATCTTATATATCCATTTTCCACATCTCAAATTTTTTTCCAACACAAAATTATACTTCCTATTATTCTAGTTTACATTCATACCTTAATCAATCTCATTTCAAGTGTAATTTGGTTTAATCATTTTTATGAATTTTGATTACAATAAAGGTATTTTGAAAAGTTAAACCCCTAGATACCTTGATTGAGTTGAAATTATGATGATGAGATATATTAAAGAAGGTATAATGTAGAAAAATAGGTTTTGATATGATAATAAATTTTGTTAATTATTATTGTTCCTAAATTATTTTTTCATAATGATTATAAATATATTATCTAATTCATAAAATCATCATGGAAATACATTCGTAAAACTAATTTCGTTGATGATTTTATATAACATTTTAATTTTCAAATTAAATGATTTTTATTTGTAAAATATGAATTTCATATAATAATTCACCTGAAGAAATTATCTTACGATAAATTATTTTAAAAAATATGGAAATAATCAATTCAATAAGGAAAAGTAAATAATGGGGGTCTTAATTGATTTTTTTTATTTTTAAGTATTTATAAGAAAAAAACTATTTTTTCATAGTTTTAAATTATCCTTAGTTTTTTTCTAATTTATACATTTATCATTTTTGAAAGTGATATTATATATGAAATTAGAAAAAAAATTATATATTTAAAAGATGATTTTTCTGAATTTTTTCCCATTTTTTCTTGTTTTTTATTAAATTAAATTCTAAATCACACATGGTATGAATTTGGAAAAATATATTCCATATTTGAAATCATAATTTTATTATTTACTAAATATTATAATTTGATTTTTGGTCAGCATGAATTTTAATTTTAAAAATATTTGTTACCAAAGTATTTTCAAAATCAATTGATTTACATTAAATATGAAATTATAAGAACTATCATAGTCCCAAATACATATATAAATGTTATTATATGAGTACATATCTACCATAATCATCTCAATATTTTATTAATAGCCTTTTTGATCAACTTGGATGAGATTATGACCTTATTTTTATTTTATTTAAGGAAATGTCAAATATGAGACACTCTTGGTTTCAGTTTGTGTGATATTTTTTTATTGGATTTTATATGGATAATATGTTTGACAGTAAATATAAATTTTTTATTTTTAATTTAATTATTCAAAATAATTATTTATTTTCAATTTTAATTGGTGAAATAATTATCTAAAATTATTACACAATGTATATGGATTAATTATTAAATTAATATAAAATAAAATAGATCATATATAAAATATATTAATAAATTTAATGTGACATAAATAATTAAGTTTAAAAGATATTCAAAATTAAAGATACATTTTAATGTTATAATAATATAATTTTCTTTCGAATTTTATAAGTTTTATTGATGTTATAAAAGTCAATGTAATGAATAGTTAAAATCATTGAGCTTATGAATATTTAATATTAATTATTGTTTAATTAAATTGTATATCATTCAAAAAAAATTAAATTTTGTAAATTGATTAATATAAGGTTTATAATTTTATCCATGATACATTTATTTGACCTTTTTTATTTTATTATATCTATATTGACTGACATAGAGTAGGACATCATGTTGTCTATGTAAGAGTTTATGGGGTTAAATTGGATTTAAAACCAAAGGATAAGGATATGAAGTACAAACCAGTATAATTTTTCCTTATTGATGGTATATATACCCATATTCATATTATATTCTACGTTAGTCATTTTTGATTTTTTTTCTAATTAAATATTAATATATATTAATTTAATATTTTGAAAAAATTTAAGAGTGCTTCATCCTTCTCTTATAAATGTAAACCACTTATTCTCTATTACTCAAATATGAAAAAACATTTGGTTCAAAAAATATACACCAATATCCCTTAATAAAAATCAACCTAATTCTATATGTTATTTATGAGTAATACAATTATTATATTACTAATGGAATTAAGTAAAGGAGGTTGAAAAAAGAATATATTAATGTTTTATCTCAATATTTTAGTTATGTTTTTTCTTCCACATCATTAAAACTATCTTAAAACATTCATATATAATATCACCATTATAATCTATATTGTGATGTTTTATTTTGTTAGTATCATAACCAAGGTTTTTCTCCTCTTCCATCAAATGGGAAACTAAATCTTCATTTCTGTGTATAGTGGACAATGGCCACACAAATAAAGGTAATTCATTTTCCATTACCAACAATAAAGAATAGATATAATTGTAGAATTAGTGTTCATATATTATTTAAAATACATATTTATCAATATTATAAAATAGTATATTAATTACCTACTTATATATTAATTCCCAAGAAAATAATAATGCCATTAATTCATACATGTTGAAAACCACCTTCACAATGAGATGCATATCATTTTTCATCACGACTTCACGTGGATTATATATATTATTTAATTTAAATATATAATAAGGCATAATTGATATAATTTCCAAATATTAGTTCAATATAATATTTACATCCTTTAAATAATTATCCTTAAATAATGGAAATGTAACTCATCGGTACTAATGAATTACAATATTAATTCTTACAACAAAATATATTTTTCATAATCATATTAAACAGATGGATTTAATTGAATAATTATTTTCTTAAAATTATAAATTTTACTTTATTTCTATTTTGAGATAACTTAATAATTACCCCTTTTACCATATACAAAGTACTAATGTTCTTTTGAACTTTTGAACTATATATTGTCAAAATATCAAAAGTTAACTTACGTAATCAAAAAAATGTGTATCACATAAAATTAAATAAAATAACATAATATTGAACTTGTAAAAGGCTATTTAAAATTTATTACCAAACAATAGTTTAATTTTTATGAATATATACAACATATGTAAAAATTCAGACACATGGTTAGATCATGCTTATAAAAATAATATATTTAACGATTCCTTTAAAAATATATTTTTATTTTCTTTCAATTTTTCCTATAATTTTTTTTAAAACTAATTGTTATATTTTCTAATGATTTCTTAAATTTATTTATACATTCTTTTTCAGTTTTTCATGATTTTTTTTGAAATTAATACCTTTTCATTTTCTAATTGAGTTAATAGTTAATATTAGGAAAATAATATGGAAGGTATGTTTTTAAAAAATTATATCGAGTGAGTGGATTCTTGTGATTTTGAGAAACACTAATTATTTGAATTTATCCTAATATGTTTATATGGTTATTTTCGATGAAATTTTTCTCATTACGATGGCTGTAGTTTATTTATTTCAATAATCAAATTTAATAAAAAAAATTATTTTCTAATCCAAATGAATTTTTAATGAAATGTGTTTTTGAAAGGGATTGATTATAAAATTGATATACAATAAATTTATTTTTTCATAAAAGTGTAAATAATAATTATATGAAAATAATTGATCAATATATATATATAATGACGGGTAGTGGCCCATTATAACTCTCTGATTCATTGGGTAATGATTATTTTATTCAAAGAATTATTTTTGAATTCATTTGTACAGATATTATATTCACAATGGTTTTATGAATATAATTTTATATGTTTCTAGAAATAGTTTTAATATTATTTTCATTTCATTTAAAATTTTTCATTACATAAAATTTGTCTGCCTGTTTTTCATGTAAGAAAATTTTATTTTGTATTCTCAATGAAAATTGAAGATAATAGACACCATTACATGGGTAGTCATGTTTTTTACAATACAAAATGATTTATAATTATTATTCACCCTTTTAATATATTATTTGCACATCCCACATTTGAAAATGTTTTTCAAGGGGATTAATTAATATAATTTACAATAATTATTTAATAATGAAAATTATGAAAATGTATCATGAAATGAAACCATGAATAATAATCTAACATTTTAGATGGTGGTAAAATAATTTAGAGAATATGATTCAACTTGTAATGAATATGTTTATTATGTGATAGATTTTCCTAATTCTATAAAATAAAAAAACCCAAAGAACCCAAGATTTTTAGTAAACAGTATTCTAATTCAAAAATAACAGGATATTTTGAGCTTATAGTAGCATCCTTACCATAGGTATCAGAGATGGGTTCAGATAAATATTGTAATTAGCATTATTTTAATAGAGGTTGTTTTAAGTGTGATAGATACCATGATGGGATTATAATTTCTAATTTATTCAAAAGTTAAAATTATTATGAACCCCTTGAGTGGCAATAATTAATGAAATTTCAATGAGATAAATGATATTTTTAGATAAAATTATATATTAGGGTATTATGGTTTTCTCATTTTTTGAGGAAAAACAATAGGTATAAGATATAATTTGAGGATAATTTTTTTTTATTTTGGAATTTATTAATTTTATATTGACTATTTTAATAAAAGTTTCGAATTTAATAGAATTTATGTAATATAGTTCTAGAAAAATCATAAATCATAGTTTTGTGACAACCCATAACATCCATAATGGTTTTTATGTTTTAAACAACATGTTATTGGAGATATGGTTGCATTTCCCATCATTGGACAATGTGAAATCAAGATATAAATGAATTTTTTTTGTTAAATGATTTGATGGATGGTGAATAATATTAGTTTTTTAAAAAAATTTATCTAATAGATAACCATTATTAGTAGAAGATCATTTGATCATTATGTTATTCATGCTATTTTGTAATTAGATAACTCCAATTTCAAGAAAAATAGGATTGAAGTAGATATAATATGTTTCATTTTTTTAAGAAATAAAGGATCAATTATATTTTTGAATCAGTAATGATTTTATTGTGGAATATTTGTAATCCAAGTAATTTATCGAAATATTCAGCATATCATTGTGAATATATGACTAGTGAAATAATTTTTGGCTGATACATTATGAGAGATTTATGATATTTGTATAAAAGATTATTTAAAATTGAATATTTTCTGACAATTTCTTTTTGATATTTCAGTATAAATTTTTTTATAGAATATTTTTTTAGGAATTTAGAGAATATGTATTTTTTTAATGATATAAGATGAACTTTGGTTATTACAGTTCAACAATAGATATTTAAATAGTTATTATTATTATTACGGTTTACTCATTTTGGATAATCATCTTGTCATGTAACAATAATATTTATATTGGTTAATTTAAATTGAGAGGAGAAATAGATATTATTTTCTTTATTTTATTATTTCTTGATCCATTGATGAGTATTTATGTTTTCCATGAATGATAAATTCGTACTCATCATTTGGTGAAACAATATAGCTTATAGATCAAATTTATTATGGTTGAAACTCAACTTTCCATGTATGTATATTAACTTATTACATTATTATACGAATTTTAAAAAATTATGAACTTATAATAAATGATATATTTTAAAAGTATCTATTTATTTATTTTCAATGAAATCGATGACTTAATAACCCTTATCAAATATATGGGTTTTTGGGTTATATTTCTCCAAACTATGTTCACCGTCATTCTATATTTGTAAACGGTTGTATGTTTTATAAAAAATCTATATGTTTTCACAAAAAAGTTATGCTGTATACTAGGAAACAAAATATTTTTTATTCTAGACAAAATTTATTCATTCTATTCTCTATTTTGAAATTTAATTTTTATAAAACAATTTATGATGTGGGGTTTAAATACAATTATTTTGAAAAATTAAAAACACATATTACTGATAATGTGTTCAAATCTTGAGGTAAATTATAAGGACCCGGCCTTAAAACATTACATAATCATGAATTAAATGAATAATTCACATAGAGGATCTTTTTAGTTTTAGAATTTTAGAGAATTAGGACATAACTATTACATCTAAAATGATTACAAAGTAGACACTTCTACTATGTTTCTATAAAATAAAAACTCTTAAAAAACATGTGTAGTTCCATTTATTAGATAGCATGTCTTTCCTTGATCCCATATGTTACCCTATTCATCTTAGACTTTTGTGGAAAACATTTCAAAAACATTGGATGAGCATAAAAAGATCAGTAAAGGATACACAACGAAGGAAAACTGTTAGTTTTTCAAAACAACAAGTAAAACATGAATACTTTATCAACGTAATATGTTTCACCTTTATGAAGTAGTATATAATATTTACTGAATAAAAGATCAATAATTATCCTTTGTAACTAAAATATTACCATAAAACCCATATAAAGAACACATACATATATAGGTAACATGGGACAAAAACATACTTAAATTGAATAACCATACGGTCGACTTCCACACATATCACTACATGTAATAGCCATATGACCGACTTCCATATCCAATTCATTGAAGGTTATAATGTAACCACCCGTCTTGGTATTCACGGAACCACCCGTCATATGGTTTATCACGTAACCACCCATCAAATGTCCAAGTACCATTATAAAATCATAAGACATAAAACAAATATAATGGAACGAAAACATTTCCACATTTCGATCACAATATATCACTTAAATATATTGAAATAAAAAACCATTATAAAAACCATTTTTAATACCAAAATGAAAAAAAGAGTATATGTTATTTATTTCATTTTAAAAATATTACGGCTTATTGAGGATGCCAAAGATCAAATAGTACTCACAACTGCAGAAAATGTCAGTGTCACCATGAGCATTAAAAGAAACATTCCTTTTTGTCGTTTAGTAAAATGATTCATAGAAAAAGATTCTCTTTGAATGAAATGAAAAGTCATAGGTTCTCATACAGAATATAAAAGAAAGCCTTTTATTAAAAAAAATATGCCTCAATGAAAGGAGATTCAGACGAAGTCCCTTACAAAGACGGTATCCATTAATTAAGGATAAATCAATTACATAATTATGTGTGACAAAAGAATACACCAAATAAAAGTAGAAATTTTGTGTAAAAAAATCACAGGTCATTAAAAAATTTCATATAATGACATATTCAAGGAGTACAAGTTTATCCCAAAGAATAAAAATTGGGTTATGATGTACCTTTGAAAAAATTCGACAGCCAAACGGGGTCACTTCAAAATTCAGAAAATGAGTTGATGAGAGAAAAATTGGGTATCTCTTTACTTGTACATTAAATTTACAGTAATAAGTATATAGTAGAACATATCCTAACATAAGAAAATGAAAATTCAATGACATAACAAACTGAAGTATTTTTAAAGAAGAGGAGGGTGAAAGGTCCCCTTACCGATTTGGGTAACTTTCAAAACATACACCCCATGGAAGAAGATACATAAAATGAAGATGTAAATACCCATAAATGAAGTTATATTACACAAATATTATAATAATGGGCAGTACATACACCACTCAAATGAAATTGTGGAAATTTTTTCATAAATCCCACGGGAATAAAAGTGAGATGAAAGATCCCTAATGAAAACTCGACAGCCTAACGACGCAACTCTAAACATAGAAAAATGGATTTATGAGATCAATTAGGATATCTCATAATATTAACATAAAAATTAAAGTATGAGTAATATAATATAACATCCCAAAACATAAGAAATATGAGCTTAAAAGAAATGACATAAATGAGAGTGCTTAAAAAGGAAGATAGAGGTAGGATCCCTTACCACATGTCCGACTTGACTCGATCATAATTTAATCTCCTAAATAATAAACTAGTGTTAATTTATACTTAATTAAGAAATTTGTTTATGTTAATTATTCCATTTATATCATTTATTACCATTTTATGAACATCATGTAATTACTTGAATTAATAACGGTCGTTTTGTCGATCATTGGTACTTGAGTCGAAAATAATGTTCTTATAATTACAAGTGGTCCATGTGGTAAAATATCCATTATATATAGAATTGTATTAATAATTTTTATATCATATATATCATATATAATAAGGTATATAAATTAATTTATAATGTTACATAACATTTAGAGATAGGAAATGAAATGCACCGTTCATGGAGACGGTTTGCCGTACTTACGCATGAATGCTACTTTCATTTCTACTTCATAATTAATGAAATTAAAAATAAATGATATATATATATATTAATTCCAGTATAATATATATGTTATATTGGTCACATACATTCATTAATTTCATTATTTATACATTCCATGTATTTCGTGAACGAGTCACATAACTTGAGGTGGCGGTAGTCCACACTTCCTCAAATGAAATTATCACATTTGAAAAACATGAAAGGAATAAAGGTGTGTTTTAAATGTAAAATAATGAATCATATAGGGGAAATAAATATATTATATATCATAAATAAATATAGTTCCTTGATAATATCCTCCATGAGAGGTGGTAGGAGAAGATAGAACAATCAACGTTTTTTGAGGCAGTAATTCACCATCCACAGAAACAGTATGTTATTTAACCATTAGACAAAGGAGTGTGTAAGTGTATCTAGAATACTTCTCATAACAACATCATAGTATATTTATGATACTATTTTTGTTACAAAATAACGAAATAAAAATATTTTAGGGGGTTGGAGAAGGCAAATAAAAAAAAAGAGAGGAAATTACCTTTAAATCAGGTAACTCTCTTTGATTTAAACCAAAAGGGTTTCTTAAAAATATTTATGCCTAAGGTAAGGCTTATATGATGAATATAGGGATGTGTAGAAATAAAATGAGCATATTTTGGTCAATCCAAAGGCTTGGGTGGTGTGGGAATGGGGGTAGAGGTTGGGCATTTTATAAGAGGGAGGAGGGGAACTCTTGGAATGTTTGGAAAAGATACATTATTATAAATGATTTTAGGATATTAAATGTCCAAAAATTATAAATTTCTAGGATAAGGTTATAAGGGTTCTAAATCCACCCATCCAATATGTTTTTCACAAGTTTAAGTTATATATTTTACCATATATTCTCATTTTATTTAAATCGTTCATTAATGAGGTAATCACTGCATCATCATGGTGTAATAAATAAATTTCTTTATTTAATGTCTAAATATTATAAAAAATTATCATGATGTAGGAAATAGTTTTATATTTCTAATTAATATTTATAGTAAAAAATATGACTTCTATAACCCCATGTTAAAATTGTTTTAGTAAAAGAATATATGTTTGTGACATTTTTATTATAACGTTAAATAAAAAGTTATTAATGTCATTTTCCTACCAAAGTGGCTCCATGGGGTCCCCAAGCTTACCCATGGATTATATTGGTCTTCCATGACTCATCCAATAAGGGTAGGACATGTGTCAAGGTCATTTCTTATTATTATAACATTATCATTACCATAAATTACACTAATTAACTTTAATCGTGATTAATAAAACATAAACGTTACTATTCACCAACAAATTATTTTAATCCCATTGAAGAACATTTTTCATATTAATGACAACCATGTATGTCAATATTTTTAAATTCAAATCACAGAAGTGGTAATGTTTCATTTAAATGAAAAATCAGTTTTTTAACCACCACTTTGTGGTTTCACTATTCATCAAAAATTGATGTTTTTTCACAAAAATACCAAAAATTCACCCTATGATATATTTCATATTCTGAATTCAAAATTTTTTTCATTTTTAAAAAATTAAAAAACATAATTTGCATTATTTAATTTAATAATTAATTCACGTTGTCAAAACATGTAGCATGTTTTTAAGAAATATATCTATTAAAAGATTGACACTACTTTAAGTCCAATTACAATGTAAAATTAGTTAAAATGACCACCATTGGATTAAATGGTAAATTATATTCTAATTGAACTTTATAACCAATTAAAAATTTGATATAATCATATAAATAAATTATATTAAAAATAGGTTTTGAATTAAAATACAACATTTTCCACTTATTCATTAAAAATGGACTTTCTCGAAAAAATAAAAAAAAAATTTATACATAGTAAATACTGCTATCCTTATAAAAAGAATTTTATTTTGTCAAATATAACATATAAAATTTTCAAAAAGTGGATTTAAAAGGGGTTCTCCATCAAAAGGCGGTAAATCTACCTTTTAATGAATATTATAATGTTTATGCTTAAAATATGATTCATTCGCATTTTATGCTTCTAACATTTAATGGATAAAAGTAAAAATATTTGACAAACATATATAATCATTTTTTCGTTAATTCTGTTCATTCCCACCATTACAACAGCTAGGAGTTAACTACCATTTAAAATAATATTATTTTATTATTAGAGTGCAACATAAGATTTCAAAGAAACTTGTTGTTGCATATTGGGTATGACATCGAGCATAGAGTTTCATTTTAATTAATATTTATTCAAAAATATGGATAAATATAAAAATTTCATATTCTTTATTTATCTGGGGTATCACATCCTTCCCCCATTTGGGAATTGCATCATCAGAATTTTAATATTGGGCTTGGAACCTTCATTGAAATCCCCACATCAGAAAATGAGTCAATTAACCTGTCACGTTAAAAGAAAGAAAGGGAAGTACAAAGGTCACACGAGTTAACCCATACTAGGATTCCTTGTAGGAAAACATGGACATGGAAGAGAAAAAAAGGGTCATGTTCTGATGGAGAGTGATAGAGAACATGTTTAGTAGAAAGTTAACCACCAGAAAATCACAAACATGTGATGGGTTAAACGGTATTTCATTCCCCAGTAGGAAAAGTTAAAAAACAACATTTTTGTTTTAAGTTACTTTTAATTGAGAAATTTATTTATGATCTTTACTAAATCAAAATAAACAAACATTCTTGTCGGTTAGACATTCTTTTCTTACTATATTTCTTACACAATCTCATATTTCCTCCAAAAGACGAGTATTTAGGATGACTTGTTCACATTAAGAAAGCTATAGTCAACTTCTAGAGAATCACCTAATCCACAAATGAGAACTACATATTCCTCTTTTATTTAGAACTTAACCAAAACCAGAATTGTTAGAACAAGATCATATAATCCACAAAAAGATAATCCTTTATAAAAATAAAATCTATTCTTAATCTCCAAAATTTGTCCAACAAAACCCAATGTTCAACGAAGACCATTCGATAAACAATTTTTCCATAAAATTATTCAAAGTAAACCCAATTAAGATTGAAACCCAAATATTTGAAAGATTTAATCACATAGTCTTCCATGGTAAAAATCAACATTTATCTCCAAATTGAATCAGTTTCTCTTAAAGTCTCATTTGGAAAGTAATTAACCTAATCAGATATCCTCCATGATAAGTCAATATTTACCTAGATAACCAAAAATCAACTTTTCTTGATCCATAAAATTATATAACCAAAAAATATTTGTCATACTTACCAGGGACATCACGTAGTTCAGTGGTGGGTGATAAATACCAGTCGCACTTTTGTTGTGGGTTTGATGCCCATAGCTTTGTCCGACGCGACGGGTTTTCACATGGTCTGCGTGTTCTAAATTTTCCAAAACTATATATTTCATAAAAAATTCCCCAATAATAGATAAAATATTCAAAAATAACTATAACATAATTTATCCTCAATTTTTCCCAATGCCTTTCATCTTCCATCATATAGTAACCCATAATTACCTCAAAAGTAAGGATCATATAAACCCTAATGGTTAATATTATAATTATTACCTGAACTTCAACATCGATTTGGTTCTCTCGTATATGATGCATCAGAGAAATCACCAAGTTTCAAGTTGTTATTCATGACTCCTTGATAGTTGGCATAGAATAACCACGAGATTCTTCATTGAATCCCCCATTTCATCCAGTCTCTTAATCAGAGAACCATAACATTTTCTTCCAAACCCATTGCCACTTTAGTTCCTACTAGATACATCCATTTACTAAAACCAAAAATGTCAGTGTGAGTATATCAACAAAATTATCATGTACTAATAAAAAAGATAAACACTAATATATACTTACTCCTTCACTTTATCTAAAACTACGACTCTTTCTGAAATCCTAACCATTATGGTAATGTCACTTATGCTTAGATAATTCCCTAACCGCTAAAGTTATCTAAACCGACCCTGATACCATCTATAAGGACACGAACTTAAAACATTACATGATCATGAATTAAATTAATAATTCAACTAGAGGATCTTTTTAGGTTTAGAGTATTATAGTATTAGGACATAACTATTACATCTCAAAAGATTACAAAGTAGACACTTCTACTATGTTTCTATAAAATAAAAACTCTTATAAAACATGTCTACGTCCATGTTTTAGATAACATGTCTTTCCTTGATCCCATCTATGACACTATTCAACTTTAAGTCATGGGGAAAACATTTCCAAAACTTGGGATGAGAATAAAAATCTCATTAAAGGATACACAAAGAAGTAAAACAGTTAGTTTTTCAAAACAACAAGTAAACCTTGAATACTCTATCAAATTAATACTTTTCACCTTTATGAAGTAGTAAATAATCTTCACTGAATAAAAGATCACTAAGTATCCTTTTTAACCAAAAGATTACCATAAAACCCATATAAAGAACACATGTCATATAATGGTAACTTGTGACATGAAAATAATTTAATGGAATAACCATACGGTCGACTTCCACACATATCACTACATGGAATAGCCATACGTCCGACTTCCATACCCAATGCATTGGAGGTTATAATGTAACCACCCATCCTGGTATTCATGTAACCACCCATAATATGGTTTATTACGTAACCACCCATCAAATGTCCATGTACCATTATAAAATCATAAGACATAAAACAAATATAATGGAAAGAAAACATTTCCACATTTCGATAACAATATATCACTTAAATATATTGACATAAAAAACCATTATAAAAACTATTTTTAATACCAAAATACATAAAAGATTATATCGTATTTATTTCATTTTTAAAACATTACGGCTTGATGAGGAATCCAAAGATCAAATATTACTCAAGGCGGTAGAAAATTTCGTTGACACCACGTACGTTAAAAGAAACATTACTTTTTGTCGTTTAGTAAAACGCTTCATAGAAAAAGATTCAGTTTGAACAAAGTGAAAAGTAAAAGGTTTTTATTCATCTAATACAATAATGTTTTGTATTAAAACAAAATATTCCTCAATGAAAGGATATTGATATGAAGTCCCTTACAAAGACAGTATCCATTGATTATGGATAAATCAATTACATAATTATGTGTGAAAAAATAATACACCAAATATAAGTGGATATTTAGTGTAAAAAATCAAAGTTAATTCACAAATATTAATATAACTACATATTCAATGAGTAAAATTTTAACCCAACGATTCAAAAATGGGTTTAGAAGTTACCTTGCAAAAATTCCATATCCTAACGGTGTCACTTCAAAATTTAGAAGATGAGTTGATAAGAGATAAAAAGGGTATCTCATCACTTGAACATTAAATTTACATCATAAAGTATATATGAGAACATATCCCAAAATAGGAAAATGTAAATTAAAATACATAACAAAAAGAAGTCTTTAAAAAGAAGAGGATGGTGAAAGGTCCCCTTACCGATTTGGGTAAATTTCAAACTGTACACCCCATCGAAGAAGGGTCAAACAATGAAGATGTAAATACCCATAAATGAAATTTTATTACACAAAGAGTATAATAATGGGAAGTAAATACACCAATCAAAGGAAATTGTGGAAAATGTAGCATAATTTCACGGGAATAAAAGAGAGGTGAAAAATCTATTGCGAAAACTCGGCCGCCTAACGACGCCACTTAAAACTTCCAAAAATTGATTTATGAGATCAAATAGGGTATCCCATAATATTAACATAATAATTAAAGTATGAGGAATATAAAATAACATCCTCAAAAATAATAAATATGAGCTTAAAAGATATGACATAATATATAGTGCTTAAAAAGAAAGAGGGAGGTAGGATCCCTTACCTTGTGTCCGACATGACTCGATCATTCTTTAATCTCATGAATAATAAACTGGAGTTAATTTCTACTTGATTAAGAGCCTTTTTTAAGTTCATTATTCCATTTATATAATTTATTACCATTTTATGAACATCTTGTAATTATTTATGTTAACCACGATCGTTTTTTCGATCATTGGTACTTGAGTAAAAAATAAACTTCTTATAATTACAAGTTGTTCATGTGGTAAAATATCCATTATATCTACAATTGTATTAATGATTTAGATATAATATATATAATATATATCTAGTATATAAATTAATTTATAATATAATATAACATTTAGTGGTAAGAAATGAAATGCACCGTTCATGGAGATGGTAAGTCGTATGTACGCATGGACGCTACTTTCATTTCTACTTCGTATTTAATGGAATTAAATCTAAATTAGATATATATATATATATATATTATAATTCCAGTATAATATATATGTTATATAGGATATATAAGTTCATTAATTTCATTCTTTATATAATCCATGTATTGCATGAACGAGTCACATTACTTGAGGGGGCGGTAGTCAACACTTCCTCAAATGAAATTATCGCAATTTCACAACATGCATAGAATAAATGTATGTTTTAAATGTAAAATACAGAAGAATAGAGAGTAAATAAATATAATATATATCATTAATAAATATAGTTCCTTCATAATGGACACCATGTGAGGTGGTAGGAGAAGATAGAACAATCATCGTTTCGTGAGGCAGTAATTCGCCATCCACTGAAACAGAATGTTCTTTAATAATTAGACGGAGCTGTGTGTAAGTGTAGGTCGAATACATCTCAAAACAACATCCTAGTATACTGATTATACTAGTATTTTTACAAAATAAAGGAATAAAAAGAGTTTATGTGGTTGGAGAAGGAAAATAAAACAAAAGAACCTAAGAGAAGACATTACCATTAAATTGGGTAACTCACATTGGTTTGAACCAAAAGGGTTTTTTGAAGAGATTTATGCCTATGGTAAGGCTTCTAGGATGAAGAGAATGATGTGGAGAGATAAAATTAGCAGATTTTGGTCGATCCAATGGCTTGAGAAGTGTGGGTAAGGGGGTAGAGGTGGGGGATTTTTATAAGTTGGAGGAGGGGCACTCTTGGAATGTCTTGAAAAGTTACTTTATTACAACATGTTTTTTGGATATTAAAGTTCCCACAATCATATATTTAGAGGATAAGGTGATAATGTGATAAGAGTTATAAATCTACCAATAGAATAGGTTTTTGACAAGTTTAAGTCTTATATTTTACCTCATCTTCTCATTTTATTTAAATCGTTCAATAATGAGGTAATCACTACATCATCATGGTGTAATAAATAAATTTATTTATTTAATGTCTAAAAATTATAAAAAAAATATCATGATGTAGGAAATATTTTTATATTTCTAATTAATATTTATAGTCAATATATTACTTGTATAACCCCATGTAATTTTTTTAGTAAAATAATACATGTTTGTGAAATTTTTATTATAACTTTAAATAAAAAGTTATTAATGTCAATTTCCTACAATGTGGCTCCATGGGGTACCAAAGTTTAACCATGGATTTTATTGGTTGGACATGACTCATCCAATAAGGATAGGTCATGTTTCAAGGTAATTTCATATTATTATAATGTTATCTGTATATTAAATTACACACATTACCTTTAATTGCGATTAATAAAACTTAAAAGTTACTATTCAGCAAAAAATTATTTTAATCCCATTGAACCACATTATACATCCTAATGAAAACCATGACTGTTGGTTTTTTGAAATAGAAATCGCAAAAGTGGTAATGTTTCATTTAATCAAAAATTAGTTTTTTAACTACCACTTAGTGGTTTCACTATTCATCAAAAATTGATGTTTTTCAGAAAAATACAAAATATTCACCCTAAGATATATTTGATATTACAAATTCAAAAATAAAGTCTATATTAAAAAATTCAGAACATATAAGTTGTATTATTTAATTTAATAATTAATTCCAGCTGTCAAAACAAGTAGCATGTTTTTATGAAACAATATCTATTAATAGATTCACACTTGTTTAAGTCCAATTCCAATGTGAAATTAATTCTAATGACCACCATTGGATTAAATGTTAAAAATATATTCTAATTGAACTTTAAATCAAATTAAAAATATGATCTAATCCTATAAATATATTATATTAATAATAGGTTTTGAATATAAATACAACATTTTTCACTTAATCATAAAAATGAACTTTATCGAAAAAACAAAAAATAATACAAAGTATATTTTGATGTCCCGATTCTAAAAAGAATAATATTTTTTCAAATATAACAAATAAAATTTTCCAAAAGTGGAATTTCAAGGGGTTCTCCATCAAAAGGTGGATAATCGACCATTTAAAGAATATTAGAATATTTACGCTTAAAATTGGTTTCATTAGCATTTTATGCCTCTAAAATTTATTGGATAAAAGTAAAAATAATTGACAAACATATATATCATTTTGTTGTCAGTTCTATTCATTTCCACCATTACAACAACTATGTATTAACTACCATTTAAAATTATATTATTGTATTGTTAGATTGAAACGTAAGATTTCAAAGAAACTCGTTGTTGCGTATTGGGTACGCTATCAAGCATAGTGTTCAAATTAAATTAATATTTATTAACAAATATGGATAAAAATGAAAATGTCATATTCTTTATCTACCTAGGGTGTTACATAAATATTTATTAAATGGATTAAAATTTATCAAACCATTAATTGATAGAATAAATTATATTAATATTTATTCTAATTTTGGATTTTTGAAATTATATTCATTATATGTATATAAAGTAATGAATAAAAATGAAATTAAATGGTTTTTTAAAATTATTTATGGTAATATTTTATTTATAATTATCATTTTTAAATTATAGAATTTATATATGAAAAAAAAAATTATTTTTTAAATTAAACATGTAAAATTATTCGTTGGATGAAATTATAAAAGTTTTAAAAAATAATATTTTATATACTTGTGAAAATAATGATTTTCATTGAGAATGTATTTAATTTTGAGTGACTAGAAGGTTTAATAATATTTCTTATTTTTTATATTTATATTAGATCATTTTATCTGAAATAATCATATTTTGTTTTTAAATGGATTTTATATTGGAAAATTGTATAAAAATAATATTTTAAAATGTTTTGACTATGAGTTGCGGCCAACTCATACCCCAAAAATATATTAATGAATATATGGGACAATGTTATTAGATTATTTGGAAAGTATTTACACCTGATGTAATCAGGAGGTTAAAGAGGATATAAGCTGGAAGGTAGAAAATGAAGAGTATCTAGTTTGTCATATGGGGCAATGAATGACAGAAGAAACTCACTAGATGAAATCCCACCCCATTCATAATTACTGATGTGAATGATTTTCCTGATTCATTCGATGTTATCTTGGTCAATTCTAATCACATCTAAAATTCGATCTGGTATGTCCCCAAAACTGCCTAACAAAAACAATAAATTGCATAAAAATTACAATACCACCATGCAATAAGTATCTGTCTCAATGTGATGTGAATTTTAATAAAGTAGGATATAGGATGGGTATATCATGTGGAAAAAAAAGTCACCATTACAAAAGATTAAAATTAACCATGGAGGCCCATGCCAAGAATGTGTCCACCAATGTAATATTTTTAGGACATTTGTGCAGAATGACTGACTCATCCGTGTCGTAGAAAAAACAGTTATTATCCCTGAATATTAGAAAAAAGTTTCTACTAATTGAGGAGAATTATGAATTATTTTTTGTTTTAAAATGTCCAATTAAATGAAAGTTCACTTGAAATGGCTCGAGAAAAAGATCCAAAAGTGACAAAAACATGGGTGTCCTCAATTTTTCATCTGCAGATTCATGAGTGGAAATAACTGGGGTAAGGAAACTGATGAATTTATTGATACAACAATAAAACCCCTAAAAAAATATGTGTTACATAAGGAATTAATGAGTCATTCTAAATCGATCGATATTCAATCCAATCTTTTCATTTCAAAGGGAAAATCCACATGTTTTTGAAAACCCAAAAAAAAACATAAAGGAGCCCAACCTTCATCATGTTATAGAAGAATACATAGAAATTATTTTCTTAAAAAACAAAATATATCTTACTAATATCAAAAACCTTAACACATTATGTCTGGGAGACCCAACACATTAAGCTATTGGAAGCATCAAAACAATGGGGAGTAAAAAAGTGCATCATCCAAAAGAAAACATCATCTAAAAACCACAAAAGAGTAGGCAACCAAAAAGATATCCCAAAATATTGAATTGGATGAAACAACAAAGATATAGAGAGAGATTTTATTACAATAAAACACAACACTAATCTTTATTGCCAATTCATGTCATCCAAATGAAATAATTGTGTCCCAGCAGCAAATTTTGGATTATACAATAAAAGCGGGTTTCATTTCATTTTGTCGGTTTAATGATAAATTAAATTATAAAATGTAGAAAATTTAAATTTTGTAAAATGGATACCATATTTTGAATCAATGGTTCCAATTTTATTTATTAATTTTTTTTTAATATTTATTTAAAATATAGAAATTTTTTACCATGGTAAATATTAAATAGATAAATTTAGAATAATAATAAAATGAAAACAATCATAAGAGTAACAAAAAACCAAACTAAAACATATTTTATGAGTTTGTATTTTAATTAAAAACAAAATAACTAATTTATGACCTTTAGTGGATTCTTAAAAGAGATTTTAAAATTTATAAAACATTATTTTAAGTAAACACAATCATGCTACATTATTATTTTTAATTAGTGTAATATTTCTTACCTATTTGAGTACATTTGATAATATTGACATTAAAGAGTAATTTTTAATGTTAAAATAATTATCTTCTTCATTAGGATTTATTTCTAATTATTAAGGACAAGAAAAGTTACTTAAATGGTTAAAAAAAATTGATATAATAATTATTCAATTAATGAAACAATCAAATACAATATTCTAAAGACATTATGAAAAAATGTGATGTAAATAATATAATAAAATTTACTAATATATCATTTTGATATTATATTTATATTATAATATATATTTTTCAAATTTTATATGTTCTCATCAAATTATTAAATTTAATGTATTTAGTAGTTCTAAAAACTGTAATTATTAATATTTTACAGTAAATAATATTTTATCATTTGATATAAATATAGTAAAAATGATAAATTAATAAAAATGATAAGAATATGGTTTAAATTCTATATATGATCCATTTATTTTAATTTTTTCATTTTTCTAGTTATTTTGTCCCACAAAGTGTAAAAACCCATTTTGTCACAAAAATAGTTCAATTGGTTTAATAAGGTACAATACAAAACAATAAGGGTAAAAATATACTAGACACTTTAAAATTATAAATTTTTTCAGAGGATATAGACCCATAATAATCATAAAATTCAAATAAATAAAATTTGATTTATTTTTAATCAAAATTAATTTCATATTTTTTGGAATTTCAAGAGTGGCCCTCCAATCTCTTATAAGAGGGAACCTATTTTTTAACTTTTATTGACATTTATATAACCACTTTTTTCAAACAATACTAACTCAAATACATTCCTAGAATACCACCACTCATTAATGAGGCATTGGTCTAATAAAACCACAAATTTATGGTTTCTTACAGTATTAATAAAAAATGATGGTTTCAAAAGAATATATATAGTTTTATCTGCATATTGATGTTCTATTTGTTATTCTAGAAATCTTAAAAAATATGCATTCATTATAGAATAATAAAAGAAAGATAATTAATATACTTATATATTAATAAATTAATATAATATCCAATATCCATATCCTTTTCCATATAATGGGAAATGAAACCATAATATGTGTGTACATCAGACTACCACCTCATGAATCGATGTAATTTGTTTTCCATCATCATCTCACAAGAATATATATAGTTATGGAATTAATTTTTATATATTCATTTCAGTAAAATAATTTTAATTTTTAAAATACAATATATGATTTACCGTCTCACCCTTACATGAAATGTATAATGATTACATCGTTTTTGTTTATGTGTGGATTACCACATCCACTAACAGATGTGACTTTTTTTTCATTGAGAAATCTCATTTAAGATATATATATATATATATAAACACATGTATATTTTGAAAAATAATATTATATATGATATATTACTGTCATTATGTAATTGAAATATAAAACCCACATTATTTAAATAATTCTCCTTGAATAATGAAATAATTAATCAAGCCTATTTATCTTCTACAATATTCATAACAATAACATAGTTCATTTACTATAATCATAATTAATGGTTATAGATATATTTATAATTTATATTTATAAATGATAAATATTTTAGTATTATTAATTTCAATATTATGACATAATAACCATTTTTCCGTAATCAATTTATTTTTCATTTAGTACATATATGGAAAATATCATGAAAATATCCTCAGTGATCAAAATTAATTGAGTAATTTTATAAAACAGGATGTAAAAAAATAAAATATTAATTACCATTTAATGTTTTATTAATCAAGAATAATTTGTCCTACATTTATTATTAATTAAAATTAACAACTCACGAGAAAAGTTGGGTTCATAATAATGGGATATATTTTAATAAGTAACATTTAAAATATTTATATAAAACTATATTTTTTCCCTATCCATATAGACTAAAAATGTCTTCAAAAATTAATTTATTATTTTAATAATATTTTGAAATTCATTTTTATATTTTTATTTAAATTTTCACATAATGGGTTGATACAAATCTTTATCTTATTTCCAAATTATTATCTTTTTTACCATTATGATATAAATACATGTTAAATGGTTTTCAAAAATTATATGGAATGATAATACTTTTCTACCATTAAAAGACTTTTTTATTTACACTATTATAATTTGATGATTATTTTTATAGAAAATTGTTTCTTTATTATTTTCATATCATATTCAAAAAGTATGGTACTTTGATACCCAATTGAGTTTATAATTAATAGATTTTTTAAAATAGGGTTTACCGAGAATAAGATCAAGAAAAAACTATTTTATTCATGATAATGTACAAGATCATTATTTAAAAAAATAGTCGAACTAGATGTAGTTAAAATGAATGATTGATCCCCATTATAGGTATATAATTAATTAGGTATTAATTATGTACAATATATAATATTATTGGATTTTAGAAATATTTTTATACAATTTTCTAGGCTTTTGAAGGGTATTATTGAACATAATAATCTATATATTTAAATAGGGTTTTAATTATCTTTTTATGGATTTTAGTGTATTTATTTAAGAAAAATGAGTTTTTTTTCATGTGGATATTTTTTATTAAATATGATTAATAATCATTGAAAATAAAATGAATCATTACATATGTTTTTTTCATTTTAACTGAACTAATTATTTTATTATTTTTATGTCTCTGACTGAAATTGGTTTAACATCCCATGATTTAAAGATTTATTCCTAGGAATTAAGGAAAATTTTGGACATTAATCATTCCATGATGACAATTTGGAATAATTATATGGAAAATAAATCATGTTTTATTTCATATTGTTTTGTTGGTTAAGAGAATTTGATACCGAGTATATGTTTCAACTTATAATGATTCATATTACTATATAATTTAGTTTTATAAATAAAATATACACAAAAAAAATTCTTTCTGATTATAAGAATGTGAATTCCTGTTTTGAAATAATAGAATACGTAGTTTTTTAGGCTGGATCCTTTTATTGTGCCTCTCTATTTGGAAAAAAATGACCACTTATCCACTATGATCATAAATGAGTTTTACCCATATTCCTCAAACCATTTCTCCCAAAATCCATCCATGAATAATCTCTCCCTCCTCCCTCTTCAATGGGTGAATATACTTTAGTCATGGATTGAATCTAACAGTGGAATGAACATTTTAAGAATATCTATATGACTATAAATTCTCATTTTCCCCTTAATTATCTTAATTAAATGGATGTTATTTCTATGTCAACTCATATTTCTTATTTTCTATGTGTTTTAGCGTTACTCAAAATACTCTTATTTAGGATAAAATGAAAGCCATGTATTATACAAGTGATAAATCCTATGAATAATGTAGGGGTGGATATGTCATTGAATTAATGTTGTGACATTTAAAAACTTTTTCTATTTTGTCAGGCATTAACCCTTCTGCATTTTGGTCTAATATTATGAAATTATTTAATAAAATTATTTCATATAGAACATTGATTACCTTTGTCAACATTATGAGGTTGGAGGTTTAATAACCTGACTGAAACCACAGAATAAGTTGGGTTCAATTACTTTCATTACTCTATTTCATTTTCCAAATACTGAACCACCATTGGGTGTGTTTATATAAATGCATTGAATCTTTTATAAATGTTTTATTGAGTTGTGTGTTATTGATAAGAGTCTATGACATTGATCATGTTTGTAACACATAAAAATTATAAGGGACTAGGAATGAAGAATAATATTTGTTGAGTAAAAGGGTATAAAATCAACACATCTTTTTATAATAAATCTACATTTTAAGTTTACAATTTTGACTAAGGATAAAGGACAAGTAAATATATTTAATTTTTATTTATTATGGCATGTGTTATTCCCATAACCCCATTGTTTAACTAAATTATAATGGTCTAGTTTCATGGGATGGACTATATTACGAAATGGAAAACCATTTACCTTCTCTTAATATATTAAATTCTATAAAAAACTATAGTCTATTGTTCCCTGAGATATTATTTATTATTGTTTTATGAATTTCTAATATAAGTGATTATAGGGAATGTGGGATTACATTACTCCGGATTTTTTTAAGGGTCCCTGGTTAGAGTTTTAGTCATTTTATTTCATTCCCCCTTAGTAGAGGGTGTTAGACATGGGGCATTTCACACCTTGTTTTTTTGGAAAATATGTTCCACACCCCCTCGATTTATATGACATGAATGAAACTTTTCACTATAACTAGTAATAGTTAACATTTTTTCCTATTTATTTTATGATACAAGAATGTTATCCTAAAGTATTTACAATAATCATATTGAAAAACTATATTATCTTCAAAAGCTAGAATAGTGTCCTATATAGAAACAAAAATCATGTTTCAATACTTGTATAAATGTACATGGATGCATATGATAGGCCACATGTCATGCCTATTAATATATATCTATATATATGACTATATATTTTATAAAATATATAGTATAATTATATACATGCATACATATTGATATAAAAAATTATATGGTGGAATGTCATAGGAGTTAACCCAACTTAGATTGAATCATTTATAGTCTATCAGGTGTCATTAAAAACCTTAGATGGCCATATTACATATATTTACATCATTTTACTACATTAATTATGATATAAATTCCGAAAATATTATTTCAAATTCATGAATATGATTAAATTATACACATCAAGTGGTGGCCTACTGCCTATATCCCATAACTTATTCCTGTCAATATTTTTTACTCCAATAGGCATCACTATTGTAGGTTCACAATCATGATTTGTACTTTAGGATGTTTCAGATTTATGTATAGACTATTGAGAGTAGTAGATGAAAATTTAATCGGGCATTCCGTCTAGAGTAAGATACTAATATATATTTGTTCCTTTTTTACTTTTTTGGTGTTGTGTGTTATATTACTAGTTTTATGTCAATTTGTTATATACTATACCATGCTCATTTGTGGTTACTAATTTTTTTTATTGGTTGATAGATGTTTTTATATTTCACTTCCATTATTTATGATTGATTACAATATATTATTATTTATCTATAGGGTATAATACAACCACTACACCACATTTAATCCCCCACTAATAGTTTTTAGCCTCTATCATAGGAGGAGGCACAATTTTTTCAAAGTATAAAACCAACATGTTGCAATATTTTAGTGGATCCATTCTCATTATGTTATAGTTATGATAATGAGGTTTTTGTGGTTTTTAATTTGATGAAATTTGGGGCTAGTAATAATAAAGGGGATGGTTTGTTGTCATTTATTGTGTAGTTCATGTTTCCAATTTAGTAATGGAATTATATAGAAAATGATTAAATGAAAATAAATGATTTAAAATGTGAGATGATTTTATTCCCAAAATTGGATTGTGGATAAATTCCGTTAGTGATAAATATAAAATAAGTGAGATGGATAATTAAATGGTTGGTAATGGAAACATTTCTAAATTTTTATAGTTTATAAAAAATGATAAAATGTATATTGTGTCTTATTGTGTGGTGTTGTGAATTTAGATGTTGAATTGAAATTGGTAGATGCTTCATGGTTTTGTAGTAATATTTAATGATCAGAATGTATAAATTTTTTCTACCCACCGGTTATGATTATGATTTGATATATATATATATATAACATTTATATTCCTTTTGATTTCCATATAAACCCACACATATTGTTCACTGAGTAATGAAACCATGTATTTGGGTTTGTTTTACTGATATAAATGTTGTGAGGACTGATGGATAACTACCTAGTATTCCTTAATATCTTCCATGTGATTTTTTAGACATAGGGTATAATATTCAGAAAAAATAAGTGAAATATGGTGATGTTTGATGTGTTTATGATATGTCTTATGGTTCTTTTTTACATTTTATTAGATAGAAAATGTTTGATTACCTTCATTTTAATGATACCCTAATACTCTTATTATATCGTAATGGAGGTGTTGTGGTGTACCAAGTGTCAGTAGTTGTGATTTTATTTCTTTTTATGGACTACATTTTTAAAAATGAGATGATGTGGGTTGGGATGAACCATGTGTCTATAGGGGATATATAATCTGTTTTCATATAGAAAATATGGGAACTTCATGTTGAAAAAATTGAGGTGTAAGATTTTAAAATTAGTAGGAAATAGGTTATGGGTTCCTTGTTATTGATATGTTTCTAATTATGTTATTATAATTGGATTGATTATATGTTGATCCTACCATGGCGGGGATACAGTTGTTAGTTTACCAATTAATCTGATGGTGGTTGTGTTTTTTTCTCACTTGTTCATTACAATGAATAATTATTGTTGGTCAGAGTGGATACTCAAGAGGAGGGTGAATTGAGTTCCAATTAAAATTTCTGTTAAAAAGTATTTCTATTAAAATCCCAAATTTATAAAAAAAGTTAAACATTAGTGAATTTGTAAAACTATAAATGTTCAATTAGGTTCTCAAAAGATTGATTAGGTCTTAGTTAATTTAATCAGAAGATTAAATTATCTTTTGAAACTAATCTACTATATTACAATAGTTACAAACACTTTCAAGATTAACTATCAAAGTAACATTAAAATATTTTTTGTATTTCAATTTAATTAGAAAAGGAATATAAAATATATAGTATATTTTAGATAGAATATTAGAATGCACAGCATATGTAAAACAAGTGTATCAGTCTCAAGCCGAGACATAATCCACTTCACTTGGAGATCACCTGCAACCAATTGGTTTATATAAATAAACTCTGATCCACAACCTAGATCGGGCTTAACAACAGTTAATAGACCGTCCTATCCACGCAAGGACCTATACCACAGTTTTCATGGGAAAAAATGATCAGACCATTCAGGTACCTCTTCCACAGTTTCCATTGGTAAACACGAGTAAATGGATTGGTGTGAGGACTTTGAAATCTTCATGTTCAGCGTAAAAGGCAGTGTGTGTAAAATATACAAATTACACACTGCTCAAAATGTAAAATAATGAATCACATTGAGATTAAACAGATAGAGGCGAGTTTAGAATACTCTAAGTGTTATAAGTGAAGCTCTGGTCTCCATTGGATTGAGACAGATGAAGCTCTGAGTCCTTCTCTGGTTTGTGTTAGAAAAACATAGTGTCTTGGTTCATCTTGTGTTCTTCAAGAGTGATGATGGTCTCTTGATCCCAGTATACTTTGTGTGTTCATCAGTAGTGTTGGATTTCATTCATGAGAGTTCTTTTAAGATCGTGCATTGTTTTCTTCACAGTTGTGCACAAGATTGTCTTTTTTTCCAGTATATAGAACTCGCGTTTCTTGATTTTCTCTATGTTGTCTCTCATGTGCACACTTCTCTTAATCATTGAATGCATGAGGTGAGCTGAAAGGTTCAATTTATTTTGTGCCTAATACCTCGTATTATGTCTATATATAAACATTAAGTATGTTAGTTCATTAAAGTCATCAAATATGACCGTTAATGAAGTTATATAGTAAAAAGAAAAAAGATTTAGGAAACAGTGTCATGGTAGTTATGTAAATTGTGTCTCCTTTATGGTATCTCTTTCATGGTGTCTCTTTCACAGTGTCTCCTTCACAGTGTTTCCTTCACGGTCTTTCCTTCATGGTATGTCAGTCACGGTATGTCCTTCACTGTATGTCCTTCATTGTGTCTTCGTGTCACGGTGTCTCGCTCACGGTGTCCCATTCACAGTGTCTGAGTCATGATTTCTGGCTTCCAGTGCATTGATGACTGTGTCTGGCACATAGAAAAATAGAATGATCGTGTATGTTCTTAGTTTATTGCTTCACAATTTCAGACTTACTATGTCATGGTGTCGTGTGGTCATGGTGTCTCATTTTCACTGTATGTGAGAGTTAGGCTTCACAGTGTCTATGTCTTGCTCATTGTGTCTTGTATTTAGACAGACAACTGTATTCAGACCTAAACAATAATATTCATAATATGAATTGAGCTTAACCATCATAATGTTTAAGATAACTTGAAACATAAATACACATGATTGATAAGATATGTGAGATTTGTGATTATGAATAAGAAGTGTAATTATTATTGAGATTTGTGATCATGAATAAGATGTGTAATTATTATTGAGATTTTTGATCATTAAAACAAGATTAATATATGAGGATTCCTACAATATCCCCCTGTTTATGATCAAAAATAATGTATGGGTAATGTATAAATGATATAAAACTATAGAGAATATTACATATAAAATAACATATTATAACAGTACAAATAACGTTTTCTCTCCCTTTTGTGATTATCAAAAAGTTGAATGTGTTGAGGGAAAATAGTGCATATGTCATTAGAAATGTTCAGAATACAATATGCAGTAGAATTATAAAATGAAAAATACATCGCCATCAAAAGAAAGTAGTTATTGGGCTTCTTCACGATGTGGCCTTATGTTTGCCTTTATCAGCAGCAGAATAGGATGTCATAGGGGAAGTTTCTGATGTGAAAGAAGGCATAGAAGTGGTAGAGAAAGAAGGTAAAGGTAAACCTTCAAATACAGAGGGAGCCCAAGTGGGAGCTATAGAAGATTTAGTTTGTGGCTTATCAATAATCACTAGCCTGATCTGAGTAAGCGCTTCGCTAAATGACATGGAAGTTGAGGCTAAATCGGGCAGTCCAGGTCTGAGAGGAGCAGCAGCTGGTGCAACTATTTTTGTGCTCTGGACACGACAGTAAGGCTTCATAAGATTGATGAAATATGTAATAATTTTCCACCATATTGCATTGCCATTTAAAAATCATCTTTATTCTCCATGAACTGATCCAATAGTCTCATAAACTCAGTAAAATTCTGAACATGTTCATTGAAGGCCTGAGTAACATGAGGTATTTTCAAATTCTCGACAAGATACTCAAAGTGAATGGACATGTCATTTTTGGAGAAAATACGGGTGAGATAGAAACATATCGTCATAGTGATCATCTACTGAGCATTATTGGAAATCATGGAATGAATTTGAACCATGTCAAGTTCTCGATATATGTTCATAACAACTTCAGATAAAAGAGTCAATTCAAAACCATTGATGGCATTCCGAATTTCTTCCATGATTATATATCTATGATGAGAATGATCCAAAGAATATTAAGAGGTTTTACCAGAGGTAGGAGAAGCCATGATAGCTATGGATTGATCTTTGAGCAAGTTTAGCACTTTTTGAAGACATCCAGTGTACTCATATGTAAGCTTATTCAGGTACTACACAAGCTCTCTGATTCGGTGAAAGATCTGTGTGTGCCTTTCTTCAATCTTTTTATCAAAGGATAGAAGGTAGGGATGCATTTGAGACACAATATCTCAAGAAATGTTGGAAATAGTTGGTTTAGGAGAAGTAGAAATAGGTACATGCTCTGATCTGGAATGCAATTCCCTCTAGATATTTTCATCCATACCTTTCAATGTTGCAACAATAGTCCTAAGAAGGTTGTATTCAACCCTTTATTCGTGAATTTCATGGATCATCCTAAGTTCAATGTGCATAATAATGTTTTCCAAAAGTAGTGAGGCACCTTATTGACTTAGTTGTGTCACATGATGAGTTTTAGAGGAAATAATTTTCTCAACTCCAGCTAAGATAGAATCTCCAAACACTTTTAGATCATCCTTGATGACAAAATTATGCTGATCAGGTAAATGTGCATGAGAAGTTATTGGTACATGGGATGGTTCAGGGTTTGGTTGAGGTTCAAGTTCAGTTTCCGATTCAGTTTCAGATTCAGTTTCCGGATGAGATTAAGGGTGTGTGACTGACATCAACTAAAATAGAGAAGAAAGATCAATTACAGTTGTAGTCACTTATTGAGATTCAGTAACATAATAGAAGGTAGGTAATTCATTCTAAGTGTAAAAAAAAGAATTATTTGGAGGATATGCTTCACCAGACATAGATTCAACAACAGGTTCATTAATCTCACGATTTTGAGGTTCCTCTCCCTCGACATGTGAATCCTTTAGAGGCTCATTAGCTTATTCAAGAGTCTTAAGTTCATCTATAATCTCCTCATCCATTTCTTGTCTTTCCATCTTAAAGGAAATTTCCATCCTCTCTTCAGCAAATGGTATATAATTAGGAACAGATTTCTCATCATGGATTTCTTCTTGATTATCATCTTCCCTAACCGGGATTTCTTCTATATTGGCTTCTTCCATAACAAGGTGGTCTTCTTGATTTGTTTCTTCCATAACAGGGAGTTCATCATGATTTGATTCTTCCAACACATGCTTCTCAGGTTCTGGGATGACTAAATCTCTTGCAGCCTCAGGTTGGGTTTCGAAAATTACATCATCTCTAGGGATAATGGGTTCTTATTCAAGAACAACAGGAGGAGTAATAGTCTATTCCTTTTCATCGCCATCTTCTTCTGTATGTGGTATAGCAGCATGTTCTCTATGAGGTACTTCATCCTCTTCTCTGAATGGTACTGCAACTGCTTCTTCCTCTTCTTCTTCATCCTTATAGTACTCATCAAGTTCATCTGGTTCTAAACTAGGATCAATAATGTCCTCTGACCTTGTTGGATAGTCTACCAGATTGAACTTTTCATAAAACTTTTCATTATCTTCATCCCACTCCTTCTTCCAAGGGTTCCATTTAATTATCATCATCTTGATGGTCGTTTTAGATAGGCAGTATTCATAATCCATGAGAAATTCTTCGTTTGGTCCAACTACTCCTTTAGCAACAAGCATGGTTGAGATCATCCTTGAGTAAAACAAAGAGGTGGATTTTGATGTGACCTTAATAAATTCACACATATGGTGAATGATATACATGCACAGATTTATCTTGTGTCCATTCCTCATCAGAGGAATCATGAAAACATCCTGATACTTCAATACGAAAAATTCACCCTTCCTCAGGCTATTAAAATTTTGAACAAATTTGAACAACAGTCTTGTCTCCCCATCTAGTTCGACATCTATGGCCATTCTCTTGGTGCCATTTCCAGTTATGTTTTCTTGTGCATTTTCCACGTTAAAGAGATCGGTTGTATGAGGGAGGTCTCTTTGATAATCATCACATATCCCTTTGTGAAGAATCCTTAGGCATTCATCCCATATACTTGATGAAAAGGAGCATCTTTGTCCATTGATCCAGCTTCTCACAAAAAAAATTTCAGCATCATCAAAAGAAAATTGAGCATACTGATAAAACTGAGATACCAAACTTGGGTAAATTGGTCTATAATTTCTATAGAACCATTCGAGCCAGCCTTTTTCTCTTTGAACTTTTAAAACCAACAATTTTCTACACAACAACCACTTAGGAAAAACTTCCTTTTCAGGAACAACTGTACGGTTTACCAGATTTGGATCCAGGGGTCCTTCATGTGCAAGATTCAGTGTTATCTTTTGTTTCTTCATGTATAGAATGTCAAATAAAGATGAATATGGGTGATTCATCCTTGGAATCCACTGAAGGTTCAGGAAAGAGTGAATGTGAGAAGGGTTGAAGGTTGATAGGGTTTGGAAAGAGTGAGTAGTAGAGAGTTCGGGTGAGGAATCAAGTGAAAACCCTTGTGTATTAACATTTGGGAATGTCAAGAATCATAAAAATAAAAACCCAAGAAAGGAAATAGTGGTGAAATAAAACTTACCGTGATACAGGTTAAAATAAATACATAAATAATCTACACGGTGAGACCCTGTGTATTCATTACGGTGCGATGAAAAGTGGAAGTTACGGTGATACAATCAGTAGTCATCCCTGTGAGACAGTGAGTGGTCTGTTCTGTCAAGGTGAGACAGTCAGTAAAAAGTTCAGTCACTGTGAGACAGTGGGTGTCAGACCGTGAACACAAAGTGTTAACTGTGGGACCGTAAGCATGAGGCAATAACCGGGAAACCGTGAACAATAAACAGTAATGTGAAAAAGTAGTAAAGTATTAAAATTAATACTAGTAACATATCTATTTGTGATTGATCATTCCAAGATCATGTATGATGTAATCTAATCTCTCAGAATTTAATGGTTTATTTAATATATCAGTAAGTTGAAATTTAGTGCCAATGAATTTCAAAGTGATATCACTTTTTTGATAATGATCCCTCAAAAATTGATTTCTTACATCAATATGTTTTGTCCTAGAATGTAAAACAAGATATTATGAAATGTTAATAGCACCTGTGTTGTCACAATTTATTGGGACATGTCTGGATTGATATTTATAGTCTAGTAAAGTGTGTTTCATCCACAAAATTTGTGCACAACAACTTCCAGCATCTATGTATTCAACTTCTGCCCTATATAATGAAACAAAATTTTGTTTCTTACTGCACCATGATAATAATGAATTTCCTAAAAAGTTATATGTTCCAGAGGTTCTCTTTCTATCTAACTTACAACCAGCAATGTCAGCATCAGAGTAACTAACTAGTTCAAATGATTGTCCCTTATGACAGAACATTCCTAGATTGGGTGTATGCTTGAGGTATTTAAAAATTCACTTTAAAACATTTAAATGTGATTCTTTAGGGTTTTCTTGAAAACAAGCACACATACACACACTAAACCTAATATTGGGATGGCTAGAAGTTATGTGGAGTAAACTTCCAATCATTCCTCCATAACTAGTTTGATCAATAGATTTTCCATCTTTATCAAGATCTATCTTATAGGTGGTACTCATGGTAGTGTCACTACTTTTTGTGTTATCCAATCCAAAACGTTTTAAAATATCTCTAGTATATTTACTTCTAGTTAAACCAATCCCATAATTATTTTTAAAGATTTGAAAATCAAGAATGAATTTTAGTTCAACCATTAAATTCTATTCAAATCCGTTTTGCATCATTTTAGAAAAATCAGTACATAATGATGTTTTTGAAGATCCAAAAATATTATCATCTATATAGATTTGAATAATTAAAAATTCATTTGAAATTAGTTTTATAAAGAGGGTAGGATCATCTATTCCTTTTGTAAACCATTTAGAAAAAATAAATGTTCTTAATCTATCATACGAAGCTCTTGGAGCTTTCTTTAAACCATATAAAGATTTTTATAGTTTGAAAATATGATTTTGAAAATGAGGGTTTGTAAATATAAGGGTTTTTTAAAAAAAACATCCTCGGATATATACCCATTTAAGAATGCTCTCTTGACATCCATTTAATATAGTTTGAAATTCATCTGTGCAGCATAAGCAAGTTGAATTCTAATGGCATCATGTCTTTCTACTGGAGAAAAATTATCCTCATAGTCAATTCCTTCTTATTGACTATATCTTCGTGCAACTAATATATCCTTGTTTCTTACAATATTTACAGTGTCTTCTACATTATTTCTAACCACCCATTTGGTGCCTATGATGAAACTGTCCTTAGGTATTTCCACTAATTCTCGGACTTTGTTTGTTTTAAATTTATTATGTTCTTCTTTCATAGCAATTACCCAAAATCCATCATTGATTACATCATCAATGTTTTTAGGTTTATGATGTGACAAAAAGGCTTGATGTTCAACCTGATTTCTAAGTGAAAATCTAGTCTATGTACCTCTATAAATATTACCAACAAAATCATATAAAGGATGAATCTTTAGGATCCTAGTTGATCAAGTAAATGTAGGAATAAAAATTTCAGGATCTTCTCTAGTTTCGGGTTCATTAGGAACAGATTCTGAAATATTTCCAGAACTGGTTGTCTTTACAAAAGGTTCATTGATTTTATCATTAAGGTTCAGAATAGAAAAATCTTCATCAAGATTTTCAAGGGATGACATAGGTTCATGTGGATCTGTTTCATAAAATTTGATGTGAAATGATTATTCCACACACTTTATTTTCTTATTAAACATTGTATAGTCTTTTCTAGTTATAAAATATCCCAAAAATATCCCTTCATTACTTTTAGAGGCAAACTTATCAAGATTGTCATTGGTATTAAGAATAAAAACATTACAACCAAAGACTCTAAATAAACAAACTTTAGGTTTTCTATTATTCCATAGTTCATATGGGGTATATTTGAGAACATGTCTTATGAAGACACTATTTATGATATAACAAGCTGTATTTATATATTTATCCCATAAATAAATAGGCAGGTCATACTCATTAAGCATTGTTCTTGTAATTTATTAAAGGGTTCTATTTTTTATTTCTACTACACCATTTTGATGAGGTGTTTTAGGGGAAGAAACGTTATTATTATAGCCATTGTGTGAGAAATTAGATTCAAACACATGATTTTCAAACTCACGGCCATGATCACTTCTTAGTGTCTTAATCTTAAGTCCACTAATGTTCCCTACAGACTGTGAATATTAAATAATGTAATAGCAGGCTTCACTTTTGTGAGCTAATAAGTATACCCATGTATATATAGAAAATTCATCTACTAAGACATATACATAGTGCATACCATTTAAACTAGAAACATTAGAAAGTCCAATCAATTCCATTTGCACCAACTCGAGAGGATGAGAAGTTTAATGTTCTTTCATAGTTTTAAAAAACATTACTTTTCATTCCCTTTTTACAGGGATTACAAACGTTGTCTAATGGGAATTCAAGTTTGGGTAGGTCTCTAACTAAGTTCATCATAGTCAATTTCTAAGTGAATGAATGTTGCAGTGTCCTATTATTCTATGCCACAACCAATATTCTTTATGAAAATAATTTAAACAAGAAACATTTTGTTTAGATAATGAATTCAAATCAACATCATAAACATTTTCATTTCTCAATGAAAAAATACTAAAACATTTTTAGAATAAATAAAATTACAAGATTAAATTTCAAACATAACATTAAATACATCATCACAAGACATAGAAATACGTAACATGTTGTATTTCAATCCATCATTAAATAAAACATTAGAAAATAGAAATGAGTTAGTGTTACCGATTTAGCCTCGGCCGATGTTCTTTCCTTAAGAATTTTAACCAAATATGACAAAGCCTCCATCAAACTCTACTAGGATTTTAAAGCATGATAAGTCTCCTATAATGTGTATTGAACATCTGTTGTCCATGTACCATGACTTCCAATAGGAACTATTTAAACAGGATTCCTACAAAACAGATTTTGATGGAAAATGATTTTGGAACCCAGATTTTCTTGGGTCCAGATAGGTTAGCATTCAAATATTTGGGTAACAAAATTTGTCTTATGGGTCTCAAATAATTAATATATTCAACATATTTTGATAGATAACTCTATTTGATCTATAACTATGTGAGTAACCAGTGGAAGCATATGAATTTCCAGAACTAGAACTAGCAGAATTTTGTCCAGATTTAAGAATAAATCTATTTTTGGTAAACTGTCTCTGTCCAAGTTGGTATCCCAAACTAGTAGTATACTTTGGTGCAACATTTTAACCTAGAATTTGAGTTATATTGTGAATTCCATTTGTGAACTTCTCTAATCCCTTTATAAGTTTCTCATTAGAAATTTTCAGTTCAGTATTTTATTTTAGTAATTGAGCATTCATTTATTTTTCAATGTCGAGGGAAAATTTAACAGTGCTACATAAAGAATGTTGTTTATTTATGGATTTTTTACTTGTCATTATGTTCATTACAGGTATATTCTATCACATTACAATATTCAAATAATTATTTAGTAGACATGTTTTCATATTCAGAATCAGAAACAGAATCAACTCCAGAATAGTATGAATTTAAAGAAGGAGGGCCCAATGTTACCTCAGATGTGTTTTTCATAAAACACAAGATAGCATTATAATAATCTTCATCCTTAGAAGAATCATAATCAATTGAAGTGTCCTCTGTATAACTACAAGTTTCATTCATTTCATTTTTATACTTGCTGTCCTTATAGTCATGTTTTTTATTGAACTTTAATTTTGGACAATTAGCTTTAATGTGACCTTTTCTCTTGCATTCGTAGAAGATAAATTCATCACTCCTATCAGATTTCTTCCAATCTTATTTCTAATGACCTTTTTTGTCATATTTACCTTTGTAGTTTGATTTTATGATGAATGTATTCTTCTTATATAGTTTCTTAAATCTTCTGGCTATTTGAGCCATTTCAGTATCACTATCAGAATCTGAAATTTCAATTGTTGTGCTTTCAGTAGGTATGTAAATTTTCTCCTTGTCCTTGATCTTTGAGGAAGCAGACGTAAATTTCACTGACTTACTTTTAGGTTCATCATCTTCTTCTTTATTTTCCATTAGTTCTTCATCATACATAATAAGCATACCAATTAGCTCTTTGAAAGGCAGAGTACCAATGTCACATGACTCTCTTATTGAAACAGATGTGCCTCTCCATCGGTCTGGCAGACATCTCAATATTCTCATAATATGTTCCATTGCTGGAATAACCTTTCCAAGGGATCTCATAGTGTTGACAATATCATTGAACCTGAGATACTTGTCAGTGATTGGTTCATCAGTATTCATTTTAAAATTAACAAATTTAATAGTATAAGTGCTCATTATCATTTCTTTAACATTGGTTGTTCCTTCATTAGAAACACCCAAAGTATCCCATATTTCATAGTCAGTTTTTCAAACAGATATTCTATTAAACTATTCATCTCCTAGAGAACAATACAGGGAATTCATAGCATTACAATTATAATTCTATGCTATTTTAGTAGTATCATCCCATGTAGTTCATTCAGTTTCTGGAATCTTATATTGAGTCTCTATAGCAGTCCAGATGTCAACCTCATACTCTCTAAGTGAATTTTCATCTTATGTTTCCACTACGCATATTTTTTACCATTAAAGAAAGGTGGAATGTTGGTAGCAGCACCTTCTAGTCTATTGTCCATAACTAGATTTTAGAAAATATATTTAAAGATCTAAAATTTAGAACTGACTGAAATTTAAGATCTTTAAAGATGAAACTAAAATCAATGTTGAAAAACAGAATGTTTTGAAATTCCATAGTTATAAAAACACTCCTCTGATACCAAATGTTTGTCGGAGTGGATACTCAAGAGGTACTTAATTGAGTTCCAATTAAAATTTCTGTTAAAAAATATTTCTATTAAAATCCCCAATTTATGAAACAAGTTAAACTGTAGTGAATTTGTAAAACTCTAAAGGTTAAATTAGGTTCTCAAAAGATTGATTAGGTCTCAGTTAATTTAATCAAAAGATAAAATTATGTTTTTATATTAATCAACTTATTAACAATAGTTACTAACAGTTGCTAGATTAACTATAAAAGTAAAATTGAAATAGTTTTATATTTCAAAGTAATTAGGAGTAGAATATAAAATATATAGTATATTTTATACATAATATAATAATGAATAGTAGATGTAAAACAATTGGTTCAGTCTCATGTTGAGACCTAATCCACTTCAAATATTGATCACCTACAGCCAAGAATTTTATATAAATAAACTCTTATCTACAAGTTGGATCGGGGTTAACAATATTTCATAGACTATCCAGGCCACAGAGGGACCTCTACCACAAATGTTGTGGGAAAAAACTATGATCGGGCCACGCAGGGACCTCTTCCATAGTTTCCGTGGGTAAACAGGAGTAAAAGGATTGGTGTAAGGACATTGAAATCCTCCAATTCTGTGCAAGAGTCAGTGTGTGTAAAATATACAGAGTACACACTGCTCAAAATGTAAGAGAATGAAACAAAATAGATCTTTAACAGATATAGATGAGTTAAGAATGATATATGTGTTATAAGTGAAGCTCTGGACTCATTTGGATTGAGATAGATTATGCTCTGGGTCCTTCTCTGGTTTTTGTGAGAAAAACTAAGTGTCATGGTTCATCTTGCGTTCTTAACGACTGAAGATGGTCTCTTTATCCAAGTTTACTTTGTATGTTCTTAAGTAGTGTTGGATTCTATGCATGAGAGATCTTTTAAGATCGTTCGATGTGTTCATCACAGTTGTTCTCAGGATTGTCTTTATGTTCAGTACAGAGAACTCGTGTTTTTTACATTTCTCTATGTTGTCTCTTGTGTGCACACTTCTCTTTATCTTTGAATTCATGAGGTTGAGCCGTCAGGATCCATGTATTTTGTGCCTCGTACCTCATACTATGTTTACAAATAGACATTAATTATGTCGGTGTATTACACTTTTCAAATATGACCATTAAAAAGTTTAATAGTAAAATGAAAAAAGTGTTTAAGAAACAGTGTCGCAGTAGTTATGTAAACTATGTCTCATTGACGGTATCTCCTTCACAGTGTCTCCTTCATGGTGTCTCCTTCAGGTTATGTCCTTCGCAATTTTCCCTTTATGGTTTTTCCGTCATGGTATGTCCTTCACAGTGTCTCCATGTCACGGTGTCTTGCTAACGGTGTCTCGCTCACAGTGTCTGAGTCACGGTGTCTGGCTTCCGATGCATTGATGACTGTGTCTGGCTAACTATAACTGGAAGTTAGACTAACAGAATTTTCATGTCTATTCTTAGAGTCTTTCTTCACGGTGTTAGGCTTACTATGTCACAGTGTCTCGTGGTCACGATATATCATTGGCACTGTGTCTGAGACTTAGGCTTCACGGTGTCTGTGTCTTGCTTATAGTGTCTTGTACTTAGACAAACAAAAGTATTCAGACATAAACAGTAATATGCATAAAATGAATTGAGCTTAACCACTATGATGTATAAGATAATTGAAACATAAATACACATGATTGATAAGATATGTGAGATTTGTGATTATGAATAATATGTCTTATTATTATTGATATTTATGATCATGAATAAGATGTGTAATTATTATTGATATTTGTGATCATTAAAACATGATTAATATATGAGTATTCAAACAATTATCATGTAAAATATAGAAATTATGTATGATACAATATAGTATTATAGTATTTTCACTACACATATATAAATCAAATCATTTTTCCTAGTAAAAATATGTACATCATATTGGACATTGGAAAATAAAACATTTGGAGATGGTTTGGTGTTACTACCATATCCTTTCCCTTTTAGATATTTATTTGGAGACTATTTTTATTTTATTCATTAATCATGAATTGTGGGATGGTCTTGATTACTTTATTTTCATATTATGTTGTGGAGGATACTAAAAGTAAATATCATATATTTTGAGGTTATATTGTAATAGGGGATAATGTTTCCTATATGTGAAATTTGTACACCCTCAGTTCAAGCCTACATCCAATGTCCAACATGTGGTGGGAATCTCGATTAATTCTATGTTGTTGTTAGTTTTCATCCACGTAGGACTACCTTATACTTAATTAGTTGTAAATGATTGGTATTTTTGGTTTGGGAAGAGTGATAAGATAGAGATTGGAGTAGGGAGTAATGATGAATTCATGGGTTGGTATAGAAACTATGTTAGTTGATCAGGGTTTTTAAAATATGTAATGGAATATAATTTATGACATTGAATTTTAGGCCCCACTAATTTAACACACTTAATCCACACATACCAACCATCTAATTTAAGTGATACAACATGTAGTGTATAAACCTCAAAGATGTACAAGAACCAAGATATTACTATTTTACTATTTTAATGTCATTATTTGTGGAATGTTATATAATTTAAATTAATATTAATAAAATTACATATTATTGTATTTGTGAATTATTTTTTAACCCTTCATCTATGGTTTTTAGTTTTCATATTATTATGCTTCAGGTATGGTAGGTTTAACCAGATGATCTGGTTGTTCACCAAAAGGTTGATTCGATTGAGGAGGAAAAACATGATTAGACATAATGTAGTATCTATGAGTAATATGGTTTTGGTTCATTGTATTAAATAATAACTAATCTAGTAGAATAGAGTAAGATTGAAGAACATCAGATCTTCTCCAAGTTGATATGAGCCCTAGTCTAGTATCAGGTGACATTGAAATTTTGTCAGATATGATAGGTTCCACATCAGTGGTGGAAATTTTATTATAGAGATCTATAGGATATGTGGTTTTTGGGTCAAATATTACATTTTTTCTAAGATCATAGTTCTATTATTTGATCATATATGTATCAAATAGAATGATATTATCTCTGTAATTATGGTTTATGAGTATTTGGGAACTGGGAACCATGTTCATGTTTTTTTTTCATTTAAACCTAGATATTTTTCATGAGGATTCTAAAGCACATCATATTGATGAGGAATTTTTCATTTTATATTGTAGGATGTTACTCCATTTATATTTAATATGTATTAGGAGGATCAGATGAAAAAATATGTTATCGAGAATTTTCAATTGTGAAGAGGTTTATCATAAGAGGGTATCCAGTAGGTTTTCATATCATGTATAGTATTTAGTGGAAGGAATGAAGTGCTAGAAAAATCATTTTTTCACAAATAATTAGTTTACCTCATAAATATCATTTTCCACCCTTCATGGTATTGTGGTTTTCATGAAATTATTAGGGTCCCTATGTAAGAATACATCACATGTGGGGGTCCTGAAAATTGTCCAAACTATTTCATAATGGTCTTCTGAGCCATTGATGTCATTGTTTGTCTATTTTAGAATTATCTTCATCACAAAACTTGAATGATCCTTATTTGAATATAGGGGATTCTAACTAATAGTTCATCGAGTGGAGATGGAGTAGCCAATGATGTCCCCTTATATGTTCCTAATATTCACGGAACCTAATTTGAGCATGGCTATGGATATGTTCATTAGTTGGAAGGAATAATGTTTGGCATGATTTGTAACATATAGATGTGGTTGAGAATCCTAATGTGTTTTGGATCATTAGATGAATGATAAAATTTTCATTACATATTGTTTGTTCTATATATAGATTATGGTTTTATAGACTTTCATTTCACTCTTCCTACTCTATGATCTAGGAATGGGTATATTGAAGATTACCACACCCCATGTCATAAATAAACCATTCATAATATATCCCATTAATGTTGATTTGTGACTGAGGTATATGATAATTAACGGTCCATATTATACATGTGGGGATCTGATATTTTTGTTGATGTAGCTATTTGATATTATTATTATTGTTGACTGATCATATTTCATGCATACTATTATTAAATACAACTAGTATAGAGTCATGTTCCAAGATAGGGTTTTCCAACATGAAGATTTCATTGGTGAGAGAGTTTTTCACATATGTAATATACATGTAAAGACATTATTTATTTTATGAATGAACTATATGATAAATTATTAGAAGATGGGATAGTGGAGTTTCCCAATGTCATCTTATGGTTTTGAATGTTTTTACTGATGTTATTGTCATGGAAAAACTACGTTGTGATGTTTATTTTGGAATATATTTACCACCTGACTATTCTTTTAGTTTTTTGGATCCTTAATGATTGAAACTCTCTTAGTTTCATGATTTTATGATTTAGATTGATGATTTGATTTTAAACTATTTGATCATTCCAAATGTGTCAATGTGTGTAGATCTAGTGTAATTCACCGATATGATAGATTATATCCCGATATAATTTATAGACTACTAGAGGATGGATTAGTAAGTTGATGAGAATATTCACCCTTTTAATATGATCGATGATATTTTCCACCAATTGATAGAGTAGATATTATTTTCCATGAACAATATGAAGTATGGATATCACTAGTTCTGGGTAAAGCATCATGATATCATAAATACGACCATTATATGTAGGTATGACATCATCGAGTTTTTTTTCCTATGATTTGGTATCATAAAAACACCATATGTGTTCATTTGGATCATGAGAAAAATGTTCTATATTTTTTTGTACCATTTTGTATTTGAATTCATCAACACAATCTTGATCCACTTGATGTTAGAGGAGGTGCATGGTTATTAACATGTATCTATATTTTAGATACTAGAGCATCACAAAGTTTATATGTAGTTGATCAATTGTATGATATAGATTTAATAGATTCATTTCCTTTAGTATGTGGGTTCTTTGTAAAGTGTCTATGTGCAACCCACAATGATTATGAAAATTTTATTTCAATGCAAATAACTAAAAATGTTGTCGAGGTTCAGTATTTTTTATTTCTTACACTCAATAAATAGATTTTGTTATCATATTACTCATGGATTGTTCGCTGATGGAATCCTCCATTAGGTTGGAGAAAGATTATTTATAGACTGCTATATTATAGGAACACATTCATTATATGTAAGGGAAATTGATCATTGCATCAATACTCCAATTTATAGGTGATGGGGAGATGCTTTAATTGTTTTTTATACAACATTTATTGGTTTGAGATGCATCTTCATTTAGTAGTATAATGTTTTCACATGTGGATAAAGGTTTTTATTTCCCCTATGATTGTAACTATGATCCCCAGGATCTTAATCTAATATTGCATTCATTTGAAATGAAACTGTGCTAATATTACCTCAATTGGGGACTCTTCATTTTCATTTAATATAAAAAATCATTATGTATATAATTTATCATGTAGAATTAAATCTATTATATCGGGGGTGAAATATGTTAATGTAGGATTATGATTATGATATCTCAAAAATCATAAGAAATGAAAATTTCATGGTTCAAACAATGATAGTGAAGTCATGGAAATATATGTTTTAGGATTCTAGAAAGACATAGAGAGTGATAAGGGATTTAGCTACCCTCTACCTAGATGTAAGATTTGTTAATGGATGAGGATGATTAATAATAAAGATATTGAAGTCTTCTCTAATCAATTATATATATGAATCTCTATGTGGATACATAAAGGTATAAGTATTTCATTATCATGTAGGTTATGGTTAATCTTCATAAGGATGTTTGATGGGTGGTCATATATTTAATATTGTAATGGGAGGTTGTATATTACTATACTAATTTTTGAGGAAGTTCTTCATGAGATTTATTTATAAAATTTGAGATAAATCAGAATTTTCTAAGCTATTTAATGACCTAATTATATTATTTTAGTGTTTTGGGATAAAAGTCAGGTTCCTGAATTATTTTCCATTGTTTACTTTTTTATGTATGAGAATGTAGAACACCATGTAATTTGTGTCTTATATCTCCCATTTTATTTTATGAAGTGAAAATTGGATGACATATTTTACTAATTCATCAAATGGTATTCAAGACCCTAGTGAGGTTTTGATGAAATTAACGTAATCATGGACTAATTTATCAAATCTATCGGATCCTAGTAATCAATGAGTCGAGCATCACAGATCTTTTGTAAAAGTGGTATGCAGATAAAGAATTATAGTTTCATGGAGTTAAGAAGTCAATTATCTCAAATTAGAACACTCTTTTTACCTCACTAGTCTGTAAGGTATTGAAAAATTTATTCATAAATCATTTACACTTAGTATTAATTTCCATGCTCATATGGATGGGATGATGGTGTATACAGTTCAAATATTGCAGGTTATAGTGCGGGTGTCTGTTTTGGACATAAGGACCTCCAAGGGAAATAAAATTCCATTTGTTAAATTATTTTATAAAAATACCAATCATTTAGCCGTTTTATGGCCAATTTATAATTCGTTTTGTCTGGTCATGTAATTATATATTTTTGTAGACAAATTCTTGTGAATTAGTAGTTCCTAGTCCTGATGTGAATTATAGTTCAATAAGGAAGTATCATGTTGTTCATTAGAAGATGAAGACATCACAAGACCATTTAAATTAATATAATGGTCATAATATGGGTATCATGAGTTCTTAATGGATTAAAGATATACGGGTAAAGGTGTTTTAAGAGGATAAAGATACCTACTTTGTTTTTAGGGAATTTTATGTGATGGAGAATTTTAATGGGGTGGGTAAATAATTGGAACTTCCACTAAGGAATAACCAAATTAAAAATTTCATCAATATATATATGATCTAACAAAAACATCAGGATTACTCTACTTTCATTAACTAGTGAATAACATATATTGATGATGCAATAATGTTATCAAATTGGCTAATAAGGGTAATGATTATTGAGAGAAATATAGAATGGACAAACCATTTCATTGGTTCATGTGTTTTGGATGCGTGGTGACTTATGTGAGACTACTTAGGAGAATTGGTTATATATGTATTTTCAGAAAACTATGTTTTATATTGTTTTCATGTCTTTTTTATCAAGATGTGATTTTGGAATTTTTTTTACGAGATGTCATTATTCCTTCATGATTTGGCTTGTTATTAAAACATTTAACATAAATAGAATGGATAACCTGATTCCAGATTAGTATGTTTAATATTATTTTTTTATTAAAACAAATATTATGATTATGTGAATCCCATCGAAAATCATATATTGACATAAATGATAGAAGTAATTTATATTTGTACCTGGGGATCCATTGTGTTATGTTTGTGGTGACAAAAATATCAGAATATTTTTTGGTTGAGATAAAGGTTACAATCGTTATGTGTTAAGAATGTGGTTTTCTATTAGTATGAAATTGTGTTGTGGTGTAGTTTTGTGATGTGTTTCTGGATGATTCCATTTGGAGGGTGAGCATAACACATTATTATATTTTATTTTAACATGATCCTTTAGATTTATCTTATGGGAAGGTCATAAAGTAATCATTACCTATTCTCAATATGTGTTTAATTGATTATCTTGGATGAAAATAGTTTTAGAGTCATATGATGAAACAATATAGACCAAATAAACCAATACCATTCCCCACTTTAGGTTGTGGTGGTGTTCAGTGTGGGTTCTGAAGAGTTCAAGAGTGTGTGGTGGAGTTTTTGCTAAATGAAATTATAAAATTGGTTAATGATTCATTGAGGTGTGTGTTTCCAAATAAGGATTGATAGTTGTGAAGTGGATGTGTTATCTGTAGTGTACAGAGTCTAAAAAAAAGTTTTGACACTGCCATTTTTTTCATGGTTATTCTATAAGGATGAGTGGTTGTGTCGTGTTGGTGAGTCTAATAGTGAGTAATTAATATCTATGGAATATTGGATCAGGGTTCAGTTTTAAGATGTAATTCCTTTTTGGTTATGGTTTTGTGTGGTTGGATGCTATGAATTAGAGGTATGTGTGGCATAAAATGGATATAGAGTCGGGTTGAAGGCTGTATAATAGTGGCATAAGAAGATTTCTTTCAGGAATCTTCATTTTTTCATTGAGGAATCAATATTGATCTAGGCCCTGACGTATCCTCTTATTGGGTTGTTGAGGGTATGTGGAATTGTGTGTTTGTTGTGTATTAGTGTCCCATTAATATATTGAATATGTGATTTAGGGATAACCACAAATCTCATATCCTCATTGAATATCATAAATGTAGGACAATAGAATGTGTTATTTCATGTTTATCCCTTTATATAGTAGTTATGAGGTATGAAGGTTGGGTCTATGACATGGTGACATGTTTTGTAGACCCCATATAAATATTAAATTAACCTAGAAAAATGTCATTCGCCTATATTTTCTCCCATTTAACGGGAGACCCAAGAGTATACGTAGGATGTACTTAATCCATTAATAATTGAATTATAATAGCATGCTTTTATTATCGATATTAGGTGGTTTAATTGAGTTTCCGTCTTTCCCACCCACTATTTCATTCTTATCCATAACCTGCTTAATAGTTTTACTTCGGAGTCATTTGATTAGGTTTTTTCTACATTTGTGAATTGTAATGTTCTACCCCTAGTATCCTAAATCTAGCAGTCAAAATACTTCATTGGTGGAAGATACCTATTATCATATCAAAAATAACCAAATAGACTGAGTACCATGGTATACAAGATATAAACATGAGTCTCACATATCATTTTAAAAAATATTACAGCATTGTGAGAGAAAATATTATACTTACTTGAAAACATTAAATGATTTCTTATTTATATATCTATGAAATAAAATAAGGTATGGGTGAACTCGAATTCAATGTAGGGTATTATACTGTAGATGCTTCCATGATCTATCAAGTCATTGTAAATATTCAATGATAAATAACAGAAAACACATTCCATTTAGTCAAATAATTGAAAAAAAGAATAATATGGATGGAATAAAACATATTTGGGTAGTTTTATAGAAAACATTACATTATATTAATGATATTCCATAGATAATATAAATTCAACAATACCATGTATAATAATAATATAATTGTCATTCGAAAAATGATTAATATTATAGAATATTATCTAAGAAATCATGAAATCTTTACAATTATGAACTTGTGTGAATATAGATGATTATATTTATTGATATAAAATAAAACTCAATTTAATTTGGATATCTGAATGATTTTCCACATGATATTATTAATGCATTGTGGGAATATATATAATCAGACGCCAACTGTAATGTCGTGACTAATTCATTTCTCATATAGATAATCATAAATTTAACTCATAAAAATTATGTGATATCAATATATTTATCTATTCAATAATGAATATAAAATATAAATATTTTCAAAATCAATCAAAAAACTACCAAATTAAATACCATATATAGAAAGTGGTAATTTTTTATGAAATAATCATATCTATGATAAAAATAAAAAGCATATTTACGGGTAATATAATGTCTAATGATCATAAAAAAATTAATATTATAGAAGAAATATAACTAATAGATAACTAATAATGAATTTTAATGTTAAAATATTCCATAGTAAAATTAATCATATACTACACATTGAAATAATAATAATGGTTTTATTATAACATATTATTTTTTATCATTAAAAAATTAAAATACCATGAAAAATCATTATAACATTATAGAGTAAAATACTATTTTCAATTTAGGAGTAATTTAAAATCTAAAAATTACTATAATGATACGAAAAATATTATATGAAATGAATATTGTCAACATGTAAAAGATGCTTCAAATCAATGATAGATCATGACGATAAGAAAATTTTGTATATGAAAAAAACAAAAATAACTTTTAGATTTTCAAAAAAATAAAATATAAAAAAACATCCATCCATACGAATAGAAAAAATATTCATTTTAAACCATATTTTAAAAATTAATACTTCCAAAAAATTAATTTATAGAATCGTTGGCTAATATTAATTTTTTTATATTATATTTAGTAAACATGTTTTTGGATAAAAATGGATTTTCATCGGATGAGATAAATGATGATGTGTTTTATTAAAAACATTTTCCCACTCATCTTTAGTATCTAAAAGAAGAAAAAATTAATATTATTTGATTATATTATTAGTTATAGTATGATAAGTAACTAAATTATTTTTATTAGAAAATGTTAAAATAAATTGTTTCAAAGGAAATTCAATCAGACACAATCCCAATACAAATGTGATTAATGATTAAAACCTTGCTATTTTGGTAATTTTTGAATAATTATTCTGTGAAAGTAATAAAATAAAAAGATAAATTAAATAACATGAAAATAAATATATTCTTCATAAATAATATTAAATGAGTATAGCATATTTGTAATAAAAAATTTTGTTTTTAATTATAGATTTATTTCAATGAAATGGAAACTATGATGACATCTATAAAAATGATCTCACTATTAATGTGAGGAATAATGGGTTAATTGATTATATTAAAAAAATACCCTTAAAATAATGGAAATAAAAAATAAATTAATGAAAATACATTACATTCATAATCATAAATTATTTGAGGCATTTATGGAGTAATATAACCCAATGACAACAAATAGAGTTATGAAATTCCATACAACTAGGTAACTATCATATCAAATCCCATTGGATTTAAATAACAAAAACTAAAACATAAAATACCATTATATATTATAGAATCATTATATTACAACAATAAGTTGTGTATATACATCATATTATATAAATTTTTTGCATAATATCAAAATATATCCCAATTAAAGGAAATTTAGATGCAATCCCTTTCTACATTTGTAACATTTAAATATTAATCCCTATGAAAAAATAACAGAAAATAAAACATTAAATATAATAAAAATAATGTATAAATAATGATATAACATGAAAAATTATCATTATATACAACATATAAAATAAATTAGTTTTATAATAATAAATAATTTCTCAATTGAATGAAAATGAGGTTAAATCCCTTAACTTGTGCTTCTGTTTAGTTGAATGTAATTTATCTTCATATATAATAAGTTTAAACATGATATTAAATAATTCCATAATTTTATAAATATATATATATATATATATATTCATATAAGATATTCTTATAATATTTTACCACCAGTTAATTAATTGTATTTCACTATTACTATTGTTTTACGGGTTAACTTCATTGTTTTATTGTTTATGATTTATCGTGATATTTCTAGTTACGTTAAATTAGATATTTTTCTATAATATCCATAATCATATTAATGTTTTAAATATCACATTTTTTCAATATATATATTTTTCAAACCATTAACTAAATTTGGACGTGAAAGATCAATCACGTCACTTCATGGAGACAATAGTTCATAGGATTACATGATCGATTATAGAAATCCATTAAAGGAGAAAAAATATTTGAATATGATTATATATTCATTATCCATATTTAATACACTTTAAAATTTAAAATATATTTTCATTATTTCCATTATTATATTTATCCAGGTGAGTAAGTGATGGAAAACAATTACATCAGTTTGCGTGGTAGTAGTCTTCCATACACATGAGCGATGACCTATTTTATATTTTTAAAAGTAGGATATGTTTAATTATAAGATCAATTAAATAATAATAGTTTTGTATTTTTATGAAATTTGTTTTATTATATTTAAATTCATAATTCATAATTGAAGGTGGAAATTTATTAATTATAAAGAAGTAACAGAGTGAGAACAATTAGGTTTTGTTAAAAGAACATCCATTGGATATCTTAATAAGGACGATAGAAATATCCATATAGGAAGAAAATAATCTCCAAATGTTTTATAAATATTTTATAGAGATATTTTTTTGGAATTTTTTTTATCCTAATGGATTTAAATGTAAGAATAATTTGGCTCGGGCAGTGACCTTTTATAATTGAAGAGGAGTATCATTTTTCAAAATACATAAAACTATTCAATAATGAGAAGTCACACTCACCAAAAGATGAAATTTTATTATAATTAAGGTTCTTTTGATATTAAGGATTATTTACTCTTCCAACAAACACAAAAAATACTTTTAAACATGTAATTAAATTATCCATTATGTTTACATACATTATACCATTTTAGTTATCACTATTATAATTTAATTTTAATATGGAAATTAATCATTTTAGATAAAATAAAAATTAATGTATTATATAATTTTGTATAAATATTTAATTACATGAAATAAAATTTAAATGTTTTTGATGAATTAATTTCAACGCAAGGGAATTTAAGATGTAAAACCTTATTTAATCATAAATTGTGGTATATAAATTGTATTATCATTAATAGTCATTAATAAAAATCTAGTTGAAAATTTTATATAATATGGAATGTTTTTATTAATAAAATGAATTCAATTTTATGAAATTAATTTCTAACAATTTACATAAAATAATTTATATAATAATCTCGAAAATCATTATTGAAATACAGTACTTCATGAAATAAAATTTTCCCTCATATGAAAATCTTAAATGAACTATGTGACTACAGATCATCATTTTATTGATTGGAATTCATTTTTCCACTTAAATTTTCTATAAATATATTTTAAATATATATGAATTTGTTTTTTTAATAATTTAAAATGGAGGAACATTATAAATTATAAAACATATTTATAAAAAATATATTTTTATGCCAAAAAATAATCCAACACCAAAATTCTCTATAGACATTATTCAAATGTAAACAATTATTTTCTGATTATCATAAAATATTTATTTACTATAGAATTAAAACTAAATGTATAAATGAAATTTTATGTTACTTAATTTATAAAATAGTGATAGTTTTATAAAAAAATCATAGTATTAAACTATTCAATGAAAACTCATTATTTAGAAAAATCCCAAAAATATCACACTAGTAAAAAAATTTCTTTTACGGTTTCAAAACTAAATTTATTGTTATAAAATTCAATTTATAAAAGCGGGAGAAATATTTATATTATATTATCTCAAAGGATAGTAAAAATTAAATTTGATGATAAAATATCTTTTACTGATAAATTGAATTAATATATAATAAAGTGAAAATTATAGAAACAATGTTATTGATTTGGATGCTAGTATATATTTAGTAATTTATTTATGCATATTTTTTTCACCAATTTAAACAATATGTCACAAAATACATATTTAAATCATATATTTCTTGATTTGTTTGATATAAGTGTTGTATAGTATATAAACTATAGAACACAATGTTATTTTTTAAATTAATTTTGTGTTAAATTCTACTGAACATAATAAAATTAGATCAAAAAAATTTGAAAACGTTCTAAAAAAGGGTTCAAAATTTAATATTACTATAGTCGAAAAACAACATCATATTAATCCTTAAGAAAATATTCACTAAAAATATATTAAAGGATGTGAAATAGTCTATTGAATAACACATAACATTATTTCCATGTAGGTGAACATTTTTATAAAGTGAAAATATTAAAATAAAAAAATATCAAAAATAAGTATGTCGGGTCATTGGGATGGTTTATCATAAGAAATTAAATGATAAAGAGAACATCAATTACCAAAAAATAAAAAATTTATAATGTGTTAAAAGAACATTTAACAATAAATATAAAGGAAATAGAATAATAAATTTTCAAATGTAATTTCTAGGAAGATAAAGAATTATTTTACTATCCAATAACATTAAAATATCTAATTATATTATATATTCCTATTTTAGAATCTCAATTTCATCCCTTGGGTGTTGATTGAAAAATTTTCACTTCACATGAAAATCCAAGGAATGAATATACAATATGAATTATTTATTATTGTTTCTCTAAAATTTACATTTAACATTTCATAAAATCCATAAAAGAGTGAAATGTGTATCTACATGTGTCAAATTATTTAACAAAACCAAAATAATAAGTAGAAGATAAAAAATGAGAAAAATATACTTTAATCCTAAAAGGTAACATCATAAATTGAACATAATACATTCCGAAAGATTTTATCAATATAATTATTTAAGTAGAAAAATTTGATTCTAATTATTACATTGTATTGAACAGTTGCAGTTGTTTCACCCTTATCTCCCTTTGGTTGTGCGTTTAATACCCAAGGCCTTGTCACATATGACAACTTGCCACCGTGAATTCAGTATGTCATTTTTCTGAAACAATGTTATTATAAGTCCTCTAATGTTATCAAATTTTAATGACCCTTAATTTAAAAAATGGTAAAAGTATGATCATCTTTAATTTTTAACAAAAAATTAATATTTTTTCACAAAATTTATAGTAATTATTTATTAAATTACATTACCAATAAAATATATACAAAAAATTTTGTTGTAATTCAATAAATTTATTCCAATCTTATATTTAATAATATGAAACTCGCATCATATAGTATATATGAGAGTGTATCAATTTATTAAAATATATATTTAATGTAATTAATACTATCCCATTTGGTAATTCACAATCACCTAATTATATGATAAATTCAATATTAACGTGATTCCATTTCATTCTGATCTTTGTCTAAAAATAAAGATCATAGTGCGACTAATAATAATTATAGTGTGAATCATATATATTCAATTATGATATGTCAAATGAAACATTATTTGAAATAAATGACACATTATGTTTAACCTAGTTCATTAATTTTCATCATCTATTAAAATATTTCAGGATGGATCATAAGTAATATTAGATTTTTCCATATCATATCCCATGTGAGTCTCAAACTAGGTGTGTAGAAAGGCCCATTATTGTGCACGAGGATATGATAGATTCAACGAAATTTCACCAATTTCAATGTTATTACCTTTTTTCAAAACAATGCAAGAATAACATTTACCTTTAGTTTTCAAATATGGATGTATTTCAATGAAAACCACGTAATACAGTTCAGTAAAAATATATGTTGTTCTTATATACGTATCTTATAATAATATTGGTATATGTTTTATAATCAATTATATTCTAGATATAGTTCCCAAGGATTATAATAAACATTATATTATACAAACTAAAGAGACCGTATTCTCACTAGCTCAGAGCGGATTGTTACTATACTACAATTTTACTAAATTAAATTAAAGAGATGGGACATGGGTGAACCTGATCCTAAAATTTATTAATGAAATGTTCGCATTACAAGAAATATAAATCAAATAGTCCATTTTAAAAATTGTATTCCACCAGACATCAAACAGAGGAAAACAACAGAAACTTATAAATGCATGAAGGAGTCCTTATTGATCCTCATATAGAAGTAACCCCTTCAGGAACAGTAGTTCCATTTGTGACTTAATAGAAAAAAATTGATGTATCCACATACTTTTCCATGAACATCAATGAATATCCAATTCACCATTCATGCTGTTAATGCAGTATGACAAGATATCGAGATGTTTGAAAATCCCCATTGTTGTCCCGAAACATCAGTAGAGAGAAGATGTAAACCCGTGCCTGAAATCAAAAAAGGATCTCTCTACCTTAGGTAAACATGTAGACCCATCACCGAAATAGAAGTACATCATAACCGGGAAGTTTTAGCATAGTAGTGAACAATTAAGCAATTGCTGAAGGGCCTCTTGATCCTCCACAAACAAATATAAAAATAGGAGATTTCTCACAATCCCATTTATGATATGGGTTAAGATGACTAGGATCCGAATCAATCCTTCTAATGTCAACTCCATTTATTCCCTTATTTTCTAGTCCCTCAAAAATTGAATTGGATTCCCTATAAATGTGAGTGATGATATTATTCATGGAGAATATATTATCCATTTATTTTCTCCAATGATTAGACAGTTTCCCAGGCAAGTGAGAGAGAACCATTATAATAGTAGATAAAAACATGGTAGATCATTATCGAACCATAAATTATTCAAACCATGATCCTTGGCAAGCCCCACCTAATAATGATATCAAGCTTCCCATCTACAAATAATGTTGGAATCCCCACGAACAATGATAATATCCAAGAACATCCCATTTATTATTCTTGAAAACAAAACCATATCCATAAGGCCTTGGACTACGTTCATTATCTTCATCTATGTTGATTTTATCCATACAAAAAATGAATAGTCATATAATTAATAAAAGGTTCCATATAGAGGCCAAAATTTTCCATTGACACTAATCTGATTCAAAATGGACATGTCAAGAACCGAGTTGAAGAAATAATGCTTCCTCGGTGTTCATATCATACGCACAATAGATATAATTGAGGAATTAGAACCAATGAGTGAGAAAAAAACTATCAATAATTAACTTATTTAGAGAAGACCCAATAATTTGAATAATCTGCAAATCTACCACCCAAAAAAGATCCAGTAGTAGTGGAGAAAGAACAATTGAGTTCCATCCTAGGAGGAAATCCATGATAATTGACACACAATGAATAGATATTTAAAGGATATCCTAAAAAATCCATCCACGGGGATGAAGAAGTACCATAGAAAAGGAAAAAGTGGTCAATATATTCCCTATGATTATATATAATCACAAACGGAGAAAAAAGAGAATAACCACATTAATGATGGAAATAGTTTCTAGGAACCGTCCTGTGAGCTAGTGTCTAGACCAAAACCATCCTAGAAGGCCTTATAAGGATCATGTTCAACTTAGTAATCCTCTAAAAATTGGTTTTGTCAGATAAGGAATGTTTTTAAATTTATTGAGATGATAGATAAACATTAACAACAGATTTCCATGACCTGAAATCCACTCTTTCTGAAAAACAGTACATGCATATAGTATTTATAATATGATTTCAGATATTCCCCATAATTTATAGTATGACCTTAAACATGGAATCCATGTACACATTAATATCAACACCCATCAGATCCGCTACTAGGGGGAAACATGTCTAGTTGTCCTTCTAATAGGACAAATATTAGTTCTTTGATACAAGCCACCTAGCATTATCATCAATAGAAGTGAAATTGGATTTAAAATAATTCCAAATAGATGAATCCATTTGATTAAAATAACCATTAATGAGTCGACCCTAGTATTATTTTCTAAGGATGTTTAGAGACACACAATTACTTCTAAATAGCCTCCATATAAATGATGCCTACATTGAAACATTGAATAGTGCAAGGTTTATGATAGCAAGATCCCTGCATAAAATGTTTTACTGCAATTTTTCTATGTAATTATTGCTAATTCCTTCTCCATAATGTTACCACACCATATAAAACATTTTTATTGACAAATTATTTATCTTGTTGAGAGATACCATACAATTATAGACCATGAAAGAATAAAATAACCTAGAAAGAATAACATCCTGGACCAAGCACACATGACCAGCCAAGGATAGAGATTTGAAATTCCATGTTGCAAGATGCCTTTTGATTTTACTTACAATATCATAAAAATCATAAGCTTTTGGCCTCTCAAAAACATTATAATTCACAATTATGTAAAGGGATATTATCCATCATTAATTCCAAATTCACTAACAATGTTGATATTCATAGAAGTCGATAAAATCTTACCTAAATAGAAAAAATATTTATTCCAATTGATTTCATGTCCTGAAACATTTTCTGAATTTAAAAGGGCCTATTTTATGTTCATTATATTTCTTTTATCACCTTGAGTGAAGAGAATGATATCATCAGCATAAAAATAAATGAATAGGAGAAACCAAACATATAAAAACATAGATAGACATTAGTTTCCCATTTCCAACCATAATAGAAAGTAATCTGCTTTGATAATCTGCTATAATAGAAATAAATTATAGAAAAAAGAGGGTCCCCTTGCCTAAATCCACATGAAAAAAGCCAAAAATCCCTCATGAAATCCATTAATAATAACAATGATGCATTATGGCTCAAAGATTATTTTGTCCCAATTAATGAAATAATCATAATGACAAAATGAATGAAGAACTATAATAATAAATTTCTAGTTTATAGTATCCAAAGCAATCCTAACATCTAGTTTAAGAGAAATATTTCGTCCACTTGTGTATTTATTAGGATGATTGACACACTCTAGAGCAGTGATGAAGAAATCTTGAATGGACCTCTGTTTTATAAATCCAAACTGATTAGGAGAAACAATCTTACTAGAAATAGAAGAAAAACCCATTGACACATTTTGAAAATAAATTTAATGATTGTATTATCCATTGAAATAGACTTGAATAGGTGAATCTCATTGGCATTGTCCAGCATTTGTATAAAAGAAATCAACATAGCATTGAGCTATTGAGAAAGGGATCCACCATTAATAAACTTAGTATCCATAATCCAAACATCTACATGTAAAAAATCCTAGTATGTTTTGAAGAAACAATTACTGCAAACATCAATGCCAGGAATGATATCAAGATTTATATTAAATGTCTCTTCCTTGATTTCAATGTACAAGGGAATAGATGTAAGCCTATAATTATCCTCGAGGTTAACAATATTTAGAATAATAATATCCACTGGATCAACATGAGGTACTATAAAATTTATGATACCATAATGTAAGTAACAACATGCTAAAAAAGATCCTTAATATTTCCAATAATATTATTCCCATTTTGGATTAAATAGATTCCTCGAAACCATCCTAATTCTGTGCAAGGTGTTATTTTTTTAATTTATATCACTATAACATAGCCAATTAACCATAAAAAGACCTCATTAGAAAACATATTTGAGGTTCAATAGGTTATTATGATTGGAAACAATATGATTCAACCCCAGAATATCAAATGAGAAATCATTAAAAGAGTTCTTCTCCTATATGCATTGAAGAGATTCCTCAAGAGATAAAATTTCAAAATCAAGAGAAATAAAAATAACAATACTCCATAACATCAGAGCTGTTTTATGAATTTAGATCATTATTACACAATCCTTGTCAATATATCTACCATTCCATGAATTATAGTTCTTTTCAATAATTTTTTTATATTCATAATGATTGAACATAGATTTATTAAATATAAAAATAATAGGGTCTTGGAATTATTTCGAACAATATCAACCATAATGGGATAATGATCTGAATTAATTCTATTGAGATTAATACAAGAAATGGATCCCAAAAAATTAAGAAAATATTCATTAAAAAATTCCTTGCAATTTTATTTTTCCACAACTCTATCCATAACATTCAATTGTCGTGTGTACTTATCCCTAAAAAGGATAACATAAATCAACCCATTATCATAAATGCATGATTTGATGTCCCTTCAAGAGATATAGTTACTCAGAGATTTAATATTATCATTAGAGAAAATGATATAATTGAAATCTAAAAGAATGATACGTGGCCCAGATATGACATTTTTAAGAGATTCAATGTACATCCATAAGTTCCCTCGATCATGATATCGATCATCGGAATAAATATAAGAGCATAAATGTTTAAGATGATGAAAATTTAAGGAACGCGTGAGAATATATTCACTATTATAAAGAAATGAAATATTAGTTTATGAAGAATGAGCTAGATCCCATGAACTTTTAAACTCTGATTGACCACTATTAAAATCTATAAGATGAAATCCCATATTTTCAAAATTTGAAATAATGGGAGAAAAAATCCTTTATTCTCAGACAGACCAATAAGAAGAGGCATGTGTTCTTGAATTAAGATCCAAAGGGACATCATAGTTTCATAATTTTCCGATTACAGGCAATTCCATAATAGAATCTTCATTTAGATCTATTATCAAGGAGAAGTCCCCCATTTTTTACTACTATAGTTTTCTGTTGGTCTGACAATGGAGTCCATTCATCCATTCCCATATAACCAGATACCCCTTATAAGAGATTGTTAATATCCATGGTGTTGGTGGTTCCTTTTCTAATTGGATTCAAGGTACCATTACCAATAATTTCAACCAGAACACTAGATGTAGCAAGAGCCCCCATATTCTATAAAGTAGCATCACCCTTTGATAAATCATGAGCAATAGTCTAAGTATATTATACATAAAAAATATCAACATTTTAAAAATGATCATGTATCATCACTTTTGAATTTTCAGAAACATTATTGGATGAAGTAGGAACATAAATACCAACATCATGTAATGTGGATCATTCATTTGATGAATCGGGATCCTCAGTCTCTATAGATTGAACTTCAACAGTATCAACAGTTGAATCACGTGCCTCAATCCTCGGTTCTTGCATTGCAGAAATTATATTGGATAAACAAGAACACCAATCCCCGTTTTTGATAATGTAGATCCTGCATTGGTTTAATCATGATCCTCATTCAAAATCTACTATAAAGTAATGAACCCCAAGATGAATCCCATACATCCTGAGATAAAGTATTGACAAGTGCAACCGAAATCAAAAATGAATCTGTAATGTTTGGTCTATTGTTAGATGATATATTTTTTCTCTATCCTATATTGAAACCACAAGCTCATAAATATCATACACAATGTCTTGGTGCAATGTATTTACATCCAAATAATTCTCCAAGGATTCATGACCAATTCAAGTTGGATGAATACGTAGACCAAGAATCTTACATTCTTAAACATCATCTAATATATCTTCCCATGATTTCTAAATAAGAAATATAATATTCGAAGGGATAGGAATATCCTTTAAAGGTCCATACTTTTCCTCAAATACCTTCTAGTTATTTTTATATTGTATAACCTATTTCCATTCCATGTAATGAGGTACCTCATCAACATTTTAAGGATGTTTTCAAAAATTAACAAGATAGTGGCCAATAATCATGCAGGAAACACGAAATTGGGGAACCCATTCATCCTACACATTAACATCCATATTATTACCAATAAAAATAATTGTAATACAATCCATTATTTTGATTTCCAAATTAAAATATACAAGGATTCATGAAAATTATCTAAAATACCCCTTCAAGTATTTTTGATACCTTCTAATAGGCGGTCTAATTTATGAAGCAAATTCATTAAAGAACGTTTTATGCCAATAAATACAATTCAATACATGGAGTTTGATCCCAATCTTAGCATTGGATTGATTAATATTTAAGGGATTGAAATTAACATCCCATTCATAATGTCTCAAAATTCGAGGTTTAAAATGTAGACTACCAAACCACAAAGCCCTATTAAATGAATCCTGCAATGTAATGATTCTGTGATTGAATCCCCTCCAAATAGGAATTAATTTCCAATTACTAAAGTCCCATAAAAGAGAGATCCTAATTTTATGATTAATGTATCACCACAGTTTATAACCCTTATAACAAATAAAATGTCAAAGAATTGAATATTAAAAATGATAAATACATTGATTCAAAGCTTACAGATCCACAACAATAGCGAAACCACCATTTCTAAGTCTACTAATATTAGAATATCGACACATACCTCTATTCTTCAAATCCAAGGATCCATAATGTTCTTCGACAAATGAAACCCCCTTATTTTTCAAAGAAGGGGTGTTTGCAGGATTCGATGAACCTTTACCAATGATTAAGGGACTATAATCCTTGAAAGAAAAATCCAAATCAGGATTGAAGTAATCCATTTTGAGATTGATGTTGTTATCAAAGATTGATCGAAAAGACAATTTTTGGTTGGAGAAAAAAGTTCCTCCGCTCTCTCCCTCTTTTGATTCTATTTTTCCTCCACTATTACTTTTACACAATCAAAAGTACACTATGTTTCTGTCCTGAGAGGTTACTTGGTTAGGTGGGCCATTACCCACCAATTAACACCTTTGTACTATGGAAGAAATTGATAAAAATTGTTTTCTTGAAAGCTCTGTAGGGGTTACGTACAAATTATTGTATCATGAATCAATAATGATTAATCATTATGTAATGTTATATAACTAAAAAACATTCCATTTAATCATCTACAAAATCATGGGGACAACCATGGAAGAAACAATATGATATTTAAAAAATACCATAAAAATAATCACTTGATCATGATGTTATTCAATGGAATATATCATTGCATTGATATCATAGAAAATAATAATTGAAATCTCTATGGAGGACATGAATAATATTGGATTTCATAATCTCTGAAATAATGATATCTAAACAATCAAGTCCATCAACCAATAATATTTATTTTATGGGTAGGTATACCAAAAAATGTATTTAACATTGTGGAAAAAATAATCAACCTCAAGAGACTATTGATGTATCTAGGTTCTATTTATAACCAATCAACAACTATAAAAATAATTCTATTACATTCCATATACATCGAATGGCCATTTTTTTATGATACATATTTCTTATCAATAAATTTTGATAATGAATAAATTATCCAAAATATCAATATCTCTATAGTGAATCAATTAACACCCTATGTAAAAATTAAATCTAAAAATGTTATAATGCTTAGTATGTAATCATATCCATGATAAATAAGATATCAAAATTTTTTGTTAATGAAATTTTTTTATCACCATGAAGTGAAATTTTCAATAGAATATTAATGAATAATAAATTAATCAAGAAACTGAATAACTTAATTTTAAATTTGCATACCTATAATAAATCATCCATATATAGAATTTGTATACTATCATTAAAACATATTCCTAATGGATTATAAGTAAAATTTATTGTTCTTTCATTGATTAAGATAAATACCATAAATATCATTGATAATTATTAAAAAATGTATCATTTAAAAATTTTAAATCACGTAAATTAAAAAAAATCATAAAATTAGGAAAAGTATTTTTTTTAAATGACCCAATAAAATTTTAATGGATGCATCGATGAAATGAGTGGTAATGATTATGGGAATAATTAATGAATGCTAAAAATATTCATTTCTCATTATTTGTAATAATTCAAAATTTTCCATGTTTGGAAAATGAAAAGAAAAATATATTTAATCCATTTTTTATGATTTAAATTATGTGAAAAATATATTTAAACAATCATATGTGATTATTAAGAAACCCCTCTAATTTTTTTATATAAATCATGAATTTTGAAAAATATTTATTTTCTACTGAAGAGATAAACCATGATGGATTTTATTAAAAAAATTATCACAATATTGTAAAAAATATAACAGTGGATTTTCTTTTTACCTGAAAATTTCATAACTAACCACATGATAAAAACATAATGTGATTTATTATATATTTATCAATAATTTCATTCAATGGAAATTCAATCATAAATAATCTTGAATAAAATTGGATTAATGCATGTAACCTTGCCACTTTTGTAACTTGTCATCTGTGACCCAATGAATTAAATAAATACAAATGGAACATTAAATCCAATGAATATAAAAATATTCAAGATATAAAATATTAGATGTTTAATATATAATCATCATAAAAATTAAAAGGTGTAGAATTCAAAACAAATGTCATTGGAGTAAAATTGATAAAAAATCGTCTATCAATATATTTTTGTTTATGTGAGGATTAACATGTGAAATTATTATATGTATGAAGTATATACCCCTATAAAACACGATTATGTAAAAACATATAACGAAAATAAATTACAGAAATTATATTAAAATAACAATTTCAATGATGATTTAATATAACTAAAATGTTATGAATTGAGTAATAAAATTCCTTATTTAACACCCCAATCTTGCAAGATATGTTCTTTTTAAATAATGAAATAACTTGTGATGTACACAACATTGAGTTCTAGCGCACCACGACCAACAAAACAATCCATTATGAATACTAATACCCATATTTTGAAATTTTATAAATTTTATATATTAAAATGGAATTAATTTCTTGATTTGGAATATCAAAATTATCATAGAGTGAATTTTTGTATTTTTTTTAAAAAAATAAATTTTTGATTAATAGTGAAAACACTGCTTTAATGTTTTTAACTGACTTTTTATTTAAGTAAATATTTATTTTATTTATATTTATTTTAATCCAAAATAGAAACATTATACCTATATTTGTTCAATTTTATTCATTGGAGTAATTTTATTATAAATTTGATGTATATTTTTTTTAATTTTTTACCCTCTTTTACCCACATTCCAGGAACATCAGCAAATTTTCATAAAATGTAATTTTACTGGTTCAATGATTTGAATTTCAAAAATCCAAGAGACATGGATTACATAGGTATGTAAAATGTTGTTTTATAGGTTGAAAATAATTTTGGGTGAACAGTAACTTTTGGATTTTATTTTCCACGGTTAAAATTAAATATAGTAAACGTAAAAATGATATTATAATTACCCAAACACATGTCCTAATTATATTAGATATGTTTATTTCCACCAAAACCATCATTAAGAATAAAATATTATCCTCTTTGATCAAAATAGATTATATTAAGAGATTTATTAATATTTTATTTAAAGAATAGTAGAAAGTGTTAAATTCAATGTTTTATCATTAATTTTTTTTAAATATAGTGGTATACATAAGATAAATTCGACTATAAATATTAATTATTAATATAATAATATTTCCTCTAGAATGGTATTGTATTGATAATTTTAATAAGTAAAATTATTAACTTTACTAATGAAACATTGATGATTTAGTAATTACATTATTAATGAATGATTAAAATATTTAGTATTATAAATATCCATATAAATGTAAATTAAGTCTTTTGTGGCATTAAACTATTTTTCTATGTTAATATTACATGTTTTGATTGATTGAATTTATTTTATATATATATTCAAGTTTTTATGACTTTCACAAAATCCGAATACTAAATAGTGTCAAAATTGACATAAATGAGCTTCTAAAACAAAAAAATATATTATTAATTGAAATAATATTCCTAATAATATATTTATTTTAAAATAGAATTAGATAAATATATATATATAAATAAATAACCACTTTGGGTTATCTTGAATTTTAATAGTATTTTTATTAAACATTTTTTATGATAATATAATAATAAAAGGTAAAAGTTAAACAATTTATCTAAGTGTTAAATCTAAATTATTAATTTAATATGGTGATATAGTCCTGTCTAAAACCTATTGGTTGAGATGTTATCGAACAATCCCCACCTTATCCTAGAAATAAATAATTTTGGAGCCATTATTACCGAATATTTTTGTATAATAAAATAATATTTCATGATTTTCCTAAAGTGACACTCACCTATCTTATAAGAGGGTACTTCCTCCTCTCTCAAAATCACACCTACAAAGCCATTTGTCTCGGCCATCCCATTTTCAAATATCCACCCAACTACCCTAACTTCTAAATAGATGCATTAACTTTTTCAAAAGCCATCCTAAGTATCCCTTTTAATCAATTCAAAAGGAATCACCTGAAGAAGATATAATAATTTCATCACCTTTTTAAGTTCATTTCCTCTGCCATTTTCTCATTATTTTTTTGATTACATAAAAAATAATAAATCCAGTACATTATTAGTATGTTTATTTTATTATAAACTAGTACTTCTCCTGTTTGATGGATGGAACTATAAAATAATTCTTATTATTAAATATAGATTACTATTTATAAAACATAATTGTTTATTATCTGTCTTCTTAAGAGTACTATTTGTAATAGTTGCAAAGAAACAGTAATGTTTAAGGTATTTTACTCACAAAGAAGTGGTGAATAATTTGGAATTATAGGTGAATATATTAAGTGAAAATCAATATAAAATGGTAAATTATGATCCATCAATTGTAATGTGAAACACTTTGGAATAGTCAATGATGGAAACCTGACTTCAATATAAAGTGCATTTAGGAAAACAATATTGTATACTATGAAAGACAAAGTTGAAGAGAATTCATTTAAAGAATAGTTTATATATTAGAAAATATGAGATGTTCCTAAGAATAATTATAATAAAAAAAATTATCCACTAATAGAGATGTTGTGATGTTTAGACATGGAGTAATTTTCAAGCAAGTAGGATATGTTCTCAATTCATTTTATCTTTGCCTCACCAATATAATATTGGTTGGGATCTTCCTTGTCTAAGACATCATAAGTGTACCTGAATATTCCGCATAAGAATACAACATTAAAATATATACAACATATGTTTACAGCATAAGAATACCTGAATATGCTGAATAAATATCTATGTCACCGAGAAATGGACATGAATGAAATATCAAACCTGCCCAGCCCCTGCCCAAACTTTTCCCCCAGCAGCCCCTCCCCCTGGCCATCACCCTCCCCTCCAACCTACCCAACCATAGTCCCTCCCCTCCCCTCCCCCCTTCCCAACCATTTCCCCCAATAGCCCCCTCACTCCTAGCATCATCCTCCCCTCCAATCCCCTCCCCTCCAACCTGCCCAGCCCCTCCCCTCCTCTCCCCACCCCTCCAACCTACCCAGCCCCAGCCCCTCCCCTCCCCTCCCCTCCCCTCCCCTCCAACCTACCCAACACCTCCCCTCTATTTTTTAGTTAATATAAATTCATTTTTTTTAGAATACATACTAGTTGACACATCTGTTTTTTCCATTCTAAAAATAGATCAATAAACCTAATAAATAGAAAAGTCAAAACTTGACAAATTCTTACATTTTGTTTCATCAAATGGGTAAACAAGCTAATAACCCTATTTATTTCATTATTAGAATACATTCCAGGTAAAAATAATGAGTTGATCCTCATCAAAAGCTTATAAAATAATAATGAATGAAAAAGTTATTGTATCATTATAAATAAATGGAATTTATTAAATTGTTACGTTAATGAATGCATGATCCCATGCTGTAGTGTAAACCATTGTAGTTGAATATTGTTAATTCCTCTACTACTAAAATATGAAATTAGAATGATTATTTTAGTTGCAATTCAATTGCATAGATTAATATTGATAATTAATTTTCCTATTTATATAAGTATAAATGATGAAAACCTAATTCATTTATATTAAAATTCATTATAATTCGTGATAATAAATATAAAAATGAAAATGAACATTCAGCATTAATGAAATCTTGAACTAAGCCTTTGAAGCAGCTCAAGATTTTTGTGTTGATGGTTTAAAATCTATCATAAATAGAGACCAGTAATAGGTAAGAATATGGGCTTACAAATTTTCTTCACCGATTGGAGAGATTAACCCCTGCCAAGAAGCTTCAACAGAGAGCTCTCAACCACTGTGGAAAACCTAACAACATGAAATTAAATTCAAAATTATATTTAAAGACAGATTGAATCATGGTGTGGAGTGAGAATCGATATCACTATTCAATTTTTCTTTGAAGATGTATAATCAATAAGTACATGGATTTTTAGAAATTAAAAAATTTATTTATTATATGAATGAAATCATCACGACTTGGGTTTGATGGGTGATCTTCATTGTTGATCCCATGAAAAAGTAATTAATTCTTTGAACCAAGTGAGTAGATGATAGAAAGTATAAAATCCAACATGAAAAATGAATGCAAAGGAATTGAAATCTAGTGCGAGCATTAGATTTTGAATTTGTAAAAGGCAACCTTGAACACTGAAAAAATTTAGAAATTTAACATTTATGCACATGAAGAAACAACCAAAAAAATTAGTCCAACCCATTGATGTTTAATGAATGTATTATGAAGTCATACTCAATAAGGAAATGAGTTTCACTGTATTATTAACCCATTGAGTTTTAATCAATGTAAAATTGCTGAGTCATTAACTATAAATCAAATCTAGGATCAACTAAAGAAACATAATTGTGGTCCAATGGAATTTAAAAAATATGAGAAAACAGACAACAATAATGAATGATCACTATAATGATCTAAAAAATTATTAATCAAAATAAACATGACATTTTGAAATTTACAAATATATGCAATTTGAATAAAAATTTTAAAAACTAGAAAATGTGGGTATACCAAACATGTTCAGCTATATCAATTTAAGAAAAAATAAAATAAAAAAAGGCTAAAGGAAATTCAATAATTCAATATTTAATATGAAAAAATGAAACCTCGATTACTGAAAAAATATGAATTAAACATTAATGCACAAGAAAAAACAACCAAAACAACGCATACCTACCCATTAAAGCCAAATTCAAGTACTGTCAAGTAAAACTCAAAAAGCACATGATTATTGATGTATCATTAACACCTTGAGCTCTAAACAATATAATATTGATGAGTCATTATCCGTAAATCAAATGTAGATGAAGAATGAAATGGTAATAAAACAACAAGATCAAACCTCCTTGAGCTGTAAATTATATGTGTCTCTTATGTTTGTCCTCCTCCATGATTGTAAATAAACTGCATTCATTCAATAAGCCCATGCACATTCATCAATAGATTCCATACATATTTTACCACAAAAAAAACAAATCCTAGTTTGTATACATGTGAGAGAAAACAGATCAAAAAATCCATTATGTATTTACACATATAATCAAGAACAAAGAAAAGAGGTTTTTATACCTGAAAAAATATCATACTAATATTCAATATAGAATATTGAAGAAGAATACATAAGATGTAGTGATAGTGACAAATGAATTTCCAAGTACCAATTTCATTTGAACTGATGCCTTCCCCTAAAAATACTTATTTCTCAATGTGAACCCAACTCATGAAATCAAAAGATTCCATACATCAGATGCCAGAAAAAGAACATAATACCAATAATTTTCTGTAAGTGAGCATGCATTGAGACACTATTTCAGTATGAAACTGAAGATTTCTAGTCCTGGCCATTGACGCACCTACACCGATTCTACGGCTGGAAGACTTTTTAGGTAAATTCAGTTTCCTCATCTTACAAATATATCCATTTTGATTTAAATTTTGAAAATTGTAAAATTAGTGTATACCAAACATGTTCATCTAGATCAATTTAAGACATCATAAAATAACAAAAGGCCAAAAGAAATGCAAGAATTAAATATTGAATATGAAAAAATAAAACCTTGCTTCTGAAAATAAAACAATATCATTTGAACATTAATGCAAAGGAAAAAACAACCAAACCAACTCATACCTACCCATTAAAGCCAAATTCAAGTACTGTCTAGTAAAACTCAATAAGCACGTTATTATTGATGTTTTATTAACTCCTTGAGTTCTAAAAAATATAAAATCGATGAGTCCTAATCCATAAATCAAATGTAGATGAAGAATGAGATGGTAATAAAACAACAGGATCAAACCTTCTTGAGCCGTAAATTATATGTGCCGATTATGTTTATCCTCCTCCGTGATTTTAAATCAAAGGAATTCATTCAATAATCCGATGAACATTCATCAATAGATTCCATACATTAGTTACCATAAAAAAAATCCCAATAAGTAGACATCTGAGAGAAAACAGATCAAAAAATCTGGTTTGCATTTACATATATAACCATGAACAAAGAAAAGAGGGGTTTATAGAAGAAAAAATATCAGACTAATATTCATTTTTGGAATATTGAAGAAGAATACATAAGAATCAGTGATATTAATAAGAAAAATTCCAAGTACCTATTTCATTTGAACTGATACCTTCCCATAAAAATACTTATTTCTCAATGTGAGCCAAACTCCTGAAATAAAAAGAATCCATACATCAGATGTCAGACAAAGAACACAATACCATTAATTTTTTGTTAGTGAGAATGCATTGAGACACTATTCTAGAATGTAACTGAAGATATGTTTCTAGTCCGGGCCATTGACGCACCTACACTGATTTTACGGCTGGAAGACTTTTTTAGATCAATGTAGTTTCCTCATCTTAAATCGATCTCTTCATATCACTAACAATTTTCATGAGACTCATAGATTCAAAAATTTAAACATGAAACCTATTTCTATATATTTTAATTTACTTTAGATTTTCCTAAGAATAAGATTCAAAAACGGTGTTTGAAACCAATAGAATTGATCATAAAAAAACCAACGAAATAACTTTAGGCAATAATCTCAAATCTGTTGCAGTGAAAGAAAAGCATAATAAAAGCACAATTAAGATCCAAAAAACTATCTAAAAAAATGAAATATATGAATGTATTTAGAACCACTTAATGAAAACACTGCACAAGAATAATCATACAGGCTACTGGTTCACTTAAAACGATATGGTGTATGGATGATAAGGAGGTAGAAATTAAATTATTCGGTAAAACATAGGAGCTGAGACGAAAAATATATTCTGATATAGATCAATTGATAAAAGATAATATTTTTCAAAGAATAATCTATGCTATGGTTTTTTTTGGAAGCACAGAGGAGGCAGAGGTGTAGCTAGTGGAATCGGAGCTGACAGATTTTGAGGAGCTGAAGGTAGTGGAGGCCGAGCTGGGCTCTGAAAACCAAACCTAGGAGTAGAATAGTAATCTCCAGTAGGAGTAGTGAAGGGTAGAGTGGAGAATCGAGAAGGGGTTAAGGAGAGGGGTTTTGGGGAGAGGATCAGAAAATTTAGGGGAATATTGTTTCTTGAAAGAGGATTTGTTTGAAAATCATAACGAAGGACAGATGATACAATTAGGTAAGTCAAGGAAGTGAGGTTGTGCGACGGAATAGGGAATCTCATCAAGGGAATATCATCAAGGGAATCCCAACGATGGGGGAATCTAGCTTAAGCGTCAAATATTATCGAAGAAAAGAGGAAACCCTAATCTCGATGGATGGAATGAGGTTGTGTGGTGGATGTGCAAAGCCCATCGCGGGACGACCGATTGCATTGAAAGACGGTGGATGGGAAAGAGGATGTATTTTTCTTGTAAGGGGACGTGGCTCATGGTGAAGGAGACACATAGGCTTGGAGGAAGCATGTTTTAGTATAGATAGTAGATAGAAGATATTTATTTAGGTTTCAAAAAAATGGATGATTTCATACCTAATTAGATATATAAAAGAATTTTGCACAAATAAAATTAATACAGAAACAATGCCATTCAATTTAATGGAAAACTTATATTCTAGTACATTATATACTGAAGAGAATCATATAACATCAGAAAAACTATGATGTAGGAAATGCACCCAGAAAATATCTTACCCATGCTAAAATAGTTCGAGAATCCATCCATATAATTCATGAATCCCCTCCAAGATACATAGCCTATAATATTAATCATAAACATGAATGACATAAGGATAATTTTGCTCTAGATATGCATATGAAATACATGTAAAACAAAAGAAATTAATAAATAAACATGAAACATTAACAAAATCATTACAGTAGTGAATTTTTATAGAGTGGGGACATGGTCACATGCATTACAAGAATGCGGTAGTTTAAATTATACATCTATCAGTGAAAGTAATAAAATATTTCTATTTACTAAAATCAAAAAAGCAATATATGAAACGGAGGATGTTAGAGAAAAGGTTGAGATCAGGGGATTCAACCATTTCATGTTCCACTCTAAATTCATTCAAGACATAAATAAATAAGAAAAATAAACAATACATGAAAAGAATAAATTTATACAGAATATGAAAAACATATTTACTCTCTCAACACGTATTCATCAACAGGTTGAACATATGTCATGTTCATCAGAAAAATACAACAGAACACATGTGACAGTCAATCAAAGGTGTAATGAATATTCCCTATACTTACAATAGGAGATTCAAGTAGGACCAATCCTCTGAAGCATCATTATAAAATAAATTAAACATTCCCTGAATAGTCTTATACAATGCTCACTCTCATATCCCGACCTCCTAAATCCTGCACAATAATTCCAATTATAAAATTATCAACCAAACTAAGCCTTGCGATGTGTTCTCGATGCAACCTTAAATTAAAAATGGGACAATCGTGTCAAATAAGGTTAATTGTGATCTAGAGATGCATATGAAAAACATGTACAACAAAAGGCTTTAATAAAGAAACATGAAACATTAAAAAAATCATTTCAGTAGTCAATTTTTATAGACAGTGGACATGGTCACATGCATTACAAGAATGTGGTAATTTAAATTATACTTCTATCTGTGAAAAGATAAATTATTTCTATTTACTAAAATCAAAAAAGAAATATAAGAAAATGAGTAAGTGATAGAAAGGGTTATGATCACGGTATTCAACCATTTAGAAGGATTCATCCATACCTTTGAAAATACATCGACTCCTTTAGGCACAATATTTACTCATTGTCGATGTCACTCCTCCTTGAAAACATAATAATTTCATGTCACATACCTGAGAGAAAAAACTAATACCTTCCAAACATATTCATCTAGTTCAATTTAATCTAACATAAAATAAAAAAAGATCAAAGGAAATGAGAGCAGTTCATTTTGAGGCAGCAAAAGGCAACCTTGGTTGCAGGAAAAAAATTGGAATTGAACATTTCTGTACAGGAAAAACGACCAAAACAATTCATACCTTCCCATCGAATCCAAATTCAAGTGTTGTTAAGTAAAACTCAAGAAGCAAAGGATTATATATGTATCATTAACCACTTGAGTTCTAAAAAATATATAATTGATGACTTCATAACAATTAATCAAATTGAGATAAAGAATTAATTGGTAGAAAAACAACATGATCAAACCTCCCTGAGCCATAAATTATATGTGTCTCTTAGGTTTATCCTCCTCCATTCATGTAAATCGAATAAAATCATTCCATAAGACCATGCAAATTCATCGAAGTTTAACTTCTTCACTATGCTTGGATGATAAATATGAACCTGCATATTTCAATTCTGAAATAAATATGATCCTGCATATTTCAATTCTGAACCTGCATATTTAAATTTTGAAAAAAATATGAGCCTACATATTTAAATTTTTAAATAAATATGAGCCTGTATATTTCAATTTTGAATAAATATACATTACAAAAATTATTGCTCTAGGTGGAAAAATAAAATGGATCATGATGTTGCCTTCGAAGAATAATAAAACGAATGCATTAAAAGGATAAGAGTCTCAACCATGAATTCACAGCTATGCAGAGAGCCATCAATCTTTCCCAAACATGAATAGAATTGTTAAATCCATAAAATATAAAACAAATAATGAGATTGGATGAGCGTACAGAAAAAGCATTCTAGTATTACTCGGTGCCAACATCAACAGAACCATCACATTCCCATTCCGAAACATTATCTTCCTTGTTAACCAATTTCCAAATGAACGAATGAATCAAAAAAGAATGTATGCAATTATAAAAAGAACAATAGTAATAATGTTTAATTAATGGTCTTTGACTACAAATAAATCATGATGGGAAGTAGGGAATAAATTTCCACGACATTAGAATAACATACCTACTGGGGAATTCTAGATTTGTTGGATCTCTGAATAATATTTCATAGATAGTAAGGGGTTCATAATGATCTTGGCTTCGTCAACTGTAGTGGATAGTGACACTGAAAATTGAATTAATTCCATAGGGGAACCGAAGGAGAAGGCAACGGAGGTCATGAGTTGGAAGACTATGAATTATACAGATAATGAGTGGTGGATGGAGAAGTCTACATTCACTGAAAAACCGAATGCGCTGTTAGAGACCGAAGGTGAAGGGGCTCGAAGGTGAAGGAAATATCTGAGGTGCGTTGTAGGAGTCGATCGTTATGGATAACCCGAGACATTTGGTAGACATATCTGAAGATATAGGTTCAAATATTTACCTACATCTCGAAGTAACAATGTTGGACTCGAATTTCCCATTGAATAAGACATAGGTGTCCGACGAAGTATGAGATTTTGGTTGAAGCTGATGTAATAGTTGGAGTATTGGTCGCAGGAATCCTTTTTTATGGATAACCAAAAAGCAGTAGTAGAGGGAAGAAAAAATGGTGGATGAAGATGATACAGGAAACAGAGGCATGGATAGAGGATTTGAGATTTTGTGGAAACCCTAATTTAGTGATAGGGAAACAACAAGTGAGGAAGGGAAGAGGTGATCGAAACTGAAACGATAAAGATGATGAAGGAACGGGTTTGGGGGAGGAGAAGCATGAATCAGTGGTAGGATAATCATGAAGCGGCGGAGGTGGAGGACGTGAATGCAGATGATCGAATGCTACCCTATTTGCTGTAGAGGAAAATCCCGACCTTGTGACGGTATGGAAGGAGGAATCAAAAAAGAAATGGATGGCTAAGTCGATGTGGAGTTATGTATGATTGACATGTTAGTGAAGAGGAAGCCAAGTTTAGTATAGATAGTAGATAAGGTAGAACCATATTCATTATTCTATTGGTCCTATGAATTACAATGTCCCCATATGTGAGTACGTACGTCTTATCATCTTCACGTCGTGGTGTAATTGTTATTCAAAACATAATAATTTGGTTTGGTATAATAATGAGTACAATTAATGTAAATAGTAATTATAAAATGTTAATGATTCTCTATATATGATATAACATTCAATTACATACGATTTCACCATCAATAAAATGATATTGTCGCTCGTGCAAACGTACGAATTATCGTCTCCCTGAATGCGATGTGATTCAATCCCCATCCCAATCATTCAATAATAATGTTCATTTTTGGATAAAAATAATTTTTAACAACTTAATAACAATCTGGATATGAATTAAATAAATCTTATACATAACAAACATGACTTATGTAACAAAACATATAATGAAAGCAAATCAGTTAACGCCAGAAACAATGATAGTACTGAAATATTATTTACAAAGAAATATTAGAAGATCATATTTTATATCAAATTTATGTATATGGTTATTTTATAATATAATAAAAATTATTTAACTATTATATATGAGGTTGAAGTACCCTATACAATATAAATGTACAAGGTATGGGTTAATTTTTCAATATCTTTATTTATCTGAGGTTGTTAATATGAAAGTATCTATTAGGACTTCTATATAATTGAAATCCATGATTCATAAAAATGTTGCTCAATTTTTTTACTATTTCTTATAATTTGACATAAATTCATTTATAACCTTTTCTGAATTTTTATAAAATCTTTTAAAAGGAATATTTTGTCATTTTATAAAGAAGGTACATTTTGACATTTTGAACGAGTAAAGGTAAGAATGTTTTAACTTATATGGTGGGTGAGGATAATTTCTACCATTATAACACCTTCTAAGAATTCACTACAGTCTTATAATAGTATTATAAAAATAAATGTTTTATTTTATAATTATATTACATTTAAATAAATTAAAAATTGAATGTGGTATATCATTCAAATATTTTTTATTTCATCTATGTCAACATCCTTTGTTGTATTTATCATTTGATTGAAGTTGATTTATTATGATACAATATTCAATATTTTATGAATGGTTTTGTGGTATGTTTAATTGTTGTTTTGTTATTTTTATACCATTCATGGTTTATTGTTAAATTATTAACATTTCATATTCATGATTGAATATTAATGTTTATGTATTGTTTCATCCTTTTCATATGGTTAATTCATTAGACATAGTAAGTGACCGGTGGATCCCACTATAGATATTCAGTGCATTGGTAGGTCTCCTGAGACAAAATACTATACTGTCACATGGCCTTAAAAAATCTAATTTGTTTATCTTTGAATGAGGCATTGAATTTGTGGTTATGATGTCGGACATTATGAATTCAATCATTATGATATAAGAAATTAATAGTACATGTGATTTTTCGATGAGTAGAAAATCCATGTGAATATGTAAATAGAATTATTTTAATTATATTTTCCATATTATGCTGAATTTTATGTTTAAATGTCTTGTGTTTTAGTCTTATACATTTCCTTAAATTTTTATGATTATTTATGAATTTTTTCCCTATATTTTTATCCTTACTGAGAATATGAGCTCACCCATTTTTATGTTTTATGATTCCCATGATGCAAAAAAGTATATTACAATTAACATGCAAGAATATACTATGCGATATTAGTGTGTTAAAAGGAGACACAATGTAGTTGTTTTTATATTTCAGGATGGAATATAAATCTTATGTTTGTATCTAGTACATCCCTTACTACGAAACTAATCGGCCTTTCGTGACTTTATCTCTTATGATGATTCCAATGTTATGAAATAGTGCACTTAATATGGGTTTCAATGGTTAATGCATTACATTTGATATAATAATATGATTAGTACAAACCTTGGAACCTTGATTTAGAAAAACTCAGATTAAGAACATTACCTTAAGATAGACATCGTGTATTAATATTGTAGAAATTCCAGGAATTATGGTAATGTAGAGATTATGTTTGTTTTCCTAGAAATACAACCTTTTCTAAAATTTTGCAAGTAGAGGCGACTCTAGAACAGATATAACTAGGGTAGAAATCTCCAACATGGAGTTGTGGGCATGTCCCGGGGTATCCTGGTATAAGACAACATGCCTTGCTTCACTCAAGGTTACAACACTCTTGAGGGACATGATTAGTATAAATAAAATTTTCAAGACATACCATAATGAAATATTTATGAATAAATATATCCTCAAAGAAAACATTTTTTAGGATTATGGATTATATGGATAAACTGTTCAAATTATGTTAGGTATATTACTAGTTTTGAATTATGTATTGTAATTCATAACCAAATCCATTTTATACCATTGTTTAAAAATGGTACCTAGTGGGATTAATGGAAACAATATCTACTCCTATAATACATGTAGGGATTACTATCCCAATCAAGATAATTATAGTGGACCTTGTGATACAACCGGTTCTATAAAACTTAAAACCATACACAGATAACTCACTCATGTTATGAATAATAACCTTACCTTTATAGATCACCTTGATCCACAACATGGAGGTACAAATGTGTGAACACTTGATGAGGAAAAAACCAACATCAATTAATTGGACTACAAATACATTTTTATCTGAGCAATGGATAAATTCCATAGAGAAAATATTTCATTCCATGGAGAATAACAAAAGGGAAAATTTATCATGATAGTTTATCACCTCACGTGAGATGGAGATAAATGGTCATAATTATTTAAAAATACATAGGAGGATAAATAAGTATCAAATATGGAATGAAGGGAGTTTAATGATATTTTCTTAATGTATATTCTTTTGACCATCGAGCTGATATGGAAAGACAACTTTTGTGTCTAAGGAAAAAGGATGATGATAATGTCGGAAATTATGAGGCTAAATTTAAAAGGTTATAAAGGAATTAAATAGAATGTAAACGTAACTAAAAGATTAATATTGACTAATTCTTTTATGGGATAAAACAATTTCTCCATTGATCATTAGTCCAAAAATAATTCTCATCATATGAAGATATTGTGTCATGTGATATCAATATAGAAAATTTATTCTATAAGTCTTGTGACATTATAGCTATCCAGGAGATGAAAAGATCTGTTGAACACTAAATAAATTAAAATAAGTGGAAGAAGGAAAAATTTTAATTTCATCCTACATTAAATTTAGGAAGAAACACACTGGTACTTTTATTAATGGAATGTGAGTCTGTTACATGATTGGGAAAAAAGGAAAACTATCTCATGATTGAAAGGGAATGATTGATGATGTCAATGTTGAATTCTACAATTGTAGAGAAATGGGAAATTTTAAAAATTAATGTCTTATATACCAAGGAAACAAACAGTGAATGGTCCGAAGGAGCATGGCCAAGCTTATGAAATCACTACAGTTGATGATGAAGCTCCGAATGACGTAGTTGGAGATAATTTAATGGTTTCCTCTAATTTATCCAATGATTTTTTGATTATGGATCAGCACATTTTTTAATATCATCAATTTTTTCTATTAAAAATTGAAATTTATAATTTTTTTAACAAGGGATTATTCAGCCAAAAAGCCTAAGGGAAGTATAATTGCCACAACATTCTTCCAAATAGTTCACATTAGAGCATAAAAACATGATTTATCTATTGAATTCATCTTCATACCCAAGATTAAATTTGATATTATATTTAGTATGGATTGCCTTTCGAACAATGTTGAAAAAAAATTAAGAAGATAGAGGTGAAAATTTTCATTTATGATAAGGATTACCTTATCTTTAGAGAAGAAGCATGACCATCTGATTCTTATCTAGATCCACTACCAGTAACTCTACTACATTCAATTATATTGGAGTAAAATATTTATATAAATATGGGTGAGGAATTTAATGATCAAATAGGGGATATATTTATTGTTCCAGAATATGTTTATGTGTTTCTAGGGGATTTACATGGGCATCCACAAGAATGATAAATATAATTTTCCATTTATTTAATTCTAGTTTCAAGGACCATATTAAAGACGCATTATTGAATGGACACTGTGTAATTAGTGGAACAATAGAAACAAAATGTGTAATTGAGTAATAATGTATTTATTAGTCCTACATATTCCCTGTGGGGATTACCTATTCTTATTGTTAAAAATAATGATGTATTTATGAGTTTTTGCATTGTCTCCAGGGAGAAAAATTCTTTAACAGTAAAGAACAAGTATCCCCTACATCACATTGATGATTTATTAGATTAACTTCATGGATCACAATATTTTTCAAATATTGACCCTTGATCTAGATATCATCAGTTGTGTGTGATGATGGGAGACATCCAGAAAATAAGATTTCGTACCATGTATGGGAATTTTGAGTTTACTATAATTCTTTTTGGACTGGCTAATGTATCTCCTATCTTCATGGATCTAATAAATAGTTTTTTCAAGGAATATCATGATGAAATTGTAGTGGTATTTATTGATGAAATCAGGGAATACACTAAAAGATACAGAGATCATGAAAATAACTTACACTATATTCTAAAGACTCATAGAAGAAATGAATTATATGTGAATTTTAGAAAGTGTGAATATTTTCTTTAGAAGATTTCTTTTTTTGAAAATATTTTCTCAAAGGATGGAATTTCAATTGATTCTTCAATGAAAAAAACTATAAAATAATGGCCAAAACCAATAAGTATAACTAAGGTACGAAACATTATTGGTTTAACAGGTTATAATCAGTATTTCTTCCAGAATTTTGATCGATGGGCAAACCCATTAATCAAGATCACAAAAAAAGGGGTTAAATTAGTTTGGAAAATAGATTGTTAACAATGTTCTGAAGAATTAAAGGTAAAATTAGTCAATGCTCCTATCATGACACTACCACTGGGGAATGATGGGATTGTTATTTATAGTAATGTTTTAATGAAAGGACATGGTAATATCCTTATGAAGAATTATAGATTTTTTGAATATGCATCACAACAGCTATTAATTCATGAAAAAAAATATCCCACTCATTATATTCAGTTAGAAGATGTAATATCTTCATTGAAGATATAAAGACACTATCTCTATGGTGAAAAATGTGAGATATTTAGTGATCTGAATAGTTTGAAGGATATTTTCTCACAAAAAAAACTCAACATGAGGCAAGGGCGATGGATTGAACTACCCAATCATTATTATTTCACTATAAACCACCTCATGGGGAAGGAAAATAAGGAAGAATATGCTTTGAGAAGAAAAGAACATGTTGTTTTGGAATAGATTATTTTTGAAAGGGATCCTATGTTCGTGGATCTAGTAAATATGGAAATGGGAATAAACATGTATGTTGAAAAGTCAATAAAATTTAAAATAGTTGCCAAACTATCATTACTAGAAAGGATAAAAATTTCTCATACTAATGGTGAAATGTTTCAGAAGAAAATTAATGCTGTTAATGATGGGAGATTGATTGATTAATATATGAATATGGAATATTAACTATTGTGACAAAACATAGTATTCCTACAATACATGATCTAAAAAGGAAATTGGTGGATGATGATCATAGCTCTAATATCCCTATACACCATGGTGGAACTAAGATGTATAGTGATATGAATGAACATTTATGGTGGGACAACAAGAAGAGGGTGATTACAGATTATGTGTCAATATGTATCGTTTGTCGACATATTATGTCTGGAAGACAAAATACTATAAGAGTCATGCCTTTTCATCCCATACCTGAGAAGAAATGGGATGATATTAAAAAGTAATTTGTTATTGGGAATCAAAATAATCCTAGAAGGAATGGTAAAATATGGGTCATTGATGGTCATCTTATAAAGTGCATAAATTTTCTTTCTATAAGAGATGATTTACCATAAGAACGTTTAGAAAAAATATATTGTAATGAAGTATTAAGACATCATGGAGTACCCATATCTATTGTTTTTTTATCATGATCTCCATTTTAAATCAAGATTCTAGAAATTACTTCAGAAATCCCTAGATACTGAACATAGTTTGGGCACTTCCTACCACCCTCAAACTGATGGAAAATTCGAACGAACTATTCGTACATAATAAGTCATGATGAAATCTTTCTCACTTGAATATCAATGTAAGTGGGTTAAATATTTACCTATGTTAGTGTTTTCATATAAAAATATCTTCAATTCATGTATTCTGATAGCACTATATGAGGTTTTATATGGAAAGAGATGTCATACACCAAATTTTTTGGATGATGTTGGGGAATGAAAACACATAGGCGCATAACATGTTGAGTAAAAAATGGAAAAGGATATTATTATCCAATCCCACATCAAAGAAGTTGGACGTAAGAAAAAGATCTATGCTGATAACTGTATGATGGATTTGGAATTTCGATTATGATATCCTGTTTCGTTGAAAGAATATGCATGGATGGGTGTTATACATTTTGGTAGGAGGGGTAAATTATATCCCAGGTACATCAGACCATTCAAAATTACAGAATGAATTGGAGTTGTAGCTTACCATTTGGAAATTCCTCTAAGTCTCTCTAAAGTTCATGAAGTGTTCCACGTATCAATATTGAGAGAATAAATGCCTAACCCAAAGCATGTACTCCCCTATGAAGAAATAGAACCGAAACATGATATGCCTTATTGTGATAAGATTATTAGAATTACTGATACCCAAGAACAAGTCTTGATAAACTTGAAAACATGTCTTGTAATAGTTCTATGAAAAACCCATAAGATCAAAAAGGAATCATGGGAATCCGAGGAAATTATGACGAAGATCAACATGAATTATTTTAGGTAATATTATTCTACAAATTTGGAGGATGAAATTATTTGAATGAGTGAAGAATGTAACACCCCAAGCATCTACGATACGTTTCTATTTGAATAATGCAATAGCTTGCATTGTAATCGATTTCGAGTTATTTTACACCACAACCAATCAAACTAGCCATTATTAATAGTAGTACCAAATTTTTTAAATTTTATAAATATCATTTTTCAAAATGGATTTCATTTTGGTTCTAAAAACATTCAATTTTTCATGAATAGTGAAAGACACTATGTTATTGTTTAAAACCAAAATTTTTATTTATATAATTAATTATTTTATTTAAATTTATTTTATGTCAAAATGGAAAAAAAATATCTATTTTAGTTAAATTTATTTCATTGGAGTCATTTCATAATAAATTAGAAGAATAATTTTTATTATAATTTTTAACCACTTTTACCCACCCTCTAGGCTTGTCAAAAAATTTACAGAAAACCTAATTTTACCTCTTCTGTGAATTTAATTTTCAAAATCTGATAGACGTAGTTGGTATCAGTAAATAAAATTAAGTTCAACAGGAATAATGTAATTTTTTTTAATAGTAACTTTTTGATTTTATTTACCACAATTAACAGTAAATAGGATATTGAAATGTAAAATGTTATTATAATTACACTAACACGTGTCCAAATTATATTAGATATGTTTATTTAGAAAAAAAATCAAATATAAGAATAAAATATTTTCCTCCATGATCCACTTGGATTAGATTAGTACATTTATTATTATTTAAATTTATGAAGACTTGAAAGTGTTAAATTAAAATTTGCATGACTAAAACATTTTTAATATAAGGTTATATATTAGGTATATTAGACTATAAATATGAATTAGAAATTGAAATTATTTCATACATAAAATTATTTTATTTATAATTTTTATACATTAAATAATTAAATTTATTAATGACACAATGATGTTGTTGTAATTAGATTATTAATGAATGATTATAATAATTGATATTTTAAATATTCAAATAAATGTAAATTGAGAATTTTGATGCATTAAACAAATTTTCTAAGTTAACATTACATGTTGGAATTGAATTAATTTATTTTTTCGAATTAATCAACGTTCTATGACATTCAGAAAAATCAAATAACAAATACTGTCATAATTCACATAAAAGTGTTTTTAAAATAAATATTTTAATATTAGTTTATATAGTATTCCTAAAAATCAAACATTTGGCTAAATGACATACATAAGGATATAAATATATCAATAATGAACTAATAGGGTTTATATAGTCTTTATATAGTATGTTTTTCAACCATTTATTATAATAATAAAAGAATACTTGGTAAAAGTTAAACTATTTATCTAAGAGTTAAATCTAAAAGATAAGGTTAATATGGTGAACTAAACCTATCTAAAACATATTATTTGAGAGGTTTTCAACCCATCCCCACATTATCCACGAAAATAATTGTTTTGGGGCCACTATAATCAGAATAAGATAGTATAATAAAATAATATTTCCGGTTTTTCTTAAAGTGACCCAAAACTCACTTCTAAAAGGATACTTCCCCTTATCTCAAAATGACACCTCCAAAGACATTTTTCAGAGAGAAAAACTTCTCAAATATATTCCCAAAAACCATCAGTTAAATATATAGGACTTAATTTGATCATAATCCATCCTAAGAATCCATTTTGATCGAATCAAAAGGAATAACCCGAATAAGATGTAATAATTTCATCACCTCTTTCAAAGTTCTTTTCTTCATCCACTTTCTATTTAATTTTAGTTTCCACAGAAAAAACTAATATATATACCATATACATATTGTGATGTTATTATATATATTTCACAACCATATTCATTATTCTATCCAACATATGAATGGGAAAGTTACCATACGGGCGTACGTACGGCCTACCGTCTCCACGTCGTGGTGTAGTTGTTATTCAACACTTTATTATTTGGATGGGAATAATAATGAGTATAATTCATATAAATATAATATATAACATTATAATGATTATTTATATATGATATAACATCCAATTACATACAATTTTTCCATCAATTGCATGATATTGTCGCTCATGTGTAGCCAAGGATTACCGTATCTATGAACACAATGAGATTATTTCTCTATTGTAATTATTCCAGCATAATTTTATTTTTATAAATAAAAATGTTTTATATGAACTTAATATCATTCTGTATTTGAATCTATTATATCCTATAAAAAAACATGTCTTACATTACAAAATATATAGAGGAAAACGAATCAGTTTACACCTAAAACAGTGATATTACTGAAATATTATTAACAAAGAAAAATTAGAAGATCGTATATGCTACCATATTTATGTATATTATTATTTTTTAATTTAATAACAATTATTCAACTATTATACATGATTTTAACATACCATTGACCAAGTAAAACTACATGGTAAGGGTTAATTTCACAATCACATTATTTATTCATGGTTGTTTATTCGTAAGTTTCTACGAGGACTTCTTTATCATCCACATACATGTTTCATAAAACTATTTTTAAAAACATTTTTACAATTAACAATAATATAGGTTAAATTAACTTATACATTTTATTAGTTTTTATAAAAAAATTGAATGGAATATTTCTTTCATTTTCCAACCAAGATACTTAATTACTTTTTAGACAAATGAAGGTAAGAATGTTTTTTATCTTATACAATGGGTGCAGCTATTTTTCACCGTTATAACACCATAAAAGATTCCATTACAATATTATAAGTTTATTTTTAATATAAATGTTTTCTATTATATTTATTTGATTTTAAAATTATTTCAAAATAGAAATATATATTTCTCTTAAATAGTTTTGACTTAATCTATGTCAACATCCTTTTCATTATTTTAAACTTATTTGGTGCTGATTTGTTAGGATACAATATTACATATTTTGTTGATGGTTTTGTCATATGTTTAAATGAAGATGTGTTATTATATTAGCATTCCTTGTTTTTGGTTAATGTATTAACATTTCATTTTCTGGTTTTAATAAGAATGTTTATGTTATGTCTCAACCTTTTCATATGAAGAATGAATTGTACATAGTATGTGATGGGTGGAACTTGTTGTAGCTCCTCAATGAAATGGTAGGTATCAAGATAAAAACTAGCGACTTGGAAAAAATCTTTGAAAACATATTATTTGTAGCCTTGGAACGAGGCCTTTACTATGTGGCTATGATGTCTAGATTTATGCATTCCATCATTACGATATAATCTATTGATAGGACATGTGATTATTCTACAAGTAGAATAAACATGTGAATACATAAATGGAATTATTTGATTTATCATTAAAATATTATGCTGATGTTTAGTTTTTATAGTCCTCTATTTTATTCTTATACATTTAAATTAATGTTTATGTTTATTTATGAATGTTTCTACGATATTGTTATCCTTACTCAGCTTCTGAGCTTTACCCCTTTCTGTGATTTATTTCTCTAAAAATGTGAAGACGTATATTATGATTACCCTACAAAAATATGCTAAGATATATGGGTGTGTTCAATGGGGAAACAATGTTGTTGTTTTTTCTTTTTATGGTGTAATGTAAAACTTATGTATGTATCAAGAAATTCCATGGCTACTAAACTAATTTGTATTTCGAGACATGATCAATTATGATCATTCCAATGTTATGTAATGATACAATAACTCTGGGTAACTAGGGACAATCCATTACACCTTAATACATCTTTATATTCATGTAAACATCCCTTTAGTGAAATAATTCAAATTTCAAATACCATTATTTATGAATGATTCATGATAATACATATAAAATTATTATATATACACACGCAATACAATAGACATTACATGCATAACATTGAAATATGTCTCAATAAAATGATATTATGTTAGAAACAATGACCAATATTGTAACATTTAAATAAAAATACCCATGAGGTAATTACATCAAATGAAACAGAAAATATCATTAAAAGTTTGATAAAAATTACATAACTTTCAATAAGGGATGTATATACACCTTATAAAATAAATTTGGTTCCTGATAATATAATATATCTCAGTGAAATAAAAATAATTTTATATCCAATACCTATCATTCACCTATATATTAATGTTCTATAACATTGTTTATAATTGTTCTGAACATAAATTAAATATATAATATAATAATTTCCTTACTTATAATACCATAGATTGTCTTTTTATAACATAGAAATACTCATTCATTTGAAATATTTAATCATTACCATTTTGGGGATGTAACGTCTTCATTTTATTGTTAATTTTCTTTCAATAAAATATTATTAATTAAGAAATTGATAGAGAAAAATCCTCCCTAGATTTATATTATTGTAAAAAATGTCATATTAATACATTATTTTCATGTTAATAAACAGTCCTGAAATTTTTACAGAGATAATGAATCCCAGCACTTCATTGAGATGGTTCAACATATGTTCACATGAGAATGATTTCATTACCCTAATGGATCAAATGATAAGTAATTTTCTAAAAAAAATGATATATATAATTAATATATGGAATATTTTTCATATATGTCCATTATTTTCATTAATCTTACTGTCCATTTGTCTCGGTGCTGGAAAAAAATTTCATCTCCTCGAGAGGTGGTAGTCCACCGTACAAATAATTAATGAATTTGATTCTAATTTCATAGATGAGTATACTGATAAATATTTTTAAATAAACATAATAAAATAGGAACTCAACGCGACAGACGGTGCGTCAATCAGACGCCTGGTCTAAGAGTTAATTTCTTTTTCGTCCTAGGGCCTCGGTTGGTTTTTAAGCTAAAACCAACCCGACCGTACTCCAGCTCCGTCGGAACCTCTAGTGGAGTAATCCAAAAGAACCATCTTACTAAGAGGAATTCAAATTAACTGAAGTCACATCGTTCGGATGTCTGGTCATTGAGTTATAAGTGTTTCCTCTCCAAGGGCCCGGTTGGTTTTGGGTTCGAACCAACCCTGCCATACACAAAAATTACCGAAAGCTTCAGTTTAATATACCGAAACGACCTTCTCGATCCAAGGATCCCAACGTAATAGAAGGTGTGTCGATCAGAGGTTTGTAGCCCAGGATATGTGTGTTTGAATGGATCTGTCTGAAAGTAGGGGGTTTGGGCCCGGTCCGACCCGACCCAATACCCCTTGGGTTGGCCCAGACTGGGTCGACCTGACCCGGTTATGGGTCCAGCCCAATTGGGTGTGGCTCGGCCCACGACGGGGTGCGGCCTGTGGCATGGCATGGAGGCCATACGCGGCTCGGCTTGCGGCCGAGTGGGGTGTGAAGGGGGGGTGGGGTGCAGCACCCCTTTGTTTTTGAAAACAACGGCCCCCTAGTTGGGGTCCGCCGTAGGCTGTACCTAGGGGTTACTGCCCCAGGGTTCTCTGGAAACATCAGGCCTTAATGGCCGGTCGGTTTGTGCTACTACGGGACCGACATGGGTCCCACGTCTTGGAGCGCTGGCGGCCGGCATGGACAACCGCCCCATTGTAACACCCCAAGATTTCAGAGTGTGTTATTTCATTAAAATAAAACAATAACTTGCACTACACGCAACACCGAGTTCAAGCACCCCATGACTTACCAAACAAGCCGTTCAAAAGAGGTTATGAATAGTATTAACTAAATTTTAAACATTATATAATCCTTATAATTTTAGAATCCATATTACGAGTTTCTTAGACATAATACAAGAACAGATTCATTTTCAGTATTGCACTTTTATCAACTTTTAATAGTGAAACCTTTTTAAATACAATATTTTAAACTTTTTGAATAAATGGGGACATCAAAAAATTTTAAAATGAAACATCCCAAGCTTCCACGGTATGCTTTCCTTTGAATAATACAGTAGCGTGTGTTGTACGCAACTTCGAGTTCTAACACACCACAACCAAACAAACTAGCCGTTATGAATAGTAATACCTACTTTTTTGAAATTGTATATATTATATATTTTAGAATGGACTTCATTTTTGGATTCTGAATATCGAATTTAGCCTAAGGTGAAATTTTGGTACATTTCGGATAACTTTCATATTTTGATGAATAGTGAAAATTACTAAATTTTAATTAAAAACAACTTTTTTAATCAAAATAATTAATAGTGATAAATTATAAATTTGAGTGGTTTTAAAGTATATTTAGAATATATTTTTACCATTTAATATAATTTTGGCCATTAGACATAATTTTACAATTAAACCGAACATAAATAAGTGTCAATCTTTCGATAGTTATTATCTCTTAAAAACACGCTTTTTGTTTTGACAGCGGGAATTAATTTCAAATTAATTTCTGCCACTTCTGTGTTTTGAATTTAGAAAAATGGATTCCATATTTGGAATCAGGATGTTCAAATTGTTTAAATAGGTAACTTTTATTTTTAGACATTTTGAATAATTATTGCGGTAAATATTTTATTTACCATGGTTAAGGGTAAATCCGGTAAATAAGGGTTAAAAAATAATATTATAATAATACTAAATTACCCTAAAACGTATCTTAACCATATTGGTTGATACATGGTCGACCATGGGCATATTTGGGTCGATTTTGGGACCCCATGGATCCACTTGTAAGTGATAATGACACTTTATTTTAATTAAGTTAAAATGAATACAAAAATGACACAAGCATATTTCTTTTAGAAAAACAATTTTTACATAGGGTTATATATGTTGGATTTTAGATTATAAATATTCATTAGAAAGATAAAAAGGTTTTCTACATAATTATATTTTATTTATAATTTTTAGATATTAAATAATTTATTTTATTTATGACACAATGATGATGCAGTAATTACTTAAATAGTGAAATATTAAATTAATTGATATTATAAATACCCAAATAAATATAATATGAAACTTTTAATGAATTAAACTAATTTTATAGGATAATATGATATATTAGAGTTGATTTAATTTACTTTTTTCGATGTAATCAATCTGTTATGAGTTTCAAAAAAATCAACAATTGAATAGTGTCAAAATTGACATAAAAGAGTTCTTAAAACAAATATTATATTATTAATTGATAATAAATTCTTAAAAATCTAAGGTTCGGCCAAGAGACTTATATCATGATAGGTTCATCATTAATGGACCTCTTTGGGGTCTTTTGGATGTATATAGTAAGTTTATTAACCATATTATATAAAAATACAAAGAGACATTGTAAAAGTGAAACTAATTAACTTAGAGTTAATACTTAAAGATATGGTTAATATAAGTACCCAAACCTGTCTAAATTATATTGGTTGAGTAGTTTTCGACTTATCCCCACATTAAACTTTGAATAATCAACTTTGGAGCCATTAGAAACTGAATATGAAATTATTATAAATTAATATTTCTAGCTTTTCCAAAGGTGCCCCTCACCCCTCTTTTAAAAGGGCACTCCTCCTTCTCATTTTGTCACTCCTTCAAAGCCTTATGGTTCGGCCAAACTCTGCCCAAATACTCTCCCAACATCCCTCACTAAAACTTAGAGGCCTTAGTTTGATCAGAAAGCCAACCTAAGGAGCCCTTTTGGTCAAATCAAAAGGAAGGAACCGAAGAAGAGGTAATAATTTCACCACCCTTTTTCCATGTTCCTTCTTCTTCCACTTCTTCTTAGTTTGTTGTTACCATTCTAAGATAATAACTCCAGTATCATATATATACTTTTATGTTATTATAAATATGGTACACCCATATTCAGTATTCTATCCACCCTTTGAATAACATGTCACCATACGTGCGTACGTACGGCTTACCGTCTCCACGTCGTGGTGTAATTGTTATTCAATATGTTATTATTTGGATGGGTATAATAATGATGTGTAACTCATGTAAATAATAAATATAACATGTTAGTGATTATGTATATATGATATACCATTAGTTTTATATATTATTTTAATATCAAAAGAATGATATTGTCGCTCGTGCGTACGTACGGACTACCGTCTCCACGAACGTGATGAGATTCATTCTCCATCATATCCATTCAAGTATAATTATCATTTTATGATTTAAAAACGATTTTTAAGGACTTTATATCATTATGGATATTAATAATATACAACCTACCCATTAAAAACATGGCTTACATAATAAAACATATAAAAGAAAATGAGTAAGTTAACACCTGAAACAACGATAATACTAAGACATTATTAACAAAGCAAAGTTAAAAGATCATATATGATATGATATTAATATATATGATTCTTGTATAATTTAATAACAATTATTTCAATATTATACAGGATTTTAACCTACCCCAACCAAGTAAAAGTACAAGGTAAGGGATTTTCTTATCTCACATTCAATTCCGTGAGATTTCCATTATTCGCCACTAAATTATTGAAAGTGGTGTATTGTGTACTGGCATTTGATATATATTATCATGATTATATTTATATTCATGTTATTTTGAAAATAATTTGGTGGTTATTAACTTTTGGCCATACGACTCAGTTGATTAACATGGTAAGGGGTTTTCATCTCACTCTTTATTTCCGTGAGATTCATGCCATATTTCCACTATTATCTTATGTGTGGTGTATGTACTGCCCATAATTGTATTATTTGTGTAATACACATTACCTTATGTGTATTTACATTTTAATTCTATGATAACTCTTTCATGGGTTGTATGTTTCATAAGTTACCAAATTGATAAGGGTTTACTTCACAATCTCTTTAATATCTGAGGTTGTCTTTACGTAAGTATCTACAGGGGCATATTTACTATCCATATCCATATTTCATAAAAGAGTTTTCAAAGGGATTATTTCTAATGGAACTTTTACTAAAACATCATTTTAAATGTTTTAAATATTTATTCTTCTAAATCATCCTCATTTATGTCTATGTTTTCAAAATGGTTTGTAAGGATTTATTTATATGAAAATGAATGTTTTAAAAGTGTTAATCCCATTCAAAAGTTTCAAAGTGATATGGGACACTTTGATTCAAAAATGTATTTAAATGCCTTACTTTATAAATTGTGTAACATTAAAATGTTTTCATGAAAAAGGGATATTTCTCTCAATAATTTTAAAAAAAACATTTTCATCTATGTCAAAATCCTTTGATGGATGTTAAAATTATTTGAAGTTGATTTATTTTGATATAAAACTTCCATATTGTAATGAAGTTTTGTGATATGTTTGAATGTAGATGTGTCATTTATATAGCATTAATGGTTTATGAGTAAAGTATTGACATTTCGTATGCTAGTTCCAATAAGATTGTTTATGTTATATTTCAACCTTTACTTCATATGAATGTGTTGGACAAGTATGTTCCAGGTTGGGGACTGGTTAAAGTAATCCCTCCAGGTTGGGGACTGGTAAAAGTAAGCCCTCCAGGTTAGGGACTGGTAAAAGTAAGCCCTCCGGTTTGGTCTCCGGTTATTAGAGGCACTCTAGGTTGGTGTCCGGTTATTAGAGGAACTCCGGGTTGGTGTTCGGTTATTAGAGGCACTGCAGGATGGGTTCCGGTTACAGTTATCCCCAAGGTCTTGGTACGAGGCCTTGAAAAGAAATTAATGTTTAGCATTATGCATTCCATCATTATGAAAGTAGTTATTGATTTTGCATGTGATTATTCGATTAGTAGAATATCCATGTGAATAAGTAAATGGAATTATTTCATTTTACTTTTTCCATACTATGATGATGTTCATGTTTTAAAGTATTTTGTTTTAGTAATGCATTGACTTAAATGTTTATGCTTATTTTGAATGTTCCTCTATATTGTTATCCTTACTGGGCATTTGAGCTCACCCCTTTTCTATGTTTTATTTTCCCCAGGATGTGAAGAAGTAAGTTATGAATGACCTGCAAGGATATTATGAGGGGACAATAGTGTGGACTATGGAGACATTATGTTGTTGTAGTATTTTTTCATTTTATGATGTAATGTAAAACTTATGAATATATCTAGTGTTTCCAAGGCTAAGAAACCAATCGGTCTTTCGAGATTTGATCTTTCTTGTGATCATGCCAATGTTATGTAATAATGAACCGACTCTAGGTAACTGGGGTCGGGGTGTTACAGTTGGTATCAGAGGAAGTTTAGTACAAACCTTGGAAGCTAGATTTAGATAAACTCTGATTAGAGCACGTAGACCTAAGATGAACTTTGAGGATTAGTATAGAAGAACTTCCTAAATTTTGGTATCGTAAAGATTTTGTGAGTTTTCCGAGCAATACATCCCTGTCTGGATACGAGCAGGTAGAGGCGGCTCTGGCATAGATGTACCTAGGGGTAAAACCCGAAAACACCGCTTTGAGCTAGACTCGAACGGGAACTGGTGCACGACAACGGGCCTTGTTGCACTCTTGGTTACGACACTCCCGGGGGATATGCTTAGGATAACTCTCATTTTCTTTACAAATCATTATTAAGGGTTTATGAGTATATACGTCCTCAAAGGAGACATTTTTATGATTATGGATTATATCCATAAACTATTTAATTTATGTTATGTGTTTTAAAAGTTTGGGATTAGGTATTGTTATTCATAAACTAATCTAGTGTATGCCAATGTTTAGAAATGGCGCCTTGTGGAAGGAATGAGAACTCCAGCAATGCGCATGATACAAAGAGAAAGAAGGATCATATATTTTATGGTCTTATGCCAGAATTTACAAGAGAAATAGTCTCGCATGTATTATCATCATATGATGAAATAATATCATGTGTTGATAAGATAAGTAAATAGTTTACTGGGTCCTATGGCTTTGAAGGGAAGCAAGAGAAGAAAAGGGTGGAAGAGAGAAAGATAGATAAAGGGAAGAGGAAAAAGAAGAATTTTCCTATATGTGGTAACTGTGGAAAGAAACACCCTGGAACTTGCCTGAAAGGAATGGGAGTTTGTTATAAGTGTGGAGGAAAAGGGCACAAAGTACGGGACTGCAAGGGTAAGAAAATGGTTTCAAATGTACAATGCTTCATTTGAAAAAAGTTTGGACACTATGCGAACCTATGTCCCAATCATCAGAATATTCTGCAAGTGATGTTATTGGATAATAATCAAGTTATGATACTACCACAGATGAAGAGGAATGATTAGAGTTCTTATGTTGATTATGTCAATTGAGTGTTGTATCAACAATGTACTTGTCATAATAATTATGGAGTATATAAAATTGTACTGCAGTACTATTTCATTAAGGACTTGAGATTGTGTGGAACAAAGAAAGGTGACTCAACAGCAGGACAAATTTTTGGAAAATATATGGTTGAGAGAATGATAAACCATAATATAGTTCTGATACCGAGTTAGTGATTTTGGAATAATACATGATTGTTTTGGATAAATTATATTGGATATTCTTGACTACCTTGGAACTGATTAATAATCTGTATATTCCATTATTGTTGGGGTTTAAAACATTTTTGGATTGATGAGGTATATCCAGCATTCTATATGGAATAAGGGAGCATGAATGTAATCAATAAAAAATATAGTAATTCAGGATGTTTCAGTGTATTAAAAGAATACATGATGAAGGTATTCATATGCTATTACGTGGTAAAAAGGATCTAAATTATGTTTAACTTCCTTATAATTTTTGGACTGTGAGTTTGGTCAGAAATATTTTGGATAAATTCTAGTTGGAGATTAATTTTGGATTGCCATAAAAGGACAACCCGGAGGTCGGGCGGCAACCCGTCGCGTCCGGTAAGGCCGCGAAACTTGAACACGCAACCGAAGGGCGACAAGGGTGTATCACCTACCACTGGCCTAAGAGATGTCCTGGATAAAATAATGTAGTTTTTTTTAAATGATCTGGTAGATGAGTTAGAAATTTGTTTATTTTGGAACCCTGTACGAATAGTATAAATAGAAATTTTTTTACGAGTGAAAGATGAGTTTGTGGTAGAAATTTATTAATGGACAAAACTCTAATTATAAAGTAAGTATATCTCCTTATGATCTTATCCAATCTCATAAATAAATTCCTCAACATCAAGAAAAGGAACTTATAACAAAAATTTTGTCCTAGATGGTACCTTAAATCATCACTAATTTATGGCTTTGGGATTGTTGGCCTTTTCATAGCCATGTTCTCTACCACTCTCCATCAGATAATTGATGGTTAGATTTCTCTTCCATATCCATATTTTCCTACTTGGAACCCTAGTATGTGTTATTTTCGGTAATATTCATACTTTCCACTCTTTATTTTAAATAGAGGCCTCATTAATTCATTTCTCGATGTGGGATTTCAACTAAGATATTTTGAAACGTCAAAAATGTGTTATCCTAATTCCCTATGTTTTGTTGAACCGATGGTATTTCAAATCATCATAGATTGATGAGTTTAAGGACCTCAATTTTATACTTGTTTGTGATTGACGACCTCAATCACTACCTATAAATATTTACGTTTTTCCTCCAATTATATGTCTCTAATTTCCACCAATGTTCTCCTAATCGAGATCATAATTTGGTGGTGACCCTTTCATTTCTCATTTCCTCATATTAAGACTAAATTTTAGTAACCCAATTTCCGATGTTGGTTTTCCCAGAAAGATATTTTTTATTTTCAACATTTTATTTTCAAAGAACAATTTCAAATTGCGAGGACGCAATTTATTGAAGGAGGGGAGAATGTAACACCCCAAGATTTCATAGTGTGTTATTTCTTTAAAATAATACAATAACTTGCACTACACGCAACACCGGGTTCAAGCACCCCATGACTTACCAAACAAGTCGTTCAAAAGAGGTTATGAATAGTATTAACTAAATTTTAAACTTTATATAATCCTTATAATTTTAGAATCCATATTATGAGTTTCTTATACATAATACAAGAACAGATTCATTTTCAGTATTGCACTTTTATCAACTTTTAATAGTGAAACCTTTTTAAATACAATATTCTAAACTTTTTTACTAAATGGGGACATCAAAAAAATTTAAAATGATACATCCCAAGCTTCCACGGTACGCTTTCCTTTGAATAATACAGTAGCGTGTGTTGTACGCAACTTCGAGTTCTAACACACCACAACCATACAAACTAGCCGTTATGAATAGTAATACCTACTTTTTTGAAATTATATATATTTTATATTTTAGAATGGACTTCATTTTTGGATTCAGAATATCGAATTTAGCCTAAGGTGAAATTTCGGTACATTTCAGATAACTTGCATATTTTGATGAATAGTGAAAATTAATAAATTTTAATTAAAAACAACTTTTTTAATCAAAATAATTAATAGTGATAAATTATGAATTTGAGTGGTTTTAAAGTATATTTAGAATATATTTTTACAATTTAATATAATTTTGGTCATTGGACATAATTTTACAATTAAACCGAACATAAACAAGTGTCCATCTTTTGATTGTTATTATCTCTTAAAAACACGCTTTTTGTTTTGACAGCGGGAATTAATTTTAAATTAATTTATGCCACTTCTGTGTTCTGAATTTAGAAAAATGGATTCCATATTTGGAATCAGGATGTTCAAATTGTGTAAATAGGTAACTTTTATTTTTAGACATTTTGAATAATTACTGCGGTAAATATTCATTAGAAAGATAAAAAGATTTCCTACATAATTATATTTTATTTATAATTTTTAGACATTGAATAATTTATTTTATTAATGACACAATGATGATGTAGTAATTACTAAAATAGTGAAATATTAATTTAATTGATATTATAAATACCCAAATAAATATAATATGAAACTTTTAATGAATTAAACTAATTTTCTAGGATACTATGATATATTAGGATTGATATAATTTACTTTTTTCGAAGTAATCAATCTGTTATGAGTTTCAAAAAAATCAACAATTGAATAGTGTCAAAATTGACAAAAAAGAGTTCTTAAAAAAAATATTATATTATTAATTGATATTAAATTCCTAAAAATCTAAGGTTCGGCCAAGAGACTTATATCATGATAGGTTCATCATTAATGGACCACTTGGGGGTCGTTTGGATGTATATAGTAAGTTTATTAACCATATTATATAAAAATACAAAGAGACATTGTAAAAGTGAAACTAATTAACTTAGAGTTAATACTTAAAGATAAGGTTAATATAAGTACCCAAACCTGTCTAAATTCTATTGGTTGAGTGGTTTTAGACCTATCCCCACATTAACCTTTTAATAATCAACTTTGGAGCCATTAGAAACCGAATATGTATTTATTAAAAATTAATATTTCTAGCTTTTCCAAAGGTGCCCCTCACCCCTCTTATAAAAGGGCACTCCTCCTTCTCATTTTGTCACACCTTCAAAGCCTTATGGTTCGGCCAAAATCTTCCCAAATACTCTACCAACTTCCCTCACTAAATCTTAGTGGCCTTAGTTTGATCAGAAATCCAACCTAAGGAGCCCTTTTGGTCAAATCAAAAGGAAGGAACCGAAGAAGAGGTAATGATTTCACCACCTTTTTTCCATGTTCCTTCTTCTTCCACTTCTTCTTAATTTGTTGTTACCATTCTAAGATAATAAATCCAGTATCATATATTTACTGTGATGTTATTATAAATATGGTACACCCATATTCAGTATTCTATCCACCCTTTGAATAACATGTCACCATACGTGCGTACGTACGGCTTACCGTCTCCACGTCGTGGTGTAATTGTTATTCAATATGTTATTATTTGGATGGGTATAATAATGATGTGTAACTCATGTAAATAATAAATATAACATGTTAGTGATTATGTATATATGATATACCATTAATTTATATATTATTTTAATATCAAAAGAATGATATTGTCGCTCGTGCGTACGTACGGACTACCGTCTCCACGAACACGATGAGATTCATTATCCATCATATCCATTCAAGTATAATTATCATTTTCTGATTTAAAAATTATGTTTAAGGAATTGATATCATTATGGATATGAATAATATACAACCTACCCATTACAAACATGGCTTACGTAATAAAAAATATAAAAGAAAATGAGTAAGTTAACACCCGAAACAACGATAATACTAAGACATTATTAACAAAGAAAAGTTGAAAGATCATATATGATATGATATTAATATATATTATTCTTGTATAATTTAATAACAATTATTTCGATATTATACAGGAGGTTAACCTACCCCAACCAAGTAAAAGTACAAGGCAAGGGATTTTCTTATCTCACATTCAATTCCGTGAGATTTCCATTATTCGCCACTATATTATTGAAAGTGGTGTATTGTGTACTGGAATTTGATATATATTATCATGATTATCTTTATATTCATGTTATTCTGTAAATAATTTGGTGGTTAATAACTTTTGGCCATACGACTCAGTTGATTAACGTGGTACGGGGTTTTCATCTCACTCTTTATTTCCGTGAGATTCATGCCATATTTCCACTATTATCTTATGTGTGGTGTATGTACTGTCCATAGTTGTATTCTTTGTGTAATACACATTACCTTATGTTTATTTACATTTTAATTGTTTGATACCTCTTTCATGGGTTGTATGTTTCATATGTTACCAAATTGATAAGGGTTTACTTCACAATCTCTTTAATATCTGAGGTTGTCTTTACGTAAGTATCTACAGGGACATATTTACTATCCATGTCCATATTTCATAAAAGAGTTTTCAAAGGGATTATTTCTAAGGGAACTTTTACTAAAACATCATTTTAAATGTTTTAAATATTTATTCTTCTAAATCATCCTCATTTAAGTCCATGTTTTCAAAATGGTTTGTAAGGATTTATTTATATGAAAATGAATGTTTTAAAAGTGTTAATCCCATTCAAAAGTTTCAAAGTGGTATGGGACACTTTGATTCAAAAATGTATTTAAATTCCTTACTTTCTAAATTGTGTCACATTAAAATGTTTTCATGAAAAAGGGATATTTCTCTCAATAATTTTAAAAAAAAACCTTCTCATCTATGTCAACATCCTTTGATGGATGTTAAAATTATTTGAAGTTGATTTATTATGATATAAAACTTCCATATTGTAATGAAGTTTTGTGATATGTTTGACTGTAGATGTGTCATTTATATAGCATTCATGGTTTATGAGTAATGTATTGACATTTCGTATGCTAGTTCCAATAAGATTGTTTATGTTATATTTCAACCTTTACTTCATATGAATGTGTTGGACAAGTATGTTCCAGGTTGGGGACTGGTTAAAGTAAGCCCTCCAGGTTTGGGACTGGTAAAAGTAATCCCTCCATGTTAGGAACTGGTAAAAGTAAGCCCTCTGGTTTGGTCTCCGGTTATTAGAGGCACTCCAGGTTGGTGTCCAGTTATTAGAGGCACTCCGGGTTGGTGTCCGGTTATTAGAGGCACTCCGGGTTGGGTTCTGGTTACAGTTAGCCCCAAGGTCTTGGGACGAGGCCTTGAAAGGAAATTAAAGTTAAGCATTATGCATTCCATCATTATGAAAGTAGTTATTGATTTTGCATGTGATTATTCGATTAGTAGAATATTTATGTGAATAAGTAAATGGCATTATTTCATTTTACTTTTGCCATACTATGTTGAAGTTCAAGTTTAAAAGGCTTTTGTTTTAGTAATGCATTGCCTTAAATGTTTATGCTTATTTTGAATGTTCCGCTATATTGTTATCCTTACTGGGCATTTGAGCTCACCCCTTTTCTATGTTTTATTTTCCCCAGGATGTGAAGAAGTAAGTTATGAATGACCTGCAGGGATATTATGAGGGGACAATAGTGTGGACTATGGAGACATTATGTTGTTGTAGTAGTTTTTCATTTTATGATGTAATGTAAAACTTATGAATATATCTAGTGTTTCCAAGGCTACTAAACCAATCGGTCTTTCGAGATTTGATCTTTCTTGTGATCATGCCAATGTAATGTAATAATGCACCGACTCTAGGTAACTGGGGTTGGGGTGTTACACCCATGATGAAAATTTATGGACTAAGGACGTGGCTCTTCTCCAACCAGTGGTGCGCAACGGCACCGCGCCCCTCCGCTGCGGCCCACCCCGGCCACAACCTCCCTCGGGTTCTCTAGCACGGTGCGATGGAACCGCGCACCACCACCGCGACCTGCTCCGGTCGGGGTTCCTTCAGCTTCACCGGCGTGGCGTGACAGTGCCACCCTCCACCTCCTTGTCCCGCTCCAGTCGCGGCTCTCTACATCCCCGCACGATGCAATGGCACCATTCCGCCTTCGCTTCAATCGTCAACACAAATCAACAAGGAAACGAGGAGGAGAAATCGATCGTGTTTGTGGGGTTCAATCTCCTCCCGTTACGTTGGTAACATTTGGAAAAATATTATCAATGAAGATGATTAAATTAAACACGAACGAAGGTAACCCCTTCCTCGATAAATGAGGATGAACATCAACATCGCGGATGACGGCGTCACGTGGTGATTTTTCATAGACTTCGACAGAGAGAGTCCGAAGAGGAGGCGGTGTCTCCTCTTTTAATCATGGAGATAACAAGCATGATGTCATTGGTGAATTCCCGAATCGTTGTTTCCTTCCTTGGTGTAGAGGAGGAAAAGGTAGAAGGAACCAGGGTCACCGAGTCAATGTTCTTCGTCGAAGTCTTGGCGTTCTTCAACGAAGGAGATAATGTAAATCAAGAGAATATAGCTCTCTCCCAAATTACCTCACACAAGAAATCTAACCAAAATAAATTAAGTCCTCTCTTTATTTTATTATTTTTCCATCCATTTCAATCTTTAAAATTCAAACACATATCTAAATTAATTTAAGTGTTTAAATCAATTAATTTAGTGTGTGTTTTTATGAATTAATGTTGGAGAGTGGTGAGTTACCCAATTAAATACAAGGTGTTTAACAAGTTTAAAGTGGGAGATTTAAGGGGTTTGGGAATGTGAATGGTTGGGGACCGTGTGGGCCCCACCTTACAAACATCCAAACATGAGTAGTTAGGAACATGTGGGTCCCACCCCAACTTCCCCATGTAGATTAAAACCACTTTAAAAAAAGAAATAAAATTGTAACACAATTTTATTTTACTTTTCATTGAATCCAAATTTTTTTAACAACTCCTCCCGAGCAGACACATCTTCGGTAACGGTCCTATTAATACATTACTGGTGATGCAGTTCCATCGGTGCCCTCAGATTTCAATTTCGAGCACTGGTGAAAAAGATAGAAAAACCTGCTCATTCGTTCACTGAACCTACCCAAGCTAAACTTCGGAAATTGATTCCAGGCACACCGGGCCTCAGAATCAGGTGCCATCAGAAACTGCGTACTCTTAAAATCCGAAAGAATTTGAGAAAAAATTTTCCTTGAAATTTACAATTCATTACTGAGGGAAAAAGAATGCCAACACTTTCTAAAACACAGACACTCTCAAATGAACATGTGGTAGGGGATTATTTTTGTTTGGGCGTTTTTGACTACCTCTTCACCATTCAAGAATTTATACTATGAACGTAGTCAACCGACTAACGGGTTGACCAACGATTCCTTCTTTTTTTTAAGAGAATTTTTCAGGGTATATTATAGGGATTTTTGTTTGATTTATCATTTCCCTATTGTTGACGTTCATCTTGATTTAATAATATTTATATTCTTCTCGATTCAAGAACAAATATGCCACTTTCTATCATTCTAATGCAGAGGGTGTGGGCCGAAAGAACACGGGTCGACTTCTCCGCAACCTTTGTTGTTTTTTGACCCATTCATCATCCATTCTCAATGCCAAATATGTATTGGAACTGGAAATACGGTGTTCTGCTGAGTGAGATATGTGTACACAAATCCCTCAACGCAAGGATCACATATATACAATCATTTAATTTTTTTCGCTTCAAATGAATCAGCAATGAATCACGGAAGGAGGCAGCGGCTAGCATCCATCCGGCTACGATGAAAGAAGGGTGGCGAGTGTCCGCGCCGCCAGATGAAGAGAAGGCCGCAGCTTATCTATCATGGCAGAGTGAGGGTGGTGGCTGGCTCAGCGGCTGACATAGGATGACGGTGGGGGCATGCATCTGCACCGCCCGATGTGGAGGGGTCACGACGACGATGGAGGGGTGGCCAGCCGAGCCAACCACAGGTGGGGGCATGGCACATAATAGCACCGCAAAGGAGGGCTGGCATTTGGCCTCCCACGGGCCAGGCTGCACCAATGGGCCTGGTCAGACCAGGTTGGCTGGGTCGGTCCAAGGGCTGGTCCCTGGTCAGGTCGGGTTGGCCCATGCCGGTTCAGTCCGATATGGTCAGAACGGACCCGAACCAACTGCGACCCTTTTCTCTCTTTAGGCCATATCTTGAGCTACGAGAGTCCGTTTGACGAACTATTTTTGGTGACGGAAACCATGGATCGAGGGGTTCTTTTTTGTATACCTAAATTTGGTTTTAAATAGTTTTAGGGTATGGATGGGTTGGATTGAACACGAATCCAACCGGTCCCTCGAGAATAATGGGCTAATAACATTCAAACTAGGCGTTCTATTGAAGAACTGTCTATTGCGTTGAGACCCATTTTACATGGTAGTACATTGGGATACATCTTTGTGGTACATCATTATAGTTGGAGTATCGACCTATGGCATGAGAAGCGAACACTGTTGGAAAAAAAAGCTAGTGCGGGAACCCAATACTTAGCAGTAACATGAAGAAAAATATCATCAATCCTAAGTGGGTAAGTATCTATCGATCCTTTTTGGTTCAAAACCTATTAGATACTTTAGGGTTCAGCGCTTAGTTATCCCAGAAGGGTCAGTGCATACTGATCAATTGTGGTTCAGATCCTGTGTGGGTCAACAGGGGTTTTCATTGATCGATCCTATGTGGGTCATCCACAGTGCCTCTTAATAGAGTTAGATGCTTCAATAGTTGCATCTAATCAATTTTACTATTGTATCTAAGTTATACTTGGTGTCAGATGAGTTTTTACCTTTGTGGTGATACCTTTGTGGTGTTCTTCTATGTGGTATACCAGTGTGGTATATTCCATCATGGGGATACCTTGGTGATATTCTTTTGTGTGGCGTACCTATGTCGCACATTCCTTCTTGGTGATAACATTTTGGCATTCTTCTTTATCGAATATATGTGTGGTAATTACCTTCATGGTGATACCTTTATGTTATTCTTCTGTGTGATGTACATATGTGGTACTTTACTTCATGGTGAATCCTTGGTGGTATTCATTTGTATGGCATATATGTGTGTTACTTTCCTTCGTGGTGATACCTTTGTGGTATTCTTTTATTTGGCATACATGTGTGGTACTTACCTTTATGGTAATACATTTTTGGTATTCTTCTCTATAGTGTACCGGTGTGGTATTTTTCTTCGTGGTGATACCCTGGTGGACTTATTCTGTGTGGTGAACCTGTGTGGTACTTTCCTTCATGGTGATACCTCTGTGGTAATCTTATGTGTGGTGTTACCTTTATTGTACTTATCTTTGTGGTGTTACATTCGATGTATACATTCCTTCGTGGAATAGTTGATCATTGAGCTAATAAGTTGGTCCTTATGTTTCCTAATGAATGAGATGGGTATACTAGACAACTTAGGTATATGTATGGGAATATACATTAGTAGGGATGACAGTTTTTTTCATGCTTTGTGGTTTATCGTTTGTAGATTCTATGTGACCTTTGAGGGTTTCGATATCCCTACTGAGCATCCTTATACTCACCCTTGCAAGGGCTATGCCCACACCTTGTTGTGTTTGGTGCAGACATCGAACATCGCTGACTGAGGATGAGAGTACCAAGACTGGTGGTATCTTAGAGGTGGACCTTAGATGAGGCATAACACATAAATGACCATTCGAGAGCTGTACCTACCCATCAGGTAGGATCCCTAGTGGGTGTTCTCAAGAGTTGTTTCAGTTTACTTTTACATTCTTGTTTTCTTATACTTTCTAGTTGGGTTTGTATTTTGGCCCCATTTTCATACTGTACACACTCTTTTCACTATTCAGTTTACTTGGATTTGTATCTTTCTGTGTTGTTGGTTGTGTGTGTATACAATATATAAAGGCAATGATTTCATGGTTTTTGGGGAATACCCATTTTGGTGCTAGTCGCCAGCCCCTGGCCTATGTATGGCGGGTTTGGGGTAGTCACGGTATGGGACCTGGGGGATGGGTCATGAAAAATTCGTATCAGAGGAGCCAGTTCTACTGTAGAACTTTGGAATCTGACCTTTTAATGGAAATAGTGTTATGTGTAGTGAGTGTTGATATCAGTTTAGTAAATCCAGTGTTGTTAAAGTAGCTGATGTATCGATACACAAGGACCCTGACTTCTGATTTCTAACTCTGTGCATGAAAACACTGATTGCCTGTGTGTTTGGAAAAATTTTCATGTGTTCTCTGGTGTCAGCTCACCAAGTATTACTTAATGACTGTGGAACAGCTGTTATTTATCAGGATGATACTTCATAGACATCAAACAAGGATTCTGGAGAGAGTACACGATGACGAACCACCGAGTAATGGGGCTCCAGTCTAGGGCCCTCTTACTATGTTGGCACCATCTAGTGGTGTACCGGCAGTACAACTACCAGTTGGGCAGCAGATACTACGAGCTACAATGGTGGATGGTGCAACCTGACTGAATGCGCTACATGAGTTCCAGCGGTAGAGGCCTCCAAGGTTTCGACGCGAGACAGATTCCAATGGAACTGAGGGATGGCTGGAGGAAGTTTCTAGAGTTTTCCACCTTGTTGAGACACTAGTAGAGAAGATTGTGATCTTAGATAATAGTCAATTTTTTGTGAGTGACCATGAGGATTGTACACATAGTGATGATGCTTCAGTAAATGGACCATTAACTAATATAGTACCTTCATGTAGTATGTCATCTATATCACTGCCTATTGGTCAACAGTTACAATCGGCTGTACCAGTAGTGGACACAAGTATGGTTAGTTCTATACATGTGTTTCAGAATCAAATACCACTCAGTTTCTGAGGTGAGCCAACTCACATGAAGCTGATGACTGGCTTGAGGGGGTGCCTGAGAGTTCTGTAGAGCTCCTACAGCTTTGACACGACGACATGTCGGTAGCTGAGTGTTCATCGAGGCATACCGACTATCCCAAGTATTTGATGAATATTGTACGGATAGTGAATCATAGCATAGACCACTGAGTGATGTGTATTTAGGGACATCCGAGCTAGCATTATTCCTCTATTCATTTCTACTTATGATAGGGTGCTAGAGAGAACATTTTTTGTTTAATATTCTTTGGCTGAGCGGATGCAGCCATTAAATGTTAGTAGTGGGAGTGTATGAAACTGACACCAGTCTCATAGACTTAGTCTTGTAAAATGTTTTGGGAATAGGATGTGATAGGTTTAGACGAATCTGTGGGGCTGTAGAAATAGAAGATGATCATGAAGGGTAACATAAGGAGGTGTACTATTCTACATATTACATCCACCCCCCTTGTGGTCCAATCCTGGCTCAGGGAGATGGATAACAGGGGAAGAGAGTATCTATATTCAATCAAGGAGTGCGACCCAAGGGCTCTACGAATGATTCTAGGTACTAACTATGTCTACTACTAGCTAACATATCAATAGAACTAGGTACCACTCATTCCTTCCTTCCAATAATCTTTTCCAGGACCTATAGTTTCCAGTTAAACTATTTACATGACTCTCACATCTGGAGATACCATTCGGATGAGACTCGATAATCACACATACACCAATAATGTGATATGGCCCTGGAGGCTAGAGTTTTGGTTTGAACCACTGGGTGGCATTGTCGAGTACTTACGACATTATTTCAGTTATGACTCACATCCACAATTCATACCTAGGTTGAATTTATTAGGTAATAAGGATGTGGTTTATCTACAACATTGGGATGAGGTTTTCCATAGTTGGTAAAAAAAGGAAAACTAGGTACCACCGGATAAACTCATTCAAAGGAGGGTGCGGCCGATCAATCTGGAGTCAGCCAGCCTTAACTTTGTGGCAATATGTGTTTTGAGTTTTGAGTTCCCAACAGAGTGGCTAGAGTTCCTCCAGGAATATAACTTTGAGATAATATATACTTTTGGGAAGGGGAATGTTGTAGCAGATGCACTCAGCCAGAGGTCTGGCCTAAAAATGCTGAGTGAGGTGATATAGAAGATAGTCACTTTGCTGATATACTATATAGATTGAGATGGAACAACTTATCTTTAGCCTCTGACAGTTATGCCCCAACTACATCAGCGAGTCAAGGAGGCGCAGCGTGGGAACACTGACAGCTAGGCTCGACATGTTTAAATATCCTTATGGAATCCACCTGATGGATTTTCTGAAGGTGGGGGGCAATCGATCCATTTCAGAGGACATACCATTGTACCATTAGCTCTATAGGGGGAGGTGTTTAGGGAGTCTCATATGTCTCTTCTGAAGGTAAATCATGGTGTGAGGAAGATGTATAGGGTTCTCTGTCATCAGTAATGATGGCATGGGATGAAGGAATTAGTGGAAGAGTTCTTATCACGATGACTCATTTTTTAGCAAACTGAAAACTGCACAGAGTTGGCAGAAGCATTACGCCAACAAGATATGGAAACCCTTGGACATCCAAGATGGGGACAACGTATTCTTGCGAGTCTCTCCTCGATAGGGTATATGACGATTTGGCCGAGGTGGCATGTTATCCTCATGGTTTATTAGTGCTTTTCTGATACTTTGATTAATAGGAAAGGTAGCACATGGGTCGGTTCTTCCACTACAGTTGTAGAGGGTGTACGACGTCTTCCACGTATCCCAAATGAGGAGATACGTGCACGACCCACCCCACATCATCAACCATGGTGAGCTAGACTTCAATGATGGGTTGAAATTTATCAAGGTGCTTGTAGAGATTGAGGATTGACTGTAGCGAGTCTTCCGCGTGTTATTGATACCTCTGGTGCGCTTTTTCTGGTAGCATGAGATACTCCAAGAGAGCACGTGGCAGTGGGAGGCTCATATTTTTGCATAGAACCCTCATTTTGTTGTTTGGCCTTTGTTGTGTCTTGCGAGGAATTAAATCCCTATGGCGGGGATAATGTAATGTCCCACAAATTCTGTATAACTTTTTTAATTATATGGTGTTATTTCAAGACAGTAAAATATGATGGCACACTATTCCGAGACTCGGAGTGCCTGGAATGGTCCGTTGAAGTTTTGCTAAATGTTAAATAGCACGCGTAAGAAGTTTTCTGAAAAAAAAAGGAATAAATATTAAATGGTTACTCGGATCTGAAATTTTTGGGGCCCGTTTCGCCCAGGATGGCGGGTTTACCCTAGGCACAAAATAAATATAGTCGACATGAGCCTCCTGTGAGAAATCCCAAAATGGCATAATCGTGAATAAAATATATTTATTTATTTATTTATTTTTCAAATCCTTAAAACTCCCATATGGTAAAACGGATTCAAAATCTGATACCACCACTGAACTCATGAGTGTATTGTCTTTTTAAGATGATATAACATTGGTTTGAGCAAACCATCAATAAAAGCATGTTTTGGATGTTTATATAATAATTAAGTGAAAATTATTTTATTGTAAAAATCATAACATCTAAATAGTTACTCAAATTGAAAATATAAGAGTACGGTTGGGTTCGTTGGGGTGTGTTTCACTTAGGCTTAGCCTAACCTCAACCGGTTCGGGTCAAGGGTGATTGTTATAAATTTTTTAATAATTTTTTCAGGTATGTTCTTTAAACGCACAAGCGGCATTGAGTAACTTTTTAACCAGTACTCAGAATAGAAATTTAGGGCACTAGAGAACTCACAGCTCCGATATTCGTCAATGGAGGCCATCACTCCAATTTCATATGTTCTGAAAAAAAATTTAGTTTTTGGATCTTTTTAATAGAATAAAAAAAATTATTATTTTATTGTTATTATAATTCTAGAATGAACGAGTGGTAAGGTGGTACCGACAACATGTCACGCCAATAAATGGTTTTACCTTTCAATTCTAAGTAACTGCACCATTGGGGAATTTGGAAGGATTCTAATTAATGGGCCTCTATTAATCCCATGAAAGCTACACACCCTTACCCTCTCCTATTTATATGGATTTTGGGGAGAGGTGCAGGAACTCCTTCTCCAAGCAATGATGGGATGACAAAGAGCAGTTACACCAAACCATAAGAGGATTGAGCTGGTACTAGCGAGTGTTGACGAGCGACACCAAAACCCAGAATTGGAGATCGACGAATGAGTGATATTGATGGAGGCAAGTTACGGGGGATGATGAAGGCTAAAAATTCCTCAAACGTGGAAGCTCTCCAATAATCTTGATGTACGAGATTACATTCATTTGGGAATTTTTTACTTCCTTTTCCCTATTCTTGATTTTATATGAAGATAGTTGTCATCCTACTAATGAGATGACCCGTGATTCATTCGACATTGTTGGAACATGTTGCCAGGTATCTAGTAGAGATTGTTATTTTATTATTCCTTTCCCCATTATTGATGTTCATTTTGATTTCATAATATTTATATTCTTCCTCATTCAAGAACAAATAATCCCATTTCTACCGTTCTAGAGTGGAGGGTCCGGGCCGAACGAACATGGGATGACCTCTCCGCAAACACTGTGGTTTTTGACACATTCGTCATCAGTTCTAAATTCCAAATATTTATTGGGAATATAAATACAATGTTTTATTTAGCACGATATATTTATGTCAATCCCTCAATGAAAGGATTTCAAATATTTGATCGTTTACTTTTTCGGGCTTGGAACGAATCTGCTATGTCTCGCAGAAGGGGGTGGTGGCCGACACCCAACTGGGTGCGAGGAAGGATGATCAAAATGAGTCTGTGATGCAGGATGATGTGAGGGTCATGGACCATCATCCATGGTAGACTGAGGGCGAAGATGGCCAATGGATGGCGGTGGTGGCTCGCGTCTGCACCACTGAGCGTGCAGGGGCTGCGACAGAGATGGAGGGGCAGCCAGTCGATCCGGTCGTCGGTGGTGGCGCGGTGCGTGACTGTGCTGCGAAGGAGGGTTGGCCATCTAGAAAACCATGGGCCAGGTCACATAGGATGGTTGGGCCAGACCCAGTGGGCTGGGTCAGCCCAGGTCGGGTTAGTCCGACTGGACCCGAACCAACTTCGACCCTTTTCATTATTTCGGTCATATCGTGAGCTAAGAGCGTATATTTGATGAACCATCAGTGGTGACATAATACTTGGATATAGAAATTCCATCTAGTATACCCAACTTAATTTTTAGATAATGTTGGGGTATTTCAATGTTGGATTCAACACGAATCCAACAGGGCCTCCAAGACTTAACGACTAATATCTTACCGACTGGGTGTCCGATTGACGTACTGTTTGTTGCATTGAGACATATTTTATGTGGCAGTCCTTTGAGATACATATTCATGAGAATTCAATGAAGTTGATGTATTGAACAATTGATTGAGCAGTGGACCCTCCAATAATCAGGTGATTATAGCGTGTGAACCCAGTAGCTAGTTGTAAAGTGAACAAAGATCATCGACCCTACGTGGGTTTGCATCTATCGATAATGTCTGGGTCAGATGCTGTCAGATCTTATGTGGGTTAACCCTCAAAGATCCTATATGGGTTAGCACATACTGATCCTATATGGGTCATATCCTTTGTGGGTCCGTGGGAGTTATCACCCATCGATCATGTGTGGGTCAGTAGTAGTCCCTCTTAACATATTAAGATGATTCAGTAGTTACATATAATAATCTTTACTATTGTACATATGTTATACCTGGTGTGAACTGAGTTCGTACCATCATGGTGATACCTTTTTGATATTGTTCTGTGTGCCATACCTGTGTGGTACTTTTCTTCGTGATGAAACCCAGATGGTATTTTTCTATGTGGAATCCATGTGTGGTACATTCCTTTTGTTTGATACCTTTGTGATATTATTTTGTGTGCCAAAGATATGTGGTACATACCTTCATGGTGATACCATGGTGGAATTATTCTGTGTGGTGTACATTTGTTGTAATTTCCTTTATGGTGAATCCTTGCATGTATTATTCTATGTGGATTAGCTGTGTGGTACATTCCTTTGTGTTTATATCTTTTTGGTATTCTACTATGTGTCATACTTTTGTGGTACTTACCATCGTGGTAATACATTTGTGGTATTCTTCTGTGTGGCGTATCAATGAGGTACTTTCATTCATGGTGATACCTTGGTGGTATACTTCGGTGTGGAGAACATATGTGGTATTATACTTCGTGGTGATACCTCTGTGGTATTATTCTATATGGCGTTACAATTTTGGTACTTACCCTTTTAGTGTGACCTTCGTGGTATTCTATCCTTTTTGGAATAGTTGAACATTGAGCTAATGAGATTGGCCATGTGTTTCCTTATGAATGAGATGTGTATACTTGATATCTTAGGAATATGTATGGGCATATACCTATGTAGGTTTTAGAGTTGTCTTCATGATTTGTGGTTTATAATTTGTGGATTTTGTGAGACATTTGAGGGTCTCGGGGTCCCTACTGAGTATTTTTATACTCACCCCTACACGGGATACGCCCAAACCTTCTTGAATTTGGTGCAGATGATAGATATCACTGATAGAGGACGAGAGTACTAGGACAAGAGGTAGCTCGGAGTTGGACCTTAGACGAGGCATACCACAGAGACGACCGTTCAAGAGCTATACCTACACTTTAGGTAGGAGCCTCTGCCGGTGTTCATAGAAGCTGTTTAAATTTTCTTGTACCTTCCTATTTTCTTGTACATTCTAGTTTAGATTTTATTCTTGCACCATTTACAAACTGTAAAAACTCTTTTTTTATTCATTTTACTAGTGTTTATATCTTTCTTTGTGCTTAGTCGTGTGTGTTTACAGGAAATAAAGGAAATGTTTTCTCGGTTTTCAGGGAATACGCCATTCGGTGCTAGTTGCTAGCCCCTGGCCTATGGATGTCGGGCTTGGGTAAGTGACATCTTTATCCGCAGGGGACTGTTCGTGATTGCTCTAAAGGATAATAGATCAAGAGGTAAAGATCCTCATTCATTTTCATGTGTTTTCTTTCATTTACTGATATTCTTATAATCGCTTCTTCTCACCTTATACAGGAGGAATTAAATCCATATTATTATATATATTATGAATTTTTATAATTTTTATGTAAAAATTCATCATCATTATTTCTATCATATTCATATTATCCTAAAAAATAAAAAACATCATCCGTGTTATTTGGATTTACAAAAATCATGGACGATGTGTTTTCAATTTCCTTTATTTTCATCAAAACAGGTTACCAAACCAGATTTATGGTTTTGAAAAAATCTAATGTGTATTATATATAGTCTTTAAATTTATAGAGTTAACTTATATACATAATTTTATGTCATATAATGAAACTAGTTCATGAGAAACTAAGAACTGCCAAAAATAATCAAAACAGATATCACTAATTATTTATATAATGATTCATCCAAATACCATATAACAGAATTTATTTATTTCTAACATAATATTATAGAAATATATGAATACAATTTTATTCCACATCTAGAATTTTACTTTCATACGACATGAAAAAAATACAATCGAGTTATTGAAATCATGTAATGAACGCACCTGAAACAATGGGCGGAGAAAAATTCTAATAATTAATGGGAGATGTGATGTTATGAAATGATTACATAAGGTTTTAAAAAATGAATATATTTCATTATATATTAATTAAACTATTTTAAATATTTAAAAGTATGTCTAAACACGTTTTCATTAAGAAGACCTCGATGTAAGAGAATACACAACACAATTTCTAGTTATTGGATTGACCTTCTACTTATTTATTTATGTGGTATTAATATTTTTTGAATAATTTTATATATATTAATTTGAATAATCTTAATTAATAGTTTATATAAATATTCAATCCACTGTATGAAGTATCATATCAATTATATGATATTTATAAGTGGATTTTCTATTAAAATCGTTTTTTAAAATTCATATTTACAAAATCCAAAATCAATGTTTTTATAAATTTAATCATGTATTATGATTATTATATAGATATTGTGAATTGTATATAATTATAGGTGGGACCGATATCTATCTTGAATTAATTGGGTATGTGTAAGTTGTAGGTCAGTCTTATGGTCAAACCAAGTGTAACTACGATGGTCACGTAATAATGTTGTTATAAGGGGTACATTATAAGGTAGCAGTGAGGGTTATAAAGTATAAAATATATCATAATGTTAAAATATTATGTAACTAATGCCCCAATAAACGTTTATTTTTTTATTTATGTTCTTTATGTTTTGTGGAAATCACATGGAAATATAAGGATTCACAACGTCAGAATATATGGCTGACAACTATGTCATTTTTATAATGATTTCATATATTTAAAATTATTCTAGGTATAATGTTTTCATTAATTATTTTTATATCCCTTACTATGTTTTTTGTTCTAATACCATGTTTCTAATTATTTTCACTATTTATAAGGATTTCAAATATATTGGAGGATTCCATGTTTAATGTCTTGAATATTTTTCAATGAAAACAATTTTCATTTTGAAATAATTTATTTTTTGAAAAAAAATAGATATAGTGTTTGTGGTATCCAGTATATAGAATTATGGAATGTTATATATGTATTATATAACAATTCAATAAATCCACAAACCTGAATAGATACTCAATGTAAAATGATTTCAGTTCTTGACTAAAATTCATGAATATGTTATTAAATAAGGCAGGATCCTTGTAGTTTTTATTGATCAATGCTTTAGATAACGTAATGGGATAGAATGATGTTAAAATAATATAATAAATTATTTTTATTCAATGGTTAATTAAAATGAAATAGCATTTTATGATCACCATGTCTCTTCAACAATGATATGTTTGTTCATAATAGTTTTTAGGTGGAGAACCTGGGAAGTTGAATTGGAACAGAATGGAGAGAATGATATCCATCTGAATATTTTTCCTGTCATTTTAGGGATTGGAACTGAGAAGTTTGTGACAGTAATGGACCAGCTGATATAGGTAATAAATGGTGGTGGTTTCCATGAATGGGAACAACTAGATCTACCACAATGGAATATGATGATAGTGGAACATTTTATTCGGCAATACCATCCTTCATTCAGTGGATCTTTAGACCTAGGAGAAACTGAAGGAAGGATTAAATCCCTTTAAAAGAGATTCGATCATATGGGAAGTTCATAAAATAAAATGACATTCCCTTCCATTTATAGTTTTTATGTTTAATGTGATTAGTATTGGGAAGAGTGGGATGAATTTAAAAGTCATTTCCTTGAGAAATATAATCCAAAGATAGTTCAACTTAAGATAGAAAAGCAATTCCTTTAATTGAAGTAGGAGGTGGAATATTTAGTGGTCGTGTATGAAACGAACATCACCAGACTATTGAGGTATGCTCCAAATCTTACTTTTTATCTTGATTTAAAAGTAAACCATTTGTTACTCTATATTGAAGCCATGTTATCAAATGTAATTGGATTCTTGTGAGTCCAAAAGTTATGAGAAATATTTTTTTGTTAGAAGAGTGTAGAAATAGTGTTTTCTGATGATCTCATTTTATTTGAAATCAAGGAGAATAGTAGGTATAGATTAAAAGAAATGATTGAGAATCAATCAATGAAATATTATGTTATGAATTTATAGTTACCATTTTTTGAAAATTGTATCAAAAATATCAAAGGGGGATTCCATACCAAAATTGGGATGTTTTTTCAAAGTTGTATGTTTTGACATATGGCATAGGATTATAATAAATATTTTCCTAATAGAAATCATGATAATATAACTGTAAAGTTTTATAAATTTTTCGAGAATAGTTTTTATGAAAATTCATAACCAATGATAGATTTGAATGATGTAAAGAATCTAGACTATAAGTGGAAAGGTGTAGTGAAATCCTTTGTCACTAAATAAGTAGATATCAGGACATCCAGTGAAGTTGTACCATGTACTTTTTTTACTTAGATTTTTCAAATATTTTATTTATACATGGCTTACAAGGTTCTTTAAATCGATTAATTTTTCATGAAAATTTGAAATATCACCTCATTAAATGAGACTGGAAATTTTTTTAAAACACAAGGGGAAAATATTACAGTAAAAAAATTATATTCATCATTATATTGTGATATGGGGAAATTATTTACCTAAAAACCTTATTTTTTTCCCTCAGTTGAGTATAAAGTCATTCTGAGTAAGGATTGGATTCATGTTTATCATGCAATGAATGAGTTTAGAGCTAAATATATAGTTTTTTATATAGAGATTCAATTTGAAAGTAATAATTAACCCATTAAATTAATGAAATATCGGTTAGATAAGAAACTTTTGAATGATTGAAATGAATTTTATTTTTCTCATATTGTTAAAAACAAGTTACCTATTCATATTAATGATGTTTAAGTGGTAAATTAACGTATTGATGTTGTTTTTGATGAATTACCCAGTGTTATAACATTTTGGGATGTTGTATTCACAATTTACTTAGTTTGTGTTTCTATTCTTATTTCAAAACCCCCTTATGTAATTGATAAAATTTTATTTACTGAATTTAAGAATCAGTTACAATAGTTTCTTGATATTGGATTCATTCATTATATCACTTTACCATGGGGTGACCCTATTTTTTCAATAAAAGTTATCAAGGTTCCATGAGAGATTTAAAAGTATATTGAGACTTAAATAACATAATTGTTAAAAAAAGTATACTTTTCCTCATAATGATGACATATTTGATCAAGTACATAGTGAATTGTATTTTTTTTATGGTTACCTAGAGGTCGGGATACCATAAGATGAATGTAAAGACACTAGTCATCCTAAATACTGCCTTCGGTACCAGATATGGGCATTATGAATTTTCTGTTATGTTTTTTTGGATAACTAATGAAACTATTTTATTCATTTATCTTATTAATAGAATATATCATGAGATCTTTTATAACATTGTAGTTATGTTTATTGATAAAATTATCTTATTTTCTAAAAGTATAAAGGAGATTGAAAAACATATAAGGGTAATTTTTCAATCATTAAATTGAAATAATCTATATGGAATGTTTAGAAAGTGATATATTTGGATGAAATTTATTCCTTTTCATGGGGATAATGACAATAGGGACGGAATAACAATTGATCCTACGAAAATAAAAGTGTCTTAGGAATGGAAAATACCTATAAATGTTAGAGTAATTCATAGTTTTTGGATTATCTAGTTATTAAGGATGGTTTTCTAATAATTTTTCACTCTCTCTTGATAACTAAGATAAGTTGAAATGGGTTATGTTTACAAGGACAAAATAATGGGATGAATGTTTTTTTGGAACTGAAGATATCAGTGAATGTTCATGTTTTTTATCTGGCTTCACAAAATGGTGATTATGTCATAGACATTGATGCTTCATTGATGGGACGTTGTTTTGATCTGATGAAAATGTTCAGGTAATTTCTTATACTCTTTGAAAACTAAAACCTCATAAGTTAAATTATCGCACACCCGATTTATAATATGAAGGTGTGGTTTTATTATTTTAAAATTTAGAATAATCATTAATACAGATCCAAATTACCATTATATATTTATCATAAATGGATAAAGTATATATTCAATTAGATGGACTAAACATGTGGTAGAGAATATGACAAGAATTTGTAAAGATTATGATTTCACAATCAATTACATTCCTAGAAAATAAAACTAAGGAGAGCGTGCCTTGAGTCAAATACATAATGTATCAATAATCATGTTGCATATGGATCAAAATCCCATTATTAATTATTCGATAAATTTTGGCATAGAATATGATGGTGTAGGAAATACCTCTGTTTTTTTCAGGTTTTAGTGTAGTCTCTGTTATCAAAAAAATAAGAAGCAACATAAAGTATACCATGAGGTAGACAAAAAGGTATAATTGGTTAAATTTTGGTTGTTTCAACAATTTAACCATGAGATAGAATGTGTTTTACGATTTACAAAAATATTGGTTGTTCCTTATGATTCAGAACTAATGAATGAATTCTTCTCAAATTCTCAATGCTCAAATTTTCAGTTCATCCTGATAGCACAATGGTATACAAATAACATAATGATTATTACAAGTGGGATGGAATGAAAATATATATTTTATATTCTACCATGAAATATTTTACAAGTCCATATGTTAAAGTAGTGTGAATGTTATTGAAGGGAATTCTTCAGCCTTTACTTGTGCTAGAGTATAAATTGGAAAATATATTCATTGATTTTATTGTTGGACTACAAAAAACATATCCATGTAATAATGCAATATGGGTTATTATTGACCAAATAACTAAATATTCATTTTCCCTTCCCATTCAAGAAATAATTTACTTGGATCATATATCATCATTTTTCCCCAAAGTAATATTAAATTTCAAAGGAGTTCTTCTTTCCATTGTATCTGACTGGGATCACAGGTTCACATTTAATTTTTGAACGACCTACTTAATTCACTTATCATAGAATTAAATATTAGTAAAGTGTTTCATCCTCCATCAGATGAGGAGTATGAATGAACGATTCAGATATAAGAAGATATGAATCAGATTATTTCAATGGACTTCAAGGTAGTCTGTGATCATCATCATTCATTAGTTGGGGTTTCCTCTAATAATAATATTTATTGCAGTATACTGATGTCAAAATTTTGAGGCATTTTATGGGAAGTGGTGTCGAACTTTATCATTTTAAGACGATGTTGGGGAAGGGGAGTTAATAGGACCAGAATTAGTAGATTAATTGGTTGAGAAAGTGATGATGATCCAACAACTTATGAGGATAGATTACAGTTGGCAGAAAAGTTCTGCATAAAATTGGAGGAAATACTATTCTTTCGGTGCATTTGACCAGGTTCTACTTATAATCTCTCTATGGAAATGTGTCACGTGTTTTGGTATAAAATCAATGATAAGTCCAAAGTTCCTTAGACCAGAAAAAAATAATTGAGAAATTTATACTAGTTGGATACTAAGTAGATTTTCCAATGTGTTTCTCTCAGGCACACTATGTTTTTCATGAATCAATGAGGATAATGTATTTTCCAAATTCATCTCATGTCTTGTTCCAAAATGTTGTTCTACTCGAAAATAACCTTTTATAAAAGATATGCCTTTTTAAATTCTTAACTAAATATAAAATGTATTCCTTAATAATATAATCCACCCAGAAATGGTTTTGTGGAGAAATCAATTGGTTGATAAAGAAACATGGGAATCTAAAAATGATATGAAGGAAGGGTACCCTCATCCGTTTATAATGTATATAAAATTATGAGGATGTAGTTTTTAGATGGTGTGAAGATTGTAACACACCAATGTTATAAAAATAAATTGATATTCATGAAACAACAAGTCATTAAAAAAATGATGATATTTAGGTCTATATATATATAATACCCATTAAAAATAATTTATCAACATCAATTTTTTAAATTTCAAAAAAAGAAATCTATTGTTGTGATCGGTATGTTATCTGGAGTCACATAATACCAACATTTTTGTTTGGTAAATAGTATCATACCATAATAAATAATAACATGACCCTTATAAATAGTAAATCATATTAATATTTTATATTCATTATGTTATCAGATAATTAAATCCTGATTAATTTTTCAAGGGGATATAAAAACAGTGATAGTTTTAATTTTTTTGGACAAAATATTGTTTTCTTTGAAAATTATATTAATCATATTTATCAAATTATTTTCAAATAATGGAGTTCAATTTTTAATTCTACCTGTTGTAAAATGGTAAAGGTAAATATTTGGTATTTTCATGAAATAAATTAATTTATTCTGAATTGTGAAATACGGTAATTAACAGAATATGCTACCTAGAAGAATTTATTCATCGTTATCAAGTCATAGAAGATGTAAATAGAAATTATTTTGAGCTCAAAATAACTTATTACAAATTTGGGTTAAATGAATCAATAATATTAATTTTATTTATAAATAATATTAAAAAATTGATTAAAATAATGTAAAACCCCCACTCTTCATAATTATAAATACCACACTCATCCCATCATCCCCTTAATAATTTGAATCCATTATCCTAATCCATTTTCAACCAAATACTCATACCAATCCCCTACTCCACATTCAAGACCGTCTCGTCTCACCAAAATACCAAAACCCAAGTTTATTAACAGGATCTCAAGGAGAAGAGATCAAGAGGTAAAGATCCCCTTTCATTTCCGTGTGTTTTCATTGGAATTCATTATTTTATTATACTCTATTCTCGTAACCTTATCAAAGAAGCAAGATATATATATATATATATATATATATTATTTTTATATTAAATATGGAAAAATCAATCTTCATTATTCTTCTCCTCCTACTCTTATTCTAAAAAATAAAAATCACTTTCTCTGATGTGATGATTTACCAAAATCGTGGATGATGTGTTTTCAATTTTTATTATATCAAACAAAACTAGTACTAAAACAATTTCAATGGTTGAAAAAAAATTAAATTGTATTATATAAAAATTTTCATGTTTTTGAGTTAATATATATAAATAATATTTTGTTATACAATGAAACTAGTCTATGATAATCAAAGAATCACCAACAAGATATAAATAGATGTCACTAATAATTTAACTAGTGATTCATCCTCATAACATATAATAAAATGATATAGGAAATAATATAATTTTATTGAAAAATATCGATACGATTTTACTAAATTTCCCTATTTTCATTTCATTATGAGAACAAAATCAAATAAAAATTGGTCATCTAAATCGTGTAAAAAACACATCCTAAACAATATAATGAACACAATACAAATAATTAAATGGTGAAATGATGTCTTTAAATGACCATATAAGGTGTTATAAACATTATTATGTTTTATTAATATGTTAATAACCATAATTTAACTATAATACAATAGTTTTTAACATGTTTTATGTATGAAAACCCCATGGTAAAAGAATTCTTAACACAATTTCCATTCATTAGGTAAACCTTCCAATCCATGATTTTTGTGCTATTAAGATTGTTAGTGTGATAAATTCTGATTATATTTTGTTTAATTATTTGTATTTACATTTTATATACATATTTCATCCGCACTATTAAGTATCCCTAAAATTATATGATATATGTAAGGGGATTTTCATTAAAAATCATCTTTTAAAATTATGTTTTACAACATTTAAATCAAATGTTTTTATGAACTTATTCATGTGTTATGATTATTTTTGGGATCATGGTAATTTTATATGATTAATGATGGGACCTATATCTCCCCTTAATTCTTTCGGTATCTATAAGTTGTATGTTGGTTGTATGGTTACTCTAACTATAATTGCGATGAATACTCAATAATGTATTTGCAATGGTTACCTAGTAAGGTAGACACGATGGTTACAGATTATATGGTAGAAGATATGGTTACAATATTATGCAAGTAATTTACCAAGAAACCTTTATGTATATATTTATTATTTTATTTTTTTTTAAATTTCATTGAAATCATGGATTTCTAAATGTAATAATATTTGGGTGACAAGTATGACTTTTTGAAAATAATTTCATACGATTAAAAGTTTTCATTGACTAATGATTTATTTCATTCTTTTTATACCACTTAATTATCTATAAATTCTCATTAAAATAATTTTAAATTAATTTCACATGTTATAAGGATGTGTAATCCATTGCAGGATTCAAAGTTAAATTGTATGAAAAGGTCTCAAAGAAAAAATGTTTTATTTGAAATGTATTATATTTTGGAAGAAATAGATAGTATATTTGTGGATTAAAATATATATGAATATGGATTGATATGTATATTTTATATCTCAATTCCATAAAAATATATACATTTAAAGATCCATAATGTAAAATGAATTTTGTTTTGTAAAAAATCATGATTATGTAATGTAATAAGGCTATGTCCTTACACTAAAACATTGTGTTAAAATAATGGAATAACATGAATTACAAGAAATAGAATTGAAAATGAATCATGTGGACCAGGCATGATCCATTAAACATGAAATTATATTTTGAATATCAATCATATAGGATATAGTTAAATAAAATTTAGGCATTAAGATCTAAGAAACATATTAGATAACTGCCTATAAAAATATTAATATTACCATGAGGTAAAATATGTGTGTTAAATGATTGGAATAATAATTAAATCATTATATTCCTTAATGTATAATATATCACTACATCATGGTTGATTTATTTTAATAAAAACATGCATTCTATTATATATTTTCTAAATACAACAAAAAAACAACAAATATTATTATTTTTAAATGATATAGAAAAAACAATGAAATTATATCCAATATTTAAATTATGTAATATCATAAAAGAAAGGTTATTAGAATAAATTTATATGAAATCATATTTTAAATGTATAACGTTATTATTTTTGATTTTATAGAATAACATATATATTTTTCATAGATAATGTGAATCAATGTGGAAATGGGAACCTGGAGTTATGAAAATCAATTAATCATGTGAAAATCACATTAAGTTAAAATGAAAAACATAATCAAAGTATTTTTATATGATGAATAACCATATTATTAGTCATGGGAACATGGTCATAAAAAACCATTTTTTGTTTTGAAATAATCTTGGGTTAAAAAGAAAAGTTATCTAATGATGTTCATATAGATATTTCTTTGAAAGAAATAACCTAAATTGGTGAAAGGATTTTGTGATAGTGGACTCACATCTTTAATGAAGAAATCATTATTCTTATCACATAGATCTAATATAAAAATATTTATTTATACCAATAATAAATTATAACGGATTTATGATCGATAGCTTTAGAGAGGGAAATATTATATGAAATAATAAATTATAATAAATGTATTGAAAGATGAAATATTGGGGAACAATTTAATTACAACAACGCATTTTAGGGACACATTACCTGTGATATATTTCCCCAATATGAATTATAATATCAATATATAGTATGGTGAAATTTTTATTTGGTGCAATTACTATAATAGTAATCACTATGTCATTAGATATGAAGAAGTTATATTCTTCCTAGCCAAGGAATATTAAAATAGTTAATGTAAAAAATAAATTTTAATATTGAGAAATAATCCCTTACGAGATTTTTTGAAACATGAAAGAGAATGAGATACTCCTAATATTAACTATTATAGAAATTAAACATATGACATTTTTGGGAAAATTAAATATCACTTGGAATCAGTGTAAGATCAATTAAATAAAGTCATTTCATATAATGAAATTGGTTCTTGTGGATGTTTTATTGTCTTATATAACTATGCTATATTATTTAAAGAGGTAATATTTATTGTTAATTAATGATTTTATCTTAATAACATTTGTAATTGTTCCCAATTAGTAATATAATCTCTTATATTTAATAAAACATTGATGGATATTGGGGAAACATTTGTTGGTATAAAATATTGATAATTTATAATGATAATAGAAGAGACATAACTAATAGAGAAGGGGATGATTATCTTCAAAAGCACCAAATAATATATAATTAATATATAGGAATAATAATAAAAATAATGATATTATTGTTAACATTATGTAGATAATCAATAACATGGATCAACCTATACATGTTGATAATATCTTCTATATAAGTTTTATTGGGAAGATGTATTGAAAATATTCCAAGTAGCATATTGAATAGTTCTATGTCTGGGTGTGTAAAATATATTTTATAAACTATTGTATGGTAAGGATCTAATATTTAAAAATAATATTTCAATAATAACTACATATTTCTTTTATAAATTTAAGAGACCTAAATGTATGAATCTCATGTCGGTGATGTTATTTTTAATTCAAACCAAAATTAGGTAATTTTTTACAAATAATTTAACTATTGAATTCAAAAAATCATAGAAATATAGAACATTATAATTTTTCTAATTGATAATAATATTTCTCAAATTATTGGTATTATTGTAAAGAAATAATTAGTTAAAATTTATATTTTACGTGGGTATAAAGAGTAATTGTTGATTTACACATAGGCACTGAAAATTAAAAGGATTAATTTTTTTCTTTACCTATAAGTAATTAAAAAATTAGTTATGAAATTGGAGAGGAATGAGTTTTCAGTGATTTTAATGATCTACAAAAAAATGTCTTAAATCACATCCAAACAAAATATATATTTATTATCATATTTTGATTTAATATTAATTTATGATGATATGAATATTGAGATTATTATAAATGTTATGAAAGAAATGATTAATAAAATGATGATGAATCATGGATGAGATATTCTTATAATTCTGTTGAACATTAATGTTATCTTAAGTAAACTAGGTCTCTTGAATAATATAAATTATAAATGAGTATTAGGAAAAACATGTATAATTACGAAGTATACATATAAAATTATGTGATTTTTTTGGTACAGAATATAATTATAATTAAATAGATTGAAATGATACATTTATAATTGGAAATAATGTAATAAATGAAATTCAATGATTTTGAAATGTTTATGAAATATAAATTCTTCATTCGATTTCTATAATTAGTGTTGTAAATTAAATAAAATAAACTATTAATTAGTCATTAGTAAGATAAAAATTTGTTATTGTTGAAGAAATACATTTTTTAATTTATATACTGATAATGAGAAAGATATTTCAATATTAATGAATACACTAAAAATGATTTCAATATGTTCATGGTCATCATAATATCTATATATGGATGCATAATTATTAAATGATATTGGTGTTAATATATATTGATAAAAATATATTTTTAGGATAGATAAATGATTAATACATGGATTTTATTGAATTCAATTACAACGTGGTAAACATTTCATTGGTTTGAAAAAAAAATTATGTGTTATAATATAAATATATATGGTATTATTTATTTAAATGTAAATCCAATTATATTAAATAAAGGATAAAAATTATTGGAATACATGACAAGGATGAAATTAAAATATATGTTAATTCTAGGATGTTGTTTTCAATACATGAAAAATAATAAAATGGTGATTTGATAATGTATAGAAAACTACTTATATGAATTTAATAAATAAAAAATTAAATTATTTTATTAATTATTTCATATTAGGGTATATATTTTATTAGTTTTTTTTGAAATATATCAATATTCTTGTAGTGAAAAGATTATTTTCATATTTCAAAGTCATGATGGATTTATATTTATTTTATAATGGTGAACCATTGATGTAGATATTAGTATATACATATATATATATATATTCATTTTGTGGTGGTTCAATGGATATTTGGATATATATATATATTCACTTTTTCAAGGTAATTTTAGTATTTTATTACACATTAAAATGAAATATTTCATTTTCATGAGACATTAAAATTATGAACAAATACAATCTACTCAAGAATCGAAGAAATTTGATCTCAAAATGTAATAATATTAAAATATTCATTTCATATTAATTATTCTATTCCAATCATGTTTGTAATTATGAATTCACTTAGAATAATTATTTTTAATGATTTCAGGAATAGTACATTGAGAATAAATACATATTTTTTCATGGATAATTCTTTGTAATTTATAGAAATATTAATGTATATTTCTAATAAAATAAACAATATATATAATGATAAATTACTATATAAATAAAATTATTATAATTATCAATTTTCTCATAGAGCTTCACCATTGATATAATCATTAATTTAATCGAAAATGAATCCTCCACCATAATAAAATGAATATCATTCCACATTTTTTATTAAAAATCATTTAGAAAATATTGGTTCATAATATGAAATAAAATATATTCTTGTTTGATTGAGAAATTTACTACTTCATTCATGTGACCATAAAAAATTATTTATTTTAGTTTGCTGATAAATGTGAATATATATTTACAATGATTTTGTTAATACTAATATGTTCTGAATGAATATTGGGATTATTCAGTCGTATTGTCTTCCAAGGGGTATAATATCAAAATGAAAAATAGTGAGTTTTGTTTGATATTTATTTGAATGGTGTATATTAATTCTTTCGAAGGGAATTCAATTTATTTTATAAAATTGAATATAAATCATAAAACAACTTAGATCTAAATAGTTTTTTAATACAGTATAATATATATGGAATTTATAGCAAAATAATATTAAAAATTTGTGGTCAAAATGTGATGATTAGTTTTCATTTTTATAATCCTTACTCATCTAAAATTATTGAGAAACATATATTGTAAATTTATTAACTATAGATTTTACATTTTATGTGTTGGTGGAAGATGGTCCTTTAAGGTTTATCATTAAGTGTTGATGTATTTCCAATAAACCAAGAGGAATATATTGTTTTTAAAAACATGTGTATGTATTTTTCATTTTTTTCAATAGTTAAATTTCAATGGAATTATTAAATTATAATTGATTTTTGTAATTATGGATTTAGGAGTATTTAGGGTGTATCAAAATTTTTAATTTTATAAAAAATAAACACACCATAATATATGATACATTAATCTGTAACAAGGATTAAACAATTTTAGATAGATTTAGATGAATAATTTCACTATTAGGTTTTGGGATTTTAAATTAATTTTATATAAAAGTAATTTTTTTATAATTATTTCATTGTATTTTTTATAGAAATTGTTATGTTTCAAAAAAAGATATTAAACAAATATTTTTTTAATTATACTACAATAATAAATATATATATGTTCACTTCAATTATATACATTGACTATATGTTTAAGGTGGACATCTTATCAATTTTATATCATAATTAGAGATATTATTAGAGTAATAAAAATAAAAGGAATTATGGTTTAAATATTGATTGAAACAAATAGTTTAAGAAAAAATAAATTTTAAAATATTTATTATCATTAGGATAGTATTATATCGAGTAATGATTTTTAGTTAGTTTTGAATTCATTTTAATATAAAAGATAAATGATATTCAAAAATACTAGATACATATTATATTTGGGAAAATAATTTAATTAATTTTCATTTTAATGTTCATGGATATTAAATACATTAATGTAGTGCCACATAGAATATTTCTCTTCACGGGGACTATAAACTTATATCTAACATAAGGATACCGAATATATAAGAGACGATTATTCCATATGAATGTTTTTTTTCAAATGTTGACTATAGACATCCTACATGGTAAATCATGGTTATGATATATTACGGAAGATGAGGAATGTAGAGATAAAAAATTCCATTTATTATATTTTTTTAGTACATTAAAATTTATGTGTTCTGTATGGGGATGAGAAAATTATTCATTAGTGAGGATAAAAATGATTTATCATTTATTTTATGGTTTTAAATTTAAATGAAGAGTGAGTCTAAATTGAATTATATGAAAAATTAGTTGTTTTAGGTTGTAATTTAGTATATCATCACATAATTGAGTATATCATCCTTCGATTTAACATAGTAATGGAGAAAAATAAGAATATCTTATGAGTTATTTGCGATTTATATATTTTTAATCATTTTAAATAAGATTGTTTAGATTTTTGTATCTTCTAGACAAGCCTATTACAATGTGATTTCATTTATTTTTGGAAAAAGTAATAAAAATATTCATGTTTTAGGTTATATTTACACATGTAAAATCAATGAAGAAATTATCATATAGAAAATCAAATTAAAAGTGTATAATTTTTATACCTATTGACATATTGAAATAATTTTTAACTTAATATTATAAAATTAAATAAATAATTTTGTTTCAAAAGTAAATATACAAATAAAAATGATGAATTTTTAATTTTTTATTAAAAAAAAATATCTTCAATGCATCTCAAAACTCACTCATTTAATATTATTCTATTATGAAATTATAAAATTCAATTTTTTTTCTTCTAAATGAACCATATTAATATTTATGAATGTATTTCAATATAATTATGTATAAAAAATAATTTATCAAGTAAATAATTTTAAAATTTATTCAAAAGAACTTTAATCATAGATTATCAATATAATTAAATACATTATAAATGTTAAAAATATGTTAATTAATTATTCAATTTTTTCAAAATTTTATTTTTCAACACAATAATTTTAGTGTAATATATAAAAAATGACAAATTAATATGCCATATTTTCAAAACACAACAATAATTAATATAAATATTAGTCAAAATGTATGAAATAATGAGTTTGGTATATTTTGATAATCTATTTCAAAATTCATGAAATCTGTAAAATGTTCATAATGGAAAACTTTTTAATTAATATTTCAAATATATCAGAATAAAAATATTTATATTTTTATAGCCCATATAATTAAAATATTGTTGTTTACAATTTTCATGGAATTAAATATTTCTATTATGGTACAATTCCTCATTAGCATAACATTGTCCAATTTTTCAATGTATAATTACCTTTTAATATAACCCATTATAAATAAATTTAAATTAAAGAATATATCAACAATTAATTTGAATAAAATTTCATCCATATTCTATAAAATAGATTTCATTCAGTATATCATGTACTTGAATGATACAATCAATAAAAAAATAGAGTCATATTGTTTCCGATGATTTCGACGGGGCGCGCGCCCGTCCGCCCGTGGTGGAGGACGTGCGGCGCTTCTGTTGCCCCCCATTCCCACTTTCCAAAGGTGGGCGGCATTCGCTCCTTATTTAGGGATGTCTTCTCCTTGATCGAAACGGGATGATGGGATGTCGGTTCTTCCTCCTGTGGATTCCTCCTCAGAACTCGTCACCTAGTCCGGGTCTTCCTTATAGATTTAATACGTAGTTCGTGAAACCCTTCCCAGTGCCATGTTTCCATGGACGCCGGTTAATTAAACTGCTTCTGTCGGGACATTCCAAAGGGTCCAGTCAGGGCAGTAACCTTCATTCAGGGGATTAATCACATTGAGGCATCAGTAGCATGTCTGGATGCTGGGGTACCTGGCATGTCTGTCTGTTATCCTTGACCACAAGGCTTCTCGAGGGCATGGATGCCCGAGGCATCCCACATCGAGCGCGGGGAATTATATGTCGTAGACACATATCCGAGGTTTTCCTCAGCTTTCCGTGCTCAACACAGGGTATGCCGCAAGTTTAACGTCCAGCGGAGACGGATCAACCCACCCAGAGCATTAGCTAGGATAGATCGGATTGAGGGATCCTCCTTGAAGGGATATCGATACCGGGGCCAGCCCATGGGTGACAGTGAGGAAGAGCGTACCGACATGGTCTCACCAGGATTAGACGGGCCATGCGAGAATCAGAACGGGTGGTAGGTTGATGAATGGAGTGGAAGGAGAGTGAAGTGGGACCATCGCAGGGGCGATAGTGAAGTTGGGCTTGAGCCTTGATGAGGCTTCCAACGTATTCCTGTGGCAGGGAATCAAAGTCCGCGTAGTTCTGGATGACGTCGATAAGCTGACGTGAAGGTGGACCTTGGTCCGATAGGGATCATCAGCGTACCTACGTGAAAGTAGACACGTGGGTCCACTAATGGTGGGATTGAACCTTGGGAAGGTTTCCTACGTACCATGCCTTGACATGGATCAAAGTCCTCGTAGTTCAGATTAGGGAATACAGTTTAACGTCGTGTGGGACGATAGTGAACCCTGACGTGAATAAACGACGAGCATTGGGTGTCGGTGAACCGACGTAAATGAGGGACCTTGGTCCAATGGGAGATGGGGGCTTGGCACACCGAAAAGGAGACGGTCTGGGCCAATGCTTGTTGATCTTGAACCTCAGGGATGCTTCCGACGTACCATGCCTTGACACGGATCAAAGTCCTCGTAGTTCGGGTTAGTCACAACGGCTTTTCGTCGGACTGGAATTGAAGTTTAACATCATGATGGACGTAGGTAGAACACGACGTGAATTGGATGATTGATGGGCTTGAACCTCGTGGAGGCTTCCTACGTACCATGCCTTGACATGGATCAAAGACCTCGTAGTTCAAGTGGGATGGGTCGCAATGGCTTACCACTGGACCAGAGTGCAGTTTAACGTCGTGCTGGACGGGGGTGAAACCCGACGTGAAAGACGGGTGGGCTTGAACCTCATAGAGGCTTCCTACGTACCATGCCTTGACATGGATCAAAGAACTCGTAGTTCAAGGGATGAGTCCGTCGGTGAACCGACGTGAAAGTAGACCCGGGGGTCCACTATTGGTGGGCTTGAACCTCATAGAGGCTTCCTACGTACCATGTATTGACACAGATCAAAGACCTCTTAGTTCACAGGGGAATGTGCAGTTTAACGTCATGCTGGACGGGAATGATACCCGACGTGGAAGAACGACGGGTGGGCTTGAACCTCGTGGAGGCTTCCTACGTACCATGCCTTGACATGGATCAAAGACCTCGTAGTTCCGGGGGAATATTCGGGGTCAGGGTCGGTGCTCACTCTAAGCCCACGTGATTCATGCTCGGTGTGAAAAATAAGAGGTTGCAAGGACCTGATGATCACGTCGCGACGGGTGCGTCCGTGAGAGGCAAAGAGGGGCTTACGCGTTGAGCGGCCCAAGGTGTCGGGACTTAATCCAGGGTGGAGGCCCATGGTGGGGGGTTCTTCGTTCCCTATCACGCCCTCCACCGACCTTGGTAGTGGGTAAGTATGGAGATGCACGGGTGCAATCATCCGTACGAAAGGTTAGGGGCTTACGCTCCGAGGCAGCCCTTCCCCTACGAACATACGCCACTCCGACAAAGAGGATCTCATTCCATGTGCGGAAGAGTTCCATTCCCTTGGAGACGAGTGGTGTAAAAAATGTTCGAGTTGGGGGGACCCTTCGCGAGGGGCACGAAGTCGGATCACAGTTTAACGTCATGTGTTAAGGACGCAGTGCTTGGCAGTTTAACGTCCTGCAGCTCGGACGATGTGGGTTCACTCCACACCCCTAGGACTTACATAACTGGTACCCTCTGGTCCTTGGGGAAGGGAAGTTACCGGTAAGGCCATGGTTAAGGGGGGTCGTGGAACGAACCATCGAGGGGCCCACGTTAGCGTGGCTATGTGAAGAAGCAATAGCTGTTAGCTTGCCTATGTGAAGAAGCATTAGGCGAAGCAACGCTACAGGTGGTATCGTCCATGGGACTTTGAAATCACATCGTGCAAACCTGGAGGGCCGCACGTGAAGAGGAATCGCTAAGCAGAGGAGTGTGCTTTGCGAAGTGGAGTGCCTTGGCCTTAGCATGGGGCGTAGGGGTGAGTGGAAGGTGCTTCGCGAAGTGGAACAGTGTTTGTGGAGCACTGCCTCGCGAGGAAGGGGTGCCTCGCGAAGCAGGGTCCTGCGAAGCAGTGTGCTTCGCGATGCATAGTGATCCTACCTTGGCATAGGGATCACTAGCATGGGTTGGGTGTTTCGCGAAGCATAAACGCTCCGCGGCTGCCCGGGTTCCCTTGGGAATCCCCTTCCATTGCGAACGCCCTTGAGCTTCGTGAAGGGCATCCCTCTCGGAAGAGGGGCACAAAACGAGACAAAGCAGAGTCGTCTCGCGAAGTAGAAATACCTCGCGGAGCTCATGATTCCCGGGGCAAAGAGTGCTTCGCGATTCGGGATAGAAGAAGCCGAAAGGTCGGATTGTCCGTCCTTGGGACTCAGGGGGAGTCCAGTATTTATAGGGAAGGGGCGCCGCGAAGCAGGGCTCGCGCGCCGCCTCCGGTGCTTCGCGGCGCGCTCGCGAACGTCAAATGGGTTCGCGGAGCATTACCGCCTCTGGTGCTTCACGGCGGCTCGCGAACGTCAAATGGGTTCGCGGAGCATTACCGCCTCTGGTGCTTCGCGGCGGCTCGCGAACGTCAAATGGGTTCTCGGAGCATTACCGCCTCTGGAGCTTCGCGGCGGCTCGCGAACGTCAAATGGGTTCGCGGAGCATTACCGCTTCTGGAGCTTCGCGAGGCTGCGAGGGTCGGGGCGCTTCGCGTGGGTGCTTCGCGGCGGGGATTCGCGGCTGTGCTTCGCGAGGCAGTGTGCCAGTTGTCTTTTTCCTTCCTTTCTTTCGGGCAGTATTTTTGGCGCCAACAAATTCCCCCCCTCAGAATTGGAGCCGCGGAGGGGGAAGGGTCGAAGTCTAAGGGAAAATCGCCAAAATTGTTGGTGGTTCGCGATGCAGCATCGCGAAGGGGCCCCACGATGCTCTCTGGGGCCGCGGATCCGGATGTGCCGCGATGCTTCGCGCGGGTGAGGCGCTCCCTGATGCTCCGGGGTCGCCGCCTATAAATAGGGGTCCCTCCCTCTTTGTCTTCACGTGCCTTCCTTGTCTTTTTGTGCTCTCGACTTTGCGAAGCTCCGCTTACTCCGCGACAGCACTCCGCGAATTGAGCATCGCGGCGAACCGCGGGTCTCCGACTCTGCGTCCGCGCCAAGCGAACCTCTGTTTGTCGGCCTTGGCCAGACTTCACGGCTTGGTCTCGCGACCGATCTTCGCGATCCGTCTTCACGGTCGAGCTTCACGATCGATCATCGCGATCCATCCGAAAGAATCCTTTTCTGAGGGCCAGAGTTAAAATGGCCCATCAAGAAGCTGTCTTGGGGGTCCTTGCAGATGCTGCTCGTCGAGATGAGATGGCCAACCGTCCAGGCTCGGGGGAGATGATCCGGAGCCACTCGGACCACACTTCTTTGACGGATCTGCTCTCGGAGGGTCAGAAATATTATCCGCAGTGCAAGAAACTGCCGTTGTACGGCTTAGGGCTGAGGGATGGCGTCTTCATTCTGAGGCGAGTAGGGATGAACCAGCTTGCTGGTTCAGGAGCACACCGTGCCAGAACCAGTGGTTCAGGGTGGCCGATGGTCACGCGCGGGAGGACTTCACACCCATTACCATTGACTGTCTCTACAACCATGTGAACGACATCGACAAGAAGCCATTGCTGTCGGAGACTTCCCCTCCCCTCTACCGTACAATGCTGAAGGCGGCCTTGCAGGATTCGATGAAGGGATGGTCCGATGAGTGGGACCTGCGCCAGGGCGTCAACTTTACTGATGACTGGGCCTGGGCCTACTGGGTAGGCGCCTCATGCGAGGAGTTCGAGGCCGAGTTGAGGAGAGTGGGGTTGTATGAGGTAGCATCGGCCTCCCAATTCCACATTTACCAACCGAAGCAGCTAATGCCAGAGTTGCTGAGTCGATGGTCATCTAGGACCAACACTTTTCACCTGCATCACAAAGAGGTGGGAATCAGCCTGTGGGATGTCCACCAGATTTCTGGGGTCCCGTTCTTGGGGGCTTTGTATGACGAGTTCCTCCCTGTTGCCAGCGTGTGGGGGGATGCAGAGCAAATGCCGCGACTGGAATCGGCGCTGATGGCGCTTGTCCTTGGAGAGGACAAGGAGGCAGTGAGGGACGTCCACTTCAGGAGGTGGTTCAAATGCTTCCTGAATTTCCCAGAGAATCGAGAGTTCCCTCCAAGGCCTCGAACTTGTCCAAGGGTGGCCCAACGGGGAAAACGGCACTCGTATTGGTGGGCCTTGGAGGACAGCCAATGGAAAACTTGGGGTTTCAGTGTAAGCACTGAACAATAGCCGATAGTCAGGCTGGCGGCTTTCATCGCGGCTCTCATCTGTGGTTGGATCCTACCGGTGAGAGATACAAGCATGGGGGTACGGACCAGCTCTTTTATCATGGCGTCGATGTTGGACATGGGGCAGCGGATCAACCTGGGGATACCGATGCTCACCAAACTGTACAGAATGATGCGGCATATTAGCGAGGGAAAGAAGCCGCCAAGGATATGCGGGTCCTTCCACCTCCTGTATGGGTGGATCGCAGCGCATATCATGGGGATTTACGAATATCCAAACCCCATTTCTCCGCCGGGATCAAAATTTCTCCCCTCCATCCTGAACGAGGTTGGGAGCTTCCCGTTCAAACTGGCCGTTCCGATGGTGCTGAATAGGGTGTGGAGGGCGGATGAGTTCAACTTTCATCCCTTCCCATTGCCGACGGGGATGCTTACTGATGACGGACGAGGAACGGAAGAACATCGGGGTTACCTCCTGGCCATCCAAGGTGGAGTTTTGGTGGCACTAATAGATCGTGATCCTCTCTTTGAACCGTACACTCCGTATCGGTTTGCGAGGCAGTTTTGGTGCCTCCAGCGGCTGACCCCGCAGGTATACTGGGAGGTGCGTCACGAGGAGAACACGTGTGTGATGAGGCAGCTGTGGCTCATGTTCACACGTGAAGATGGAAAGATGCGGATTGCATTGCCTCCAACCACCGCCGCCTTCAGATTAGTGAAGTTGTACACCATTAGTTGGGAGGCCGCTTATCCGGGGGAGATGCTGAAGCAACCAACGATCCGGGTTGGTGACGGTGGGCCTCCTCTATCTCGAGGTCGGGGTTGGAGGGAAGCTAAGGCCGCTCGCGGTAGTGGGGCTGCCATGGCGGCGAGACCCACACCGGCCGAGGGTATGGCAGAAGCGGTGGATCCGGTGATTCCGGGAGAGCAGGGTCATCCGGAGGGGCGGCCACCGAGGGGATTCTATAGGATATCCACTCAGGCTCCGGGGAAGCGCCTGCGTCACATTGACATGGCAGAGGACGCCATCTTTCCAGAAGCATGGGACATTTGGGATGTCAACTGGTAATTCCTCGGCCCATTAGAGATTTGGGCCCACCTGAATCGCCTCGGGATGGAATTACTGGGTATAGGCCCAGTTCGGGCTGGATTCATGGCGTCTCCAGCGGAGGCAGAATAGTACCTGGAAGAGCTGGGGGATTACGTCCACTCCAGTGGTGTCCCTCGCCCAATGACAGACCGGGTGAGGGTACTGTTGAATCAGACGGTCCCCCCACAGTTATTGGATGCCGATCTGGGGGAGAGCTTCCCCTTGCCGGAGGAATCAGAGGACTCCTCTCGGGAGGATGAGGCTGGAGGAGGGAGCCCGCTGGAGGAGGGCGAGGTCGGAGACCGGGGCTCATAATCTAACGATTTCGTGGAGGCTCTCGAGGTAGCATTCCAAACTTCTCTCCTTACGATCTGTTCTTGGATCCCTATGGACTTCTCACCAATGTTTGAGCCATGCAGGAGGAACTTGTTCCTAGGCCTCGTTCTCGCTCCTTGGCGGCTGATGATACGGGACCTTCAGAACCCGCGCCTATGTCTGTGTCCAGTTCTGCGTCTGGTGGGACCAGGGGGCCCGAGGTGGCTCCTCTAGAATCCCCAGACCTTCCAACAGTATACGAGGGGCCTCGTCTCGGGGTCCCATCAGTACCGGCTCAGGAGCAGCGGTCGGAGGTCGATCTTCGTAAGTATCCTCCACCGGTCTCCTCGTTGTCACATGTAGGCCATGCCAACTAACGTTTATGTCCCTCTTTGTCATGCAGTTCTTCGACTGGCGTGGGCTGCTGCGGCAAGGATGGTCGGGATGTCTGGTGGCATCCCTCCTAGGGGCATGCCAGTGATGGTGGAAATAATCCCTCCATCTCCTCAAGCTGCGACGCACATCATCACTGGAGGGTCCTCTAGGAGGGTCGTACCCGAAATCAATGAGGTGGACTCTGAGGAAGAGGATCAACCGGTCGGTCCCAGCTCTGTCGCGCCTGCTTTGGCGCCAGGTGTCGCACTGGATTCGACACCGGATGTTGATCCTGCCGAGGATTTCCTGAGGGCGTATCCCGCGTATGAGCCTGCCAATCGTGCAGACTTGGACGAAACGGCCTCCGACGAGAAAGACAACAGCATAGTTCGCCGCCGGTCATGGAAGCTAATCGCACACTTTATCAAGGAAACTCCCCAAGAACAATGGCTGGCCGAAATGGATAGGCTTCGCTCGCGGTTGCGTGAACTGTGCGCTTGGGGAGTGGATGCCCAACGTCCTCATGCACTCATCCGAGATCTTATGGCTGAGAAGATCCGGGAGCATGATCGTGGGCTCAGCGTGGGCTGGCAGCAGAGGAAGGCGACCAGCATCAAGAAGTTCCAGGAGACTGAAGGCGAGGTTCAACAGATGCAGACCCGGGCAGACGATCTTTCAGCCTCTTTTGATGCACAAACTGAGCTGGTCTCACGGTTGAAGGCCCAGCTGGCGGAGGCAAAAGAGAACATGAGGCAGACCTCTGAAAAGATGGTTGTCGTTCAAGCTGATGTGGAGAGGGTCAAAGCCAGTACTGACGAACTGCACCACGCCGCTGCGGAGTAGGAGTGAGAGCTAGTTCAGCGGCAGCAAGCCTTGGATGCCGCAAGTCAACGGGTGGAAGAGCTGCAAGGCTAATTTGACGGGGTCAACCCGTCCATGGGGGAAGTCAACCCCCAAGTATTGTAACAAACCCAAAACCCATTTATTGGTACTTTCGTGCTTCCAAATTTTACTTTTGTTTTGAATGTCGTAGCACGCATGATTTCCACTATTGAATTTCCTTGTCACATCCCTACAATGTTTGCGGGATGTTTGACGACAATTCCCCAAGCCCGTCAAGATTCCCAAAATATGGGGAAGGCTTGATCGGAGGAGGAATTTCCAGGATAGCCGAATTACCATTTCTTCGACGTGCTCTTATGCACGAACGGGGATGGTGTGACAATAAAGGACAACCATTAACCTTGGAGGAGAAACGGTACCCTTACTGCGTTAGCCCGAAATGGGGACAACAAATGAGCATCGACCGCTGACCATTTTTGCAATGCGGGATTTTATCAATTTGTTGTCGATCAATTCTTCGGGACGTTGGCCCGTAACGGTAGGAGAGCCCTTGGGCGTAGTATCCAGGCCGTTATTGGGGGTCCCTCCAAACATGACCAGTCTTCCGGAATGTTGGCCCAAGACGGTAGGTGAGCCGATGCGGCATGAGACCAGGCCGTTTGGGGGTTCCTTTAGATATGAAAGAGGACGAGGGTCCGAATAAGGGGCACGCAAAGCGTGGAATATGGGGTGATGGCATGTTCGAACAGAATCCAACACTTAGGTAGTTACACCACCGTGGTGGGAGTACGTGCGATAGGCGAATCAGTTTGACCATGGATCATTCCTTCTTTTAGACAGGGCCTCTCTGGCAAGGGGATCCGTCACATCCCAGTGGGATCTTGGGGCATGCTGAACTTGTTCAGGGCAGAACCGCAGTTTATTGTCATGCGTTGAGGACACATAAACTCATGTAGTTTAACGTCATATGATAGGACGTGGAATAAGAGGGAAGGAAGCGTGTGGCGCGGTAAATATGAAACCGATGCGAATGAGGACTTGGAGTCCAAATCACACCACATACCCCCGGAGGACACTCTTCAGGTCGAGGGATCAAGAGTGAGGATTGAGCTGGGCCCGAAGCAAAGTGGCTGTGCATTCCTACGTATCCCAAGAGAATGGGAGTCAATCCATACGTAGTTCTGAAAGTGCATTTTAACGTCATGCAGGACGATGAGCAGCCCGACCGTGTTGGTACACATCCTGCCAAAACTACTAAGCCCACATGAGTCGTGCTCGGTGTGGGAAACAAGCAGTAGTGGTGGGAATTTCCCGACACATAGAGGGGCTAGTTAGGGAAAAGGGACGCTCGGTGAATCCCGGCCCAGTGATACTAACACGATCTTGAGGTGCACCTAAATGCGCGAAGAGAAAGAGCCGAGTATGATGGAATTCCACTTGAACGTGGGGAAGTGGAAATGTGTGAATCATGATGCTCGAGATTCAGATCACAATGATGGTGGAGTGACGACGGAGGGTAACTACTGACGTATTCGCAACACAGCACCATGTCGCGTTATCCTAGAATGGAGACAGACAAATGAGGGTCGATCGTTGACCATGTTCGAAACACGGGACCATGTCACAGATGATGTCGAATATCCGTAGGGACGTTGGCCCAGAACGATTGAAGGGCCCTTAGGTCCAGCATTCATGGAGAGCCCTTAAGCCAAGTAACCATGTCGTCCGAGGGTCCTTTTGGATGTTTAAGAGGATGAGGATCCAAATAGAGAGCTCACGAAGCATGAACCTGTGACGAGGGGAATGTCCCTGTGAAAATCCCACATGTCGGGCTCTTTGTCAAAACACATCTGAATACGGCAATGAAACGTATTAGAGAGAGGGAGCAGATTCCTTTCCCTTGGGGAGATCTTAGATTAGGGTCGTAGAATTTGGACCATGAAAAGTTAGACTGGGCCCGCGGGGAAGTTCCCGGGCGCTCCTACGTATCTCATAGGGATGAGAATCAAGCCTTACGTAGTTCTGGATAGACCTTAGAACATAAATAGGTAAAAGGGAGCAGGGGACGCATGACATCAAAACCCGACGTGAAGGAGGACCTAAGCCCTACTTACCACGCGTTCTCTGGGGAAATGTTCGGGTCGAAGGACCGAACACAAAGGTTAGGCTAGGCCCGCGGGGAAGTGCCCGGGCGCTCCTTCGTATCTCATAAGGATGATAATCAAGCCATACGTAGTTCTGGAAATGACATGGTAGGATACCAGTGCCAGGGTCAAAGGGGAGTGCGGGCGTGGCCCTTGCACTAAAAGAAGCGGAATTTGATGTATCTTGTTTGTTCTTTAGGGTGAATGATTTTTTTTGTGAAGCGACATGCCTAGAATAGTAGGTCGTGATATCGCCACAAGGATCAAGCCGCGATGGGCGTTGACAAATGGCATGGCGCGTGGCCAGTACCCAACGTGATGTCCTCTACAATGAGGTTACCACAACGCAGTGCCGTTTTTCGTCATGCATCCAGGACGATAATGTCACAGTTTATGGTCGTATGATAGGACCAAGCATGCATTTTATCGTCATGCAGCGCAGACGTAGTAGAGACGATGCTAGGCGGGAAATGTGTGCAGTGTTATAAAACACAATTGGCAAAGACATGATCCCACTTCAAATTGTACGCCATCCGGAGAGGGAAACCTTAGGCCAAGGGGCCTATACAGAGGTTAAACAGGGAGAGAGACTGGCTTCCTGAATGGGTTTTACTCGGAGACAGGGCATCTGGGCGGTCCTACGTATCCCATGAGGATGGGAATCAAGTTGAACGTAGTCCCGAATGGGTCTTAGTTTATGGTCTTAGAGCTCGGACCATGGGATCCCCAAAGGACGCCAGATTGCAGCTTCGTCCCCCTAGCATGCAGAGGTGCACTGAGGGATAGCGCCAAAAGTGTCGAGATTCCACCTGGACATGATGGGGTAGAAAATGATGTGAATCGTGCAACCAACATTCAAGTACTGAAGGGGCTGGCGTGACGACAGAGGATTACTGCTGACCATGTTCGCAACCCAGCATCCTGTCGCGTTAGCCTGAAATGAGGGCTAACAAACGAGCATCGACCGCGGACCATATTCGCAACGCGGGATTTTATCGATTTGTTTTCCAAACCCCTCGGGGGCGTTGGCCCGTATCGGTAGGAGAGACCATGGGCGTAGTATCCATGCCGTTCTTGGGGGTCCCTCTGGGTGTGAAAAGGTGATGGAAGTCCAAATAGAGGGGAACACGATGCTTGACAAGTGGAAGGAACTTGATCAAGTTGAATCTGACACTCTTGGTCCTAGACTAGAGTTCTCTTAATACATGGGTGAACCACTACAAGGAGTCAAGGGACTCAACTTTGAGGATGATCGAGAGAAGGAAGGTTCCCGGGGGAAGGGGGCACGGTTCCCAAAACCTTGTATCATACCTAAACCTCCCCCTCCTGGAGAGGGATAGGCCAAGTGGCCTAGGTGACCGGGAGATCAGGAGATCACTAGGAGGTGGGGCTGGACCCGAATCTTAAACATCCATGTGGTCCTACGTATCCCATGAGGATGGGAATCAAGCTACACATAGTTCTAAAGGGTGCCTTTTAATTTCATGCATGGCAAAGAATAGGAAGGACAACTCTCAGAACGGGGTGCGCGTGGTGCAACTATTGCAAACCTGACGTGAATGAGGACGTAATCCTACAATACGCCACACGGTCACATGGCCGGGGTCCCAATGGTAGGACCCGAGAGATGTGAACTTGCTGAACTCAAGCTGGACCCAAAGACAAGGGGTCTTGAACGTAGTTCCAGATGAGAGTCTTAGTTTATGGTCTTAGAGATCGGACCATGGATGGTGACAACTCCCGAGTAAGCACAGATGTCAACCCAATCCATAAGCCCATGTGAGATAAACTCGGTGTGGGAAAAAAGGGGGGTATCCTCATCGCAATACTTGGGGTGTCCATCAAAGGGGAGTTGACGGAGAGTTTCGAAGGACACCTTTGATGCAGCTTGTTCTCCCAATGTGCAGACGTGCACGGAGAAAAAGTACCAAGAATCCTGAGACTCTACTTGGACATGATGAAGTGATGAACGGTGTGATTCATGTACCCGGCATTTGGGCTTAATGGGTTGATGTAGCGATAGAGGAAAACTGTAAACTATGATGGAAACACAGCATCCGTATCGCGTTAGCCTGAGGTGGGAACAACAAACGAGCATCGACCGCTGACCATATTCGCAACGCAGGATTTTATCGATTTGTTGTCCGAAACCCTGGGGGGCGTTGGCCCGTATCGGTAAGAGAGCCCTTGGGCGTAGTATCCAGGCCGTTCTTGGGGGTCCCTCCGGGTGTGAAAGATGATGAAAGCCCTGATGCGGGGATACGCAAAGTCTGGAAAGCGGGTGCGGACTTGTTCGAGTAAAGCTTTCCATTCCAGGTAATAAACCAGAGTACTCTTAAGCACATTGGTGAACCGCCGAAAAAGGGATCGACGAAACAGCTCAGTAGGGGGAGGGAGAATGGCGTGGTCATTACGAGACCGTCGTGAATGAGGAAATAATCACACACCACCCCATATGCTCTTCTCATGGAGGAAGGATAGGCCAAGGGGCCAGGATGGGATGAGGATTCCCGAGAGATGGGGATGGACCCGAATTTTGGACATTCAGGTGGTCCTACGTATCCCATGAGAATGGGAATCAAGCCACACATAGTTCTCTATATGTAGTTTAACGTCATACTGGACGAGAAGGGGAAGAAATATACCCCGAAACAAGGGAGGTGTGCGGTATGGCGATGAAGCCGACGTGAATGAGGACATAGTCCCACATCACACCATACACCCTGGGTAAGAGGGGACCTGGGACGTGGCCTAGAAAGGCCAGGGGGCCTAAGTTCAGGCATCAGTCAGGAAGGCCTGACTGGTTTTCAGTTTAACATCTTACATGAGGACGAGGGTCGGGGACCCGAGAAGGCCAAGGGGCCTGAGGCTGAGACTCGGAAAGGGAGGGCGTACGGCATGGTACATGATCCTGTCATGAATGAGGACATAGTCCCACATCACACCGTACACCCTTATGAGGAATCCTGGGTCGTGGCCCGGAGAAAAGGGAAAGTTATCAGTCAGAATGGCCCGACTGGTTTGCAGTTTAACGTCTGACATAAGGACGAGGGTCGGGGACCCGAAAAGGCCAAGGGGCCTGAGGCTGAGCCTCAGAAAGGGAGGTCGTACGACATGTTACATGATCCCATCGTGAATGAGGACATATTCCCACATCATACCGTACACCCTTATGAAGAGTCGGGGCCATGGGCCCGATCGCTAGCACCACCTGGGGGACGTTTGTCACCTTGGGATGGGGCAGAATGAATCAATGTTCTTGATGCCTGGGACATCTCGGGGTGGACCCGAAAATCCAGGATACTGTTACCATGTTCGAAACACAGCGTTCCTATGGTGACCCGTATGGGGGCAACAAATGAGCGTCGACCGCTGACCAAATTCACGACGCGGGACTTGTATCGGCTTGTTGCTTGAAAACCCTCGGGGGCGTTGGCCCGTATCGGTAGGAGATCGCTTGGGAATTGTATCCAGGCCGTTCTTGGGGGTCCCTCCGGGTGCGAAAAGTGACGGAATCCCAGTCAAGGAGTGGGTGAAGCATAGTTATATCCATCCACGAAAGGGGCAAATACCTCCAGTGGGAATGTGCAGCCGGGTCGAGGCTTGCTCGATGTGGGTCGGGGAAAAAGTGTGCACTCTTCCATGTCTTGACACGAGGGGAAGATTTTGGCTTTTGGGATGGGCCAATGGACGAAGTGTCCGGGCGTTCCTACGTATCTCATAAGGATGAGAATCAAGCCATACATAGTTCTTGAAGGCCATGCAGTTTAACATCATGCGGTGAGGACGTGGTGGGATAGAAGAACGGGAGTGGGCGCATGGTGTGACCCTTACCATATTTGTGCGAGCGGGGTTGCATAAGCGGGGACAAGAAAACCTACTCCCTTCTACACAAAGATCCTCCAAGAAAACTATTCCTAGGGGGGATAGTGGAAGGGAAAAGCTTGGGGCAGGGCTCCAGGCGAAACGTCCGAGCGTTCCTACGTATCTCATAAGGATGAGAATCAAGCCACACGTAGTTCTAGAAATGCAGTTTAACGTCATGCGGGACGATAAGAAGCATCTCATTTGGGGATATGTACGGTACGACGAGTAACCCGACGTGAATGAGGACATAGTCCTACACCATACTGTACAATCCCACAAGAGAATAGATCAGGGAAAACCAGGGGGCCTGAGGCCGAGTCGTGGTCAAGGAGACCTGACCAGCTTGTTGTTTAACATCTCGCAGTGAAGATGGGGTCGGGGGCCCGAGGAGGCCAAGGGGCATGAGGCCGAGCCTCTGTCAGGAAGGCCTGACTGGCTTGCAGTTTAACGTCTTGCAGTAAGGACGGGGATGCAGTTTAGGGTCGTGCATGACCATCTCGCAGTTTAGGGTCGTGTTGGACCTTTTTTCCCTAGGAAAAGTATCGTTTTAGGAATTTGGCATTTGTGGGAGGGGTTATACGCTCTCCATCCGTGGTCACCAAGGAGTATGCTCCATTGGCGTAAACCTTATGGATGATATAAAGCCCTTCCCATTTGGGTTCTAACTTGGGAGGTTTCCTACCGGGAATCATTGGCGCTCGAAGGGCCAATACTAGGTCGCCCTGTAGAAATGAGCGAAGACGAACCTTCTTATCAAAGGCTCTCGCTATCTTGTCCTGATGCCTTTCCAGATTGTGCAGGGCACGAAGCCGGTTCTCGTCTAGTGCCTCTAATTCAGCCAGACGGATCTCGGCTACCTCATCTGATGTCTGGTGGTCATAAAATGCAGTGCGTAGCGACGACAGCTGGATCTCAATGTGTAGGACGGCCTCAGCTCCATACACCAGGGAATATGGGGTCACCTGGGTAGAGTTGCGAGTCGTCGTCCGGTAAGCCCAGAGGGCGTTGGGGAGCTTGTCCGGCCAACTCTTCTTGTTCTGACCAACCATCTTCTGCAGAATGTTAGAGAGGGTCTTGTTGAACAGCTCGATCTGTCCATTCTCCTGCGCGTGGTAGCGGGAGGTATGGTTCAACCAGATGTCGTACTTAGCGTACAATTTCTTCAATTCAGCTGCTCGGAAGTTGGTGCCGTTATCGGTGAGGACGGCGTGAGGGACTCCAAACCGATGGATAATGTTGGAGCTCACAAAGTCAACGATAGAACGGGCCTTGACCTCTTTGAGAGGAACTGCTTCTGCCCACTTGGAGAAGAAATCTGTAGCAGTCAGGATGAACCTACACTGGCGGGGTGTTGCCGGTGGATATGGTCCCACTACATCAAGTCCCCATACCGCAAATGGCCAAGAGTACTTGGTGGGGTGGAGGGGCTCCGTCGGCCGATACAAGAAGTTGGCGTGTACTTGGAACGCGTGGCATCTCTTGGCGTATCCTATACAATCATGGATCATATAGGGCCAAAAGTACCCAACCTCCGGATTTGATGGGACAGTTTCGGCCCAGCTTGATGGGCGCCACATGAACTGGCGTGAACCTCTTGCATAACATGAGGTATCTCCCCTCCTTGGATGCAACAGAGGAGGACACCATCGAAACTCCGCTTATAAAGGATCTGTTCAAGACCGGGGCCGCTCCGGAGGGTAAATTGCAGCGCGCGGCGTCGGATTCGCTCGCGTTCGGCCTAGTCGTCCGGGAGCTGACCATTTTGGAGATACTCGACAAAAGGTGCTCTCCAGTCGGGGGTGGTTTCAACCACTGCGTCTGATGAACCCAGGACTCTCGATATGGAGGGTCCGGCAGTGAGATGACTTACCCACAGGCTATCACGGTCCTCTTGGGTGACGGGGGAAATGACTCTCTGGTGGGCCACGTGTATGACCAAATCATCTTGCTCGGGTTCTACGAGCGACGCGGCTAAGACAGCCAGGGCGTCCTCTTGGCTGTTCTGCGACCGTGGGACATGGGTAACCTCCGGTCGAGAAGAGAACTGGGCCATTAGGAGGAGGGTGTACTCCAGCAATGGTGCAGGCTCTGGCTTCCTGACGACGTAGTCTCCATTAACCTTCTTGATTACCATCTCAGAATTTCCCTTCACATGTAGTTGGGGAACATGGATCTCAATGGCCAACTCAAGGCCGATGATGAGAGCCTGGTACTCTGCCTCGTTGTTCGTACAACCTTCTTGACAACAGGAACGAGTATGGCAGGATGGCTTGCGCCGAGGTAATGAAGACAATACCTGGGCCCACTCTGTTGAGCTTGGGATCGTTGATCTTCCTACCGGTGGGGCTCCGGGAGGCACCGTCGAAATGCATTTTCCAACACGGGGCAGCATGATCGACTGAGAGGATCATCTCATCAGGGAAATCATGGTCCAGGGATTGATCCGTGGAGGTTGGATGGGCAGCTAAAAAGTCTGCCAATGCCTGTCCCTTAATGGCCTTCTGAGGTACGAACCTAATATCAAACTGCTGGAGAATCACCGCCCACCGTGCTAGTCGGCCAGTCAGCATGGGACAGCTCCGGATGTACTTCAGTGGGTCTACTCGGGAGACCAATTGCACCTCGTGGTGCTGCAGGTAATGTCGTAACTTCTGCATGGCGAAAACGAGCGCAAGGCAGCTCTTTTCGATAAGGGAGTATCTGACCTCCGTATCGAGAAGCATGTGGCTGAGATAGTAGAGACTATTCTCAGTACCCACATTATTCTTCTGGGCAAGCAGCGCACCGAGGGATCTCTCCAGGATGGTCACGTAATGGACCAGCGGCTTTCCGGAGACGGGTGGCATCAAGACCGGAGGTTGGAGCAGATACTGCTTGATTTCCTCGAAGTCGGTCCGACACTCCTCATCCCATTCATAGGTGGCTCCCTTCTTCATGAGTCGGGAAAAGGGCTTACACTTTCCGGCCAGATTCGCAATGAATCGGCGTATATAGACTATGTGGCCTTGAAGGCCTCGGAGCTCCCGAATGTTGCTCGGGGGAGGCATTTGGTTGATGGCCTTGATCTTCTCCGGGTCGATCTCGATGCCTCGGTATCTGACAACAAAGCCCAGGAACATCCCGGAGGTGACCCCAAAAGCACACTTCAGCGGGTTCATCTTCCGGTGACGAGAATGGAGGAAGCCGAACACTTTCTCAAGGTCTCTGAGATGGTCCTGGCGCTGACATGATTTGACTACAAGGTCATCCACATAGCATTCCACCAATGTCCCGAGATTCGGTTTGAATATGCGATGCATGGCCCTCTGATAAGTGGCACCTGCATTTTTCAAGCCGAATGGCATTACCTGGTAGAAAAAGGTACCCTGGGGAGCCCTGTAGGCAGTGGACTCATTGTCTTCGGGGGCCATCCAGATCTGTTTATACCCGGAATACCCATCCATGAAAGAGAGGGCTTGGAACCCGGCCGTGGCGTCATTCAACAGCTCCGTCACTGGGAGTGGGAAGTCATCCTTTAGGCAGTGGCGATTAAGATCACGGAAGTCGATACAGACTCTGATCTGCCCATTCTTCTTCCTAACTGGCACAATGTTGGCAAGCCACTTGGGGTACTAGACCTCCTTAACGAAGTTGGCTTTGATTAGCTTAACAACTTCGGCCTCTACCATGGCACCATGAGAAGGGTGCATCTTCCTGGGAGGCTGCTTAAACCCACGATGTGTTGCCGGGAGGCCCAGACGGTGGACGTCCACTTGGGGATCCAACCTCGGCATCTCATCGTAACTCCAGGGAAACACATCACGGTGCTGTTTGAGGAAGTCCACGTACTGCTTCCGCTCCTCGAGTTACATGGCTGCACTGATCAATGTGGGTCTCGGATCTGCCTCGCTACCAAGGTTCACCTGTACCAGTTCATCAACCGTGGTAGAGATGCCTTCTTCAATGGCTGGCGGAGCATCCTCCAATTCTTCCTCCCCACCCGTGGGGGGACTTCCCGCGAGGGGGGGGGGGACTTCTGGGATACCAAAATCTGAGGGGCATCTCGTGCCGGCTTGGGCAGCAGTGGTCATCACATCGGGAGACTCGCTTTCCATTGAGACCATAGCAATGAAGGCAGTCGACTCAATCCCATCTGGCCTTTGGCCTAAAGGGCCACGTTTGATGATATCAAAGCAGTGGTGACATGTTGGCCTGAGTCAGTTAATTCCAGCCCGGCGGAAGAGACACGTATGGCGCACCGCCATTGTCATGAGCTTGACGTCCCGGTACCATACAGGGGAAGGGGGTTCTGGGATGACTTCAGCCTGGTTGATGTAGGAGTACGAGCTGATTTTCCGTTGTCGCTTGGACACGGAAACTTGCCTTACTTGCGTACCCGAAACAACGAAACATTGTCCCATGTCGGGGGTCGTGGCCTCCAACCAGTGGATCGGTAGGATGTAGGCGTCATCCATGCTTGCCCAGGGATCACTTGTGATCGGGGCGGGCTCATCCTCGCTTACCAAGATTTTCTTGTCCTTACTTTTGTAATAACCCACATCCAGATAGCGGGCCTCACAAGAAGTGAAAGGGGACGCCTCTCCTTGGAGCACGCCTACTCGACCGTTGAGCGAGTACATGAGGCACTAGTGATACGACGAGGGGACCGCTGCATGCAGATGGAGCCATGGCCTACCCATCAATGCGTTGTAGGCGGTGTCCTGAGAGACAACCATGAACTCGGTGCTGGCAATTAAGCCATCGAACTGAGTCTTCAGGCGGATCTTGCCGACCGGGGTTTGCTCTGTCCGGTCGTACCCCTGGATCCTGAGGTCAGATGGAGTTAAATCACATTCGGACAGACCCAGCTTTCGCAGCATCCGGGTCAGAATTAGATTGATTTCAGACCCTATGTCAATGAGGCAGCGGCGGACTTCCACACCGTTGAAGTGGCCAGTGATCTACAGTGGGCGAATGTGTCCCTGTATAGGAGGGTCCTCATCTTCACCGGAGAACGAGATAACCACCTGACATTCGGCGTTTTCAATCATCTCGGTATGGAAGGCTTCCACAGCTGCTACTTACGTCTCGAACTGGAGGGGGCTCCTTAGGGCCTCGGCGAGTGCCTCGCGCATTTCAGATGACAGGAGAAGGGCCTCAAGGATGGAGAGCCTCGCCGGGATGCCGGCTAGGTGCTTCAGAACATCGTACTTTCGTGCCAAACGCGAACCTCTTCTTATAGGGGGTCGTTCGACATTTGGATACACAGCGGGTCCGGCTGGCTGGACCGGCGATTGACTAGTACTGGGTACATCTTGCTGCCTACCTGTATAATCCTGAAGAGTAGTCGCCAGGATAATATCCGACAGCGGGGGTTGGCCTGTAGCCGGGCAAGACTGACTGTGATACAAACGAGGTGGCTCCCCCCGATCCAGTAACACGAACGACGGTGGAGGTAGAGCCGAGGGTGTTAGATGGGTCTGTGCATGCTGAGATCTGCGCTGAGCATGCTGCCTGGTCTCGGTAGCGTGCACGGCTTGGCCACAAGTGCCTGCTGACGTACCTCGATGACCGGCGCGATTGCGATTCCGCTGACGTTGACGCCGGCTGGAAATGTTGGGGAGGTCTGCCTGGGGTTCCCCCTCGTCAGGGGTCATATATGGATTTACCAGCTCCACAGTGTTAACCGAAGCGTACCCTTGGCTATCGCTCGAGGAGTCATCCGCCGCTGGGCAGATTCTGGGAGGGATCCCCATTTCAGGGGGCATAAAGTCATCGAGAGTGCGGGATGACGACGGCACTGGCGGTGCAAGTTGTTTCTCCTTGCGTCGCCGCTACTTTCCCTTTTGGGCAGGGGTCGACTGTGAAGACGATGCGGAGGCACCGGCTACTTCTTCTGAGGGTTCTGACTGCTTCAGGCGCGCCCGGATGATACCCTGGGCACGAACGACGGTTTTTCGAGCCATCCAGTCGTCATATTTCCGGGATCCGCGACTAGGAACCTGCTGCCACTCACCATCACTGTCGTTGCCGATCTCTGATCCTGCAAAGACACCTGCCACTTGCGCTGGTGCTGGGCCCAACTTGAATATGTTTTTGTTGACCTGGTCCTGAAGCCAGTCTTTAAACACATAGCATCGCTTGAGGGAGTTCCCCCGGATCCGATGATAAGGGCAGTAGTTGGGGTGATCGGTGAGATGCGCCTCTGCCGGCCTTTTGCACTCAGGCAGACACACAATCCCTTGCTCTAGAGCACTTTAGAAGTAGCCAGGGACCTGATTTTCGTTGAACGAATAGGTCTGGTACCTTCTTTCCGGATAGGGGGCCCTGGGGGCCTGGTCCTGATGAGGGGCCGGAGGGGCCTGCCGAGGAGGCGGTGCCTGATTGTCTCGCCTAGGTGGCGGTGGTGCGTTGCGCGGGGGAACCTGTCGGTTCTAAGGCGGTCGCTGCTGGGCAGGAGCATGTGCTTGAGGTGGAGGACCTCTACGGGGTTGCGGGGGTGGTGCCGCCGGCAGCAATTCCTGCTGCCTCGGGGCTTCTATTTGAGCCACCGCGGCGGGTTCAGCCCTGGCGGTCCTCCTGGCTGGGATCATAGGGGGCAACAAACGTGCCTGACTGGCCTGTTGCAGGGCTTCCTCGAGGCGTTGAGCCTTGTCTGAGAAATCTATGAACCCTCCATGGTAGTTCTGGGTAATCAAGGAGGGTACCAGCTCTGTCTTGATGTTCCCCACATACATCGTCAGTAATTTCTCCTGATTCAGTGGCATATTGAGGGAATACGTAAGTCCCTTCCACCGGGCGATGAAGTCTGCGACTCGCTCGTCAGGCCTTTGCTTGAACTTGAAGAGGTCTGCAATGCTGGTCATTCGCGTGGCGGAGATGAACTGGTATAAAAACTACCGGTGAAGATCCTCCCAACCGGTCACTGATCCAATAGGGAGCTGGTTGTACCAGAAGAATGCCGGACCTTCCAATGTATGTACGAAACATCTGAGCGTGGCAGCTTCTTGCTGAGCCGGGGTCCCCAGCATGGGGCCGCACCTGGAAGAAAAATGAGCCAGGTGCTGGGGCAGGTCCCTTGTCCCATTAAAGGGTGAGAAAGTGGGGTTCCCAAAACCCGAAGGCGCGGGCATATCATCCACCCACGTGGGATAGGGCTTTCCATCCAGTGGGACCACCACCTACCGCGTTTCCAACGCCTCGAGGCGGGCTGTGAGTGACGCAATAAGGTCCACCGGGTGGAGGTCCCTGTCTTGACGGGGATCCCTAACCAGAAGTGCATTTCCAGGTTCTTCAACATGGTAGACGGCTTCAGCCGCTCGTGGGTCAACTGGCTGGACGACCTGAGGGGTGACTGGGGGAACCCGGGTTGGATTCTTCAGATTGTCTCATCGCTCGGGGGGGGGGGGGGGGGTTGGTGAGACGTATCGCGCCCTCTTGCCATATGTTCCGACTTCCGCCCTGTCTGCGGCAGTAGCATGATCAGGGTGGCCCAGATGCATCTCGCCGGGGGGAAATTGTTCCTGCCCCTGCTGCCCCGGCCTGGGATTTCCATAGTCAGGTCGTCGCTCTGCGGCGCGTTCAGCCAAGAGTTCGTCAACCATCCTTTTCTGCTCAGCAATATACTGGCGTAACGTGGCCTTCTCGGGATCTTCGTCTGTTTTATGCACAGAGGCGGACGGGTCGGAGTGCTTGACTGTTCCGATGTGCTCCTTACCCTTGCCAGTGCTTCGACCGAGTACCAGCGACTCGGTGGGTACGGGGAGACCTAGCAGGTTCCTCTGATGACGGGTAACTCTCCCTGACGGGCCGAGCAGCGGCGGTACACCCTCGGATGGTAAGTCTCCATCAAGGAACTCAAGCTCATCTTCCTTATCCACAACGTCGGCCATGTGGACTGCGACCCCTCTTGAGGGAATATCCTCGATGTCGCATAGCGAATCGGGCTACCATCGGATAAGGTCGAAGAGGAGAGCGGCATAGTGTCCCCAACCACGGACTTGCACATGGGGGGTGGCTTCCCTGACGATTTCGCAGAGTGCTTTAAGACTCTGAACGCATTTTCGTTGAAGGGCGCTCTAGTGGCCTGGCGACTCAGGGTGCTGGGCCACAAGAAGTGCAGCTGCATCTATCAGGCGGCACTGCTCGCCGATTTCATCGAGGTGAATACGACTTCTGGGGTACACCACCCATTCATAACGGAGGCAGAAGTGTGTCACCCACAGGGTTCGACAAAAGCACCCCACGTCTTCAGGGGTAAGAGAATTTGGTATGCGGAAATTCAGTGCCGCCGTCGGCCAGAACTTCTCTGATAAGTAATATGCTACAAGGATACTCCAGAAGCTCCTAGGCTCGGACTCAGGGTCTGGCCCTGTGTTTCCCCACTCGTCAACCGGGGGCGGCTGAGGGACCGGTAGCGTTACCGAGGCGGACCTTTGGGATAGTAAGCTCGATAGTGGAGAATACGGCAGATGAGCTGACTGGCCGCCAAATCCCGAGCCATCCTCCGAAGAGTGAGGTGACCTGGCCACGATGTCACGATACGACGGGCTGATAACCCCAGCTTCCGGAACAGGATCTGCGGCTACCGGCGACCGGTCGTGTTGTCTCTCTACCGTCGTTGGCCCCCAAAATAACACTACATGATCTCTGGTAGAGGTAGAGGGCTCTTCTGGTGACAGAGGCAGTGATTGTGTGGTCGAGACCTGCGGAATTCCCAGGATTTCTTCCTCCTGGATGTACCTGCGGAGAGAGACGGGATCCAGTGGACCTCAAATTCTGGGAGAACGAGACTAACGCGTCTGGTTCCTGCCACAATACTTGATACGGAGGAACAGGGAGAAGGTTCCATCACTGAATCGCATTTCGCTTCCAAGTGGGAGAAGCATGCAGGTTTGATCTCCACCGGGGCCTTCCCAGGATTCTTCTTGTGGTGGCGACGACCCGCTCTTCTGCCCCGGGGTGGCTCTTCGGGACAGGGTTTACCCCTATCAGGCAGCGTTGGGGCGGCACTAGTGCCGTGGCGGAGAGGGCCCCCACTCGAGATAGCCGGGATGTGAGGGGCACCGGGGAAAATTTCGATGGGTACATGGGGATGACCTCCATGAACAGTACCCATGCGGGCGGGGCCTCTGTTGGAACTGGCGGGAGCATGGGGAGGACCTCCATGGTCGATGCGGGTGGAGCGAGGCCGACCATCACTCCTCGAGTTGTTGGGGCGAGGAGGACCTTCGCCGGTTGTAGAGAGGACGTAGGGAGGCCCCCCACGTTGGAGAGGGACCGGATGGACGGTGCCTTCAGGTTGGCAGCCGAGGGAAGGAGGATGGACTTCATACCCTGTATAGTGGGTGCGGGAAGTGTTTCCGCGCTGAGCATCATTGTCGTGGGGCAGGTCTTCCTGCAGGATGGGGGTAGCACGAGGAATGCCTCCATGACGAACCTCAGAGCGGGGAAGGCCCACGCTCTATGGAGTAGTGGTACGGGGAGGACCTCCGTACGGGGTGACATTACGTCGAGTTGGCTCGCGGCGATCACCACTTGAGCCTGCAACCTGGAGAGTCAACCCAGCCTGCCCGTGGGGCAGTTGGGGTCTCAATCCTGGTTGGGTGAAGGAGTGCCCCTGCTCAGTGTATGCAGGGGCTTCACGATGCACGTCGGCGGTGGCTCGGGACACTGTATTCGTCGATGTTGACGCGCCTAGGCGAGCGTCCTCAGCCCGTGCCCGGCGCTGACGTCGGGTCAGGCGGGCTGGTGCAGGTGGTGCAGGGACGTAGTCTGCCTGCTCTTCCTGCGGGGGCCCGGACGGCGGCGCTGACGCAGCCGGGCGGTTGCTCCCTCCTGGGGCCCTTGGGTCGGGACCCTGAGTGGGCTAAGCTGGACGGCGCCCGCCTCTTCAGCGTAAGGCGAGGAGTCGTCAAGGCGTTCTGGAGACAAGCTCCCGAAGCGGTTGAATGTTTGGGTGGGGAGCAGAGGCTCCCTGCGCGGCCTTTTAGGGCGGCGTTGACGGCGGGGCCTGGAGGCCTCCAGGTTCAGGTGGGCCTTATCCCGGGTTGGGATGACCTCTTCTTCCTCATACCTGCGCACGAGGTTGTTGATCACCCTTCGATGGATGACCTCTTATGGGGAAAGGGGGCGTGGGCGCCCCGTATTCTGCGATGTGGTGGTCGTCGTGGCGGTAGCAGCGCTATGTGGGGTGGTCGTCGTGGTGTTGCCCCTACACCTGCTTGGGCGAAGAGCGGACGACGACCGCATCTCTGAAACAACAACCTGGTTCCTGAGAAACGAAGGGATCAACTCATCAGTATTGAGAGGAAAAGGATTGATAGCCGGTGCCCCAGCTTTCTTCCATTCTCCACGCCTGTGAGAAGGATCCACGCCGATAGGCTGCAGAACGAAGTGCCCCAAGTTCTACTACCCCGACTTCCGGTGAGTTTCACGACAGGCCCGCTATTTGCCTGGCGGGACCAAGCACCGGATATCTGGATCCGGTGACACGTCAATCTACTGGTGTCTCGAACGCTTCTAATATCCATATTGAGGAGAATAATTTCACGTCGGGTTCACCATTTCTGTTTCCGACGCTTTCTCCGGGGCGCGTGCCCGTCCGTCCGTGGGGGATAACGCGCGGCGCTTCTGTTTCCCCGCATTCCCGCTTTCCAAAGGCGGGCGGAATTCTCTCATTATCCAGGGGTGTCTGCTCCTTGATCGAAATGGGATGATGGGATGTCGGTTCTTCCTCCTGTGGATTCCTCCTCAGAACTCGTCACCTTGTCCGGGTCTCCCTTATAGACTTAATACGTAGTTCGTGAAACCCTTCCCAGTGCCATGTTTCCATGTACGCTGGTTAATTACACTTCATCTGTCGGGACATTCCAAAGGGTCCAGTCAGGGCAGCAACCTTCAGTCAGGGGATTAGTCACGTTGAGGCATCAGTAGCGTGTCTGGATGCTGGGGTACCTGGAATGTCTGTCTGTTATCCTTGACCACAAGGCTTATCGAGGGTGTGGAAGCCCGAGGCATCCCACATCGAGCACGGGGAATTATATGTCGTAGACACATAACTGAGGTTTTCCTCAGCTTCCCATGCTCAACACAGGGTATGCCACAAGTTTAACGTCCAGCGGAGACAGATCAACCCAACCAGAGCATTAGCTAGGATAGATCAGATTGAGGGATCCTCCTTGAAGGGATATCGATACCGGGGCCAGGCCATGGGTGACAGTGAGGAAGAGTGTACCGACATGGTCTCACCAGGATAAGATGGTCCGGGCGAGAATCAGAACGAGTGGTAGGTTGATGAATGGAGTGGAAGGAGAGTGAAGTGGGAACATCGCAGGGGCGATAGTGAAGTTGGGCTTGAGCCTTGATGAGGCTTCCTACGTATTCCCGTGGCAGGGAATCAAAGTCTGCGTAGTTCGGGATGACGTCGATAAGCTGACGTGAAGGTGGACCTTTGTCTGATGGGGATCGTCAGCGTACCGACGTGAAAGTAGACCCGTGGGTCCACTAATGGTGGGATTGAACCTTGGGAAGGTTTCCTACGTACCATGCCTTGAAATGGATCAAAGTCCTCGTAGTTCAGATTAGGGAATACAGTTTAACGTCGTGCAGGACGATAGTGAACCCTGACGTGAATAAACGACGGGCATTGGGTGTCGGTGAACCGACGTAAATGAGGGACCTTGGTCCAATGGGAGATGGGGGCTTGGCACACCGACAAGGATATGGTCTGGGACAATGATTGTTGATCTTGAACCTCAGGGAGGCTTCCTACGTACCATGCCTTGACACGGATCAAAGTCCTCGTAGTTCGGGTTAGTCACAATGGCTTGCCGTCAGACTGGAATTGCAGTTTAACGTCATGCTGGACGTAGGTAGAACACGACGTGAATTGGATGATGGGTGGGCTTGAACCTCGTGGAGGCTTCCTACGTACCATGCCTTGACATGGATAAAAGACCTCGTAGATCAAGTGGGATGGGTCGCAATGGCTTACCACTGGACCGGAGTGCAGTTTAACATCGTGCTGGACAGGGGTGAAACCCGACGTGAAAGATGGGTGGGCTTGAACCTCATAGAGGCTTCCTATGTACCATGCCTTGACATGGATCAAAGACCTCGTAGTTCAAGGGATGAGTCTGTCGGTGAACCGACGTGAAAGTAGACCCGGGGGTCCACTATTGGTGGGCTTGAACCTCATAGTGGCTTCTTACGTACCATGCCTTGACACGGATCAAAGTCCTCGTAGTTCACAGGGGAATGCGCAGTTTAACGTCATGCTGGACGGGAATGAGACCCGACGTGGAAGAACGACAGGTGGGCTTGAACCTCGTGGATGCTTCCTACATACCATGCCTTGACATGGGTCAAGGACCTCGTAGTTCCGGGGGAATATTCGGGGTCAGGGTCGGTGCTCACTCTAAGCCCACGTGAGTCATGCTCGGTGTGAGAAACAAGAGGTTGCAAGGACCTGACGATCACGTCGCGACGGGTGCATCCGTGAGAGGCAAAGAGGGGCTTACGCGTTGAGCGGCCCATGGTGTCGAGACATACTCCAGGGTGGAGGCCCATGGAGGGGGGTGCCTCGTTCCCTATCACGCCCTCCACTGACCTTGGTAGTGGGGAAGTACGGAGATGCACGGGTGCAATTATCCGTACGAAAGGTTAGGGGCTTACGCTCTGAGGCAGCCCTTCCCCTACGAACATACGCCACTCCAACAAGGAGGATCTCATTCCAAGTGCGGAAGAGTTCCATTCCCGTGGAGACGAGTGGTGTAAAAAATGTTCGAGTTGGGGGGACCCTTCGCGAGGGGAACGAGGTCGGATCACAGTTTAACGTCATGTGTTAAGGGCGTGGTGCTTGGCAGTTTACCGTCCTGCAGCTCGAATGATGTGGGTTCACTCTACACCCCTAGGACATACATAACCGGTACCCTATGGTCCTTGGGGAAGGGAATCTACCGGTAAGGCCATGGTAAAGGGGGGTCGTGGAATGAACCATCGAGGGTCCCACATTAGCGTGGCTATTCGAAGAAGCAAAAGCCGTCAGCGTGCCTATGCGAAGAAGCATTAGGCGAAGCAATGCTACGGGTGGTATCGTCCATGGGACTTTGAAATAACATCGTGCAAACCTGGAGGGCCGCACGGGAAGAGGAATCGTTAAGCAGAGGAGTGTGCTTTGCGAAGTGGAGTGCCTTGGCCTTAGCATGGGGCGTAGGGGTGAGTAGAAGGTGCTTCGCGAAGTGGAACAGTGTTCGCGGAGCACTGCCTCGCGAGGAAGGGGTGCCTCGCAAAGTAGGGTCCTGCGAAGAAGTGTGCTTCGCGATGCATAGTGATCCTGCCTTGGCATAGGGATCACTAGCATGGGTTGGGTGTTTCGCGAAGCATAAATGCTCCGCGGCTGCCCGGGTTCCCTTGGGAATCCCCTTCCTTCGCGAACGCCCTTGAGCATCGCGAAGGGAATCCCTCTTGGAAGAGGGGCTCAAAACGAGACAAAGCATAGTTGTCTCGCGAAGTAGAAATAACTCACGGAGCTCATGATTCCCGGGGCAAAGAGTGCTTCACGACTTGGGAGAGGAGAAGCCGAAAGGTCGGATTGTCCGTCCTTGGGACTCAGGGGGAGTCCAGTATTTATAGGGAAGGGGAACCGCGAAGCAGGGATCGCGCGCCACCTCCGGTGCTTCGCGGCGCGCTCCTGAACGTCAAATGGGTTCGCGGAGCATTACCGCCTCTGGTGCTTCGCTGCGGCTCGCGAACGTCAAATGGGTTCGCGGAGCATTACCGCCTGTGGTGCTTCGCGGCGGCTCGTGAAAGTCAAATGGGTTCGCGGAGCATTACCTCCTCTGGAGCTTCGCGGCGGCTCGCGAACGTCAAATGGGTTCGCGGAGCATTACTGCCTCTGGAGCTTCGCGAGGCCGCGAGGGTCGGGGCGCTTCGCGTGGGTGCTTCGCGGCGGGGCTTCGCGGCTGTGCTTCGCGAGGCAGCGCGCCAGCTGTCTTTTTCCTTCATTTCTTTCGGGCCGTATTTTTGGCGCCAACACAGATATAACACAACTGTCATTTGAAATGTAATTTTTTTAAATTTCAAAATAATAATGATATGGATTTCAAGATTGTAGTCATCCCTTTTTTTATAGGAGATAATGGAATCCATATTTGTTTTTATTGTGCTTTAGGGGATAAAGATTATTTAGAAATAGATTTAGTATAGACTACCATATTGAGACTCTGGTTGTTCCATAGGGTAGTCCATGACATTAGAGAGAGAATAGTTGTGTTGTATGAAACATTATGGGAGGAGTTTAGATCCACTTATATATTTGTATTGTTTTACACATTGAGGTTGGGTAGGGAATTTCCCAAACTGGTTGTTTCATCATTGATTTGAAATGTAACATAAGACAAATTACTCATTTTCCATGGATTTCCATACTATGTCATACAACTATGAGGGGTTTCATTCTAATTTTGGTTAATCAATATGATAGGTGTTAGGTTGTGGTATTGTCTCCATTTAGGTGAATGGGTTTTTCTGAATAGTGGTTTGACTTGTAAAATAGACTGTCCTCCCATTTAATAGGATGTATATTTTCTATAGTGTGGTTTCCTCATTTTTATACATTATTCACTGTGTCATGTGGTGTTATGTCGTTGTCCAGGAGGTGAAAACATGTTCATATATTTTATTTATGGAATATAAATACCCAAACAACCATCTAAATCAATTTTCCCAATCATTATCCTGAAATCCCTTGGAACACAATATAGATATTTTAAGTCCATTAAAAAAAATTCAATTTTATTTGATCACCAAAATTGTATTTCTAATATCTGGTGATTCGATATTAGTTACCATGTTGTTTCCTATTTATTTTCATGGATATATTTCTTTTACACCAATTTATTTATTTAGGTTATGGTGTTTGATCTATACAATACTAGTGGAGTTTCTTTTGTTTTTTAATGCTTCCATGTAATGATGACCATGGGATATCATCGTTTCTATACAAGAGAGTTTATTGTAGGTATGTGTTTTTTTTCAATGATAATAACTCAAATTCTTTGAGTTATGGGATTAAGTTATTTTTCTTAATTACATTAATTTGTGAGGTTATCATGCTTTATATTTTGTGTCTTAGTGGAATTTAATGAAATAAATGATATATTTGAAATATAAAGAATCAGTTTCCGGGTATAGTTGTCACATTATGTTGTTTTGTACTATGATATTTTATTTCCTATTGATATATTAAATAACGTAAAATCGATGTAATTCATGTTTTCATGTTTTATATTCTTGAGTTTGTATGTGTGATTTTTTGAAAATGGTTCATAATTATTAATATCATATATTATATAGTTGCATACAAAACATAATGAAATATATTTAATGATATAATAGATTCTATTACATTGATGGAAACTATTTTTGATTCATGATGATTGTTTATTTGATATTGTATATAGTACCCCCAATTTCTAGTAAGTAACCATGGTTTTCTTATTTTTAAGTGCATGAAGCATCTGATAGATGATTGGGAAAGTTTGGGAGACTTTTAAAGAGAAAGAGGGAAAAATGTGGGGACTCACGAGCTGTGAATGGTTTTCCAAACCGTGCGGAAGCCGTTCCGGTGGTGGTCTGTTAGACAGAGGAGACCGCACGGTGTGCGCACGGTTTGGGAAAACCGTAAAAGGTGGTTGTGCGGAGAGACCCTCTCTGGTAGTGACAGACAAAAGGTTAGCGCACACTTTAACTAATCGTGCGGACTAACTATGCGTGAAGTCAACTAAGATCTTATTTATTAGGATCTAATCCATTTTTTCATTTAACCAACACATTTTTTGCTCCCAAACAGCACTAACTCGAGATTTCTCTCTCGGGAAGGTGGGAGAACACTTACCAGGCGTTTTGGAAACAATCCAGAGGGTTTCCATGGAGTTTAATGGCTGGTTGATCGTGGTAAGTCTCTTTCTTGACTTGTTTTCTTAGATCTTCTTCTTCCCTCTTGTTGGATCCTTAGATTTACACCCAAGGTGGGTAAGTCTAATGTAGTGGATGACTTTTAAGTCACGTTTTGGTCTTGTTGCTGATAAGGAAAGGAATCTAAGGATGTTTGGTGGTGTTTTGACCCGGTTCTTGGTTGGTTTCTCCTATTTTGTTGAGGTAGGTGTCTTCACTCTCGATTCCACTTTCATAGAACTTGAAGGCTTAGTTTATAATTATTTTCCTTGATTGAAATGTTTTTTTATCTGTTGTGAAATAATGATTGAATCCCCTTTTTAGTAATGGGTGATTAAAATTGTGTGTTTTTGGAAAGTGGTTGTTGAAATAAATTTAAAATAATGATTTTAAATTGTCTATGGTTTTACTTGTTGAATGAAATTGTTTTCAATAAAAGGGTGAGGCATTATTGAAAGGTTTTGAACACACTTGGTTTTGGGAATGGATTGAATGGTTGTGGTGTGTGTTCATTTGAATTTGGATGGATTAGGGCGAGAAGTCCCCCAATCAATAGGTCGGGATGGATAAGGGAGAGAAGTCCCCCATCAATAGGTTGGGACGGATAAATTTGTGAATTACCCCTGTCAAGGTATTCCACTATGTGATGGCTTAGTGGAAGGATAACTCACCACTCGCAAGTATAGGGTGGTCCAGGTTGCATGCTTGGTTGGTTGTGTGGATTGGTGAAATAAAACGAATGTGCCAAATATCAAAGTGAATGGAATTTGGAACGTTGCTTGGTTGCTTTGTTTAAAAAAATGGTTTCCTTGGGAAAATGGATTTGACATGGAATTTTCTATACCGTGAATTGTTTTGGAATTCTTTTATATAATTTTCTTTATATAAATGTGCTAACATTTTTTATCCTAGAGGCATGGGTTGGTAAGTCATCGGGGAAAACCTACTGAGTTTCATTACTCACCCCAGGATTTTGCACGATGGTGCTTTTGCAGATGTCATATACTGGGAAGTTGGGAAGGTAATGTGTCACATGTTTAGAGCGATGCTTCATGATACTTGTGCTGATTCATGATGTTAGAGCTTAGAGTTGGTGGATCATCGAGTAGGTTTGTTGTCTTGTCGTCTTTGAGTTGTCTTTCTGATGTTTACTCTGATGTTTAGTGTTGGTTTTCAATGTGGTACCTTTGTTTGGGTTTTGATAAAATTAATGGCTGAGTTATTTTGGTTTTAAATCATACGATATATGGTGGTTTCTTGGTGATGTTTATCTGGATTGATCTATTTATTAGTTGTTTTCAATTGAAGGGTAAATCATCCCCCATGTATTTTGAAACCCTTCGACATTTATTGACATCCATTGGTGCATTGGGGATGTCCCTTAAGGCCTAGTAATGAATCGTTGGGCTCTCAAGCCAATGAGAATTGGTGGGTCATTACAAATGGTATCAGGTTGTTCAATATTTTCCTAACAAGTGGTCATCTATGTTCTTGGTCCTGGAGTTAAAATTCCTTCTTGTCTATTCCTTGGGTGATCATCGTAGATAAGAGTATGATTATCGAAACATGAAATGTATAGCATAGAAGTGTGTAGCTAACCCCTTTATGTTGAACATCAAGTTACCTGGGAGTTGGGTACATAAGTGTTTTGGAGACACTTCTAGAATGTTTTAAATCTCATTGTCATGGGTTTAGCCAATGAGATCAGCATGGCATGAATTAGAAGAATTACTTCCCACTATGATGACATATCTCATTGCAAATAATGATTTATGATTTTGGGAAAGGTGAATTTTTTTGAAAAAAGCAGAAATTGATTTTCAAATGAATGATTTTGAAAAATTGATATTTAGTATATTGTGAAAACGGGTGGATTTTCAAAAAGGATGTGGCATATTTACAAAAATGGTTGAACATGTGGAAAATTTTGATGAATGGAAAACAATGTTTTGATAGTGATGTGATAGAAAATGAAATGATAAGCCTTTAGTTTCTAGGAAGTGATACTAACCGTGTGAGTTGTTTGTATAGAAAAGGGCACTCCTTAGGCGTCATAGAAACCAACAAGAAGTGGATGCGAAGAATGTGGTTGCACCTGAATCATGTATGAACCAAGAGCTAGTTAAGAGTATCGTTTAAGCATTCTAGGATGTGGACACAGGAAATTGGAGGGATGAGTCAAGGCATGTAGACCATTCCATCTAGTTCCAGAAGAAACATCCATCCATCATTCTGGGTGATGCTGAACCTAAGAAGGTGTAGGTGTAGAAAAGTAGGATTAATCGTATCTTCGACTTCATCGGCACACCAGTAGAGATGAAAGTAAATCATGAGACATATTTTCTTGAGGATCTTTCATGTCAGTGGTGGGATTTAGTGGTTCAGGATTAATTGGATGAAGGCCTTACATGGGGGGATTTTGAATAATTGTTTAATAAACAATTCTATCCTCACACGTTTAAGATCTAGAAAACGACGGACTTCTTCAACTTGAAACAAGAGATCCACTCTATCATAGAGTATGTGGCTAAGTTCATGAATTTAGTCCATTTTTCACCAGAGGTTGCAGCAAGTGCTTCTTTGAAGGCCCACATCTTCGAATCGGGACTAAGGCAAGAGATTCGATTGACGATTGTTGTGCTCTATATTATGGAATACACAATAATGGTGAATAGAGAAACGGTTGTTGAACGCGATATCTCGAGATCGATAGGAGGAATCATGATGATACCCACGGGAATAGCTGGGAACTCTAAAGCAAGAAACAAGCGGAATGGGGACACCTACTTCCAAGGTGGGAGTGTGAATCAGATCCAGACATCAGGATCATTCAACCATCCTCCACGACGCCAGAGCAAAGAAAGTTTCTTTCAATGAAGTTTGAATGATCACATCAAATGATAATGTACAACACCACCAAGTGCATGCAACAATTTCAATCAGATGGGGCATCTTTAGAGATACTATCGCAGTGCTGCATGACTAGGTGTTCGTGAAACCCCTCATGTGTCGCAAGCATTTTATGCTTTGACAAGGAGAGGATAGAAAAACCAGTCTCACCAACAGAACAGAGCTAGTTATGGTGATTCCATGAATACCATGACCCCACAACCAGGGCAATCTCAGCAAGGCAAAAAGGAAAGCTACGCAGCGAAGAAGCAATTATATGGAGTTGAGAAGATGATGGTCGATGATCAGGCTTGACCATCGACGATGAGAGGTACGATTCTTTTGAATTATACCCTCATGCAAGTGTTTTTTGATATTGGTGTATCACACTCCTTCATTGCTTCTCATGTTGTTGACATGCTATGTTTAGAACTGGAAATGACGCCTTCTGTGTTGAAACTGCAAACTCATCTTTGTTAAAGAGAATGTCAAGCCTTAGTGTGTCGGGCATGTGCTATAACTATTGATAGAGCTGAGTAGGAATGAGACATATCCATGTTGGATATGGATGTCTATGATGTAATCCAGGGTATGGATTGGTTGACAAGGTTTAAGGCTCACATCGACTATAATAGGAGAACAGATAGTTTCACGACTAAGGACAACATCGACCATCTCTTTAGAGGAGAAAGGATACTAAAGAAGGGTGCAGGGAGATTTTTGGCACCAATTGTGGGAATGATCTCTCATCAATTGGCACCGTTAACTTTGGCATCATTGGAAGAGATCCCAGAAAATTGTTTTCCAGCTGTGGTGGATCAATTTCCTGATGTTTTTCCTGAATAATTATCAGGGTTACCACCTATAAGAGAAGTAGAGTTTACGATTGATCTCCTTCTATGGGCCATTCCTATCTCACTTCCATATTATAGGATGACACCAATAGAGTTACAGGATTTTAAAGTGTAGTTGGAAGAACTATAAAGAAAATGTTTTATTCAGCCAAGTGTATCTCCATGTACAACACTAGTTTTTTTTTGTGAAGAATGCAGATGGAACTTTCAGGCTATGTGTGGATTATCTTAAACCTATCCAAGTTACGATAAAGAATAGATATCCACTTCCACGCATTGATGACCTGTTTAATCAATTGATGGGAGCTTAGTGGATCTCTAAAATTTATTTGCGGTCAGGATATCACTAGTTGGAAGTTTGGAAGGAGGATATTTAGAAGACAGCCTTCAGATTCTGATATGGCCACTACGAATATGTAGTTATGCCTTTTGGTAATATGAATGAACCAACGGTCTTCATGGAATTGATGAATCTGATATTTCAGCCATATCTGGATTCTTTTGTTATGGTGTTTGTTGATGACATATTGGTGTATTGGAGAACAAGGACTGGGCATGAGAAACACTTGGAAATAGTGTTGGAAATTTTGAGGGACCATCAGTTGTATGATATATTATCAATGTGCGATATTTTGATGCAAAAATTGTGTTTTTTGTGCCATGTCGTTTCTGAGAATGGTGATTCAGTAGATAAAGAAAAGATAAAACTGTTCTATCTTGGCAACCTCCAATGAATGTCTTTGGAATATGATGTTTTCGTAGTCTAGCTGGTTATTTCTGACACTTTGTGTGTGACTTCTCACGACTATCTTCACCTATGACAACATTGAAAAAGAAAAAAATCACATTTCAATGGACTAAGGAATTTCAGAGATCTTTTCAAGAGTTAGAATTTTGTCTTACATCAGCACCCAACATGATTTTACCGGAATCAGGACAGGGGTATGTGGTGTATTATGACGCTTCGGTAACAGGTTTGGGTTGTGTTCTCAGGCAATGAGACCATGTTGTTGCTTATGGTTCAAGGAAGTTGAGGGCGCATGAGAAGAATTACCCAACACACAATTTGGAATTAGCTGCAGTTTTCCATGCCTTGAAGACTTGGCGTCATTATCTCTTTGGTGAGAAATTAACTGTGTTTACATATCACAAAAGCATGAAACACATTTTCTCACAATGATATTTGAATCTAAGGCAGAGTGGATGGATGGAGTACCTTAAAATGTTCGACTTTGACTTTATGTATACACCATGTAAGGGTAATTCAGTGGCCAATGCATTAAGCAGAATGTTATATGCTTAGTTGGTGAAAGAAGCTTCAGATGAATGGCAGTTGATGTCTGTCTTAGCCAACATGCATGTGGAAAGTGAAAACTGATGTGATGTTGATGTTTTCTTTTCAGCTACACTTTTTCTTGATTTGGGGGAGATAGTAAAGGAGGTAAAGGCATTCGATGTAGACTGTGTTTCAATGAGTTCAAAACTCAATGGTGGGGAGACCATTGAGGGATGGAAGCTGGATGGGAGTTTAGTTTTGTTTTTCAGAGATTGGATGGTTGTACTTATAGTTTGTCAGTAACAACTACTTGATGCTTACAACCATTCAAGATTAGATGTACATCCGGGTACACAAAAGATTTATAAGTTGTTGAAGGTGCAGTTTTGGTGGAGTGGCATGAAAAGGAAGGTAGCTGAATTTGTTTCAAGGTGCTTAGCTTGTCAGTAGGTTAAATCAGAGCATCAGAGACCAGCTGGTTTGTTACAGTCTTTACCTATCCCAGTATGGAAATGGGAGCAGATAGCAATGTATTTTTCTACAGGTCTTCCATGAACGGTTTGGAAACACCATGCCATTTGGGAGATAGTGGATCGTCTAACCAAGTCGGCCCATTTCATCCCAATTCATGTAACCCATATTACGGAAGATCTTTCAAAAATCTATATCCTATAAGTGGTAAAGAGGCATGGGGTACCAGTTTCTATCATCTCATATAGATATATGAGGTTTACATCTTCTTTCTGGAAATCATTACAGAAAGCCCTGGGGACTCAGTTGACGATGAGTATGGCGTATCATCCTCAGATAGATGGGCAATTAGAGCGAACAATATAGAAAATGGAAGACATGTTGCGGGATTGTGTAATGCCGATTGGTTTCTCATGGGAGGAGCATATACCCTTAGTAGAGTTCACATACAATAACAGTTATCAGGCCTCGATATGCATGGCTCCGTTTGAAGCGTTGTATGGGCGTCCTTTTCGTTCTCTATTTTGTTGGGTGGAAACTGGTGAGACTTCAATAGTTGGGCCGCACCTTCTCCAAGAAACATCGGAGAAGATCCAGTTGATTAGAAAGAGGATGGAGGCGGCTCAGAGTCGTCATAAATCTTAATAAGATCATCACTGAAGACCGTTGTCGTTTGCGGTGAGCGATCATGTCTTCTTGAGGATCTCTCCAAGACTTAGACAACTTCATTTTGGGAAGCAGAGAAAATTATCTCCTCGATATATAGGCCCTTTTGAGATAATAGAATGGGTTGGAGAGGTGGCGTATCAGTTGAAATTACCACCACAGTTTAGTTCGGTGCATACTGTGTTCCATGTATCTCAGTTGTAGAAGTCTCAGCCTGATCCTGACCTAGATCCGGATGCTTCACTGATACATATCCTAGTGCAGATTGTGGATAGGTAGGATAAAGTCTTGGGTTGTAAAAGCATCGAAGTAGTGGCCAGAACTCTTTCAGTCTAGCATTGATTTTCCACATTCCGAGGATGTAAAGGCCAATGGTGAGGAGAATGTAGTACCCCCGGTTTTTGGTATTTAACCATTTTTTATGGTTTTTAAGTGCATGAAGCATATGAGAGATGATTAGGGAAATTTTGGGAGAATTTTAAAGAGAAAGAGGGAAAAATGTGGGGATGCATGGGATGTGCATGCTTTTCTAAACCGTGCGAAAGCCATGTAGGTGGTGGTCTGTTCGACAGAGGAGACCGCATAGAGTGTGCATGGTTTGGTAAAACCGTGCGAGGAGGCCATGCGGAGAGCCCCACTCTGGCAGTGACTAATGCACGGTTAGCGAACGGTTTCACTAACCGTGTGGACTAACCATGTGCGAAGTCAAATTATATCCTATTTATTAGGATCTAATCAGTTTTATCATTTAACCAACTCCTTTTTTCTCTTAGACGACCCTATCTTGGGATTTCTCTCTCGGGAAGGTGGGAGAACACTTACCAGCCATTTTGGAAGGGATCCGGAGGGTTTCCTTGTCTTTTAGAGGCCAGTTGGTCACAATAAGTCTCGTTCTTGTCTTTTTATCTTAGATCTCCTTCTTCACTCTTGCTGGATCCTTAGATCTACTCCCGAGGTGGGTAGATCTAAGGTAGTGGATGACTATTAAGTCAGGTTTGGGTCATGTTGGTGACATGGGAAGGAATATAAGGAGGTTTCATGGTGTTTCGAACCGGTTCTTGGTTGGTTTCTCCTATTTTGTTGAGGTATGTTGCTTCACTCTCAATTCATCATTATTAGAACATGAAGGCTTAGTTTCAAATTGTCTTCCTATATTGATATGGTTTTTTATAAGTTGTCAAAGAATGTTTGAAACCCCTTTTTAGTAATGGGTTATGAAAATTGTGTTTTTTTTGAAAGTTGTTGTTGAAGTATATTTAAAATGGTGGTTTTAAATTGGCTATGGTTTTATTGCTTGAATGAAATGGTTTTCAATAAAAGGGTGATGATTTATTGAATGGTTTGGAACACACATTGTTTTGGGCATGGATTGCATGGTTGTGGTGTCTGTTCATATGCATTGGGATGGATAAGGGTGAGATGTCCCCCCATCAATAGGCCGGGATGGATAAGGGTGAGAAGCCCCCCATCAATTGGATGGGACGGATAAGGTCGTGAAGTACCCCCAACAAGGTAGTCCACTATGTGATGGCTTAGTGGAATGATAACTCACAACTCACGAGTATAGGGAAGTCTAGGTTTCATGCATGGTTGGTTGTGTGGATTTGTGAAATTGAATGAATGATCCAAATGGAAATGTGAAAGGAATTTGGAAATTTTCTTGGTTTCATTGTTGAAAAAAAATTGTTAGAAAAATGGATTTGACATGGAATATGCTATATTTTGAACTATTTTGTAATTATTTTATATAAATTATTTTATATAAATGTTCTAACATTTTTTATCCTAGAGGCATTGGTTGGGAAGACATCAGGGAAAACCTACTGAGTTTCATTACTCACCCCCTGCTTTGGCATGTTGGTGCTTTTGCAGATGTCATATACCGAGACGTTGGAAAAGGTAATGTGTCACATGTTTAGAGCGCTTCTTCGTGATACATGGGTTGGTTCGTGATGTTGGAGCTTGGAGCATGCGGAGCATGTAGTTTCACTGTTGTCTTATCGTCTTTGAGTTTTAATTCCACTATTTACTATGATGTTTAGTGCTGGTTTTCAATGTGGTACATTTTGTGGGGTTTTGATAAAATTAATGGCTGAGTTGATTTGTTTTTAAATCTTGCATCATACGGTGGTTTCTTGGAGATGTTTATCTGGAATTCTCTATTTATTCGTTATTTTCAGGTAAAGGGTAAATCGTACCCCATCTATTTTGAAACCCTTCGGCATTTATTTCCAGCCTTTGACGCATGGAGGATGTCACTTAAGGCATAGTAATGACTCGTTGAGCTCTCAAGCCAATGAGAATTGGCAGGTCATTACATTGTACATCAAAGATATAATAAAATTTGATAAAGATCACAAGATTAAAATCTAATTTTTATTATAATATTGATAATTTTCAATGTTAATTATTCATACCATAGTTTGTTAATACATTATTTGATGATAGATAGTTTGTATAATTCGTATAATATATTTTAAAGTTGACGTCTTATTTTACCTGATGTTGTAAACTATAATAATTAAATTGGTTAGTTCAATTTTGGAAAACAAATTGGATATTTTAAAACGATGAATATTTCGGGATGATTGATATTATATTATTATGGAGGATAATTACCTTTTATGTGGTGAAGTGTGACCGCATTTTTATGAAATTGTTGAATTCCTTATTTTAGTTACCAGTTACCCTAAGGAAATTAATGGTTTTTTATTCCTTTTTTTGTTAAAGAATTAATCCTAGGTAAAAAATTTGTTGTTGTCCTGGGATTCCTGATGAGATATGGGTGGATCGGCTCATGTTTGTGGAATATTATGACACTTGTGATGATGGGATGCATTGAGATATGCAATAGGATTTTAGGTACAAAAATAGTCAAAACAGAACTGATTGAATATATGCTAAACAAAGGTGTGGATTAATGCTAGGATAATTTGATAATAAAATTTTATAATTAAATGATTTATTGTTTCATTTTATCCACATTACAATACCATATACAAGAGGAATCAGAATTTTTAGGATTATGTAACTCTGTGATGCTAACACATTATGTATCCAAGAGTTCAAGGAATTATTTACTATTGATAATGAAAATATTTTTTTAAATTCATGGAGTCTATAAAATTTGGAATGAAATGTTTAAAATCGTTAGAATCTATAGAATCAGTTAGATTATACCAGGAGGTCATGAAAACGTTATTTTTGGTTAATAAAATGTAAATTAGGATGAATGGTAATTAATTTATAATTAATTTTAATATGTGAGATGAAAAAATTAATGAAATAATATAATGAATGTCTCCTTAATTTTATGGTTTCTTATTAGATGTGTACCTATTAATGGTAGATGATGGGTTTCTAAGTAATGATAATTATAGTTAAACCTGAGATATGTTTAATACCCAGGGTACCATTTTGAGAGTCATTATTTCTTTTTTTCTTTTTTATTTAATTTTTTGAAAAAACAGTGTTGGAATAGATACTGACACTCATTAGAACCAGGTATGGTGGTGTACCCAATATTATAGTTAGTGAGGGATATATGGATTATCACTATCTATGGAATTAATCATTTATCATGGAATTATTATGTATATATGAAATGGATAAAAATATATAAATATTAAATCATTTCAGATAAATATTTAACACATTCTATAAAAACATCCAGGTACCATTTAATGTATATTGAAATTAGGGACGAGGTAAACCATAATATTTTTTATTATAAATTTTATAAAACATACCTTAAATATATTCCCATATATTACCCATCTTATACACACATAACAAAAAATAATTCTTTTAAAAGTATGGATAAGAAAAATAAGAAATGAGGCCCTTATAAACTCAGTACGGGTAAATAATTGATATATCAATGATCATATATGCATAAAATTAGAACAAGGGTATGTGAATAAGAGAATTAAAATTTTAATAGCATAACCTATGTATAATATATAAATAAAAAGAATAATTAAATAATCTTTTTCATTTTAAAATAAAATAATCATAATGGAATCAAAGAACATGAGACATTATATCATAACATTGACCTAAGATATATATTTCTAGAATACACATATGAATATAAAATCATATTTCAATGTTATCCATCAAGACATTCATAACATGTTAGGATTGGGATAACTACCTTTGTACCATAATTTCAGTTGGGACAAAATCTTATGTAAGCTCTTTATTACTTTGGAAAGCCTCTTGTGTGGGGATTATGGGCATGGGATAAACTCTCATGTACCCTTTGAGATCAAATAAAATTAATAATTATGAAATTAATTTAAGGGTTATATAGCTCCCACCCATCCCAAACACTATTCATTTTTGTTCCCTAATAACATAAAATGTTCATCATATCATAACCCTTTAAATGAAATGGTTTTAAAAATCATTTCATCATAGTATAACTTATAGAAATTAAATATTTTCATAAACAATTCATCATTTCGTCATAGAAAATCTGATTTAAGAGGGATAAGATTCATAAAAAGAATAAATAATAAATAAATAATAATGATGTTATAATTGGAACACATTTTTATTAATGTTTATGTATCACTAATGAATTTAATCATATATTTAAAAAGATATTGAAATATCACATGGAAAATATATTGAGGAAAACATACCCTAAATATTAAAAACAATTTGTTATTGATAGTTTTTTAAAATGGAATATAAAAATTAACTTCATTGAAAAAAAATTGAATGTTAAAAAAATTATTAAAAATTTTCATTTGACATTATGGCGGGAAATTCCTTTCACCACATCCATATTAAACAAGTATATCTTTTTAAATTTGTAGTAAAATATAAACAACCATTGCTTATAAAATTGTAAGAATATACATTTAAATTTTTTATATAAAAAATTAAAAAATGGGTAAAAATGATATAAATAAAAATATGGTATTATTAAAAAAAATTCAAATATTTTAAAAAAACATCAATATTTAATGCAAAGTATTTTTTTATCAATGGTAAAAATAATGTTTGGTTTTGAATAAAAACGAATTTGGTATATTGTGTAAAAAAATAATCTAAAAGTAGTTATTTTTATGGAGGAACCATATAAGAAGAAATTAATGCTTTTCATTGGAAATATGTCATAATATATCATTATTCCAAACATAATCATAATCAATAACAAAAATGATGATATTACAATATAAAACCATTACAACACTGGAACATTTAAATCATAACACCCATGAATGAATAAATATAAAGGACAATATAAATATCATGCAGATAAACAAATTAATTATATATATATTCAAATGGGATGTATACATGACTCATAATAGAATATTTCTGCATAACATATCATATATCACAATGAGGAAAATTTGGGGACAAACCATTACCACATTGGAATCATTCAAATCATATTCCTCAATAATGAATGACATTACATGAATATATAAATATCATTAAATTATATAGATTCATTTTTTGAAAATTACTATGGTGTAGTATATACAAAGTCAAATGAACCACATGGTGAATATGGCTTATATATCCCAAATATAAAAAAGATATTATAATTTCCTTTACAAAAATTCAACACCATTCAATCGTAAATGAACCTCATATATAAAAAATATTGGTTTATTATAAATCTCTTACGAATCCATAAATATATATATCATCCTGCATATTATTTATTTATGACTTATTATTAGTAGTATATTATTCATTTATTGTTAAAATGACTTTTTGGTTTATAACTACATTTTTCATAAACATTTTGTTTGGGTATTATCTTCCAGCTTACATTGAACATGGTTCCATGATTTCAATATTTCATTAAATTATTTACCTTCAATATATCAATTCAGTATATATGTACATATTGAAAAACATATATGTTAGAAAAATAAAAAAAAATACAATTTCCTTAGATACGTTATCCAGTACGTAGGCTTGAATGTTGATTCCATTTTAGGATGGATAAAATAAAAAATGTAAAATAATATTTTACCATTATAGAATATTTTATCTATTGTACATATCATATATTTTTACTAAACATATCATTATTACATTTTTTTTGAGTTTAAGTTATTAATGAATCATGTCTCTTTACCTGGAAATTGTCCTCTATACACACATGCAACATTATCATATTCCCAACAAGTGGAATGTATGATGGTATATGAGATAATAAAAATATAAAATTATTATTATACCATAATTATCATATAATTATGTTAAATCCATCATTATATAAATCCATGGGAGGTAGTGTGGAATACAAATTAAATCATTTTGTGAAGCAGTAGTCTGCAGTACACACAATCAATATCTTAATTTTTCCTTTGAGGGAAGAAAATTCAAATATAGATTAATCTATAAACCAAATAACATATTATTATATTTTAAAAATTTTTCCCTTATATAATAATTAATAAAACATCAATTATGGTGTAATAAAATAACTATAAATAAATATAATAGTGTATGCAATAAATTTAACATAGAACAGTCCCCTTTGGATCTCTTATAAACGACGTTGTGGTTGGTACGTTGGGATGAAAAAATATATAAAACATTTATATTGTTGTTTGGGTGGAATTTTTTTAGTTTTTGGTCTAGGAAAAGTGATTCTAGAATGTGAATTTATGAGGGGCTTTGTTGACCATATGTAATGGTGGGGTGGGTGAGTGAAATTTTTTAAAATACCCAACACTATTCAATAATGGGACCTGAGACTGACCCCATGATCCTCAAAAATAAATAAATAAAATATTTGTTGGATGATAAGGTAAATAAACACCACCACTACAAAAAATATGTCTTAATCAATTTTTTACATAACTTCTATGTTTCATTTCATTTATAAAATTAGTTTCTAATATAATAACTATCCTTTTTATCTATGTAATTTATTATTTTAGACTATAAATTATTTGATTTTTTAGATTACATTTACGCATTAGATATAATAATTATATGAAATTTGTAAAATAAAATTCATTTTACTATTGAATAATAATTTTAATAGAAACGTATAAATGTGCAATTCCCCGTTTTACCTTATAACATGGTAATAAAGTGTTTAGTATCTAGGGATCAATATATTCTTAATAAACAAAAAATTAATAAATATAGGGAATATAGTTTATATTATTAAATATATACAAATATCATGTTGAAGGATATATATATATTGTTATTTTAAATATTTTAAAAATTATTTATTTATTATAAAATACCATTAATGTAAAATTTTTCACTAATTAGTTAATTTTAATCAAAATACATCAAGAAGAAGGTGGAATTAAAATATATCATTTTTTAAAATGTTTGTATTGTTTAATATATCTCAAAATATCATGGAATAAAATAATTCAATAAATTTATTTCACTTTTATCATTTTTATTATTTTTTATTTTATTTCTCTTTTAATTAAATAATTACTGCTTCTGCTTCTCTAAATAATTTAATGTAATAATTTGAATAATAAAAATATAAAATAAATATTATTAATGAATTCTGGAAATGACCATCTATATTCATTCACATCATTATTTTTTCTATTATTGAACACATAATTAAAATTTAAAATAATTTTTCTTAAATATGGACCTTTAAAAAATATATTGTTTTGTTTTTAAAAATAAATCTCTTTATTTTCCTAAATATTGTTAATGATTAGAGTTTAAGAGAAAAAAGTGATAAATATTACATAAAAACCCATAAATTACATTTAATAAACTTCTACATTTTATCCAATTTTCCAAAATATGTTACCATTAAAATAAAACTTTTTTTCTTTTCACGAGTGATCTTCATGATTTTCAATATTTAATTTTTTTCTACTACCCATAAATAAAAACAAAGAGTTTTTTTTAAAAACATGTAATGTGTAAAAAAATATAATTATGGCTGTAAATAAAAAATTTCAGTCCATCAAAAAGAAAAATGAACTATGAGAAACATCTTCTTCGAAAATATTGTTATACTTAGAAATGGAATTATCTATTGCTAACCTAGAATTATCATCATGTGAGAAATAAAATTATTTTCAGGAAAAATAACCATTAAAAAATAAATTCATATATGTGCCTTGGAAAATCATTACCGTATCATAGTTTTAATCACTCTTACAAATAGAACCACCATACGATCCACTTATTTCTCCAAAGAACTCAATGCACTAGATCACTATGTTCGAGAACCCATTACATATGATATATTTTTTTCAACCATGTCAAATAATTGGTTACAACCATTCATAAAAATTTTCAAATGTCATATATTCTATAAAAATTTATAATGTCTTTTAAACCTTTGTTGATAACACATTGGCATACCGAAATAACAATTTTCTTTTAAAATTCACATTAGAATCTAAAAAAATAAACAAAATAATTAAAATGATTAATTTAAAAAGAACCTTAAAAATATAAAAAATAACATATAAATTATTAAGGATTCATGATAGAGGGAAAATTTCATCACGTTTCATAATTAGAAATATATATTCAATCTAAAGATTGTAAAAAGAGATGAAAGTGGGAACATAATAGTGGTTTTTTAATCAAATTCTCTTACGATGAGTTTATACTCTCATGTACAATATTTATTTTCTAGAATAAATATACATGGTTAGTATATAGTTTTATAATAAATTTGTTCATGTGGATTATTCATTAATTTTAATATCATGATATATAAATTTACTTGATTATTAATGTTCACATCAGATATTTTGACAATATTCAATACCTCTGTCCAAAATTACACTTTCTAGTTTAATATATAAATGTAGATAATTACTCTATCATATCCAAAATATATATAATGACATAATTCTATCATTTTAAATAAATTATAAATTTAAATCCAACAATTAAATAAGTTAAAAAATAATGAAATATGATACATTCATGGATAGAGTAGGTCGTACCTACACCTTATAATCATTTCAATTTTTCAATGATCATTATAAGAATAAGTTAATTATTATATTATCTTTATATAATTATCATAATATTATAAGTATCATATTACATATTTTAATTTATATATATATATATATATATAATTCATTTGATGTTACATTGAAAAACGAATCGCATCACTTCATGGAGGTGGTAGGCCTTATATACACACATACAACATTATAAAATTATAGTGTCTCGAAATGGTAGAAAAATGTGTCATATTAACTCTTAATAATTATAAATATTTCATTATCATTATATGTATAAAATTAATTCATAAAATATAATCCTTCGATGACAGATGGTTATGGAAAAAAAAATATCGGTTAATGAGGTGTTAAACCTCCGTACACCGAAATGATGGTTTTGCTTTATGTTTTATAGATGTGGAGATGGATACAGTATATGGTATTTTTATATTAATATATAAGAAAATAAAGGGTAAATTTATTATTAATTTATCATTATTTTATAATATTATCAGACGGTTAATGAAAAAATAAAATAGAAACTCTCGATTTAATACAATATATCCTCTTCGAATAACCTCTTTTTCATTACATCTTAAGGGCACATAAGATATTTTTATTGGTAAAAAATTAAATTTAGATTAATGTGATTGATTATAGAAATGTATTTGGTTAGGTATTAGTAGATCCATATGGGCTTTTAAGTGTTATGAAAAGATAATAATTGGGCCACCTTTATAATAGAGGGGATATGAAGAATTTGGATTTCTCAAAATATTTAATTAATATAAATTTTCTATTCGTTAAAAATTAATCAAAAAATAATTTATTTTGAATATAAGATGACTATATTTCCAAATAAACTCATAAAATAATTTAATAATATATTTCGGAGACATTTAATCCTTACTTTTTGGTTTTGACCACTCTTTAACTATTTTTAAACTAACTATGATAAAAAGTATATTTATACTTCCAAGGTCATTATTGTTACTATAAATGAAAAAAAGACCAGTAATTGAACATGGATGACATTATAATCCATATAAAAACCACTTGTATGAATCTAATATTTTTATATAATTTTTATCCTTTTATAAACTATTATTTATTTTAAAATATAATTACTATCAATTTGTAAAACTATAAAATATATTGATTTTGATGATATTAATATCAAAATTAAAATATGAATAAAATATTTTTAAAATATTCCTATAATTCTATTTTTCTAATGAATATTAATTAATAATATTATTTATTTAAATATATATGACTCTAGTTTATTCGAATACTTTTATTTTCTTTATATTTCAATAATTGAAGAATTACTTCAACAGTGTTGCGTAGGAATTTGTGTAAATTATTTATTCAACAAAAAAAATAAAACTAAATAAACATTATTAAGGTAAATATTATTTATTTCAATAGCCAATATATTAATGACCATATATTCTACATTTATCCAAATAATAAATATTACATTTATTAAAATAATGTGTTTCATTTTAAACTTTTCTAGAAATAAAATATTATAAAAGTCATAATCTCAAACAAAGGGAAATGAAAGTAAATATCATCAAAAGTATGTTGAATATGAATGATTGAAGCTCATATAGTAATTTATATTCAAGTGTTAGTGTCATTTTATAGTACTTACAAATTTATTTTTGACCCTTGACCATCTTATTTCCCCTTTAATATGGTTAATAAAATTAATATGGTTAGTATTCATATAATCAAAAAATAAAGAAACCCTTATTTGATTTTGTACCCAATTATTTAAAAGAATGAATCTTTGTTTCTTAATTTAATAAATATAAGTGGAATAATTTAATTTCAATATTATCTACCAAATCATATGAAATATAGTTTAAAAAACATTATTTTAAATATAAAATGATTTTATTATTTATTCAAGTAAGAAATCCATTTTAAAAACTATGAATTAATTATTTAAAATTAATTTTCATTGTTTAAATTTCTATTTTAAATAATAAATTTATTTTATTTTATATATAAAATACATATTTTAATTGAAATATGTAATTTTAATTATTTTTTGAAAAATCAATAATTTTAGAAAATTTCCAAAATATCATATAAAAATATCGTTGACATTAGAAAACCATAATTAATGATAGTTTCAAAAATAAAAAATTTTATACTTTTGAATTCATTGTTTTAAATTAAATTATTTACAAAAAATATAATATTCTTAATAATAATTATTTATTTTCTACTTGACGAAAAATTTTACTAACAAATCTATAAAATATAAATGAAGAATATATGAAAAAAGAACATATTAATATTATATTGGTTGTTACATCCACCATTTTGTAAAACACAACGAATCAATTTTATTCAATTATTAATAAGTGGGGATATATTTCCGTCGTATCATTTTTATATTCCCACATTACTTCTTTAATTGTATTGTTTATCTCAATAATGTTAACATGGTGAGTTACCAAGCTCTGAAATACAAAATTTATAAATTAAATGTTATGAAATTTATTTTATTCCTTATAATTATTATCTTATAACAAAAATACATATTGGATGAAAATTTTATATAAATATACAACCTCTTTAATCAATATTTAAACAAGAAATACATTGTATTCATATGAATAACTGAGATGAAAATATACAAGGTATAAAATTGATCAAACATTTTCAAGTATTAGATGTGGTATAATGAACAAGGGACATAACTTTCACATTTTATTACATCAAATAAAACCATTACATGGATACTCATTAAAAAACATGACGATATACCTCATGAGAATGATATTTTCTCCAGTTATCCGCATAATTGTTTTTCATGCTCTGATCTATCATCACATGATGTAGAATTACCTTTAAGTTTCTATATAAATTCTCAATTAATTCGAGAATAATCAATTACTTTTCACAAAAAGGATCCCAAACATCATTATTTTGACATAACATTTCATATATTTCCAAAATATGAAAAATATATAATGTTTAATGAAAATGGTTATTTTAAGGCCACTCAATCAATGAATGATATTGATAAAAATTCCAGGTTAATACATTATAAAAGAACTATTAATTTATCAACATGTATGATTTATCCTTTAAAACCATGCATCATATTTATGATTAAAATATTAACTAAATTATAATTCATCAACCAAAAAAATATCATGTTCTTTTTGTATCATAAATAAAAATCGTGGATCATTTTAAGAATCAATGGAGTGTGGAAGTATTTGTACCCCATCTATATCATTGAGATATATTGGTGGAAGATGATATAGAGACATAATATTTTGAATGGAAAAATATTTTTTATTTTTAGTTAATATATCAACAATACCCAAATTACATTGTTACCGAGATATTTCTTTCGCAATACCTCCATGGGAAATTTTCTTATATTTTTCATTTAAAATTTGATATTGAAATTTATGATGCATTACCATAAGTCATTATCTTTTGGCTTGATTTATTTACATGTCAATTATATAATTGTGATGTCAACAATATATATTTTTATATGAACCCACAAGTTAAAATATTGAATTTCTCTTTACATATTTGTTTTGACAAAATAAAAATTTAATAGGATATTATGAGATTCAGTCATCATTTCCTTATTTTTAAAAGGAAGATAGGGAACATATAAAATCTTTCATATTATCAAAACAGCATCTTTATCAAAATTAATATTACGAATCATACCACTCGGAATAGAATTGTCCTTTTTCCTAAAATGCATGATCCCCTTTCTAAGCAATCATAATTCATTCTGGCAATGTCAAATTCACTATAAGATAATAAAAAATATAGGGTTTCCATTCAAACATATCATCTACAGAAAAATCAATAAATCATTAACCATAGGTTCATGTCCTAAATGAAATATAATAAATGGACCGTTATTTTTCCTATACAAATCATCAGTTACATTATCTGACATTCTGTGATGATATTTATTTATGTAATAATAACAATTGATCAGTTACAAACATTTACCCAATATCATGTTCTATTATATTTGAGAAAGTATATATTTTAATCATTCGTGATCAGTGTATATTTCACACTATACTACATATAATTGATGACTATACACTTTTAATGAAAAAATAATAAAATTCCAGATCATGTGTACCGAAATGTTGAAAATGAGTATTCAATTAATGTAAAGAATAATAAATTACCTAATAATTATGTATTATAATGAAACATAATTTTTTTAATGAAGATTTAATTTAAATGAATAATTCATTTACTATAGAGTAAAAGTAAAAAAAATTTATCAATCAACAATATTAATTTTATATCCAGAAAAAATAATATCATTACATTTTTCATATGAATTTATCTCCATGATGATTTTACATAGTTATTACACAAGATGTCAGAGAAAATTATTCAAAAAACTACTGATAGTACTCCACAATTCAAAAGAAAACAACAAATATCTTTAATATTTATAGTTTTGGATATTCTTAAATTATATTATTTATTATAATTGAAATGGTTATGGTATCATTATAAAAAATATCCTTGGAAGGATATTTTTTGCAAAAAATATTCACACATAATAAATTTTCCATATAGTTTTTGTTATATTATGTTTGAAAAAATTCTTAGGTTTTATTAATGTTTCTAATGAATTTTTGAATAAATCAATACATAGTTAATTAATGAAAATATAAACTTATCAAAATACACATGGAATACTATATTCATATAATATGGTCATAAATCTGGTTCATTAGACAACCTGAAATAAATAACTATAATCCCATATTTCACATATATGTATATATATAAATGATGCTTCAGGTATATCATAATCCTTTACCTTCATCATATGATACCCTAAATTCAGATCAATCATGGAAAAATATTTTTATACTAAGAGATGATAAAAAATAATCAATATATGTCAATGGATACTTGTTATTAATAGTGATGCCACCCAAATAATTATACTCAGTGTAATTTCTAATGAAACAATAATAAATTAATAAAAACAAGATGACACCAAGGTGATGTGCTTGGAAAAAATAAATCCTTTTTCCTTGAAAATTGTTTATTTTATTTTTCAATTCGACAATATAGACATGATACATTACATAATATGTTTTTAAATTAGTTTAATATAAGTTTCCTAGTAAATAGAAATATAAACCCTAATCGTCTAAAAAAACTCCCTATAAATGATTATGAAAATCATCCATATATTATTCAAAAGTTAGGAAATAAATAATTTGTACTATTTCATTATTTTCAAAAAAGTTTAATTGAAAATTCACCTCCTTTTATAATCAGTTACATATACATTAGGTAGGTCATAAAATGAAAAAATCATTAAAGAAAACAATTATTTTAATTGAAATATATGTTAATAAGGTAATGATAATGCGAGTACACACCCAACATAATTTCAAACTCAGCCATGGGAAATTTATTATGAATTTTAAAAAATAAAATTCCTCTAATAACAATAAAATGATTCTTATAAATCTTGGTTAGTTTGAAATTACCATTATGTTTTTTAACCAGAAGTTTTATTATACTGTTCTGACCTAATATTCTCAGTATTGTTGGAAAATTCAATGAAATTAATGAATGTGACATTCTAGATTAAAAGAATACATTGGTATAATTGGAATACATAATTAGTATACATGTAACCAATTCAATTTTTGAAAACATCACTTGATGTAGTAGTGATTAATTTTCAAATAACATTCTCTTTTACGATCTTGAAAATTTCCCCTTGAGTGAATAAAACATGACACTTGTGAAAAGAATGGCCAAAATATTTGGAGGAGAGGAATATTAACCTTGGATTTTCATTATTCATCTTCTCATTTTCCTTATATTCATGATCCAAAAATAAAAATATTTCTCATTCTTAACACTTCGACAATTTTAGAAGACATTATATTGTATTTTTTCCACACTTATCACTATATGGTTACATGAACATCGTACCTCAAAATTCAATTTAATGATTCTTCCCAATTATCTTACAACCATTACAATTAATAATCATGTGACCATGATTCATATACATGATAGAAAATTTTATTTCTTTCTGCATGAATACTCATAAAATGTTCCCACATAAAAAATAAACCAGTGACTCAAAATAATAATATTCCTACATAATAAATAACATTATACACTGAAAAAATATCAAAAAATATTAAATAAAACTATATAAATGATGAAATTAAAAACCTAAAACATCCATTATAATCATGGAAAATCATAATAACTTTTTAGTAAATCGTTTTTTTCACCAATTAAATGTCTAATATAATTTTTTATCATAATTTCATCATAAAATACCTATAAAAATATGTATCATGTACTGATAAAATATATTGTTCAAATAGGACATTATTTCCTCAGTAATGCATCAATAAAATTTGAAAATAGAAAAACATAATGTCACACACAATACCCAATGCATTTTAGGTCTTCTGAGGATTGAACCATCCTTCGATAAAAACATAACCACCAATATTTTATTCAAAATAGAACCACCCATATTTTTAACAATGATAAAAAATTATAACAAAACCATAACATATAAAAAATTTATCACAAAAATACACATTTAATCCATAAGAAAACATTTCTATAAATTAAAATATTTTTTCTATATTAAATACCATTTTTTAGATTGCAATGATAATTTGAAAGAAGGATTAATTATAAAAACAAATATTTTAGGGGGATCCATAAATATAATAACAGGTATGGTAGGGTTAATAGTCATTGTTATTTTATATGTTTGTATAATATATTCCATTATAATTTTCTGAAAATAATTTCAAAACATTATATAAAAATATTATTTTAAGAAACCTTTGATAGAATGTCAAAAAAGGCAACGAAATATCCTTTATAAATTTTTATGGTTCATATATACATATATATATCAATAAATAATTTTATTTAAATTATGTAAATGGAATAAAATGTATGTTAATGGAAACATTAAATGTGGTTTTAAATATAAATTCCCTTATATTGAGCCTGACTAGGTTGATGTATTCATTATCTTCCCCTTATTTTTAAAATAAACATTTTATAAAACCAAATGACTAAAAAGATTTAAATTATGCTAAAAATAAACCCCTTTAAAATGTGGGTTGGGATGTTATGAAGATATTTTTTCAGATCATGGATAGTCCATATGTAGTTTGATGTGTGAATAATTGAAATATTTTTATCTCTTTTATAAGGGAATGGAGGGGATCTCATGAAATTTATTAAAAAACTTATTTCATAGAAATTAATTTTATTTTAAAATTCCTCCAAATTTATAATTTTAATATATAATGTGAGTATTAGCTGAAATAATTTAATTATATACTGTTTGGAATAGTTTAGATTAAATTTTATCCTTTAACAATTTTTTATAACCATGTTTATCGTTTTCACTCTAACCGTGACAACTATGTTTTTTCTTCGTGGATATACATGATTGTTAAAAGAAACTAAAAAATTGAATATTGTTCATCCATGGAATATATTTACAAACATATTCTAATATATTTTTTTTTTGATTTTTTTATTTTAACGAATTATTTATCATTTTATTATATAATTACATTAATAAAATATCTTTAATGGCAATTTTCGATCTATTCATTTAAATTTAATTTTATAAGTCAATGAAAATAATTAAAATTTGAGTATTTTTTTATAAACTTGTATCATGTTATAGATTTCTATTAAATACCTCTGTCACCTTACTTATTTCGAAATACAATTATTTTTATGTTTTTATTATCATTTATTTAATTGTTTTTAATAATTTAATAATTACTATAGCAGCGTTTTGTAAGTTTTTATGATAATTATTTCTACAATAAAAATAATATGTAAATTATCAACGGTGAATTAAACTTCTTTATACTAACAAATACTATTTAAAATATCAAATATCCTTTAGTAAAATTTATAATAAAAATATTATAATAACTAGAAACAAGTGTGTGACATTTTTTAATTTAATTTAAATAATGTGTTTTAATGATTATAGTAACATAAAAATTGAATAGGGAAAAATATTAATAAATTTTATGAATATAGATTAATTAAACTAATGAAATAACGTTTTGTTATGTTTTATGGTCATTTAATTGTACTTTTTATTTTATTTCTAACTACATTTACCTTTTTCAACCATTATCGTGGTAGCAAATTACAATGCTTACAACTCAAAATGACCATCAAAAATAGAGGGGAAATTTTTTGAAATTTGGGCCTAACTTTGAAATTCTGCAACGTCTTTAGATCAATGATAATTGCAGTCATCCTTGGTGCACTCTATAATTATTCTAGAGATATAATTTTATTTAATGGTCCAAAATTAATATTGATGGTGCCTTTAAAGGGAATCTGGGTCCCACGGGATGGGGTGTTATCTACAGAAATCACCTTGGTCAGATCCTTGAATTTTTTATCTGTATTTATTGAATTTCCACCTCGCTTAAAGCTGAGATGTTGAGTTTAATATATTTTTTTGCCTTGATAAAGCGTGTGGGATTTAACAACCACGGGATATAATGTGAATCGATGACCATCGTGCACACGCTTTGTAATGGAATAACTCATATTGATTGGCCAATTACTACCTCTTGGCTGGATTTCACCCATTCTCTTAACGATATGAACTATATCATCACACAAGTTTATCTATAATTGAACATGATTGAAGATAGTCGGACCAACATGGGTTTAAACTAGACATTACCTGGTTTGAAAACCTCCCTTCTGATCTTATGCCCTTACATAAAAATTACTATAAAATGATTCTTTCATTTCGACTCTCGTTATCCCACATTTATATAATAATAGTGCTTTGATATTCAAATAACATTAAAAGAAAATAAAACATTCAACGTTGATCTGTATATTTACAATATATTGAAAAATAATGATTTTCATAAAAATGAAATTTTTTTATAATATTTTAATTTTAAAATAAATAATTTATAAATTCAATTATTTTTATTAAGATTATATTATTTGTAAACCAACCGGTTATATTATACTATATAGTAAATGGTTTCAATGAATATTATTGTTCTTATCATAAAAGTGCATAATATTTTTATAATAAATATAACTAATTAATAACTAAAAATTTAATGAATGATTCAAACATTTTATAGGTTGTAAAATTTACAATTCAAATATCCACTCAATTATAATAATTTGAAAAGCTACAAAACCATAATTATAAAACACGTCCTAGGTTATTTTCTCAATCGATCAAAATAATGTTACAATAAATTAAACCTAAATGAATCAAAAATCATGGCTTAAAAATATATTTTAATGTTTTTAATTATAATAAAATTGTTATCTTTGATAAATTTTTAAGTTAACACCTTCAATAAAATTCAGAAAAATCATTGACATAATAACCCCATACGAATATTTACAATGAAATAAAATCAATTTTATAATAAATTAAAACCATCTAATATTTTAAATCAATTATAAAATTAATAATTTAAAAATAACTAGGATAATATTCTAATAATAACCCCATTATATGTTTAACAAATATTTCATGTTAAAATTGTGTTGTCCTTAAAAAAATATTTTTTAAAATAATTAGTCAACAGAAATATATAATTTTTTCTCACAAACAATGTATAAATAGACATTTCTTATTTCATAAAACATTAAGAAAATTAATATTTTATTACTAGTGATGTATAACTGTATTAGAGATATGTCCCTAAATGATATTTCATTAAATAGATGAATAATATTAATTTGTGACCAATGAAACATGTTAATACAATATGGATTATAATAAATATATGTTGGTTTTAAGAGATTTCAATAGTGGATTTCATTAAATTATTTTAGGCTTTTAATCGAATTTTGGATGATTGAAATTTAAAATTGTATTTTTTTAAAAAAATTGGGACTATATGTTTTGGGTAAAAATATATTGAACTATGAAAGATATCCATGGTCACCAAATTTTGAACAGATATTAGAATACTCATAGTTGATATGATTTTGTTTTTATATGATGTATCCCATTAAAATTTATAAAATTTCATGTCTTTAAAATTATTATTTCATAGGGTAACAACAATTTCAATAACACAATCTCATAGAAGTTTCATCAATCTATTCCATATGAAATCCCTTCATTATCATCCATTTACAATTGTGAGAGAAATGTAAAACTCTATTAAAAACATAATATTTTATCTTCTAGGCGGCGCATTTTCCATTTAACCCTTATTTCATTCCTTCTTTTTTATTTATCATTCTATCATATGACAATGGTATCTTAGTGTTCTATTTCTAAATATATTAATTTTTTCATTGTTTGTGGTATGGATTCTTATTATATATTCAAAGTAACACATCACTCCTTAATTTTAAAACATATTTTTTATGCTGAATCAATGATTATCTATCAGTTTCTTAATGGAATTAACTTTTCCACATGAAATATAATTTTTGTCAATAATTATTTTCCAGATTAATTTAAAAAAAATCAATTTAATATGATTAATATTATAAGAATGTATTAGTTTATATGTTCTCATAAAGAGTTTTATGAAAATATTAGAATTGAATTATTTGTGAAATAATTTTTTTTAAAGAACATCGTTTATCATTTTCAATAATTTATATATATTTTACTGTTAAATACATATACAATTTACCTTATATTTGAAATCTAAATGTAACAGGTTAATTAAAGATCCCATTTATATAGTAATGTATATTTCATTGTAGGATTATTCAACAAGGTATAGATTCAAGTAAATTTTTTCTAACATTAATTTAAAATGGTGTTTTCATGTATTGAAATTTGATTATGTAAAACCGTATGTTAAAAATTTAGTCACATGAAATACCTTATAAATTTTGAGGTTTTTGAGGTCATGTGCATTATTTTATATTGAGGTTTTCCTTCTCCATAGTGTATACCATATTAATTCCACATATTGTAAGCCTCAAAATAGAGTATGATAAGCCTCCACCTATTAGATCATGTCTCTTCAAGGTTATATATATTTGATAAGAATCCTAAAATATATATCTTGTTGATATAGAGATTCATCATTCTATGTCCCTTTCTATAAACACATTTTGTTATACTTTTTAAAATATACTTTCATTTATAGTTTTTTATATATTTATTTAATTTTATGTTAATATAAATTAATTTTGATCCACATTAGTGTCTATAATTATTTTTTCCTAAGGATAATTGTTTATTTTTGAATTTTTTGTCTATAAATAAAGAAAATTATTATTTTACGAAGGATTTTAAAAGATATTGATAATGATTTAAAATAATATTATTATGTTCATAACCAATGAAAAATATCCATGTAATGATGTAATGGTCCTATAATAGATATTTATTTAGGTTTAAAAGGTTGTTACAATGATTGAAACTTTGTTATTATAATATTAAATGTGGTAGAAGTGATATATTATTGGTTATTTAGGACAAGTTTATTGAAAAATCACTTATAATCTAGCTAATATGCATCACATAATGTATTCTAAAAATGTTTAGTCATATATTAGTATTATATTTTTTTTATGATTACATATTTATTTATAATTTGGATATCACTTATTTTAATTTTTTACTCGAATTTATTTGTCCACTGTGTTTTTATTATTCTATCGGCTTTATTAAATATTAATTCTAGTTAATAAAAATGTATGACCATATAATAAATTGGAATACCCTTTAAAAATAATATATATATTAATCATAAAATTTTTAAAAAACTAAATATTATTCCGTAACACTGTCTTAAGGCCCTTAGAAATTACAAACACTCTTAAGAACTTGGTAATTATTGATTTTTTTCAATGTTTGATTTTATAATTTTTATAAAATTGGGAAGAAATTTTAATTTTATTAGATATTTCCCATGTTCCATATCAGTGTGAATATGATGTATACAGTGAATTTTGAAATATAACCCCTTTTAAATATGCTCATAAAAGCATACATTATAATGAAATTTTTTTTGTGGTCATAGATCTACTCCATTGATCTTGAAATACATGTAATTATTATTTATATTTACTCCTGATTGTAATGTACTATTTTTTATTTCCTATTTTGAGTCCGCTGTGATAAATATTTACAATTTTAAATATTCTATCCATATTATTTTGTTTTTTATTATTCCACATTTTCATTTTATTTAATATTTATCCATTTTAACAATGTTCCCTAAAATAAAAATCAAGGGGTGTATCATAGAACTTATTATAGGTTAATCATACTATCACAAAATAGATTATTGAATATAATGTATAAAAAATCATATACATGGTGTGAGGAGACAATAATGGTTTCACTCAAAAAATATATTAAGAAAAAAATTCTTATTCAATAATTACAAAAGCGACCATATAATTATGATAGTGAAAGGATCTAGATGAATTTTAGTATTATATTTAGAACATTTAAATAATATTCAAATTTCTACAATCACATGTTGTAGATTATTTTTTCTCTAAAAATGGATTAATGAAATAACCAATCAAATATTGTGGTAGATATCATTAATAAAACCTTATAAAAATATATTTTGAATAAATATAAATTTTATTTCATCATGGTATAATTATGATTTTGTATTGTGTTGGTAAATCCAAGAGAGTTTATTAAATTCTATGAATGAAAATGGATGGTATAATAAATACAAAATGTTTTTTTTAATTGAAAACATAATTTTGATGAATTTATATAGTGAAATGGTAATTTACAATGGTTTTTTTTCAATAAGCATCACTATAATTGGTTGGGATTATCTTATTTACTTTCCATCTAGGGATAAATTCATTGAAAGGAGATGATAACATTAATATCCTCTATAATTTTTTCTTACATGAATATTAGTTTAATTACATTGATGTTTCTCTAAAATGAATTCTCCTCAAATAAATAGTGTAAACTCTTTTCCTCTCATGGTTTACAATGGGAATTGTATTACGTAATATTCAATTTGATCATGACTATATAATATTTTATATAAATTTTTATCTTCATAGGATAAATGATAGTGATGTATTGAAGATTATGTTATTGATAATGATTATTACCATAATTAGTCTCTTAAGGTCAAATATAAAATGGTTTAGTTCCATAATGATCCTAAATATTGTCCCATAATTTTACATGGTATATTATCTATTCCAACATATAAATATGTTTTTTGATTAGATATTGATTCCTAATACAACTTTATATATACATGTATTTTGAAATTTCAAAATTTCCCAAATTAGTCAATTCCATAAGAAAGGTATGTATTATAACCTCTTAGATAGAGAAAAAAATAATATTGATTTTATTCTTATATTATCCAATTATTTGAAGTTGAAATATCATAAATTTTATTATTATTGAAAATGATGTTTCTAATATTTTCCTCAAGATGGATCTGATGGGATCATTATATCCATATATTGATTTTAGTCATTTATGCATAGTCATGATCTCTCATAATGGGATTTCCCTTTTTGTACAAATAGAAGATGATAAATTATAGAGTTGAGATTGACATATACTCCCTAAAATTAAATTGTTTTTTCTAGTGGATACCATCTCATTCACTTGGTACAAATTCAGATAAATTAGGAAATACAATTCTAAAAAATTATATTCTATTACTATATATTATTCCATTCAAATATTTCGTGGTTAAATCAATAGTGAGGATTATAATATTATATTGATCTAATTCCATTTTATCAACAAATTAATTTTCCCATATATGAATTCATTTCAATTAATATCATGTTTTTTCATTAAAAATAAATATTATAATGAATGTAATGTATTTACCTTTCCATGTGAATTTTATAGGAAGATCCCAAAATCATTAAAAATAAATAAAAATTGGTATTAAAAATGTCAAAATATTATATAATGTTTAATAATATTACAATAATGAGAGAATATACCGTGAAACGTATTGGTGATTTATTATATTAGTTTTAAGAGTATATATAGTTCTCTATGATTGAAATTATGTTACTGTAACATGATCATAGAGTGAATTATATTGAAATATATAATATTTCATTTATAAGTAGATATTTTAACGTTTATTATCTTGTAATAGTATTTTCCTAGAGTAATTTTTTATAATGTCTATTTTCTTATTGAATTAGATTTCTAATTTTTGAATTGAATGTATTTTCATAGTATTATAGGATGATACATTAATTCACTCTAAAACCAAAGAGTATTTTTTTCATAACAAGATGATTATACTAGAGAATCAATGAGATATCATCCATTATGAATGATATAAAACTATAAAATACATATTTTAAGAGGTGGTGTTCACAGGGAATAATATTTTACAACAATGAATCTATATTAATCCTATGAAGGTTATACTAATTGTTTCTTTGGAGGATTAAAATATTGACTTAGATATTTGTATAATCATAGATCTTGTAAGTTACTATCAATAGTTAATTATTAATTTAACTATTATTAATTCTACTTCATCAACTCTAATACACTAGGGGATATTTTTTGGGATTATAAAAATCCTACTCCTTTTCTAAATTGAAGAGACAGTAGAAGTAAAATCAAATAATGATTCACTATTTTAATCGAGAACATTACATTATGTATTGTGATGTGTGAAGAATGTGATTGGGTTATGTTATCATGTATGGTTATATTGTGAAATGTAACATATGTGATCAAAATTCACCAATGATATCTATGCCACATCATTATAACACCTCGTGCATACCATCCAACCAATACTGTCTAGGGTAAATATGTAGTATAGATAAATATAATTGTGGGATATTTTATTAATACATAATAAATCTTAATAAATTGAAATTACCATAACAATAAGTCATATTACCATTTTATGAACCGGATTAACTCACTATATATAAAATTTTGGGTGGAAGTGAGTAAAAAAATTACAAAATGTCAAAAATGTGTCTCATGATATAAATATGTAGAAAGATAAGATAACGTCCTAAAATAAATTATAATATCTATAATGTCTAGGAAACGACACAAAAATATATAAATATGTTTTACAATAAAAACATATCAATAACTACGAATAGTTCTTTAAAATGATTATCCCCTCTCATTGAACATTGTGGATACACATTGTTTCATAGAACAATCATATAATCATAACCAAAATTTCTATTTTCAAAGCACCATTGACATTTTTTAATATGTAACACGATCAAGAGGACTACTATTTATGGTTTCAATGATATAGTGGACTACAAACATAACATACAGTCAACTACATAGAATTTGAAAAACAAATACCTAGTAAGTGGTGACATACTCTCTCTAAACAGAATTTCATAATATAGAGTGTACTCTTGAAATAATAATAATATATAAAAGGATGAAAATTATATATATTTATAATAACTTGATAGATTTTATATGGACATAATAATGTACATGTAAATCCCTAAATGTGTAGCTTTCATCCTAGTTTTACTTTTATTTAGCCTTTTCCCATGAAATGAGAAGACATGTTGATTCCATCCCACATTTGATTTAATTTCAAATAAATGTTAGATATATATATAAATATCATTTTCATCTATTTAAGTGATTCAAAAATATGGATTTTGAGGCATGTCCCATTAAGGTATATGTAATTAGTTATACCATGTTTCAGTTACCTTGTACCTCTTAATTTGTAGATATGAGGAAGGGTATAACTGTGTAGGGAATTGTGGGAATATCACACGATTCCCATAATTTCATCAATGAATCAATACCATATCATAATTATAAATATAATATAAATTATGAAGTACATACATGGTCATATAAAATCCCACCTAAAAAATTATAATGTGAAATGTGAATATTGAATGTAATTGAAAAAAAATAAAACACATAATATTTGACAGATAGAAGAGTTACAGGTAAATTTAACCCCTTTAATTCATTAACTATATAAAAAATTATATATTTCATGTATAAAATAATGTTATATAACCCTTTATATTCATTGATATAACATGATACACATATTAAAGACAATCAAAGAGAATTTTAATAATAAATAGCACATAATAATGATTAAAACCCATATTATTTCAAAATACCATGTTTTATTAGTTTAAATCAGCCAATTCCATTTACATGTAAAATATCTATTATTATGATAGAAAAAATGGTTACCAAAATCAAATTTACTTCAATAATTCAGAAATTTTTAATGATAGGGAATATATCCATCCTATAATCATTCCTAGGACAACTACAGAGTGGAAATAATTTTTATATACCCACATTCATATGATGACAGAGGGTATAGAATGTAAAACCATTATTATACCATATATTCTACTTTTTTAATATATATCAACATTTACTTGAAATATAAGAAATTATATTCTTTTTATTCATGTTTCACAATATTCGGTTGGATAAAAATTACATTGGATCCTATAATAAAATAAAATAACATGGTATTTTAGTAGAATATGACCATATCATTCTAAATCATGCCACCCATGATCAATTATGAGACACTCCGAAACAAATATTAAAATAGATCCATATATAATTAAATTAAGAAATGGAAAAGATATATTGAATATATAATCATTTGAAATGTTTGAAATTTTAGAGACAACATGGTTTATATTTGTTTAGGTTGAAAAGGAAAATATAGATAAAACCTATATTTTATTAATACAGAATGACAATAATACCTAATTTTATGTAAGAATTCATCAGTTATTATATGGAATTGATTTTCTATGTATTCAATCTATAATCATTAGTAAATAAATTATATTAAATTTATCTTCAATAGATTCTAGAAAACATTGGGGAATTTCCATCTACTTCCACATCACATACTATTTTTAAAATGCACCATTTTATATCGAATTGAATCCAAAAAGAGGAATAAAAATGAATAATTTAAAAAATATACTAATTTTATGATGATTAGGTCTGTTTAATGAAATATATCAATCACATTCTCATAATTTTTAATCATTATTCATTTTCTATAGTGAATATATCCCTCCAGTACTAGTTCATGACAACCTTCCTCTCCGTGATTATATCTTAGTGTTTTCATTGCTACTACATACCACAAAAAGAGGGATTTTATTTCTAGTATATCCTTTTGAATATAATTTACTGTCTAAGAGTGATTATTTTAATGATATTCATCAAAAATAATATTACCATCAACATCATGTCAAACCATGTCTGGGAATAAGGTATATGTTTTTTCAATTGAAAAACAATGAATTTAAAATGAGTTTAACTTCATTTTGGATGTACATGAATTAAAAACAATATTATATTGACATATCCAATGATTTCAATTTTATTCACATATTAATGTTTCATCATCCAGTGAATTCTTATTCAATGGTGACCAAACCTAATTGAATCCAAAAATGACACGCACCACCTTGTAATGAATTCAATTGGTAACAATTAATGGTTAGAATTTGACTTCACTTAACATGACTAATTATTTACCACTTTTCAATCATCATAACATATTTCGTCACCTCATGAATTGTTATTATAACTATTGATGATATACAAATTTCCGCCCAAAACATAGGGAAATGAAATGTATTCACATATATGTATTTGTATAAATCTACTTTAATCAATCTCATGTATCTATTATTATAATATAATTACACAAAGGAAATTTGACCCTACGAAAATCCAACAATCTCATGGATGTAAAATAATTTAAAATAAATTAGATTATATATAATTTGTATTGAAATAACATTATTTGGATTGTGAAAAAATAAACTAAAAATAAAAATATAATAAAAATAATTTTTTAGTCCATAAATAAAAAGAGATGTAGACCATAGAAATATATTTGAATATACATTATAAGGTTAAGTATGAATAATTATAGTTTTTCGCACATATAGTTCTCCAAAATCATTGATTGAAGAAACATCATTTATTTGTATAAGATGAGTCATCTTTCTCTATGATTCCATAATTACCAACACCATTTCTTTGCATTTGAAATTTATAAAATGGATAGTTATGAAATCCATTTCGATATGTACCCTTTTTCTTACTAGTATAATCTTATTCTCTACACAACTAAAAGGCTACTAGTTCTCTAATAAGTCATGGTACAATGTAATCTTTTAATGACCACTACTACTAATATCTGCATTATTAGAATAAATATTTAAAAATTACTTCTGGGATTCATTTTCAAGATTCAAGGGTTCATATCCCATCTAGAAGGTTTTAATTGAAAATAAACTCACCTAAAAAAGTAAGTATGTACAATATTACTTTTTTATATATGATGTAATATCAATATATAATCAACATTTGAATCATCACCCCAATATCTAGGATTTCTTTAATTGTTTCTATATAATGAAATGATATTTAAGAATCATTGGCCATTGTCAATAGAGAGAAAAACGTATAATTTGGTATTATAGTATCCCACTATGATCTTGAATCACCGTAATGTGTTATTCATTCACCAGTGGGATTAAGAATCATAAATCCTCACTTCCCACACCTATTATGATAAGCATTTCTACTAAACGATTCAATAATTATATTTCTCTATAATAGAGAATAATAAATATTAAAATTAACTAGTTAATGTTATTAAAATCATTGATGTCTCATGTTATTCATGCCTTGTTTATAAATTATTTATTTCAAGAGCATGTGGTGTCAAGAAACTAAATAAATGTTTGTTGTGAAAATTTTTACCCTTTAATGTAATGGAATGTATAACCTCATCCAATTCCAGATCAAGGGCAAGGATGTTCTTTTAAGAAGTACTCAATTATCTATAATTTTATTCGATCTATTAATGATATTTTCAATGAAACAAATTTAGGACTTCTGAATAATCAACATAATAAACCAAAAACACATTACATAGATATGGTATAATGAGAATAAGGAAAGAGTATAACAAATCAATTCTATTAGTGATATATAATTCTCATTGTTTTAGTGAAGTAATTATCAAAATTTTCATCATTATAGAAGTCATTAGAGTAATGATCATGGGAAAATAATTAACATTGTATACATAATACCCAATTATCTTATAAAAACCCCATGTCTCAATTTTCTCACTTTGGAGAACCCAAAACATCATTGATTCGTATTTTTAAGAACATACAGAGATACCATCCATAGTTACTTCATTTATTGCGAAATGACTTTTCATATCCTCAAATAAAAGTTGATAAAATTATAATAGACCGAATATTCCAGTATAGTTATTAAAATAATCTTAATATATAAATAATACTCACTATGATAACATGAAAAGATATGGATATATTCCATGATGACACAATGAAATTATTTTAAAACTATTTTTAAGAACCTATATATTAAATAAATAAACACAATATGAAAATTATTCAACCCAAAATGAATTACTATAACACATAATGTCCTTATTATATTTCATAATTTCAATTTTTAATATTATTTATCTTAACTCATAGAAGGTGGTATCCAATACAAATTTCTATTCTATAGAACCAAATTACACAATTTAATCCATAAATAAGATTATTAATTTGGAACAAAAATTAATGCTTCTTGATTAGTACATGATTTCTCATTTCATATTATGCATAAGAAGTTAGAATATCATCAGTTCTCGTTAAAATTTAAAATAGAAAACCCTATGGAGATGTTCAATACCAAATAAACACTCATACTTCATGATCATCCAATCGAAAATTTAATTTCATTAAATCAGTTGGGTACTTTCAATAGGATGGAATTCATACTAATTAGTCTCTATAAAAAATCAATGGTAAACACATTCAGTTTTTTTCATGAGGTTATAATAAAAAAATTTAAGGAATATCTTAACATATAAATTATTTCAAGGAGCTGGACAGGTTTCTCTTTTTCATAAAGTACATTGAGGTCGGGATTATAAATCTTAGTTTTGATTAAAACTAGTAGTCCATGATTAGATATATATAGTCAATACATGAACTATACTTCTTTATATAGTTCACATGATATAATCTGGACATTTCTAAAAAAAATTCTCTTGTAATAATAGTCATTATATTATTGAAACATAAAGAAGAAAGTATACAAAAAAATGTAATATAATGAAACCAGATTAAGAAACCATAAATCCTTGAGATACTGAATTGGTCCAACTACAAACATACATGATAGATACCTTTTATTTGATAAGTCCTTTTACCTAAAGAGGTCTCAAAAAATATATATGGAGGAAAATCATTCAAATTATGCTCAATACTATAAAAAATGAAGGATATTGACACTAAAAATCAATCCAACACATGGTGGTTTTAACGGTAATTTGGTCAAACATTTACATTGTCAGAATTTTAAAAAATAATTCTTTTCAATAAATTTTAATGCATAATACATTAGTGATATAAATTATTAAAAAAATAAATTATTTTGCGATTCATAATAATTAATTGTAATAAGTACTTATAAATTGTAATAAAAAGATAACAATTTAAAAATAGAAGGCATTAATTTCAAATATATATATACGAATGTTAATATAAATATAAAATATATTTAATAAGTAACTAATATTTTAATTGTGAACTAATATTTACTATAGAATATAATATAACATTGGAATAATATATTTTTGTATATATCTAATGATATATTTTAGTACTAATTTTTATCATTTATAATATATTTATATGAATGAACATATATAATATAATATAGTTATAATGATGATAAGATAGTGATCAAATGAAATTAAAATATTCATTAAATTAACTATAATGAATTATTATTTCATTTTTCAAGAAATTGTTTTCAATAATTTATACCTAATATATTTTAATTTCAAAAAATATACTTAATATTATATTATTAATTAATATGATGTTTTATAGTTAATTTTTTTCAACATATATATTTTAATGTGATAGTTATTAATTTTAAATTAATTGATGGTAGGTAATTATAATAGATAAATATTGCTTATAATTATAATAAAACATTTGGAAATGAGAAAATTATGGTAAGTGAACTATTAATTCCAATATAGTAACAAGTCGATTATATTCCTTTCCGTTAATTTTTTATTCATAATATTTTATATGTCATATTATATTAAATTAAATTATAAGATAATGCTAATATAATAATGTATTAGGAAAAGAATAATATTATTATTTACATAAGATAGAAAAATGGATCTATAATAATTTAGACTATATAGAATTGTTGATAAATAAAAATTCATATAGTAGTATAATATTTTTTATGTTTAAGAATAATGTTTTTTACAATTTTAAAAATATTGTTAGGTATATATATAAATTAAATATTATTTATTATTAGAGTAATGTAGAAGATAAAATATTATATAATATAAATATTATTTATATTTATTGGAAATTAAACTCGTTTATATATACATCTATAAAATAGCGGTCAATCGAAAACAATGAGGAAAGCCGTTGTTTGGTCTATCATTATATAAAGGGAAAGATTATAAATTGTTTGTGTTGAATAGATTTTGACTGGTTTTTTATTGGGAATGTATTGTGTGGTTTGCAATAATAGGGGTATTATGCCCATCATCAGAGGATGATGACCATCCCCTCATTCATTTCAACATGTTCCACTAAACGGCCTTGTATTAAATGATAATATGAGTTTGAAATCATGTTTTATATTATATAAAATATTTGATGCACTACTCAATTTAATTTTCATGTTTTACATTGATTTTAAAGATGTGTGAATGATATCATATAATTGTTGTATTTATATTCCTACGTGACTATACTATACTATATATCATTAGAATGTATTTGGGGGTTTATATATATATATATATATATATATTCATTCCTAGAGTAATCTATCATGGGGCCTTTGTCTCACATGGATTGATCACTGATGATCAAAATGTTTTTACAATTCCATAACAAAATAAATAAATCATCTTCATCTTCTTCATCTACTTACCATTGTAGCATATATTTTCTACGTTAAACTATACATATACTGATTTCGGGCCTTTAAAAGATCATGGTATGGGTATGATAAATTATAACCAATATAGTTGGACTATATCTTTTTCCATATAGCATGAAACTCATACATGGTCATCAATTCAGTATATACGTATCTTATTATGGGATCCAGACTTTAATATCACATTAGATATCATGTTACGTATATAGATATTTTCTAGTGGTTCTAGAAGGGGAAATATTTTTATATGATAATAATACACCATGGTTGACATATTGTAGAAGATAATGATATTAAAAATTTATAGTGCAAACTTTTAATTCTATATCCATAATTTAATTTCTTGTTACTTACAACACATTTATTAGTATAGAAATATAATAGGACACTTTGGGTGTTTGGTTATTCTATGTATCCCATAAATGAATATATAACTATTACCACTAGTATCAATTGAATATTGGGAGGCAGAGAGGATCTCTATTTGGATATAGAATCTATTGATTTCTAATTTAAGTAGGAGATATAAAATAGAGTTCTATTTTATGATTTCAGAAAGGTGGAGAAAAAAAAACTAAAATTCTAATTTTGTTTCTAAAACCCTATAAGAATGTAAACTAATTAAAAAAATTAATAATTCAAATTTATAAGATTTAGTGTAAAAGATAAATTCCATAGATCCCAATAACAATTTTATTACAACTTCCATGTGTGGGTTTTGTCTTCAAATTTTCTATTTCAATGGTATTATTTAATTTTTACTAATTTCATAAATTCAAATGATCTTTTTTATGATATATATAATATTTACATATAGTGAAATAATTTTCATATTTATGTTTAATGTGTTTCTAACAATTAAAAAATTTTATTGAATGTTTTAAATTATAATATCAATGTTATTGACTTGGATTCTATGGGAATTGAATGTTTTCTTTTGAAAATAGATTATATTAAAGAATAATATATGGTCATCTCTTTTGGTCAAAAGGCCTGAAGGCCTTCACTTTTATTGATTTTTTATATCCCCACATTCAAGGGATGGGGGGACCCTTACAAGGACTATTGGTTCAGAGATTATAGGGCCAATAGGTTTAGAAGATTACATGACCTGTAGGTCATAGGGAATTAAACCAAACTATCAATAATGAACTTCTCCTCCCCAACATTGGAATCATGATAATATCTCTACACCTTCACATGGTCGTCTGGCTACATTTCCCTTCCAAGCATAGTCAAGTCCCGATGATATATCCATACCCTCTCATTTTGAAAAATTCATTTGGCTCTGCTCTGGTGAGTGCACCTGCTCTGAATCTTATTCTAGGGATGCTATATTTTTTTGCAGAGTCTTTCTGGGAAACTACATGTGGCCCGAAGGCCTTCATATGGCCATATGGCCTTAAAGGTGGACTGAAATCCTTACTGACGCAAAGGTTTGTGTGGCCAGAAATCCTTAAGGACTCCAAGCGCAAACTGGTGGCCCATAGTGAATAGTTCTAGCAGTTACAGTACCAAACATTACCAACTACAGTACTAAAATAGTACCTGCACAATGTACAGTTATACTATAGTACCTATATAAGGTACAGTTCTGCTATAGTACCTCCACATTGTATATTCTGCTACAATACCCACACAGTATACAGTTCTGCTATAGTAATGCTACAGTAATCCCTAAAAATATTCCTCTACCTAGTTTTGAACCTCGGTCTCATGGATGTACATAAGGATACCTTACCAACTAGGCTGAGGCTCTTCTATGAATAATCTTCTCTCATAGAATCCATTTTGGTTTAAGGTATTGAATTGTGCCAAAAAAATCTCATAGATTATTTAGGTGTGTTATAATAAAAATATTACTTCTATATTTCAATTTAATGTGTAATTTACCTGACATATTAATTTCAACAAATAAATACCTCTATTTTTTACTTTTATTGTTAATTTCACCCATTGTTTCTATTTTTTAATAGATTAATAAATCATTATTTAATTCTCCCATGAGGAAATATATTAATAATAATGTTCCCCATTTTTCCTGTATTATATTAATCGAATTATGATGTGAATGTTAAAATTTAAAATATAATTTCAATACAATTTTCAATTGGCTGTTTTATTGATTATTAGTTATGGGGAGAGAACCAAATCCTCAAGGGAAATTCTGCAAAATGGGATGTGTGGTACATATATATATATTCAGGTATCTCATTGAAAAAAATAATATATAATATTACTATATTTTAATTCTTTTTTATTGAAATATTGAAATGTTTTTAAAATGAATAGTTTTTTGTAATAAAGTCACCATGAATTAAAAAAACATTTGGAATGGTTTATGATTTAAATAAAAAATATATACATTACATATTCAAAATTATGGTTAAATCATTATGGTATTATTTTGACGAATATCATTAATTATATCCATTCCGGTACAATTGTATTATTTTAAAAATGTTTTGTATGTGTCAATGGATATTATTGGATAGAAAAAAATTATGAAGTGCGGATTATATTTTTTAAAAATAAACACATTTTTTGATTTTAAACCACATATGTATATTTTTTTGTTCAACCAAATTTTTTTAAAAAAAATCATGGGGAACAGTTATGTATAAGAGCACTTACGAAGGGAGTATTTTTTGTTATAATATTTTTACAGTCCTTACATATATTAATTACTTAGAAAAGCCCAATTTATATTTTAAATGGTCTAATTTTTCATCTGTAATAATTTTAAAAATTCTAAGAAGCTTTAGTCCTTAACAGAGTTTGAGAATAATGGGATTAATAGTAGTTAAATATATATTTATATTTCATGTTTAATTGGATCCATAATTTTTTGTAAAATTTATTATATATATTCATATATATTGTTTTATTCCCCATACCTTAGAGTGTGGGTCCACAGACAAACATAGAGTTTGATATATTTTTTAGATAGAAAATACATTAGGATAATTTCTATTCACGTTAACCCAAGAGTTATAAATTTCTATTTAGTATTTTTTGGTTTATATATTATTGTTATTGAGGATATTTGTTTTTAATGGAATTTTTAAATGGATAAGTCTCTTATATTGGTCTTTAGTGTTAATTTGTATATCAATAATTATCATATCTGTTTTAACTATATTAATTTATCTATAAAATGATTACAAATTTGTTTGTATGCCCATTTTAATTACAAAACACAATATTTTTAAATGTAAAGATGTATATTAGATGTAAAAGGATGAATCAATTGAATATATATATATATATAATTTTGTATATTATTATTCTAAACCATTATATTAATGTTGAATTCTATTTGGAAAATTTATAATAATATTATTAAGAATGTAGTCGGAAATTTAAATTTTTATAGAAATTAAAATTCTTGATGATGTAACTCATTTAATGGGGTAGAATATAATAAACACATATTAAGAGTAAATATATATTTTTCCAAATTGTTTATGGTGAACATGTTTAGAAAATACATTGTTCATAACATGGAATTATTTAAAAAATACCCATCAGTGATAGTAAATGGTATATTTAAATTGTAATATCAATTTAATTATTATGGGAATATCATATATAATTTTGACACAAATATTTAAAATATAATATTAACTAAATATATAATCATTAATAATTTTATGATTTTATTTTCAATTATTATTTTGTGTGGTATATAAAATATTATAAGTAATTAATATTAAATAACATATTTAATGATAAGTTTTTGATAGTATATTTATATATTTAATAAATGAATATTTAATTTAAATGAATTAATATATAATAAGGGAGTTATATAAAATAAAATAAATAGATAAAATAAATTCACATGATTCAAAACAATAACAATAATTTTTTACTTTTTTTAAAAAAATATATATGTATATTATTAAACATAATATGTTTTAAATATAAAATATACAAATTAAAACATATTAGTATTTAACAAGATGTAATATAGAATTTTATTTATAATTATTATTAATGAACTCGTGATTTTTTATTTCAATTTGAATATATATTATAATAATTGATAAATAATGATTTAAAAGTAAATGAAACATATTTATGTATAGAAAATATTACAAATAAAACATTAATTTATAATTATATAAAATTAATTATAATGGTTTCAATAAAAAAAATTATTAATAACAATCTAGTATTTATTATAGTAAATTAATTAAGAATATAAATAAAATGTAATATAATATTCTAACAAAAAATATAAATATTATGATGAATGTATTATAGATAGAAGAGAATTTAATAAATTAATATTTGTCACAAATAATTTTAATTAAGTAATTATAATAATAATAATATAAAATTATTATGGTGTAGAAATATGTTGTGATCATATTAAATTTAAAATAGTATATATATAATAAATATAATATAAACTTATATTGTAAAAATGAGGAAATGATAAATTGTAATATTATATGAAATCATTTTATAAAGAATATCATTTATAATGGAGTGATATTTTTTGAAAAAACAGCCTCTTATGTGGAAATATGATTCTAGCACAAGACACAATGTTTGGGAGATAATAGATAGAAATCATGAATGAGAGTGTATGTGGATTGATGTATTTGGAATTTTATTCATGATTCAAAAAATGGGGGTATCATACCCTTTGACTAAGGAAGGATAGTAGATCCCCACACATTTCAATGTGATATTTTGTAGTGCTTTAAAATATATGAGTTTGTGAGTTCGAATGAAAATAAAACATTGCATCACTTGTTCACAACAGTAGTTTACCAGAATTATATGTCGTGATCTGATTTATCTAATACATGTTAAGAAATTTAATGATGTTATTTAATGTCCATCATCAACATATTCTGAAATAGAACAATTCAATATTTTGGAAGAACACATTATTATATATATTCACGTAACACGAATTGATAATGAATCCTAATTACACATTGATGGATAAAAAATTTAGAAAATTTAAAGATGGATGTATGGATAAATAAAACACATTTCATCATCTTCCTCTCCATTCACAAATAGTTAAATTTTATAAGGATAAGTATAAATAAGATTAATCATTGTTTATAAAAGAAAAACATTTTATTTATTTTCCCCTTTGATTTCAAAGTTGTGACCCTTAACGAATGAATGATTAAGATCATTATAATTATTTGGAGTGGCTTAATATGGCTTTTAAAATATCATATACAGGACCACTTATGTATTTTCTTCCATGTTGTGTGGCCAGGAAAATGATATATGCATAATGGATTAGAGTTTTCGGCCATGTCATTGCACAAGATGTTTCAATTATAGTCTCCATAATTCCACAACATGTTCTATGACATGGTATATTCCATTTCAACATAGTAATTTTGGGGAAATAGCATATTAAGCTTATTTTATCTCAGATCTCATCCGATCTGGAGGTCAAAAGTGTGCAACCATTAATATTCGTTAATAAATATATTATTTACTAGATTAAAACCACTATTAATCATTTCCACCTATTTTATTTGTTGATTTCATCTATTCAGGATGTATTTGGTCGAAGCCCTAGAATTAATTCACTTCATCATGTTTTTATATGAATCAAAATTTTATCTTCATGTCAAGGGTTTTTTAATTATATAAGGATTTGGTTTTATCTCCATCTATATTGATTATGGATTATGAATTTTTTGTTCATTTTATTTAGAAGAATTTTATCATGATTTCCCAAACCTTTCTTCTCGATTTGACGTATTTAGACATTTACCATTCAGAGAACTAATCAACTTCCACTGGAAAACTATTATTCTTTATCTCTTCCATTAGTAACAATTTCAAGGATAATTATTTATATGAGATCATTCCAAATATTTGATATAGGAATCAAATTTAACCTTCCATACAATTTTATATCATTTAAATAGAATCTCAACATCATCATCAGTCATTAAACTATCATTCTATGTATAATAGTCTTTGTGAGCCTTTAGAAGTTTCAATAAATCCATACCCATGATTATATCATAGAAATACATCTCTAACCCAATGATGTCCCATATAAACTCATCTCTATCGATTTTTATAAAATATTCCTTAAACATGATAGATTAACATTCTAGTTGACCAATAAGTGTTTGATGCTTCCAAATAGAAGGCAATATCTCAACATTTAATACCCAAATATTAGTAAGACATGAATTAATAAATGAATTGGATTCTCTTATTTCAAAAAAATACTAGAGAATGGTATAATTCAAATGAATCATTCCAATCAATATTTATCATCTACATTAATAATCCATAATTAATTTCTCAACACTATGAAATTGAATAATCCATGGTTTCTTGTACATTATTTTTTACTAAGATTTATCTTTTGGGAGATTCATGTTAATCCAAAATTCAATATGGATTCCTCTAGGCAGCTAATGATAGGTGTTCAACTACCCTTTTCCTGTTGAATCATATTCTATATGTGAAACAACATATGTGTATCGAAAACCCAACAGCAAGGAAATACTACAATAGTGCTGAATATGCCCTATTTGGATTCAATGGTGACATTATCCTAGTTTTTCAATACAATACCATATCATGTGATCCAATGATACCCACATAAAACATTTTGGCTTTCTATTTGTCTTAATAGGAAGGTTCACTAATCCATCCTCGATATTCTGATCCATCCCACTACTTTTGAAATAGGTGTCGATATTCCTCTTGTTCCATGTATTATAGTCCCCAAAATTTACACCCTATATTAAAAATCATCCTCCTCCTAAATATCCTAGATGTCCCTTTATTCCACAGCTTATATATTGACCATTTCTATGTAGTCCTTTATACAGAGCATGTCAATATTTCTATAAAATTCTCTATAATAACCATAATTCAATGATCAATTCCTTTTTGGACAAACATTTATAATATCATATTTAGAAGAAGACTGAATTCATAAATTTAGAAATGTATTCAATCAATATTAGGTTCTCCTACTTCATACTAGAAAATTATGTCATACATTCAATCCTAAACATGCGAGGATATAATTGTTTTTTGAACAATTATTTAAAATCCACCCATGAAAATTCATGGTTTAATTTTTCATTGTCTCTTAAATTAAAATTTTGAAATGAATGATCCTCCAAAATATATGAATCTAACATGACAACCCGATCATATAGTGTTCCAAGGATGTTAATGAGTTACCTCATCCTATTTTGGCACACCATTCTTTATTTTGTTTAGATTGGCCCTTAAATATATATGGATTCTTATTGTGGATCTAAACTCAATGATCCACATTCCTTGTATTATCCCTTTGGTTTCAAGTATCAATTGTCTCATAATATTTGTCAATACATAGAACTAGCAACGCATTGGCCCGTGACTCTAGTTTGAACACATTCCCATAAACTTCATTCGATTTGATTATTAGATTAAAAATTTGATCCATTTTTATTAACAAACAAATAACCATTAGACTCACTCTATATTCACTGAAGGATTATCATTTTTATATTATACCACATCATATATCACTACATTTATTTCCAAAATTCAAAATAAAATCTTCTTAATGTTTTTTTAAAATTCGATCCTATTTTTGATACCACACCTTTCTTACAACAATTTTTTAGTACCGTTCAACAATCTCAAAATTGTATTAAATTCCAATGATTTTAATAATTCAACATTTTTGAATAACATCATAAAACACATCTCAAAATGAAATATTCACACCTAGTTGGAAGTAATTTATATAGATAAATTTCAGGATCATATAAATGTCTAAAAAAATAACAATGAGATTTCCACTCTAATAATTTTATCGGAAACATTATTTTACCCAAATCCCTAGAAATGTGAAGTTAATCATAAAATGGTGAGCTACATATTTCTATTTAATACATTCAATGCCTCAAAAATCCTTTCTCAGCTACCATCCCATCTTATTAACTAGATCATGACAAATTTCAACTCCATGACAAAAATCCTATACGATTTGTCGAAAAATGAATGACATACTGACTAATAATGATACAATTTTAAATTCAAGGTCATAACCAGATGATACCACTACTAAAATCCCAATATTCCTCATTATATTATGTTGATGATTAATTTCTACATGGATATAGTAGGGATCCTTATTATGCCAATGAATAGAAATCAATTGAATGGATTTTTTATTCAATTGTGGAATTATATTAACTTTTAAAATAAAAAAATTAACATAAAACCCCATAAAAACAACTATATGATGCATTATAACAATGTATTTCAACTAAAATTAATAAAAAACTTCAATAATATAAAAAATCATAAAAATAAAAATTACAGAACCAAATATTATACTAATCCATAATGCTAAATGAATACAAAGACAATACTCTTTAGCTCCCAACATACACCAAGATCCCACTCCACTATCCAATCCCAAGTATCATATTGAACTACATAATAAATGTGGTAAATTACATTTACTGATGACTTGATAAGAAATATCTATAAATAAAACAATGTACCAAACTAGGGTATAAAAAATGAAACTCTCTATCATTTCCCCAAATAACATCCCTACTAACCCCACTATGATTGATCAATTTGGTAGATTGGTACAAAAATTTTATAAATGTGATTAGAAACATTTTAATGGTTCACATCAATGAGATGAAATTAAAATATCAATATTTGTTTTTTCAAAACAAAATTATTTAGTTTGTGATAAAAAATAATACATTCCCATAATTTCATTAATTCTAATGTCATTATCAATTCCATTTCACATAAAAAAATATTCCCACACACAATCTTCATGTTACCATTGAGGGTGAAACTTCACATCCATAACCCAAATTTGATGGTGATACTTCATGACCAATATTCATCCCATTAATCTCGTGTATAACAGTTTAAGACAAAAATCATGCCTACACAATCATTTATTACAATTTCAATTAAACATTATTTTTGAATACTCCTTCTCCATGCATAAAAAACCACTATTTTCATCTAATAATTTTATAATATTGTTACCACAATCATCATCTATATTTGTATATTGAAAAAGGCATAGTATAAGAATGAAAAAAATGGAACGATTAAAACAATATTGTTACCACATTCATCTTCATTATTTATATTAGTCACACAATTGAATCATGTGATGTTGTTAGCTAGGGAAGGCATAGAGGCCAAATTGTCTACAACATTATTGCCCATGATCCATGTGGATATGATGTGATGTTGGATATTAATAAGCTCCCAATATCTTCTAATGATATATAAAACAACATAATAAGAGTTACAAATTCCATTCAAGGAATCGGGAAGACTTCTTGAATCTATTTCCACCACTATGAGAATAATTATCCTTTGCTTTCTTTTGTAGAGTCATGTTAACATCGGCATGGATTATCCCTAAAGGAACTAGTAATTCCTAAAGTATGAAAAAAGGTCCCCTTTACATCTCTAATCACACCACCTCCTCGGATAACCACCAATGTAGCACGATCCATCCTTATTATGTTTGAAACCACTAGAAGGGGGAATCCATTGCACCTAGAGGCCCTCAATATATATATGATATTGATGATTGGACGAAGAAGAAGACATTAGTGGATAAGGGTGGAAGATATGTCCTAGTTTATACATATTTTGTCATGATCAATCGAGAGATTTATTGTTCTAGAAACAAGATCATTCCTAGTGATATATGTTCCATCAAAACTAGCCAACATTCTTTCCTACCAAATAGTCAAGAATCATACCAACAACACCATGTTCCTCTCTATATGTTCTAAACCATTTGATCTTTTTTCAAGGAACCGATGGCCATGTAATGTCTTCCCCTGAAGATCTTGTATAGATAAACCCATGATGTCCCCAAAATCCAACAAAACAGAGTCCACATTGACCGCATAAAGAATAGGTGGTCAATAATCTCTTTAAAATGAGATCTGTAACATAGGAACCTAGAATCCATATTGATAACATTACCCTCGATGTTTTCATAAATGGGAATCACCCTATTTCTCACCCTCCGGGATAGAATGATGATATTACAATGTAATACCTTATAAAATAAGATGTCATCCTACATGTAAAAATGTTACAAATGAGAAATAATATTATACATTTCATTGTAGAGAATTTGTATGAAGATGATCTGATGAAGAAATAATTATCATGTTCATCAATGTTAATAATGAAGATGAACAAAAAACATTGGTTTTTTCCATGGACTATGCTAATAAAATCATTGAACATGCATGCTTCCCTGAAGGATATATCCATAATCAGGAATCCAGGAAATTCATGTATTGAGACCTACTAGTTTTTTATCCAATATTAAGTTTCACCCCACCCCACAATTAATTGTTTGTGATATTTATGAGATGGGAGGAAAGAGTTAATTGTGGGAAAGATTTAAGTTGTAGATCCTCCAAAATAACTATCTTCCTTACATTTCCTTTGACAAAGAAAAATTCCCCAAATAGTGAATTCCTCGACAAATTTTCAGGTATTCTTATCATGAAGACCTTATATTGTGTTGGGGATATTCTTAACATTGATACCATGCTCTTTAGTAGCTCTACCCATCCTCGAACAAGAGGATCAATGGTGTTTTCCCACTACATGAGTGACCCATATGAACTTATGTAGAATCATTTTGATAATACATATGAAAATTTTGGGGTCATTGATAGTTGACAGATCATGAATTGGAAAAGATGATAAAATTATATTAATCATTTATATTCTATTACCAATAGAGAGGTATCTGTTTTTCTAGTTCATATTATGACTTTTGATTGTCTTTGAAATGTGATCAAATTAGAAAATTATAAGTCTGGTATTAGAATTTGATGTACCAATATATTCGTTTGGAAATGACTTACACTACATGCCATTTAAAGTACTCAGTGTGGATGAATGACTATCAGTGCATCTACTTATGATAAAAAAAAATATACATCCATGATTGATTATTTACCCACTCCATTTGTAGTACTCTTCATGATTTTTATTAAATATGTAGAATGATATATTGACTTCAATTATAATTAATATATTTTCATCTTTAAATATATGGTGACAGATAGAGAGGATGATCCATCTACAACATAAGTAAAGAATATTACCCAAAAAGATGTCCTTGTTGATGAGGCCGCTATGGACATTCAATACAATAATGAAGATTCCTTGGGAAACAGTATCACCCTACATAAGACCACATGATGATTTTCATAATCGAAATCTCCATCATAAGAAATAGTTGGACATCCATTAGGACCAAAATCTCATAAAAACCAAATGAAATTTCTAAGTATAAAAATCCAATTTGGAAATATACATGATGATAAATCCCTATTCAACCTTATCACAATTATTATCTCTATTGTTTTTTATGACCACAATTGACTCTTCAGAAATATTATTGATATTATTGACCATTTCTTGCACTAGAACAATTTATCCCTAAATCAATCTTCCATTAAAAACCCTATGTTACCCTTCAGAAACTCTATAAGTATGAAGAATGAAAATTAAACCCTTATTAAGAGTATCATGGAACATAAATATGAAATTACAGATGTTGATAGAGATATAATGTTGAGTGGAAATGGAAAATTTTATCTAAGTATTGAGAACCAGATAAGTATAAATAGAAACTCATAGAATGGGATAACCTCTGAATATGTCTTGTACATCTTGATAATGTCCATTTTAATCATATTCCGAGTATCCCTATTTAAATTATCTAGAGATCATTCCAGACCTAGTGTGCAATCTGATTAATGTCCATGCATTGTCTCATAGATAAAAATCGTTTTAGAACTTGATTAAAATGGGATAAAACATCCTGGTTATCAATATTATCATCTATAAATCTATAATGAATATGAGAATTAGGGAATTCAAGAAGTGATCCGAAATGGGATTCAACCAAATCATGAAAAACATTGTGTTCATTAATGTAGGAAGCATCTAACAAAATAATATTGGGTTGTGAAAACTAGCATTTAAAAAAGTATACTCACATGCCAAGATATTTGATCACCCTCCTCATGCCATTATATTTTAGCCTACTAATGGGCCTAGTGTTCTTTCCTCATAATCAAATCCTTCTAGACATAATTTTTTACTGTGATCTAACTAAACACAAACACATTCCTACCATCTTCCAAGAATGATTTCATCCAGGAAATTTCATATCTCTATACATCCATATACTGGTATATAGGGGTTGTTTATTAAAATATGCCAAAAAATAACATTTAAAACATCTGAGTTTATTATGAAAAGAAATCCATGTAGTTCTCACGTATATATTACACAAAGAGTATCTATACCAATGAATAAAAAACGAATCCTTGATCCATATAGGGGAGAATAAGAAATAACCTCTTCCTTTTTTAGACGCCAAAGGGACTAGGAGAGTAGAAAGATCAGAGAGTCTTCGATCAAGATGAATAAAATCTGCATTTGAAAAATATAGAAATAGGATGCTCACTAATAAGACATCTATCAAGGCAACACCATGTGTGAAGGTTTCCTTTATTGATATTCCACCATGTACATCATCTCCCTGTGAAACCAATATCCATAAGACCACTTCATTCAATGAATAGATAAAATCATAGACTAGCCTTTCTTGAAAAAACCATATCCCTTTTTCTCATTTATTTACAAATGAATATTAAAATTACCACATAAAAACCATGGGAGGGATTCTGAATCGAACCATCTTATACCATTCCAATGATAGTCTATAATGCGAGAATCGTAATTCACATAAACAAAGTATAATAAATAGCGGTGGAGGGACTTAGTTACCGTTGTTTTGAAATATTAGCCAAATGCAGTAATTAAGTCCACTTTGTTGTAATGATCCCAAATGATCGATATATGATATTTTTTGAAATTCCCATGCATGAAAGTAGGCATATTCATCCTATAAGAATACACAAAAATTCTGTAAGACCATTATTTTCATTCAAGGACACCAAAAAGATAATCATTATTGATCTTATTCTCGGATGAGATATTGTTAATTTTGACATAAAAACCTAGCCCTTGGGAATTATAGATTATAAATGAAAAAAATTAATCACGATTCCCCTTGATTTGTGCCCAGGCATCATTGCACATTTAATCTAGATAAGAGATTGATCCTGACTGCATTTAAACTATAAATAAATGTGGCTAAATCCATAAATTCAATATAAATTTCAATGAAAAAACAAATTTCAAATAAATACATTTAGTTATAGTAATATGACTCTCGATTAAAGCCACCTAACTAAGACATTGTTCCGTAAATGAAGAAAATCACTAATTCTTTATGAAAACTATGTGGAATATCTAAAAATCCATCTTAGATATAGTCAAATATCATAAAAACAACCAAATATAATTATGATGGGAATAAAATATCATATCTTTATCACCAATTAATTAGATCTTTGAATCCAAGTGATTGATGAGATGTTTGTATTTGAAAAACAGAAATGATCATATACTTACCAGGGAATTGGTCCTTCAACAAATAAATATTAGCTAATGGGTCACTCTTAGACCGAATGAGAATATATACACAATATTTAGTTTGATAAAAAACTGATTTGTGGTTGAAATTGAAGAATAAATATTGCATTTGGTGTAAAAATATTTAAATAAAATTTTATCGGATTGAAAATGTTACCATTCATTGTTTGGTAACACAGTAATGAGAATCGTGTTCCATACATGTGCCATCTATTTCCTCCAAACATATATTCACATATATTTCCAAAAAAATTGAAAAAACAAGCTACATAGATGTGTTCTCCATCTTCACCATTTTATTTTTTATCTTAGGAAGTTTCATGTTTTTGAAAAATGGTGTGCCTATAATTAAGCCACTGAGTCACCGTTCATGGATACCTATATGAGATTCACGATTATTACTAACCATGATATACCAATTATACTCTATAAAATACCACAATACATTATAAATGTCCTGTAAATAAATACAAAACATCTACCAAACACATTACATAATTAAAATGAATAATGAAAGGGTTTTTTACTTGAAGCCATGGATACTAAACATATGACATGGAGATATCACATATACATATTTCCATGAATTAATTATTATGTTTATAATCAATATGTGAACATTATTTCTAGAAATAGAATATGATTCTATAAATGTGAGACCTATTTTAATTATTAATTCCATGATTATTTTTATTAATCCTTGATTCTATGTTTGATGAAGACTATATATAGTAATATTTCATTAAAATATTCATAGGATCCTATTTTATGATTTTATCATCTTCTCTACTATTTTATGTGTGTTATTATTCATTCAGTGATATACATGGTCCTTTTGAAATGTGTACCACTATGTGAGGATTAAACCTTACTTAGAGAAGTGTGTACGCATTATGGTGATGAAGATAATAGATCGGAGCATTCGATTGGGGTATGAATTCCTCAAAGAATAAATTGTGGCATGAATGTTAGAGGAATAATGGACATGAGTCTTGACCAATGGTACAAATGTGGTACAATGTCTTAAATTCATGGCTTATGATAAATCAATGATATAATGATTTCGGGCCTTGATCTGACATGATTCATGGTGATTAATGAGATACATGATTCTAAGGCTTCATGATAGTCCTTTATAAATATGAAATATTATTATAATTCTTTAGTCATGGAGCTAAATCCAGTACGGTCTATGTTTTTGGGTGGCATGGTTAGAGCATGACTACTCTAAATGCGGTTATATTATTTCAATTATTATTTAAAAAATCATTCTTATCAATTAATATAGATTTAATATATGTACACACTATTTGAGGAAATATTATTGTGTCCCCCTGGGTTTATTTACACAATTTCGACAAAAGATTCTCAATTGACATGAATACTACATTGATAAGGATTTAAGAGAGGGGAAAAGTCCCATTGATGAATGTAAATAAGAAGAGTATTGATATAGCGGTAAACCATAATTAAAATTGTAGGAATCCATCAATTTTTTATTTATTATCAATATTCATTTATACATTATTTTTATTACCCCACTGGTTGTTGAGTTTATTTATATATATAACATATATGAAAATTGTTTTCCTAGTTTTTACACTAATTATTGATTAATATGTTTATTATTATGTTTATCGTGTATAGTGGTGGAATTACATTGAGGGTATATTTTACCTAGTTTTGTAATTTGATCCATCACTACTACTTTGCATGCTCTTGCATATGGGGAGGTAAACATGATATTATGTAGAATGATGAAACGAACTAGGTGATTCATGTTGGGGTGTTACAATATATATAAGGAACCATCATTAAAACATTACATAATATTGAATAAAATGAATAATTCAATTTGAGGATATTTTTAGGTTATGAGTTTTTGATAATTAGTCCATTACAATTACATATCAACTTTAAAATTACATGTAGTCCCAAATACTGAGTATTAATTATTTTCCATAAAATAAAAACCCTTAAAAATAAAATTTTCTAGTTCCATGTTTTATACAACATGACTTTTCCTTGATGTCATACATGACCCTATTCATAAATATGTCCTTTGAAAAACTTTTCAAAAAAATAGGATTAGAATCAAAAGCTCGTTAGTGGTTATAAAATAAGGAAAGGAAACTTTAATCCATCAATAATTACAAGTCAATGAAACCATACATTAAAATCACAACATAACACAAGAAATCATATGATTTATTATTAACACATAGAAATAATAAATCAAAGAAGGTAACTAATGGAATCTATAACCTAGTTACATTGTAGCAATAAAAAATATGTAGGGAGTAACATTGGAATACCTATCATAGTATATTCCTTAAATATATTGGGAGGAACATTAATCATTACCACCTTTACGTTACCCAATGCATTAGAGATCTGACTATGGCTTAACCACCCTAGGATTAAAACAGAACCACATATATTCATAAAAAACGACCAATAACCATAACATAATAATAACAAATATCACAATAATATAATAAATATAACATTTCCACATTCAAAACCCAATATATCAATTAATGATATTTAAATAAAAATTGATTTCTCCAATCATTTTCTAAACCATTTAAATCATTTAATAATTAGGATTTTTAATCAATGTTTCACATACCACATTTATGATTTTAAAGGAATTAACATTTTAAAACATTAATGTACTTATATATAAATCTTTCAACCCATTTTTTGGAACATGTACATTAATGAGAATGATTTAGAAGAATACCTATTTAAAAAAAATTGTTAACGTCTTCTTAACCAAATATGAGATGCTTGATTACAAATAATTTGATGAATAATATTTATTAAAAAATTTATAATATAATGAGAATAAAGGTATTCATGATATAATATTCCAATGGACATTATATACACCATATAAAAGTTAATTGTCGCATAACAACAATGAAGTCTCAATGGAATTTAAATTGAGAAAAAATCATTTATAAATAAGGTATCCTTAGATTGAAGACAAATAAATTACATAATTATGTGTGACCAACATAAATACACTCAATATGACTGGATATTAAGTGTAAAACTATCATAATCCATCACACATATTCATATCACAACATAATCAACAAGTAGAATTTTAACCCAAATAATTTAAATTGGGTTATGAAGTTCCCTTAAAAAAATCGACAGCCTGACGGCGTCACATTAAAATTAAAAAAAATGAGCTGATGAGAGAGAAAATGGTATCTCATCACTTGGACATTTAATTTACCGAAATAAGGAAATATAAGAACATATCCCTATATAAGAGGATGTAAATTAAATGACAATACAAAAATATGTCTTTTAAAAAGTGGAGGGTAAAATGTTCCCTTACTGATTTTGTAAATTACGAAACATACACCCCATTAAAGAAAAGCATAACATGATAATGTATATAACCTAAATTAAATTATTTTAAAAAATGAATGAAATCATGTGTAGTACATACACCAAACAAAAGTAAATAGTGTATAATATAGCATAAATCTAGCGGGAATAAAAAGTGAGATGAAAACCCTTTACCATGTTGTAATCAATCGACTCATATGAACAAAAGTTAATAAATAGAAAATGAATCAAATAATACCTTGAATATAAAGATAATAATGATAAAATATATCAAATGGAAGTATGAAATACACTACATGAAATATATATGTGGCAAATAATTGAAATCTCATGAAATTAAAATTGACATAAGATTCCCCTTACCTTATGACTGAATTTACTCATTTCCTTCTTATTCATCCTGAATAATAAAAATAAAGTTAATTTATACTTTTTTGGGAACATTTTTAATATTTATTATTTCATTTATATCACTTATTACTGAGCAACACCAATTAGTTAATTATTTGAGATCATACTTGACATTTTGTCAATGTTGGGTACTTGAGTCAGAAATGAAGTTGTTATATTTACAAATTCTCCTTGTGGTCAAAATTCCATTATATCCAAAATAATATTCATGTTTTAGATATTATATATATCATATATATCCGTTATATATGTATTCATAATAGTACTTAACATTTGGTGATAAGAGATGAAATGCACCGTTTATAGAGATGGTAAGTCGTACGTACGCAAAAATGAAACATTCATTTCTATTTCATATTAATTGTAATTAAAATTTAATTATTAATAGTTATATTATAATTCAATTATAATATCATATATAATTTAATTATCTTTATTATTTATACATTCCACGTATGGCATAAGCGAGTTATATCATTTTGAGGGGGCGATATTCCACACTTTTCAAATGAAATTATCATATTTACCTATAATGGAAACCATAAAGGTAATATAAATATGAAAAAAATAAAAAAATTAGACAATATTAATATAATATATATCACATATAAATAAAGTTCCATCATAATGGCCACCATGATAGGTAGTAGGATATAATTGAATATTCATCGGTTCGTGAGGCAGTAGTTCACTATGTACATAAACAGTATGTTCTTTAACGTTTAGATTTTGATTTTTGTGTGTCTTGGTTCGAATAATTATCAGAAAAAAACATAGTATATTGAGGATGCAGTTTTTTTTAAAAATAAATTAATAAAAATAGTTTATTGGGTTGGAGAAGTTAAATAAAACAAAAGAACTGAAGAGAAGATGTTACCTTTAAATCGGTTAACTTCCTTTTAGTTTGAACCAAAATGATTACTTGAAATTCTTTATTCCTAGATGAAGGAATATATGAGGTGGAGAGTGATGTAGGTAGAATAATGGGGATGAGTTTCTATGATCCAAGGGGCTTGATAAGTGTGACGAATGGATTTTTAGTGGGGGTTTTTTATAAGGGGAGGAGGGGCACTTTATGAATGTTTTAAAATTATTATTTTATTATATATTGATTTTAGGTCTATTATGGTAAAAAATATTTTAATATAGTTGATAAGATGACTCATGTTTGAAATAAAATAATCTAATAATAATTGGACATGTTTTGTATATTGTTTCATTATTTATAATCTTATTTATTTAAATTATTTATTAATGAGGTAAACATTCCCTAGTGTGGAAAATGTTTTTTACGTCGGTTATTTTTAATTTTTGACATCGGTTATTTAAAAACCGACGTCAAAAACATAAAATCACGATGTTTATCACGTCAGTTATTTTAGAACTAACGTCATAAAAGACCTGGAAATTGGTTTATCACGTCGGTTAATAAACAACCGACATGATAAACAGGGGAGAGGGGGTTTATCACGTCGGTTCATATAGAACCGAGGTGATAAACCGGGGTGAGCGTGGTTTATCACGTCGGTTCATATAAAACCGAAGAGAAAAACCGGGGGAGGGGGGGTTTATCACGTCGGTTATTATATAACCGCTGTGATAAACCAGAGGGAGGCGGTTTATCACATCGGTTATTCAATAACCGACGTGATAAACCATTGACCAGGCTATTTATCACGTCGGTTATTCAATAACTGACGTGATAAACCATTCTCCAAGACCTTTATCACATCGGTTATTAAATAACCGACGTGATGAACCATTCTGCAGGCCTTTTATCACGTCGGTTATTAAATAACCGACGTGATAAACTATTTTCCAGGCATTTTATCACATCATTTATTTAATAACCGACGTGATAAACCCAATTTTTTTAAACAGAATGTAGTCATCTTCTCTCCACCAGAATCAACCAGAAAACAAATCAAGAAATCGTACCACAATAACTGAAGTACATCAAAATTAAGCATGTACATAGATAACATATAAAACTTACCCCCTAGACAGCATCCACCCTCATTTATACCCCATGGACAACACTCCCCTACCCCGTTGGAGCCCCCACCCTCATGTATACCCCCTGGACAGCCCTCCCCCACCCCATTGGAGCTCCCACCCTCATGTATACCCCTTGGACAACCCTCCCCCACCCATTTGGAGCCCCCACCACAATCCTGGACAGCCCCCCGGCCCCCGGACATCCCCAAACACCCCTCGAAAACCCCCACCCGCCTGAACAACACCCCCTCACTCCACTTGACAGCCCCCACCACACCCCTGGACAGCCCCAAACACCCCTAGACAACCCCCCCACCCCTGGACAGCACTCCCACACCCCTGGACCGGCTTCCCACACCCCTAGACATCCCTGCCCCCTCCCAGGACTTTCCCCCCACCCTACCGGACAGCCCTCCCAGACCGTTGGACACCCCCCAACCCCACTGAACATACCCCCACACCCTTGGAACCCCTCCCCTACATACCCAAATCCATACCAGAAAAACCATCAAAAGTAGACCAAAACAAGAAGTAGAGAAAAATTAAACATTCACTTATATAACATTCAAAACATACACTGTCAACTTCAAAAAAAAACTAAATCCAACCTAAGTAACTACCAAATACACAATTAAAACGACAATATTCAAAATTACATTTTACATTACAAACAACTAAAATTCAATCAAACCTGTAAAATAATTTGACCACTCCACTTGTACGTGTTTGATGTCTTCTGCAGTATAGGGTTGAGGGACATCAAAAATCTACAAATGAAAACGAAGATAGATAACATGTATAATGAATAAATCAAATTGAAATATTATGGCAATGTTTAAGAGGAAATCATACCATGTCAATATTCACAACTCTCCCAGTTGTTATTATTTCATACATAAATCATAACATATAATATCTGCATTTGATGAGGCCTTGTTGTTCATGAAAATTTTGTTTTGAATGATTGTAAATTAAATATATTATTTTTATGTAATAAATCAAAAATTACAAAATATAAATGGAAATTTACCTTTTCATTTATATATTTGATCTTTGGATTGCTTTTCTTTTTGTTTTTTAAAAAGTAGACCCATGCACTATTAGAAAATAATAAGAATGGGGTAAATTTAAAATTCATTATAATATATAAAACTATTGAGAAATTGAAACTTACTTTTCCAATATATTCTTAAAACATTCCCGCACATCACCATGAACAGAGCATATCCAATAAAGAGCTTTCTCCCTTAGGCAAAAAATCCCTAACATCCAATGATCACTGATAAAAGGAAATTTAATGTCAGTGGTTTTTTATGTTAAATGATAATTAACTCTTTGAGAGAAATTTGTTTCATACCTCTTACAAAAAGGCATCATCCAACATTGTCCGATTATATTCTTTTCAAATCTTCCAGCAATATAAACCATTCATTATTCCTCAGTCAATGCACATGCTTCAGGGGAAATCAATTGCGGGTCCATGAATCCATATACTTCTGTCAGCTCATTCCTCTCACAAATTTTATAAAGATACCTAATACAAAACATAAATAAGTATACATTTTTAATAAATATAACACAGGGAAAATGTGTTAAGACTTACATAGAAAAAATATGCACCACGTTGATGCCCAACTTATCTCTAGTAACAAGCTCCATGATATCATTTTTTGTAATCCACACACTAATTTCACGTCCACAAACATGAGATTCTATTTGAAACTCATAAAAACCCAACAACAAATGTGAATATCTTTACAATCTGTCAAGACCACTAGAATCTGTATCTGATGTCATAGTCTGTTGTCTTTTTTGTTGTCTATACAGTATTTCTTTACCTTTGAAGTATTCCTGTGAAAAAAAATTGAAAAATATAGTAGTTTTCAAATGATAAAACAACTTTAATAAACAAATAAAATAAAAGATATAACATTCATACCTCTATGGTAATGAGCCGAAGATGTCTGGATGGCCAAACTAAAAAATGGCTGATACTCTGTCCAACTATCGCCACCTCAACTGTAGGTATTTGTACCCTAGCTGATCTATCTATAATATCCTGTACAGTGACCCTCTGATTCTCTACCTCTAATTGTTGATGATGAACTATACCTCTTGTACAATATACCAACCCGTATGCTACTATATGATGTTGAGAATCATCAACATACAACTCGCAATATGTAGGAAGCTGCGGCGGAGGTGTAGGATAAAAAATGGGGTCCGCAGGCTGAGGTGGGGGAGTGGGAGCTACTGGTAGAGGTGGAGGATAAATAATGGGGTTTGCAGGGGGAGGTGGAGGAGTGGGAGCTACAGTCTGAAATTGTCTTTGCATTTCTGCAAACATAGACTACACCGACTCTCTAATCTTGTCCTCCATCGTCGCATTAATATTTTGAACTTCAGCCTCCAAGGATTCTATTTTTTTTATAAACCCCCTCAATGTTAGAAGTTGAAGAACGTGGAAACACTTTTCTTACTGATACACCTACCGGATATCCTCTTACACGACCAGGATGTTCTGGCCTTCCCAATGCTGCAAATAAAATATCTTCCCTCCCAATAGCTCTAAATGTCCCCTCTGAACTCTACTCCTCAAGAGAGTCCTATATTAATTAATTGAACATTTCTATAATGATTGAAACTTATATGAAGAAAAAAGTTAACTTAAATAAATTAAATAGATATCTTACAATCCTCTCAGCTACGATTCTCGATTCTTCCGAAATATATTGCCCTTTTTCCCCTTCCGAGCTCTCTTCCATTTTTCATGTCTAGATGGAGGGGATAGAGGGGCCACCTCTCCAGAGCTTGAAGACTCAGCTCTTAGTTGTTGAAATTTTTCCTCCATCATTTGTTCTTCCAATAATGCATACCCTCCCCGAGATAAACTGTGAGGGTATACATTTTTAGATTGGATCTCCTGATGAGCTTTCCTTGTTTCCTATAATTTAAGAATAAGAAATCATTAACAAAACATTAATAAAATTATTTATATAAGAAAGATTATAAAAGTTTACATTGCCCTTACCAGAAATGACCCTTTTTTCTACTTTCAAAAAACTATCTCCATGTGTCTTCATCTATAAAAGGATATATACGACAAGGATTATCGTGACTCCTATGACCATAAATGAAATCAGATGAGAGGGTTGATTTGAAACCCCTCCATCTCCTAGCAGCCAACTATAAGCATTTCTTCCTGACTCCTCCAGTGTTAGGAATATCAAATTTCATCTGATAAAGAAGAGGTTAAACATATTATATATAATAGAAACATTAAAAGACTGGTCAAACAATGACAAAAGATCTTAACAAAATCGTCTCCCACAACTGAGAGATAATCTCTTTATCCACACCTCTCCAATCATCATACAGAATGCTTACTTTGGTCGTAGCTTGAGTTGCAACAAAAATCTTAAAATCTTTCGCATTCGGACCTCTAGGAATGTCATCATCATCAAACTCAACGACTATCCTCTGATCCTCCATATGGGCAAGTGATAATTTTGGTAAACGTGTGCACCCACGTTTACCAACCTTTGAACTCTTTGTCGTAATAGGAGCATGTGAATGTTCATCCCTAGAGGTATGACCAGAAATATTCTCCTCTCCATAATCATGTGGTTGATCATCTGAATGATCTGTCATTATCCTTCAAATAAAAAAAAACATCATTTCACAAATATATAAATTAAAATATTTTAATACTACTGTAATCAGAAAATGGAAAAGTGTACTAAGTTACATAATAGTAAACATTGGTAATATGGTAAGCATGTTAAACAATGGTAAAGATGAAAAAGATGGTCAAGATGGTCAAGATGGTAAAAATGGTAAAAATGGTAAACCTGGTAAACATTTTAAACATGGTAAAGTAATTGTCAATGAACACAAATAAGCATTTTAAAATTCATGTAATGGTTATAAACCTGATAAAGTAAACTAAACAAACATAAAACAAACAAAAACATATGCTTATTTTATTTTAAAACATGTTTTAATAAATAAAAAACTTACAGTATCTAACATTTATGGAAAAAATAAATGTAAACAAGAAATAAATATATGTTACCTGTAATTTTAGGAATGTACAAATGGATTGTTTTCCCAAATTCCATCGTCGTGATCGTTCCTTTTGGCACAAACTATGTCTTCAACATGATCATCATTATGTTCTGTTAATATTTCCATAGATTTAGGGATCTCACATAAATCAGCATATTCATCATGTTTATCCTCACCAACATATTGTTTTTTCCCTTGTAAAATAACAGCCCACTGCATATCTGATTGATCTACTACATAGAAAATTTGTTTTGCATGTGTTGCCATTATAAAAGAATCAGTTGTGTCTTCCAATCTATTCAGATTAACAAGTGTCATTCCAAATTCATCGTGTCTGACACTGTTGTTACCGTTAAACCATTTACAGTTAAAAATGGGAACATTAATTTTAAAGTAATCAACCTCCCATATGTCTTCAATCACTCCATAATGTTCACTTGATTTATAAATTGGGTTTTTGTCCTTAGCAATCGAAAAATGCATTGCTTATACAAACACCAATACACAATTATTCTGAACTGCACTTCTGTTGTCTTGAGCTTCTGTATGAAATGTATAACCATTAATGTCATAACCGGACCATGTTATAACATCTAAAAATGGACCACCCACTATCCATTTTAATGACACTGATACATCTGATCTACCAAGCAATGTCTTTTTAATCCATGATAAAATTTTTTTGTTGTTCTCATTCAAAATCCACATTTCTTTCTTCTTTGGATGACATTGTTTCAACTCATTAACATGCAATGTGATATACGGTTTAGCATCAGCTATGTTATTCAAGATGTATGATTCTAACTTCTTCATCTGTTCAGCTGACAATGATTTTACTTTCAAGCCGTGAATCCCCTTTCCCTCATTATTAACTCGTTCATGGAGAGATGGAGGCAAACCTATGGGTTGCGCCACATCCAAGTAGCTCGTATAAAACTATGCTACCTCCTCAGAAATATACTTTTCAATAATGGGGGATTCAGGTCGATATATATTTTTAACATACCCCTTTAATATTTTCATATACCTTTCAAAAGGATACATCCAACGAAGATATATAGGTCCACAAAGATTTATTTCTCGAACCAGATGAATCATTAAATGCACTATTACATCAAAAAATGTTGGATAAAAATACATTTCCAATTGACAAAGTATAAACATTGCATCCTTTTCCAAAATGTTCAAAGAATTCACATCAATCGCCTTGTTACAAATTGAATTGAAAAATAACACAACTTCATTATAGTCTTTCTAACACGAATGGGCAATATTCCACGCAATGAAACTGGTAGAATTTGTTGCATCATGACGTGACAATCATGTGATTTCATACCTATCAACTTCAAGTCCTTCAATGGGAAATTTTTTTTTACATTAGATGAATAACCTTGAGGCACTTTGTTATCATGAAGACACTGACAGAAGATAAATTTATCCCTCTTCGATTATGTATGTCAAGCCGGGGGAAGAAATGTTCGTCTTCCTTTAGGTGTGGGAGCTAACTCCAAAAGTATTCCCATTGATAGTAAGTCTAATCATGCATTCAACCCATATTTAGTCTTTCTTTTAATATCTAACAATGTTCCAATCAAAGAATCACAGATATTCTTCTCCAAGTCCATGACATCAATATTATGTTTAACTTCATGATACCTCCAATATCGTAGCTCAAAAAAATTGACCTTTTCTTCCAAATATTTCTATTATTACCAGATTTCTATGTCTTTCCCAATGTCACGTCAAGGTTTTTCACCCTCTAAAAATACAGATCAGGGGATAAAGGTTTTGGAGAAGTATCAAATTCTTGTGAGCCATTAAATTCTTTTCTTAGTCTTCTATAAGGGTGTTCCATAGGTAAAAACTTTCGATGACCCATGTACACTGTTTTCCACCCATGATGCAATTGACAATATGAAATCTTTTGTTCGCACATTGGACATGCTTTATGCCCTTTAACACTGTATCCAGACAAATTTCCATACGCTGGGAAGTCATTTATAGTGAACAGAAGCACTACATGCAGTTGAAAATATTCCATTTTATAAGAATCATACACCCTAATACCATCAGCCCATAACAGTTTCAAATCATCAATCAACAGTGACAAGTAAACATCAATACCATTACCGGGTTGCTTTGGACCAGAGATCATTGTACTCAACATGACATATTTGTGCTTCATACAAACTTCAGCAGAGAGGTTGTAAATTACCAACAAAACAGTCCATGAACTATGTGTGCTACTGAGTGTTCGGTATGGATTCATTCCATCTGTGCGCAACCCTAGTCTGAGATTTATAATTTCATTTCCAAATGTAGAATACTGCGCATCAATTTTCTTCCATTGTGGACAATCAGCTAGATGACATATTTTTCCATCACATACCCGCTTTTCAGCATGCCATCTTAACCTTTTTACATCATGTGAATTAGCAAATAAACGTTTGAAACGACTAATTATAGGAAGATACCAAAATACCTTTGAAGGGAGCTTTGTAATCTCTACATCAGCATGTGACTTTTCTTTCACCTTATACCGTGATGTCCCACATTTAGGACACTCTGAAAAAAATTCATATTCCTTCTTATATATAAAGCAGTCATTCGGACATGCATGTATTTTCTTGTATCCCAATCCCATCGGGCATAATATTTTCCTGGCTTTGTAATTTGAATCTGGAAGATCGTTATCTTTTGGAAGAATGTCTTTCATCAATTGTAGCAGCTCTGTAAAACTTCTGTCACTCCACCCATGCTTCGCCTTCAGGTTAATCAATCTTAACACTGCCGGAAAAACCATAAAATCTGTACAACCAGGATATAATGGTTTTCAGCATCACCATATAGACGCGCAACTTTTGGTTCTATCTCAATTTGTTCTGCTACAATATCGCGAATCATTTCATCAATTCCATCGGAGTTACCATCATTCGAATCATCATCATCAGTGACATTCCTTCCAGTTTCACCATGCCAAATCCAAGTGCTGTAACTCGGATTGAAACCATGAAAATCAGATGATCTTTTATCTCTCTACTTTTCAACTTCTTTATATTCAAACATTTCAGGCATGGACAGAAAAAAATGTCACTACTTGGAACATTTCTTTTTGAAAATTCCAAAAAGGCATCAACACCTTCCTTAAATTCTTTTCTTATTTGATGTGCCGTAATCCAACTTCGACACATTATTACCTATAACAAATATCAACAAAAAATATATATTTTTAAGATAAGACAAATATATGTTTATATGAAAAAAATCATAATTTGAATGTAAAACAATTTAAAATATAAAACAAATCTATAGGCATTTATAAAAATATGCTTGAATATTATTTTTAAACAAAATATAGTTAGATATAACAGTTTTATATTTCATTGAATCAAAGAAAAACATGACGCCTACATAGTTTAATATTGATTGCGGTTTTTATGTTTTAATATATTAGATAAACAACCTATTTTAAATGGCGTGCAGACCTTGATATTGGTCTTCATCACCCTTCGGTGTGACTGGAAAAAAGAGGTCTACCAGCATGTTATTATTTTATCAGCAATTCACTCATTCTTGTTTCTGATGATCGTTAATTGCATTAGCAGGCTGAGAGGGTTGCCCAGCGCGTCCAACACTGGTCTGCTCAGAATAACAATAGTCCCCCTAATTCGGTTTAATCCTTTATTTCTGATTTTTAATCCCATATAACATATCTTGTGGGGATTTGATTTTGTACTTGGCCTTCAGCTTTAACGGTTATCAACCAAAATAAAACTCGACTAAAAACTCTGTTTCTTTTTTGTTTTCAAATTCCAAAAACGAAAACAAAACCACAATGGACAAACACTGAATTCCAATTACAGGAAACATGTTCAGAAATTATAAACACCAAGAATTAACAAATATCAACAACAATAGTGAACAACCTGGAAATTAAAAGTCTAAACAGTTATTCAAACGCAAACTCCTTATATTAATTCTCATAAAAACAGAAAACAAAAATATGTAAAAAAAACTAATTCAACTAATACAGAACCAAAAAACATAAGAAATAATTTCCAGATTAAGCAACATTTATATCCAGAACCATAAGCATGTTCTAGCACATAAAGTAACCATAATAGTGGGCAATATTAAATAATGTCACCAACAATCAGCATCGATTTACATAAATGCAACATAGTCTGTTTTATCAACAAAATACAAATAACCCTTTGCAACAACAAAAAATTCCACGAGATCCTCAACATGATTAAACAGAAAAGCATATCTGATGCAAACAAATTCATCAAGAATCGAAACAAAATCGAACAAAATAAATTCGTGGAAGGCTTACTTGAATGTTGCGAGGTGAGATGATAGATCCGAGAGGAGTGAAGAAGATAAACAATGAAGCCAAAATGAGTTTAACGCAGGTCGATCGACGAGCCGATTAGGTTTTACCGCACGTGAGAGATGAGACGGCGGACTCTCAATCGAAAAGTCGTAAATGACAGTCCACAGGCTTTAATTTCTTTAAAAGATTTATAAAGTCGGTTATATAATAACCGATGTTATAAACAATTTTTTAAATTTATAACGTCGGTTATTTTATAACCGACGTAAAAAAATAAATATCTACGGGATTTTTACGTCGGTTTTTTTATAAACGACGTAAAACCCCCCCTATGCTTTTGTTTTTTACGCCGGTCATAAAATAACCGACATAAAAAAAGCATAGATATCTCATTTTTTACGTCGGTTATATGATAACCGACGTAAAAAACCAATGCGTGGGGGGTTTTTTACGTCGGTTATTTGGAAACCGGCGTAAAAAACCCAATATCTACGCATTTTTTACGTCGGTTATAAGATAACCGACGTAAAAACAGAACATGCGTGATTTTTGACGTCGGTTATTAAAATAACCGATGTGAAAAATATACTCGCCGCATTTTTACGTCGGTTATATATAATCGACATAAAAAATGGTGACGTAAAAAATGTTTTCTACACTACTGAATGCAACAATATAGTTTCGTAAATAATTTTATTTATTAGATTTATTTTTATTATAAAAAATACCATGAGGTAGGAAATCTTTTCTGAATCCAAATTAATATTTATAGTTGGAGTGATAACTTATAAAACATTATGTAAAAATTTATTTACTAAATGTTATATGTTTAAGTCATTTTTGTCATTACTTAAAATTAATTAATATAATGTGTCATTATCACTCCCATGTGGCTCCATGGTGTCCCAAAATAGACCCAAGGATGAAAATGGTCAGAAATGTATAAAAAAATAAGATTAGGACACATTTTGGGGTAAATTAATATTATTATAATAATATTGGATTACCCTAATTTACCAGATTTACCCTTTAACCATATAAAATAAAATATTTACTAGGGTAAATATTTAAAAAGTATAAAAATAAAAGTTACCTATTTAAGAAATATGGACCTCCTGATTCAAAATATGGAATAAATTATTCCAAATTCAAAACAAATAAGTTATAGAGATTAGTTTAAAATTATTTCCCACACTCAAAACAAAAAAGCATGTTTTTTTGAAATAATAACTATCAAAAGATTGACACTTATTTATGTCCTATTTCAACGTAAAATTATTCCGCTAAATAAAATTTGATTAAATGTTAAAGATATAATATAATTATACATTATAACATTTTAGAGAGATAATCTATCAATATAAATAAATTATATTTAAATGTAGTTTGGAATTAAAATACAGTATTTTTCACTATTCAAGTAAAAATTGATCTTTGACACAAAATTACAAAACTTTTATCCAAAATAAATTTTGATGTCCTCATTTTAAATAAGAATATTATTTTGTCAAATAGAAGATATAAAGGTGACAAAAATATATTTAAATATGGTTTTCCATCAAATCGTGGTAAATCTTTCTTTTAATGAATATTAGAGTATTTTTGGCTTAAAATCATATTCATTCTTATTTTAAGCATCAAAAATTTATTGGATCAATGTAAAAACTATTAAAAAAACATGTATATTCATATTGTAGTTAGTTATGTACATTTTCTCCAATATAAATGCTAGGGGTTGACTACTATTTATAATAATAGTAGATTATTATTTTTCAGTATGACTCAGCATTGTGTTCCTCATAAGATTTCAAAGAAACTCATGGTTGTGTATCTGGTATGCCATCGATCATAGCATCCCCTTTAAAGTAAAATTAATATTTATTTCACAAATTTTAAAAAATATGAAAATTTTATATTTTTTATTTACCTGGGATGTTACAATATATATATATATATATACATTCCATTAATGTTGAGATAGAAATATTCTTGATAGAACATGATGCATTGGAAAAATATTAATAGACATTATTAGATAGTTATTTCATCCTTTATTAATGAATCCCTTATAAGGTTTTTAATATGTAAAATTTATTTTTTATTTGGGGAACCCAAACATAAAATTAAAAAAGTAACGATTAGGTGGGTATATATGAAATCTTGTGGTACATGTCGCGGTATATAATTTTCTATGTTATCAATATGGTCTAGAGCACATCGAAGAAAATATAGTGAATGTTCCTTACATAACATTGGCAGTGTTTTTTTCTCTCCATCTATGAATGGATATGTTGAAAATACACTTTATTACCTAGATTATTTATGAAGATAATAAAATAATGGTCCTTGAGTTTTTTCATCTCCGCAAAGCTTCCATCAGAAAAACATTTCTACTTACTCCAGTATCAGTTTACAATAGAGAGGTAGATGTGCACAGGGGGAAATATATATGGTGGAAGAACATTTCCTTCATGGAAGATAAATAAAATATAGCTCTAATATAGAATAATGTTAAGGGTAAAATATATTTAAAAACTAAAATATATATATAGATTCTAGACACCTAATTATAATTGACTTATTTTCTAACTGAATTTCTAATTTTGATGTCTTTCTGTGAATATGAAAATTCTTAAAATTAATTTATTAATTGTTCTGAACCAAAAATAGAAAAGGATTTGTTTTTATAATTTTCTTTTTTAATTTAATTATTTAATTTATATATTTTTCCTAAAATTTAAACCTCTTTGTTAATAGTAAAATAGAAAATTTACATTGAAGGATTCATTGAGATGATATTTAAGAATTATTACTTATATGAAAATTTATCATTTAATATTTATAATTTTTTATTTATTAAATTATCACCTTCTATATATTTATTAAAACATTTTCAATTTAAAATATAATTTATCTTTAGATAATCAATTCATTCATGACAATTAATCATGATAAATATACTTCTCCCTTGATAATTTTTTACACTACTTATTATAATTATGGAAAAAAAATTAATATAGTAATGGAAATAATGAGAAGTGAAAAACAATTTTTAAAATTTTTTAACATGGACATTTTAATTGATTACATTGGGTGGTGAGTGAATAAAAACAAATATTGATACTTACCGTAATGTTATTGGTGGCCACAAGATAATAATTTAATTCTACTTATTTTCCAAATAAATTAATATGATTATTGAATATCATAGAATTTTAGTTTAAAGTAAAATATTTGAATATTTAACTAAAGGAAATATTTTATTTTCAAAAGGAACCTTCAAATATGAAAATAGATTTTCAAATGATTCTTATATTAATGAGGAGGATCTTAAATACTTATTTTTAATAAATGATATCTTATTAATTCATCATTTTTATTTTTATTTTTATTTTGAAAAAACATATTTTATTTTAAATATTAATTATTAATATGGTTTATAATGTTAAATGTATATTATTTTACAGAAAATTCATTTAAAAATTTTCAGGCATTTCAACAAAAAGCGGTCCTGAAATTCATTAAAAAATATTTACTGACCACTTTTATGAACACCATTTTTTAAATATTTTTTTACATATGGGTTATCAATGTGTATGAGTTTCAATGATGTGAGTTTTAGTTTGAGAAATATTTAACTATTCTTCAAATAGTTGAATTATTTCGATAAGTTGAATTCAAATACAAAATTGAATTATTATTATTGTAAAATAAAATTCATAAGTCACTAAAACATTAGACATACAAATATCATGAGAATATTATAACTCAATAATAGTTACTATTTTGATAATACTAAATTTTAAATTTGGAAATTTATTTGGAATCAAGGATGTTATATATAGAGAGATAAATAATTAAGATGACTTTTGTACTATGCCTAAGAGTATGGGTCAACGGCCTCACACTATCCTTATATGCATCGACACATTTTGTGATAAAATATGTTTAATAAATACATGTAAACTGTTATGTTTCAGGAAAACCATAATTCAACATTAATATTCTAGAAAAACTATTATTCAATATTTAAAACTGTATGTTCCAGGGGTAGCAGAAACACATCTATAGGTGTTCCAAAATTGAATTTTTTTCATTAACTATGATTAATCAATGATCAACCAGGATAATAAAATGACAGATAATTAGAAGATAAATAAGAATAAAAGAAAATAATGAAGTCTTGGAACCATAGGAAGGATCATCCCATGTTTTTTATAATAAATTTAATTTATAGAAAATAATAACCTTGTTGGGATTCTCTATCCGTAGATGTTCCAATCATCATCTAATGTGATTTTTCATTCCATCTCATAATCGAATTATAGGCCTCCTCTAGTGGTGATCAAAACATGGTAAAAAAATATTTGTACATTTCTGATTGAGTCTCTAGGTTATAGCTCCTATTATTTATCGGTTGTGATGTCCTCCTTTGATCATCTTGAGAGAGTCTTATAAATCATTCCAAAATATTTTGTTGAGGTGGATATCACTAGTAACATTAGAGCATTATTGGAGGAAATGACTTCTTTCATGTATTGGGAGAATTTACCAGAAATTTTGTGCACAACCATAATGAATGGATAGATCTAAAATGAGAATAGTGTATTTGGGATTTATATTATTATTAATTATAAAATGAATTAATTACCCAATGTCATTTATTTATTTAATTTAATTCATATTATCACTCCATGTCTAAAAATAATATAACAATATTATTGTAATCACATGACACGCTCCTAGTGAATTACTACAATAATTATTTAATAAAATAAATAATAAAATTTCTTACAAATTCCTAGAATAAATAAAAGGTGTGTATATAAATATTCATTGTGTGTAATTTTATTCATTTTTCATTACTTCATACACCACATTTATTCGACCTTGAAATATGAAAATTTATTTAAGAAATAAATAGCACTACATTACTCACTTATAAATATAATATTTTTCCCACAATATATTCACTCAAATAAATAGTGTCGAAATAAATGTGATCAGGGTTCATTGAATAATTATTAGACCTCAATCGATAATAATTTTTTTCAGATTATTAAGTTACTATTTAATGGAGATACATGGACACAATTAGTGTTTCACCCTCTAGAACATTTCTCAGTAGCATTAGGCTAAGCCTCCCTAAAGTCCATGGTTAGCATCAAGCCATATTTCAAGGTACCAATAGATAAAGAAGCTAACTCTCTAATGATGTGTGAACTCTTGAGAACACTTACCGTGTAATGTAATCCCTTTATCTTGATATCTCGAATAAATTGGGTTTCATGCTAGTGACCTCAACCCTTGTACTCAATTATCCATTCATTGAATCACCAAAATTGAATGTGCCCATTCCTCACCATGGACATGTATATATTTTGGATATATCAATTCCATCAATGTACCTGAGATATCATCATATTTTGTGGAATGGAAGGAAAAATTATTTCTCACATAATCTATTAATACAGTGTTAATCGTTACTCTCCCAACATATCCTACCTCGTTGTGAATAGTGTGTCATCACAGTTTTCATTAATAAATTTATGTGGGCATGTTGTAACACCCATTAATAATAAACATAATGTATATAGACCAATAAAAACATCTACTGATAGAAACATCCAATGGAACTATAAAATGTGGATTTCCTACTGGTGGGTCTCATTCTCATTATATACTCCTTGATATTACTAAGGGATGACATCATGAGAAAGTGCCAAAATGTTTTTTGAGTTCCCACCCCTAATGTACAATATTATTTATGTCCCTAAAATAACATCATCAGACCATAAAACATATATTCTTGAATATTGTTATAGCACTTCCAGGTTCTCATCATAGAATGGATCCGCTATGACCCTTTGGTTCAACATCTATCCATATGACATTACCACATGCATTTTGACACAAAATAATAATCAATATAAGATAATGTATTTACTAGTATTAAAATTCATGATTAAATGTTTATCATAAAGTACAATTTAGTTGGTTCTACACCATCAACTCCAACAAAATCCCACATAGACTAGAGTCGACTGCTACAACCATTAACCTACTATCTGAAACATGGTTTCCCTTATTCTATTTATATAGGCATTTATTCCAGGGATCGTCCATTTTATCTACCATGGAAAATCCTCTAACAAAAACACCACCAATTTGGTAGAAATACCTCAAGAGGTGATACTTATAGAGAATGTGCTTGTTACATTTATTTGAACATGGTTATTTTGTAAGATCCACCACTACAGTATTATAAAAATTAAATGTGAAAGTATATTTACTACTAAGAACCACATAAATATCTTATAAAAAGATCCAAATCCAAATGTCATCTTTAGATGCATCAAAATCAGCTATTTATTTTTACTCTACTATAGAATTAGTGACAACTTGTTTATTTGAATGCTTCAATCTAAATTACCCTCTATTGATATTGAAAACATATCCTGATTTCAATTTCAAATCGTTCTGATCTTTCTGACAACTAGCATCAGGATACCCTCTTATGACATGGAACTCATCTCCTCCATACACCAAGAACATATCACTAGTTCTTCCAAGATACATATATATTCTTAAAAATAGTCTAATATTATTCTCCTAGATCATCATGGTATCTTCCTACCATGTTAATTATATAGGCAACATCAAGTCCAGTAAATAATATGGAAAGCCTTAAAGATTTTATAGCTGAAGCATAAGGGATCTTACTAATCCTGTCATTCTCAAGTTGTGTCTGAGGACCCATTCTCTTATAAAGATGTAGGCCAAGTGAAACATTATACATTTCCATCTTATATTGTTCCATACTCAATATTTTTAGTATCTGGCCAATGTATATACCAAGATGTAGTCCAAGAAGCCTCATAGATCTATCACAAATGAGTGTGATCCCTAAAATTTAGGTTCATTCAGCAAATTCCTTAATGGATAAACTCTTGTTCAACCAGATTTTTAATTAATCTAAGATGATTATGTCATTTCTAATAAGTAATATTTCATCCACCTATACAACTAGTACATCAACCACATTCAAATTAAACTATATATTAACAAATGGATCACATTAATTTTTAATGAATCCAAATTCCTTTATGTCTTCATAAAATCAATTTTTCCTTTCCTGGATGCAATAATTAATACATAAATGGATTTATGCAATATGAAAACTCATTTGGCTTCACCTGGTGTCACAAAACCATCTGGTTGTGTATTATAGACATATTCCTGGAGGTTCTCGTTATGTAATTTAGTTTTAACATCCATCTTCTAAATCTCGTAGTCATGGTGTTCTACTATCATATATATGATTCTTATAGATTTAAATATAAAAACTGGGGATAAAGATTCATCAAAGTCATTTCCTTGACACTTTATGAATCCTTTATCCACTAGACTTGCTTTATAGGAAATAAATTGACCTTCCATGTCTAGATTTCTATTAGTACACATATGCATTCAACATTATTTACATCAATGGGATCTTCAACTGGAACCCAAACATTGTTCTAATACATAAAATCCATCTCAAAATTCATAACATATAGCCATCATGAATCTTCTGAGCTCTCTAATGATTTTTTGTAGGAGAGAGTTTCATCATTTTCCAACAATAATGACTCACCATCCATGGTGACGAGGAAACCAAATCTCTGGAGTTCTATTACCTCTCTTGAGCTCCTATACAATACTTCTATTTTAGGAACCTATTTTATAGGGACATATGGATCTTTTTCATCATCCAAATCCATTATGTCATGATCATTAACATCATCTATGTCAACTCTTCTCCTATTATCCTTTTTGAGGATGTGCTCCCTCTCAATAAAATCAACTTGTCTAGCGATAATAACTTTTTTTCGTGAAGGGTTATTTTGTTAATATCCTTTTGTTTCCTTGGAATATCCTATAATGATACACCTTGTGTCCAATGGGGAATGTTTTTAACCTGAGATTTCCATAATAAACTCCTTTCATCCCTATATCCATGTGTGCGAAAAAATGGGTTTCATTCCATTCCATAACTCATAGGGAATTCCATTTTCCACCTTTTTTGGTAGTTATTTTAATGTGAATGATGTTGTTTATAATGAATATCCCAAAAAGGATAACAGAAGATATGAATGACTCATCATCGACTTCACCAAGTACAAGAAGGCGAGGTTCTTACTTTCACTAACACCATTCCTCTCTAGTGTATAAGGAATATTGAGTTGAGATAGAATCCCAGATGCCCGTAAAAGGTCGACGAACTCTTTGTTCAAATAATATCCACCCGGATCCAATAAAATCTTCATTATCTTCTTACAATGTAGATTCTATACTTAATTATTAAATTCCTTAAAATTCTACAAGGAATCTGGCTTATACCTCATTAAGTAGATATATCCATATCTACTAAAATCATCAGTAAAAGTAATGAAGAAATAATATCCACCTCTAGCTTCTACTAAAAATGGTCCATACACACTTGTGTCTAGAAATCCTAGAATATTTATGGGCCTTTCACCATTTCCATCGAAATGATTTTTTCCATTTTACCTTGTAATCAAGCATGAAATCTATCATGTGGTTTCAACATAGTCTAGTCAAAATAAAAATATTGGTGTATCTTTGTCCAGTACTTCTTGTTTACATATCCAAGATGATGATGCCACACCTGATCATTTTTGGAGTCATGTGAATTTGTTTTTTTATCGATTTCCATAACATGGTTTTCGTAATTTAGTACAAAAAAAATTATTTAAATGTTCCATACCATAACAAACATTTTTTATTGTAACGAAACAACCCATATTTCAAAATATAAAAATAAATCCATCCCCATGTAAACATCCTATATACATTATGTTCTTGAAAACACTAGGCACATAATAACGAATATGTAAAAGATAAAAAATCCATATTGTCAATGAGAGGTGGTAATAGGAAATGGCCACTGCATCCAGCCTTACATGATTGGAATATCAATGTTCCTACACTGCTCATTAAATCATTCTAAATCTACTTGGTTCCAATATTTTAATACATAGGTGAGCCCAAAAATATGTTTAAAATATAAAAAATATAGAAATTGAATGATTACACTCGATAACGAACACACCATTAGCATCCTAAAACTTTTGGGTGTAGTTAATCTTCTAGTATCTTGTCTTTCCACAAAAAAAACACATCTCCTCATGTTTATTGACCTTCCTCTGTATCTTCCCCTTCTTGGAGGGAAGGTGGTCATGGGATTCTGACCATTTATAAATCTTTGTCCCATTTTCCTTTCCCTTACATTCCTTATTAATAATAAGTATTATGGGTTTGTCACACCACATGTGCTTATCTACCAAGAAAATAATGTTCAGATGTTATGATATAATCTTCTCATTATTTCTAATGTAGTAGTTGACAATAAATATAGAGAAGGTCTTTTACAGTGATGATAGGGTGAGATCTATATGCAACTAATCTAGTAACTTAATCCATATGATGTCTACCTGTTAAATATAGCCAATAATCATGCTTACATGAGGACCAACTAGCATAGAATCTCTAATCATAGTTGTGAACAATGCATTGGATATCTCTTATCTATCCAATCTCACATTATCTTGGTAGAAATCCTTCATGTGAGACATCATTCTATACACGTCGATTTTTTCATTTTTCAGCATGATCTCATTATACATTGATGATATCATGAAAAGTTTGACATCTATGACATCATCCATATGTTTAATATATATAGATATTTCATCATCATTGGCCTAGTTTCTGAATTGTGTCTTCCACCACATACTATTTTCATTTTATGGTGAAGGATGACGAGTAAATTCCACTTCAATTCCTTGATGTTGGTGATGGTGATATGGTTTTCCTTATCAAGTATGATTCAAAATGATATTGCTTATAAAATTTTCTTTTAATTGCTACAAATTAAATAGATCAATGATTTAGTACTTTATAATGAGAAATGTGAGACTAATAAATAAATTAATACTTATTAGTCTCCACCTATTTTATCTAAATCCAATACCCTCACCATTGATGTAAAAATATTATGGTGACTAAATGTTATTGTGGAATGTATCCATTTTATTTTTCACATTACCACAACAATGTTTGGTCAGGAAACATGATAGGTTTTAGGTAGGCATTCCAAATTCCAACTGCATTAACTCGCATTTCCTTAATCTTTTGAGTAGAATTCCATATCCTAAAATTATTTTAGTTTGGATTTCCTCATCCTATACCTCGTGGTCACACTAAGTCCTTCCCCGACATTATTCCCTTGATGTAAAACAATTCAACTCAATCCAAAAACATGAATTACAATTCCCCAATAATTGAAAGCACCCAAAATGGGTTTGGTCAAGAAATTTGAACTATGGATCTATTCTCACCAATATTATAGATGGTTATACGAACATAATATTTCATTTTGGGATTTTATCTGTATACATAATTTTCCATTTTATTATCATTCCTACATTTTTGTTAATATTTTGTGGGATATATTAATGTGATTATCCTTTTCTAGGATAATTTTTATGCAAAATATTGTCTTATATTAGTTTAATCTTTCTTTCTTGTTTAATTAATTAATTATGTGGTCATGAAAACAGTCCCATAATAAATAAACCATGAAAATGACAGAAATAAAATAAATTTCATGATAATGAGGTTTTTCTATTTGTTATTTTATATATCAGTTGTTAAACTAACCTCACACCAAGGGGAGAAAACATTGTGAACCTTTTGGGTTATTGTTTACAGCTTTCCACATGTCCACATTTGTATCTATTTGGGTTGGTTTTACCTCGTCACCTAACTTGGACCGCCTCTACTATAATGGTAGATCCATCCATTACAATGATTTAATCTCCCACATAGGTGAAAGTTAAACATGGTTTTACATTAATGAAACCTAGGGAACATAGTCCCTAAATATTCTTGAGGAGACAAATCATAGGCAAACAAATATGATTTAAATAAATTAATTATAATAAACCATCCACAAATAGAGGTCCTAGTTTAGATAATGATCATTCATACATGTAATGATATTTACGCATAAAAAATAGTATTAAATTCTATAATCATTCTTTTTTAAGACAAATCTCCCTAGAATCAATTAATTATCTTTAATTAAACAATTATTTTATATTAAACCCTTATCTGAATTTGCTGGATATTTTTATCCATAATAATTTTAAACAAAAAAATTAAATTAAAATTATCATTGTACATAACTTGTTCCTCGGAGGAAACCTTTTATGTTCCTTTTCATAACTACCCAATGACTAGAAATGAACATTACAATGATGTTAAATTAGACACACACATATATATTTCACCTATCTTGTGTTGTGCCTCATATTTACGCATGAACTATGGTACACCGCACATGGTTCTTTATAATATAATAATAAATTTTTATAAATATGTTTATTTTTGATGAGTACACGGTGTGTAGTAGACTATACACAATATGTACTACCTTTATCATCCATGTGAAGTACGCCACATGGGATATTTCATGTGAGTGTACATAAAAAATCTATGGAGTACACGACATGTCTATTGGGCCAGACGCCATGTTGTATCAGTGTTACACCGTCTCCTCTATGGAAAACTATTTACAGGGTACATGGTCCAACCCTAACTCATATGTACAACTCAACATGTTTAGTGGGACAAAAAAAGTGATATCAAAATACTATGTTCCACATATTACTAGTCAACAATATACGTCGTTAAGACTTATACAAACTCTAATGAAAATGATTCGTTTTGAGGACCATACTAGATTCACTTAATGTTGACTACACATTGTATACTATGGAATACACATTGTATGTTTTTGTGTTGTATGGTCAGGATCCTTTGGAAGCTCTAGATGTGATCCTATTTTTATTTTAATCACATTTAAAATAAAATATTGTTTCTATATGGTGAATGTGAAACAAAAGTGGAAGAAAAGATCTAGATATTCCAATTTTCATAATGATTAACTTGAATTGAAAAAACAAAATTATTAAAGGAATAAAAAAATAAAAACAAAATAATTATTATCAATAATATGGCCACTCTAATTACACTGTTAGGTTCTCAGTGGAGAGGATCTGTGTGGAAGGGTGACCACAACATGAAATTTTATATTAAGAAAAATAAATTAAATATCTTTCATGATGATAAAATTCAATATCATCTGAATAGAATTAAGAATGAAAGAAAATAAGGGAGTACCTGAACAATATAATGAATCATCATATGTCGGTTATAATTAAATTAATTAAAAGTCAAGAATTGCCATTATGGAATTCACTGTCTATTTCTTTTTCAGGTCATGATCTGATGTGGTCCATTATTTCAACCTATAATCCTAATGTAGGCTTCCTCTAGAAGTGATCCAAAAAAGATTCACATATCAATGGATGCCTCTAAAAGAATCTTTGGGTGCAAACATCGATGATCCATTGCTAGTGGTGTCCACCTTTAATCACTTTAAGAGGCGCTTCCAAATCATTCTCCTTTATCCCATTGAGGAGGATCTACCTCCTAACTTGAGAGAATTCATGGAGGAATAGATTTATATCTTTTGTTGAAAGATTTCCATAGACCCATTTTCCACAACAATAAATAATGGATAAATATGTAATAAGAATTATTTAATCGGTAATTATATTATTTAGAATACTAAAATGAGAGGCATTGTGGAATTAATATGAAACAAAAATTGGGAATTATCATTAATAATCTAATTAAATAATTATTTATCTAGGATACTTAGTCACACATAGTGTCTGACCCTCTAGGAATCTTTCTCAAAGGCATTAGTCAGATCCTACCAAAATTCCACGGATAGAGTTTTGAAATGTTCCAAGACACCCATAGATAAATATGTTAAAAAAACAATGATTTATCACCTCCTTCAAATTCTTACCATGTAATGTAATCCCTTTATCTCAATATCTTGAATCATACAAGTTTAATGTCAGTTATATCAACCCATGTTCGCATTTATTATTTCATTGAATTCCTAGAATGGAAATTTTCCATTCATCAGTATGGAAATTTATTTACATTGGATATATGAATTCCATCAAATGGCGTGAGATATAAACTTCATTTATAGAACAGAAGGAACCAATTCTTTATCGTAATATATATTAATACAGTGTTACTTGTGACGCACCCAATATTTCCAACCTCACTATGAATAGTGATTCATTATAGTTTTTTTTCAAAATATATATATATCTTTGTGTGTGTGTTTGTGTGTGTTTTTTTGTTTTGAAATTCCCATTAATAATAATCATAATGTTTAATAACCAATAGACACGTCTGAAGATAAGAACATACAATGACACTATGAAATGAAGTTTTCTTTCTAGAAGGTCTTGTTCTCATAATATCCTCCTAGATATTAATAGGGGAGCACACCATGAGAAGATTCCTCACTGTTTTATGAGTCCTCACCCATAATGGCCTATATTATTTGTTTCTCTAAAATAACAGGATTCAGCCATAGAACATTTCTTCATGAATAGTGTTATGGCACTTCTAGGTTCTAATCATAGTTGGGATCTACTGTGACTCGTCGATGCAACAACTATTTTTAGGACATTATAACATGCATATTCATTTATATGAATAGTCAGTATGTGATAAGGTATTTTTTAGTATTAAAATCCATGAATACAAGTTAATAATAAAGTAAATAGTAGTTGGTTCTAGGCCACCAACCCTAATAAAACCATCATGAAATTATGACTATGGTGTTTTTTGTCACATAACAAGAATGTTTAAATAGTATTAATTCATCTAAAAGGTTTTATATTATAATTTCAAATGACAATATTTTATGAATTTTTTGACAAAAATAATAAATATTGGATTATATTTTTTATGTTCATTAATGAATATATATATATATATATATATGATATTTCAATGATCCAAAGTTTCATTTCATTCCGCTATATCAAAATATTATTTCTAACTCTTCATAGTAGAGATTATTCTTAGATGACGATTCTCATTTTCCCCTCGTCTCAATGTCTTATATTTTTGTCTAATCAAAGATGAATTACCCATGAAATGGGTGATTCCCATGAACCATGAATATATTTGGGGGAACTACTTCCCTATCGATTTTATAGTTATCCTAATCAAATTTTTATTCATTGTTCTAATATTCTTTCTAATTTATTAAATATATTTTCCAGACAATAACGTTTTAATGTATTTCTTCGCATTTATTTATAAGGCATGAAAAATCTAAAATAACCATCAATAGTGAAAGTAAAATCTATCCTTATATTTTCATATATTAAGATACAGAAATAAACTATAAGAACTTTCTTGAAATGGTCCATTATATAGTTGAACCTAAATCGACAATTTACATTTTTGAGAACTAATGACCATTGAGTATTACATTTTGAAATGTTTTTATTATTCTTTTGATAAATCATGGAATAATCATAAGAATAAAAGAGAAATTTAGGTATTGGATAAAATAATTTAAAAGTAGATATATTTGGATATTGATCAATGTCGTTGTCTATAGGGGTTTCTTTTAATATTAAATCTAATCAATGAGGACTCACCATAAAATGGACATAACATTTTTTGGTTTATTATTAATTATTGGGTTTACTATTATGTTGTATATGATTAATCATACAGGGATTTAAACTTATGTGTTAATGATATTAGACGTATATCAAACTTAATTTGAATTTCAAATTTCTCATATTCATGGTATTAATATGACCCAAAATGATATGGGTTTATTAAATTCGAACCATAATGGTCATGGAAAATGTTTTATCATAAGGAAAAATAAATTTCAAAATATCCATTGTCGAGGATATTTATGTCTCAATATTAAGTGAATAAATATTTCATAAAATTCATAAAATATATTGATAGATTGTTCACATATGGCTTAATTCAATATGTGGGGAAATTATATTGAATTAAATTTTTTGGTTGATGCTAACTTTTATTAAAATGGATAATATGGTAGATAATAAAATGATTTTTTATAAATTATGTAAGGAAAAATTTGAAGGTGTTTATTTAGATTTTTGAATAGTTTAAAAATGAAAATATAAATCATTTATATTTGGTCCTTATTTATGAAATGAAAGTGTTTCCAAAATTATTGTTTTATATTTATCAGGATTGTCCTATTAAATATTTTAAAATATAGGCTATTTCATTTATGTAATTTTATTAAATAAAATATAAGATAATCATTTTCAAATCATTAATGTTTTCATTAAATATATATAATTTATATATCATTGAATTTATATAAAAAACAAATAAATAATTATTTTAAATGGTAATATTGGATATATGATACGTTTTGGACGTTATTAATAAATATAAGAAAAATAATTTATAATTTATTAATGAATTTAAAATATTGTTTTATCTCATAAAAAAAATATATAAACAATTTATTTTTTTCTATAGTATATTTAAAAATTAAATTTTATATATTTTTAATTAGGGTGTATGATATAGTTTAAAGAGTTAAAATTATTCTAGTTTATTATATGTTCATATTTAGAGTTACTTGCTAGGTATATTATGTTATTTAATTTTTTTATAAATTTGAAATATGTATTATTGGGTATTTAACCAGAAATAATATGTTATCAATGATTTATTAATATGATGATTAACATTTATTGTATCATTGAAACTTCATTTGAGAGATGTATCCATGGGTATAAGAACTTTTTCTAGACTCCTACTTGTATTAGAGGCAGATTCATTATCATGAAAAGTGTTGGTTGTACCATCCCTGACTCCAATAATTTATCATTTGGGGATTATTTTTTTCATTTAATATTAATACATCACATTAATGATGTTTTCATATTTTATTCTTATAATTTATTTGGTTACATATGAATATACAAGAATTTTGGTTTGGTAATGTAACACATGTTTTGATTTATGTAATGTGTATTATGGTTCTAATGTATTATATTTTGTATAAAACCAATCTAATGAGGTTAGCTTAATAGGTATGTGACTTGTTTTTGAAATTTTATTTTAGTCAATATTATTTATGAAACCCTATGAGTATTGATACTAGAGTAATATTTTTGAGTTTATCCATACAATGAATAAAGAAAATTAGTTATCCCCTCACTTAACCATAATTTATATACAACATAATAGGAATTATGTACTACTTAAATATATATAGAGAGAGATTTATGACTATTAAAACTCATCTATTATTTAAATATATATCATTCTCTACAAAATTATATGTTGATTTTAAATGTGATCCCCGGACTCACTGATGAATCATTTATTAAATTCCTTGTTTAAATGATTATGAAAAACGATACTCATCTGATATTATTTTAAAAAAATAAATGGAATAATAAAATATGAATATTATTTGGAGATAAATTAATTTTTTTGGAGAATATAAATATTGTAACCTACTTTGAATCGAATTTAATGTTTTTAATAGTTCTCAATGGTGATAAAATTTAATATTTTAATGAAATCAATTCACAAGTACACACCATTCAATGGTGTAGTTAATGAGGCCATTAATATTTATTATTAACATACGAGTCATAATCTTAATGTTTATGTTTTTATTACTATCTCTATGGATACCAAACTAACAAATAAATTTGAATTCATGGTTACATAATTGATTATCGATAACATAAAATTTATATATTTGGTGAAATTTATTGATTAAATACATTTTGTTTGTAAAGAGCATTAATTTAAAAGGATAAAAGAATGTTCATCACATTCATGAGATATACCAAATATTATTAACTATTTTATTAAATATTATAAAATGGTGTAAAATAATAAATCAAAAATATAAAAAAATGTTATGAAAACATTAAAAATTGTTTTTTCAGTTCCTACTAAAGTAGGTCAAGAGTTAAATATCATAAATTTTACTATTAATACAGAAAATGTTGAATATACCTAAGGGGGGAATATAATTTCAAGGAAATGTTTTAGTATTGATAGTTAACAGATTCACATTTTCTAAAAAAATAAAAAACTACCAATCATTATGTGAAATATTTAATCCTTTTATATACAATAATTTATTTGATAATAAATTGGGATGTGGAAATAAAATGGGAATGTATATATAAGAAATTTATTTTCCATAAGGGAATTAATTTTATAGAAAACACTATATTTTTTATGTGAAACAATTGAGATACTAATAAAATTATGTTATTTTTATATATCATTCAATATATTATTGAAACATTTATGATAAAAAAAATATGTATAAAATTCATATTAATAAACCAGAGTTCAAGATTTATAATTTAATTATTCTATAAGAGTGTAAATATTGTTAGGGTAATATAAATTCAGCATTATATACATTAAAGAGTGAATAAAAGAAAAATATATGATGAATTTTTTGAAAGAATATGTACTACAGATATCATTTTGAGTCCAATGTTAAAAAAATGAATCATTAAAACAATGTTTTTTAAATTAATAATTAGGGAGATTATTTGATAATTATTATTTATTATTCATTATGTTCTAGAAAAAAATTGAAATATAAATAAGGATCACTGTTTATTTCGCAAGATAATGTTACTTCTATTTTAATATTTAATGAAAAAAATTACACCATCATTTTTTAATATTTTAATAAACCAAATTACATTCATTGAAATACATCAGACACCTAGAATATTATATATGATATGTTTTCTTGTAGACTATTTATTAGAAACTCCCACCCCAATGAAATAATTATTATTTCATAAAGAGAAAATATTTGTTTGTGTAATATCATTATCTCCTATACAAATAATGTTAATAAATTTATATAAGGTCAATATTTTTTAATTTATAAACTTTAATGATAATATAAAATTATGTTTTCACTTAGTATTAATTGGTAATATTATCCAATATATAATTATTTAGTTTTCTATAATTTTTAATATAATTATAAATATTTTTATTTAGTTTCCATAATGTTGAAAATATTTCATTATATTCTAATAGAGTTTAGGATATGTTTGTAAAGAGAAGCACTATACTGTTATGTTGGCCGACCAAATCATGTTAATGATAATTATTATAGAAGGGTTTCATGAGTGGTGGTAAAGACGAACATGGATATAATTTTCACTAGTAAACATAATTTTTTTAATAATATAACCCTTAATGTTGTGAGGTAAATGATTTTTAGTATCGAAAATATGAAATGAATTTTTTCAATAAGATTTCTAATAGAACCACTATTAAAAATAATATTTTCAATTATTATCATCAAATAATGAATTATAGTGGTAATATATTATTATCCATCCAGATAGAGACTTGTTAGAAATTATATATATTTTTTATGAAATTACCAACTACATTTAGGTGAACAAAATTTATTTGCTATGATGTTGTCAATCCTGTAGGATATGTCAAGAAGAGGGATTATTTATGATATTATTAATGTTAATATAAGTTTATTGGGTCTTAGAATTTATCATGTCAATAAACAATAATGTCTCTATTTTTTATGTTTATTACCTCAATAACATGAATTAAACTCTATAATAATGGAAATGAGTTGTCACAAAAAGTTAATAATCCAAGTGGTCTATTTTTTGTGATGAAATACTGATGTTATCTTGATTATGGTTTTCATATCATGAAATGTAATATACTCATTGTCCATGAAATATTTTTTTATACTAGATAGTTTCTTAAGTATATACCCTATGGAGTTTTATAAACTATGTATTTAGTATAATAGTATTTTATGCTTCATATTTCAATTTACTCATATATGAGTACTGTGAGGAACCAATATTGGGAACCTTTATTATTTTAACCAATTTTTAAAACACCATTGAGTAATTTTGTGTTATGATTATGATGGTTTTGTCACTAATCATAGAATGAATTAAATTATTATCTGGAAAATAATTTTTCTTTCATTTTACGAGTATGATACTTATACCATTAATAAGATACAACCAATATGTGTATCAATATACCATGATGTGACATGTGGTGTGTTTCCTATTGGATGAGGGTTATTTGACATTCATTTTCATAACAGTGAATGAAATGTAACATATTTATTTTCACTATTTATCAGGAGTTTAGAATCAATAATTTATGATTATATATATGATTTTAGCATTTAATATGTCCCATATTTTCATTATGTATTTGAAAAAGAGATCATATGAAAATTTATACTTCAATATGATATAGCAGTTGGACACTTGTATAAAGGTGTGTTTGTTTTATAAAGATCACAAATGTTTACTTTTTAGCTTTAGTACCAAGGATGTATTAAATGTTTCCATCATATTCTTAAATTTATATAATCATAAATTATGATTTTTTGTTAATACAACAATTAATATTGGATGAATCATTTTAGTTTTAATAATGTGGATCATGTTTATGAAACAATTATAACAATTATAAAACAATTTCTGTGCATATCAAGAAGATGTTATTGTGGAATATTCATATGATAATTTAATATTATTTGAATAATAGTGAATTGATGAAAAATTACACAGAAATGATTCTGCAGATATCGAAAAGTTGTTTTTGGATATGGTATAGAATGTTGATGAATAGTGTTTGACACCAGTTAAAAGTTCCCTACGGATATGAGCCTTTTTAATGAATATGTGATACAATCAGATATTATAATTGAAAATATGATCATAAAGTCATGGTATAGAGCACACCCTGTATTAACCATATTTCTTCCATAAAACATTTTGAGACATTAGGTATTTGTAAATTTTTATTTGGATTTTTAAATTATAAATTATTCATTGGATAACCATAATCTTATATACCAAATATAATTACCAGTTAAATGAATATTGTGATAATTATTTTGTAGAATTATATCTTATTGCATTAATATTTATATTATTAACATTACTCAGATGTATTAAACCAAATCACTCTATGATTTGATTCCTAAAAGATTATGTTAAGAGCCTCAGTCAATATAGGTTTAATTTTTTTAGTTTCTTGAATAATATATGATAAATTTAATTCTGTATATGTGATCTCCAATTCCATTATTTAAAAATAATTTCTATAAATACTCTAATCTATGTCGATTAACAACTACTAATTTTATTATAAATTTGAAATTACATTTATAGAAAACTATGGATTGATATATTTCATATCAATCTATAAAGTGATTCACATAATCTTTGGATACCATCAAATGACCATTTTTATGAAATGCTCTCAATTTTTATCGATAAAAACCCATTTTATTGATTGGAAATATGAAATTATCTTGTATATAGTACACAATTTTTTTATTCATTTATTCAAAAATTTAAAATTTATAGATATATTATATGTATAATAGTGTCGTGGGGTTTCTCTGTAGTTGTATTTAGGATATTATAGATCTCTTTAAAACACTTGGACTAACTAATAAAAAATTATTTTTATTCACCTAAAAAAATAATGAAATAGCCAATGTAAAATTTACTATAATTTTATGAATTATTTATTAAGACCTCAGTAAAATGACAACAACTAGTTTCTCCAGGGATTACTTATCATATGTTTCCTCATATAATAAAACCGTATAAGTCATTTCTCAAATTTATTCACAAAAAATATTTATCCACGACTTCCATGTCATCCAACAATACAGTAATACTAACAGGGAGAATGGAATTCAATATTTGGTTTGACATTTGTCCCTTAAAAAAATTCATATATCGATTTAGACAACTATATGTAACTTTTTTATTCAATGAATAAAAGGAAGTAGTTTTCATAATATTGGGAAATTTTTTTCTCAAAGTTAAAATTTTAATTGACATGTCATGATTTTCCACATTGATGAATCCAAATGTAAGGTCCTAAAATGTTATGTTATTAAGGCATACCATTTAAAAAAATTCACTGGTTTGAACCACTAATTCTAAAATAATATCTCTATCATTAGTTAACAAAATCTAAAATATCACCTATGGTCTACATGAGTGTAGGTCCACCCAACAAAGAAACTTATATAGAGCTAGTCTCAATGAGGAAAAAATTAAATAAATTTTGTAAATATGGAAAAATATAATAATGTCAGATATAAAATCCTCTTTGAGGACCATTCCAAAAGATTTCAACATTGATTACTCAGAGGTGATTAGAAAATGATTAATTAATTTTACATATCTGAATATTTTATAATATTATATAATTGACATTGGGCTTTGTTTTTTTGTATATAACCATTTAAATCTATCCAATATGGTGTGTATGGGTATATTTTATTGATTTATTATTGTTGAAATTATCTCTTAGTAGGGAACTAATTTTTTAGCATCATGTATAACATGTATAGTGCAGCCCCTTTAAAAATATTTATTTATAACCATATATAATTTATTTGTTGAAGATTCAATATTCTATAAAATTTTATTTATTAAATTAATACATGACTCAACCTCATATATATTTATATCACTTTATAAAAATATGGGATTGTAGAACATGAAAAAACACCTAATATTAGATGTTTTCAGATCTTATTGAGAATATAATTGACAATATTCTTATAAAAACTGAGAAATATCCTCTATTAAATGAGATATACCTATAAGATAATCTTGTAGAAAATGTTAATTACACCTTCTTAACCGGCATGATTTAGTAATATATGTAATATCATAAATAAAATTGTATAAAATAATATCAATATTATATTCACCTAAGAAGAAAATAATATAAAACAAATGACTCCATTTAATGTTTGATTCTATTTAAATCTCCCAAGATTCTGTGTTTATTTATAAAATAAATTTTCAATTTATAATCTTTTTTAAAAATCCAATGATAATATTACCATATGATGTGAAATAAATATAATGTAAAAAAATCAATCATTCATTATGACTTTTAAAAATATAACTATAATTTCTATATAAGAAGATTATATACAAAATAAATCAACTATTAACCCATATCAACCGAATCATTATAAATAAATATATAAGAACATATAATTTATTTATTTCCACTCTTTTATTTTATATAGATCATTAATTTTTACTTAAATAAATAATAAATAATTAAAATATAGAACAATAATTTAAATGAAAAAACATATTTTTATCTCAAAATTCATAGTATGATGGTTATTATTAATAATATATGGATTTCATAATGAAAAATCAAATATTATGTACCATAATAAATTGTGTAACTATAATATCCAATTTAAATAATTTATAAAAACATATTTTTAACTTTAATTTTCCATATAAATGATCATATATTAATCATAAATTAAATAAAATTGCTGATGATTCCTTATGGAGGTCTAATACGCTTTCAAAACATTAATGACCCAAATAAATTAATTGTATATGTGTGGATATCAAAACTAATAACTCATCTAGACCTCATAAAATCTAGTATTCGTCATTAACACATTTGGTTGACTAATATAGAGGTGCAATATGATTATCCTCCTTTATAATATAATTAATAAATATAGGCCCATTTCCATATTCCATTTGACATATGAATAAACTGGTTTAAATTAATATATATACAAATATAAATGGTAGTAGGTTAAAACAGAAGAAAAAATATGGTATAACATAAAAAATATTCACATGAAAGAAATAAAATTATAAATGTTCCTGGGATAATAAAAAATATATATATAAATCAACTATTAATGTCAATCATGGGAAAATGAAAAAACAATCTGTCACCTAGATGTGTATCGACTTCTATAGAAAATAGTTGACACCCTATTAACCATCTACAACTTCATGATATTGAATCCAAAAAAACATGATCAACCCCCACCGATGACCAATGTTTATTTTCTCCCACTCTCAGTGATGTTTTATTTTCTAGGTCCAAGGAAAAAATATTTTTCAATTTTTTGGTTGGTGCATTTGTAAGGAATTATAGAATACACTCTGAGAATGTAAACACTACTACTCCACTAGTAGAACGTAATAAACCATATGGTAATCCATAAATAATAAATGGTTATAAGATCCAGATGATTAAAAAGATATATTATATAAGAATACAATTACAAAAACATGAGAAATTTTTTGATGTTTCTTATATGTGGAGGTACATTACTATTACAAGTTCTAATATACAATACAAAGCCCGATATAATGATTCATTGAGCTCAATCATAGGGGTACAACTCTCACACATTAACTTATCCAAAAATGAAATAATTTTTTTTTGGTGGATGGGGAGGCCCATACAATCATGGAAATGTAAATTATGAACACCAATTTTGGTAAATATTATCATCCATCTCAATAATTATTTAATATTTTTTATAACCAGTCAGTGCATTGAGATGATGACCCATGTTACCCCCCATATCATCAACTTGAAGATTCTAAATCAATATTATGTATACAATAAATGTATCCACATATGAAAATGGTATAAAACCAAGGAAAAACATAAAATATAACCTGAATAATGTACATCAAATGATATATGTAATTAAGATGAAGCAATTAAATACTGTATAGTTAAGTAGAATAAAAATTTACCAACATTCATTATTCATTAACCCACATCAATAATTATATATTCAATGAAGTTTTTCATCAAATATAATTTATTAAATTAATTATAATAACATGATACTCTTATAAAATATATGTGCGGTAATATAAAAAATGAACATATCCTACTAATGTTTTTTATTAAAACATTATAAGACGAAAACAATTTGATTTATGTGGGTTCGTAGTGAACAAATCCATTACTATGTTATTTCTATATTAGTAGACAATATATTGGAGTCCAAAATCTATCATTATTTTTTAATGTAGATGAGGCTTCAATTAAATTAAGATATTGTTCATCATAGAAAAATTAGACATTGTAGAAATTGGTGAAAGATAGTTCATAATCAATTTCATTTAAAGAAAAATCTAAAAAATTTAATCCTTGATTGTACCGCCTATTAAATATTTTTTTTAAAAGATTGTTCAAATGGAATCCATATGAATCTATGGATTATGGGATCCCAATATAAGGTTGAAAATGAATTATCCATAATAATGAAATGAAATAAAATATTTATAGATTTATGGAGTAGATGATGAGCCATACATGATGAAACTTATCTTCAATTTTTAGTTTGAGTATTTCTAGATAATGGATCAAATAGGGTTCATAAATAATAGGAGATTAACAATGGACCAATCATTGGATTGGGATGGATTTAATTGATAAATGGTAATAAATATGTTAAAAAATATAGTTTAAAATATATATTGACTCTATTATTGAGAAATAAAAAATTAAATTCTATCATAAAGTCAATAAAAACCTATATACTAGCCAACCACTATAGTAATGGATCTACAACACATGTAGAGATAGTATGTACCCATTAAAAATCCAATGGGTACACAAAATATTTATGGGAGCTAAGATAATTTCATTCACTATAACCACACCATTTGATACCACTATTTAAACATTGAACATCTAATTTCTATCAAACTATAATTAATCTTTTAAATCTTAATATCAATAAAACATGACAACTCTGAGACTCAACATGGGTACCTGTGGCTATGAACATGTTGACCCAAATGAAAGAAACATTTATCTCAATTTTTTTATATTTAAATGGATATTATCCATTAAAATATTTCATTAATAAATATTTTGGTTGAAATTCATATTTTTAATTGATAAAAAATAACATTGTAATATGACAACCAAAAAATTTTCATTTCATCAATTGTAAATGGGTATAATGCATAGAATAATAATATTTTTATCATGGGTATTCGCCTATAAAGGATGACATAAATTTATATTCCCAATTATATTTTTGTTCTTTACATTAGTTGAATGTTGATAGGTTGGTATGTAACTTGATGATCCTATGTATTGAAATGCACAACGAGGTGAATAATTATAGAAAATTTTTTCTTTTTGGTATAATCTAACTAGAACCATATAATTTTGATTTGATTATTTTTGGGAAGGTTTTGGTTGATGTGTATTTAATTATCATGATACACATTAATAGGTGAATATTTAGTGAATATTAGTTATATTATTATGGTTTATTTTTTACTTAAAAACATTATTTGATTCCATTATCCATGAGACAAGTGGTGGAAAATTATTTACAACACACTCAATGGGAAATTAACACCCAAGAAAATATATGTTTAATGATATCAAATGTTGAAACAAGTGGGTAGCTATGTCAAGGGATATATATTATTATATGTCCCAATCAATCACATTGTAAATTTTGGTTGTGGAATAAATGATATTTTGGGATATGCTTCTAATATTATGTAATCTTCTCTAAGATATGAGTTTGATATCTATGGTTTTCATAATTAAATATCTTTGTACAACCGCGGAATGAAATTATATATTGGTAATAATTAATTATATAACTAAATAAACATATTTCAATATATTAAATAATATCATAAATTATTTTGTTCTTGTAATAATATATGTATATATATAATAATATTATATGGAGTGTCTTTTCTAATCATTTCAGACTCTGAACTACAACAGAAATCTAAATTTTATAATATTGTATAATAGGATTTGGTATGTTAGCTTAGTATTAACATGTTATAATATCCTTGTATGAATAATATACTATAAAAATGATCACAAACCTATAATATGAATGTTAGAAGATACACTGTGAAATCACCATATCTCATGGTCATGGATTTGTAATTAATTTGTAGATTCTTGTTGTAGATTGTTGTTTACATTAAATTGACGATGCTTCCAATGGTGGATTTAAAATTAGATAGGATTCTTTTTGGAATGGGGTTGATATATGTTTTTAGTACTCATTATAGAGAATTCATGTTCAAAAAAATCATATATGTATAATATCCTTGAACCCATGCACTATTACCATATGCTGAACACCATAACATACATTCTTGAATATGATGCTGATAAAACACATTTTTCCCATCAAAACCTTACAACATCAAAAATAAATGTAGGATCATATAAATTATGGAGGACCCTTTAGGTTTACTGTTTTATATTATTTGGATGAATTAATAAAAAAAATTCACATTACATCAAATGATCATTTACTCATATGTATACGTGTTTTCTTTTTCACCTAAATACATAATAATTTTCTTTATAAAATCCATTATACATATAACATTAAAATTTTCATTCATAAAAATAATTTAAATGGAATAGAAGAAGGGGGAGATAGAATTCTCTATAATGGTAAAAAAAGTGTTAACTGTAGAATTTCATCTATGTTCATAAGAGTATATAAAGGTATGATTACATAATAAAAGTGTAGAACCAAGTTATAAATATACGCATACCCATCAATACCTAGTTCATAAAATATTTAAAACATGGTAATGGAACAATTTATTGTAATAAATAATAAAAATACATGTTATATCAATTCTGAAATGATAAGAATTATAAAATAAATTAAATCATAAATTAATCATCTATGTACTCGGGATATAATATTTAGTTTTCTCATTTATACACTCTTACTAATAGAATAACCATTCTGTCGACTTATATAACCAATGTATTGGAGGGCTATCATGGTCCCACCATTCATTGGGATGTAACATAACCACCCATCATTGGTATATCAGAGAACCACCCATCATTATAATATCATGGAACCTCCCATTAGGTGTTTATTATTTAACCACCCGTTATTAGGTTCTCATGTAAACAACCATCATTTTTTATCATAGAAAAATTAAAATTCCAAGTACCCTTACAATATCAAAACATATAAAATCATGAATTTCATTAAAAAAAATAGAAATCAACATTATCCCTTATAAAACCAGGTCAACCCATGGAAAATTAATGGGTTTCCATTCAAACACTCTATAATAGGATTAACATGTGAAAAATAAACAGGTCCCTCAACAAGAACTTCTAAAAAATGGTTATCTTGTGGTGAAGACATAAGATCCATAAAAATATCATCGAAACATGATTAAACCATGGTGAATAAATAGGTTAAATAATTATAAATTTTAAACAATATTAACCCATGTAAAATAAAGGATTAAAAAACAATATCATCAAAATAAGATTAACCCAAGGAAAATAAATAGGTTCTATAACAATTTATTTATGGAATTATTCAGCCATATAAAAGATTTTTTTAAAAAAATATAATTAAAATATAATTAACAAAGAAAAAATATATTTTCATTATAATATTATCTACATAACTTTATTATCCTATGAAAATTAAATGGGTTCAATAAGAATATATTCGAAACATGATTAAGCACGGGAAAAAAAGGGATCAATGGAAATATATATTGAAAAAATAATTATCCATCAATAAAAAAAGTATTTTGTATAAAATAAAAATATCCCCATTTTAGGATATGTAAAAATTGGGGTTCTTATTACTGGGTAATAGAAATTATATTAATTGATCTTTAAAACAACATCAGAGAAAATAATGTTTCAACATTATCGAGTATCCCAAACCACCTTGTAACATTGGAATCACAATACTCATTAATTAATATCATTAAATTAAAATTAGTATATCATTACATTAAGGAGATTATTTATATTACATTTATTAGTTTACAATATACACCACACAAAATAAGTGAGTGGTGAATATTGGATATGTCTCACATAAATTAAAGTGAGACATGAAATCCACATACAAATGGGGTAATATCTGAATCAGAATCCCTTAATATAATAATCCTAAAATGAAAATTTTAAAATCCATGAATACAAAATATATCATAACTTGATATATAAAAATAGTAATTACATATTACACATAAATGTAATGATGAATATTACATTTATCTCACAAATATAAATGGGGGATGAAAATCTATTAAAATGGTCATATCACTAGAGAGATAACGAATCAGTTAAATTGTTATTTAAAAAAATTAAATCCCAAAAACGAAATATAAAATAACATATAAAATATTTGGAGGAAGTTTATCACATATTCATGGAATCACATAAGTAATGACATAGATGTTTAAACCAATTAATCGAAATTGAGTGAAGAAATTACTTTCCTTGAGTCTGATTGTATTGCTTTTTTACACTATCATCCTAAATAATAAATTAAGGTTAATTATATAATTTATTGATATGATTTTAAAAAATTATTTAATATTTATTTCACATATATAAAATTTATATACAATTACTTAATCAATAATGTATAAGGTGAATGTTTTGACCATACTAAACGTATATGCCAAAAAAGACATTCTTTTGTCGATTATGGTCAAGGTGGTCATTTTGTAATCATATAAAAAATCAAAATATATATAATTTTTATATTTTTACATTAATGAAATATTTATATTTATATATAAATTAGCGTTCTGAAAACTGTACCAATGTTATTTTCACAAAGACGGTAGAGCGTATATTATCCTAAGCTACATTCTCATTTCTCAATGATCAATATGGAAAGAATGTAAGTAATTATTATCTATCAAAAATTAAAATTAAATCACAAATATATTTCATCTAATTTTATATAATTATATATACCATTATATTGATATGGTGACAAAAAATTAAGAAATACATCACCTTGAGAATGCGGTATTCCACATTACCATGAATGAAATTAACACTATTATAGTGTGAGAGATTGAAGGAATAAAATGATATGATATATGAACAGATATATAATTATGTCACTTAAATAATATATATGTAATTTAATTATATTTATTTGTTAAACCCATCATCAATGCTTTCAATGTAAATAGTTAATGGGTAACATTTATTTGATGTGGGGAAAAATCACGTAAACAAAATATGTTATCATATATCCATTAAAAAGAAATTATAAATCTATGTGTTATATAAAAAAAGAAGTATAAATTCATAATAAAATAATATATATCATATATAAATAGTATTTCCATAAATATTCACAACTTTGATAGGTTCTAATTGAATAATGAACGACCTTAGTTTGTGAGGTTGTAGTTCACAATACACATGATCGATGATTGTGTATCCCATTTGATGGATGCATGTGATGGTGTAGGTAGAATACATAAAAACAAAACATATTTATATTTATGAAAAATATATTATTATTTATTCATTAAACAATTAAAATAGAAATTGTTTTATAAAGAAACAATACAAAAGTTATCATTGAAGAATTCTCACCCTTTTTTGGGTAATAACTTTTAATGTTCACAAAGGGACATCCATAGAATACTTTATGCCCATATTGAGTATTATAGGATTATAAGAGGGAATTTATTTTATTATTCAGAAGGGTATGGATAGGTAAAATTCCTTGATATCAGTGAATATTTTGGGAGGTTGGGTGCCTTTTTAAAGTGGAGTGCGAGTGACATTCTTGAAAATATTGAAATATAAACACTATTGGGAGGTATACCTTACATCATTTTCCCCAGAAAATAATTTTTTGTATAAAAGTTGTTATATGGTCCAATAATTTATATAAAATTTTTTTGGTAATGATTCTAGGTGATTTTTCCACTTCTGATTAAAGGATACCAACCAAGTGAAATCATTTTTAACTAAATTATTGTTATTAATTTTAATTGTTCCCACTAATCCTTTTGTTCAATAAATAAATTTACCATACCAAAAGTTAATATTTTTTCTTATTTATTAATTGTAATCCATTTAATCAAATTCCATTCATTTTATTGGAAGAACATATTTTAAAATTAATCACACAAACATCATGAGAGTTCATGTATTTTAAATTGAAATGCTCAAAAGAGTGAAATGATTTTATGATAATTTAAATGTAATATTTATTACAGTGAATTAAATTATATAAAATTATATAAAATTTATGTAAAAATAAATTATATCCAATTTAAAACCTAATTTAACATTATAAATTATTTTAATTAATAAGAATTTTCACTTAAAATTCGATGACTCTCACTATTCATCAAAATATGAATGTTTTCAGAAAAACACAAAAGATAATGCAAATTAAATTTTAATGTCTAGATTTAATGAATTATAATCAATTTTTAATTAAAAATTATATTATTGACAAAAAAAATTCAATTTTTTTTTGTTAAATGATAGAAATAATTCCTTTTAAAAATATTCTGCTTTTAATTATTAAAATTTGATATATTATTTTCTTAATTCTATAAAAAATATTAATGAATTTTAATTTATTTGATTTAATATAAAACATATAAATTTCATTATGTTTCTAAAAATAGTGATTAAATATTTTTAACAATATAAAATTGTACTATGTTCATAAATATAGTTTTTCATAAAATATGTCTCTGATATTTAATTTTCTGACATTAATTTATAATTAATTGGTGACCAAAGAATTAATAATATAACCATGTATAAACCATATAATTATAATTTTTTTAATAATATTAAATCATTCCATTGTATCAGCTATGTAGTAACTATAATATTAAATTTTAATATAATATTGTGGTTCTATAAAAAATAGTCAAAAATGTAACACACATTATTAAGGACACTCAATGTTATATGAAACATATGAAAAATCAATGTTACATAAATAAATATATTGTACATTTAATATAACATAATATATTAAATAATTTGTGTTTATTTTAAACAATATATTTAGTAACGTTTTGGGATGTTACATCATACACATTAATATGAATTTCTCCTTCATAATTAATCATTGTTTTCCAATGAAAAACAATTTTAGAATTGCTTTATAGAAACCCCCATCATAAAATTGGGTAAATAAAACATAATAGTATGAAGGAAAATGTGTAATCATAATGGTCAATAGAAGTTTTTCCTAAATAGGAATGCACATTTGGAGAACATATGTTGGAATGTATCGTAAATAATTATTGAGAGTGATTGAGGTTTGATGTTCATAAGTGTTGTGTTTGTTTTCAATAAGGATTGATATGCATAAGAGCTTAATTTATTGTTAATGAGAAGTAAATATTTCAATGGAAGGTGTTGATGAAGAAGTTTGTGAAGCCTTGGAGGTATTTATGAAGATGTTGGTGTAGCCGTGGTGATTTGTTGCTATTTTAATGCATTGAATACTACATATGATCAATTAACCAATATGATACAAATCTGAAGATTATAGATATGATCATTAGTTTGAAGACTTGTATCAAATTGATACATTGTCACAACACAAGATGAAGTCCATGAAATAATCAATTGCAAGAGTAAATAAGTGAACACCCATTTTTTTCACTATGTGGATGAATTGTTGAAGTTACATCCATCGAATATAAGTGGATGATGTTTGCTAAATCAGATGATTATTTTTTCTAATCCTCACGGAAGAACCTATGTGTTAATGGAGAACACATACCTCATAACAAGGAGAATCCACGAATTATGTGTTAATGCATGAGGCATGAAGAAATGATCCATGTTTCATCCACGATTGGATTTATGTAATGTTGATGCTCTTCTAGTTTTTATTCCAAAAAGAAAATGAAGGATGATGTTTGAGGATGATGAAGATAAGAGGATGATTTTAGAATTTACTATGTGAATTTCCCAAGAATATGGTTTGAATTAAGAAGGGTGGTTTGACATATATAGTTTTTTATACTATGTACATTGTATATCCATTTATCAAAAAATAGGTACGTCTATGCAGACTACTAGAGGTCCTAAACTCAAGTAGATACAAGACTTGAGGTTCAACCGTGATCAAGGGAAGACCTCATGGAAAACCCCGAATGAGGTAATATGTGCTGGTGGTTTTTAAGCCTATATGTGTCGCATAGTGGTGAACCCAAGTAGAGAGGTCGCTAGGGGCATGCCCGAATGAAGCATAGTGGGCACTAAGAGAGTGCTCACAGAACACAGTACAGAGCAATACAATAGAGGGAGAGGGTAGAATCTTGAGAGAGTGTTTTCACAGATTGATACTTAAACTATTAGAAAACTGGGTCCCATTTAATTGAGGAATGAAATTTTATTTACACAGATGTGATCTTCAATGTTCATCTAATATCACCTCTGATATGATCCACACACTCCATCCTTAATCCCTCATTATAATCTTTTTCGTTCTTGATCATTCCATGTCGATCAAATGGCCAAGGAGAAACCCCATGGTCATTATCAACCTCAAACCATCCTGACTCTGCTACACTCCACAGATGAAGCTGATCCATTGATATATAGCTCCCAAAAACTATTGAAGCTAAAATATAGTGCATGATGATCATTCAGACGAACTAAATATATGCATGCATTAATAATTTCATGTTTTCATCAAGATGAAGATGTCGAACGAAGGCCAAAACAAATGAAGGTGAGAGGCCACGTCATTGAACTTAATCCTTTGAAAAAATAATTTCATGTGATCTGTATCACATGAACATTATATTCTCACTGAGAAGAATAATAATTATTCGAGACGGATGATCCTATGATATGAGGAAAATCAATTCACATGTATGAAAGTATTAAAAACTCAGGATCCGTGATTTTTCATATAATGATTTGAAGTGTTTCTCTTGTGGGTTTGAAGAAGAATCTAGGAAGACCCCTCAATTATAAATCGAGGTCCCCCCAGAAGAAGTAAAGTGATGTCGTTCACATTAAAGAGATATCTCATTTCTCTAAATAAATAGTGTCACTGCGGAGCATCCTGCTGGTTCTCTAAGAAATAACAATGAAGCACCTCTTGGTTCTTTTAAGAGAAAGCCCACATAGCCATTATATAAAGAGGAGTCTCATTAATACCTTGGACGGAGGAGAAGAGCATCCCCCTTGGTTTGTGAAAGAATCCACGCACCATTTTCTGTTCACGAAGAGAAGGACCACGAACCATCTTAGTTCATGAAGTGAACCCACACACAACCATTGTGTGAGAACAAGAAAAGGATAGTGTAAAAATTCACTTTCTCTTATAGAAGATGAAGAACCCACACACATTCCCTATTCATTCTATATTGCTCACAAATAGAAGAAGGATGATGCATGCATGATGCTCTTTCATCTTATTCATGATTTGATAAACCCAAACAAGCCAAACGGTGGCTTATACCCATTTGTGTTATGTGTGCTCCTTACATAAAGAAGATGTAGTGTGCATGCATCTTGAAATTCATGTGAATGAAAACATTAGAACAATGTCTGTGTGAACATGTGAAGAAGGAGGGTGGAATAAAAATAAAGAACACCCTTTGAACCCTAATAAGAAGGATCATGTGTGTGTCTGCTAAAACCCAAATTAATATAATGATTAATTGATAATGGGAAGATATTATTTGTGTGTGTACTCGAAGTGTTTTATCCTTAGAGGTTTTTATGAAAAGAAGAAAAGGATTGTGTCCGCATGCATTCATGCACATGAACATTTGAATGTTCTTAAAAGAATAATCAATATTATTAGTGCTCATGGGTAAATAGGAAGAAGTAATGACATGACACTCATGCATGAAGCATAATTAATTCAGATGATGCATATTGAAATAATCATTAGTGTTTGAATAATCAAAATAGTGTGTGTGATTCATTCCATGAAAACAAGGATCTGTCATAGTGCATTCAGCTGTTACACTAAAGAAGAAGAAACTGAGATATCCAAATACAATAAGTTTTGATCCCATACAATCCATGCATGAAGTAAATGATAACTGAGATTGAAGCTATACTAAATTAAATAAGATCTTCTATATGAGTTTTTAGTAATTGAGAATCAAATAATGAATAAATTTATGATATTGTGCATTATCATTCATGAAGATTAATATATTGAGGAAGTTGTGTAAACCATTGTCAATCATCTTTGTGAGGACATGTATTCATCAGATGAAGAATGAATTTTTTGAGAATTGTTGATACTGATACTAGATCCACTCATGTGATTAAAAATATTGTGAAAGTCCAATATAATATACCAAAGGTTGTTGAATATTATTGAAGAGATTCACTGAAGAGTGTGATTATGCAAACCAATGTGGGTAGATCAGAATGTCATCTACAGTAAATCATAGAAGATGCTAAAGAAGGAAGATTCTCTTGTAACTTGAGATCTATAAGACCCCTGTGAGATTCAAAGAGGAGAAAGAATCTTAAGTGGGACTCTGGTAACACTGTGTGAAGCAGTATAATGAACATACTATGAGACTCAAGAGACATATAGTGGGTCTATGTATCGACCATTGTAAATAATATCAGAATTATATTAGAGAATATATGTTTTGGTGAATAACTAACATAGAAAAGAGTAGGTCTTTGGACATACAAATTTAAATCATTGTGTTCAGTTCCTTTACATTTATAACATCATTAAAGGTAAGTCTAAGAGACATATGAAGAGTGTATTGATGCTTTAAAAATCCCTAGATGTTTAATTGAAAATAATCATTTAGTAAAAATATTCAAAGGGATAATTGATTCAACCCCTCACCCTCTTAGTGTTCACACTGATTTGGGACATTCAATTTGTATCATAGTTATTTTACCACTAAAAGATCTAGAAGTGTCTTTATGAAGTTATGATTTGAGGTAATAAATGAGAAACATCAAATGGAGATTTCTTCCAAGACTCAGAAAATAGAAAAAAAAATTGACCACGAAGATGAGTAACTAGATTTCTACAAATGGTGAGACACCTACTAATAAAGGTAATATTAAAGATATATCATGTGATAATAATTATTATTCTATTGAATAAGCTTGATCATGTTCATATGATGATAGATAAATTAGTGATCTTCAGACTGCACTCAAATATCATTTGACGAAAGACCCTAGAGAATTGGCAAGACACATTGTTTCACGCATTAGTTATCTTCAAGATGAAAAATTATAGCTAGAAGAAGAAGCTAATGCTGTGTAATAACCATTGTCTAAAATGATTGGCATATCCAGCACTCTCACAAAACTAGTGAAGGAAAAGGATGAAAAAATATCTCTTTTCAATGAAATACATGATCATGTTAAAAAAGAATTGCATGGATGTATTTCTGAGAAATAATTCTTTGAGATTTTATTTTTAGAATCTTTTCATTTATTTGAACCATTTCACAATGTATCTATAGTTTTCAAAGATGCTCAACTTGAAGAAAAGGCCCACAATATATAGGATCTAGAAATCTATTTTCAATAGTTTTGAAATTTCCATGAAGAACAAATAACAATGCTAAAGGAGAATTGGAAAATAATACTCAGATAAGTTGGGGATGAGATGAACTCCCTCAACATGATGTATTTAAAGATTGAGGTTAAATTAAAGAATCATCAATCACTCCATGAGGGAACATCCCAAATATATAATAAAAGATATGATGTATCTCAGGTGTGCAATGAGGGTTTTGATTCTAAAAGGAACATCAAGTCATTATCTAAGCCAATGAAAATATCATCCATGAAGTAGGTCTCCCATAACACATTTATTTTTCTCTCTACTAATTCAGTTTCATCTGTAAGTACTAGTTCAAAACAAAAATTTGGGAATACATGGATGGATAAAAATGATGATAAATACATAAAAACATCAAGTGTAAATACTTTAATGCTAAACAATAGATACTCCTAGAAGGATGCTTCAATGAAAGAAAGAAAATTCCAAAAAATGCCCTAAATCTAGAAAGACTGATACAACATGAATAAGAAGGAGATTATTTTGGATATTGATGGTGTTGTAGGAAGTTTGGGCATCAAGACAATTATTGTGGGAATAATTTGTTATTATATGCTAATATAGATGGACAACATTATGAGAATGTAGAAGTGAAGAAATGAAGCAACCTGTAAAGAAAACGTTTAAATCACATATGAAGAAGAATATGTCTATCAATTACAGATTTATTTATCTTGAAGAATTTTGTGATAATTACTACAAATGTGGTCATAGTTATGAGGATTGTATCTTTATTCCTAACAAGCCTTAGGCAGTTCATATGAAAGGTTGACCATAATAAAGGAAAGAGAATGGAAAAAGTGTTTAAATGTCATCTATTGGGAAGATGATAAACACTAAATTTAAGAAAACATTGAAACTAACTATTACCAAGAATAAGTATAAGATGGATTCCCAAAATTTCATATCAATAATGAAAATATGTTTCTAAAATATAATGAAAGGAAATACAATGTATCATAGAAAACAAGGCATGGAATTTAATGGAAGAAAGCTCAAACTAAAAAGAGAATCAATCTAGAAGAAGATGGGATTGTCCGAAGACATTTTGAATGATAATATGTTTCCTAAGATAGTTAAGTTGAATAATATTCAAATTCCATATGGAAAATCAAATTCAGAAAATGGTAATAATGATAGTTTATTTATATAGCCTAATCAATTGTAAATTGTTAGATAATTTCAAAGAGAATAAGATGAAGTACTAGTTAATGCAAAGGAAAAAGAGAAACATATCATTCCTCATTAAGGAAAGTTTTAATTTCTGGTAAGTTTGACAGCACGTGATAACCCATGTGTCTCATAAGTAGTGTGTGGATGGAGAAAGAAGGCTGGACCTCATGAAAACAAGTGTTTGACTATTTTACCGGCATAAATAGAGAAAATAGAACAACGTGCACCAGTAAAGGCAGCATCACTGTTGTCATAAGTGAAGACTAAAAATCTACACATATTGAAGGTGGATGAATGCAAGGGGTCCTTGCTGATAGAGAAAGATCAAAATATTGAATGGATAGAAAACACCATCATGAAGAGTACTAGACACTTTAAAGATGCTAGGAATGGAGTTAATGGGTTGATAGAAAATTCTCATCCCCAGTGCTTCTATTAAAAATCTCATAAGTGTTTAATCTTACTTCTTTATATATATTTTTTATACATGTGCTTACATTTCAATGAATCAATGGTGAGGGTCATCCTCAAGATGATAATTGGATGAGAAATGTGGAGAAATACAAGTTGGAATCATCATTCATTATTTACTAATTATATGAAGTGATCCATAATGGTAAACTATAAGAATTCATGTTATCTTGATTATTTGATGATGTTATCCCCCATGGTAATTCGAAGGGTGTTCACCCCTTGAGGGGGTGAAAAAATTAAGGAGATGTTATCAAATATCATGTCAATACAAAAAATTGAAATTTTTATAATCTCAAGAATCCCAAACTGAGGTATTTAAATCAAACATTCATCCCATGATCTTAATTGTTTTTATAATTTCAATTAAAGTTTTTTTCTTGATTGATGACAAGATGTGATGAAATTGGTCCTTTATATTGAAATTTATCTTTTTAATATGTTTAGTGAAGCATGTGAAAGATTTAGCATTTCATTGATAAATCAAATTTACTCCAAACCCTTTTTCAGTAATTTAATGACTCTGAAGATGATATCAAATGTATGGTTGTTTATAGATAACACTAAAAACTGTGGACATATCACTCTTGTTTTCTACACTGGGTTGTTCCATGTAGAGTTAGAGTTGATTAACTAAACGCTCTTTGCTACGTAAACCATGTGACCTCATCCCTCTCCCTGAAAAATTCCAAATGATAATATTCAAAGGGAGGAGGACATGTTTTTTAATAGACCCCACTAACACCTTTTAATTTGGTTTCAAATTAGTGGGATAAATGTTAGGAAACCATATTGACCCATACAAACTGTTCTCAAGTGACATTGACTGAAAAAATACATACGGTAGATTAAAGTGCATAAGAGTTGCATTTGTTGAAAATATGGATTGATGTGTATAAGAGTTGAACTTTTTGTCAATTATATGTCAATATGTGAATGAAAGGTACTGATGATGATGTTAGTGAATCCATTGAGGCATTTATGAAGATTTTGGTGATGCCTTGCAGAATTTTGGTTTATTCAATGCATCAAATACTATAACTGATCAATTCTCCAAAAGGATACAAATATCACGATTGTAGAACTGGTCCTATGATTCAAGACTTGTATCAAAGTGAGAAGTTTTCAAAAAAACATAAGGATGTCCATGAAATACTCAATTTAATGAGTAAATAAGTGAACATATATCTATAGTCACTAGGTGGATCAATTGTTAAAGATTCATCCAATGAATATAAGTTAATAAAGTTAACCAAATCTGACGATGGTCTGTGCTAAAACTCATTGATGAAGATATGTGTTAACAGAGACCATATCCCTCACAACAAGGACAAGACATGTATTATGTTCCTATTCATTAGGCATGATGAAATAATCCAAAAAAATTGAACAACCATCTATACCCACTAAGTGGATGAAGTGTTCAAAATCCATCCATTGAATCTAAGATGATGTAGTTTACAAAATCAGACGATTTCTTGTGGCAATCCTCAATGAATAAGATTTGTGTTAATGGAGAACACATCCTTCAGAACAAGGTGAAGCCTTGAATTATTTTTTAATGCACGAGGCGTGCATAAATGACCCATGTACTAGCCACTATTGGATTTAAGGAATGTTGAAGCTCTTGTAGTTGTTTTTTCAAAAAGAAAAAGAAGGATGATGTTTGACGATTATGAAGAGAGGGGGAAGGGATTAGTATTTACTATTTGAATTGGAAATGCATGAGATTTGAAGGAATAATAGTGGTTTGGCATACATATTTTTAATACTAAGTACATGGAATGTCCCTTTATTAGAAAAGAAGGTCATCCATGGAGACTAGCCAAGGTCCTCACCTCAAGCACATGAGGGACCTGAGGGTCAAACATGAACAAGTGAAGCCCTCAATGAAAGCCCTACTTGAGGCTATGTGCGCTGGCCAAGTATAAGCCTGAAGGTGCCGCACAGTGGTGAACCCATGTTGGATGGGTGCTAGAACTGCTCCCGAGGGAAGCAGAGTGGGAATTAAGAGTGCTCCTGCAAAACACAGTATGAGGTAGTACCGTGGTGTGAATGAGGGAATTATGAGAGTGTGTTGTAGAGGAATGATATATATACCTCTAGAAAACTAAGACCCATTTTGCTGTGGGACAGATTTTTAAAAACATGGATGTGATCTGTGTTGTTCATGTGATCGCGCGTCTGATCTGATTTGTATTTCCCATTTCACAGCCTGCATTATAATCTCCATTGTATATGATTGATCTGAGATGATCCAATGGCCAAGGATATACACCGAGTTCATCTTCAACCCCTAGCCATACTGACTCGACTGTTGGCAGTAGATGAAGCCTATCCACTGAGATCAAGCTCCTAGACACTGTTTAAGCTGAATTCTAGTGCATGATGATTTTCTAGATGAACCGAGCACATGGATTCATTTAATGTTGAATGCATGCCTCAAAATTAAGAGTCCAAATGAAGGTCTAAGAACCCCATTTTGCGAGGCCATGTCAACGTTCTCTAAAATTCTATAAATTTTTTTTCATATGATCGAAATCACATTCACATGATCTTCTCACCGAGACGAACAAGAAGAAGTCATGATAGAATATCCCATGATATATAGAAAATCATTTCACAGTTTTAAAAATATTAAAACCAAGGTAATCGACTTATTTATATAAATATTTGATTTGTATCACTCAGGGGGTTTGAAGAAGAATTGAGCCAGATCACTCTCTTATAATTAGAGGTCCCCTAGAGTTGAACGAATGTGATGTCGTTCACATTGAAGAGATATCTTGTTTCTATGTAGAAATAGAGTCACTATAGGGAATCCCTCTAGTTTTCTAAGAAAGATCCATGAAAAAACCTATTGGTTCACGATGGAGAAACCCCACGCAAACCTGCTACGTGAAGGAGTCGGGCGCATTTGTTGTGCGGTGGAGAAGAGCGAACCCCAAGGATTATGAAAGAAGCCACTCACCATTTGTTTTCCCGAAAGAGTAGAACATCGATAAATCATGTTTTGTAAAGGGAACCCAAACATAGTCTTTGTGTGAGAACATGAAAAGGTTATTGTGTACATGCACTTCCCCTAGAGTAGAATAAGAACCCACCCACATTTTTTCTCCACTCAGAATTGTTCACAAAAAAAAGAAGGATAATACATGTATGATGTTCATGCATGTGTATGCATGATTTGAGAGACCTCGACCAAGACAAAGGGTGGATCACACCCTTTCGGGTAGTGTGTGTGCCTTACATAATGATTTAGGATGGTCCATGCATGGTGGAGTTCATGTACATGAAATCATAAGAACAATGTGTGTGTGTGAACATGTGAAGGAGGAAGGAATAAAAATAGAACACAAACTTTGTACCCAAATTTAAAGTAACATGATTGTGTGTTCTAAGATCCAAAAGAGGAGAATGAAAAGTAATGAAATAGAATAGATTGTGTGTGTACTCAAAGGGTTTTATACTTAGCAGTTCTTGGACAAATAATAAAAGTACTTTGCATGCATGCATGCACATGAACATGTGAAGACACATAATGGAATAATCATGATTGTTAGTTCACATATGTATACAATAAGAATAAATTACATTCCTCTCATTCATGATGAATAATTAATTCTGATGATGCCAAGTGAACTGATCTTCAGTGATTGAATAATCACATAAGTGTATGTGATTCTTGCCAAGAAAACAAGGAGAGTCCTATGTATTCAGAAATTGCACTAAATAATAAGAAACAATGATATCCAAATACAAGAAGGGTGGATCCCATACATTCCCTTAATGAAGAAAATGAGAATTGAGACTAAATCCAAACTGAAATGAAGAAGCTCTTCTATCTGAGTTTTTAGTAATTGATAATCCAGGAAGAAAGACATTGATGATATTATGAAAGATCATTCTTGAATGTTAATATTCATGATGATCATATGTGAACCATTGGTACACATCTTAGTGAATCCAGGTCTTCATCAGACGATGAAGGAATTTCCTGACAATTTTTGAGATCGAGAATAGATCAACTCAAGTGATTAGAAATATTGAGCAAGCCTAAAATACTATACAATGTTTTTTGAAGATCATTAAAGAGGATTACAGGAAATTGTGATTCAAAATTCATATGTTGGATGGTCATAAGACCATATACTGAAAATAATATAAGAACATAAAGAAGGAAGCTTCTCATGAGAATCAAGAGCTAGAAGTCCCCTGTGAGATTTAGGGAGGAGACGAAGTCTAAAGTGGGTCGCTGAAGCAAGCCAGTGGGTCTTTGGTAAAATTGGGTAAAGCAGTATAAGGAACCTCATTTAGGACTCATGAGAGATACAATGGGACAATGAATAGACCATTTTAATTACTAACAAAAATTATAGTGGTGAATCTGTGTTGGGGTGAATATCCAACACCACAAGGAGTAGGTCATTGAACCGAACCAGGTTAAGCCTTGTGATTAATTCCTTTAAATTTACAGAATCATTCGAGGTAAGGATAAAGGACACATGATGAGTGGATTGAGGCATTAACCCACCATATAGTTTAAATTTAAAATAGTACAATAGTAAAAAGAATCAGAGGGATCACTGATTCACCCCTACTCCTTTTAGTGATTCACACTAATCTGGGAACTTCATGTTTTTTGATCAAAAACAATTAGTTAATCAATGTAATTTTAAGGGCCTAGTTAATTAATATATGATAATGAAAAAGGAAATAAGGTTATTAGAATATATGGTATAATGATAATAACTTACAAATATACTTTTCATATAGTTAATTAATTCACATACCATAGATAAAAATATAAAAAATATACTTGATTTATTTGTATAACATAAATATTTAATAAATGTCAACCACAATTTCATATTTATCTATAAATGATTTTTATTCAAGTTTATTTTTTAATTCCTATAATCCAAATATCAACATTTATATACCACATATACATTAAATGGATATTAAATCTATTCTACACATCTAGATATTAACTAAAACAATAATGGTAATAAAATTGTAAGATTACACCAAACATGAGTAAACCGTCACAATAAATATTAACCGATAAAATTAATTTCCAACGTTGAAACTAAATTATTCCATTATTAACAATCATAAAAATTTAAAAAATATTTTCTAACTATTTTTGAAAACCAATGAATATAATGATTTTCTAGTATATTCTTTAATGATAAATCAATCCTTAATCTTTAAATAAAATACCATATTCTTGTTGCATGTGCATAATGTTATCCTTTAAAAAATTTCATACTAACTAGGACATCATGTTGGAATATTGGAGCCACTACACCATTGTCTCTATTTAGTTATGCGATCATGCCTGACAACCTTCCTTGATGTGATTTTTTTTCACCTACACATTTAGGTGCCTATTTTGTTATTTAATTGTGAAGAATAAATCCTCCAAAAAACATCATTTTTATCCCCTGGGATACAAATACCTCAACAAAAAAATCCTCTCCAAAAATTAGATTGATAACAACAATATTTTTTCTTCATAAAAACCTAGAGTGGGGTTTCTTCTGACATTGAAATTATGATAAACCATAATCTTATAATCCTTTTACGAAATCCATAAATCTTACTAAAAACCAATATCAAAATTTCCAAATCATCAATGTTATCTAAAAAGATATTTGATACTAACTATAACCAGCAAAAAACCCACTCTCATGGACAATGTATAGAAATCACAACTATACATTACCTACTATGATGCCAATATTTTTTATACCACTTTTTAATAAAAAACATATAATATAAAATGGAAAACATTGATCACATACATTCTGGAGGACAATTTATGTTTTGAGTTATAGTGAAATAGGAAAATCCTACATTAACAACTAACATGACTTTTAATTAGTATTTATATATATTAACCAGTGTTTTATTTTTCACATTAATACATCATCATTATCCATAAAAAATATATTCTAGCCATTACATTTTGAACAACATTATTTAAAACATGATGACAATGAATCATAAGAAGGGTGATAGTAAATGATCACTACGATCAAACTAAATCATTAAAAATTAAATTTGATCAATGTTCATAACAATACATAAGGGTATGACTTAATAATCAAATTACATGAGAAAATCATAAATGAAATCATTCCCATCAATATACAGTTCGTCACATATGAAAACATAGGAAAAAAATATTCCTCAGAAGAAAAAATAAATATTCTTATTACATAAATATGAATAATTAAAAACATTATAAAGTCGTTGTAATAATAAAGAAACCAAATTCATACATAGGGCATCATTTTTACATCACTCTTACATTCACTTTGACTAATGAATTAATTTTATAGTTGAATTCTAGAACCAATGAATTTTAGGGATATCACGGACCCATGAATCATCAAATATCATGTAACAACCATATACTGGTTTATGAAAGAACCACTCATAATTTGGTTATCATGGAACCACCTGTCAAAGATATACAATATAACCACTCGTCATTAGTTTACCAAATCACCATCAATCAATGTTTTATCATGTAAGCAGTCATCAAATTTCTAAGTACAATTAAGTTGTCATAACATGTAAAATTATTCATTTCATAAAAAAATTATAGGAACTAATATTATACATTTTATAACATAATAAAAAAATTGAAAATAAATTTTATTCTTTTCAATATCTTCGAAACATAATTAAAATTTTGATAATAAATTGGTCCTAAATTTTTTTTATTTGAAACATGTTTATTAGGTGGAGAATATATGTGTTTGATTATAATCACTATGAAACAAAATTAACTATTAAATTGTAATATAATTAATTCCAATCACTTTAAAACAATATTAACCCATAGAAAATAAATGGATTCAATAATAATCTCACAGAAAAATGATTAAACCGTGGAAAATAGATTGAATCCATAAAAATATCTTTGAAAAATGATTATACAATAAAACCTAAATGGGTTCCATAATAATATATTTGAAACATTATTAACCCAAGGTAAATAAATTTGTTTAATAAGAATATATTTAATATATTTATATCCAAAGGATAAGAAATTGGTTCAACAACAATCTCTTGGAAACATTATTATACCATGTGGAAGAAATTGATTCACTGGAAATATATTTGAAAAAAATATTATTCCATCTACAAAAGAATGTGGATGGTATCAATAAAAATTATCCCTACCAGAGGGAAATAATTTTTTTATGGAAGGTAAATACCCTTAAATTATCATTTAAATATTTTTGATGAAAATAATCATTAAATATTTGTATGTGTCCCATTAAACATAAAAATATATGAAATAGAATCCCAATGAATTAATATCACTATGTGTAACATATAATATCATGAAAATGTGGGGATTCATGATATAAAATTTCATATGGATGAATATAAACCACCAAAACAGAAGGAGTGATGAATACAGAATATTTATTGTATAAATATATCTAAGACTATACATTCCCTTAGTACATTGGTAACATCTGAATCAGTACCGTGTAATGTAACAATAATAAAATGATTGACTTAAATTAAATGAATATAAAATAATTCATCATAAAATATATCTAAATGTGATGTAGATATAATACAAAAAATAAGTATGTGGTGAATATGAATGTTTATTCATAGAGGTAAAAATTGAGATGAATGTTCACACAAATATCATATAATTGTAAGGAAAATATATCAATTAAATAATAAGTATTGACAAAAAAATCCACAAAAATGAAAGTATAAGTTCAAAATCTGAATATATTTGTTTCATTTAATATATATTTATTTCATAACATAACCAAATACATTTCCATTTAACCTATTAAAACGAAATTGAGTTAGGAAATACCTAACCCATAGTCTGATTTGAAATTATTGTCCTCTATTTTCTAGAATAATAATCATATATTGATTATTTAATTTCTTAAGAAACATTTACAAGATTATATTCAATTATATTTCAATTATAGTCAATTTAAATACCATTAATTCCTAAAAAATTCTTTTTTATGTTGTTTTGATCACATGATGTTCATGTGTCAAAACTTACTTTTGTTTGATGTATATGGTCAATGAGGTGAATATATTTTAATTTAAAGAATAATAAGCATGAAATAACTATTTTTTCACATAAATTATCATTTAAAAAACAGAATATGGATATAATAAATGAACCAATGTTATGATCATGGAGATGGTAGACCATATGTACGCATGAGTAACATTCTCATTTTTTCAATGATCATTATGAAAAGAAGTTTAGTAATTATTATAGTTATTGAACTAAATTTATATCATTAATTAAAATTTTAAAATAATATATACATATATATTTATTTTTTGGGATGTGGTGATTAAAAATGAATAATTTCATTTATTTGATAAGGTAGTCGTTTATATCTTTACAGAAGATGTTATCACTTTTCCTATTTCAGAAATGGAAAAATAGAATTATATATTATATAAAAATATAGATAATTATCTCACTAATATAATACATATTTCATTCATGTAATTTTTCTATATACATTCTCAATAAATTCCATTTAAGGAGTTAACGAACACATATCTTTGAGGTTGTGGTATTCTGCATATCCACAAATGATATCATCATATTCCAAAAATTGTGATTCATGATATTATATATCATATAATACTTTTATATAAATAAATAAATCATAAATAACACAAACACAAACACAAACACACACAGATATATATATATATTTAATAGTAATTCAATCATTATTACCAACCATTAGAGAGGGTAATGGAATAACGAACAATATAGGTCCGCATGGCGGTAGTCCTCTGTACACACAAATGATAATTATCAATCCAATTTTATTAAATAGTTTGAAACTGTTCGTAGGAATGAAATGAAAATAAAAAAATATTATATTAAGGAAAATAATGTTATTAAGTAGTCATTAAAGGAGTATATATTAGGTATATCTACAAAGGAATAAAAATTTGTAGAATAGTGTTACATCTTTTTTGAGTAACAACTTTTGGTTTTCACTAAAATAATTCCTTTGTTTTATTTATTCCTATTTGGTGGCATCAATAATAAGTGTTTTGATCTAGGGAGCATATTTTTTACTGTTTGGGATTATTTAATGGAGTTTTTAGGTGTTTATAAGAGGGTAGGGTTATGGCCTTTTTACAGTATAGGGGGAGTGACATTCTTGTAAATATAAAATGGTATACACTATTGGGAGGACTCCAATACATCGTCTTCCCCTAATAAAGTATTTCATTCAATAAGGTTTTTAATATAGTAAAATAATATATTTCCAATGGGTTTTGGACATGGATCAATCTTAATTTTATACTTGTGATTATAGATTAACCACTATATAAACACATTTTTCATTAATTGCATTAATTAACATTTATTTTCCTTCACATAAATTTTTTTAAATAATTAAGACAGTAAAATATATTTTATATTATTATTATTAACATAACGAATCTATTAATCCAAATTTCATTCATATATGTTCTATAATTTAATGAAAAAAAATATCGTAGACTAGACGAGAAATTGGGGTTTCAAAAGAGAAATATTTAAAATAATTAAATGAATTCATATCCAATTACAATGTGTAGTGGATTATAATATCCTAGAATAGTTTAAATGATGTATTATTTTTATCATAAAACATTAAAATAAATAATAAAAATAAAGTACCTTTATATATTAATTAATCATAAAAATAGTTTTTAATTAATATTTAGTGTCATTCACTATTCATCAAAATATTAGAGTTCGCATAAATTTCAAAATCATAATCCCATGTAAATTTTAATATTCGAATTTTAAAAATAAATTATATTTTGTCTTATAAATTTGTTAAATGTTTTATAATTTATTTTTAAATAAATGTTTCAATTAAATGATGGAAAAATTTGCGTTCTAAAATATATTGTTTTTATTGTCTAAATTGGATATATTATTATCAAAATCCAATCATTATTTTTTGATTAATAGAAAAATATTTTATTGAATATATAAATTAGAAATTTTATAGATATATTTCATTTATTATGATTATTTTTATTTATTAGTTTAAAATAATGTTTTGGTAATAAAAATATTTGTTCATAATACAAAAACATTATATTAGATTGGATTTTATTTTCATTTCTAATTATTTTATCATAATATTAATATTTTTTAAACTTGAGAAAATCATATATTTATAATTTACTTGACCATTTTCAATCATACCATTCCAACATATATGTGATCACTACAATATAAACTATTTTTATAAAATTGTTGTTATGTAAATCTCAGTCATGCTTGTAACACATTTTATCAAAGAGAATCAATGTTACATGAAATGAATGCTAATAATGGTCTTTTAAAAAATAAAACAAAACATATCCATTTCATGTATCATAAGTTATCAAATAATTTAAATTAATTTAAAACTATATATTTAATAAATTAGTGGGTTAATAAATCATACCCCCCTTAAAATGAATCAATCCATTGAAGTTATTCTCCATTATCAAAGTTTAAAAAATTTATAACTCCTTTATTGAAACTGTCATCATAAAAATATTTTTTAAATCATCCTCTTAAAATGGAAAATTGGGAAATAAATAGGTCACTAGAAGTTATGCATAAGAACGATTCCAGATAAGGTGAACATATATTAGAATAGAGGGAATTCATAAATAATTACAGATGGTGGTTAATGAAATTGATATCAAACTACCAAGGGAGAGTTAAGGTCCTAAAAAAAATATATGATGAATCAAAATATCATCGGATCCTTATATTTTATGGTACTAAGATAAATTATTTTATATTATCCATTTCATAGAGTTAATAAATTATCTAACAATATACAGCAAGAGAAAAGAATAAATAAACATATTTGATGAGTCCAATTTCATAATCTAATATACCATAATCTAATCATTTAGTCAAATAGATGATTATTCAAGATGAAATAGTAATTCCTAATGTCCTAAAAAACATTTCAATACCATAAAACCGTAAAAGGAATTTTAGATCTATTCAACCTACCATTATAAATTAAATAAAAAATACATATAAAACTGAAACATAATCCTGAAATTGAGTAAAACTTCACCTAATAAATTAATCATAATTTCTAATACCCATAATGAAACTAAATTTTTTCATAAGAAACAATGATTGAAATTCATCATGTATTTCTTGACAAAGATAGAAACCAGTTTATTAAATATATTTGACTATATATTCTTCGAGGATAAATAAACCATTAATACTAAGATAAAATATCATATGTTTGACAAATAAACATAATATTAACCTATAAATATTTTCAAAAAAACTGAGACATAATTTACTCTAGAGGTAGGTAGTACTTGAGTGTTTGCCTTATGTTGTGGGTTCATGCCTAGGGGCCTTACCCAATGCAGTATTTTTTCACCCAATATTCTAGTTTTCTATTTTATTTTATTTTATGTAAATAAATATCTTCCTTTAGAACACATCATGTTTATAATAAGAGTTACAAATACCATGACACAAAAATGACTATAAATACATCATTAAAATCACAACAATTTCCAACATAAAGACATTAGTTGGGTTTTCCTTAGACATTGAAATTATGATAAACCATTTTCTTATAATATTTTGATGGTATAAATAACTGTTAAGATAACCTAATATGAAAATATAATAGTCTAAAAATTTATCTAAACTGACATAGATTCCAACTATAACATCCCAGTATGCACAATCCTAGATACTATACTGAAATCCATAATGTTACATTTCCAATTGTGATGTTAATAGTTGTGACCGAATTGATTCCATAAAAACATTACAAAATAAAAACTAAAACTGGTATGATATAAATTCTAGATTAAATTTTATGATTATAGTTTTAGATAAGTAGGAATAACTCAAACAAGAATAATTTAAATGAATTAAAATGATTATTTCACCCACATAATTTAGAATGTATTGTTCCCATTAAAACGTAATCTTCATCCTTATAAAATACATTATTGAAATCACTAGTAAAATATCATTATTTAAAACATGGGGAATAGAAAATGGATGAAGGCGGAGCTAAGTTACTCAGTAAGGGTAATCATAATCATTTAAAATTTAATGTTTTCAATGATGAAATGAATGCGTATGTGTTTGATGGTATAATTTAGACAAAGGAGTGACTCAAGAAAGAACTAATACTCATCAATTAAGTGTTCATTAAATATAAAAACATTTAAAAGTTAAAATTCATCATAATGATTAATTGAAATCTAAGTTATATCATTCATGATTATTAAAAAAAATTAATCCCACAACAAGCATAATGAAATCATGTATGTAATTTGGTAATAATTTCCACTTCACACATACATTCACTCTTATCAATGGTACAATAATATGGTTGACTTACATACCCAATGCATTATAGGGATATCACAAACCCTCATGTTGGTTCTATATCCTGTAACTCCCCAATATTGATTTATCACATAACAACGCAAATATATTTTTATCATGATACCACTGTTCAATAATTAATCAAGGAACAACCTTTCTATGGTTTTTTATATAGTGACCTATTATTGTCTTTTCACTTTAACAATGGTCAAATATCCATGTACCGTTACAAATTAATTGCACATAAAATATTTAATTTCATCCATAACTAATTCAAAAACATGTATCCCTTTTATAACATGGTCATCCAATGAAAAATAAATATTTTCCATGTCAATATCATTTAAAAAATATTAACCAATATAAAATAAATGGTCCACATAAAAAAATCCTTTAAATTTTTTTGATATCATTGGGAATAAATGGGTTACATAATAATCCCTATGGAAAATGATTAACCCATGGAAGATAAATTGGTTCAGTAAAAATATATTTGAAACATGATTGACACATGGAAAATAAATTGGTTCGATAATAATATATTTAAATCATAATTTACCCATAAAAAATAAAGGGGGTTCATAACAATCTCCATGAAACATGATTAACCCATAAAAAATCAGTTATAATAATAATATTATTGAATATTGTTTTCACCATGAAAATGTAATTGATTTAATAAAAATATCATCAAAACCTGATTAACACATCAAAATGATACAAATTCAATTATAATATTTTATAAACCTGATTATCACATAAAACGATATGAGATTCAGATTTTTTTTTAAAAACATATTAATCCATTAAAAACATAATGAGGATGGTATCAACATGAAATTTAGCCAATTAAGGATAGTTAACAACATGTGTGGTTGAAATTGATGAATATAAATACCATGAAATGTTTGATAAAATATTCATGATGAAAATAATCAATAAACACTCTAATCTGTAACATACCGTCTTGAAAAAATTTCATCGCAATCCTCATGAATTAATTTCATAAAATTTATATTAATATCATATAAATAAGATGATTCATTATATAACATTTCTTATGGAATAATATACATAAAAAAAGGAATGTTGAATATGTATATTGTATCAGAGAAATAAATGTGAGATAAGAAATCCACTTAATACTATGGTATCATCGGAAACTAAAACCACATAAACAATTATAATAAAATGAAATAGCTAAATAATAAGAATATAAATTAATTCATGATATAATATGTCAAAAAATACCTTTTAAACAACAAAAAATAAGTATGTCGTGACAATGTAATTTATCGCAATGACATTAAAACTAAGATAAAACTCACTTATAGATATCATATCATTAAAAAGATAATATGTCAATGCTGTAATTAGCTATTAAATATTTAAATACACAGAATAAAATTTTAATTTCGTTATTTGAAAATTATATATTATTTCACACATATTAATGACATAACATAAACCATTACATCGATGTTTAATCCAATAAATGAAAAATTGAGATTGAAAATACATTAGCTTGACTCTGATTTGATATTATATTCCAGTAACATCATGAATAATAGATTTATTATAATTATTGTGTTAATTCATAACATTGTTCTAGTGTATTTTTATACTATTTTCAATTTTATTCATGTTATATTTAATTACCTAACAACTAATTTTTAAGTCTAATATTGCAACAATTTTCGGCATGCATGTAAAAATTGATTTTGATTAGTCCAATATGGTTAATTAGTTTATATATTAAAATATAAAGAAAAATATTCATATCATATTTATAAAATTTTATGATAATTTATATTTTTAAAATCAAAGAAGAAATATGATTATGAAAAAATAACAAACATTATTATAAATGAGAAAATAGGTAACACATACACATCAATGTAGTTCTCATTTTTCAATTATCATTATATAGAAAATGTAACTATTTTTTATCCTTAATGTAATACCATTATATCATTAATACGTTGTATATAATTTTATATAATTATATATAACATTAGTGTGATATGCTGATGAAAATTGAATAATCGCATTACATCAAGGAGGTAGTAGTCCACACATCTATGAAAGATGGTATCACTTTTTTAGAGCATGATATATAAATAAGAAAGTGATATATTATATAAAAATATATAATATTTTTTCATTAATATCATAAATATGTAATTTAATTCATATATGTTTATTATTCCCTTCCAAAATTCAATTCAATTTTAATAGTGAATGGATCACATCATTTTGAGGAGGAAGTAGTCCAAACATACACAAAAAATCATATCATTTTCCCAAAAAAATATTTATACTGAATTGAATTGATATATAATAATTTATTATTCATAAATAAATCATACAGAAAATAAATATCATATATAAAATGTATGTATCTATAAGGATATTGTCATAAATATTACATAATCTTGACTTGATTCAAGATTTTACATTCATTTAAAATGGGCATCCTTTTAGGTTTATATTATTAGATAATTAGGACTTATCTATTACATAAAACACCGTAATAAATAAATGTGTAAACTTCTGAATTTTAGTCTTTTTTTAAACTAAACCATTTAAAAACATGAATTACTTTCAAGACATATCCTAAATTCATTCATCATATCATCTTATTTATCCTCTCCAATCTTATGACATATCAAAAATAATATAAATCTTAGGATGGTCATAAAAATACTATTAAGGGATATAAAATAACTAATTATACCATTAGCCCTTTAACACTTTAAACTCAGTAAATCATTTTCACAAAATCATACATTTCACCAATATAATATAAAATCTTTAACATACAAAATAAAATTATAATTTTCCTAAAAACATTATAGAAATCATAAATCATAAAGGTAAATTATGGCATCCATAAAATAATTTGTATCTCTAACAAATTTATAAGGATTAAACATCATGGTTATGTTTGGAATATCAATTATAGTATATTCCTTAAATATATAATGGAAAACCAAATAAGATAACCCCATCAAATTAACTGATGCATTCAAGAGCTATCACGAGCTCAATAACCCTCATTTAATCATGACTCCACTTGTATACACAAGAGATTACCAACAACTATAACATAATAAAAACATATAAAACATGAATAAAATAAAAATAACATTTCCACATGGCAACTAGAGGACATAATTTCAATCTATTGATATAATAAATACATTCTCAAGACCATTTTAAATAAAAAATACCTAAAAATTGTATATAGTATTTATATTTCTATTGAAAACATTAATTCTTATATAGGAATAAAAATATGAAATAATGGATATTGTGGAAGAAAATTTGATGTCATTATTTATTTTAAAAAAAGAAATTCTTTTTTTCATTTACTACAACACATCATAAGAAAATATATCATTTTAAATCCCTTTAATGGCATTAAAATTTTATGTGTTTAATTACACACCATATAAAATAATGTGGTGTATATTACCAAAATATTCCCCTGTGAAATGAGATTTAGATGAAGTCCTTTATCTTGAGTTGGACTCTCGATAGGTAAAATTTATATTCTAGAATAATAAACATATGTTATTTTTTACTATTTTGATAATATTTTTCATCCTTATTATTAAATTTATTTCACATTGTACTGTGTTATAGAAATTTCATAATTAGTTACGTTCAAATAAGATGTTTTATCGATATTTGATACACGAGTTGAAAATTATATTGTTATGATGTAAAAAGTATTTATGTACATTAAGTACATAATCTACAAAATAACATTCATAAAATAAAAATATATTTTATACATTAATTATACTTTTAAATAAATTTATTTATTTATAGTGGGAAAATTAACACACTTTTCATCATGGATATGGTTAGTTGAATATACGCAAGTGTAATGTTTTCCATTTTTCATTCATCATTATGGAAAGAAGTTAAGTATAATTTTATGGTTCCATATTTATTATAATGTCTTTAATATCTGATCAATCATTTATATCTACATATATATATCATACAAGTGATACAATGAATAATAACTAATCACATTGATTCGTGGTGGTGATAGATTAGACATACTGATGAACATCATTATCATTTTATTCACATAGAAAATAATATCATAATTGATATATTATTATCATTTAATTAGTAATATTTCATGAATATGATGTAAGAAAATTAATTATATTATTATAAATATTCTTGATAGATTGTTATGTAAAACGAATTATATCGGTTCATGGAAAGTGAGTATTGACAGGTATGCATGAATGATTAATTCATTTTCTATTTTATGGAAGTGGATATGGATTTATGTTATTGTATTAAAATAAAAAAAAATCATTGAATATTGAGGATACAAGATTTATTATTTCATATTGGAATAAGAATATTTGAATGAAATTGAATAAAAAATAAAATAGAAATATTTGAAGAAGACGACACTGCTTCTTCGGTTGATCACTTTTAAAAACACATTAACACCTCTATGGAGTGTTTAATGCAAACAATAATTACTCAAAAATGAGGTTATGGATTATAGTAAGGGTTTTGGAATTATATGGGATGAAAAAATGGTTTTGAAAGTGTGATTAATTGATATTAGTGTGTTCCTTTTTATAGGAGAGGGGAGGGGTGCCCAATGAATTATTAAAATTATTAAATTAATATAAATACAATATCAATTTAATTTTTTTTATATTCATTTATTTATATAATAGGATTATTTTAGGTGTACATATATTATACAATGAAAATTATTTAAGTTTTTTCCTTTTTTAATCATTAACCTTTTGTTTTAATTTCTTTTATCTTTTAATGTTTTATCATGTAATTTGCACTTTGAGAGTTAAAATAATAACCAAATAATGTAAAACAACATATAAATGAGAAAATATTTACATTTGTAGATTAATATAATGTTTTTAATTTCTAATGATACATTTTTAATAATTTTATATTATTTAATTTGATATTTTATAATTAAATTTATGGATTATGTTTTTTTGACAGTAATCATTACATGACTTTTATGAAAAATGATAAAAAATGATTCCTTAAAAAACAACATTAACTGAATCCTACAATTTCATATCCATCTATATAATATTTCTATTTCATAAAATATTTTATGTTTTATTTATTTTTGTATTTTTAATTTCATTTATTTGACTCATTCTTTATAAAAACAATCACAACTTCATCATCGTGTAACTATTGAATATAATTGTTTATTTAATAAAAATTATAAATAAAATAACATGACTAATGTAATGATTTTATATTTATAAAGAGAATTAATTATTGAAAATATCACTTATATAACACCATATTAAAACTATTTTAGTAATAATATAAATGATTATGATATATTTTCCTTTACTATAAATTATATTTTAAAAATGTTATAATCACCCATAAGTGGCATACAAATGGAACAATTTCGAGCCAATGATTTTATTGGCCAAAGATTTCTCATCTGAAAATAATTTTTTAGGTTTTAGTGTAGTTGAATATTATTATAATATTATTTTAACCTTTAATTGCCATATTTACCATTAACTGCGGTAAATAATATACTATAGTTACAATTCATCAAAATTTATTTTCATCCTATTAAGCCAAATTTTTCTTAATTATTATAAAATTAATGTATGTTTTTGAAAATTAAAATCACAATGGTGGAAAATATTAATTTAAAATATATCTCATTATCAGAATGATAAAACATGTTTTTAAATAAAATGTTCAAAACATCACTTTTTTTTAATTCAATTACAAAAAAAATTCATAAAATAAACCTCACTGAATTAAATGAAAAAATAATAATAAAAATAAACATTAAAAGCCATTAAAATGAATATTTACCAAATAAATAAATTTTATGAAAAACTATTTTGAATTAAAATACTTTGTTTTTTACTATTCATTAAAAAATAAATTTAATAGGAAAAACACCAAAATTCAACATAAGAAAATATTGATCTCCCCCTTCCAATAATGAAGATTATTTTGTCAAATATAAATTACAAACTATAAAAACCTATATTTAATATGAGTTCACTATCAAAAGAATTGAAGATGCATTTTTGTGAAAAATAATTATTTTATTCAAAAAATTAAATTTCTTTTTATATCATGTATAGAAAATATATAAGATGAATATAAAACATAATAATTAATATATTAAATATTTTTTTTTAAAATACATCAATAGTTATTTAATTATTTTATTAACTCAATTATCATCATTTAAATAGTTTTTTTTATAAAAACACATGATTTATAGTCAATTGTTTTTGTAATTTCATAATTAATTTGTAACCAATGAATCATCATATAAACATGTGTAAAATGCATTTTCAAAATTCAGTTAATATCATTTAGTCCCACCATTCCATTGACTATGTGATAAATATAACATAAAATAATAATATTAATAATATATAATTTTTTCATATAACCCATTATTATGTGCAACTTAATATTTCAAAGAACCCCAATGATGAGTGTCATGTAAGCTATCAGATGTAGAGTCCTTTTTAAAGTAAAAATAATATCTAAATCATAAATATTATTAATTATTAAAAAAATTAATTTTATAAATACATGGTATGAAACATCATTCCCTGCTTTTGGGAATTCATTCATCACAATTTTAAATTAGTCTTGGAATCTAAGGTTTTAATTTTCAAATTTAATTCACTAAATTCCAACATCACAAAACGAGTCAACTAAACATGCACATTAAAATTTATAATTTTTAGTACAAAAATCACTTGAGATAAAACATACTAGTACGCTATGAATGGAAACATGTATATGGATGTTAAACTAACAATCTTGTTTTTATGGATCGTGATATAATTAATGATCAAGAAAAAGTAAACAATCATAAAATATAAATCTTGTTAGTGGATAAACGGTCTTTGATTTTATTAATGGAAATTTTAACAGATTACATTTTTGTTCTAAGATCCTTTTCAACATGTTTTGGAATTATTTTAGTACTTTAGATTAGAATATGATAGAATATACAAACATGAATATTAGTGTCTCATACACTAATCAAATTCATCTCCAAACTCTTTTTTTTAAATGATGAGTATTTATGTTTATTTTTTACACCTGAAACACAAGAATCCACTTCAATATAAACAATCAATCCTAAAAATATAAAATAACCATTTTTCATGTCTTGAATCATTATCCAAAACCAATACAGTTAATATATAATAAAATAATTCTCCAAAAAAGAACAAACTATTGGATGAGGAAAAAATATTTTAATATACAATATTCAACTGTAAGTCCAAAAATAAACCATGACCATTAAAAAAATAAATATTCTGAAAATCCCTCAAAATAATTTAAACTGTGATTGAAACCCAAAATTCACCAGGATTTGATCACACGGTCTTCCAAGATATGTTTTTACATTTATATCTAAATAACTTAAATACCCATTAATGTATCAAACCAAAAAGTAATTTCCAAATCCAATAGTATCCATGATAGGTTAAAATATACATAAATAACATCACTCCCAATATTTCCAAAATTGTAATAATTGTATATTTGAATATATAATTCAACAATTACACCTCATATAAAATTCCATTGTTATCTATTTATCTAAATTGTATAATGTTTCCTAACTTGTTAAAATCATCTAAAATAACATTTACCATTTAGTCCCCTAATCATATTAAAATAAAAACTATATCCATTTGATAAAACATAAGTTACCAAAATCAACATATTTTAATTTCCTAAACTATTTAACTAAATATAAATAATATAACTAACCTGTGACAATACATAGGCCAGTGGTAGGTGATAAATCCATGCCTCCATTTGGTAGTGGCTTTAATTCATACAGCTTTGTTCGATGCGATTGGTTTTCACCTTTCCCATTGGATTACCTTTTTATAAAACAATACATTTCTTATAATGTTTATTCCATTAAAATAAATTAGATACTATCCTACATAACTAACTATATTATATTTTAACCTCAATGTTTTTCTAGTACCATAAATTTTGAAACCTAAAAAAAATAACCAAAAATTATTTCTAATTAAAGATCTTATAAACCATTAAGGATATCCATAACTTGTTAATAATTTCCATCCATGAAAACAAAATTCTTCATCAAATAAAATTTTTACATAACAAAATTTCGGTCACATATTCTTGAAAATGTATTCAGTTATAATCTAATCATTAAAAGGAAATTAATACATTTAAAAATTTCAACATTCATAGATCAAACCTAACTATCAAATCCCTAATATATCGATTTATAAATTATTTAGTGTTATTAATTATACATAAAACATGATTTTCTATATTATACCTTAATAATTCGTTCCTAATAATAAAATATCAGGTTTTATTGCAATGCCCCGACCCCAGTAACACAGATTAGGTGCATTATAACATTACATTGGAATTATCAGAAAAGATGAAGTCTCGAAAGGCCGATTATTTTAGTAGCCTTGGAAACACTAGATACATTCATAAGTTGTACATGACATAATAAAGTGAAAAACTACAACAAATATATTGTCTTCATATTCCCTCATAATATCCCTACAGGTCATTAATAAAATACTTCTTCACATTCTGGAAAATATAAAACATTTAAAGGGTTGATCTTAGATTCTTAGTGAGGATAACAATATAGTAGAAACTGTCATAAATAAACATAATCATTTAAATCAATGCATAACTAAAACAAAAGCCTTTTAAACTTGAACTTCAGCTTAACATGGAAAAAATAAATTGAAATAATTCCATTTATTTATTCACATGGATATTCTACTAGTCAAATAATCACATGAAATATCAATAAACACTTTTATAATGATGAAATACATAATTCTATACTATCATAACCATGTAGCCGAGGTCTCGTGCCATGAAAACTAGTAAGATTTTGTCAAGGCCTCGTGCCAAGACACTAGTTTGTCTCATGAGACCTACTGATGCATCGAGGAGCTATAGAAGACTTCACTCATCACTTATTAAGTCCAATGCATTCTTCATATGAACTGGTTTAATAATAACATAAACATTCGTATTAAAACTAGCACACGAAATGTCAAAAAATACTCCATAAACCATGAATGGTATAGAAATAACACATCCACAGTCAAACATATCACCAAACCTTCATCAAAATATGGATGTTTTATATCATAATAAATCTACTTCAAATAAGATTAAAATCCATCAAATTATGTTGACATAGATGAAATCAAAACTATTTGAGAAAAATATCTCTTTTTTGAAATCATTTAAAAGTCACACATTTATTAAGGAAGTAATTTAAAAGATATATTTGAATCAAAATGTCACATACCACTTTGAAACTTTTGAAAACATATATCATTTCAAAAAATTCATGTCCATATTAATAAATCCAAAAAATCATGTTTAAAACATGGACATTAATTAAAGATATTTATAATGATAAATATTGAAAACATTTAAAATTATGATCTTAATAAAGAGTACCCTCCACAAATTCTTAAAATATTCAATTTGAAATCATTTAAAGGTCACATAATTATAAAATAAAACATTTATTTTGAAAATATTCTTATAAGCTTGTAAGGGAAGATTTGATGATTTTATAATGGAGGAAAATAGTTGCACCTGCTGTATATGTTAAAAACATTCTAACCATAATTCTGTCAAAAATGTTAAAAAAGACCTTTTTTGGAAAACGACAGAAATATTACATTATAAACTTCTTATAAAAAGTCAATCAATGGTATAAATGACATTAAACCATATTCTGTAAAAAAATTAATAATGTTTTGAAAAACATTTTTAAGAAACATGGATGTGGATGATAAAGAGCTCCTATTACATAATTATGTGTAAACAACCTTGGATAATGAAGAGATTGTGAAATAAACCCTTACCAATTTGGTAACTTACGAAACATACACCCCATGAAAGATGTATCATACAATTAATTTTTAAATACACATAAATTAATGTTTATTACACAAATAATAAAATTATGGTCAGTATATACGCCACACAAAATGTAGTAGTGGCAATATGGCATGAATCTCACTGGAATATAGAGTGAGATGAAAACCCCTTACCTTGTACTTTTCCTTCGATGAGGTCTGGTTAACATCCTTTATAATGGAGAAATAATTGTTATATAATTATAAATGAATCATATAGATTAATATGATATCATATATGATTTTTTAACATTGATTTGTTAATAATATGTTACTATTATCGTTGTTTCAGGTGTTAACTTACTCGTTTTATTTTATTTGTTTTGTTACATAAGCCAGGATTGTTATAGATAGGTTGTATCTTATTCATATACATAATGATATCATGTCCTTAGGAAATTATTTTTAATCATCAAATTAAAATTAGTCTTGAATGGATAAGATGGGGAATGAATCTCATCGTGTTCGTGGAGACGGTAGTCTGTACGTACGCACGGGCGACATTATAATTCTTTTGATACTAAAATAATATATTTTTGGATGGTATACCGTATATAAAAAATAATTATCATGTTATATTTATTATTTATATGAATTAAAAATAATTATTATACCCATCCAAATAATAATGTATTGAATAACAATTACACCACTACGTGGAGACGGTACACCGTATACATGCAAGTATAGAGACATGTCATTCAAAGGATTGATAGAATACTGAATATGGTTGAACCATATTTATAATAACATCATAGTATATAAAATATACTGGGGTTAATATTTTATAATTTAAATCACAATGAAAGTAGAAGTTGAAGAATAAAGGAACTTGGAAGGGGGTGGTGAAAACATGACCTCTTCTTCGGCTTCTTCCTTTTGATTTGATCAAAATGCCTACATAGGATGGATTTTTTATCAAACTAAGGCCTCTAGTTATAAGTGAAGGATGTTGAGAGAATATTTGGTCAGGGTATGGCCGATCCAAAAGGAGTTTAAGGTGTGAAGAATTGGTTAGTAGTGGTGTCCTTTTATAATGGTGAGGAGGGGTTCTTTTGGAAAATCATTAGGTATTATTTTATAAAAAAATTATATTCAGTTTCTAAGGATCCAAACTATATTATATATTGTATAAGGTTGGTCTGGGTCTATAAACACCCAAACAATAGGTTTTAGAAATGTTTGGTTCACTATATTAACCTTATCTTTTAGTTTTAACTCTTAGTTATTTAGTTTCACATTTACCATGTTTTTTTGTATATTTATATTATTTAGTCAATAAACTTACTATAAACATCCAAGAGACCCCCAAGTAGTCAATTAATGATACACTTATCATTATATAAGTAATTTTTCTGATCCTTAGATTTTTAGGAATAGAATATCATTTAATAATATATTATTTGTTTAAAAAACTCATTTATGTCAATTTTGACACTATTTAATAATTAATTTTTTTAAAGTCATAAAAAAATTATTAATTCGAACCAAATTCATTTATGTAATCCAAACATTTCATATTAAATAAAAAAATTCGTGTATGTCATCAAAACAGTAAAATTATTTTTTCTTTAATATTTATAACACCAATTATTTGATTCATTCATTAATAAGGAAAATATTGCATCATTATTGTGTCATAAATAATTTTATTTATTCAACGTCTAAAAACTATTAATAAAATACCATTATTATAGAAATATTTTTATATTTTTAATCAATATTTATATTTTAAAATATAACATATATAACCCTATGTAAAAATTTGTTTACTAAAAGATATATGCTTATATCATTTTGGTATTTACTTTAACTTCGTTAATATAAAGTGTCATTATCACTTACAAGTGGATCCATGGGGTCCCAAAATCAACCCAACGATTACCATGGTCCGACATGTATCATCCAATAGGGTTAGGACACGTTTTAGGGTAATTTAATATTATTATAATATTATAATTTTACCCTTATTTACCTGATTTACCTCTTAACCATGGTAAATAATATATTTACCGAAATAATTATTCAAAATGTCTAAAAATAAGAGTTTCCTATTCATAAAATTTGGACCTCCTGATTCTAAATATTGAATCCAATTTCCAAAATTCAAAACATAGAAGTGCTAGTAATTATTTTAAAATTAATTCCCACTGTCAAAACAAAAAGCGTGTTTTCAAGAAATAATAACTATCAAATGATTGGAACTTGTTTATGTTTGGTTTAAATGTGAAATTATATACAATGAAAAACATTGTGTTAAATGGTAAAAATACATTCTAAATATACTTTAAAACCACTCAAATTCATAATTTATCACTACTACTTATTTCGATTAAAAAATTTGTTTTAAATTAAATTTTAGTAATTTTATACTATTTATCAAAATATGAAAGTTTTCATAAAAATACCAAAATTTCACCCTAAGATAATTTCAATATTCCAAATCAGAAAATGATGTCTATTTTTAATGATAAAATTTATAAATTTTCAAAGTGTGTTTATTACAATTCATAAAGGCAAATTTGATTGGTCATAGTGTGTTAGACTCTCGAAGTTGCGTACAATGCATGTTATTTCATTATTCAAAGGGAAACATACCGTTGAAGCTTGGGTTGTTACATTCTACCCTCTTTTAATAAATTTTATCCTTTAAAATTAAAATTGTTCTTCAAAAATAAAGGTTTAAAAATAGAAAATATCTTTTTTGGAAAACCCACATCGAAAATTTTGTTAATAAAATTAAGTCTTAATAAGAGAAAAAGAGAAATGAAAAGGTCACCACAAAATTATGATCTTGATTTGGATAACATTGGTGGAAATTAGAGAGAAATAATTAGAGTAAAACGTAAATATTTATAGGGAGTGATTGAGGTCATCAGTCATAAACAATTGTATAATTGAGGGCCTCAAACCCAACAATAAATGATTATTTAAAATATCATTGGTTCAATAGAACATAAGGTGTTATGATAATACATTTTTGTTGTTAATATCCCTTACCTAATGATTATGAATTAGTTTCTTCAAAAAATAATTGAAATATATATACATATATATATATATACTTGACAAGTAGAGTTTCATCCTTCAACTAATTTCTACCACAAACTCATCTTTCACTCCAAAAGATAACAGAAGTCAAAAATATTATATTTATCCTAATCGTATAAGGTTCCAAACATTAACATATACCCCTAAAATAAATAATAATACTTTTAAATGACCAGGGACTACCTGCAGGCTAGTGGTAGGGAATAAAGGCATGTCACACTATGGTTGTAGGTTTGATTCATGCAGCTTTGTCTGACCCGACGGGTTATCGCCAGACCTGTAGGTTGACCTTTTCCTAAAACAATAGTATCATAATATTCCAAAAAAATTGATCATAAATGTTTTTAACCTTAACCAATAATATCCAAAGTTCATCTTAATCCACTCCAAACATTATAGTTATATAAAGTTGCTCTGTCGAGACTCTCTGTAAAAGGTATCTAAATTCTAAAATCAATTGTAATATTATATTCCCCCGACAAAGTAAATTTTATCTTATTGTCACATACTAAAAATATGATTACCTTACTCATGTTAAAACCTTAATGAAAACAACAAGTACTGCAGTACAATGCTTATATATATCACATTATTCTTATAACCAGAATATAATACTTGACTCCAGAAACCCAAATACATTAATTATTCCACTTCAACTGTAGTAACAACATAATATTGGTCTTGATCCCTTGGGCTTTTCTAAGGTAATTTTCCTTGGATCTTAGGGAATTCATTTGCATAATCCCCCATTTCACCACAATTTTAGCATTCAACATTGACATCATCTTTCTTTCCCTTGCAATAACGAGCCTGGTGAACTTTTTCTCGACATTTGTAACAACCTCCCATCCCTTTTAGGAAAGTACCAGGGTGTTTCATCCCACAATTATCACATAATGGAAAATAATTCTTTACCATTTTCCCTTTATATGTTTCTTGTTCCACTATTCTCTTCTTCTCTTTCTTTACTTTATTGTCATAATATTTAGAGAATTCCTTTTATATCTTTATAACACATGAGACAATGTCTGTGTATGACAAGAAGGATTCTGAGACTAATTCTCGGCGGATAAATGGGTTTGAACCATCAAATACACGATCAAATCTTACTCCTCAGGTTACGTATATAATAAACTTCATGCCTCACTAACCTTGTAAACATAGATTCATACTTTGGGACATTATCATCCTCCTTTTTCCTCAGACTGAGAAATTTCATTTCCATATCTGCTCGATGGTCATGAGGAAAGTATTTTTCTATGAAAATATCTTTAAAATCCCTTCGTTCCATAATTGATACTTCTTCATCGTCCTTTATGTTTTGAATTAATGACCACCATTGATCAGAATCTCCAGTGAGGCGGTAAACTACCATGATAACCATTTCCCTTTCACTACTCCCCGAAGCTTGAAATATTTTCTCTAGTGAACATATCCATTGCTCAGCTACTAGTGGATTTATACCCACATTTAATGTTGGATGTTGTTGCTTCATGAAGCGATCTATCATTGATCATCAATGCTACAGATCATGGTTCTCTATATGGGTAAAGTTATTATTCATTACCTGAGTGAGTTGTCCCAGTATGGTGATTAGCTGATTAGCACAAGTTGCATCACCAGCAGCACAATAATTATCTTGAGCATGAGGGAAACTCCTACATGGAGTGCATGAATTGATACAGTTTCCATTTCTTCCACTCAGTGCCATTTCTAAACAATGACATACACTAGATTAGTTTATGAATCATAATAAAAAATCCAAATATGTAAAACACTTAACATGAATTTAGTAGTTTATTGATATAATCCATAATCATAAAAATGTTTTATTTGAGGAAGTATATACTCATAAACACATCATAATGTTATGTAATGAAAATTATAATTATCCTAAGAATATCCCCCAGGATTGTCGTAACCAAGAGTGCAGCAAAGCTAATTGTAGTACACCTATTCCCATTTGATTCTAGCTCATATAGGTGTTTTTGGGTTTTACAACTAGGTACATATATGCCAGAGCCGCCATTACCTGCTCGTATCTAGACAGAGATGTATTTCTCAGAAAACTCACAAAATCTCTACAATACCAAAATTCTAGGATGTTCTTATATACTAATCCTGAAATTTCATCTTAGGTCTATGTGCTCTAATCAGAGTTTATCTAAATCTAGCTTCCAAGGATTATACTAAACCTCCCTCTGATACCAACTGTAAAGCCCCGAACCCAGTTACCTAGAGTTGGTGCATTATAACATAACATTGGAATGATCACAAAAGATCATGTCTTGAAAGACCAATTAGTTTAGTAGCCTTGGAAACAATAGATACATTGATAAGTCTTACATCACAAAATAAAGTGAAAAACTACAACAAAATCATGTCTTCATATTCTCTCATACCATCCCTATATGTAATTCATAAATTACTTCTTCACATCCTAGGAAAAATTAAACCTTGAAATGTGCAAGCTCATATGCTCAGTAAGGAAAACAATATAGCAGAAACCTTCTTAAATAAACATAAATATTTAAGGCAATGCAAAACTAAAACAAAAGCCTTTTAAACTTCAACATCAGAATAACATGCTAAAAATAAATTGAAATAATGCCATTTAATTATTCACATGGATATTCTACAAGTAAAATAATCACATGAAATATCAATAACTACATTCTTAATGATGGAATGAATAATTCTAGACTCTCAAAACCAGATAGCCAAGGCCTCGTGCCAAGACTACAAATAGGATTTTGTCAAGGCCTCGTGCCAAGACACTAGTTTATCTCCTTAGACCTAATGATGCATCGTTGAGCTATAACAGGCTCCACCCGTCACATATTAAGTCAAATTCATTCCTCATATGAACATGTTTAAACATAACATAAACATTCGTATTAAAACTAGCATACGAAATGTCAATACATTTTTTATAAACCATGAATGGTATAGAAATAACACATCCACAATCAAAGATATCACAAAACCTTCATTAAAAAATGGTTGTTTTCTATCATAAAAAATCTACTTCAAATAATCTTAAAATCTATCAAAGGATGGTGAAATAGATGAAATCAAAACTATTTGTGAGAAATATCTCTTTTTTGAAATCATTTAAAAGTAACACATTTATCAAGGAAGAAATTTAAAAGTGATTTTTCAATCAAAGTGTCCCATTCCACAATGACACTTTTGAAAAGAAATATAATTTCAAAACATTCTTGTCCATATAAATAAATCCTTTAAATCATTATGAAAACATAGAAATTAATTAAAGATATTTTCAAATATAAATCATTAAAAAATTTAATATTATGATCTTGAAAAAGAGAACCTTCCACAAATTCATAAAATATTCATTTTGAAATCATATAATGGTCAAAAAAATATAAAATAAAACATTTACATTCAAAATATTCTTATATTCTTGTAAGGGAAGCTTCGACAATTTTATAATTGTGGAAAATAGCCACACCCTTATTATAAGTTAAAAAACATTCTTACCTTAATTTTGTCGAAAATGTTAAAAAAGACCATGTTTGGAAAATGACAAAAATATTCCCTTATTAAATTGTTATAAATAGTCAAACAATGGTATAAATGACATTAACGCATGTTCAGTAAAATAGTATGTATGTTTTGAAAAATATTTTTAAGAAACATAGATGTGGATGATAAAGAGGTCCGAGTAGATAATTACATATAAACAAACTCGGATAATGAAGAGATAGTGAAATAAACCCTTAACAATTTGGTAACTTATGAAACATACACCCCATGAAAGAGGTATCATACAATTAATATGTAAATACACATAAATTAATGTGTATTACATATTGAATACAATTTTGTGCAGTACATATGCCACACAAAAGGTAATAGTGGAAATATGGCATGAATCTCACGGGAATAAGGAGTGAGATGAAAACATATACCATGTACATTCCCTTGGATGAGGGTAGGTTAACCTTCTGTATAATGGTGAAATAATTGTTATTAAATTATAAAAATTTCATATACATTAATCTGATATCTTATATGATCTTTTAACATTGCTTTGTTAATAATATCTTAGTATTAACATCGTTTCCAGTCTTAACTTACTCCTTTTATTTTATATGTTTTGTTACATAAGCTGTGATTTTTATGGATGGGTTGTATCTTATTCATACCCATAATTATATCATGTTCTTAAACATAATTTTTATTCTTCAAATAAAAAATAGTCTTGAATGGATATGATGGGGAATGAATCTCATCGTGTTCGTGGAGACGGTAGTCCACACGTACGCAAAAGCGACAATATCAATCTTTTGAAATTAAAATAATATATAATTGGATGTTATATCATATATAAAGAATATTTATCATTTTAAATATTTTATTTACATGAATTACACATCATTATTATATCCGTCCAAATAATAATTTTTTGAATAACAATTACACAATGACGTGGAGACTGTAGGTCGTATGTACACAAGTATGGTGACATGTTATTCAAAGGATGGATAGAATACTGAATAAGATTGTACCATATTTATAATAACATCACAATATATAGAATATACTAGAGATAATATTTTAGAGTGTAAATATCAAATAAATAATAAGTTGAAGAAGAAAGGAAATTGAAAGAGGGTGGTGAAAACATTACCTATTCTTTGAGTTCTTCCTTTTGATTTGATCAAAAGGCCTCCATAGGTTGGGTTTAAGATCAAAATAAGGACTCTAGGTAGAATTTAGGTATGTTGAGAGAATATTTGGGAAGGTTTTGGCGGAACTAAAAGGTATTGAAGGTGTGAATAATTGGTTAGAATTTGTGTCCTTTTATAAGGGGAAAGAGGGGCTCTTTGGAAAAATATTTGTGTATTATTTTATAATAAATTCATATTAGGTTTTTAATGGATCAAAACTATATCATTTAATCGATAAGGTGGGGATGGGTATAAAATAACCCAACCAATCGGTTTTAGATATATTTGGGTCAATATATTAACCTTATCTTTTAGATTTAACTCTTAGTTAATTAGATTCACATTTACCATGTCTCTTTGTATTTTTATATTATATAGTCAATAAAGTTACAATAAACATCCATGAGACCCACAAGTAGTGAATTAAGGATACACCTATCATGATATAAGTCATTTAGATGAAATTTATATTTTTAGTAATAGAATATCAATTAATAATATAATATTTTTTTTAAAAAAACTCGTTTTTGTCAATTTTGACACTATTTAATAATTGATTTTTATTAAAGTATTAACAACATTATTAATTCGATTCGAATTAATTTATGTAATCCTAACATGTCATATTAACCAATAAAATTCCTTTATGGCATCAAAACTATCAAATTATATTTATTTTAATATTTATAATACAAATTATTTAATTCTTTCATTAGTAAGGAAAATACTGCATCATTATGGTGTCATAAATAAATTTAATTATTCGATGTCTAAAAATTATAATTAAAATACCATTATGCAGGAAATATTTTTAGATTTATAATGAATATTTATAGTCTAAATTATAACATATATAACCCTATGTAAATTTTTTTTCTAAAAGATATATGCATATGTATTTTTTGTATTTACTTTTACTTAATTAATATCAAGTGTCATTATCACTTACAAGTGGATCCATGGGGTCTCAAAATCGACCCAAATATGGACATGGTCAGACTTGTATCAACCAATAGGGTTAGGACACGTTTTAGGGTAATTTGTTATTATTATAATATCATATTTTTACCCTTATTTACTGGATTTACCTTTCAACCATGGTAAATAAAATATTTACCGAAGTAATTATTCAAAATTTATAAAAATAAGAGTTACCTATTTACACAATTTGGACCTCCTGATTTGAAATATGGAATTAATTTTTCAAAATTCAAAACAAATAAGTGGTAGAATTTAATTTAATATTAATTCACACTGTCAAAATAAAAAGGGTGTTTTTTAGTAATAATAACTATCAATTTATTGACACTTGTTTATGTCTAGTTTAAATGTTAAATTATGTCCAATGACCAATCTTTTATTAATTGGAGAAAATATATTATAGAAATACTTCAAAACCAATAAAATTCATAATTTATCACTATTAATTATTTCAATTAAAAAAGTTATTCATAATTAAAATTTAGTAATTTTCACTATGCATCAAAATATGAATGTTTTCAGGAAAAAACCAAAATTGCACCGTAGGATAATTTCGATATTCCAAATCCAAAAATGAAGTCCATATTGAATGGTAAAATTAATAAAATTTCAAAATTTGGGTATTACTATTCATAACGGCTAGTTTTATTGGTCACAGTGTGTTTGAATGTTGAAGTTGTGTACAATAAAAGCTATTGCATTATTCAAAGGGAAACATACCGTGGAAGATTGGGGTGTTACATATATGTTCTAATATTTTTAAAACATGAGACAAGAAATAATCTATTAATTTCATCTGTCATTTTCAGTTTACTCATCATAAATGGAATGGAATTCAGTATTACTAAAAATATATTTGTACGGTACTCAAGATCCCATTCATGAACGTTCTTCATATGAAATTTATTATCAAAATGGAAATACTCCCTCCATTTGAATCATTCAATTGACCTCCCGTAAATTATATCTTTCTGTTTCCAATATTCAAATAAACACGTACTTTTTTCATGATAGGTTATTTATGTATGGCCTTATTTACGACATATATATCAACTTCTCATCCTTATAACACATTTTAATAGGTGTTTCATTCCACATCCATGACACATATATAATTGAATACAACTAACATTATTATTATTACCTGAACGTCTATAGGGATTATTTTGTCTCATATAAGAGGCATTAGAAAACCCAAAAATGTTATCATGGTTAATCATGACTTCAGATAGTTTGTACATAATAACCAAGAGAGTTCACACTAATGTTCTTATTTTATTATTTTCCATTCTCATAGAACTTCAAAATTTTCCACCGCATCCATTTTTACCATGGTTCCTTCTGAATCAATCCATTTACTAAACCCATAAAATATATGTGTCAGTATATAAATATATCAATGATATAATTTTTTATGATGAATAATAACACTATGATGTACTTATTCAAGTTATCTCAAACTAATTCTATTTATCTTTAAAAACTATTTCTCTTTTTATTATACTTAACATTTTGGTTTTATATAACTTGTAACTTATTCATAAATATCACCATATCCTCTAAATATATCTAAACCAACATGTGATACCAACAATAATTCCCCAAACATTAATGTAACATAATCATGTATTAAGACAAGAATTTACATGGATTCAAATTGAGGTCTTTTTTAGTGTTTTAGTAAATTAGTCTATTATTATTTCATAACAAAAACCATAAGAAATAAAAATGGACACTTCCAAATAATATCAAATTTTCACTAATACAAACCATTTATAAAAAATTATTTGTTTAAATACACATCCCCAATTCTTTAATCATTATATCTTCATTGTCCATACCAATCTTAAGACCGATGACAAACTATATGAAAAATTATATGCGTATAAAAATCTTAGTAAAGGATATAAAATAAATAATTAAACTATCAGTACATGAATACATCAGACTCAAAAAAAAAATTTCACAAAATCATAATTTTAAACCATAAGACATAAAAATTTTAATATACCTCATGAAATCAAAAGATTATTGGAAATATTTTTTTCCTAAATCATAAACGTAACTTATGGAATCCATATCATATATACACTTTCTATTTCACATCTACATAGGGAGTGACCTTCATGGTTATGTTTTGAATACCAATCACTGTATATTACCTAAATATTTTTTGGGAAACCCAATCTGTTTACATTGTCTCATTAAAAAATACATTGGAGAGATCCGGTGGGATGAACAGCCCTTATCTTATCACAGAACCACCAGTATACAAAATACATTCCAAAGAACCAACAAATAATCATAACATATAAAATATTCAAAACGAAAAAAATAACATTTCCATATTTCAATCATTATAAATCATTTAAATATATTGATATAATAAATAACTTTTTAAAATAATTTTCAATACCAAAAATCCTGAAAATGGAATATGGTATTTATTTTAGTCTTAAAAAGTTATGTCTTACAGAGTATGCCACTTATCAAGTTACGGTAACAGTGGCATAAATGACATTTTCACCATACATGTTAAAAACAATAATTTTTTCTTTTATTAAAATGCTACATCAATAAGGAGTCCATTTCAAAACCATGTAATTAAATTAAATATACATTGTGTTAGATATACTTTGTATATAAAAATGTTGGTTATATTATCGAAATATGCCTCACTAAATGAAGATTGATATGAATTCTTTTACATTTAATATTTCTCATCCAATAAAATAATTAAATTCCTAAATCAACAAAAATTATGAATTTTTACTTTATTTAAAACCTTTTTAAGGTTTATTACTCCTATTATAACACTTTTTACCATATTATAGAAATTATATAATTATTTATGTTCATATCTGATGTTTTGTTTATATTTGGTAATTGAGTCGAAAATGAACTGATTTTGATGTCATTAGTCCATGTGTTCATCAATTCTATCTTCTCAAGAATAACATTAATGAAATAATAAACTATTTTATACATAAGCTATAATTTTTAATAAAACAATTATTTATGGTATGAAAAATGAAAAATGTTATAATCATGAAGATGGTAGTTTGTACAATCACATAAGTAATATTTTCTATTTCTCATTAATCGTTATGAAAACAATTTAAGTATTGTTTTATATTTCAAAAATATTATTAAGATAACTAATATTATATTAATAATTTATATATAATAATATATATCATAACATTGATATAATGAATAAAAATATTTCACATCACTTCATGGTAGTGATAGACCACACATACGCACGAACATCATTATAATTTTTAGGCATGTGGAAAGTAATAATATAGTTGATATATATTTTTAATATATTGATTAATAAATAAATTAATCTTACATATTAACATAAATTAAAATATTATAACCATTCATGAAATATGGTTATGTAAAATAAATTATATTAGTTCTTGGTGGTGATAGATCACACATATGCACGAACAATTAATTCCATTTAGATTTGATGGAAGTGGATATGGATTTAAGTGATGACTTTAACAAAACAGTATCTATGTATATTAATGATACTAGAGTTCTTATTTCATCTATGTTTAATAAGATGTTATAGAAATGGAAGAAGCGATAAAATTGTAATCCGTAAAGAAAAGGATACATCTTATTTGGTTGATCACCTTTGAAGGACAAATTAACAATTCTAATGTGGGTGTTCTTCCAAAACTAAAGAATCTATAATTTAGGGGGGATTGAATGATGTTTTTAGGTAGATCATTTTCAAACCAAAATGTTTTCAGAGTGTGTGTAATAGAGATAAATGATTTCCTTTTTATAGTAAAGGTGAGGGACACCTTTGTAATTTTTAAATTTATTAAATTAATATAAATTAAAAAAAATTCCAAATGGGATAAAATTCATTTGATTTGAATATAGTATGAGTATGGGATAATATAATCATCCAATTTAATATATTTGATTTTTTCTATTTTTTAGTCCTTATAATTTATTTTATCCCCTTTTAACACTTATCGTTTTATCAAATAATTTATACATTGAAAGATAAAATATTTACTAAATCATGAAAAAATACCAATTAATGAGTAATTAATGATATAATTAATGGTATGTAACAATTATGTTTGTGTCTTGGTTTTTTATAAGTTTTCAATCACTTATTTTGATATTTGATATTTTATGTTATGAATTATGTAAAAATCGACACTTTTTAACAAGGGATTTATAAAAAAAATTATAACAACATGGTTCTGTTAATAAATATAGATTAACTAAATAATAAAATGTAATAATAAACTATAAAATTATTTTATATAATCAAATAATTATAATTACATTTATATTAACATTATTAATATCGTTTATTTTATTAATTCTCAAATAAAACAATTACTTTATCACCATTTTGTTAATTATTTATTTAATTATTTGATTCCAAAATTTTATAAATAAATTAATATGATGTTAGAAATATTATTATATTTCTAAGGATAATTAATATTCAAATATATCCCTTTAATTAGCCCATATTATATTTTTTTATTAATAAGAGAAATTATTACGACATAATTTCCTTTACGTTAAATAAAATCATATAAATGTCAAAATCACACACAAGTGGATTCCAAATTAATTAATTTCCAACTATTTATTGTGTTCATACAAAATATCTCATTGAATAAGATTAGAAAATGTGTTAGTGTAGTCTTATTTATTTTTCTATAAATTTATTTTTAATTATCCTATTAACCATTAAACATTGTAAAAAAATACTTATGTTACTATACCTAAAAATTATTTTGATCTTATTTGACCATATTCATAATAAATATTAAACCCATGTATGTTATGTTTTAAAAATTCAATTCACCTAACTTGAAATTTTTAATTTAATATTAATCTCATTTATTGAATGAGAAAACCCGTTTTTATGTAAAACAATAAAATGTTTACATTTTCTTCTATTCAATTTCAATATCACATTTCATAAAATGAACAACATTAAAAAAATAATAAAAAATATAATTAAACATTAAAACAAATAAAATAGACTTTTTACCTATACAAATAAATTATATGAAAAATTAGATTCAAATTAAAATGTAGTATGTTTCACAATTTACTAAAAATTGAATTTAATTAGTAAAATAAAAATATTCAAAAAAAGTATATTATGATTGAAAAATTACAAGGATGATGTTTATTTTTTCAAATATAACTTATAAATGTGTAATAAAAATGATTTAATATGGTTTCACCATCACAAGATGGAAAAAATGTATTTTTTTTAAATAAATATTTTATAAAAATTAATAATTTTTTAATTATATAATGTCTATAAAACATATAAATTAAATTTTAGGCATATAATTGAATATATTTCATATATATATCATTAATAAAATTCATTAAGAGTGATTTTATTCCTTTATAAAATAACTTATTTTCATTTAATTAATTTTTTAAGAAAAAACAAATCCTTTAATTTCAATTTCGTTTTATTTAATTTTATAATTAGTTAAGAGAAATTTTAATCCTTATATAAACATGTGACAAAAATATAATCATAATATAGTTTATATGATTTATTAATTCTATCTTAATAAATATATGAGATCTACAACTAAAATTAATAATATTAATAATATATTATTTTCCGGTATAATTCAGACTTGCGTAGAACATATGATTTCAAGGAAACCCATTGATGAGTTTTAGGTACGCTATCTGACATATCATCCCATTTAATGTAAAATTACATTCTTATTAATCAATATTAATAAATATGATAAGGTAATTTCAATATTTAACTATGATGTTATAGAATGTTAAGGAATTTGGGCAACATTAATGCCTTCAAGCCACATGATGGGAAGATGCATAATATAAATATTCTACAAGAAATCATCTATATAATATTTTTAGAGAATGGAACATCCACCATATCAGACCTATCTGATTTGAAAGAATGAAAGGGTACGGAATTAACCATCCCTACTGGGCTCGTGAATCTCTTCACTGGAAGGGTTGCCAATGATTCATGTGAATGTGGAGAGTTGATCATGTTCCAGATGTTAGGGTGGGCTAGTTCCAATTAGCCTTTTTTTTGCTTGATTCCACTATGACCTTTGGTTCATGTAATGTCACAAAATCCCACAGGTCAAGTAATGGTTCCCAATCGACCATTAAAAATATGATTATAAAAAATGAAAAAAAATTGATGGCATTCTGTCTATTTTGGTAAATTCTAATGATATAAGTTGTATTATTTAATTAAAAATTAATCCAGTGGATTGGGCAATACATCATGTTTTTTAATAAGAAATGATCATCATTTTTAAATGTTTATGTATCCAACATTACCATGACATTTATTCAAATCACCTAAATCACATTTGATGATAGAAAATAGATATGGATAAATATTAAAAACCAATTAAAAATATAATTTAAAACAATAAATTTATTAGATGTCAATGAAAGTTTCAATTCAAAATCATTATCATTTACTATTTTTAAAAATTTGAAAGTTCTCCAAAAAATACCTATAAAAACGTAATGTAAAATTTTATATTAATATTAAATAGAAATTATTAATTTTCTTAAATATATAATTAGAAAATTTCGACCATTTAATATTAAAATAAAACATCCAATAATATTCAGTTAAACCACATTTCAAAAATATAGGGACTTTTTTCCAACAATTGTATCAAATCTTATCAAAATTCAATGAAAAAAATATAATGAATTGAAAAACATTTCATTTAATATTTAAATTTTATTTTTAATTATAATATTTAAACATAAGTAAATATTTTAATTTATTATTTTAAAAAACCATTCAGGACATTATATATTTTTCATAAAACACTTCATATATATTCGATTGAATTTTATTTTCATTTATTATTTATTGGTGTCCAAATATTCCATTACATAATATTGTGTAATGAATATATTAATAATTAAAATAATTATATTCAATAAATATATTCAATTGTATATGTAATAACTATCATATTAAATATTATTTTAAATTGGGAATTCAGACACACCAGGCCATGCATGTAACACATTTTACTAAAGAGTCACAATGTTACAAAAGACACAACTTTATAATTGTGTTTTTTACAGACGAAGAAATCAATAAATTTAAATTAACAATAATATTTTATTTCCATAAATCTCGGGATGTAATATAAATAGTCACCTTGAAAATTATATTGACATTAAAATAATAGAAATTTTATAGTTGGTAGCTGATATATAAACAATTTCAATGATCCAGGGATGAAATTATTAGTTTTCATTGGATAATATTTAGATTTTTCAATACTTTTTTGAATTTAAAAAATACAAACTCTATGAAGAAATTATAAGTGAAACTGGTTCTTGAATGATACAAATGTTGTTTTATTTTTTATTACACCGTAACTAGTAAAATATTGGTAATTTGAAAACTATGATAGAAAAAGGCAATTTTAGGATTAATAGTTTTATTCCCAAAAACATTATATGGATAGGTCATGTTGTGATCTTTATAGTCTCACTATGAGGTGTGAGTATTGGAAATAATTTTTCATGACTCATATAAGGGAACATGTGCATGACATATCAAGGGTGAAAAGATGATATTTTTATTGAAGAATTCTATTTTTTTAGATTGAAAATTTATTTCCATTTTTTTATTATTTCTGGAAGATATTTCACATCATCAATATATCCATAAAAGAGTGACTATAGTACAGCTTCCCTAAAACATCTAATATATCGTGTAGTAATGGATATGATAATGTATTATAGAGTTTCGGTCTGTGTGAGGCATGTACTGAAAAATAGAATTATATTACATAGATGGATAATACTTCAACAACCTATGGATTAAACATTTGTTGTCTCATTAGATGAATACAAATATTCACATTTCAATATATAGGAATAATTAATATTATTTAAAAGTATCCTTTTATGAAAATAATATAATTAGTAATAAATATATATAAATATTTGAGTCAGCTTTTGTTGATATTACATAAATGATCCCAACAATATGATACGTGGTATTTATTAAGATATATGTTTGAGTTTACTATACCACATCATGAATGGAAATATTAAATTTTAATTTAATTGAGTAGTTTATAGAATAACTTCAAGATTTCATTTAAATTTGAAATAATATGGAATTAATTTTTTTTGGAAATTATTTCTATTAAATTTCATGGTGGACCAAATAGGATAACAACGGAGTAGATAATGGTAATTTTGTCATAATCATCAAATTAATGTTTGGTTATAGAATAATATATAGTAACTATAAGTATTATTCATAATATTTTATATTGGAATATATATAATAGTGAATTATAATGAATTTATATAGACATTAAATAGATATAAATATATTGATTAAATAAAATATATAATTATAAAAAAATAAGATCATTATCACAACTAGTTTTTTTTTTGAATAGAATGATTCACATTGAATATAAATGATTACACCAAAAAAAAAATTTGTGGGGAAGGTAGGTTGAAAGGTGATTCATGTTCTAAAATTATATTGATGTTGAATATAGGGTCATTGAGGTTTTGATAAAATAAATGTAATTCAGTCAACCCTGTTAATTAGTTATTGATCAGATTTTATATTTATTAAAGGGTATTATATATAAATTGATTTCAAAGGAGGATAATTTATAAATCAATATTATATGTTGTTTTTCATATTGATTTCATATATATAATCATATCCTTTTAATATTTTTTATACCCATTGTTTATGAACTGTCCTATACTTTTTTTTAAATTTGTGTGTATATATTAAATTAAAGGGACATCTTCTAAAATATTAGTGTCCAATCCAGAAATAATGGTATCAATGACAAATGAGTATAGTTGATTTAAAAAATTAACAAAATGATATGATTATAGTCCATCTATTAGAAATTATTGGGTATCAATGAAAAATACATTTTTTTTAATTATATTATTTTTTCATCCATTTATATTTTATGTCAATATAATTAGAGGAAATATTGAGACATTTTCCATGTTCTACATAGTATTAGATCATTATATATATAGTTATAAAGGGAATAAAATAGAACATTTTGATTTTTTCAAATTCTTATTGAACCACCATTTCCAATGACATTCAAGGTGTATCATGTTCCAACAAGTAGTATTAGAGAAAAAAATGTTCTAATATATGGTTCGATCTATATCTCTAAGTATTTTTGTACATGGAATCAATGGTGAAGTCTTAATTTTTTTGAGTGACTAATTATGATGCATGGTATTAATAAATTTAAATGTTCCAATTATATTTGGTAAGGATTTTTTGGAGTATACTCCATAAGATAACTATTATAAAACGTATAGAGAATAAATTTTTTTTAAAGGACTAATATTGTCATAGAAAATACCTTGTGTAAAAAACAGTCATGAATAACACACCCTTTGTGACTTATTTTAATAAGTGGAAGAATCTATATATATATATATGTGTGTGTGTGTGTGTGAAATCATTGAGAAAAATGATGGTTATATAAAATACATTAAGGTAAGGTATCCTTATGTAAAATTGTAATGAAAATAGTCACATAAAGATTAAACCTCTGAAGATGCACCACAAAAATGAATGAAAAATTAAAATTCTCATATGAATTTTTTTTATAAAAATGTTATATATGTTTTCTAACAATTTATAAACATATAGTCTCAATTATAGAAAGATAGAATTGTTTATTCCAATGAATATATAGACACAATATTTAGTTTTCAGTCTAGTGAAAGTATGAGAAATTAATAGGATGGTATCAAATTCCAATAATAAATGTGGATCTTTAGAAAATCATTCACCGTGTATTTATAACATTCTTCATTGATCTAAACATAAGGAATAGAACTACTATGTGATTACATGTGGAATTTATTTTTTTTTATAATGAAATGTGATACATTGAGGTTGGTAAAATGAGGCATACTCATATGAATTAAATAATTAATATCTTGGCTTATGGACATTGATACGAAATACAATGAAAGTATTCTCCAACTTAAAGGATCTATTGAACAGATAATAAAATAAAGAATAGAGGATAGATTAAGGTTGAATGTGTAATCCTCCCATAAAATTATGAACTAAAAAACATCAAAGAGCTAGAGATAATACTCAAAACCTCATTGGGGAGATAAAATATAGTGAATTAATCCATGAAATGGTTAATAAGTGGTTTATGTAATGTAATAATTCAATAATAAATCCAAAAATCGATGGTATATTATAAAAATAGAATAGGAAGATCACAATTGAAATTAATTATTATAAGAAATTAGTATTCCTGATCGGGACACATAATAAATTTTAATATATAAACCAAATGGAATAATGTCGACTGAATACTTATTGTAAGAATATATCAACCAAGGAAACACAATATGATGTATTATTTAGTTCTTCAATGTAATATTTTTACCAATAAAAAAATATGGGATGCAATTTCAATTAGGATAACAAAAAATAGTCCAATTGGTAGTCTTCCATTTCTAGGACCCATAAATTTTGGAAATATTGTAATATAAAATATATTTGGACTGAAATAAAACAGAATAGTCTATAATATAATATGAACATAAATTGGAACAATATACAAAAAATAAGGTACATTCAAATTAACCCTACGATAATAGATGAAATAAAATCTTGAATATTTTCATGAAAAGTACTCCAGTTCTGAGTATGATGGATGATATACTATTTGAAGACCCTCCAATGATATTCATGATTGACGTGACCTTATGTGAATTTAATGTTACAAACATAATTCATGAGTTAGTAGTTTAAAAAACAATACACCTATGAATGTCAAAGAAATTAACTGAATACCCCTTCAATGAAGGACAAATAATTTTGAAATACATAATTAATTTACTTTAAAAAATCAATAAGTACATTTTGTATGTATATAACAATTAAAATATAATACAAGTTGAGGGAAAAATATAAACCATGAGATAAAACATTATTCAAATATTATGATGTAGTATCACATTAATTACCTCTACGATTTATTAAAATATGTAGATAAATAGAAGATTAGTCAACAAGACCAGTCTCAATCCTAAAATTTATTATATTAGAGGTATATGTCTACCCATGAATTGAAATTTTTGTAATATATATTGTATTTGATAAAATTATAAAAGGTATATTTGATCCATAAGGGATATTCCTCTATGGGGAAAATATACATAAATATAATATGTGTATGAACATTAATAAGATGCCTTCATATAGATGAGTGAGTAGAATATTAGTTTATTTTCTGGATCAATCATGAAAAAGGAGTTATGAACCATTATAAACTCATTTTTAACCAATTATAATGAATCTCCAAATACAAATTTTTATGTAGAATGTTTTCAAAAAGTAGATATCATAATTACAAATGTAATATGTTGTTAACGTGGCTTAGATGAAATATATGAATGTTCGTTATTTGTTTATCGATGATTATAGATTATAATGTGACAATTCAAAATTTCCATAATAGAATATATCCAGTTCAATAAGAAGGGTCAGTAATGATTATTTTTTAAATCATTTATTTTTTAACTAAAAATATATAATAAAGGAATATTAAATGATAACTTGAATGATATAGATTTAAATAATATTTATTACAATTGGAATTTCATTCAAAACAATGTATCATGAAATGGATTCATCAATATGATGGACTAATGGTATTTTTTAGGAATCTAAATAGATGATTCTGCTAATCTTTTATCGGATATTTCAAATGACTAAATAGATAACAATGAATTTCATGTTATATGAATAATATTTTATAAAAAAACTACTATCAACAATATCAAATTGTTCTTTGATTCACCCACATATGAAGTTTTCATTATTTTTGGGTTGCTTGGATTTAGGGTTATTTATATCACAATAATTTTATATGATACAATGATAAAAACAAAAATATTTTATTTCATAAATTTGGTGTCTCGCAATAAAAATGTTTTTCTTAAGATCATGGAATCATATTCACAACATCATTTTTTGATATTATGGAATCAGAGATCTTATTTATTACTTAAATTAAATTTTATAATTTTATAAATGAATATTGTTTTGTTCAGTACCTCTAAATAAAGTATATATGATCAAATATTAGTACATAAAAAGCTATATGTATAATATTTCATGAATTAGATTAGTGGATGAAATGGAATATCCAGAAATATTTTTATCTAACCAAGTCTATTATACTATAGAATGATGTTTTATATAGAAACATGTGTTTCATTATAAATGTAGCCAAAATATCGAATATTATACAAATAATCATTTAATATGGGTGAAATGAAACATTAGTGTAGGTAATTTAACCAAAACGTAGGTAAATATTTTTGAATCATAATATAGAATTATAATCCATATGATTTTAAAGGAAAATAAATTTGTTATGAAAAATTAATGAATTATTGGATTTAACTAAGGATTCACATATATTGATAAAAAATTCCGGAAAATTTGAGAGAGAAATCCATCCAATATAATTTTTATGGGATCCAAATTTCTCTAACATGGTCTATTCAAATATCAATATGAAATAATATTCTATGAAATTGTTGAAAAGGGATGAGTATAGGTAAAAGGGGAAGCCCCGATAAATAAAAATGAAATAATTTTTAAAAATATATATAAGTATCTTGTAAAACAATTCATGTTATATGATGAATAATATGGGAAATGAACCCATTCTAATAATTTTTGTAAAATAGGATATGATATTTTTCATTAAATTGTACATTTAATTTTAATTTCATAGGGGGATAAAATCAAAGAATAATGAATCAATATCCAAGGTGTATATTAATTTATTATCACATATTGAATATATCTATGATAGTTTGAATAAATACATATGTTCAGATTGATTGAACTAATGATATTTATTATTTTATTTTCATTAATCATTCAGAAAAATTCTATGGATTCTGATCTTTTGTCTCTATTATTTTTTATTTGGAAGATTCCATAAAAAAATATAATTACTGACTTTCAATAAATATTTCCAATACTATAGAGCGTATAATAATATGAATCAACAAGTATGGAATTGAAAATTCATCCATTCATTCCACTTTGAATGAAGGTGGTTGTTTTTATGTGATTCACAATTTATTAAATAAGGCTATTGTTGAAATGATAACTATTTTTATATGGAAGAGTCACCATATAATTATATGATTTTTATATGCGTAAGAATTTGGGATTATAATTTGTATTCTATAGTATCATTGTTTCTCAATGATTAAATAAGTCATGCGAATTATAAAGTTGACTTACTAAAAATGTTGTTATGATATTTTTAAAGGATAATAGAGGAATGACAAATGATTTATTAGACTATTTCTAATGAGTCACCCATGTTATGACAAACTGGATGTTCAATGAATAATAAAATTAAATTATCCAATTAAAGGGGTTTTTATAGATTATCTCATATTGAGTTAAGTAATTACAACATAGTAGTTCAACAATGAAAGAAATGAAAAATTTTATCTTTAAATATTTTTTCCTAAAACATCATCAAATTAATCTCTTGGACATCAGAAGGTTAAGTAGTTTTGTGGAACTCATAGCTACAATAAGATGTCTTACTATTAGAAAAATGTGGCTATGTATATCACAAGGGGGCATGCATATGATATATTATGTATTCAAATTTTACATTAATTTTATAAAAAAAATATTTTAAATTTCATAATTTTCCAATGTTATGATTTGTGCCCTGATATATGAGTATCATCGTGGTTTTTTCATGAAAATAATAATTAATTATATATTAAGGATGATTTCACCAAGGATTATATTATAGATCCTAAAAGAATTGACTAACAATTTAATTTTGTTTTCATATGTGAGATGCATGCTGATAAGTATAATGTAAACAAATTAAATCAAATGGATTAGATTTCATTGATTACTTCTATGATTCCATGGATTATGACACCTTGAATAATAAATTTTTTCTCATGAATGGTTCCATAGATTGATAATTTAATTATGTATCATGTCATTAAATCATGTAATTTAAAGTAAAAATATATATATTTAAATGATTAGATATTGTGGTAGTATTGTATTACTACTCAATGATCCATGATGTTGGTTATCACATTGTGATATTTTACGTGTTTAGAATTACTTAGAATGAACATAAATTCAACACCCTGAGGTAGTAGCACAAAAAATATCATAAAAATGTTAATCAAAATTAAAATATTGAATGATATATTTATTTTTAATAGTGTTATTGGATATAAATGGGAGTATTAATACCTATTAAATTATTTTAATAATATAGTATGTGTGTTAATTTAATAGTGTTATGAGGATTGATCTCCAACTCAAATTAATGGTTGATTACAATATATTATATATAAACTATCACTAATAATATAGATTTTTTTATCTGAATACATTTCAAATACAATCTATACAAATAGAGAAGTAGAGCCTATGTAAACTAATATATCAATTGGAAAATAAAAATAAGGTTATAAAAATATTTATATTACAATCGGTGATGGTTTGGCTAAAAAAATATATTCTATATAAATAAGAATACAAATTACATAACAGTATCTAAATAGTTAAGAATGTGGGAAATATATATATTTCTAGTTCTTGAATTTACCTCATCTATAAGTAGTGATCACTTCAACTACTATATAATTGAAGAAAAATATCAAACTATATTAGTGTTGAATTGACACAAAAAATTATTAATAAATGGAGACAACAATAAAATTGGGATGAAAAGGGAATTAGTCTCGATGAATTGATTCATGAGACATATAATGTAGGCCGAATACTAAATAATATTTTCATAAAATATTATAATGGACATGAAATGCTAAAAAATATTGAAGCCCTGTATTAATGTGGGTCATTGATAAATGAAAATTTGATGTTCATATCGATTGATATAATAATTTTTAATAAAATATATATAGTTAATTTTAGTATATTATATTTTTTCCCAATGATAAAACATTTTTATGTAACGCCCCGACTCTAGTTACCTAGAGTCGGTGCATTATTACATAACATTGGCATAATCACAAGAAATATCAAATCTCGAAAGACCGATTAGTTTATTAGCCTTGGAAACACTAGATACATTCATAAAATTTTACATTACATCATAAAAAAAACATCTTGTCTTCATATCCCCTCATACTATCCCTGCAGGTCATTCATAAATTAATTCTACATAATCCTGGGATAAATAAAACATTGAAAGGGGTGAGCTCAGATGCTCAGTAAGGATAACATTATAGCAGAAGTTTTCATAGAAAAGCATAAACACATAAGGCAATTTATAACTAAATCAAAAGCCTTTTAAACTTGAACTTCAGCATAAAATGGAAAAGATAAAATAAAATAATGCCATATACTTAATCACATGGATATTCTACTAGTCGAAAAATCCCATGCAATATCAATAACCACTTTCATAATGATGGAATGAATAATGTTAGACTATCATAACCACATAGCCAAGGCCTCGTTCCAAGACTACAAATAATATTTTTCCAAGGCCTTATGCCAAGACACTAGATTGTCTCATGAGACCTACCGATGCATTGAGGAGAAATAGCGGGCTCCATCCATCACTTATTAAGTCCAATTCATTCCTCATATGAACAGGTTTAAACATAACATAAACATTTGTATTGAAACTAGCATACGAAATGTCAATACTTTAACCAAAAACCATGAATAGTATAAAAAATAGCACATCCACAGTCAAACATAACTCATTCGATACAATATGGAAGAGTGTATTATATCATATAAACCTCAATCAAAAATAATGAAGGATATTGACATAGATGAAAATAATCATCCAAACTATTAGAGACAAAAATCCCACTTTTTCTTGAAATCATTTAAAAGTCACACTATTTGTCAAGAAGCCATTTAAAAATAGATTGTTGAATCAAAGTGTCCCATACCACTTTGAAACTTTTTAAAAGTATTTTTAATTTCTAAAATTTAATGTCCATATAAATAAATCCTTAAAACCATTTTTAAAACATGGACATTAATGAGAAATATTTAGATGAATAAATCTTTAAAAAATTTAAAATTGTATTTTAGTTAGAGATATAACCAAAAGAGAGACACTTGAATACAAATAATTTGGGTAATAAAAACATTGTAATATCATGAGAATAAAGGGATTCATGATATCTATGTCAAAGTACATTATATACACCACATAAAAGTGATTTTGTGTATATCAACAAAGAAGTCTCAATGGAATGTAAATTGAGATGAAATCTATCATAAAGGCCGTATCCTTAGGTTAAGGATAAATCAATGACATAGTTATGTGTCACAAATATAAATACACTAAATATGATTGTATATTCAGTGCAAATAAATCAAAGGATATTCACACATAATCTTATAAAAACAACACCAATGAATTGGATGTTTAACTCAACAAATAGAGAATGAGTTAAAATTACTCTTGTCAAATTCATATCGATGACTTGAGAAATTATCAAGGGATTGATTATGTGTATAAAAAAATATATCCACAGAAGGGGAGTGGAAATTATGACATAATCAAAGGAATAATTATTCCACACATAATCTTGGAGTAAAATAATCAATGAAGTATGCGTAAAGCCGAATGAGTGGAAATTGAAATCTCAAATTCCCTTATTGATTTGGTAACATACAAAACATCCACCCATGAAAGAAGGATCATACAATGATGATGTAAATATACCTGAATTAAACTATATTACACAATTAATACAAACATGGGTAGTACACACACCACATGTAATAAATAAGTGGTGAACAATGGAATTCTCACAGAATTAAAAGTGAGATAAGAAACCCCTTACTTTGTACTTTTTCCTTGGTCAATGGTAGGTTAACCTCCTTTAAAATGGTGAAATAATTGTTATTTAATTATAAAATATTAATTTACATTAATATTATATCATATATGATCTTTTAACATTGATTTGTTAAAAATATCTTAGAATTATCGTCATTTCGTGTGTTAACGGGTTCATTTTACATTATATTCTTTATTATGTGAGCCATATTCATTATTAATGGGATGTATATTATTAATATCAAGAATTATATCACGTCCTTAGATACTATTTTTAAATCATCAAATTATAATTATACTTGAATGGATATGATGGAGAATGAATCTCATCGCGTTCGTGGAGACGGTAGTCCGTACGTACGCACTAGAGACAATATCATTATTTTGATATTAAAATAATATATAATTGGATTGTATATCATATATAAAGAATCATTATCATGTTATATTTATTATTTACATGAGTTACACATCATTATTATACCCATCCAAATAATAATATATTGAATAACAATTATACGACGGCGTGGAGAGGGTAAGCCGTACGTACGCACATATGGTGACATGTTATTCACATGATGGATAGAATACTGAATATGGTTGTAAAATATTTATAATAACATCACAGTATATATATTATACTGGATTTATTATTTTATAATGGTAATAACAAATAATGAAGAAGTGGAAGAAGGAAGGAACTTGAAAAGGGGTGGTGAAAACATTACATCTTTTTCGGGTTCTTCCTTTTGATTTGATCAATAGGGCTCCATAGGTTGGCTTTCTGTTCAAACTAAGGCCTATAGGTTTTAGTGAGGGAAGTTGAGAGAGTATTTAAGTAGGGTTTGGCCGAACCAAAAGGCTTTGAAGGTGTGAAGAAATATGAAGGAGGAGTGCCCTTTTATAAGAGGGGTGAGGGGCACCTTTGGAAAAGCTAGAAATATTAATTTATAATAAATTAATATTCGGTTTCTAATGGCTCCAAAGTTGATTATTCAAAGGTTAAAGTTGGGATATGTCGAAAACCATTCAACCAATAGAATTTATACAGGCTTGGGTCACAATATTAACCTTATCTTTTAGTTTTAACTCTTAGTTAATTAGTTTGACATTTACTATGTCACTTTGTATTTTTATATTATATAGTTAATAAACATATTATATACATCCAAAAGACCCCCAAGTGGTCCATTAATGATATACATATCATTATATAAGTCTCTTGGCCGATCCTTATATTTTTAGGAATTTTATATCAATTAATAATATAATATTTGTTTTAAAAACTCTTTTATGTCAATTTTAACACTATTCAATAGTTGATTTTTGTGAAACACATAACAGATTTATTACTTCGAAAAAAGTTAATTAAATCAATCCTAATATGTAATTTTATCCTAGGAAATTAGTGTAATTAATTAAAGGTCTTAAATTATATTTATTTGGGTATTTATAATATCAACTATTTTAATATTTCACTATTATGGTAATTACTACATCATCATTGTTTCATATATATATTAAATTATTTAATGTTTAAAAATTATAAGTAAAATATCATTATGTAGGAAATATTATTATCTTTCTAATGAATATTTACAATCTAATTTATATTATGTATAACCCTATATTAAAAATGTTTTAGTAAATAAATTTTGATTTTAACTCTCTTAACATTTCTTTAAATTAAATAATAATAAATATCCTAATCTAATCCAAGTGGACCTAAATGATAAAATTTTATTTCTAAGGTTGTTTTTGGTCGATATACATTTGTCCAATAGAATTAGGACATGTTTTAGGGTAATATTAATATCATTTTTACCCTTAATTACCCTATTTACTTTTAACCGTGGTAAAAAAAAGTAAAAAGTTACTATTCACCAAAAATTATTTTCATCTCATTGAACCAAATTATACTTCTTGATATTAACCATGTCTTTAGTATTTTCAAAATTTCATTCACAGAAGCGGTAAAATTAGGTTTTATGAAAAATTCAGTTTTTTTAACTACCACTTAGTAGTTTCACTATTCATCAAAAATTGATGTTTTTCAGAACAATGCCAAAATTTCACCCTAAGCTATAATTGATATTCCAAATACAAAAAAGATGTATATTTTACAAAATTCTAAACATATAAGTTCCATTAATTAATTTTATAATTAATTCCCTCTGTCATAACAAATAGCGTGTTTTTAAGAAACAATATATATCAAAAAATTGACAACTATTTTGGTCCAATTTCAATGTGAAGTTAATTCTAATGAACACCATTGGATAAAATGGTAAAAATATATTCTAATTATACTTTAAAACCACTCAATAATATAATTTATCTCTATAAATTATTTTTATTTAAAAAGTTGTTTTTAATTCAAATTTAGTAATTTTCACTATTCATCAAAATATAAGTGTTATCCGAAAAGATCCAAAATTTCACCCTAGGATAAATTTGATATTCCGAATCCAAAAATGAATCCCATTTTGAGAGATAGAATTTATAAAATTTCAAAAAGTAGGTATGACTATTCATAACAGCTAGTTTGATTGGTTGTGGTGTTTTAGAATCTCAAAGTTGTGTACAATGCACGTCGTTGCATTATTCGAAAGGAAACGTACCGTGGAAGCATGGGGTGTTACATTCACCCCTCATTCAAAAAAATGCATCCTCGAAATTTTTAAAATTGTGCTTGGGAATATAATGGAAAGTCTCACATCGGAAAAAGAGTCAATAAAACTATCACTTTAATAGAAAGGAAGACAGGTATAAAGGTCATCCAAGATAACCCATAATCGGATTCCATGTAGGAAGACATGGATATGGATGATAAACTAAGTGTCAAGTTCTGATGAAGAGGGATAGAATTCGTGATCAGGAGAAAGTTAGCAATAAGAAAACCACAAACTTGTTTTGGGACAAACGGCCATTAGTCTCCTATTAGGGAAGTAAACGGACATCATTTTTTTTGTTTTAAGTTACATTACATAAGGACGAGAAATTCATTTATGATATTGACTAAGAACATAAAGATTTATACTTAATTTTTAAGTAGAGTTTCATCATTTAATAACTTTTTACCACTAACTTATTTTTTTTAACAATGAGTATTCAAGAAGAGTTTGTTACAATAAAAGAGCTAGAATAATCTTCTATACAAATACATGATCCATGTAGGTTAAAATATATATTCAACTTTTCTTTAGAGATTAATCAAAACCAAAATGGTTAGTATAAGATCTGATTATCCCCCAAATGTATATTCCATTAGAGAAAAATAATACTAATCTTAATTTCTAAAATTAAACCAACAATACCCCAAAGTTAAATAAATACCATTCAATAATAAATATTCCTTGAAATCCTTCAATATAATACAAACTAATATTGAAACCCAATACATATAAGATTGTAGTCTTCCACGTTAAATTGTATCTCCAAATGACATCAAATACTTATAAAGTCACATACTTAAAAGTAATTAACCTCATCACATATTCTCTGTTATAGGTTAATCATTTCCATAAATAACCCAAATCACTATAAATCCACAATAAAAACGTAGATAAAAATCAAACATTACTCCAAAAATGAAACCCCATAGTATTCTATTTTCCTTGGGCATATAGTGTTCCCAACAAAGCGAACATCTTCCAAAATAACATTTATCACTTATTCACCAAATCATTTTCCTATACCAATGGTATTCATTTGATAAGACATAAGAACCCAAATTAACTTATTATTGATCAATAAAATCATTTAACTAAAAATAATTAGTCACACTATCCAGGGACTTCACGTAGTCCAGTGGTAGGCGATAAATCCCATTCGTACTTAGGTTGTTGGTTCGATTCCCACAGCTTTGTCCGACGCGACGGGTTGTCACGCGGTCTGTGTGTTTTCCTTTTTCAAAAACTATATAATATTACCAAAATTATATAAATTCCTCAAAATAACATAACATAATTTAACCACAAATGTTATATCATACCTTTCATTTTCATCCCAAATTATAATAACTTATAATTCTCTAAAACCATAATGATCATATAAAACCAAATGGATATTTATACCTATATCCACAAGAGAATAGATAATTATTCCTCAAATATCATTCTCACATAGAAAACTGCGGGGTTACAAACACAAGAGAAAATTATTCCAAAGTAAACCCACCAACAAGGAACATTAATACTTTTTAAACATTTCTCCAACCATTTATTTCCACATAGCTTCTTCTTTGACCAATAAAATATCCTATAGAATATGACATTCACTCGGGTAATGGCAAGGTCCCCTACATTTACGGCAAATGACTGTAAATGGACTCTTGGGACCATTTTTTCTTCTTCCATAGTACTCTTCATTTTTCTTCGGAAATTATTCACCTTATGTCCTTCCTTCCCGCACGTAAAGCATTTCGTTGTCCCATTGAGACACTTTCCTAGGTGTCTCCTTCCACATTTTCTGCATGGTGAAAATTGAGGGTTCTTTTCTCCATGGTCTCTATTGCTGGATCTCTTATCATTCATCACCTTTCTCTTCCTTTTTGAGTCTGGGGGTTGGTTAATATATATGTTGTTGATCATGTTTTTGGAAAACTGATTTGGCATAAAGACGATATCATTTACGCCTATCGACATTCCATTTTGTTGCTTATTGCCACCACCGTTCCCACCTTGTACATCATTCTCAAAGTCACTATGACTTCCTTGGAATCCAGCCATTGACTAAAACCAGAAAGCATTGTGTGAGTAATAGTAGTCGTAAAATCATTTAGAGATTAAAATGTCACCATATTCTCAATTTGAAACATATTAGGATTAACCAAGGTCATTTACTCTCATCTTATATATATATTACGTAAATCGGTTTGTAATGAAAATCTAAATTATCCTAAGAATATCCCCCGAGAGTGTCGTAACCAAAATTGCAGAAAGGCCCGTTGTCGTGCACCAGTTCCCATTCGAGTCCAGCTCAAAGCTGTGTTTTCGGGTTTTACCCCTAGGTACATCTATGCCAGAGCCGCCTCTACCTGCTCGTATCCAGACAAGGATGTATTGCTCGGAAAACTCAAAAAATCTCTACAATACCAAAATTCTAAGAAGTTCTTCTATACTAATCCTCAAAGTTCATCTTAGGTATACGTGCTCTAATCAGAGTTTATCTAAATCTAGCTTCCAAGGTTTGTACTAAACTTCCTCTGATACCAACTATAACGCCCCGACCCTAGTTACCTAGAGTCGGTGCATTATTACATAACATTGGCAAGATCATAAGAAATATCAAATCTCGAAAGACCGATTAGTTTAATAGACTTGGAAACACTAGATACATTCATAAAATTTTACATTACATCATAAAAAAACATATTGTCTTCATATCCCCTCATACTATCCCTACAGGTCATTCATAAATTACTTCTTCATAATCCTGGGAAAAATAAAACATTGAAAGGGGTAAGCTCAGATGCTCAGTAAAGATAACATTATAGCATAAGCTTTCATAGAAAATCATAAACACTTAAGGAAATTTATAACTAAAACAAAAGCCTTTTAAACTTGAACTTCAGCATAACATGGCAATGATAAAATAAAATAATGCCATTTACTTACTCACATGGATATTCTACTACTCGAACAATCCAAGGCAATATCAATAACCACTTTCATAATGATGGAATGCATAATTCCAGACTATCATAACCACATAGGCAAGGCCTCGTGCCAAGACTACAAATAATATTTTTCCAAGGCCTTGTGCCATGACACTGGTTTGTCTCATGACACCTACCGATGCATCGAGGAGCTATACCGGGCGCCACCCGTCACTTATTAAGTCCAATGAATTCCTCATATGAAAATGTTTAAACATAACATAAACATTCGTATTAAAACTGGCATATGAAATGCCAATACTTTAACCACAAACCATGAATGGTATAAAAAATAGCACATCCACAGTCAAACATAACTCATTCGATACAATATGGAAGATTGTATTGTATCATATTAACCTCAATCGAAAATAGTGAAGGATATTGACATAGATGAAAATAATCATCAAAACTATTTGAGAGAAATAACCTTCTTTTTCGTGAAATCATTTAAAAGTCACACTATTTGTTAATAAGCCATTTAAAAATAGATTTTTGAATCAATGTTTCCCATACCACATTGAAACTTTTTAAAAGGAGTTTTAATTTCTAAACTTTAATTTCCATATAAATAAATCCATAAAACCATTTTTAAAACATGGACATTAATGAGAAAGATTTAGATGAATAAATCTTTAAAACATTTAAAAATGGTATTTTAGTTAGAGATTCTAACCAAAAGAGATACACTTGAATAAAAATAATTGAGGTAATCAAAACATTGTAATATCATGAGAATAAAGGGATTCATGATATCTTTGTCAAAGTACATTATATACACCACATAAAAGTGATTTGGTGTATATCAACAAAGAAGTCTCAATGGAATGTAAATTGAGATGAAATATATCATAAAGGTTGTATCCTTAGGTTAAGGATAAATCAACGACATAGTTATGTGTGAAAAATATAAATACACTAAATATGATTGTATATTCAGTGTAAATCAATCAAAGGATATTCACACACAATCTTATAAAAACAACACCAATGAATTGGATGTTTAACTCAACAAATGGAGAATGAGTTAAAATTACTCTTATCAAATTCATATCGATGACTTGAGAAATTATCAATGGATTGATTATGTGTATAAAAAATTATATCCACAGAAGGGGAGTGGAAATTATGACATAATCAAAGGAATAATGATTCCACACATAATCTTGGACTAAAATAATCAATGAAGTATGCATAAAGCTGATTGAGTGGAAATTGAAATATCAAATTCCCTTATTGATTTGGTAACATACAAAACATACACCCATGAATGAAGGATCATACAATGATGATGTAAATATACATGAATTAAAGTATATTACACAATGAATACAAACATGGGCAGTACACACACCACATGTAATAAATAAGTGGTGACCAATGGAATTCTCACAGAATTAAAAGTGAGATAAGAAACCCATAACTTTGTACATTTTCCTTGGTCGAAGGTAGGTTAACCTCCTGTATAATGGTGAAATTATTGTTATTGAATTATACTATAATAATTTACTTTAATATGATATCATATATGATCTTTTAACATTTATTTGTTAATAATATCTTAAATTATCGTCATTTCGGGTGTTAACGGGTTCATTTTACTTTATATTAATTGTTATGTGAGCCATATTCTTTATTAATGGGATGTATATTATTCAAATCCAGAATGATATAAAGTCCTTAGATACTATTTCTAAATCATAAAATTATAATTATACTTGAATGGATATGATGGAGGATTAATCTCATCGCGTTCGTGGAGACGGTAGTCCGTACGTACGCACGAGCGACAATATCATTCTTTTGAAATTAAAATAATATATAATTGGATGGTATATCATATATACAGAATCATTATCATGTTTTATTTATTATTTACATGAGTTACACATCATTATTATTCCCATACAAATAATAATATATTGAATATCAATTACACCACGACGTGGAGACGGTAAGCCATACGTACGCACGTATGTTGACATGTTATTCAAAGGATGGATAGAATACTGAATATGGTTGTACCATATTTATAATAACATCACAGTATATATATGATACTGGAGTTCTTATTTTATAATGGTAATAACAAAGAAAGAAGAAGTGGAAGAAGAAAAGAACTTGAAAAGGGGTGGTGAAAACATTACCTCTTCTTCGGGTTCTTCCTTTTGATTTCATCAAAAGGGCTCCTTAGGTTGGATTTATGATCAAACTAAGGCCTCTAGGTTGTAGTTAAGGGAGTTGAGTGATTATTTGGGCAGGGGTTGGCCGAACCAAATGGCTTTGAAGGTGTGATGAAATGAGAAGGAGGAGTGCCCTTTTATAAGAGGGGTGAGGGGCACCTTTGGAAAAGCTAGAAATATTAATTTATAATAAATACATATTCGGTTTCTAATGGCTCCAAAGTTGATTATTCAAAGTTTAAGGTAGGTATAGGTCGCAAAACACTCAACCAATAGAATTTAGACAAGTTTGGGTCACTATATTAACCTTATCTTTTAGTTTTAACTCTTAGTTAATTAGTTTGACATTTACCATGTCACTTTGTCTTTTTATATTATATAGTTAATAAACAAACTATATACATCCAAGAGACCCCCAAGTGGTCCATTAATGATATATATATCATTATATAAGTCTCTTGGGCCAGCCATCAATTTTTAGGAATTTAATATCAATTAGTAATATAATATTTGTTTTAAAAACTATTTTATGTCAATTTTGACACTATTTAACAGTTGATTTTTTTGAAACACATAACAGAATTATTACCTCTAAAAAAGTTAATTAAATCAATCCTAATATGACATGTTATCCTAGAAAATTAGTGTAATTCATTAAAAGTCTTAAATTATATTTATTTGGATATTAATAATATCAATTATTTTAATTTTTCACTATTATTGTAATTAATGCATCATCATAGTGTCATATATATATTAAATTATATAATGTTTAAAAATAATAAATAAAATATAATTATGTATGAAATATTATTATCTTTCTAATGAATATTTACAATCTAATTTATCTTATGTATAACCCTATATTAAAATTTTTTTAGTAAATAAACATTGATTTTAACTCTTTTAACGTTCCTTTAAATTAAATAATAATAAATGTCCTAATCTAATTCAAGTGGACCTAAATGATAAACCTTTATTCCTAAGGTTGTTTTTTGTCGAGATACACTTGTCCAATAGAATTAGGACATGTTTTGGGGTAATATTAATATCATTTTTACCTTTAATTACCCTATTCACTTTTAACCGTGGTAAATAAAAATAAAAAGTTACTATTCACTAAAAATTATTTTCATCTCATTGAACCACAATTTACTTCTTGATATTAACTATGTCTTTCGGATTTTAAAAATTCTATTCACATAATTGGTAAAATTATGTTTTATGAAAAATTCAGTTTTTTTAACTACCACTTAGTAGTTTCACTATTCATCAAAAATTGAAGTTTTTCAGAACAATGCCAAAATTTCACCCTATGCTATAATTGATATTACAAATTCAAAAATGATGTATATTTTACAAAATTCTAAACATATAAGTCTCATTAATTAATTTTATAATTAATTCCCTCTATCACAACAAATAGCGTGTTTTTAAGAAACAATATATATCAAAAGATTGACAACTATTTTGGTCCAATTTCAAAGTGAAATTAATTCTAATGAACACCATTGGATAAAATGGTAAAAATATATTCTTACTATTCTTTAAAACCACTAAATAATATAATTTATCACTATAATTTATTTAGATTTAAAATGTTTTTTTTAATTCAAATTTAGTAATTTTCACTATTAATCAAAATATAAGTGTTACCCGAAAAGTTCCAAACTTTTACCCTAGGATAAATTTGATATTCCGAATCCAAAAATGAAGTCCATTTTGAGAGATATAATTTATAAAATTTCAAAAAGTATGTATTACTAATCATAACGGCTAGTTTGATTAGTTGTGGTGTTTTAGAATCTCGAAGTTGCGTACAATGCACGTCGTTGCATTATTTGAAAGGAAACGCACCATGGAAGCATGGGGTGTTACATTTTATTCTATTGGGATTATCATATATTGTAAAATTAATTAAAACCCATTATTTATGTATGTTTTTAAATAATGTATATATTAATTTCATTCAATGATAATGGTTGAGTACGTACCAGATATCTATGATTCTAAGAATAATATACAATAATGATCATATACTATTGATGATCATAGAAATAAAATGTATTAATCATTCAATACCATTATTCACCCACTCACAGTGGGGTATCTCATGTCAATCTAGTCCAATAATAATTTCTTATTGGAACTAATAATAGTGGAGTTTCTGATAGAAATAATTTTTTTTGTAAAAACAATCTCTATATAAGAATATTCAAAATTTATATATATATAATCATTATGTTGCATCAGAATTAAGACATTTTCATACAGGTTTCAATTTCTTCCTCAAATATCATAGATTCATTATTCCTCTCATTTATCATTTTTCTAATATTTTTTATTTCATCAATTTGTTTTCATAAATTATGAGAAATACTAAAAGTTTCCTGATTGTAAATTATGTTTGAAACCATATTGAATTATCAACTCATAAAATTTAGGGATATGAGAAAAAGCAAATCATCCTATCTATGTCAGATTGGAGTGTGTATGCGAAACTAATAAAATATTGGGTTTAGAATTGATTATGAGGGAGAAATGGAAACAAATATTTTAATAATTATAATTATATTACATAACAATATTGGGATTGCATCACCGAAAAATATAAAAAATGAAAATTGTATTTTATATCATATTCAACAAAAAATATCATATATAAACAAACCACACATTATATTTAGATAAATTTAATATCATTAATATCATGTGATTAACACAGCCTAGAGAATAAAGGAATCATAATGTTGAAAACCTTTTTACCCATGTTATTAAAAATTATTTACAAATAGTAAAAAACTAATTTGGAAAATTATTAGTATCCAATGAATATAAATAAAATAATAATCATAGAAATGAAATATAATTTTTTCTTGGAAAATGTATTTTTTTTTAAAAATTGGTGTAGGTGTGTATAGGGAACATAATTTAAAATTATGTTTCATTATCTATAGTGAATTTTTTTAATATGAAAACAGTTTCTAGAATCATAATTTCAAAATTATTTTAAGATAATTGTTTTGGATTTTCTTGGAATGTTTCACTCATCGATAAATAGTAAAATGTAATGATGTTAATTAAAATCATTTTTTCATTTCAATATTACACAAGCTTCATTATTATTGATATCATTTTAAAATTGAAATTATTAATATTATATTACAGTTTAAATAATTTATTTTATATGAATGCATTTCTCAATGAATTTCAATATTCAAATATTTTATAGAAACAAAATGGTTCTTTTTGGAAACCGTATTTATTACATAATTTATTAGTGTAAATTTAAATTTAATTGTGTAAATTATATGAATTGAATAAAGAAATATAATTTCAATTTTTTTTAATGATATTCAATAATACTAACTAGTAATCTAAACATATTTTTTTTACCAAAATGAATAGTGAAAATAGTAAAACATTACGACAATGATTATGTTAAAAATGTTATTATCATGGGATCAAATAAAAAATTGTTGATTCTAAATAACCTATATGTGTTAAAAACCCAATTATGTGGAAATATGTCAACATTACATGATATAATTCTATAAAATATCACATTATTTATGGTTTTGTAATCACAAAGTCTTAGTTATAATATATTCATTTTAAAATATCCAACTGTGTCATCTCCCACGTCTATAAAAGGCCTCTCCCTCTCTACACTTATTTAGATCAATAAAACTATTTTCATCACCGAAACCTTCCAAAATATCACCCACAAACTCTGATGCACAACATATATAATATTTTCTTCCCCAAATAAAAACCAATGTTCCTCAAGATGTGATCCAAATGATGTTTCTCTATGAGAATGTAATAGTCTTAATGAAGCCAATTTTTAGTTTCTCATTTTTCATATATACTTTTAGCATGAAATATTAAATAGAAAAAATTTATCCCATATACCTATATTTAATTATTTTTATGTAATGTTATTTATCTATCTACTTTTCTATTGAATGAGAAATGAAATCCTCATTCATTTGTACACAGACTACCATCTTACGGACCACTGTCACTTATTTTCAACACCACATATTCTTATCATATATAATTATTTATTTAATTTCTATTAAATATATATATATTATTTTTATATATATTTAATTATAAAATCACAAAAACATACTTACATAATATGCTGTCTAAATTCCAATAATGTTACTCGTGTGTATAGAAGACTATCATCATTCAAAGAGATGTGAGTGATAATTACATAAATATAATAAAATTTAAATTTAATTAATATATTATATATATATTACATGATATTGACTAAAAAACTACTATATCACCTACTCTATTAACATTTTACCTCTAAATGGAAATATATTGTTCCTTGTGTGTACGTGTGACCAACTGTGTCCACGAAGCGATGTGATTAATATTATATGAAAAAACATAAAAAATTACTATGAATATTTTTTTAATGATTAAATATAAAATTTATATAATTCATATAATTCATTATATTATAGACAGATATACTATAAATAAGAACCATAACTGTCATAAGGAAACACTCGTGAAAAAACCAGACAATTAACACCTGAAACAATGAAATTGGAAAATTATGAACATATGTGTGAAAAATTATTAAATTAAGATAAATATGATGCTATTAATATTATTATATTTGTGAAATAAATTAATATAATAATATAAATCATTATTCTTGATATTAATAAATGTTCAACCAAAAGGAAATGTGTGGTGTGGGACTTTGTCCTAATTTATTTCCATTGGAGAATATATTATCTTTATCAGTCAAATTTCATTTATATGTTGTATATTTTGATCCTCATACATGTAAAATAATAAATTATAAACATATTGGTATATGGATTTTTAATTTTAATTATTTAATCCAAAGGGGTTTAAACATAAAAGTTAAAAATTTTAAAATAAAATCAAACTAGATTTTATGATTATTAGGTTATATTACAAATTAGTTGTATTTATTATTGTAAGATTATATGAGTAGAGAATTTTGACATTAAAATTTTATATTTCAACTTGTTTATGTTGATTTTCATTTGGAATGCATAAATAGTTAATTGGTTCATTCTTATATTAATGATATAATATTTATAAGGGTTTTACAGAAATTATCATTTTAATCGTGATTACATTTTATTGAATTTCCAATAAAGGATATTATTAAATAAATCCCAAAAAACCCCTTAATATAATATTAATCATGATATTAAAAATTATTTCATACAAAATTTAGAATTTTATATGGTATATTATATTTAATATTATTGAGAAAGATATTTTAATGATATCATGATTTATTTATCACATCAGATAAATATCAAAAGTATTATATATTTATATTAATAAAAATGTTTTCGAATAAGATTTCAATGTATTATAATGATTTTAAAATAACCTTTCTTTCCATGAATGACTTTTAAATAATATTTTAAATTGAAATTTTATTTCATAAATAAAAATTTACCTGTTTTTCTTTTTCATAAAAACAAAATTGAATATTTTTTTAAAGTGTATGGATTGATAATAATTTATAGTCCTAAAGAACAATCATTTTTTATTGATTCCAATATAATTTTTTGTCGATATTTTTAATGAATATAATTTTCAAATGTTTGAATAAACATTATGTATTGAAAATATTTTAAAAGTGAAAAGTTTATTTAACTCAAGTATGTTTTAGTGGAATTTTTTCTTTTTTTATTAATCAATGATAATAGACAATTATTTTACATTTTTTCCAATGGGTATATGTTTAATTGATATAGTAATTATTATTTACTTGGACTTTTTATAATATGTTTGACTAGTGGTTGTTTTTAAAATACATTTTGTTTATAGATTTTTTAATTATTATATTTCCAATGAAATATTTATGTTCATGTTATAATTTAAAATTAAATTTCACCAATATTTTTTGATCATATATCATTTATATATTTATTAATTAAACTAAATATCATTTATATATATTATATATTAATTTGATAGTTTTATGATTGACTTGATTAATTATTTTTAATATGTATTCCTTGAGTGATATAAATTTATTTGATAATTTATATTATTATTGGATTATTTGATAATATTATATGTGATGAAATTTTTAAACATATACATATTGGTAGGATCATATTTTAGAGATCCCCATGTTATATAGGTAGTCACATGAGATGAATCAAATGTATATCAATAGTGAAATGAGTTTCATTTGTATATTAACACATCTATTTTAAACTAACTTCTGATTGGTTCGGATAGAAAAAGTATCATCATATCTATTATCATGACATCCAATAATTATGATTTTCCCTCATAATTAATTGAGTAATTATTATAAATATTTTTTTTAAAATTATATTATCATTTAGTAAATATAATTCTGTGTTTATAGGTAATTATGAATGTTTTCCTAGTTATATTAATTTATAAATTTATTATTAATTATCAAATCATAATAGTTTGATTAATTAAATATAATTTGTGTTGAGAATTTTCCATGATATATTAATTTGGACTATTTAATCATTATATTTTTCATTTTAAAAAAACAAATAGAAAACTATTTCTCCTCACCATTATTTTGTTTCAATTCGTTCAAATCCAGGAAGTGTACTAGGAATAATATTAAAGGTTGTGATAAAATGAATTCTTATTTATTTGAAAACATATGTTGTTGTTATTATATTTATATATCTTATCAGAATCATTTTATATCTATTTTAACAAGTCTTATGAATTTTTTGGCCACTCAAGATGTGATTCCCTATATAGTATGTTATATTCATTTATATGATATTGGCTCCAGGATACATGGTTGAGTTCAAATTTATTGGAATCAATGGGATACTAGAATAATACATTAGAATCCGATTTAGGAAAATATGTATTATCGAACAAACCCGTATGATCAACATTGAGTATATTTATTAAAAAACTTCCAAAATTTTAGGTACAGTTGATATTATGTAGTTTTTAAATGAAATTCATCCCCATATAGATATTAAATGTGGACACAGTTTATGATTATATGTACATAGGGTAAATTACTCTAAAAAATTCATATTAAACATCACTCAAGTGTTACCCGGTACATAACAACAATCCTTGATGTACACTTATTGTTACACTCCCTAGAGATATGAATTTTATGATTAACATTTTATATAAAAAATGTTATGAATGATTTGAATCAATGAGGAAAATAAAAAACTCAGGATACCCCATGGTGTCTTATATTTAAAATAAATATTCATACATTATACATCAAATATATGACTATATTGTTTACCTACTATAATTATTATTTCTCACAATATAGTTTTTGTTTTTATTTGATGGGTGGATCATAAAATAATTGTGTTAAAATATTACCTAAATAAAAATTTGGTGACAAAAAATGGATAATAACAAGAGTGAAAGAAAACTGGATTATGATTGATCAGTTGTACCCAAATCTGAATAATAACCTATACCTTAACCAACAGTGGGACACACTGTAAAATATAATCATTGTGTTTTCTAAGAGATTGATTGTGGGAAAAAATAGACGAATTAATGTAGAGTTTGATTCATGTCTTAAATGAGAAAAGATACACCACGTAATGTGTCCAAATGGAATGGGAATATTTTTTATGTGTATAAAAACAGAATAGATTCATTAAATTCAAAGGGAAAATAATGTGTATATTGGAGGGATATTAGTTTCATCATATCAAATTATTTATTGTATATAGTATTAAATGTGGGGATCCATGGAACTATATTATTTAGTGACAATATTTAAATATTCCCAATTCGGCAATAGGAGGAGATATATTATAATTAAATTATTGATGTATTTCTTTAAAATATATAATTATATAGAATAATTAATTTTAAAAATTTTATTTTGGTGATAAGATTCAAGAAATATCTATGTATTCTAAAAATTTTGAATACTATATGTCTTTAGTAACATAATAAAAATTTATACAATTGTGGTTTCATGAGTAAAAGGTTCATAAAATGTTCAAAGACATAAACCCTCTTTTAGAAAATTTTTGTTTTGCAAATATAATATGATAAGGGATATTTGAGAAAAAAATTTGGAAATACAAAGCATTGGATTTTTATATGAAAAATTTATTTGATGAAGAATGATTCTATATTATCTGGACATAGGATTTTATGTATTGATAAAAAGTAAGGATTATATTTTTAGTTATGTTATTGTATATATGGATTATCATAGTTTGGGAATTTTTTAGAAATAATATTTATATTTACTTATAAAAAAACCGTTATACCTTGTGACTACCCAATGCATTTGGGGATTTTCATAGGATTAAACCGCATACTAAAGGTTGATAAGGTTTTAGCACCTACCGATCACCAAAAAGATATTATGGAAAAAATATCATTTTTTAATGAAAACTTTTATGGAAAAAAATAATATATGACATGTGGTGTTACAGTTGAAACATAAGTATTAAAATATTATATTTTACAACTTTATATAATGATATCGGTTTTGGATAATAGTTAGAGATATATAGAAATACATGTTCATCTATTATATTACATCCATTCCATTAAAAGTGACTTTTATTTTTTGGTAAAGTAATGGATTTTGAGTTATTATTTTTATGGATTAATAGATTAATTTTATAATTACTACAAAAAAACAAAAGATTAAATTATTCTTATGAAATAATAAAGTATCAAGAATGTGTATTACCTTATATTTATAGAGTAAAGGAATTCATCAAAATTAGTAAATGGATCATAAAAAATTATATATATATATATATATATATAATGAATAAATTTTTTATATCATAATAGATTTATGGTTTTGAGTTGCATAAAATTTCATTTACCAGTCACTTAGATGTGATCTATGATCTATATCACTCTCTATAATTGTTTACTTTTACATCAATAAAAAAATTTCACATTCCAAAAGGGTTCTCTTAATTTGAAAATAGGTAATATGTTATACAATAAATTCAGTGTACTTACCTTTATCCCTTATTAATAAGATGTTTTATTAGAACTTTTTATAATGCCTCTTATCAACAAAAGAATTATAAAAAATCAGACCCTACATTATTGCGAGAAAGATAAAATTCAGAGGGGAATATTTATTTATATTAGGTAGAATGTAACACCCCAAATGTGTAAATGATTAATATTTTATGTGATAGCATATGTGACACAAAACGAGAGGGTTATGCAACCTAATGAATATATTCCAATAAATTTAATATATTTGATATCATGCGATAAAAAGAATCCCGAATATAAAGGATCCATGACTAAAAACATCATTATGAATTAGTCATTAATTTTTTAATGCATATCAATAAATAAATAATGAAAATTATTTATATATGATTATTATAAAATGATATGTATTTTTTAAATTAAAATTAAATATTTCCAAGATAACTATATTATTATAAAAACCAGTTTAATTGTACTTTATGAAACTCGATTTAAATTTTTTTATCTTTCAAAAATATTATATCCAAAAATAAATAATTTTTGAAATAATAATATCTTTATTATATTGGGATCATGTTTATATTTTAAAAATAATGTTTTTTTATTAATAGTAAAATGTACATATTTTTATTAAAAATGATTTTTTTATTCAATATCATATAATCCCCATATTATTTTAATATTGTTTCAAATATAAAAATAGATCACTTATGTCACAAAATAAATATTTTATGTATTTTAAATCAATTTTAAATGGAATTTTTTTATTATATCTATATGTATAAATGATAAGTTTCCCTTCGAAACCATTTTTTTCAACGTATCTTCATATATTATATTAAATATGATTAGGTAAATAAAATGAATTGAATTTTTAATAATGGCTAAATATTGAGAATATAAAGGATATATATTATTTATCATGTTTAAATTAACGTGTTTCCATAATTAATATTGAAATACAGTAAAATTAATTATTGTGGTAATGGTATAAATGAGTTTTTTGGGGTTAAACAATGTAAATAAGGGTAAAAAATAACATTAAACATCAAAAAACAACTTCATATCTATATTTTGGCCAAATATACTATATGGTTTTATAATTATTTATTTATAGGATTTTTTGCATGATACAAACATGGGTGCACTTGATTCTATCCAATAATTCCATGTTCGTCCTCTCCCCGCTAAAAAAAGATCATTACCTCCATTCACTTCTTCACACCTATCAATACTGTTGGATTCAACATTTCCTCAAAAAATATCTCCCCAATACCCATACCAAAATTATTTTTATTTTTTTATTCCAAAAACTCAAACACTATGGTCCTTAAATGTAGATTCAAATATGATTTCCCTAAGAGTAGATAAATTTCTTGATGGAACTCTTTTGTTTCTTCTTCTTACTTTTCCATAATCAATTATATTATAAAACATAAAAAATGATATATGTATTATATTACATATAATTAAATTATATTACATTTATATAATTATATTTAGGTTTTACCACTTTCATGTAATAGTAAATAAAATCATTGATCATATTTATGGTGGAATAAAACCTCAAGAACTAATGTGATTCATTTTCCAGAAACACATCTCATGATTGTTGGTATTTATTAAATTAATGTATATATATAATATATATATAATTTATGATTTTTATATACTTATTTAATTATAATTTCAAATATTTCTTCTTAAATTTCATTAATCTTAAAATAATATAGGGTCACTCATGTGTAGGGCATACATCTGACACATAAAGTCGGGTAATTTTTTTAACATACGGTTTAAAGGGTAGGTTTTAATGATAAATTTGAAGAATATATGTGATATGTATGAAGGTAAAATTATTTAAAACAATAATATCGCCCAATTATATTACTATTCACTTGTTATTGTAATGATATCATCTCTTGTGCAAATGTCTAGTCTATCCTATCCATAAATCGATGTTATTCGTTTTCAATGTCAAATAGTCAACAAATGTTAGAGAAATGTATATGATGAGTTATAATGAAATTTATATCATTAATTTAATTCATGATTTGAAAAATATATATCCTATTCATATTAACCCAAACATTAATGAGAAACATATATGAAAAAAACTGACAATTAACACCTAATGAAATGAAAGGGAAATATTATTAACAAATGGCTGGTAAATTTATATAAGAGATAAATATTTTCATTATACATATAAATATTTTTATTTAATAAATTAATAGCTCTACTAAAACCATTATACAATATATTAATTAAAATCCATAAAAATATATAATTGAGGTAAGGGACATCATAACAATTTCCCTTCAATGAGACAATATATAATTTTATGCTCATACTTTATTTTATAATGTAAATATAATTCACCATTAAAATGTAATATTATTAAAAAAAATAATTATATTTATTTAATATTATATCCTAAAATATATCATCCAAATGGGTTTTATAAAAAATGATACCATGTGGTAATGAATTTCATAACTCAATTTATCTTCATTGGGTTATATTACTTCTTCATTATATATAATATAATAAAAATAATTAGGAATATAAATTTTGAATATAAATTTTATTAAATCCAATTTTTTCAAAATGATATACATTTTATACAAATGATATATTCATTGGTTAATTATCACATCATTGTTATGGTATAACTACGGGTTTATTTTACAATTTCACATTATTGTGACTTTTTATGATAAAATTTCCATTAAATGAAATTAGTTGAACTTTGGAAAATAATACACCTTCATTTTATTCTCTTCTTTTTGTTCATTTTCATTTCATTAAATAGTATAGTTTTCACAAATATGTGTTACAAAAATGGATTTAAAAAATATTTTTAGTAAAATTTGACTTCATTTATATCTTAAACATGGAGTCTTTATAAACTGTATTCATTTATATATATATTATAAATGTATAAACATTCCCAAATTTATTTAATAAATACAGTTTTTCCAATCATTTAATTTTATTTGAAATAAGTCTACTTGTTTATTTCCAAACAAGTCACGTTGGAAATTTTTTAAAATAGATAAATGAGTCATCGTTTTAATATATACAACAAGAATGGATTTTCAAACATCCATGCCCAATAAATGTTTTAATGATTACTTCTAAATTTTCAGAGGTTATTTTCTAAAAAAATATTTTAATAATATTTTATGAACTTTTATTTTCAGAATATTTTCAATGTGAAATGGTTATTTCCCTCATCTTTTAATTGAATTTTATTGTATTTTTATTCGTATATGATAAAAATCCATTATTTGTTGTAGTAGTGGGACCCCTATCCCCAATAATGTAGTATTGTTTTAAACATTTGACGTATACATTATGTTTTAAATAATATATTCAGAAAATTATAGTTTAATGTTTTTTACCTCCAATTTATAATTGTAATTTCCATAGATTAATTTTCATATAGAATGTTTAAAGAATATTACATCATGTAATTAGAATCTTGAGATGATATGAAATTATAATAAAAAAATGTCATAAATTAAAAGAATTTCTTAATAACTGGACATAGTAGATGTTTTAAAATTATGTGGTGGAGGAATTTAATTATTTAGACTTCCTCCCATGAAGTTCTATACTGGTGATCTATAGTTTTGAGTTCATGATGATAGACCCTCCAATAAAAAAACCATGTTCTGGGTCATTGGATGTTCTCTTCTAGGGACATGTGTACTCATCTCCTAACATGATATCATTGATAGTGTATTCTATTTTATCATGTTCTCTAAATAAAATAAAAATGATAATAAAATTGTGGAAAGGTAGCTTGTGTTGGTTGCATTATTAGTGGCATGATATTGGTTGAATGTCCAAGAAAGGATTTTTTATCTTCTTGGTAAGGGAAGTAAAATACCACATGCCACGTTGATTATAATAGTAGTAGAATCATAAGTCCATGGTCATGGTAGTCATGGAAAAATACATCATGTTAGATTGAAAACAGTAATTAATATTATAGGGTTATCACATAGGTGTGAGTCCCTCTTCGTGATATTATAAAGTCAATGATATTATATTACACATTCTATGTTCAGATGTTGGTTTTTGTTGTTGTGAAAATTCGTATCTCTTTAGTGTACCTAATGCGATTCTACATCTCATTCTTACAGTATTGATAGAATTGAATCATATCATGATAATGTCCTAGAGGGTCGCACAAAAGATCATAATCATGAATCATCCATATTCAGATGTATATGATTTTTTGGAATAGGGGTCCCACTACTAGGGTCCAAGATGTTATCGAGGAGATAAAATTACCAATGAAATAAGTAAATAAATAAATACTATATTTGTGATGCATATTTTCATTAAATTTAAAATTTCCTTTATTTATTTAATTTATATACATAAAAATATTATTTGAACAAAACATTACAATAATATTTTTGAGGTTTAATTAATATATGTTGAAACTACGAGTCGAGTTAATTAATTATTTATTATAACATAAAATATTTAATCCATTACAAGAATCTAATAATAATATTTATGACTTAGTTCAGTGGTCATAATATTTCATTTATAATGTGTTAATTATTCAAGGGTCAGAGAGGCAATTCATGTAAATATTATTAAACACTATTAAAAAAAGAGGAGTGATATTTCTCAATGGTTATTCACAGACTCTCTCTCTATTCATCTATATCCTATGATCTAAAGAGAATGAATTTATATCCAATTGTGTGGAATGATATTTCTACCATATGAATCACCTACATGGAGATGTGGTGATCAACAGATTATTGAGGATTAGTTCGAACTCCTCTCTATAACATAGATTTTTATGACCAACACTCTAATAGATTCTTGAAGTGTGTGTGGATTATCTAGGGGTATTCAATTTCGGATTATTAGAGTAGTAATTTCTTGATGATGAGTTGGAGTCCAATGTGGATACATATCTAAACCATGTATTTTATGGTTTTTATTTTTCGATTAATCTCAATCACACTCTATCCATCTCATAAAGTATTTTTCTAAAAAATTGATCTCGATGAGTTCGTGTCATTTGTCCATGAATATTTATTAAATACCATCTTTTAAGGAATCAATTGTGTTCATGGTCCCTGCAATTTGTATCAAAGGGGAAGTCTGAAATTTATAATCCAATGAAAAATAAAATTTTCATTAAACATAAAAGTGGGTGTCATTATAGGGTTGTTTCCATAGACAGTTTGGGAATCTAATATCAGATGGTCAGTCAGTGTCCATCCAATGTTTTCTAATCAGAAGATCCTAGTTTTATTGTGAATCTATCATCATCCATAATAATGAATTCTAAATAGATTATAATTCCATTCGAATTTTTCAAATAATTATTTTCATTATTTAGTTGATAATTTTTTTTTGACAACATAATTGGATTTAGAAATTTTTTGGAGGGGGTCGGACTTGTCGGCTGGTTAATTACTAAAAAGTATATATATATTCATGATACAAGATTATTCTTCTCCATCGGGACGCACCACTTATTTTTCTAAACTTACTCATTATCCCCTCCACCCTTGAAGTGTAGGCTCTGTTCTCTAATAATGAAGACCAAGATATAGAACTTATTTCACAACTCCTTCCCCGTCACAAGTCACCACCATCGTGTCCCCATCAGCATGCCACCATCATAGTCCCTTGTCAAGGATGAACAAAAAAACGAGGACATGCACCATATTTCAATGCATGCCTCTGTCCTCTAGCTAACTAGTCTAGGGCACCGATGGCTTGTCGTCTCACTACTACTACCAGATCTATCCGCCGCACACTACACCACCCCACCATCCACCACTCCAAACAAGATTCAATCACTAACCCCCAGCCACTAACCACCGACCAACCCTCCCTACAATGGTACGAGATCCATCATTCAAATTTCCACCTTATATGATCCTTTATTTTAGCCAATAAATAACCCACTAGATTGGTTCTTTGTTCTTCCTACCACATTCATGATGGCCCACTAAATGATAGATAGTGTAACTTGGCTCTACTCGACAAAGTGACACCCTCCCAGCCACATCCAACTCGGTAGAGCATGTCACCCTTACTAGTAAATTTCAAAGCATCACCCCACCATCCAACTAACATGAGAACCTACAAATTCTAAATGTATTCCCCTACTTGATGGATTCTTGTGCTGCCACCCCAAACCCCATATTGGGTTCTCCTACAATAGTGGAATCTACACTGCATTCATCTGAATGGTGATAAAACCATTTTAGTGTGTGTATGACCAATTCCATCACAAAAAAGGCTCTAATAGGTCAATATAGCTATAAATTGTTGTAACAAGACCTTTCAATCCCTTATCAACTAGGAACTCATTCAGTTCAGTACAACACTATAATGTCCTTCATTGTTTGGGCCCGACCCGCAAAGGCCCTACCAGGTATTTTTAGGGCCCTCATAATATTAAGAAAATGGAAAAGTAATTTTATTATTAAATATAATTTATTTCTAAAATATAATAATTCTATAATAATTCTATATTTCGTTTTTATTTTTTTGAGTGAAATTAATTTAATCTGGTGATAATTACATTAATTAATAAATGTTTTTTTTGATTTTAAAATAAAATTAATTAACATTATTGAATTATGATTATTATTTGATTAAAATTATAGTGAGATATTAATACAAAAAAATTCCCTCAAAAATATTTAATGCATGATTAATGTGTATTTTACAATTCATGACTCACAGACTGATCGGTGCATGTTTTCTATTATTTTATTTAATTATTTAATTATTTAATGGTTTTGTAATAAAAAATTAATTAAAAGATAATCTATTTTTTGTCTCAATATCAATATATGTATATGGCCCAAATTTCCATTTTGAGTTGTAAATTTTAATCCCTAGTTTCCATGATTGTGGGAGAGTACAATTGTATAAAAATGATATTAGGAGTGACACACCTCACTTTATTTTAAAGAAACACACAAGAAAAGAGTTTGATGCACTGGTGGGATTGAATCTTGTATAAGGTCCCAACATTATTACATACATAATATTGAATTTAGTCATGAAAAAAAATTCCATTTACATTTATGATCATTTTAGGTTTAGATATTTAGAGAATTGGGACACAATAAATTCTTAGCATTACACATTGTTAAAGGGTGGAAACCATATAAAGAGTTCAATTTTTTTTTCAAATTTTAAAATATTAAAACTTAAATCCTGATTCATTGATAATTACTCAACATATAAAATGGATTCCTTATTTCTCATACACATCCATTAACCTGTGAAAATATTTAATATGTTGGATGAGAACAAAAAACAATGTAAAGGATATAAAAAGAAGTAAACACAAATGTCCAGGAAAATTTTTAACGTACGAAATCATTTTCAAACAATGTACTTACCACCTCTATATATATACTTATTTTGTATAAAATGATATTTCCAAAATACCTAAAAAATAAGTAAAACCATGAATGTATCATGGGTCATTACATATATAATCTTGTAACCCAATCGGAAACCTTATAATTAAAAACTATCATGGCTACCTTACTATTTGTGTAACCATCATAGTTACACTTGTAGTAACCATACAACCGACCTCCAACAAACACATTTCCTATTAATTAGAGGGAGTATAGTTTCAACCCTTCATCAGAAACAACGCCCATGAACTAGAACATAATCATAAAACATGAATGATTTCATTAAAAAATTATTTTGAATTTTGTAAAATAGCTTTGTAAATGAATATTTTAAATAGAAAGCCCCATATAAATACCATACAACTGAAGAGAGACTTAAAAGAGTTTATTTACAATGTATATACACTAAAAATAGATATAATTCCACATAATATAAGAAAAACCCATCACAGAATCAATTTTAAAACCACATAAAATATCAAAGGAGAAGGATAAAACAAAGAATGGAAATATGGTTAAGAATTCCATTACCTCATTCTTGTCTTAATTCAAAATTGTTAAAAATTCATGTATAATGGTCAAAATAGTGTTATTAGTATTTTGAAAAAAATATTTCAATGTTTATAAAATCATAAATGATCATTTCATAACCTCATTTCTCCCCTTATTTCTTATTTTTCTATTCCATGTACTATTTTGGGTGATTTCCTTACATGATTTCCATGATTGGTTCATGTTGGATCTTCTTATCGATTGGAAGTGAAAGTCTAGAATTGTAATGGAATGGTATATACATATTTCTAGAAACATAATTTAGTCAAATTATCAATTTGATGTTTAATATGAGGATGATTCATATGTTAAAACCTTAATGATGTTTGTTTAGATCATTTTAGTGGTTCTTTGATAATAACAACCTCATTTTGTCTTATAATTTAAAAGGATGAGTACAAAAGAATTATACAAACATGGCTGTGAAAAAATAAATATATTATAACCTTGTACAACCATAGAAATGGGTTCATGAGAATACTTGAATGAATTAGTATAAATTGAAATCACATTTTCCACGATGTCGGTAATACGGCACATCACGGACAATGTTTTTATTTCGAGAATAAGTGGGAGAAGAGAAGAATATTGATGATGAGTTTTCGTTGAAAATGATAAAATATAAAATATACATGATTTTTGTATATTTAATGCCACTTGGGTTAGAATAGTTGAAGAAATAATAAGAAATTAAAGGAAATCAAAAAATAAAAGAATAATTTAGAAATCACTTAAAAAAATTTGGAAACCTAACGTCTATACCACATGGTTTTAGAAAATAATAAAAAGAGATGGGACAAAGGTCACCCAGCCAGAAATGAATCATATTTATGGTCACATAGTATGTATTAGTTCATTGATTTGTGATTCCATTTAATTATATGAAATAATTATATGAAGAAATTTTAATTTGATGAAATAGTGGGTTATTATAATCCCTAATTTCTTCCATATATTCTATTTCGGTACCCAATGGTGGCCCGAAACGGTTTTGAAAAAAATACCAAAATGGAATCATCAAAAAGACTATAAAGAGTCTGGGGTATAAAATATAAACTAATCAGAGTGAAAAAATATATTATAGGTATGCATAAACTAATGTTTGATGCCCATGTTATATATACTACAATGAAGGTGATCCTATGTAGTCGAACATGGATTTCTAGAAGTCATGGTTCATGATTGTATATCAATGATTCTATTAATAATTTATAAATAACTGATATAGAATCCACACACATCCGTACATATCATGTCAACCTTGACCTTTCTATAAATCAATATATCAAACAATCATGGCAATTCTATATAACCAGATGTGTTATAAGAACCATGATTATGGCAGATAACCAATGAAGTCACATTTACAACAACCCCATAGTGTATTAGATGTGTCACACAACGAAGGGTTAGATTCAAGGTTTATATTTACATTGAATCCTTGTCGAATCCTAGTATCATATATATGGAAACATGTTTTGGATTCTTTTGGTCTTCATGGTTCATGTCTACTATTCGGGTCCTCTATGAGGTGAATAAAAGCTAACTCAAATTGGTAACAAGGCCTAAGGCAACCCACAGAATCAAGACCATAGGATAAATCTCAATATAAGGTATCCACTAAAAACATTAAATAATGATATGAGATATATATATATATATGGAATTTTATATAATCATTTATCATTCCACCCATTTCCTAATTCATAAGAATCCAACAACATTTCAATAGTATTCACACTCATTATCCTAAATTCAGGTTAAAAAATTAAAAAAAACATCATTGTGTATAAAATTTAAAATGTGGAAAAATGATTTAAAAAAAACTAATTCATTCATTCATTATTTGGATTCTTGTAAATTCCCAATCTCAAACCCAAACACCAAGGGTGGTTCAACAAAAATAAATATGAAGGAAATTACATGGAACACCTCACGATTGACATTTGATGGAGAAAACCCCTCTAAAACATCCCAATTGAAATTAAATGAATCCATAACCATTTTATTTTTATTTAATTAAATTATAAAATTAATTTTCGAGGCCTATCTATAATATTCAATTAGAGGAACAAGGAACACTATCCTAAAAGGCATTAAACTAATAGGAATGTTATTGAATGCCTATTGTAGGTCAATAGAAGAGTGCTTGTCTTGTATCATCTCCTAGATTGAGTTAAGTTATAATAAAACAAAATAATTGATTGTGAAACTGATAATAGAAAAAATTATCTTTCATCTAAATGAATGAATTGATCTAAATCTAAATGAATAATGAAACAAAAGGATTAGATTATTCATAAATAGGGATTCAATTAGATGAATACTAAAATATGTGTTCCGATAGAGGAATGAGATAAATTTATATCAGATAGCTTAAAAATATCTCACAATGAAGGTGTGTACTTTGGGAATAATTGTGAATAATATGATCTTGGTTTTATTAATTGTTTTGGAAATTTTTTAATTTTTCCTAAAATAGTAGACCACATGGATTAGACACATGGTTGGCCAAACCATGCTCTAATTGTGCACTCCCTACTGTATGTAAGGGATCTTTTCACAGATAGAATGCCTAGTTTTACTAAAAATACACAAAATGTACAAAACCACTAAATCAAAAATATGTAATTTTTTAAATTCTATGTGCCTCCATTTTCACGGTATCCAAAAATTGTGCAACCTATATAACCCACTATCTTGACTTTTGTGGTTAGTAGTATCAATTTGACATTCCCCGTATTTTTTCTATTCACCACACACCCAATAATATTCTTCAAAACAATTCATGCTATATTATCTGAAAGGGATCCAAACACACTCTATAAAATTGTTACCCTAAATGGGTAATTACAATAGGTCGTAAGAGAGAATTTAAACTGATAAAAGGATAATTACCTAGTAAGAAACCACATGTTATTAATAACACCCATGAAATAAATTGATCCTATAATTTCCCTACTAATGGTTGTTAATAATGGGATGAGAATAACTTAGGCCAATGAGAATGTATTTTGGCCACCATACCACATGTAATTTCCTTCAAATAACGGTGCTTCCATAGAACATATACCAAAGGAACTGATCAGACAAGTAGAAACATGATTCTCTAGTAAACGATAAGAATCAAATGCTCTACAAAAAATCATCTTCTTATATCTCAACAACATTAAAATAAATATAATGAAACAGTTCCATAATATAAATATGTATCTGAGGTATACGTGAGATGTTGTTAATAGCCCATTACCTATATGGTTAATGAAACTAATAGGATATATTCCTGACTATCTCTTGCCCCTCAGAATTCCCGACATATCTGGGTTACAACATACCCTGTATCCTAATTGATTTTTGTACCTTCCATTATGAGATGCATTAAAAGACAAAATCCCTAATGTCGTTCCCTAGAGGACACATATGGCGATAAATATAGTATTTTGGTTGAGACATTACAATATCCATCTTCTTCTAAATCAACTGGACCTTTTTAGAATTACTAGGTTTTAGATGAAGTTCATGTAAAGATACCTTACATACCTATAGATAGAACAAGGGTGGCCATCGAGGCCTACCATAATAATCCTAACAAGGATCCATCTGTATAGTGTTAGGATAAATATTATTTTATGAAAATTCAACCATCTATATATGCATCTCCAAAGATCCCGAAAAATCTACAATGCATACTCGCCACATGTCCTCAAGAACCAGTATTATATGGTCTAACCAACCATATGTATAAGGGAGGTATGCTCAGATCATAAGAACATATTAACCCAATTCCCTATGTAAACACTACTAGAAACATGGTGTAAACTTATCACCCAGATCTGAAATGATATTTTGAGTTACTCTATGAAGGTGTTCTATCTCGCAGATATAAAAAATATGAAACTCATCTACATTGAATGTCTCATTGAACATTTTTTAATGAGAAACCTTCATTATCATAAAATAAAATCCCATATAGATTAAATATCTCTTGATAACTAAATTAAAATTGTTAAGAAGTACATTGTGAAATCATCCCATTTGAACTCAAGAGTAGTTAGCTACTACAAACGCCCTGATGGTCACTGGTGTTAAGCCTTATCCGATAGACCAGTAGATAAAATCATAAAAAACATGCTACCCATTCACTTTATTCCCATCCACTAGTACTGATGAAGAAATTCATTTTACATCTTGGTGAAACCGGGACACACTTCCCTAACTATGTCATGAAATTCTTGTATTATCACCATTTGTACGTCCCCCTGATACTAAACACAACTATAAATAAAAATGATCTCTATATCATCTACCATCCATATAGGAGGTGGGTCTTCAATTTACACACTCTTACATAGGACTAGAACCTCATAATCTTATTACAGTCTCATCGTCACTCTATCCAATAGGATATATGTCACAACTCAAGATGAATAAAAATTATACCCATATCTTCAAAACACTTGGAATTTAATCATACATCAAAATTTCATAAGATTACACTCACTAGTGGAATATATAACTACCTCTTTTGGAATCCTATGGCTCAGTGCATCGATGACTACATTACACTTTCCAGTCATATAGGAATGATCGAAATAAAAAACTATTCATATTGATCCAACCTTTTATACATCAGATTATGATCATGTTTTTTTAAAATATATACATTGGTATTTTGGGTCCATGTAGACCACAATATAATTAACCATTAAATAATGGATCTAAAAGTATAATTCTTGAATTACTTCAGAGAACTCAAGATTTTGAGTTGAGAAAATCTATTCATGCAGCCTTAGAAATCGAGACATATATTCCATAACTCTATACCCCTAAATCAGAACTCCTAGAAGACCAATACATGATTCATCATAAGAAAAAGTGTATATTATTCCCTTCTCTAGTATAATTAGGAAAAGTTCTTAATCTAATATTAGTTACATCTCCTAAAATGATGTCTCATAGGTATTTATTCAAACAAACTATTCACCCTTGTTAGTCAGGCCAGTGACAGGTGATTCATGTCGTGATAAATCTTATATGATATTATATTAAGACCCATATATCCCAAGGAAACTACACAGATCGAAAACATTCATTGGATGATCCAAGGAAATCACAATTCACACCATTTTAGGCTCAACTGATCCTATTTCCAATGAGATTATTTTACCTAGAATGATAATTTTTTCCCTGTAGAAGATAATCATTGTGGGAATAGAAAAAAAAATATTATCTCTTAGTGTATTGAAAATTATATAATGATTATTTTAATTGTTGTTTCAATTGTCCGAATGTACGACAATATTTTCCGTAAAACATACATGAATGAATCATGATAAGGATGAAATTTTTTTTTATAAGCCCCATGAATATTGTAGGTTTGTTCATAATGAAAAATATTGTGTGCAGATAATTATATAGACCATACCAACTATGAATGGATTTAAGAGGTATGTCTATTGAATAAACACATGCCTCCTAATATCTAGATATAAAATCATATTCTAAGAAATCATGATACCCTTGAATACTTCCAAATAGGTCATTTTTATCTGGATTAGGATTGTGGTTTTTAAACATCATCTAGATCAATTTATGATAATCGACACAAATCCTAACGGTACAATTCACATTTTTTGTAAAAATGACCATGGAACCCTATGGTGAAGAACTATTTCGAATAAACCCCATCGCCTCATAATCACATAGCTAGCTCTTGAAATCTTAAAACTAAATCATAGCAACCCTATATGGATTAATGGATATTGGTTCATATACAAGAACTAGATCATTGGATAACACAACCTCTATATTATGATATAAACCTCATAACTCATTGGTGAAGGAATCTATAAAATGATCAAAAAATGGAGTGAAATATTTCAGATGTTATCCCTTATCATTTAGAAATATACTGGAAATATGGGTTTTCTTTCCGCTCATCACAAAATTCTATTGTCTAGTTCATCTCACCTATACCACCCATTCACCCATGTCTGTATTTAATCATCCCTCTATTGATTTGAAATTATACCTTCACTGTTAGCGATTAGTGTATACACTATAAGACATTGGCCCATATATACATAGTATTACATGAAACTCGGGAATCTAATTGTAAATGTGATTCCAAATTAAGTGGAACCCAAAAATCACAATTGGAAACTCAATACAATGGAATACCTCCTCCATTCGGATCCCCAATTTAGTGTCAAGTATCATTTGTCCCTCAGAATTATTGTTCATGAGACCATCACTCTCTATAATGGGTAAAAATATAAATCAATTAAATGAACTTATATCAAATAGTAAAGATAATTTTTTGGAGGATACGAATATATTACATATCACCATAGACATTTTGAAACCCAACTCCTTAGTGGAAGGATATATTGAATATATCATTCCGGAATCATATTCCTATGACCAAACCTCACTACATGAAGTAGTTCCACTTAACTGTCATAGTGAAATTGATGATCGAATACCATAGCCATCATCACCTCCACTGTATCCTGATTGGATAGTATTGGTCCATCTCCCATATTGATGTGGAGTTATGAATCCTCTACCAGAAACTAGTGTCGAACTAATACCCATACAACTCACTTTTGAAGGTGAGATCATGTAGAGAAGTTGCATGTGTCTCGTACTTCTATAATATTGTCACTCGACTAGGTCATGGTCACATATATTTTTCATATTTCCATATCTAGAACCCATATGATATAAAACATTACATCTATCCCTAACGACATGGTTTGTACAAATCTCACGGTACACCTCAAACAAACCATTATCCGTAAATATGATGAAATAATGTGTACAAAGATTAAACATCAATAATATATTCCCCATGTTTCACATAGGTTATACTCTTTTAAAATAACATGATTCAGAATCTCAATATTCGAGGTAAATATGAATATATAGAATTGAGATCAAAATGTATTTTATGTTCATTCCTCAAAGAATATCACCCTAGATAACTCATTAGAAAGGAATGATTACTCAAAATGTTCCTCCTCTTTAATATATGTGGAGTAACCCATAAATGTTATAGTTCCATTATCTTGTGGCATGAACTCACTGTGACTTAATACAAAAAGGGTTCCAGGGTAAAATTAGTCATAGTACCTGGTTTTGATATTTGGTAAAAAATATCCAATAAGAATTAATAACGGATCAAAACATCCCCCAAGTACATTGTTTCTCCAGGAATAATATAAGTAAAGATATTTTGTCTCCTCTCAAGAGGTTTCTATAAATTCTTAATGAAAGACTACACAGTATAATAACACATATTAGAATCATGCAGACCACCATCCCATGAAAACATGAGAGGATACTACTGCTTCAACACACATTTCAGCTCTATATAAGATGGGACGGGCTATGATGCTCCAATAATAGACTGCATGAATAAGAAAACCCCATCGTGGTATTGTTCCTCAAAACCTGATTCATGTTAAAATTTCTATGCCTCAACTATCCCTAAAGGATGGTCCATTGGTATCCTATGGACCACTGCCATCGGATAATTTTCAATTCTAGCCTATTGGTGTATGGATGGAGGTCATCCTGGTGAAATGATTCTATATATAAAAATCATTCTTTAGAAAACATTGTTATAAATGTTCATAGGATAATAGTTTATAATAAAAAACATTTTAACATCCAGATCATTCCACAAATACTAATCCTAAGGCTGTAACTCTAGATAAAAACACATGCCAAAAGTAACTATGGGAATTACATCACGGAGACTAAAAGATAGGTATTAGTTATGTGTCTTTTTCATAAATTTCATTTTAAATTTCATATTAATATTCACTTCAAATTAATTTTAAATTGTTGAACGAAATGTTTCACTATGTCCCGACCAATAAGGGCCTATTCTCATTATAAAATTGAATATAGTGACCACCTATTCAACACCATAACATGTTCCAGTTTATGTGAATCCTGGCCCATTACTCAAAAATCCATAATTTAAAGGTCGGGATTCTTTTATATCTTAATCAAGAAAATGATGTTTTGGTTATGGAATAAACTCTATGTATCAACCATGATTCTCAATCCACTATTCAAAAGTATATCACAACAGAATGTTTATATATCATGTCTCATATCGCCACATTATTAATTATGAAGTGAATAATATATAACATTAAATAATGGATAGCCACCCATTATTAGATTAAAAGGATATTACATTATATTTAAAGAATTTTCATCATGTTACAAAAGTACATACAGAAAGATCCTAACAGTATAGTATATTTAGAAAATAAAAAAAAATATCCTAAATTGGTGAATGATTATCAATATCTCCCATTGTGATCTTAACATTTATGTTTTCCTACATAAAATCTATCTATATAAACTTGGTAAATGAAATGTAAGAGTAGTTGACCATAGATTCTTAGTATGGCCATTCAAGGGGGATATGAAAGTATAAAAAATTCACATGACATTCAGAACATGATCATAACATTAGTACATCATAACCTACATATCAAAGATCATAATAATCAGTCATGGAATAAATATAGAAATATCCTTAGACATAAATGATATGAAAGTGAAAGATAATATTTCATGAAAACATATTATAGGAATAAGACACGTAATTATCTCATAAACATCAGGTTATAAAATTGTGAACAATATAAAATAGAAACAAATTCACTAAATTAATAATGAATATGAAATTAGGACCTCACATAAACTTATGGCCATGCATCCAGATCCACACAATACATTATGAACATGTAATCAATTTTACAAATAAAAAATCATTCTCTATAAGATAGATCTTATATCCAACACTCCTTAGTGATCTTTGTGGGGATGTCACCCATTGTGCATTCCCCACCCCCATCCTCAATAAAAATACTTTTCATATAAGTGACCATGTTTCCCCTTATCTCCATAGTGGATAGGTTTTCACCATCATCCATTTGTGGACTGGATTTCCCAATCATCCAATGGTATATTAGGACACACCTTTTTCACATTTTGGATCAAAAAACACCAATTTTCCATTTTCGATCAATCTCAATATCATGCTTCCCAAAATTATATCATGAGATATTAATATATTCCAAATGAATTAGAGGATATATTTTTCCCACCAATCACATAAAACAATCATACAAATGTGTGCTTTAAGATAACAGAACATTCATCATCCCATGACCCATAAAAATATATGGGTTTCATAAACGTTATATCAAAGCCCATAAAATGAAATGATTATCACAAGCATGTAATTGCCTCATAAAAAGTTGAAATTATATGTGATTTTTAAAAATTTCATTAATGCCAAACTGATGAATATAAGTAGGTTTCAAAACAATAAATCTCATGGAAGAGAAACAAGATTCATTAAAAACTCATTATCCTAAAAACCATTAAAAAAGAATAATAATGGTTTCATTGGAACATTTCCCTCGCAATTCATAAATTATTTAAAAAAATTCATTTATATTGATTTTTTTTAAAATCCCTCTTAATATATATAAAGTAAAATATATTTTGATTATATAATAATCTCATAAGATAATTTTAAAAATCAAGTTCTTATAAAAGGTAATTTAAAACCTCATTTCAATCATTTTTTAGGAAAATATACTTTCCACATGGAATATTTATGTTCAAATCATTAAACAAATAAACATTTTTAACAGAAAATCAACATGAAATCATATATAGGTATCATGAAAACATTTTTGAAAACATTTTTTTAAATAACATTAAATTAATAAAAATAATCTTAATTTTTTTTGATATATATTTATTTAAAAATAAATTTGAAAATATTAAAATGAATATTGAAAACCATTTGTGAATGTTTTGTCAATATCCCATTGCCAATGTATAGTGTAAAGATAAAAATATTTTGAAAACAATTCCATTTATCATAACATTGAAATTTTATAAAGGAATCAGTGAAAATTATTTAATTCATTTATTGAACATGAATTTGTTTTAAACACTTTTTTATACAATATTAAAAACATTGAATGTATAAAATGTTTAGAAAAAATAATTTCAAAAAAATAAATCTGCTAATCCGAAAAATAATACCCCAAAGGATGGATGTTCATGATAGAAGAAAGATATATTCTTTTTGAACATGCTTATTAATTCGTGAAATGATTAAAAAAATGTCACAATTAGATAATTACAATAAGATTAATCATTAAAATCCCATTTGTTAGAAAGGTAAAACAGGGGTAGAAATTTATTTTATAAAAAACTAGAGAAAATTACAGAATGTTTTAATACATTTTTAGATAACAAGTTTTGGAAAAACTAATAATACTGACTGAAAAGAGAAATTAAGTCGAATTTGCATAGAAAACGTTTAATGATTATCTGATGTATTAAGGAGTGGGAAATGATAACGTTAATTAATGAAATAAGTATTAAACAAAGGTTAAGAAAATTACTAATATTTCATTAGATATAGATCATAATATTTCTTCAATGTTATATTAGTCATAATCAATCTCGAAAAATGATGATATTATAGTAATAAACATTAACCACATTTTGTATCTTTGTATCAAAATCACCACAAATAAACAACATTACATGAATCATAAAATATCATGGAAATAATAATATTTATGAAATATCCTTTCCAATAGTATTATATACACAAAATAAAAAAATATATGCGCCTAAGATGGAATGTATCTCAATGAAGTCTAATTGATGAAATATTTAATTTATAGATTTCAAAACTATTGAACAAAAACCCAATGAACAGTTTATAATATAATGGATATGTAAAGACAAATAAATTTATTTATAATAATTATATAATACATTAATGTTTAGTTTATACTCCATATAATATAAAACAATGGTTAAAAAGTTAGAAGTCTCATAGAAATAAAACTGGGATAAGAAAACTCTTACCTTAAGTAATTACTTTCATCGTAAACCTTAAAACCACCTATAAAATAAGAATAAATTTATATTAAATCCATCAGAGAATAATATTATTATATATAATACATTATATGAGTTTATTATGACGTTATATTACCTATTTAAAAATATTTCAATGTTAATTTTATGTTTTATGTAATTTCAATGTTTTCCTATATGTTTTGACTTGTTATTCAATATCTTATTACATAGATCATGATTAACATGAATCTAGATTTTAAAAAATCACAAATAATGATATATATTAAGTATATAAATTTAAAAAAAATTATGAAATATATAAATATCAAAAGGAATGCACCTTTCATGGAGTCTATAAGATGTATGTTCGTGTGAACAATGTTTCATGTTTTTATTTTTGAAAAACTGAAAGATAAAAGATATGTATATATATAATTATTAATGTATAATTTATATTTAATATATTTTATATAATGTTTCAAAATCCATCATTAATAAATTCAATTAATGGTGTAAATGAATCACACCCTGTGAGGAGGGGATAGTCTATCCATCAACAAACGATGTTATCAAATTTAAACAAAATGGAAATCCTGAAGGTATGTGTTATATAAAAATTATATAATCATAAATAAATAATAAATATTATATATATCATATAAAAAGAGTACGAACATCATAATTCTAAACAATTGTATCTCCTAATGTAAAAACGAATGATATCATTTCATGAGGTGGTAGTATGGATTACACATGAATGGTAAGTTAATTACCCAATTTATTGAAGTGTGAGTACGTGTAGGTATAAAATTGAAAATAAATAAAATATAAGTATATTTATGATATTTATTGAATTATATAAACACTGAATAATAATAACTAAATGGGTTGAGAATGAAATAAAAAATTAATTCATGTTGAAGAATGTGACCTCTTTGTCTGGTAACTCCATTTGTCCTGCACCAAAGGGATTCCTTGGTTGGATTTAAGAAAAAAAAGTATCCATTTAGGGTGAATTGATTGAATTTTTGAGAATATTGTTTCAGGGTTTTTTCATCCCAAAAAACCATGATAGGTTTAAAGATATATGGGAGGGGATGCCTTTTAAAAGTAGGGAAAGGGCACATTGCGTATTCTTGGAGAATATTGTTTTCTCCCCACATTTAACTTTTCTAGAATGTGTTTAAACTGGTCCATTATATATATTCATAACTTTAATGGTATAAATATTTCAATCAAATAATAATTATAAATGTTTACATTCATTTTTATAACATAATTAATAAGTTTATTCATTAATTAATATCATTTTTACCTTAATCAATTTAATTATGTTTAATTACAATAAATAATTATAAAATTAAAAAACCATTTTGAACATTAAGAACATTATTATCTATGGGGATTCCAAATATGTAATCTATATTTCCACATTATAATTAAATAAGTGTAGAAAAATAATTTAATATTAATATTTTATAAGGGATGGAATGATATGATTTAAAAGTGAATAAGTACAAAAAGATTAAATGTTTTTATTAAAATTATAAATATGAAATTTGATACTATGACAAGAATAAGATTAATTTATTTAAAATTCATCTATATGTACAATAAAACAAATATATAATAAAATTTACGTACATAAATAAATATTATGAATGGAAATATCTATTAAGATTCAGTGTTTGTTCAATATTCCTAATAAAATAAAACTTCTAAAGAAAATATTAAAAATTAAGCCAATATAAATTTTGATATCACTATTTCAATAATTATGTTTATTTTTTAGAAATTAAATTTTAATAGATTCAAATGTAATATTTTAGTAGGGTCCCCTATTAAATGGTTTTATATTTACCTTTTGGATAAATACATCAATTTATTCCTAAAATTAGATTTATTCTTATCTTATGTCTATAAAACCTTTTGGATGATTGGAAAAAAAAATCATCAACATAAAATATATAAGTATTATTAATAAAATTCCAAAATATTTGGTTGTCTAAATTATTGAGATCAATTAATGTTTTTTCATAGAAAATTAAATTTGATGGGAAAATACTTTCATTGATTTCAAAAAGATCTTAATTGAATATCTAGATAATTGATCACCAAATGATTAATCTTACACATATGATTAAAAGATATTTTTGTAAAATAGTTGATATTATTCGTAACTTACATTCTAAGGTATATCTGACAACTATAATTATATTTTAATATTATTATTTATAGTACATTTTAGTTTGGTAAAACATCATCTTTCGAGTAATATAAGCTATCAATGGAAGATGAAATTATTTGTAACAAAATAAAAACATAGTGTTTCATGTAACATATGTTAGTATATGTGCTCCATGTAGTATAAAGTAGACTATGTGTATTGTTAAATTAAATATAACATTGTCGTTTCATATAACATAATCAATATTTTTTGTGTGTTAAATGATGAATATTGAATAAATTGAATTAATTAAAAAAATATTTCACATAATATAGGGTTTTTAAATTCCTCCTCATATCTAATTAATTTAACCTAAAAATTATACATTGTTATCAATGTCTAAATACATGGAATTTCAATTCATGGTAACCCACATCGTAAACAAGAACTGTAAATCTTATTTTATAAAATGGAATGTTTTAAATATAATACTTACCCAAAGTAACACATAAAAAGGTTTCTTTATTTGACATAATATTTGGGAATTCAAATCATGGTCATGGAACAAATGCATATATAGTCATAGAGAATTAAAAATACCACTAATAAAAATAAGTTATCTGATCTATGTAATTTTAATAATAAAAATATCATAAACTAAAAAATTGTGTAAGAAGTCATTAATTTCATTATAACTTATGAAGATAGATAACAAAATTATTCCAATACCATTATTCAAAATGTACGTAAATTTTTCGGATAATATTTACATAGTTGGGTTTTGGAAAACCTTGCCATTTTTTTCATGAGAAATTATTACTTCATCTATATTCCATAAAATAAAAATGAATTTTTCATCCATTAAGCATTATGAAATCAGGAAGTCCATAAATATAATTAAGGTCATTTGAAACTTATTTATCCAAAAAAGGTCATGAAAAGGAATTCAATTTTCTTGAATCCTTTTATGGTGAGATAATACATAATTTATAACACCTAATATGATGTTTAACATATACCATTCTTAAATGGTTACCCTTATAACTCTTTAGAATGATTAAATTCGCAAATAAGATCAATAAATTTATTATAAATAGCATTGAATTGATCTGATAGATATCATAATGTATCTCCTATTATTCACATACCAAAAATGTGAATATTATCTTTATATATTCTCTTGAATCATCGTAATAACCCAAATTACCATATATCGTTTTTTATAACACACATGTTTCCTTATTCCAAATTTATTGGATATATTCGTTAAATAAAAAAGTAATGAAATCATCATAAAAAATTACAGAAACCATGTTTTCGTTAAATCCATAAATATTGTTGAGGTATTCAATAACATCCAATTTACTTATTGATACCCAATATATCTTTATACAAACATCATTATCTCATCACAAGGAAAATATTACAGGTGACTGTTCCTTAATCAAAATTCCATTGTTCCATGAAATCACATTCTATAACATTATCACCATTCAACATATACATTTAAATGATTAATGATATATTTTAATTAAACTACATTTATATTTCATGATTCATATAACATAATATCTAAATAATAAATAATAAATAATCTATTCACCCAACATTACCCATAAATCATTACTAAGGATTCATTATTTTATACCTTAATACCCATTTCATAAAATATTAATGATAAATCATATATTAATGTCCATGAACCAAATTCTAATCATGCTTCTTACATTTCATTTCAAAAATATTTTTATAACATCCCAAACCTTTGACATGTGATCCACAACCACATTATCATTAGTTGAAAACCCAATAATCATAAAACCTCCATGATTTCTTACATGATATTTAGACTCAGTAAATATATTTTCATAAATCCAATACCTTTCATATCATACAATGTATAAATTAACCATGCTCTTTCTATTCCCTTCGATTGACTATGACCAAAAATAGTAGTGTGAGAAACAATAATCATGTTGTAAACCAGCATTATCCAGAAAAATTACTTGTATGATGTCTAAATTATGACATCTTTTATAATATATGACACATAATTTTTATCTTATGTCATTCATAGTTGTCTTTTATTTAAATATTTCAAGATGGTTTATAATTTTTTTTTTGAATTTACAAATCATATCCTCAGGGAGAATTAATCTTGGTGTAAAACAAGGGGAACCAATTTCAAATCATATCTAGCTCAATAAATAGTTTTTAAGGTTCTTACCACTATATAATTATATTCATGATCCTTATCAACTATTAGTATCCAGATAATGATGTAATTCAATGGAAACCATTCCTTTAATAATTTATAAAAAATGCACGACATTTTTTAATGTCTTTAATTCGTCATATGACTTATAAATATTGATAAACCATACATATATACATAAAAATATACTTATGGATCTCACTATAATTTTGTCACCCTAATTTTCAATTTTTGGGTAATCATTACCTTGATACCAAAAATTGAAACATATGATTAACATAAATAGATTTTGCGGAATTTTTTGAGGTATATATTACATTACTAAATTAAATTCCAAAGGACTATAATTTTTTATTGTATTTGTGAAAAAAAGAACAAATTATTATAAGTTGGTGAAGGATCTTTAATAATTCATAGAAATATATCCCCCATCTAAAACTCATAAATAAAACCATTCATTTGTAAAATAAGGGAAAAACATAATAATGGGGTGAAATTAGATGCTTAGATAGAGTAATCATTGGAGATCTGTAAGTATAACATTAGAATATGGTCTGGATGTCTCGATAAGAACAATTAGACGATCATACATTGCATGTGGAATTAAAAATTAAAGATTCAGGGCCTAAATATTTGCATTCATAAGACATGAATCATAAGGATGTCAAATAAAAAAAGTTTTGAGCGCACAATATAGGAAAAAAACATGAAACTATGGTATAATTATTCACTTATAACATTGTCAATATGTGTAAATAGAAATTGGATCAATAATTTAGTTAAGGAAATGAAATCAAGACAACACATAATCTTACAGACATGAAACCAGGTCCAAACATAGCATTTTAAATATTTAATCTCGTTAACAAATAAAATTATTCCATAGAATCTAGGAATAATTTCTAAATTACGATTAGTTAACTTTATAGATACTACACATGCTGGGTTGGTAACAACATCATCCCTAGTCATAGTCATTTCCTAATAATGGACTGATTTTACCCTTCTTCAAAGTAGATATATTTTCCCTATCATCCGATAGTGGATCAAGTTTCCCCATTTCCACATAGTTTCATGGGTTTCCCCATCTTCGAATAATTGATCAGGGCACACATGCTTCTCATTTTGGATCTGAACACACATGTTTCCCAAAATAGGTCATGATCTTCAATTCTATCCCATTATTATATCATGTGATATATATCTTTACACATTTTTTTCGAGGGAGCTATAACACCCACCCTTCCAATAATAAATTAACACATATATGTTCCACAACATGAAAAAAATATTTAGTGTATCATGATTTATAAAAAGATATGGGTTTAATTAAAATAATATTATATCCAATTAAATAAAATAGATATCATAAAAATTACATTTAATAATTATATATGAAAAATATATAGGTTTCATAATAATTTTCTCAAAGCAAAACATTTGAAAATAAGCATGTTTTAGAAACTTATAACTAATGGAAGACAAATTAGTTCCCTATAAATCATCCCATATTAATCAAATTTTATTTAATAAATAATATAAATACTTCCCTCAATCATATCCATAGTAGTCATATAATATATCAAATCATATCATCATATATATTGATGGATTTTTAAATAACACATGCAATATTTCATAAGGAAAATAGTCTATCTTTATATATTGCTTTCATAAATTTATTTAAAAATATGATTCTTATAACAAAATTTTAGAAATTCCATTTAAATAATTTCTAGATAAAAATACCGTTTACCCATTTAAAAATTATTATTAATTCATAAATATATCTTAAACCATTATCATTCAATGTAACCATGAAAACATTTCAAATATTTATGAATATTATTAAATATTTTTCATTGAAAATAACATCAAAATTTTATAAAAAAAAATTATTTTTTTAAACATTATATACATTGAATATAAACTTGAAAACATATAAATGAATCTTGAAACCATCGTTAACTTTTTAGTCGAGAATTACATTTAAACTAAAAATGTAATCTTGAAGAAATATTGAAAACCTTTTAATTATAATTAAAATTAAAAACATATTAACTGTGATAAGAAAATCATTTAATACACTTCATTAATAAGAAAAATTATTGAAAAACTTTTCATTGAAAAATATTTAATGAAAATAAAATTTATGAATATTAGGAAAAACATTCTTACTTATTTTATTAACATGGTAAGGAAGCCTAAAATGATTGATTGTCGTGTCGGAAGATAAATCTATTCATGCTGAACATTCCTATTGAGACATTAAAAGATTAGAAATGAGCATGAATACAAAAATACAAGAAAATCATATTCTAAAAAATAGCCAAAAGGGTAAAACAGTTTTAGAAATTTCTTCAAAAGAACATAGGATAATATTTTAAAATTTTGGAAGACGTATTTATAAAACATGTTTTTGGATGAACAATTATTTCTAACTGAATAGTGATATGAAGTCAGATTATCATCAAAAGGTCTTCATACATATAATAATTACAAAATAGTGGAAAATTATACTATTTCATGATGAAATCATCAATAAAAATGGTAAAATAATCATTATTATATTGCACGAGAGAAGGATTATAATATTTCATCAATTAAACTATACCCAAAATAAATCTCGATAAATGATGAGATTATAAAAATAAAATGCTTCCAAATAGGTAATATAGTATCACATTCCCATAGAAAAATATAACATTACATGAAGCCTAAAATATCATTAATATATGGAAATATTTTTTATATCATTTCAATGTTCATTATATAAACCGTATATAAATGTATAGGTGCAATACATGGCATGTATTTCAAAGTAGTAAAATCGTGGAAAAATTTACATTAACAATTTGGTAACTTTTGAACAAATTTTCATGAATTATATATCATAAAATGCATATTATAATAAAAAAAATTAATTATAACAAAAATGGGATAAAATAATTAAAGGTATATACCCATAACAATAGAAATATGTCCTGAATAAAGATTAAGTCTCCGTGAAATAAATGTGAGACGTGAAACCCTTACCACAAGTCCGGAATTATATCAAAAACCTTATCAACACTTGTTTAATAATTATAATAGTATATATATACCAAATAACCATATTTTGTTATATCATAATATATGTTATTTGATTATGAATTTATATGAACAGTTTCTTGACTATTCTATGTTAAATTTGTGTTTGGGGTAATAATTATTTTGTTTATAGACATGTTTTGACTTTCTATTTGTGATCCTATTACTTAGATTGAGATTTAATTATTTTTCGATTGTAAAATATGATATAAATATATTATTGACGATGTTCATATATTTTTATAATGATTAATAAAATATATAAATATGAAATGGAATACACCATTCAGGGAGACAGTAAGATGTATGTACACATTAATATTGTTTAAGTATTATAGACGTATTGAATGAAATATAAAATTATTTTTATATATAAATATTTATTATCATCAATGTATCATTATTATGTAATATAAATTTTATACATATTTGAAACCCATATTTAATATATTTCATGTTATGTGTGAAATAATCACATCGCATTGAGGAGGCAGTATTCCACTAATACCTAATCAATTTTTTAATATTTACAAAAAAATGAACGAATAAATTTATATCTTATATAATAATTAAATAAGAATAAATAAATTGTATATATCTTATATATCATAAAAATAGTATTTCAATCATAATTCACAACCTTGAGAGGTGGTAAATGAAAGTTGAACAACATTATTTCTCATGGTGGTGGTCCATCGTACACACAAATGATATGTTCATGTCCAATTTGATTGAAGTTTGTAAGGTGTAGGTCAAACCCATAAATTTAAAAAATAATTGTATATTTATGATTCTTATGTTATTTTATAATTATATAATAGGAAGAACTGGTGTAAAATTTTGTAAAAAATGCACATTTCATAACATTATGTTATTTTAGCTTACTCCATTTAGTTTTCACCGAATTGTTTCCATAGATATATATTTTTTAAATTGAGGCCTAAAATGCAATGTGTAGAAACTTGGGAGTATATATGTGTATTTATTATCCAATAAAAAATTGAGGGGTATATGTATTGAAAGGGGGAAGAATATGTCATTTATAATTTAGGAAAATGAAACATTGGATATTATTGAAAATAATTGTACTATCTTCTATTTTAGATGTCCCTAGGTGTTGAAAATGGATAAATATTTTCACATATTGGTATAATGGTCCAAATATGTCTAAAAATAAATTTTATACAATATTATCAACATTTTCCACCATATACTCTAATATTAGTCTTAAATTAATCTCATTTTTACATTAATAACTATAAATAATATTAATCATATTCACTAATATTTTTTACCAAAAAACTAATTTTAAAATAGAAGAACTTGGGAGGTAATCTAATTCAAAATATTGAATCCATTTTTCTATATTCTAATCAAATAATTTGGAAAATTCATTTTATTATTAACATGTTGATAGTTTGAGAGGATGCGTTTTCAATGTGGAAAAATTTGAATGATTGAAAAGATATAATATACAATATCAGTATTTGATTATTTTAAATTATACAAAATTTTATAATTTATATATAAAATACATAAATATACCTTAACACTAGTTTAAATTATAATTTTACTATGTAAAAAAATTAGTTGAAAAGATGTATTCAATTATATATTTGTTTTTTTCATTATTCCTAAAAAAATGAATGATCACCGAAAAATACAAAAAAAATATCTAAAACTAAATTTTTTATCCCTAGATAAAAAATAAATTTAATTTTCTAATATAACAATTTTAAATATGTCAAAATTTGGATTTAGAATTTATTTTCCATGAAAATGAGGTCATATTTCATTTTAAAAATATACATCTTTTTATTTATAGATTTTGGTTTATTCGAATCTTATCTCAATCAAACATATGGGATGATTGTTAAGAAAGCCTAGTTGAATATATAATATATATTATTATTATAAACATAAATTAACATTTTTTAAAAATTTATTTGGATAAAATCGTGTTTGTACATAGAAAAGTAATTTATATATTATAGGAATTTCAATATTTTTCAAATTATCATACATTTATGTATCGATTATTGTTCACCAATGGATTCATATTATAAAAATATATAAATCATATTTTCACAATTTAGTTAATCCTATTTTTATCATCCATTATAAAGTCAATTTGAAAGCTGTAAACATATTTTCTTCCATAATATTTATAGTTCTTTATAGATGTAAAAATACTGGTCTTTCATGTAACACATGAAATTGAGGAAAAAATCATTGGGTATAACACATGCCAAAAATAGACTTTCGTATACCGCAATCTAATATTAGAGTTCTGTGTAGTGAAAAAGTGAGTATGAATTGAATTCAAAGAAAGAATGAAATAGTGCATTCATATTACAGAAGCTATATTCATAGTTTCATTAAATGGATTGTATTGAAAATATTGAATTAAATGGAAAAAATATTTCAAAAAATCTAGGTGTCCTACATAAATAATGACATGTGATATCTTCAAATGGCCTAAAATGATTCTTGAGATGGACAACCTTCATCTCTTTGGGTTGCTAAAAATATAAGTCAATGTGATATCAATAATAACGTCAAACTTCAAGGCAATCACGCAACAATGTTATCAAATCAACTATAACAATCTAAATCCTGAAAAAACCAACTTCAATTGAGGAAATTTGTCCTTTTCCAATAAAAGAGTTCGCTTCACCTAGGAAAAAGTCATTATAAATTTTTAATTTCATTATATTCCTATCTATCACTATTAAATAATAATCTAGAAAAAAATATTCTCGAATAGATTTTTGTGACATCATGATTCTTGATGGAACATAACAGTGCCCTAAGACATATTGGATACATGGCCTTTGGGGCATCTTCTAAAATTCTAGATGATACTAAATATCATTAAGGCCTTAGTGTGCGTTTGTGAGAATAAAATTCAATATTTTTTAAGTTTAACATTGATATAGCAATTATATATATCAAATAAAATATGTTAGATAACATTTAAATAAATGAATAAAATAATTAGGTATGAAAATAACATAGGAAACTCAAATAAAAAATGATGATACATGTCGTGGTTTTAAAAAAATTCATGAACATGTATACAGTGATATATAATCATACTTATATGAAAAAAAATCTTCCAATTCCATCATGAGACATTTCATGATCCCACGATCCCCTAATCCAACACATGGAACAAAGAAAAGCATTCGTATTGGTGAACATTCATTAGTCCTTAATTGGATTCCTCTAGTTAGTTTAGGTACCCCGAAGTTGCCTAAATATTGTGTGAGATGCAGTCCCAATAGTAAATCACCCAAGAGTATATAAAAAATCATTATTATGCAATTTAATAAATGAAAAGTTTAAAATAAATAAAAGGCATGTAGACAATAATGTAATGTATCCATGGAATATAAACTACAAAGAACATGATTTATTATAGCATAAAATCGATCTCTCCAAAATATTTTTCAGGATTGTATAACAAAAATGTTATATCAAATACATAAATAAATAACATTGATGCATTGTACAACAATACATTACATTTTAACAATTAACGTGCTGTAAATATGTATATCAAATAATATTCAACCCACTATATAACCAAAAGTGTAATAATAACCACACTAAGGCCATAAAACCAACCAATAAACATTTACCATTACTAAGATGTATTTTATATGTTTCAAACCTTAAATGGTCGTATCCCATGTTTTGATGTCCAATTCATCCTCTTTGATTACCTGATCATCTTGATTGATTATTAGATTGGCATGTGTTAGGGTGAAGGTATCATGTCTACTGACCGTGACTACTATGATCCCAAGAAAAAGTAGTTCCATGGGGTAGAATGGAACAAGGCATCCCACATAATCAATAACTAATGACAAATATCTATCCAATGTTTCCACTGTCAATTTAAATACCCATATGACAATCTTATATGTCATCTAATGGATTTATTCATCAATCATTCCATTTATCAATTCACATTCATCCAATTATATCCCAAGAGTATACCTACCCATTATCCCCATTTCACATTTATATAAAAAAACAATGAAAACAGCATGTATCACATGGAAAAGGAGGAAAACATTTCTTAATATATAATTTCAATTTAATTGATTCATAATTGGGGTTCCTCTAGTTAGACATTCCCAACCCCACACCCCTTAGGTGGTTCAATAATGAGAAATATCAAGGAAATTACATGGAATACCCCATGGGTGATATTGTTTAGATATAAAAACAAAAAAACATATAAAATTAACTAAATTGAATCCTTAACAAGTTACATGTCATTTAATTAAATTAGTCAATTCAATTTTGGTCCTCTACACGAACAAAAAGTATGTAGAAAGAAGAAAACTCAAATAAAAATGTAAACAAACTAAGATATGAATTTATAAACCCTCTATAATATGTAGGATTTATAATTATCATATAGTATCATATTTTTATTATAATATGATTAGAATAAAAAAAATAATGGTAGAAAAGCATGTCAATTGGAAAAATTATCTTCCACCTAAATAACATTGTGTATCCAAAGTTAAATAATGAACAATATATAAGCAATAGTGTAATCTCTAATGTATTTCCAATGAGATAATAAACACTTGAATCTGAGTTCAGATAAATTAATATAATCAAAATCAATGAAATATATTCTAAATGATCTCCCAATGATTTTTTCCATACTATAATGAAAAAGAGTAGTATTTTTTATGTTTTTAATATTTTAAAGGTAAATCTTGTAATTTAACCAAAAAATAATAGGCCACACAGTTTTTCTATATCGTTGGCCAACCCATTAACCTACTACTGTATAGAGGGGATCCACTAATGGTAATTGTGAAATGTATTAATATCATTGGTGAAACCATGAAAAATTACTCTATTAATAATATTCAATTTTTTTCATGGGAATGCAACTCCATTCACATGGTTCCCCCAAACCGTGTAAACTATAACACCCAACTCTTCGGCCTAGAATAGATTGTAGAACCCATGAATCCTACACCCAATAGTTTTTACTAATTGTGTATCCTATAATTTTCATTCAAAAATATATGCTCTATGATATTAAAAAGACTCTAACACCTCTGACACACCCAATACATCAATGGGTAATAACATTAGGCGGTAAAAATGCATTTGAACCGAGAACGAAATGATATGTACATCATTTGAAATCCCCGGTAATTTAAAAATATCACACAAATTTAATTAATTATATAATTGTAATATTAAATTATTTTACACAATTTTAAAAATATTATTTAATGTTTGATATGTAAAACGTTTTGCATTACATCATGGTGATAGTTGGCTATTTGTATGCATGAGTGACATTAACCTTCCATGAATGATAAATGCATAGGGAAATTGGTGATGTAATATTTTTATAGAATCAATATCATTGTATTAAATAATATATATATATATTATTTTGATTATTATAACCATCCTCTTTATGTTGTGATTACAGAAAAATCACACCCCCGCGTGGAGACTCTATAAGGTATGTACCCACACTTGGTGCTTTTTTGTATAATGGATACAAGATCCCATATGATTGTATAATAATTATAATAAAAAATATATATATATATTATATTTCATTAATTAATTTCATATTTATATAAAACATTAATATTATGTAGAAGTGTAAATAATCATGATAGAGATGGTATATATGTATACCACTTTTTCGTCTAAATATCTGTCAATGTCTTCTTAAGGGATCTTGGGTGATATTTTGGAATGTGTAGAACCAAAAGAACATGGATAACGATGTTTGGTTGATTAATATATTTTTTGGTGTATATTTATTTCCTAGTATGGTTTAATATAGTGATGGAATGTGCTCACTTTTATAATAATAGTGAGTGCTGATATTTGATTTTTTTCATTATATAAGAATATATTAATATTATCATAGAGAAAATTGATTAAAATGACCTAAAAATTAAAAACGGATGACATATAAAACCATATATTATCCAATGTTATATAATTTATTATTTTTATGACATTTTATTATTTTAATAAAATACTAATCCCATAAAATGTCATTATATTAAATTATTTTACTATTCCTTACATTAAAATTAAAAACATCAAGAGAATAAGTAGTATTCAAAAACCCGATTAATTATATCATGAAGATGTCATTAAAATCAATATAATTATTCAATCATCAATGATTTCCTATAATATATTAATTTTAGTATTTTTTAGAATAATTTATTTGAATATTCAATCCATTAAATATTAATACATCACCATTTTCTATGAATAAATGTAAATACTTTCTTCACTAAAAATAAGGAGAAAAAAATTTCGATGAAGTCCAATATTTTATACATAAAATTAATTTTTATAGTATAATGTTACCTTTATATGAATGTATTAATTGTGTTGTGCTTATTAAAAACCACAATATTACATGTTTGACTTTGAATAAAATATAATACTATAAGGGTCATAATCTCTTCCATGTTTCCCCATAAATTCATAAATTTTACCCAATTAGTATTTTTATATATTTATTAAACAAATAATATTTATAAATTTTTATGTAATTTTACGTTTCTTAATATTTTGTTACCTAATTTATTCAATTTAGCCTTTACCATGGTACACAAAATATTAAATTTAGATTTCATATTGCCAAAATATTAAAAGGGGTTATTTTGTAAATTTGGAACCACTAATTAACAATAGTTAAATCCTTTATTATAAATTCTTAAAATATATGTTTTATAATTTAATTTAAAATCAAACCCATAAAATGTATTAAAAACTTATTCCTTCAAAAATGTCATATAAATTAAAAAAATAAACTTACTCCGAAATAATGTATATGTATTATTAAGATTTATTTTAAAAAATTATATCTACATAATATTATTTGAGTTATTATTTTAACAAATTTTAATCATAATGGTTATTTTTAATATAATGAAAATGATAGTTTATTACAGATATGTATTTTCAACTATTCACTGGAAAGTCACTATCGTTAAAAAACAACCAAAACTTTTGAACACAAAATTTTAAATTTTATTAATTTATAATTGGTTTTGTTTTTTGAATTTAAAATATTTTGATTTTATATTTATTATTTATAATATTAATTCATAAAAATAAATAAATAATTTTTTAATGAAAATAGTATTTCGAATAATAAAGAAATTAATTAAAAATAGGTTATATTGTAGAAATATTAGTTAAAAAATTAAAAAATATTAGGATAATTAAAATTTTAATATGCTATGTATTGAATTTCCATTCGTTCAAATTACCCAATATGTTATAATGATCACATAATAATATTTTATTGTTTGTTTTACAATGGATTCTTATACCTTTTATGATATCAAACTTAATGATAATTTAAAATCATGGGGTGTTACTATCTCCCATGTATAAAAAAATAGTATCCTCGTAATTTAAAATTATTATTGGTAATAAAGGGTCAGGAATTTAAAAAATTAAATTATGGAAATACCCCATAATTATTTTTAGAAAAAACATGTACATAAAAAGATGGAAAAGGAAATACAATGTTCATCACAAAACTAGATTTCCAAATAGAATAACATCAGTATGATTATAAAATAAGTACATTGAATAGAAAAATAACAACCAAGAATAAATATATAGTTAAAAATAACATGGTAATTATATAATTAACCAATGAAATTCCATAAATATTTGATGGGAAAAATGTACATTAAATTTCATGATAAAAAATGAAACAAATAACATTCTTATATTAAAAACATATTTCTAGTGTTAATAGATAATATTAAAATATTTATGAATCACATTATAAAATAATAATAATTGATTAATTATAATTTGTATATATAATTCAATCCCCAGGTTATGAAAAATTCTATTTGCACATCATCTATTATAACGAAGAATTGATGTTCAATAAGAATATTGTATTCCCAAATCTTTTTAATTGAATTAAAAGTTTGATAATTCATTCGTTCTTCCTAAAATTATTGAACAATGTGAAAATTAGTAGCTCATGTTATTCAATATGATGAATAATTATTTGAATATCACAAATAGTATCCAAATATTAAATCAATCCATTCTATAAGTCATCACTCTAAAGGATATTATATAATATGTTTTTCCCATTTAAAAACTCTAAAAACATTTGAATATTATCAATAAATATCCAATATAAACTTTTCATTAATTCCCAAAAAATATATACTAAATGTCAAGTATAAATCAAGTGATAATATATTCACCTACAAATTATTGATCACAATTAGTCTTATTAAAAACATGCTTTCTTTAAAAAAAATTGATTTCATTAAAAATTAATATATAATTTAAAATATTCACTGAATCGAAAAACTGAATTGAACTCGAACATGAATTTAGATCTCATTAATCCTGTTGATGCTTAAAAATTATAATCTATTTACATAATTAGTTTTAGTGTTTTATTTAGCCCAACTAGACTCAATATCAAGAAAATATTAAGGGTAATCATTCCATTTGACTTGTAATATTAAAATATATCACCTTACAACTAATTACATGTCTCAGTAATCATCCAATTTAACATATCCTCTCAAGTGGATAAATAACATCCATTACTATACAATCATTAAATTTCAGGATTTTTATATCCAAGATATCGTTCTTAAAATTCTATTACATAATAGTTTAGAAATCTTAATACACAAGTACATTAATAAACCCTTTTAGACAATATTAAAAGCTTGTTCTTGGTCTTGACCACATTTTTTATTCTGAGCCATATTACCTTGAATCTTGGGGTGTATGTATTTATTGTTCCCCAAAAACCATATTATAGGAACAAAAAAATCGAATTTTTTTCTTACACATTCATTCATGTTCCAAGTTTACTTTCAATCCACACTTATATCAATTTCGCATTCCCTTTAAAAAAGAAATGTGATGTTCGCAAAATTATCACATTTAGGAAACCATTATTTGCCTTATTCTATTGATCAATTTTTCATTTATCATCCTCCTGTTCTATTTATTTTCATTTTAATTTATCTTTCTATCATGGTAGAACATGATACCATTTCCCCATATAGTTATAATTTATTGGAGACTAGTTCCATTTCAAAATATTTTATTAACAAATTCTTGGAAACAATCTTGGGTAGATATAGTGGAGGAAGGGGAAAAGAAAATGAGCATGATGACAATCAGGATGCACAGCATGGTATTCTTTCTCAGACGGATCATGCTCAGGCTAATCTACACTCTCAAAAACACCATACAGTTTCTATCCGAGCTGATATACATCCGTATGCATACTCTACTCAGGTTGATATGCAATCTCAGGCTATTCCTGTTCAGGCAGGACTTGTGGCCTCTGTTGTCACGACCAGTTTGGACCCTGAAACACAGCATAATCCAGCAGTTCGGAAAGATAGGCAAATAGGTTTTGTCCCTTGGGTGGACAGGGGGGTGGATTCTGCATTCATGGCTGGGATTTTAGCATCTGAAGGCATTCTTACTTCGTGTATTAAAATTTCCAAAATCCAAGGATTTGTATCTAATAATTTTTTAATAGAGTGAAACATGGCACTTCCTATCACAACTATCCAGCTGCTAAAAATCCTTCACTGTGATTATTGTGAGTGTGATGTCAAGGAGTCCAAGTCCATGAATGGAGTTCAGGTTACTCTGGTAGATCACAAAAATGGGAAATTAAACTTCAGTAGAAATGCTTTTAAGGTGGTGGTTTGTCCTTTTAGGGTGTTTATCATAGCTGGACATGCCAATAAATCAGAATCCCACCAGAATGAAAACAAGGATGCATGTATAGTGGGCTCTAAAAGAGGATTGGTTGATTCCAATGACATTAGCGATCTTCTTCAATACACTCCAGATCCTAAAAGGAATTCTAGGAGGCCTCCTAAGTCTTGTAAAAATAAGGTAAGAAGGAAAAGGAGGGGGGGATCCAATCCTGGCTACTAATTTAAATGAAGAAATTTTGCCAATTAGGATTATGTCTGAGATTTTATTTCAGTTTGTCTCAGGATATGCTTGCAAATAAAGAGGCTGATGGAACGAATATTCAATGTCTGACCATACTGTTGATGATCTCATGTCCTTTATTTAAAGGGAGCTGTAAGTCTCTATTTTTCAGTGTTCTTTAATCTTGTTACCCTTTTTTTAATAATAAGAGTCTTTCTATTTTGGTAAAGGTATCATCTTAAAAAAAACATGGAAGGTTTAATAAATAAAAACATAGTCTAATAAATCAATAAAATACAAATTAAATGAATCCATATAAAATATCATTGTGGACATCTCATGGATAATAAAAACTAAATTATTAAATAATTAATTGATTAATTAATGGACTTCCTATTATAGAAAACATGATACCTCTACAATAAATACATCTCATAATATGGGTTAAATATATATGAATAACCCTGTTAATTTTGGATACAACTTTGTTTCCTTAAGCATAATCACACCTCAAGGGGATACGTATTTCTGATCACCACCCATCACTGTTGATCCATAACAATCATCACATCTCGAATTATTGATTTTATTGCTGAATCAATATGACTTATCTTAAAATATCTGTAATTATAAAATGATATATATTTATAAATATTTTCGATAATAATTAAATAACATCTAATGTTAACTATATTAGACAAAATGGTATGCACTTTCGCCAACTAATATATCCATCATACAAGAATATTGATATTTAAGAGAAGTGAAATATTTAATTATCACAAGTAATCAATTTCATCAATGGATGATATCATTAAAACATATTCCAAAAATTTATTTACTAAAATATTGTTTTCTGTAACATATTATTGAAATTTTGTTAAATTTAACAATATTAATATTTGTTTAAAAACGTTCCTTTTTCAAATCAAATTTTAATTTTACAAAGATCAAGTGAAAATATGGGGGGATTGAAATTTAAAGAATCCTTGAATGTTTTTAAATGAATAATTAAAACATTAATGTTCCATTATTATTGGAAAATATGGTCATATTATTGAAGATAAAAATATTTTCATTTCTTACTTTATTTTTAAAAAGTCACAACGTACCTCATTTGGAAAATGAAAAAAAAAATCCATTAAAAAAATTCCAGAATATAGAACATGGAAAAAAATACACTAAAAAATTACAGGATAATATGAAAAATCATTTTGAAAAATCTTTTCTATAATATATTCAACATATAGAAATATTCCCCTTGGGGATAAATCATAATAAATAATTAATAATGAGGTGACTTTTAAGTAAACCATTACTACTTTAGTATCATTTGAATCATAATCCCCCAAAAATAATGAACATTATATTGTTATATATGTATTATAACAAACATGATGTGAATAATAAATGATGTTAATGGAAAAAATATACATCACCCAAAATAAATTGGTTGCGTATAAGGAATGTCTCCCACATAATGAAAAGTTAGATAAAAGCCTCATATCATCTACTTTCCATTAGTTAATAATGATTTAACCTACTGTATAAAGTTTTCATGAATTTTATTTATTTATAATATGATAATATTAATATTTATTATATCATATATGTTTCAAAATGACATCTTATAACTAATTCATTAATACTATTTCATTATTATAATTTGTATGTGTTAACCATTTCTTTTTTCCGTGCATGTTTTGCCTAGTAAGTTCTTATTCATGATCATGGGATATATATCCATAACCATGAAATTTATATTAATTCCTCTATGATAATATTTATATATTTATTTTTAATGGTTATATAATTTCGATATGGAAAATAAATCACATCGCTTTGGGGAGATGTTAGGACATATCTATGCAAGAGCGATGGTATCATTTCGTTAAGGGATATATGGTTGTCTATGGAAGGCACTAAACCACAAAAAAATTTATAAGTAAATATGTTAATGGAATGGTCATGTTTTTATCAATTTGTATAACTCAACATGGTGTACATGATTGAAGTGTTTTGTTCCCTTTTATATTTGAAGAGGTGGGATCATTTTAAAATATTCAACAAATTTCAAAATAATAAAACAATTATATAGAAATGTTCATCCAAATAATCCATAAATGAATAAGAGTAGTAATTTTAAACTATATATTATCCTATTTTGAATAATGTAATATTTTTACAATTTTTTAAATAATATAATATAATATTAATCCCATTAAGTATCATTATTTTCAATGTTGTTACTATTAATTAATTAATCTTTAAAAATATCTCAAAACAAGTAAAATTCGACCAAAATATTTTATCAAATCATAAAAATGTCATTTTCATCTTGATAATTCAAATATCAGGATTAATATATGAAATTAAGTTTCATTAAATATTTCAATTATAATTTATTTGATTATTTCATTAATTAAATTAATACCACAAATGCATTTTATAAGATCTTAATTTTAATATTTCATCATTAAATGATTTACCATGGTATATTTTAATATTTTACCATTAAAAATACTATTTACAATGGAAAATTTACTTTTTATACCTTCATGTTTATAATATTATATTTATTTAGAACTATTGTGTCATGTGTCTAACTTTTCATTAATTATAATACTATAAATGTAAAATTCTCATCCAAGTGGCTTCAAAAGGACATAAATTTTTCCCTTAGATGATTAGTGTTAAAATATACACATAAAATAAGATTTCTATATGTAGTTTGGTTTTATTATTATTATATTTTTATTTGTACGAAAACATACCTTATATACCCTTTACAGTTTCAATATAATTAACACTTTTACAAATCATATTGACCACAAATAAAGGAGAACTATTTAAAAAATTTGGAAGCATTCATAAAAACAATTAAAACCATATATAAAATTAAAAATCAGATATGTTTAACGAACTTAATTCTATATTAAAAAACATAATTGAATGAAAATTGGTTTTCCTCAAACAATATATATGTTTTTAACCACAAAATTGTAATTATAACAATATAGGCTATAATGATGATCTAAATGAAATTATATATTTTTTTTTCTGAAAAAATAGATCTTATTTTACATTTTGATAAAAATCTAATCATAAATAGATTTTTAATAAAAATATAATGAACTATTAAAATAATTATGAATATTTCACAATTAATTCAATAATGAATCATTTCAAAAAAATATAAAATATAAAAGATAATATTAATATGACTATTTCCAATAATATATTATTTTAATAAAAATTTATTTATATATGTCCAATAAATTGATAAAATATTTACTCATAAAGGTAATAAAGCCATTTTTTAGAACATTTAATTTAAAATAATAAAATAAAAACACTAAAAATCATTTTATTATACACAAAAAAGGTTGTAATATAATTAAAATGAGTTGGAAAATTATGTATTTCATAATGCGATTAAAAATATTATTTCTAATCCATTTTACATATTTTTTATATTTATTACCTGATAACTTTAATTTTTCACTTAAGTGGGTTGTGGTTCATATAGTGTGTAATCGAACATTGTGTTATTATTAAATCACATGGTGCTAAATTAATTTTTAAATTAGTCCTCATCAAAAATTTAAATCTAAAAATTGGATTTAGTTAACAACATAAATATTAAATTGATGCCGAGGAAAACAAACAAGGAACAAACCTTCTACATTTCGTGTATAATCTTCTATTATTGTTAGCATGTCAATTTTTCAAATATCATGAGATATATGGAAGTGATAATTTATAGAATTTGTGTATTTTAGTCAACCTATTTATACCCATTGAATTATTCGGTCTTTAATCATAGATTCTAATTTCCTCTCTTATAATTATCGTTATAAATAAAATTAATATCTTATTTGTTGAAAATAATAAGTTTCACATTTTTTAATGATTTTATGCAAGACAATTCACCCATTATAAAATACTTTTTCAATAAACAAATTTAGGTTTGTGACTCCGATAATAGAAAAAATATGTTTTAAATTTTAATAATTAAAAAAATTGAGTGTAGAGACAGTGAATAATGTGTATGAGTGAATAAAAATTTATTATGGAATTTCCATGCTTGAATATCTCTCACTCATAAATCTATATTACAAATTTGGTAGAACATTCAATTTTTAAGATGTTTAATAATGATTGGAAGGTATGAATGGTTGGGGTGGGTATAAAAACACCATTGAAATCATAATCCACATAAAACATCTACCTAAAACCCCATTTGGATTAACACCCCAATAAAACCCATATGTGATTTTAGGATTCCTTAATAAAGATTATTTCAATGAAAACACTATGGAAAAAAACTAGAATATGTAAAATATTTCATCCACATAGCCTCTTCATGGAATTTACACAAAATTGTAAATTCTGTAATCTAAATTACATTATTTAAAATACAATGATCTGAAATAAAACAATTGGATGTCCATTTTTAAATAAAATAATGATGTTGTCACTTCATCAAAAATATTTCATGTCGACGTATCTTTCCTTCATTAAATCAATTATGGTGCAAAAATATATATGTGGTATGTGTTTTTTATTATTAATTATATGAATTTATCCATTAATATTTTTACATTCATTTAATTATTATTGAATAATTTTTTTGGGCCACAATCCATTGGAAATCCACTTTCCACTCAAATGTGATGAGCCACACACCCCAAGTAGAAAAATTTTGAACATGATTCTTGTTAAGATATTACTTATGCATGATTTGAAGATGTTGCGATAAGTTTATACTTTTTGGATATCTAATATGTGGTAAAAAATATAACTATAAATACTTTACCATATTTGTATCGTGAATTATGATGTTATGATAAATAATCAACATTGGGAAAATCAATTTTATCCTTTTCTGATATTTTGGAATAGAAATAATCCAAATCACTAATTCAACAATGTTAATAACTAATATGATTAATTCCTTTCTAATTTATTTATCTAGGGGATGAACTAAATATTTCCACTGAATTATTAGAAAATGATATGTTAGGACATATATGATTATCAAGATATTGTGGTGTTACGATGGAATCCAAATATAGTAATTCCACATAAACAGACTCATAGTTTTTTTTCTCAATATCTATATGGAATATTTTAAATATTTATAGACCAAATAACAATTATATTTATTGATTTTTTTATACATATTAAATAAGTTAAAATTTTATTCATTATAATTTTGAAAAATGAAATTATATACCAATAGTGATATTCCAAATTTGTAATCAATGATATTATTTGATTATCCTGGTCTATTCATTTAAAATTATTCTATTATTTTTTTCATATCTTCATTGAACACTTCTAGATTATTTATGACCTTTAATTCATAATCATAAATTATAATCAAGACATATCTTGATGTTGTTTTATTATAAAAATTACATTATATTATGTGGTCATTTACAAACACCAAATTTAAAAAATATTCTACTAAACTATTAAAACATATTTTCCTAGACTTCATTAATCTATATAGCCCCTTCTATAATTCAAATTAATAATGGTCATTGTGTTTTTGTGTGAATATATTTTGTTTTTGGAATCTATTAGGGATTAATATATATTATTATTATCTAGTAACCCATGTAAAGGAGTCGAAACGACAACCATAAAATCATTTTGTCATTTTCTATTACGGAATTCCTATGTATATATAAAAATGTAACAGAATCCATAATAGGGAAATATATATCCTTATAATCAATTCATACACTCTGAGAAAAACCTTGTTTTCTAAGAATATATTTTTTAGGATCTAAATTTTATCATTATGAATTTATATAAAATACAAACTTTGTTTGATAGCCTTCATGATATGTCACTAAAGCTTAATTGAATAGATAAACACCACTTTTTATATGATAATAGCATAACATAGCCATTTAATTTGTGGGAATTAATAAATTTAATGGAATTATGAAATATCAAATGTATAAACTCATTTTTAATAAATTAAATAATCATTTTTTAATTAGTTCAATATTTATTAAAATTAATATTATTTTTCAAAAAATAGATTTTCTAAAAAAAATTATTTTTTTAACGTAAAAATAATATATCTAATTTATTAAAAATTAAGAAAATTTATTTCATAAAATTATATTTAGTGTTTTAATTAGTATATAAATATTTTCCAATGGTGGAAGTTTGAAAATTATCAAAAGTGTATTATTTTTCAATGAATAATGAAAAATATCGATTTTTATTCTATAATATATTTTTCAATGTATTTACAGGGTGAAAATATGGGAGAAATTTGTTTTAAATTTTATTAATATTTTTTGGATAATAAATAATACAATTGTGATTTTGAAATGGGTTATATATGTGAATTTATTATAAAAAATTTAAATATAAAAATGTATTTTTTTCATTAAAAGTTTTTTTCATTGTGTTTTCTAGTTTAAATTTAAATTTAATTTTCGAACTTCTTGGTTTTGAATTTCAAAAAATGGTGGGCATATTTAGATTTATTATTTCCAAATTTAGAAAATATAAGACTATTCTTTTTTCCCTTATAAATAGTACCTACAATAACTTTTATTACCTAGGTGAAAATTTAGTAATTTACATTAAAAATCAAATGATATTAACTAACAAATGTACCTAACACTTTATAAAAATTATTTTTTGATGTTGGTTTAGTCCATATAAAATAATTATATAAATTTATTTTTAATGTGAAATTCTCGACGAAAATCACTAATATGTTATTTTAATAAAATAATGTGAAAAATTATAACATTCAGTATCTTAAACATATCTTACCTGTGAACATTGAATTTTTTGGTTATTAATGAATATAAGTGTTAATTTTCTACTTAATAATCATATATTTATAATATAAATTCACTACATACCTTTTTTCCACTTGGATGAGAGTGTAAATTTTATAATATTTTATTTAATGAAAAATAAAAAATATCATACTCGTGTTTTAATAACTATATCAAATTTAATATTTTTTTAAATAAAAGATAAAATCAACTATAAATATTAATGAAAAATGAATATTTTTATATTCATATTGAAAAATATATTTTTAATTTTTAGTGATAAATAAATTATATTACATTTATACAAAATACAGATGTAATAATTATTTTATTAATATTAATAAATAATAAATATTATTAAAAATAATATAACCAATATAAATTATATTAATTAATGTTATAAACGAATTTTCATTATGATATTTACCTGTTGGGGATGAATTGATTTTTTTTGGATTTCATATTGTTTTATTGATAATTTTAGAATTAAAATTAATGAATACTATCAAAATTAACATTATTTATATTTAATACTGAATAATATTTTTTTAAATGGTAAATAATTACTAAAAAAAAATTTTATCCAACTTAATTGGATAAGGATGTAAATTTCATCTTTGATATATTTATGGATATTTTTTTCATTTTATAGTCACTTTTAAAACCCATTATGTTTAAAAACTCATGTTTTCAAGATAAGAGTCATAGTGATTAAATAAGGGTTATAACCAAAATATAAGTCCATAAATAAAGTCAAAATGTATCTAAAATTAATATTATGAGAGTCATGTGGCGAATCATTTTTCCAATCATTAAAAAGAATCTCTTTCCAACCATTTTTAATTGAAAATTAATTTATATTAAGTTAATATTTTAAGAAATTCCTCGAGTCCCCATCACCTCTCCTACATAAGGGGAACCATTACTCTCTTTTAACCATACTTAAAAATCATCTTTTTTCATCCAATATCTTGTCAAATACCCTTTAAAAATCCATATAAACATTCCAGATGTATTATTTATGGAATAAAACTATCATTATAAGATATACAATGTTCAGAAATGTGATTTTCCAACAATGATAGAGATAAAAAATAGTACATGATGAGTCAGACTCATTTTATGAGAATAAGTATGAATTATTTATTCTTATAGATTAATTTTTTTGCGAACAAAATTTTAATTTAATTCACGATTATAGTTATGGAAATCATCTATAATTGATATTAAAAATTTCACATAAAAAATATTTCTCTAATTTCAATGATTTTATGGTCATATTTTTCAATGTAAATAATTCAATTCTAGAAAATGTATTTTTCATATAATGGAAAATATTAATATTGGAAGCTATTTAATATTTTAATTTTATTATATTAATATATGTATGATTTTAAATGTTATTAATTGGGAATTGAGCATGGAGAAACCTGTAAAAAATTTCTTGAAAAATTTGACACGTGATTATCAAATGTTATGATAAGGTATGGGGATTGAACTGATTCCCTGTAAGGGGACTTTTTCTTACATGTGACACTGCAATGTTGCCACATGGTATTCATGATATCTATAAAGATTCATTTTTTAACTAAAATAAATATAATTTGGGAATGTTTTTAAGGACATATCCAAGTATTTCTGAAAGGTTTGTTTTTGCATTTTTTACAAAATGATAAGTATTTCTAAATGGTTCTAAAAATTCCTTTTCATAAAAATACTTAATTCTTATTTATAAAACATATAACACATTTTTTTGATATAAAAACATTTCAATGGAAAATTTTTATTTATTTTTCACTTTTTGTAAAACCCCTTACCATGAATTTTTATGCTCACCCCATGCTTTAAAATAGTCTTAACATGATTAGTGGAATCTAATTGGGAGTTGTTTCTCATGAGAAGTTATTTCATGTGAATAAAATGTGTTCAGTAATTTTTTTTACAACTCTAATAATTCTTATGGTTAGGTATAATTATCCAAAACCTATAATTGAAATTTCATTGGAATGTTTAATTTATGTTTTTATTTTTTTGTTATCATTTAATTAAATCATAATCATTATATATAGTAAGGAATCCAGAAATAAATGATAACATCATAACATTTTATGTCATTGAAATTTTTACACAACATTTTTGATTATTTGTTTTCTTTTGAGTTAATCATTTATGCGATAAAACATACTTTTTAACTTTTAGGGAATTATGTTCAATTATTAATATAGATGTATATCTAATATATTTTTTCCAACTTTTAAATAAATAATTTAATAATTTTATTAGGTATGGTGAGAAAATTTCATTTGTTAAATTCATTTTTTTGGGGGGTGGAATTTAACATCATAAAATGATAAAAGAAATCACTATTTGGGATATCATTTAAATAAATTTAATTCAAACTTAAATGAAAAAAAATATCATTTTTTAATTGTGAATGTTATAACCAATTTTTTAAATAGATGGGAATGAATACTATTAATAGAATAAGGTAACATTTAACGGTCATACTTATTTATACTATATTTATTAATTATTTTTAAATAAGAACTATATATTTGGAAAAGTGAATTTACTCTTCAAAAAATATATTTTATTTAAAAATAATTTATGTTACATTTTATTTATAAAAAATATAATTAATTTCTTGATAATTTTTTAATTTTATTAAATTAAATGAACACAATTTTCTAAATCGCCATATAAAAAATATTTATACTGATGTTTTATTTATTTTATTAAATGTTCTAATTTTTTAATTAATAGTGAAAAATGTTGATTTCTAATCAATATTATATTATTAAATGTATTCAGATGGTAAAATTATATTATGATGATTTTTTAAAATTTTCATTACTTAATTTTTATATAAAGTAATTCATTAATTGTTTTTGAAATATATATTAATCTTGAATTTAGTATGGAAACAATTTATATTTAAAAATGACATTTTTCTAAAAAAAAATTCATTGGGTTTTATATCTTATACATTAAATTATATTCACATACATCAGTTTTTTGTTTTTGAAAAAATTGATTTCGTATTTGGATTTATAATATTCAAATTTATTAAAAAGGTCCCATTTATTTTTTTCCAATATTAACAGAAAATTTTGTAATTTTTGATACAATAGTAAATTTAAAATTTAGTAATATATGGTAAAAATAAAATTATAAAGAGAATAAAGATAAACTAGCACATGAAAAAACGTAAAAATTATATTTAGAATATTAAAATATAATGTTCAATATTTTTTTTAAAATGTTATATTTTCAACTAAAATGAAATATATTTTTGAAATAATAGAAAGATGAAAGCTGTCAGTTTCTTTATCTTAAACATATCTTATGAGTACATGTGGGAAAAAAATATGTTTATAAAATATAGTGAGTTTTTATATTAAATTTATACTATTATTTGAATAATATAAATTTTTTATTATTTTTTATGAATCATTGATGAGAGTATAACATTTATAAATTTTTATCATTAAAATAAATGATGTAATATTCATTTTTTATAACAATAATTTTTTAATAGTTGGTAATATAGAAGATAACATACACTATAAATAATAATTAAAATGATAAAATATTTATAAACATTATAAAAATTTATTTTTAAATTTTAGTGAATATATAACATCCTTATATTCTTACACAACAATGATGTATTAATTAGTTTTTAAAAGGAAATATAAAAAAAATTAAAAATTAAAATAATATATAAATTGAAATAACTAATTTTATTAAATAATTTTAATAAGGAATTTCATATGTTTGGGATGTATGAAAATATTTATTTTTATATCATCTGGGTTCATGGATATTTTTAAAAGTCTTATTAATTAACAGTGTCAAAACTAACATTAATAATATTTTAAAATAATTAATATTTTATTAATTGAAATAAAATTTGTAAAAATATAAAATACATCCAACATATTAGGATAAAGTGTAAAATTTGATCCATTATTAATTAATGTGATTTTGGAATTTTGTATCTAGTATATCAACCCTGAAATCATTAAAATACATGTTGTCAGGATAAGAGTTATGGAGATAAAAAAAGGGGAAAATATAATGTTATAAAAATGGTAAAAACGTATCTTATTTTATTTATAACATTATTTATAATCATAAATATCATATATTAAAAAAAATCACATTTGATATATTTTAAATTGAAAATTATTTTATATTTATTTAATATTTCGAGAAATTCAAAGAGTTTCATATCTTCTCCTATAAGAGGGATCGATTTCATCACATTTCTCTGAATATAAATTTTTATTATTACACCCAATACCAACCTATACACCCTCCTTGAATCAATAAATAAATTCTAGGGGTATATATTTTGTTAGACACACAATCATTTGAGGTCTTATGATGTTAAGTAATGTTTTTTCCAGAGACGAAGAATATAAAAAATTTATGTGATGATTTGGAATCATGGTAAGGGAATAATTAAAAATATACTATTTTTAGAAATAAATATTATATTTTCATGTGAAATATGTTATTCTATATCTATTTTATATATATATATCATATATATTACTCATTTCGATTTTATTCATTTTATTACATTCGTTGGATTTAATTTCAAAGCATTTATGCTAATGTATTTTAAATGTTAAAAATTATATCAATTAAAATGATTTCCCATAGAAATGATACATTTTCATGAATGGAAGGTATTAAATTATTTTATTATATGAATTTAATATGATTAAGAATTCAAAAAATTTAAATGTTATAGAAATGATGAAGGGAAAAACCTCAAAAAATGTTATCTTAAGAATTGGACACTTTTTTATTAAATTATAAGATAAATTATGGGGAATGAGACCGAGAAATATAAGTGGATGATATCCTACAAGTTATATTTTATTTTTTCACTAGGATTTCTTATGAACATCCATGTATCATTTTTTCAATAAAATAATAATTATTTTTAAATGATTTTTTTGTAAATTTATGTTCATTTCCAAGGGGATTTGTCATTACTTTTCAAATTGATAATTCTTTTAAAATGGTTTTGATATGAATTTTTTCATAATAACCCTATATTATTATTTTGAAATTATATATCAAATATTTATTATTTTAAATTATTATTTTTCAAATTATATTTCATTGTTTTTGAAAACCCTTTACATGGTAATTTTATGGCTACCCCTTGTTTTAAATTAAAATTAATAGGTATTAGGAATCCAAATGGTGTTTTTTTCAGAAAAATAATGAGCATAGGATGATAATATGTTGGGGTATTTTATTTTTTTACAAATCATAATATTTTCATGCTTTTGTTTAATTCTCTAAAACATAGACAAGAAATATGATGGTAATGTATAATGTATTGTGTATTTTTCAATAGTATTTTATTTTAAAAATATTAAATGAATTTGTAGTACTAAATCTGGAATTTTGGGTTTGATTATTTATAATATTACAAAATAGACTTCAATTATTTAGTGAATTTAATTACATTGTAATTTTTTCATTCCATTTGTTCAATTAATGTCATTTTATATATTCCAAGATAGTTCTTGGTTTGGGATATTCATTTTCTATATCAATAACAATAAATTTCAATTTATGTTATAAATATGATAAACATTACATTGATTATATATATATATCAATCATCATTGAAAAATTGAGTTTTATTTCTTTTTTAAAAATGACTTTTTGGATTATAATATCTTTTGAAGTCTTTGTATGATTATAACCATGTTTTTAATGACTAACACATAAATTATGCGTTTCTTATAGAAAACCTTCCCCAAAAATGTCATTTTCAAATACACTTATTTCTTTTTTATTTTTAAGGATTTATATTTGTAAATCATACTATTACAACATAATTTAGGACTGATATTGAAATTTCTATAACAATATTTTATAATAGTGTATTTGGTGTATCAATTTTTTCTAGTGCATTTACAACTAACACATGTGATTTAATCACACCATGTGATTTAGTAAATGCATCAGGATAATGGTCATCAAGTTCCTAAACATTTAAAAAACATTTTTCACATTTTTCTAATAATGGATGGTGGTTAGTTAAAGAAAATTTTATGATTCCCCATTCTATGAAATATCTTATCATTATTTTTTTCTCACCAAAATGTTGTGAATACTTATTCTTTCAAGTGAAAATAAGTACAACACTATGTAAATACATCATCACATTGGGTTTTTAGTTATATGATGTTGGATGGGGAATCACATCATCTATATAGACCATGCTACCATTTTGGTAAGATTTCTCTACATTATGTGCTAGTAATTAGTATATATACTACACTACAAATTATTCATAAAATGGAAATGTTAGGATATTAGAAAAAACCCAATTGTATTGTAGAGTGTTTTTGATACGAACATGGTCTAATGCATATTAATATTGAGTAATACAATGTTTCCATACATCATACATATATCTTAATATTTGTTGTCATTATTAATGTTATTTAAATAAGGTGTAGGAGTTTTAACAGTTAACCTACTAAACCATTTTGCACATTCACATGGGAGATATTTTTCTCCATAATAATTCTAAAATTAAACCGTAAATATTTCTTTAATATGGGTGATTAGAATAAATAAATCAATACACACCCCTTATCAATTTCAAAATTCTTGAATGTAGTGATTTATTAATTATATTTTCTATTGAGGTGATAAAAAATTAATAAATGTACATTTCTAAGAAAGCCCAACCCCAAACATTATATTGGTAAATCAATGAACCACATTATCCATGACATCCCATTATAAATCAACAGTACTCTATAAATATTTAGAACGTGGTTATTTATTAGAGAAAATAAGGATTATGTGTAAAACAATATATAATTATAACTGTCATGACCCGTCCCCCGGGGCCCGTATCATGACAACCGCAAGCCCACGTTACATAGGCCAGGGGCTGGCGACTAGCACCAAAGACGTAACTCCGTAAAAATAGGGAAGGCATTGCTTTTATAAAACGTAAACAGACAAAACCAGAGTTCAAGCAGAAGAATACACCAAGTAATGTTGTAAATTAAGTATACTGAACGTACAAAGGGGCCGGAAATACAAGACTAATAGAAAGGTACAACTACAACTGAAAGAATGTACAACTGAAAGAAAGTACAACTGAAAAGACAAACAACAGAATGGTGAAGCAGCTCCTGGATCATCTTTCGGGTTCCTACCTGAAGGGTAGTTATAGATGTCCTCTTCCGCACTCCGCGTCTATAGATCAGCTCTGTGTGTCGTCATGCCGAGTGTCCACCTCCGGGTACTGTCCAGTCCTCGTACACTCTGCCTCGGTCAGCGCTGTCTGTCGTCTGCATCCAACCCAACGTTATGTGGGCATAGCCCATTCAAAGGTGAGTATAACGATACTTAGTAGGGACCCCGATAACCTCAAGGTTTCACTAAATCCATGAAGGATAAACCACCATGAAATATCTAAATAGATAAACTTTACTTATGTATATTCCGATACATATACCTAGGATATCAAGAAACCCATATCAATCATGAGGAAAACACAAAGCTCACTGACTCAGCTCAAACCAGGATTTTATTTCTATTGTCGAAACTGCGGCTATGGGAGAACTCCTCCTCTATCACGAATAGTGGGCCTACCGCTACCACCAAGCGCTTCTCACTAACCTTGGACTGCTTTAGTACTCCACCTGTCATGTACTATGGGAATGATTCTACAACCAAGCACTTACCACCATGGGTCTGCCGCTACCACCAAGCGCACCCCCTCATAGCCTACAGAGGTACTCATTTAGTTGAGTACCACAGGCTTGCCTCTACAACCAATCGCCTCTCCACCATGGGTCTACTGCTACAACCCAATTCACCCCACTGTGCCATATGAATCACTCTGATTCAATCGATCAGTAGTCATCAAGTCTCAGCCAACTACTGGGTCTCTTCCCTCTGTACGCTCGTCTCCGGGAGGGTCTGCTCCATGACCTATTGGTTGATACTTCCAAGTGTCATGTACCCTCACATGAATGTATCTCAAGGGACCTCCCCATCATAGGGGTCTCACCGCAATAGACGGTGCATCAATCGGACGCCTGGTCTGTGAGTTATTAACATTTCCATTCCAGGGGCCCGGTTGGATTTCGGGTACAATCCAACCTGGCCATGCTCAAACGATATCTGAATTCATTTTATAGTATTAAAAAAACCGTCTCATCAATATGAATCCAACATAGTCGACGGCACGTCAATCGGACGTCTGGTCCTTATGTTATAAGCGTTTCTCCTCCTATGGCCTAGTTGGTTTTGGTTTCGAACCAACCCAGTTGTTTTTCCGAAGTCTTCCAAAACACACTAAGAGTATCAAAAAAGGACCGCCTCATCATAAGGGTCACAGTTCTACAGACGGTGTGTTGATGAGACGTACGATTGTGAAGTTATTCTTTTTTAAGCGTACGGTCCAGACCCGTTAGGCCCAGTGGGCTGGCGCTTAGGTCTGACCTAGTATGGCGGGTCCAACCCGACATGGGGTGTTGGCCCGACCTAAAGAAACTTGACCCGGCTAAGTGTCAGGTGCGGCCCGGCCCGAAGGCAGACACACCCCGGCCTGAAGGCAAGCGATGCTCGGCCTGACGGGGCGCGACCCGGCCCGAGGGGGCGCGGCCCGTCCTTGTGTGGCGTGGCCCGGCCCGGCACAGCCAAGCGTAGCACAGCCCGACGCGGCTAGCTGGCCACGCGGCTTGGCCCAATGGGGGCCTAGCGGACCGTGGCGGGGGGCACGACCCCCGACTGCCTGAACCGGCGGCGCCAAGCGGCACCACCCTCCCTAACTAACAGGCCGATGTCGACAGGCCTTCTTGGCGCAAGTGGCCTGCTAGGACAGGACGTGGTTCATACAGCACAGTGCCCTCCTAGTGTCGCGGCTCTCCTCTACCCGCCTGGTCGACGAGCCGGCCAGTTCTCCTACCGAAGAGGCCCACAAGGCGGGTCGCGGTTCGTTCCGCACAGCCGGCGTGACGGTGCCGTCTTCCTCTGTTGTGGCCTCCCCTGGCCACGGATCCATATCCCCGGCATGGCGCGGCAGTGTCATGCTTCCTTTGTCATGGCCCGCTTGGATGTGGCTTTTCTTTGCATGTGCGACGACATCCCATGCGCCGAAATCCTCTTCTATGTTCCCCCTCCAGTCGCCGATTCCACAAAATAATCAAGATCCAACGATGGGTCATTGGGCCATGTTAGTTCAGCCCTCGCCCTCCGAGTTAGGCGATAGAAATAGGCCGAAGACAAAGAATGATATTCAACGACGAACAAGGCGCAATTTTAATCTTTTAAAATTGAGCATAAACCACATACCTCATTTACAGTTTGTTCGTCGTAGATGTGGAAAGCGGTGTCGCTTCATCAATGTCAGAGAAAGAACCATCATAATTGGCGAGTTCCTCGCGTCAGTGTGTCCAACCTTGATGCAGAGGAAGAAGAGGATTCTAGATTTGTGGAGCAGTCTTCACCGTGAGGAAAGGTCATTCTTCGTTAGAGTGTCGGTGTTCTTCAAAAACTCAAGAGGTCTCCCATGATTTTCGAACACAAAAAAACCTCCACAAATAAAATAATAGCTCATGCTATTATTTTTATTAACCAAACAAATGATTTAAAATTCAAAACCTTCATCGACTAACATGTGTTGGCAACATTAACGAGGGAGTGAGAGAGAGAGGTGAAGAGGTCTCTTAATTAAAAGAGGAGTTGCCAATTTATTAAAGGGAATTTAAGGGAGTTTTGGAGGAAGGTGAAAGGTTGGGGATCGTGGTGGACCCACCTTTATAATATCCACACATGAGAAGTTTTGTGGGTTAGTGTACCACCAACAACTTCCCATGGGATGGATTAACTTCCACAGATATAAAATTGTTCTAACAAATTTATTTAACTCTTTAACTAAACCCCAATTTTAACTTACAACCCCCACAAAATGCAATAGAGTTAATGATCCCCATTAGAAATTTCTGTCATTGCGAGTTCATCAGTGCCCTCATATTTCAATTCTGAGCACCGCTTCAAAAGATAGAAAAACCCTCTCATTTGTTAACTGAATGTACCAGAGCTACACTTCAGAAAATTATTCTGGGCACACCAAGCCTTAGAATCAGGTACCGTCAGAAACTGCGTACTTGTAAAATTCAAAATAATATATGAAAAAATATTCCTTGAAATTTCCGGGTCTTTACATTACCCCCAACTTAGGTATTTACGTCCCCTTAATGCTTACAACAATTATTATGGAAACAAATGAGGGTACTGAGAATGTATCTGAGCCTCCTGCTCCCATGTGCTCTCCTTGAGGTTCCTGTGCTGCCAATGAATAAGCATAAGAGAAATAAATATTCCTCATAGGACCCACTCCTATCGATCCTCAATCTCTACTGGAACATTCCTGAAAGTCTCCCTATCATCGATATCTAGCTTCTGTGGTCAATGTTGTGGAATGGGTTATGCACAAATCTCCTTAGCTGAGATACGTGAAAGATTTCCTGCACCCAGTGCAACTGATGTGGAAGGGCCAGGCGGTAAGCCACCACACCTACTCTACTAAGGACCTAGAATGGTCTGATGAAACGCGTAGATAACTCTCCGCCCTGACCAAATCTATGGTTACCTCATCAAGGTGAGACTCGTAGGAAGATGTGGTCGCCATCCCCGAACTCTACTGATCTTCATCTCCTATCAGTATAAGACATCAGTCTGGTCTATGCAGTCTTCATCCTCTCCGGGATGATCATAACCTTCTCTGTCGTAGCTTGAACCTTCTATGGTTCTACCCGTGCTGACTCCATCACATTCCAGAATGGATATCTGAAACAATTCCATCTGTTGTCTCAACGCTTTTAATAGCTGAATGTTTGATATCCTACAAAGAGCATCTAATACAATGTTACCCTTCCCAAGAGTATGAACTATCTTGAGGTCATAGTCATGGAGTAACTCAATCCATTGCTACTATCTCAGGTTCAGGTCCTTATATTGGAAGACACACCAGAGACTATTGAGTTTTGAGTAAAATGTAAACTGTTCGATCAATAAACAATGGTGAGACTAGCCAATTGTAAGAACTCTTCCTCGCCCTTCTTCGCCTATGTTCTAAAAGAGATTTTGAGATTTCTCCTCTGATGAAAAGAAAAATCTTGTCTCATCCCCTGGATAAACCATGTTCTTTTCCTAATCCAGTCAATCTTGACATGAACGGTACAATTCAGGTCTTGGATGACATCGTAAGGCCTCGACTCTACTACTAAGAGATCCAACCGTTACTCTCGCCTCCAAGGGTTGGATCACACTGTCGGTATCAGTGTGTGGTCACTGGGTCTCCTCTAGTAGAAATCTCGAAATTGGGGGTAAAGTCAACAGTATAACTGGAACCTGTTAGTATTAACCATGAAAAAAGAACAGAAAAGTAAATGTTACAATGATAAGTGTCTTTTATTACTGCATCTCAAAGTACAAAGAAACTTGACAACCAAAACAACAAAAACACCGAAACTAAAAGCACCAAGAACAAAGGAATTCATGCCTGGAACTAGTCTCACTCAGGTCCACCTACTTTCAGAGATTCATAGTCATATTCGTCAGCTTCTTGATGTTGTGTTGTCCCATATCCAACCATTCCCTACGGTCGGGGTGGACCTCCTAGTGTTGGTGGTGACAACACCTTGAAACCTCGTACATCACCGGCTGTACGACCAGCTCCCCTACTTGAGTCTGGTAGGTTACTCTACTGCATGCTTCTCATCTGCTGGACATGTCGGGTAGTCTTGAGCCAAGCAACCGTGCCTGCCCTATGTAAAGTACTTCCTGCTCCCCGTATGGCTTGCTCTGTTTCGTGTGCCTCACAAAACCAAACATGTATCCCGAGGTTCCCCACCCGTTGGCCTAGTTCTCTTAGAATTCTATGTCATATGCCTAATTCAGGCTGTAGAAGACTCTACAATGGTTGTTAAACCCTATGGAAATGACAGTAGCTCTATGAAAACTCAGAGTGTAGAGTCAATGGTATAAACTCCACCCTGAAAAAACTCTCAAAGTTTCCCCAGGTGAAGGTCATATCCCCACAGAACAGGATCATCTGGCTCCACCACACCTCAACTTCTCCCTGAAAGTGGCTAACAGATAGGTACATCATCAAGTCAGTGGTTGTCCCAGCTGTGTGGAAGGCTCGTGCTACAAACTCCAGCCAGTACCCAGCCGTCTAAATATATGACTCGCCTCGAATCCTTGGAGGCCCCTGTCACTGGAACTCATGCAATGAGCTCAAGAGGCGTGCACTCTATACTGGTGTCTCAACTAGAAGAGGGCCATGTACTGAGGCCTCGATGCTCTGAGGGATACCATTACGATCCCCACTTGGAACCCGTGTTGACTGACATTGCGAAGACATCCTGAAAAAAAATGAAACATGTGTTCCATGATCAAAAGACTATACCTGGTGAGCTGACATGGTTTGATCTAACATAAAAGAATCTTTTCAAAACACACATGCAATCAGTGTTTTCATGCACTGAGTCGGAAATCAAGAGTTAGGGTCCTGGTGTATGGATACGTCGGCCGACCACACAAACACTAGACTCCCTGAACTGAAAACCTCACTTAGTGTGCTTAACATTATTGCTTCACAGAATAGAAATATTAGAGTTCTATGTTCTATGGTAGAACTGACTCCTCTAATACATATTTTTCATGACCCATCCCCTTGGGCCTATATTGTAACAACCCCAGGCCCTCCATCCATATGCCAGGTGCTGGTGACTAGCACCAAAGGTGTAACTCCCTAAAAACTGGGAAGGAATTGTCTTTATAAAACATAAACACAGACAACCAAAGTACAGGGGGAAGAAAACACCAAGTAAAGTAGTTAAACAAGTATGCTGAAATTAAAAAAGTGGCTGGAAATAAAAGCGCAATAGAAAGGTACAACTATAACTGAATGAATATACAACTGAAAGAAACTACAACTGAAAAGTAAAAATGATGAATGGTGAAACAGCTCATGGATCGTCTTATGGGTCCCTACCTGAAGGGTAGGTACATATGACCTACTCAAAAATCCGTGTCTATTGGTCCGCTCCGTGTGCCGTCATGCCGAGTGTCCACCTATGGGTACTATACAGTCCTCGTACACTCTCCCTTGGTCAGCGCTATCTGACGTCTGCATCAAACACAATGAGGTGTGGGCATATCCCGTGTTGGGGTGAGTATAACGATTCTCAGTAGGGACCCTGAGACCCTCAAGGTCTCACTAAATCAAACAAGGATAAACCACAAAGAAAGATCTCAACGGAAAAACATTACTTAGGTATACGCCCATACATATACCAACGTTATCATGTAACCCATGTCAATCATGAGATAAACACAAAGGTTATTGACTCAGCTCAACCAAATATTTTTTATGATGTCAAAACCACAACTGGAGGAGAATTCCTACTCTGTCGAGTATAGTGGGCCTACCGCTACAACCATGTGCTTCCCACTATCCATATACTGCTGTAGTACTCCACCTGTCGAGTACTGTGGGCCTGCTGCTACAACCAAGTGCTTCCCACCATGGGTCTGCCGCTACAACCAAGTGCACCCCCTCATAGCCTACAGAGGTACTCTTTCTATCAAGTACCGCTGGTCTGCCACTACAACCAAGCACTCCTCCACCGTGGGTCTGATGCTATAACCAAGCGCACCACACAGGGCCATATGAATCACTCTGAGTCGATCGATCAGTAGTCGTCATGTCTCAGCCAGCTACTAGGTCTCTACTATCTGCACACTCGTCTCTGGGAGGGTCCTCTCCACGAGCAAATGGTCAATACATCCAAGTGTCACGTAACCTCATGTGGAAGTATCTCAAAGAATCTCCTCGTCAACAGGGTCTTAACTCATCATACGACATGTCAATCGGAGGCCCATTCTATGAGTTATTAGCATTTCCGTTCCAGGGGTCCGGTTAGATTTCGGGTACAATCCAACCCAGCCATGCTCAAACCACATCTGAATCATGAGTAGAGTATTCCAAAAGAACCGTATCATCAAGAGGAAACCAAAATAGTCTACGGTATGTCAATTGGACATTCAGTCCTTATGTTATATGTGATTCTGCTCTACGGGCCCGGTTAGTTTTAGTTTCGAACCAACCCGGCCGTTTTTCCAAAGTCGTCATAAACTCACTAATAGTATCACAAAAGGACATCCTATTCAGTAGGGTCCTAGTGCCATAGACGGTGTGTCGATCAGACGTACGTTCGTGATGTTATTCGCATTTAAGTGTATGGGCTCGTCCCGTTGGGCCCAGTGGGTTGGCGGTTCGATCTGACCTAGTACGGCGGGTCCAAACTGGCATGGGGTGTTGGCCCGAACTAAAGAAACGTTACCCGGCTCGGTGGAAGGTGCAGCACGGCCAGAAGGCAGGCACAGCCCGGCCCGAAGGCAAGCGCGGCCCGTCCTGAAGGGGCGCGCCCCGACCCGAGAGGGCGCGGCTTGGCTCGGCCCGCTACGGCACGGCGCGGCCCGGCCTGGCCCGCTGCGGTGTGGCGCGGCTCGTCCGGACACGGCTCGGTCGGCTGGACGAGTGGTCTGTGGGAGGGGGCAAGTGCCCCCGGTTTCCCAAACCAGCGGCACCAAGCGGCGTCGCCCTCTCTAACCGGCTAGCCTTCTTGGAATAAGCTGCCTGCATGGGCGGGCCATGGTTCATCCGGCGAGGCACTATCCTGGCGTTGCGGCTCTCCTCCGCCCGGCTGGCCGGTTCTCCTGCCGAAGCAGCCGGCAAGGCAGGTCGTGGTTCCGTCCGCACAGCCAATGTGACTACGCCAGATTCATCCATCTTGGCCTACCCTGGTAGCGGCTCTGCGTCCTCGGCACGGAATGACAGCGTCGTGCTCCCTCCTTCATGGCCCGCTTGGCCACGACTTTTCTATGCTTGTGCGATGGTGACCCTTGCGCCGCCGGCCTCTTCCACAGTCCGCCTCTGGTTAACAATTCCAAAATATAATCATGATCCAACGGAGGGTCATCAGGCCATGTTTGTTTGGGCCGTGCCCTCTGCGTTAGGCGATAGTAATAGGCCGGAGAAAGAGAAATATATTCAACAACTAACAAGGCACAATTTTAATCCATTAAAATTGAATATAATCCCCCTACCTCATTAAGGTTTGTTCATCAAAGATACGGAAGGCGATGTCACTTCGTCACCGTCAGAGAAAGAACCGTCGTCATTGTCAAGTTCCCCATGTCGGTGTCTCCTCCGTTGATGCGGAGGATGAAGAGGATTGGAGATTCATGGAGCATTCTTCGCCGTGAGGAAAAGTCGTTCTTTATCGGAGAGTCGGTGTTCTTAAAAAACGCAAGAGCTCTCCCAATAATTTCCAGCACAAAAAAATCTCCCAAAAATAAAAGAATTGCTCATTCTATTATTTTTATTCACCTAACAAAAGATTCAAAATTCAAAACCTTCATTGATTAACATGTGTTGGAAAAATTAAAGAGGGAGAGAGAGAGAGAGGTGAAGAGGTCTCTTAATTAAGGGAGGGGTTCCGAATTTATTGAAGAGATCTTAAGGGAGTTTAGGGGGAAGATGAATGTTTGGGGCTCACGTGGGCCCCACCTTTTGAGTATCCCCACAAGAGATGTTGGGTGGGTGAGGGTCCCACCAACAACTTCTCATGGGAGGGATTAACTTCCACAGATAAAAAATTGTTCTAACAATTTTATTTAACTCCTTAACTAAACCCCAATTTTAACTTACAACCCGCTCAAAACATAATTGTGTTAAAGGTCCACTTAAGAAATATTCGGTGCTGCAAGTTCATCAGTGCTCTCTGATTTCAATTCCAAGCACCCCTTCAAGAGATAGAAAAACTCACTCGTTTGTTCACTGAACGTACCTGATCTAAACATCATAAAATTATTCCAGGCACACAGAGTCTCAGAATCAGGTACTGTCAGAAACTGTGTACTCGTAAAATTCCAAAGAATTGAATAAAAAATTACATGAAATTTCCAGGTCTTTATAATAACCATCCAATAATTTTTTGAGTTTATGGTTTAAAATAAAAAAAATACAATTCTCCTTATTTTAGTGTTGATACTGATAAATTATTATCATAATAAAGAATTAAAAATAATTTTTAATCAAAAAAGATAAGATAGTGAATGAGAGAGAGAAAAAATTTATTTTTGGATTTTCTTGATTATATTTCTCTCACTCATATATCTCCAAAAAAGTGGGTTTCACAACACATGTATAGAAAAGAAATTTTAGGAATAATGGGTGATTGTTCGGGGAGTGGAGCACACCCCTGTGGAAATATTATCCTCATTAAATGGATGCATAACATTATACATTTTTTTAAACATCTATTTTTATACATGCTTTAATACATCATGTGATTTTTAATTAGTGAATTATCATTTTTTAATAGCTCAAAATATTAGAATTTCTCAAACATTTTTATGCCATAGACAACACAAACCTTCTCATCTATACTATGTCCCTGAATTCATTTATTTACACTGCTTCATTAATATATATATATATATATCATATTTTCTAATCCAAATTATTGTATTTTTATAAAAACATTCATAAATAACCAATATATATAAAGTCATATATATATATATATTATATATATATGTTTGTCTGTGAGTGTGGGTGAATGTGATATACAATTATAACATAAAAAAACATGTATTCATATTAAAAATTACTATTTATATATTACAATGAAATATATATAGACACACACACAGACACACACACACATATATTAATATATTATAACACACACATATATATATGAATACAATATATATATATATATATTGATGAAAGTATTTTTTGTATACATTTATAATAATTTTTATTGTTCATATAATATCATAATATATATATATAAGGACATGTAATATATATATATATATATATATATATTTGAAAAATATTTTTTTAATTTTTTATTAACAAGGTCTCTCATATAAATAAATATATTTTTACACATATATTACACATCAAATGATTTCAATCAAATATTTATTAACATGAGTATTTTCTGCTCTATCATGACCCTATATGATTGGACTTCATTTTATATTTAATATATATGAATATATTTTCATTAGAAAAACCCTTAAAATATATAATAACATTTTTTTGAATGATTAAAGTATTATATATGAGGCCATAACTTATAAATCCCTCAATACTCTTGCAAAATATAAAACAGGGGATCATAAAATTTGGAATCATACATATTTAATAAAATTTTAAAAAAATTATATATAGAATTTTTTCATTAAATAAATAATTATAAAATCCATTTTAAAAATATTAAAAACCATTTCACTATAAATACTAAAACTTCTACCCATATAATAATTTGTATGGCCATTATACCTGGATTTTTTTATTCATTATTAAAAAAATATAATTATGATCCCTCGATGCGATAATAAATTATTAAATATTTATCTTACATTAGAGTTTTATTTATAATGAAATTTAGCTTTTGAAAAATTATTTCATAAAATCCATGTAAAATTATTCTTATTATTAATTTTTTTTCTTTTTTATATTTATTAATAATAATAAATTTAATGAAATAACACCATGGACACCACATTACGTATCATCACAAATTAATATTTTGTGGTTAAAGAAATATTATAAACACTACAAGGAGATAACTATTTGTAAAACATTTATAAGAGTTATTAAATATTAAGACCATTAGTGATAAGTAATTATAAATAAGACCTTATAAATATTTCATAGTAAATATATTACCTAAAAATTAGATTGAATGAAATTTAATAGTTCGAAATTAAGGTTCATATATTTTCTTATATTTCATAATAATATCAACTTGTATTATTCCATATCATTCATATAATAATGGAATATAGTTTCATAGTTCACTACCATAATTTCTCATTATCTTTAATTGAAAATAGAAGGTATAAAATCCATAATTAAATATAAAATACTCCACAGAACAGATAAAAATCCAAAAAAATTGAAGTAAATAATAATTGTGGATTTAGAACCCCTTTTAGTATTACAACATGTTAAAATACAGTTAGGGTCATTTCAATTATCAAGGAATTTTAATTCGCATTTTAGGAAAAAACATTTAGTGTATGAATTATTGGTCTTACTCCAATATTCAAGTGTAATACATTCAATATAAATGACTTCAAAATATTATTTAAAATTTTCACAATATAGTGTTCTTATTTATTTAATACAACGACAACCATGTTTTCTGTGCTGTTAATTTTCCATCATTTTCTCATTCCATGAGCTATAATAATAATTTAATTCATAAATAATTTATATAATGGTTATTTATTGGTTATAACATCCATAAAAACAATTTTTTTATATATAAAAGGAATATATAAAATAAATTCTGTAATTAATATCATGTTATAATATAAATGGAAAATGAAATATTTTTTACAATTTAACAAATATATGATTCATCTAAGAATATCAATTTCATTGGATTGGCCCAGAATATATTATCTATTCATAGTAACTATTATCTTTATAGGGACATGTATTTTTAGAAATTAATAATAATATGATAAAATATATGATAATAACCTTTTTAGAGATGACGGTAGAATTAATCCCGAAATGAATAGTTTGGTTTTTAGGAGTATTATAATGATATAAATGTTAGAATGTGAAAATTTTTGTGGTTTGGTTTTAATTTTGATTACCGATGTGAAAATAAAAAAATAAAAAATAAAACCATTTTTAATTTATATCCCAACGGAGTAAATTATGGAAATATTGATAAATTTGTATTAATAATTTTTAAAATTACATGATTTTAAGCGGATTTATTCAATCAATTCATACATCTTAAATATATGCACTATGTTAAACAAAAAATATCATTAAATAATAATATAAAAAGAGAATATCCAGTTATTTAAAATCATTTTTCATATTAGAAATAACTATATATATATTCAATTATCTTAAATTAAATTGATTTAAATATGTCATAAAAGAAATAATTATTATTAAAATAATCAACTGTAATCATAATAATTTGTCCTAAAATTATTTAATAAAATTTGAAGAAGTATCCAAAATTAAATTTTTTTTGAAATAACTCTTAATTATTTAAAATAATAAATCTATAATGATAAAAATAAAAAACAATTTATAAACATGTTACTAATTGTACAAAAATAAAATGATTTACTTTTTCTAATTTATTATATTTTGTTTGGTATAAAAAAACTCAAAAGGTAGTAACATTGAATTATTTTTCAATTTCATGTAAATAAAATAAATATAATAAAATAAAATTATTAAAGTTTATTACAAATTGAAAATTAAATTATGATATAAAAGTAAATATATAATGAAATTTAAACAGATATAAAAATAAAATGTGGACTCTATATATTAAAATATCATATAAAAACCATTGTTTTAAAAAACTGTAGTAATGCAATTAAAAAAAGTCTATAACAAAATAAAGTACATTAAAATTAAAAATAAGTATATAAAATAATCAAATGACACGATTTGAAATTAGTAATATATAATACCAAATAACTAACCAATTAATGATATTTGTGTTTCTATAATTATAAAATGATAATTTTTAATCCAAACAGGTTTGACTATCTTATTATAATATTAATTTCTTATGAACTCTATAATGAAAATATAAACATTAAAAACTGTATATGCATGAAATATTTGATTAAATAATATGTCACTACAACATGTGAGAATAATTCTACTACAATAAATATTTTATAAATTAAAAGAATAAGACTCATAGTAATGCAGTGAAAAGTGTTCCACTCACCTCGTTTATAAAAGGTCATCCCCTCTCGAATACTCTTCACATTTTGAAAACCAATTTCATGAGGAAAATACCTACATAAAAAAATTCCTTATAAAAATAACATAATATTTTAATGCAATTTTTTATATAAATTCAATAATAGAATGGATTTTGGTGAAAAAGTAATGAAGTTTTCTAAATAATAGGTAACTACCGTAAGTTATAATCATTTTTTGTTTCGGTCTTTACCTCTTAAATATATTATTTTACCATTATGATATAATTAGTAATTATATTAAATATAACTATCAATTTGTATTTAATTTTCATTAACAACAACCATATCCACCTCCCTAATTAGAAAATTGATTGTTTGTACGGTATTTTACCGCCTCGTGAACAAACATAATTTGTTTTCCATCACTAATTTATATGGTTGGATATAATGATATGTTTAATGATAATATATTATATATATTTTATAATTATAATTATATAGTTTTAGTTACAAATATAAAATTTCTACATTCATTTCTAATTGGAATATAATAATGATGCTTGTGTGTATTATGAACTACAACTCGGTGAAGTGATGAGATTATTTTTTCACTAATGCATTACATTGAAGGTAATATGGAATAAATTTAATAAATACTGAAGATATATATGATAATAATTATTATTATTTTTGTGATATACACTTTACCTTACTTTATCTTAATCCATATAGAAAATAGACATAGCATTCACATGTATGTATGAATTTCAGTCTTCATAAATGGTGTAACTGTGTTTCTATATCGGAGATTAAAAGATTTCCATAAATACTCATATAATGAATATATATTATATTTTTTTTCAAGGATTATAATTTTGATATTTTTTGTGCTTGATCAATATATATGATCAAAAATACAAACCTATAACATATATTAAAAATATAGTAGTTTTTACTTGAAAAGTGATATTTAAAAGGTATTATTGACAACATGTAAATAAGATTTCATAAGTAAATAATATATTATATGATAAAAATGAGTATGGTTATATAATTAATTTATAATGAAATCATATTTATTATATATGAGGTTCAAATATTTATCATTTAATTTCATAGTTAAGGTTGGTGTTTTTTTATCTCAAATTGCATTCATTATTACCTATGTTTTTATGAACATGTATTCTTCAACGAGGAGTATATAATTTCTCCTTATCATTTTATAACATCTAAACCATACTTTTATGATAATAAATTTTTTGTTTCATTTTATTCATTAATTAGTCCTAGGATTTAGAAGAAACTAATGTAGTAAAGGTTTGATGTTATAATAAAATTATTTTACATTATATTTTATTATTATGATTTTGATTTTGAAAAAATATGATATATATCCTAGGAACATTCCTTATTTTTATAATAATATATTTGTTTCATGAAAATAATTTTATCCCATTCATTTTATTCTATTTATCTATATAATTAATGAATATATTATTTTTAAGGAAAAATGTTTTTATATCTCATATTTGTCCAGAAACCTTTAACATACATGAGATATGATTTATAGATATGTTTTGAAAAATTCATTAATAGACTAAAAATATTAATTAATAAAATTATTATCTATTTTTTCATTTTCAAATATATTTTAAATGAAAAGTTATGTAATATTACATACATGGACTATTTTGGATTTTAACTAAAATGTGGATGGAATCATAATTTTAATGTGTAAACTATGAATAATTTTTTTTCGGTAGGAACGAATCTTTAATTTAATGCATCCTTTAATCATTTACGATTTTATATACAATGAAATGTATTTTTAAAAATTATTTTATTAAAAAAATTGTTTTCCTGAAAGTTAAAATCATATATTCCTCAATAAATGTTTTAAATGATATTTATAGATTTATATATAAGCTTCTAAGATTATTTTAAGAAAAATTCATTATTTTTGTTTTATAATGTTATTTTCAAATTTGAATTAATATTAAAATCATGAAATGATCAATGTAACACTTAAAATTCATTTTCCATATAATGTTCCAACCTTTTATGTTACATATTATTTATCAGAGACATGAACCATAGATTTCATTCATATATAATATCTATATGTTTTATTATAATAATAAAGAGATTCTTCTGAACCAAAATTGTTTTTCAAGGTAATGATATAACCAAATAAAAATGAAAAACAATAATTTTATATGGGTTATTCTAAAAATTAATGCATTTAATAATGATTTCCTTTTATGGGATATGATATGATGTGTGCTTTATGATCATTTCAAATACAATTATATATTTTCATTATGTGACATGTGTGACCCACATCAACATCTAATTCATATTTTAATGGATGAAATTTCCAAGGATAACCATGTCATTAATGGGGAATGAATACATGTAAATAAGATTCAATATCCCTTATGATAGTTGAGAGAGAAAACCTTGGATACATTGATGATTATTGTATTGAACCCATTTTATTATGACAGATTTGGAAATGAGCCTTGAATATTATTGTAATTTAGTGTATACTTATGTTAATGTCGCAACTCAACTTCTTATTTAAATTTTATAAACTCATGGATAATTTTTTTATTACAATATGATTCATGACTTATGAACATTCAATAATTGTTCCATGAATCAAGAAATTGAAATTTTTCGGGTAGGGTGTGGTTTTCATAAGTTATTATCATATTCTCATACCAGTATACTAACATTATGTTTATGTATTTCCCTTTTTTACCCTTACTGAGCATCCTATATCACCCTTATATATATTTTCACATGTATTTTATGAATGTTATTATGTGTGATATTTCATAGAAGGGTTATAGTTATGATAAATTTATTGGGAAATGGCGTGGAACTCTTACTATTCAGTTGTTTATTTTTTAATGATTCTGAATAAAAAATACTGTTACGATACTCTAGAATATATTTATTCAATTTAATGTATTTTTTTAAAAAAAATATATTATCTATGTTTTAATAGTATGGATTAGTTTACTCCCATAATTTTATTATCCATATTCCAAAAAAAATCTTTTTATAAAAATATAAAAATAAAAACAATTTTTGATATCAATATATTATAGTCTGGACCAAAATTATATTACATGAATTTCAAATCCTTTAATAACCATTCCATGTAATTAGATATTTTTTTAATATTTCATTGATAAAAATTTATGATATATTTTGAAAGGATGATAAATTTAAAATAAAATCTTAATTCAAAAATATATCTTAAAAGTTCTTTGGTAGAATAAAATTTATATTACATTATCAGAGAAAACCCATATTATACGAAATAATTATCTCTCATTAAATTTTATCAATATAATAAATAAATTAATTAATCATTTAATTTTTGTTTTTATCATATTTTTAAATGTCAAACAAATAATATTTATTTCTGAATACTGTTATTTTGAAATCACATGTTGTTATAGAAATTTTTTTATAACCAAAGAGACTTAAATCCATTATTCTAAAATATTATATAGATATGAAACAATATGAACTAAACATGTATAGATATTAGAGTATATAAATATTATAAACCTATTTTTTCTAGTTCATATGTGATGAAAACTAGGTTGAAAAATATTCTGATTTGAATTATTAAAAAAAATATATACATATTAATTGAATAAATTTATTATTCTCGGCAATAGAGACATCATTTTAACATATGTTTGAGACGATATTAATAATATATATGCATCTAGACATTATCATTTTAAATATAACACAAAATTTTTAGTTATTTAATAATATGAAAAATTATCCTAAACCATAAGTTAAATATCAAAAATAATTTTGTATGAAATCGTAATATTGTACTGAATTTTTTAAAAATTAATATCAATAAAATAGAGACATATTTATTGTTTGAATGATTAAATATTTAAATAAAATATAATTAAAAATATTGTTTCTCTCCCAATTGGATGATCAAATAAACTCAATGATGTGTAAGTGAAATATTAATAAGTAAAAAAGAATAGGCATAATAAAAAATAAAATTGATTAAAAATTACCTTGAAATAGAAATCAAAATTTATTACAAAATTTCCTTTATTTATGCATCGATCAATTCCATTTTCCATTGAATTCATTCTATATTTTAATTTATCTTATAAATAATCAACTATTTAAGTTATTATTTTTTATATAAGATATTCTATAGTATATTTACTTAATTAAATTATATTATTAGAAATTATTCTATTACAGAAATTGGATCTATTAATCATAAAATCTTTTATATAAAATACAAAATATATGTCTTTAAATTTAATATTTTTTTTACTTTCATTTTCTCTAAAAAATTGTATTTTTCTATTGGTATATATTTATTCTAATAACACATTTTCCACTTCATATACATAGAGTTATAAATTATAAATATGACTTACATCAATTATCATTAAATTAAATGAAATTTATGGATAATAAAGTAGTATTACTTATATAACATAATTATTGTTGAACCGTAGAAATTATTTTTTGGGTCATAGAGTCGGTTGTTGAGAATAAAACTTATCACCGTGATTAAAATATTTAGTAGATGAAAATTTTTATAATGGTATGGGGGTCTGTACTCCTAGGATTCAGTGAAAATTATTGTATGGGTCACCCAATTTAGGTAGAATCTAGACTCATACTCAGTGGTCTCTCTTTATGTCGTGATACCATCATTATCATTTATATTGTAGGATTGGAATCCAATATTCATGTTAGTATCATGGTAAAAAAATCCATAATCCTTGGAATTTAATCTACATCATCTAGTGATTCAGTATATTGATTGGTTACAACATTAATTTATTAGACTACTTGAGGGAGTGAAACATCCCTACTAATAATTTTACAAGTAAATAGATCCTATATGATATATTAATTCTTTATTAATGCATAGGGTCTTTACCCAATTATTGTAGCATTAATGAAAGTAGTGAGTCATTATGATTTCACCATTTCAAACCCCATTGATTTTGAGGGCCATCTAATAAAAATACATTTTAATGAAAGTACATAATAAAATAATTGTATCCTATTTAAAATGATGATGGTTAATAGGGAAGGGAATCATTTCCATATATTGGATGATATATTGTGTATAAAAATATATATATTTTTATGGTCCATTTGTTTCTTGATATATCTACATTTTTTTTGATTATATATGTTTTATTTGGTTTTCCATTTAATTAAACATTCTTTTTTGAGCCTACGTATGATTTATAATATGTGTTTCTAATGTGAATTCTGATGGAATGGTATGTTCTAAATACATAATAAATTCACAAATTTCCTCTCAAATTTTTAATATTAATTATTGTAAGAAGATTCTCTTAATTTCATTCAAAAAATGAATAGTTTTTTTATACCACATGAATTTAATTCACCCCTGAACACGGTCTATGAATTTCATTCAATGTCAATAATTATTTCACCCCCTACAAAACTACATGGATTTATTAACATATTGAACAACTATATGAATTTAATTCTCCCCATTAATATACCCCATCAAATTCATTCCCCCCTAAATATTACCCATGAAATATAAATTCACATCCTCAATCAATTTTGAATAGGGAAATAGTTATTTTTTCTTCTTAAATACTTGTTGACTGAATTTTTGAAATATTTGCGAGTTTTTTATATTAAAATGTTAATAAAATATTATTTTAATGAAATAGATGTTCTTCATATTAAATTCTTCAGCACGAAATAATTTTTTTAAACAATTTTTCCTTCTTGATTATAGCCTTTCCAGTTATGATTATTGATACTGCAAATAAATCTAGTATCATGACTACATTGGTTATATGTGTTCTAGACCTTCATTTTTAGGGTAATTTTTTTACATCATTCTTTTCTTTTTGATCCATTAAAAATAAAATTTCATGTCCCCATTAATGGGAATTGGGGAGATGATGGATAAAACATATATTAGGGTTATTTTCCTCCTTCTCACATTCTCTGTTTTGTGGTCTATAATAAATCCCTAGGTTCCTCTTCAATAATCAATCTATGTTAATTGAGTAATATTATTGTTAGCATTCAATGCACAAAACCAAATTAATTTTTCGATTCATTTCTAGATTTCAATCATCGAATTTGATTTCCCATTGGATCCATATGTGTCATTTGGTATTGGGACTAATATTGTGGCCACACACTGGATAATCATACACTTATTTTTATTTATAAACCAACAATTTTGATTTGTGGTTTATAATAATGGTGCAAATTATTCAAATTACTTGAAATTATAAAATGTAATTATTTGAATTTTTTATGTTTCCTTGGGATGGGATCAAATGGGGAAAATCAATAAATATGAACAACATGGGAATTTTTATAAATCAATAAATTAATGGTTACAGTATATGATTAATTGTAATTATTTGAATAATAGTTTATAAATTATGGTGATATAATTCATATAATTTTTGATAAATATGTGTTTTTATATCATAAATTTTTAGCTAGAATCTGCAATGTTGAATTCATGAGGGCTAGTTGTTTAATGTTTGTCTAATATTATTGATAGTTATGACCTGTAGTTGTGATGCATTCATGATTGAACTATATGTAACTCTTGAGGAAAGGTGTATAGTTACATTACTACCTGAGGTAATACAACATCACTCATGTACCACCTAAGGAAAATATCCAAGTTATAAAAACATTTTGAGGGTATGTACATAGACATTATATTCTTAAGGAACAAGATCATCATAATAATGTATAATATAGGGTGATATTTTTGATGACATGATGGTATGAAATACAAATATATGATATTCTATGTGTGAATCATATATGAAAATGGAATATTCACCTAATTTTATTTATCTATCCTAATATAAGATGATAACTATTTAGATATACTTATACAACATGGCGCTAATTTCAGTTAGGCTAAAATATGGTTGCAATATGATTTTTGAGGGTAATAAAGTTATTTGATTTTCCAAAATAATTTATTTATAAATACCAATTTATTATTTCACCATTAAATGCTCTTAAAATTAAAATAAGGTTTTTTATAAATTTCCATGTCATGATACATAATTTTAATCACACCATCTATGGGTAATCATTTCTACCAAATAATAGATCTTGGATTTAGGTTTGAAAAATGGAAAGGGGCATTGTTTTTGATTTCCTTATATATGGGTTGAAACTTGGATACCAGAATGATAGGGGGTTTTGGACTTGGATATTTTGGAGACGTTGTTTTAGTCTAATTATTAGTTTATCTTTATGAATTTTATCATTTCATTTATTTCCATTTCTCTCATCATTATAATTCTATTATATTAATGATAATTTTATGTATCCTTCATTAGGATATTGGATTCTTAACTATTTATATTGATTATTAAATTTCTACCAATATGTCATTTACATATACTATTTTGGAAGCATTGTTCCTGGGTGTATAGATTGCACACATTTTTACATACACACCTTGTACTTTTCAGAATCCTTAGGTTTATGTGGAGGTTCACGTACTGTAATGTAACCTATATTACATTTAAGGTGACAGATTGTTGGGTTTGGGATTTATAATATGGAATATGATCCTAAGGATTCTTTTCAAATTTATAACTATTCACGAAATGTATAAAGAAGACATAGATGTATTGAGCCATTGTAATGAGCTGATGCATGTTGTAAGATAACCCTTGTGTGTTGGGGTGTGGGAATGATGTACCTAGTTATGCGATTATTATTCATATAGTGCACTAGTTATAGGATTGATGTTACATAATATTGGGTTACTCACTTATTGTGTAATGTTGTTGTCTAGTTAGATTTTATTCAAGGTCCGGTGTGGGATGAGATTAGTATTCATTCCTCATGTTATCAACATAGGGATATATTTTAACATGTGTGGTTCATTATTAGATCATAATTATTTCATGTGATGTATCCTCAAATATGATATAAAAAATGAAATCTCTATTATAACCGATAAAAATAGATAGTGAAAATAAAAATGCTATGGCAATCCACTGGTTATACCATATTTATAAGGACCATAATTCAGTGATACTATTTATGTATCACATTTTAAGGTAAATTTTTTTGAGTATCCAGTGTTTTAAAGACTATGTCGGTCATTGTATAGAATATATCACTTTACTGACTCTGAATTATGATTAATTAGGGTGGTAATTATAATTCTACTAATTTATGTGATTTGGAAAATATTGTAGAATAAATAATCAAATAGATAATCAAATAGATAATCGATTACCAAAGATCATGTAATCCTTTGATAGGATGACTTTTTCACTATACCCTCTATGTCTGAGTTGATGATATATTCTTCAACTACAATATATGGATTCATTCACTATTTAGGTATCCCCCAATGTTGCTTAGTTCTAGATCAATTCATTACATAAGTTCTTCATAAATGAAAAAACACGTATGGACTATAGGGTGAGGGATTATATATGTCTGATTCATTGACCAAAAAATTATATTTTGGAAATTTTAGATTTAGACAGTTATTAAGAGAAGTTATTCTCTAGGGAAATCAAGGAAACTTTACTGAGAAATTTCTATAATTATATATTGCGGGTTGAGAAGGTTTATGAAATCATAAACATTACATAGGGATGCATGTCAAGGATGGACTACTCTAGATACTTCATGGAACAATAATTTGTTTCTCCTTATATGATATTTAATGTGGTCTATATTGGGATAAATTTACTATATGTGCTTTCCTATGATTTATGGGTGGATGATAATGTATTCCACTTCATTATCATTGCATATATAATTGATGATGCACATATCATCGAATTGAAAAATACAAGGACACTAAGTGGAGGCCTGAATGTTTAATTGAGGAAATATATGTGTTCATCTTCTAGTTTAAAAGAAACTCTTTGGGTTAGTTCATTTGACAATAGTCAAAGGTAGTGTAGCTATGGATGTGGTATCCCTTCTTAGAACCATGTACTATTTTTGTTTACCTATATTGGATTTTATAGTCCACAATAATACACAGTGTTTACACCCCAAAGTAAAATTTACAACTTATTACAGTGTTGGTCATCTATAGGGGTTATATATGAACATTAAATAGATAATAGTGATATGGGATTATTTTAGGCCTCAGTTATTGGGATGAACTCAGAAATACCTATCCACATAGGTATCTATAAATCCATTTCAATCTAGAATTACATAATGAACATGGATTACCAATAATTTAATATTAGTACCACTCTGAGGGAGCGTATCAGGGGAGTCATACTAAAGCTAGGGGCTGAGTGTTGAGTCGACTACATGCTAAAAATTCTACTCAAACTTGGTTACATATATTAAAATCCTACTGTATGGGTTATTATTCGTGTACCATTAACCCGGTCTTTTGTTTTATTTGATTATACAGAATCACATTCTCTTATATATAATCTATTTGAAAATCGTATCTTCTTGGTCTTGGATCACCTATAGGGTGTAGTGAATGTAAACATGTTATTTTTTGTGTTGATATAGTATATGGATTATTTCAATATGTTCCCCCTTTAAATTTGTATCCATAATTTCCATTGGGATATATTTTTTCTAATAATTATAGGCTTTACAAGGATTTATGGTTTTATTTTTCTAGTTTTATAAAAATTTCATGTAGTCTATTATCATATAAATATTTCCATCCTATTTCTAAAATGGTTTAGCTATTTTCACTCAAGTTAGTGGGGTATTCAAACATAACTCAAAAGAAAAATTCAATAAATATTAAATTTTATCACAGATCTGATAGTGATAATTATTTTTTATTACGAAATAGTGTAGGATAGTAAAATTTTACCAGTGGAATACAATATGGTAGATGTATTTCCCAATTCATTCAAAATTGTATCTCCTGAGATTGAAATCAAGTTCATGAGGAGTTGGTGCCAATATATGAGACACTTTCTAGCACGCAGTATTGGATCAACCTTTCAGAGAATTATAAGTTGAATATTTATCTTTAATATATAGATGAAAAAGGTTTTATATTTCATTGCTCAGCTCCATGGGATAGTCCAATGTTATTTTCCATGATGTTTTATAGGACCTTACACTAAATATTTATTTACAATAGATGGAACTATATGGATATTATGAACATGTATCCTCATCCGCATATTAGGATTCATTGATATCATTTTGGAGGATGTAAGATCAAATTCAATGATTAATTGATATTAGGGTACCATCAATTGAGTTTATGACTGCCTGATTAACCATGACATTCATTTAGGATATGTTATTGATTATATAAGTATTTGGAAATACAATTTTGTTTCAATAATGAACTATAAATATTATTTTATATGATCATATTTATCTATTATTCATTCCAATAATTCATTGTGTTGTTTTTATGAAATCATGGAGTAATAAAATTAAGTATACATTCATTCCAAACATCCAAAAATCATAATATTTATATTAAGAGAGTATTGGATTTACACCAAGTTATCTCAATTTAGTTTCGGGATTCATATAGTGTTTTTAATAGTTAATGTTATCTTTGATGATATAGTGGTAGTGTATGTATGCAATGTTTCATCCATGGAATAATTATAGCATCCCATAAATGTCTTCTGGATTTCATGTTTTTTGTCTTTATCATGTAATTATTGGTGTTTTGTCTAAGAATTCATGCATTTTGTGACACTAATGTCTGGTCTAACTTATATAGGTGTGATGGTTTATTTTTATGTACTCTTGATATAGATTTTTAGGAGTTGAAAGGAAAGACAACCTCAGCACCAATCCTAATCATACCCATATCTTCTAAGGCATGTTTTTTGTAATATTACACTTCCAATGTGGGACTCGAAGTATATTTTATATAGGGGGACTGAGTATTTTTTTTTGATCTAGACATATTATACTGCAGGATAGTAAATAAACTACTCCGGATACAAATGAAGCAATGGTAGTACATTCCTTGATATGATGGAGGCACTGTATGATGAGTGAGACTTTTTGGTTAATAATAACTATAAGAGTCTTAGGAACATATTACCATTACAGGACTCGAACCATTAGTAGAGGAGATGGATTAAATATCTACAATAATTTGAATATTATTTTTCTTAATAACATTGAAATTGAAATTATATAACTGATTCCATTAGTAGGAAGAAGGAAACATTGGTAGTATGTGAGTCCTGTTATGTGTGGAAGTTTACTGATATGTTTTTAGACATTAATCTAGATATATATCTATCATAGGGAAGAGTATATTTGAATTCAACATGTAATATACCCTTTCTTTTAGACCTGATAAAGATGAATTTGTTATATAATTTGTAGGCTTTAGCTTGGAGTATTAAAAGTGTAGGATCTAAATGTATATGTATATTTCTCAATTAGTGGAGGACTGAATTATTGGTTTTAAAAACATTCATCTTTATCCATAAACAAATGTATTGCTAAAAAGATAAACATTATGAATTAAAAAACTATATTTAGTTCATAATAATGAAACTAACATGCTTATGAATTGATAATGTAAATCAAATAAATAAACATAAACATTTTTACAAGAGGAATGACTCTACCTTAAACCATATTGAATATAAAATAGAGTTTTTATAAGAATTTTTTTTTGAAGAAGTCACACATTCTATTTATAAATAAATGTAGAGTAATTTAAACAAACAAGAAAAAAAATTACAAGTAACAAATATATATTTAATCCCATAGGAAATGATATCCAAAAACATTGGATAAATTTCCCTTGATTTATACATTCCAGAATGTTTTTCTTACCCACACCAGGGAAAGCCTTCGATATGATGATCAGTATCCATCATGATATCCTCGTAAGCCATTGATTAAGTAGGTAATAAAATCATCTTTCTTCATAGAAATATATGGTCTAAATTGTGAACAGTAACCATTTCATTCACACTATAAATTTTGAAAATGTTCTTAACATCATGAATAAGTTGGTCACCACATTTTCAAAAAGAAGGTTTATCATATCATTTGTAGTGTATCACTTCAACTAAGAGCGTCTAGAAATCAATTCATGAATTTTATCTCTCTATAGAAGATCCACACCCTATAATGATTTCAAATGGCTTGGTATTTATAAGAAATTTATCAATGGTCAAATTTCCCCCCCAACATTCATATTTCCCAAAAATTTTAGAGTGACCTATATATATGGAATTCACGTACAATTAATTCGTAATATGATTGAATAAATTGTTTTCAACGAAAAAATTGAAAGCTATTGATGACAACCCCTTATGTAGATAATAAATAAAAATATTACTATATATTAGATTCGAAAAAATGGAATGATCAATTAAGGAAATTTAGTAACTGTATGAAAACAAATAATTGGATTTTTAAGATACTAAAGGTCGGATTCGTATTTTTTTGAAAATTGAATTTTTTTCCGAAGAAATTGGAGTGTGATTTATGAAGAGATGAGCCTCATAGTGGGGAAGAAATTAGAGTTTCATTTCTAAAGATATCAATGTTCGATTATTGAGGAAATCAGACTCTGATATCTCAATAAATCATAGTTTTCTACCAGAGGAAATGGGAGTTGTATTTATATGGAATTTTGAGTCTGATTTCAGGAAGAAATTAGAGATTTTATAACATAAATTTTTTTTTGGATTTAATGGAAAAAATTATATTTAGTCAAGAAATATTTAAGTAAGACAATAAAGTATATGGGTATGGTTTAACAGGTTATATCATATAAGCATCCATTGAGATAAAAAAATATATTTATTAATTTTTTTATAATTTGATAAATATAATGGAATACAATAGTTATAAGGATGCTTTTTGACTCAACAATCTCAAATTTTTTGAAATCTCAAACATGTTTTTGTAAATGAAAATTTAATCCTATGTTTTGACATAAAAGAAATAATTATATATGTTTTTGTTTATGAATTATAATTAATACAACTAAATAACCCTTAGGTTATAAAATACCTTAATTATCCAATTCATATCCTTGAGTTTTTTAATCTTTTAGAAAATATTACTACTTTACTTAAGGAATTAATTTTTATGTAAACTCTCCATATCATGAACATCCTGTCCTTCAGTATAATATTATTTTTTAAAAATATTCTCTCATATTTCTGATTTTCCAAAAGGAATGGTAAGATATATATTGTCTATGAATTATTAGGAAACATACAACACAAATCAATTGTCTATACAAAATTCATTATGATATCACTGTGTAACAAAAAATTATTTACGACCGAAGATCTTGGAAAAAAATCAATCGTATTTCTTCTTTTCTGGCATCAAATTTTTGATGACAACATCCAAATTATTCAACTCCTTATGATCTTCTTGGAACTTGTTTATAAAAAAATTGGATCCCGGTTTTTCTTTGCAAGTTATTTTATCCTAAATTCTAACTACAGAATCACTTCTTCCTGGGACTAATATTTTTCTGAAAACTCATTCATGATTTTGTTACCCGAATTTACATTTCAAGAAATGGAGTTCACCTTTCAATTTATATTTCAAACAGAAAATTGGAAGAGGGAATTCCCTTCCTTCATTTTCTCTAATAAGGATGCTGAGTGTTTTTTTAAAATTCTCATCATATTTATTGAAGGATATCTGGAATGATTGAATAAAGTCATTATAAACCATAATAACATCAAAAAAAGTTTTCCATCAATTAGCTATCTCATTAAATATTTTCTATGAGAAAAATGTTTTCTAAGGAATGATTTTGACTCAATATCATGTTTAATTAAATTTCTAATAATAATTTATGTGTACTCCATATTTGGAATAATTGTTTCATGAATCAGTTGACATTTGAATTATATACATGGAATGATTGGAATGGAGTTTAAAAAAATCTTCTTGGACTGAAATGAAAATTTATCATTTATTTTAGTATATTATTCAGAAATAGAATGATTTCAAAGTGAGGTAACATAAATATTCACATAATATATCTTCTTGTATGTTCTAGAAACAACATTCTTTGTTTCTTCTGTCACGACCCAACCCAACCCAGGCTCGAGCCGCAACTACCCCAAGCCCGCCTCCATAGGCCAGGTGCTGGTGACCAGCGCCGAAGGCACAACAACTCGGGGAGGCCTTTTCCTAGGTACCTATACACACACATCACACTTAATGCAAAAGTGAAGAGAAATGAAAAGACAAGCAGAATAAAAGAAAAGGGAAACCACTATATATAAACCACAATAGTGCATCGTCCTCTAAATAGTACAAAGTAAAAGCTGAGGGCACACTGAAAAGAAAAGGGAAAAAACATGCGCCTAACCCGAAAAGTGCCACAACCCGGAAACAGGTGAACAAAAATTAAACATATGGAAGGGTCCCCCACCTGGAACCCGACTCCGACCACGGAAAGCGGTCCATGCTCCTAAACTCCTATGCTCTACTGATGTCCCGACCAACTTGTCCGTCGTCTGCAAGGGAAAACCAAGTGTGGGCAAAGCCCAAGTAGAGGTGAGTATAAAAAAACTCACTAGGATACCCCGAAGGCTTGAGGGAGAAACAATGGAGGTACTGAAGGGTGAACGGTAGATCGAATTGGGGAATGTAGAGGAGTACAACAGAAAGTGAAGAAAGGATTACAGTAAAGAGTCAAGCTCATCCCAACAAGAGGAAAGAATGTATACTCGTCCAGACAGAAGGAGGTGGAAACAGTGAGAAGATGAACTTCCTGTCGAGTCTTCACTACCAATAGCAGGAGAGTAGACTCGTCCAACCACGAGAAGATAGACACAGAAAGCACGTGGCATACGCCGCGCGTCTTCGCCTCTCTCGGAAGGAGAGTAACCAAACTCAAGAAGTGGGTACTTGGAAAAGGTATATACATATCCATATGCTCAATAAGAATCCCGAACAAGATCGTAAGGGGATCTCCAACCTGTAGCTTAGCCCATTAAAAGTGAGTCGCCAACAGTCTCATAAGTAAACACCATCAATGCCCTGCATCCCTCACGTCTGCCATGAAGTACAAGTCACGGGGAACAAATCACCGCACCTTGATACTATCCTCTTTGGGTGGCACTGACTCGCCCACACGGTTTTAGGTCGCATCTCAAGGACACTTCTCGATGGGGAAAGCGCCCCTCGTTATTGAGAGTTCCGGGGGAATGTTAAACCACACCTTGTCACTGTCCCACAGTCGAGAGGTCTCCTCCAAGTCAAAGTCATCACATCACTGACTCGTACAAACAAGGGTACCACTATAGTAGTCATGGAGTAAAGCCACAAACTTGCCTAGTATAAAGGACTGAGTCTAAAATGTCAACGGGTGACCCACTGCCCAGCCCTGCTGGAGGGTAAACCCTAACAAAATATCGGGTGACCCACTGCCTAGTCCTGCCGGTGGGTAGACCTGGAAGAAGTCGACAGGTGACCTACTGCCCATCCCTGCTGAAGGGTAGAACTGGAAGAAGTCGATAGGTGACCCACATCCTAGCCCTGGAGGAGGGTAAACCTAGAACAAAACGACATGTGACCGACTGCCCAGCCCTGCTGGAGGGTAGACCTGAATCAAGACGACAAGTGACCCACTGACTAGCCCTGCTAGAGGGTAGACCCTTGAGAGTCGTCGGGTGACCCACTGCCCTATCTCTGCTGGAGGGTAAAACCTAGATGTCAGTGGGCAACCCACTGCCCTACCTCTACTGGAGGGTAATCGCAAAGAAGTCGATGAGTGACCCACTGCCCAGTCTCCACTGGAGGGTAAACCCAGAACTGCTCTGGCCATCTCTACTGGAGGTTACAACACTGGTCAACCGAACACGGAGTGGGTGTCGTTCAAGCACCTGACTCTGGCACAAAACTAGGGGAACCTACTCAACCGTGATGATCTAAACAATCGAGCACAGAGCTAGGGGAAAAAATCAACCACGCTGGTCAACAATCGTGAACTGAGGGACCCTTTGCGTTTTGAGATGTCAAAAGTACGCAAAGCAGAACATGACACGCACATGGGGCCCACACGATGTGTGGACCCAAGATAACCTCAACCAAGTGCACAAACGTTCTCAGGTATAACCATCCACACATACATCCCAGTGTTCTCACATAATCACAGGGTATGCCACGTCTCCAGCAAAATGGCTAACATGCACATGGCCCCCAACATCAACGCGAAGGTATAACGTAACAACTCCATCTTTCCACCTCATCAGCCCAAGCCCGGCTAACTACATCCCTTCAAGCATTACTTCATTCTCCAAAGAGTGAACACAATCACACACCAAGGGTTCGCTACAAACGCGGTTGAAGAACCGTCGCCGGGCACCTGCACAATTCCCCATTTAATAAGATTGTGCGAGAGGATCCGCACAACCAAACGGATCGTACCATTGTAATACTCGTGGAAAAACATGCGAGATATACTACTTACACGCCCAAAATGGCCAACTGGTGAAAAAGGTACTATTCAGCATACCAAAATGTGTGGGGCCTACCCCTATATCTCGAAAATGAATAAATATATGGAAAATAAGATACATTCTGGCTTACCGCGCACGATCGGTAAAACACAGAACCCGTACCCCGGTCCCGAAGCGCTACCAACAGATCACACTGTTGCGATCCTCTCAGAAAATTACACAAGGTGGACTACTCACTTGTCCAAAACGGTCTCCTGGTGATAGAGATGGAAAATCACAGTCAACACCCAAATGTCCCTCGTGGGGCCCGCACCATCGTGCCGAATTAGAGCGGGTGGATTTCACCATTGCAATATCCTTGGAAAACACCCAGAATCAACTAATCACACGCCCCGAACTAATGCCTGATGAAAAAGGAGCTAAACGCTGCTCGCAGCTCAAAAAGACGGGGCGTGGGGTCCACACCTCAACGCCACATTTAACTCCTGAAACCAAATTGGAAAGCTTCACCCCGGTGCATGGGTCCCAATGCCAATAATGGTGCTCAAAATGGAATCTGGATGTGTCTGTGCCGCCCAAAACAAGATTTCCTAGGAGGCTCGCTAAGGTGCTTTATGCACGTACCGTGCCCCCGCGCCTCTCGTCGTAGAATTTAAAACTATCGAAACCACCTCAAAAATACTTCCTCAATTTCAGGTCTGTTCCGCTGCATACTGCGTGCAAAATGGACGCCCTTAGCTCAAGATATGGGCCTCCGAAGCTGGAGGTGAAAAAACCTCTTGGGCCGGACTGGCCCGATCCGGCCGATCCGCCCAACCGGCTCGGGAACCAGACGCAAGTCCGGTCCACACCGCAGTGGCCCGCTTCCACCGAACATACAACATTAAATGTCTTTTCCATGCAGATACCCTCCATAGGCGGTCTTGGTCTGGACGCGGTGTCTCACATCGCGACCCTGGTCTCCGCTCCGCGGCGCAGAGCGCCTCCGCGCGCCCGCTCCCCCTTCCGCGAGTTCCAGCTGACACCGCACGCACCCACCCCCACCAGCCGAAGCCCTGTCCTACATCGCCATTGACGACCGTAGCCCTGTGCGCTTAGCTATGCCACCGTCCGAGAGCCCCGCCGCCGCCTCCTAGGGACGCTGCGTAGCCGCTCGAACCCGCAAACTTTTTCTGGTGATTGCGGAGGCCTCGAGACTCCAAACTCGAAACCGAAAGATGCGTTGGAAAGATTATAAATTATACTAAAATATTATGGGATTTGTTTGAGGATAAAAAACAAATTAATTAATTTAATAAAACTCAATGTAGGTGCGGGAAAAAAAATTGAAACTGCAACGATCCTACCTCTTGGGCATTGCCCGGAACTTCACGAAGAGTCTGCCGCCATGCCGCGACTCGCCGGAGATGTCTCAACGGAGTTTAGGAGGAGCAGGAGGGGATGACAACTTCTGATTTTCATGTGAGGATGAAGAATAAGCAGATGGAGGGGGTGGTTTATGTGTTTAAATAGAAAACACTTAACCACCCGCCCGTCGGCCCGAACCCGAACTCCCGACGGGGTCGGGATTAAGCCTCCCCTAGGCTAAAAACCACCCTTTGAAAGAAACGATGATCGTGGAATACTAATCCGAGGCACTGTTCAAAAGTTATTAAACATAGCGCCCGGGGCCACCAAATTACAAAAATGGCCATAGGGCCATTTTTCACTAATGGCTCGCGCACGCAAAAAAATATACCCATCATAGGGTAAACGACATGTTCTTAACTCAACAGTGCCATCATTTTTCCAATTTGATCCACCATTTAGGAGATACTGAGCTTACCGATTAAACAGAGAAATTAATTATTTAATTTATCCATTTCACGTTCCGGAAGAGAGCGAGGGGTCCAAACATCCCGCACCGACATGTTTTATGTCATTCCTATGGTAAACACCCCATTCCAGACCCATCCGTGCACTCAGATCTCTGATCTGGAGCTCAATTTAGGAGATATCCCATTTATTTGGTGTATCCAGTATGAACACACTGAAATTTTAATTTTGACCACACTGAGGATCAGAATCGCACGATGTTTGAAGGCGCTGCTCCGGAATAAAACAAGAATATTCCAAAGTCTTTCACAGAAAAAAACTAGGTTCTTACATCATTCCATCCTTCAAGATTTTTGTCCCTAAAAAGAAAAACTAGGGAACAACTCAGGGTACCAATCCCACACATGGCTCTTCCATACACAGATGAACTCTGGAACAGTTCTCTACCACCGCACACAGACCAAAGGATTTGATCTGTTCGCACGAAGTCTTCCCTCGTAGATGTCGTGCATAGGAGAATGCACACCTCTTCTCAGGAAATTCATGTGAGGGACTTCGTGCACCCACTTTTTAATATGGGATTAGGGCAACGTGGTAGGGAACCTCGCCATCCCTTCGCATGTCTCAAACATCCCTAAGGCTCTCAGGGGTAGCTCACCTCCCCGAAGGAACCCTTACGTCGCACACCGTGACTGGAATCGCCGCCCGCACCTAGAACAAGGCCAGGTGATTACCTCCTTCAGAATATCCATATAGTGAAACAACCAAGGATATCTATCCACACAATATTTCACAGTCGATGTCTCTCAACCAAGACTCTCTTACATGCTCAGAGAGTGATGGATTCGACGTCATCGACTAAAGAAGAAGGTTACACACCTTCTACTCTACCAACACAGTGTTACACCCGACGCCATGCATCACCCTGGTAACACCTCAAACACGGATTAGTGAGAAAAACATTCCACACATAGAGTCTAACAATTCTACTACAAAAAGTAGAAGAGTTATAGAGCGTACATCTTACCTTTTCATGCTCTGCAGGATTGTAAACATCCAAAGCTCACGACGGTCTACGGTCGCAACTGTCAGCTCCTGGAGCCTGACATGGAGTGGCTAGTGGTGATGGGAAGAACTCATGATGTCGTCCCCCACTACCAGCTCCTCCAGCTCCTCTGCTAGCACCACCTCTCTGGGCGCTATTCTGATCACGACGCTGCCTCTGCCGCAGTGGTGCACCTGCTTCCTGACCGATATTCTTAGCATGCATGGTTGGTAAATCTAGAGCCAGGTGGCCTTGCTCATCACAAGCATATCATCGACTCTCTCTAGGCCACACTGGTGCCCTCCGGTGACACTATGGTGTACGACCACGCCCCTGAGTCTGGTTATTGAAAATCCACATGAGTCGAGGTTCTGCTTGTCGACGCCCACTAGTTGCGGCAGACGTCTCGGCTCCAACTTGTCTGATACCACCACCAACTCTAGAATTTGACAAGAAGATCTCTTTCAATAGAACCTACTCTAACACCCTAGTATACATGGAAATGGCCAAGGGTTCTATGACAGCACAAATCTCTCGGCGGAGACCTTGCTCAAACTTCTGCACTCAGATGTTTTCGCCATGGACCAACTCCGGGTAAAAGCGTGCATGGTCTGCGAAACTAGCCGCGTACTCGGCCACCATCAACCCTCCCTGCTAAAACAGTAGGATCTCCTGAATCCAAATGGTGCGCAAGAGGGAGGGGAAAAACTCCTCATGAAACAACAATAAAAGTCCCCCCATGAAAGTGACGACTCGTTAAGAAACTGACTCACCAGACTCCACCAACGCCAAGCTGCTGCATGAAAAAATTTGGCTTCCAAAGACACTCTCTGATATATAGGAATCTGCACAAGCCTGAAAAGGCGAACCACTGTCTCTAGCCAATCCTCAACTGTCTGAGGGTCTTGCTCACTACTGAACCTCAGTGGTCTCTACTGCTGGAACTCACGGAGAGCTCTCAACATGAGCTCATGCCCCATCTGCTCTGAAGCTATCTGCTGCTCACTAGGTGGGGGTGCTACTACCGGCCCACCCATAGAAAGGGGATCACAAGATGGGTCCTGGACTATGGCCTCGTAGCTCACAGGGTCGTCATCATGAACCAAAGCTGGAATCCTTACTGGCTGTCTTCTCGGAGACATCATGAATATTATCAAGGAGTGCCACGGTCAGATGAGCATATATGTATATACCAAAAACAACAACTATGGGGAGCTTACTCAAGAAGTACAGTCAAAGACTCCATTCTATGTGATGCACAATCCAATTTTCCCGGCAATAAGTGTCTCAGCATACCGAGTCGACAAGCGGGTTATCAGGGTCCTGGTGAATGGATACATCGACCGCTGCACCATCACTGGACCCCCTGGCCTTAGAGCCTCTCTCGAGACATGTTAACATTGTTGCCTTCAAACGGCGTGCATTTCTGAGCCCCGCTGGGGCCGAAATTAAATTTTCAGTGCGTTCACACTAGAAACGCCAAATAAATGGGATAACTCTTAAACGGATATTAGGATCAGAGATCTGAGTGCACGGATGGGTTCGGAACGGGTTGTTTACCCTAGGAATGACATAAAACATGACGGTGCAGGACATTTGGACCCCTCGCTCACTTTCGTAATTTGAAATAGATAAATTAAATAATTAATTTATCTGTTTAATGGTTAAACTCAGTATCTCCTAAATTGTGGATCAAATTAGAAAACTGAGGGAACCACTGAGTCCAAAACGTGCAATTTACCTTAGGAGGGGTATATGTTTTTTGGGCGCGAGCCGTCAGTGAAAAATGGCCCTTCGGGCATTTTCGTAATTTGGCGGCCTCAGGCGCTAAGTTTAATAACATTTAAAAGGGGCCTCAGATTAAAATTCTGAGACCGCTGTTTCATTCTGAGCATGGTTTTTAGCCAACGAGAGGCTTAATCCCGACCTCTTTGGGAGTTTGGGTTCAGGCCGATGGGCCGGTGATTAAGTGTTTTCTATTTAAAAACTAAACCCTCCCCCCCCCCCATCTACATCTTCATATTCTTTTCCTGGATAGTAGCAGGCATAAGCCCCTCCCTCTCCTCCTCAACTCTGGTGAGGCATGACAGGGCGGCAGACTCTTCGTGAAGCTCCGGGCAACGCCCAAGAGGTCGGATCGTTGCAGTTTCTATTTTTTTATTCCCACACATACTTTGAGTTATATTATATGCATCAATTTGTTTTTTGATCATTGAAAAAATCCAATAATCATTTAGTATAGTTTTTGTGCATTCCAACACATCTTTTGGTTTCGAGTTTGGAGTCCTGAGGCCTCCGTAATCACCCGCCGAAGTTTGCCGGTTTTCGGTGTCCGGTGGGATCGAGCGCCGGTGCGGCGTCCCTAGGAGGCGGCGAAGGGGCTCTCGGACGGAGGCACAGCTAAGGGCATTGGTCGTTGGCCTTCAGTAGAGGAGGCATCCAGGGCTTAGTTCGGGGGGGGGGGGGGTGTGGTGTCAGTCGGATCTCGCTGACGGCAAGCGGGCGCGCGGAGGCGCTCCGCGGCGCGGAGCGGAGACCGGGGTCGCGCTATGCGACCCAGCGGCCAGACCAAGACCCGCCTATGGTGGGTCTCTGCGTGGAAAGGACTGATAATGTCGGCCGGTCCGTGGCAGTGGGGCGTGATGATGTGTACCGGACATGCGGTTGGGTGGACCGGCCGGACCGGGCCGGTCCGTCCCAAGGGGTTTTTCCCCTCCATCTTCGGATGCCTGTATCTTGAGCTACATGTGTCTGTTTTACGCACCGTCTGCGGTGGCACAGACCTGAAGTTGAGGTTGACTTTTTGAGGTCATTTCAAGAGTTTTAAATTCTGAGTTGAGGGGCTTGGGGGCATGGAATGTGCGTAAAGCAGCTTAGCAGGCTTCCCGGGAATTCTTGTTTTGTGCGGCGCGGACACATCCGGAGTCCGTTTTGAGCACTGTCATTGGCATTCGGACCCTGGCACTGGGGTGAAAAGTTCCAAGGTGGTTTCGTGTGTTAACGAAGGAGTGGATCTGTGGGCCCCATAGCCCTTATTTTGAGCTGCGAGCAGCGTTTAACGCCCTTTTCATCGAGCATCCGTTAGGGGACTGCGAGTATTTGATTCTAGATGTTTTTTCAAGGTGATTGCTATGGTGAAATCCACCTGCTCTAATTCGGCATGATGGTGCGGGCCCCATGAGGGCCATTTGGGGGTTGATAGTGATTTTCCATCTCCATCACCGGGCGACCGTTTTGGAAAAGTGATTAGTCCACCTTGTGTACTTTTCTGAGAGGATCGCAACGGTGCGATCCGTTGGCAGTGCTTCGGGACCAGGGTGCGGATTCTACATGTTACCGCTTGTGCGCGGTAAGCCGGAATGTCTCTTTTTTGTTGCATATCTGTTCCACTGAATTGAGTAGTTAATCCCGTGTGTTTTTCCGAGGGGATCGCAATGGTGTGATCCGTTTGTTATGTTTTGGGATCTAGGGGTGAGCCCCACATGGGTTGGTATGGTGAATAGTACCTTTTTCACCGGTTGACTGTTTCGGGCGAGTAAGTAGTCTATCTCGCGTTCATTCCATGAATATTACAACGGTATGATCCGTTTGGTTGTGTGGAGCATCTTTTGTGATCTTATTAAATGTGGAAATGTGAAGGTGCCCCTTGGTGGTTCTTATACCGTGTTTGTAGCAGACCAATGGCGTGTGATTGCGTTCACTCTTAGGAGAGTGAAGTAATGCTTGAAGGGATGTAGTTGGTCATGCTTGGGCTGATTAGGTGGCATGTTGGAGTTGTTATGATACACATTTTTGTTGATGTTGGGGGTCGTGTTCATGTTTGCCATTGGGCTGGAGATGTGGCATACTCTAGGAGTATGAGAGAATGGTGGGAGGTACGTGTGGATGGTTTTACCCGAGAACATTTGTGCGCTTGGTTGTGGTTGACTTGGGGCCACACGTCGTGTGGGCCTCAGGTGTGTGTTGTGTTCTTCTTTGCGTAATTTTGACCGATCGCGACGTAGAGGGTCCCTCACATCACGATTGTTGACCAGCATGGTTGATTTTTTCCCCTGGCTCTATGCACGATGGTTTAGATTAGCAGGATTGAGTGGTTCCCCTTGTTTTGTTCCAGAGTCTGGTGGTTGCACGACACACACTCCGTGTTCGGTTGGCCAGTGTTGTAACCTCCAGTAAAGATGGCCAGAGCAGTTCTGGGTTTACCCTCTCGTAGAGATTGGGCAGTGGGTCGCTCATTGAATTCTTCGGGTTTACCCTCCAGTAGAGGCTGGGCAGTGGGTTGCCCACTAACTTCATGGGTTTACCCTCCAGTAGAGACTGGGCAGTGGGTCACTTGACGACTCTTGAGGGTCTACCCTCCAGTAGGGCTGGGTAGTGGGTCGCTCGTCGTCTTGATTCAGGTCTACCCTCTAGCAGGGATAGGTAGTGGGTCGCTTGTTCACTTGTTCCGTGTTTACCCTCCAGCAGGGCTGGGCAGTGGGTCACCCGTCAACTTCTTCCTGGTCTACACTCCAACATGGTTGGGCAGTGGGTCGCCTGTCGACTTCTTATAGGTCTACCCTCCATCAAGGTGGGCAGTGGGTCGCATGATTATGTATTAGGGTTTACCCTCCAGCAGGGCTGGGCAATGGGTAACCCGATATATTATTATGGATTACCCTCAAGATGGACTGGGCGGTGGGTAACCCGATATCTATCTAGGGTTTACCCTCCAGCAGGGCTGGGTAGTGGGTCACCTGTTGACATTTCAGACTCATCCCTTTATACTAGGCTAGTCCGTGGATTTACTCCATGACTACCAGAGTGGGACCCTTGTTTGTACGGGTCAGTGATGTGATAGCTTTGACATTGAGGAGACCTCTCAACTGTGGGGGAGTGATGAGATGTTGTTTGACGTTCCCCCAGAACTCTCTAGCATGAGGGGCGCTTTTCCAACTGAGATGTGTACTTGAGACGTGACCTAAAACCATGAAGGCGAGTCAGTTCTGCCCAAAGGGGATAGTATCGAGGTGCATTGATATAAGGACCTTGACTTTTAGTTCGAGGCAGACATGCGGGATGTTGGGCATCGATGGTGTTTACTTCTGAGACTATTGGCGACTCACATTCCTTGTGTTGAGCTACAGGATGGAGATCCCCTTACGATCTTGTTCGGGTTTCTTATTGAGCATATGGATATGTATATACCGTGTCCTAGTACCCATTTCTTGAGTTTGGGTACTCTTCTTACAGGAGAGGTGAAGACGCGTATGGTATGCCGCGTGCTTTCCGTGTCTAGCTTCTCGTGGTTGGACGAATCTACTCTCCTAGTATAGGCAGTGAAGACTCGATGGGAAGTTCATCTTCTCACTGTTTCCATCTCCTTTTCTCTGGATGAGTCTACATTCATTCCTCTTGTTGGGTTGAGTTGGAATATTTACTGCACTCTTTACTGCACTTTCAGTTGTACTCCTCTACAGTCCCCTGTTCGATCTACCGCTCACCCATCAGTACATCTTTTGTTGCTCCCTCGAGCCTTCAGGGTATCCTAATGAGTATTTTTTTACTCACCCCTACTTGGGCTTTTCCCACACTTGGTGTTCCCTTGCAGATGACATACAGGTTGGTCATGACTTTAGTGGAGTTCAGGAGCGTGGACCGTGTACGGTGGTCAGAGTTAGGATCCAGGTGGGGGACCATTCCAGATGTTTTCTTTTTGTTCACCTGTTTCCGGGTATTGGTACTTTTCTGGTTGTTCTCGTGTTTTTTCCCTTTTCTTCTCAGTGTACCCTCAGCTTTTACTTTGTACTATTTAGAGGTCGATCCACCATTGTGGTTTATATATAGCAGTCGCCATTTTCTTTTACTCTACTTGTCTTTTCTTTTTTCTACACTTTTTCATTGAGTGTGCTGCATGTGTAAAGGTACATAGGCAAAGTCCTCCCCAAGTTGTTGTGCCTTCGACGCCGGTTTCCAGCCTCGGGACTATGGAGGCGGGCATGGGGTAGTTGCGGCTCGAGCCCGGGTTGGGTCTGGTCGTGACATTTTCAAAAACAACTTTATAAGGTGTATCATCAACCACTTTTATACATTTATCTTCCTTTGAGGTTTCCTTCCTAATTTTATGAATTTCGTTTTCACCACAAAAAAATGTTCTATTCTATTATAATCCTCATCAAAAACATCATTATCATCATCTTTTTTAACAATATCGGTATCTTTCTTTTCAATTTGTTGAGTAATATTATCATCATCATCACATTCATTATCTGAAGAAATTTAATTGAATTCCTCTTGAGTATCATCATCCATAAGAAATTATTTTCTTTCTAAAAAATCCTTAAGAAGGAAACATGTGAGATTCTTATTGATATCTTGTTAGATTGACATCATTTATCTTCTTAATCAAAAATAGTAATATGATATTTAGTATCATATAATTTATTGTTTTTTTCATGATTTTCTCCTAACTAGTTTTGTTATTATTGATTTAATTATTCATATATCAATACTAGAAGTAGGAAAAAATTCATTATATTATTCGAAACTAGAGTCTCAATAGCCACAGTTGTAGGAGTATTCTTAGTTTCTTGAAAGAAATATTATCTTAAAAGAATATGATCATTGTCTTTCTCAGTGTCTCTATATAGATTCTAAATAATTTTATCATACGAATATTTGTTCTTTTCCTTATTCTCTTTTAATTCTTTGTAAATAACTATAGTATATCTGATTTTTAAGGCCTTATCCTCAGTTCAAACTATTACAAAACAATCTCCCTTTATTTTGTTCTCTTGTGTTCTCTCCACATTGAAACAACTTCATCTTAGAAGGATTTTTGTTTCATGCGATTTGGAGTAAATGATGTTGGTTTAGAAGGTTGAGATGGTTTCTATGATTCTTCTATAAATGGTTTTGGTGAGAAAACATTTCTTTTCATGGGATTTTTCTATGAAATTTATAAAACATTTCATTATTATCTATTAAATGAACATACATAGATGTCTCATTAGAAAAACCAAATGTCATTCTCTTGACGGAGTCATCACTAAAAAACATTATTCTCAACATCTTAGGATTTGGCATGCAAGGAACATTGAATGTTTCTAACAATACATCTTGGATATAGGATGAAATTGTTGGATACATTAAAATATAAGATATAATTGTTCAAAGACAAATGTTTCTGAGGGTGAGAATGATATATTGGATCGTGATAATCAATATTATATTATCCATAAAAACCAACACCATTATGTATGAAGTATTAAGGGTATCGTTGACGCCTTTTCCTGGAATAATTAATCCTTGTATCAAAAGGGTATCAATATTATGGTTCACTAAGTGATTGGAAATTTTAGGTGACTATACTCCCTAAATTCCAATTCATTCCATTATTTTATCCTTATTAAATGAACGTAATTTTTTGGAAACCTACATGAACATAATGATGCTTCTACCTCATGAGTTATGTCAAAAAAATTAGTAGAATTCTTATAGTACAATGAATATGCTCTTCCATAACATTTTAATTGAAACAATTCATTTACCACTTTTTTTTTAATGTTAATTTTATCATAAAATTCTATAATATGATCTTCATAAAATAGATACTGATTCATCTGATTCACTATACAAATATATACACATCCATTGAGTTTGATGTTCTTATTTATCATAGAATCAATATTTTTGAGGAATTTATCATCTACTAACTTTATCAAATAATTAACCAGTCTTTGAGTTTCTTCTTCGAATGTATCATTGTTTGAGATGAAACATCCAACTACATTGGAAACTATAATGAATAAATGAAGAATATTTTTAGAGTCTTTGATTGGTGGTAGAGCTCGAGTGAAAATTGTGGAAACCAATGTGGGATGCGAAGGGGGCCCCATTATATAGAGTTCATAGTAACATTTCAACATCCCAAGTCAATACAATTTTTGAGATTATCTTTTTCTGACATGATGGATGACATTAAATCTGACGAATGAATTTTAGGTTCTAATCATTTGAGCTTTTATAGAAATAATCATATTCAAGGAAATATGAATAACATAAATGTTTTCTTATATAATGTTTTGAAATAAAGACAAACTGAAATGTAACTAAGATGACTTATGTAATGAAATGTTCCTTACATTGTTATCATAAATTTTTTTAGTATTGATAATGTTTTTCATAGAAAACATACATTATGAAAAAAATTTAGAGAAGTAGAATTTTTTGGTTCTGAAAAATAATTTAATAAGGTTCAATGAATTTTCATTAAAAATTGTTCTCCCCCACTGAAAATAGTATCTTAATGTTAAGAGGTGTTTTAAAAAATTTAATATTCATTATTTCATAATATTTATAATTCAAAAAATTTATTCATATATTCAAATCTATCAAAAGGTAAGATTTTTGTAGAAATATCATCATGTATTTCTTGCATTCCGATGAAAACTGCTTCCAACTGATACATATTAATCAACTATAGTGGAAAGTTCTACAAGGTGTTTTTTATTTCATGAAGATTAAAATAAAAAACCTAATATCAAACTAAAAGTTAAAGATATACCATTTTTATCTATTCTAGAACCACCAATTTTACCATCAAAAACCCCGTTTAAAAGAAAATTATTTCCAAAAGAATATTGTGGTACTAAATCCATGGTTTCCATTATATAGTGAAAACAATCACTGATTTTAAATGAGATTATTTTTTAATATATTTATATCTTGCACATAAGAATACTAAAATCATTACGTCTGGATGACCATATGTTATATATAATATACTTCCTATCATACCATTAAAAGATGATTGATCTACTTGTATTCTAGCTTCATCAAGATCAAGAGTAATTAAGGTACTGATTAGAATACATATCATTTTAGTGTTTTAATATCCATACATCACAGTAAGAACATAAATATACTGATGTTGAGATATAAATGTTTCTTCAGGATTTTAGAAATTTGGAATTGAAGAAAAAATGATTACTCCTTGGTCATACACCTCTCAATCTAAAATTTCATTAGATTCGATAATGAATCAGTTTAGGATTGCTAAATTGATTTAAATATAATTTAATCAACATTAATTATAATATTCAAAAAACTTTCTTTAGGATTCATTATAAAAATGGTTGGATAAGCGGTTCCCTAAAAATAATTTTTTTCAAAAAAATCCTTTATGTCTATCATATAAGGCTTTAGGGGCTCATTTATTGTCTATATAATGATTTAGTATGTTTGTAAACATTTCTAATATGTTTCATGTCTTCAAAAACTCAATTTTATTCAATATAAAAATCCACTGAACTATTTCCATTGATGAAGGCACACTTCACATCCATTTGAAAAAGTATGAAATAGAAAAATTATGCAAAGGCTAGTAGAATATATTTATATTCAAGTCCAACTACAGGTGAATTGGTTTGTTCATACTATATTCCATTTTTATATTATATCCTTTAGAAAATAATTGTTCTTTATTTTTAAAAATGGTTTAATTTTCATTAAATTAATTTATGATGAACCCTTTTACTCTAACAACAGATAATTTTTTAGGTCATTCAACCATCATCTGGAATTTGTTCCTTCAGATTTCATTTAGTTCATCTTGCATTGATTTAACCCAATCATCATAACCTAATGCTTTATCACTACATTAAGGTTCTAATTATGATGAAATTCTAGATGTTCTACCTAATGTCTAATAGAACTTCTATTATTTATTGGTTGATGTACATCACTAATTATACTATCACTTGTATGGTTATTAAGAAGAAACTAACATAGGTTTTTTAAAATGTGTTTATTAACATTAGGTAGAAAATCTTCTATGGTAAATAAATCAGAAATATTTTCTTTAGTATTTTCTTATATATAAGATTATTATATCAAATCATGACAATCAGTTTTTGAACACAAATCTGAAGATGTAGGTTGGGGTTTAAAAAAATGAAAGGATATGTTTCATAAAACATAACATTAATTTTTTCATCAATAGTACTAGAATTTTTTTTGAAAGCATTTTAGGCATTAGATGTAGTGAAATATCATAATAAACTTCCTTCATCAGATTTGGTAGTGAATTTATTTATCTTATATTTAATATTCACAATGAATATATTGCATCAAAATACTTTTAAGTGTGAAAATCTATTGTTCCAACCATTCCACAACTCATAAAGTGTTTTTATAAGAAATGGTCTGATTAAAAATTTATTTAAAATATATAAAGGACTACTAATAGCATCAACACATTATTTCTTAGCAATAGAGTATTCACTAAACAATGTTCTTGTTTTCTATCTAAGAAAATGGTCTATTCCTTCAACAACATCATTTTTTGGAGGAGTTCATTGAGATGAGAAGATAAGATTAATTATTTTCTTAAAAAAAAGGTGTTAGAATATGAATTTTTAAATTGTCACCCATGATAACTATGAATATTTATCAATTGAAAGTTTTTTTAGTTTTAAACAATTGCAGAAAATGATTTAGACTAAAAAATGTTTTCAGATTTCTTTTCTTGAAAATAGACTCATATAAATATAGTGTAATAATCAATTAGAACAAATACATAGTATTTTCCTCTTATACATCTAGTTTATTTTGGATTTAAAAGATCCATATACACTAGCTGAAATGCATCAGAAACTGTGGCTTAAATAATTGATTTAAATCTTGACATTTTTTTCTTTCCACATTGACAAGTTTCAAATAATTATGAATAACAAAATATATGATTTAGTAGATCATTAAAATTTATTTTCATAGAATTTTTACAGAAGTTACTAAGGTTATAATTTTATAGTCTTCTATGACATAAATAATATTGAACATCCACTGCACTAAGTCAATGTATGTCTTGGATCCTAAGGTCTTATAAGTAAAGTGTGTTTAAATTCTCATTCCTATGGGTAACAAGAATAATCTAATCCTTGTTATTATGTACTATTAATTTATCATTCATAAAATTCAAAAGGTAACCTTCATCACATAATTTTCTTACCTATATAAGTTTATACTTCACTCCTTAACAAAAAAACATTTGAAATTAACACTTTTCCCAGATGAAAAATATTATATACCAAATATTTCTCCCTGAGAAATATATGTGAAAGTTAATAATCCAACATTCATCATTCAAATATTTTCAAAGGTGTTTTTATTATTAGGAATAGGCTTGGAACATCCACTATCTATGTACAATTTATGGTTGATGTCACTTATTGTTTTCCTAAAAATAAAACATTTTAACAATTGCAATCCAAGTTTTCTTGGATCTAGAATTATTATAAAATAAAATTTTATGTATCCACATTTTCATAGAAAATATGGATGTATGAAAATATAAGGATTTAGTTTTATTAAAAAACATTTCTCCCAATGTATACCACAATGAAACATAGGGAAAAATGATCACTTTTTGGTACAAAAAAGTTGTGACTAAAAAATGGGTTTCAATAGGAATAACCAAATCTAGAACTATTCCATAAATGATGAAGTTGTGAATAAATTTTATAAAAAACATCCTTTGCATGAGTGAAGTTTGAAAAAAATTCATTAAGGAAAAAATTTTATATTTTAGTCTAATGAAGAAATTCATATCATTATAGTTATTATTCTAAGAATTTGTTTTTGTCTCTAAAATATTTTTCCTATAAATGAAATTATAAAGATCATTAGATGTTTTATCATTTTCAGAATATTCATATTTAATATTTTTAGGAATTTTTTTAAAATCAATGGTTATGAAATCATGGTATTTTGAAATATCTAATATATTTTTTAAAAATACAAATTTAGGTATTTTCCTTATCAATAATCCTATTGATCTTACTATTTTCACTCTCAAGTATCTTAGAAAACCTAGATTATTCATCAAATGAAAGTAATGTATTATCCTTTGATGGGGAATATTCTACATCTAAGGATTCATATATTTTTTTCATTATTATATTTAGCACTTAAATAAATGTTGGTTAAGGATTTATAAGGGTTTACATTTTCCATGAGAAAATTATTTTATGTAGGATTTATTTATTTGTGACCAATATTCATCTCTCTAGAAGATTAAACATCCACATATTTGTCATAAGAGTCTCCACCACAAAAACCCAATGAATCATGTCCATTTAGTACATTAATTTCATTATAATTTTAGTAATTCTTATAATTACTTTCAGAATGCCTATCATTTATATCTTTCATATAAACCATTGGACTATCTGGTCTGATATGTATATCCTTATTACATTCATAAGAAGTAAAATAATAATATTTTATTCCATTTATTCCATTCTTATAGTATCTATATTGGAAATTTTTATTTCCCAAAATCATTTTCATCCTTTGAGAAATATTTTCTAGTTCTTTCTTAGAGTGATCTCTATCACTTTAGACTGATATAACAACATTATTAGTCATTGACCTAGTAGAGCTTTTAGGTTTATTAGAATTAATTTTATTAGAATTTTTTGTTAAAGAAACACTCCTATTATTGTTTTTAATATTACTATTGTCTCTTTTCATTCTATTTTCATGATTTAGAAGAGTCCTGAATTAATCATCAAGTGCTAATATTGTAACTTTACATGAATAATTAACGTCATATCTCTTATAATCCCACTAATTAGGAAATATATCCATAATTTTTTCTACAAACATATCATCATAAAAACCTTTTATCCCTTTGATTATATTCCATTAATAGTATTTATAAAAAGCTTTTGAAATTTAAATATGGTATATCAAGAAATTCATGCAATAACATGTTAGTTAGCTCTAAGCATAGCACTTCTAGTTTCAATAACTGTTGATGTTATAAAATCTGTAACATCTTGTTTTTATCCAGATGTTATTATATGATTCACATGATGAAATCCTGATATAGATATTCTTATTTTTATAACATAATAAAGAATTTCATACATTAATGTTTAGCAGATAGTATGGTTTTTGATAATTCGTGAATTATCTTAATTCTTTTTCAGGAATCCCGTAATCTCCTATTAGTACAACCAAATTACCACAATTGTATTCATAAAAAAATTATTCATCATATATTTCCAGTATTCATATTAATTTCCTTAAAAAATTGGATCTATGGTAGGATTTGATTTTTCTAATGATATAAAATTAATTCTTGTCATTCTTAAAAAAACCACAATAACTGATTAGCTTAAAATGATTACAAATAATTATATTGTGAGTAAAATTAAAATAAAACCATTAACATGTATATTTAAGTTATAAATGTTGATATTGATAAATAATATGGATGTATATGTATTTTAGAGACCCCCTACGATGCCAATTGTAGGATAAAAATGTTTATAACGATTACTTAATTACAAGAGGGGGTGATTTGTTGGTTTAAAAAATTCTTTAAAAAAATAATCTATGATTAAAAAAGTAAAACAAGATGAACTCACAAACCCTCTTTAGATATTAATAAAGAAACTAAAATGCATTGGATATAATTATGTGAATTAGAAAATGAAATTTAAACATGTTTACTTAAAGAAGAAATCTACCATAAAGCATACAGTATATAAATCTGAGTGTGTACATGAAAATTAACATGTATGAAAGTTGAACAATATATATGAAAATGAAGGAAGCTAAATTTTGGAAAATATTAAACAGGTAACAAGAAACAAATAAATATTTAATCCCAAAGGGAACTATATCAATCAACCTTAGATAAAGGTATATTGAATTATACATTCAAGAGGGTATGTCTTACCAACATCTAGGTGGGAAATCGATACAAATATCTGTATCTTTGTTGATATCGTTGTAGGCGCTCAATTTATCATGTAATCAACACCATTTTATTCCAATCCCTAGAATACCTCTATTTTAAATATAATGAAATATGTTTTCACTAATAATATAGACCATGCTGTTCAAAAATGAAATTTTTTTTCACAAAAACTGTATAAGGCATGTGGAGATGATCTGTCACAGTATATCACTTCAACTCCGTGCTTCAAGAATTAAAATCCTAAATAGCTACTCTCAACAGAAATTAAAAACCCGTGAATGAATTTAAATTGTAGTGTATTTATATGAAACATCATAATTTTTGAATTTTTCCTCCAACTATAATATTTCACTTAAATTTTAAAAGAACATGTATATGTGGAATTCATACAATGGAGAATTTGATACAACTTTGAAAACATTGGATTAAATAAAAAACAATGAGAAATATTGACATTAAGGTTTTTTTATAGCTATGTATGGGAGACATTATCTTATTCCGGATCTAATAAAACGAAACATTACAATAATGAAATTTGGTAACCATAAAAAATATCATATATCAAAATATTTAAATTCATATTATTATTTCTGAGAAAATCATAGTAATATTATATAATAAATCAGAGGTTTATTTCAATGGAAATTTGAGTCTAATATCTAAGGAAAGAAGTGAATTATTTCATATGAAATAAAATTATGATTTCAAATGAAATCAGAGCGTAATTTATGAGGAAGTAAGAGTCTGATTTTAGATGAAATCATTTTCCGAATTTAGAGGAAATTAGAGATGATTTCTATGGAAATCATAGATTGATTTGTGAGGAAATCTGAGTCAAATTTCATAGTATAATTAGATTCATATTTCATTGGAAATTTCTTTCTAAATTCATCATGAAATATGAATATATTTAACTTAACTAAATTATGGAATTATGGGGAAAATTATATATTGTTAAGAAAATACTAAGCAAGAAAATGAATTATATGGGTAATGGGTAATATGTTCTTGCATATAACTATCGTTAGATAAAAAAAATTATCTTTATGAAATGGTTTTTGTGATTTTCAAAACATAACGGAAAAGAAAATTCATATGTACTTTTATTGACTCAACCACAATATATTTTGGAGAGCCATTTGAAAGTTAGTCTCTTGGAATTTGTGATGTTATTTTTTTGGATATTTATTGGTTCCTATGGGTAGAAAAAATATGTATCGTGTTCTCAATATATAATATTAGTTGTTAAGGATGATGGAGATATCGAGCTTATATAGGTGATGTTACATAAATCATTATGTAAATTCAAATAATTAAAGGAATACAGGGTTGTTGCGACCTCTTCCCATTCTGGGGTGGATGTGAGATAATGTCACTATAAATTTTTAATAGGTTTATGCATAAAATATCACAAGAATGATTTACTATGTGTGTTCATGGATAGATCTTTGATGGTATCACACTTCACTAAAATATGGGATACATTAAAAATTAATGATCATAGTATTCCTTTTGTTTATGAGATTTTTAGAATACATGGTTTTCCGATACACTTATAATCTAATGAAAATTGTCAGAAAAATTCTAATGATATATACTAATTAATTATAAAAATGAATATTAAATTAATTATATATTGCTAATATTTATAAAATACAATGAGTAAATTATAATTATTTAATATTGGGTTCATAAGGATTTATTTTTATTTACAATATTCATTGATAATTGATCGATGTTTTCTAAAATATCTAGTTAAAAACTAACCATTTTCAAATTGTCCCCCAACAAATGGATCTAGGACACTTATCTGGCCAAAAGGGAAGGTCGACCATGGAATCCCATCAGGGGGGACCACATGTGTAGTGATGGAATGTGTGTATCCCACATGGAGGAACCAATGGTTATATATGTGGCCTAGAGGCCACAAGGGCCATCCAAGGATGGCATAGATCATAATTTGTGTGTAAATTGGTTTATAGGGATTTGATCTCTATAAATAGAATTTCATATTTGGATGGAATATGATTTCTTGGAAAATAAAACCTATATCTAGTTCACTTAAGATATGTGACTACAGATTTTGGTTACAATTCATACAATTAAAAACATTTTCATATCACACCCCAATAATTCTCATTATATTGGGACACACATCAATGTAATCATCAACACATGAAACCACCACATGATTCCACGATAATCACTAAAACCAACTGGAAATGCCTTGTCTACTACATTCAATGATCAAGCATGAGCCATAGTGTACATCAATAGATTTCAATTGCTATAGATTGAATCTGGGAAAAATTATGACATCAATGACACCCTTTGAAATATTAATAACATCACAAATTCTACTATGAGGACACTCAAACCAATCAGACGTATGATGGATCTAATGATGACTGTAATGCCACTTAAACTCCTCATTAGAGTCTTGGGAAACACAAGATATCATACTAGTAGTGTGTGACCACTACAATGATCTATTTGAATGAAATAAATTCCAACATGAAAAAAGGGATTCCCATCACTATTAATCCCCACATTGAATGAGTTGTGATTTATTTTTAATACTAGAACATGGATATTTTTAATGTGAGCAGTGAAATTTATTATGTTGCATGAGGATGATATATTATTGGTGAAATTTAAAATGTGGTATACCATTAGATAAATTATAGATGTGATCCACCATTTTTAAAAATTATATATGGTTGAATTTATTACTTTAATACATTCTACCAGTGATGAGGTCACAAAAAAGGTTTATTTATATGAGATACTACAGATGAATCCCCATTAAAATGCATTAAGTGATGAAACAATTCACAACCAAAGGAAGGAGAATATTCTTTATGATAACTACAACAAGATGGCTCTCAAGTAAATTAAGGAACCAAATTATATATAAAATATATTATATGATTTACCATCATTATAATGGTATATTACCAATTGTATATTCTTCTAACACCACTATGCATAACATCTCATTTCTAGAATTTGGATCACTCAAGAATTTAGCATGTTCCCCACAATATATATTAAAAAATATATTCTCAATTCTTTACCATGGATATTTATATATAAATGAAAAAAATATTAATCTATTTTTCTCCCTTTATAAATACTTGGATTCCAATACACTATTAATGAATTAATTCATTGGGAATCTAGAGAACAACCACTACAAATTCATTCTTCATTTTTTATATTGTTTTTATTTTCTTTTATTATACCTTCTTCCCCTACTAAATAACTTATATATTTTGTTTTGGAGGGGTAGAAATAATATATAGTTGGATGTGGGGATGTGGCCCAAATTTATAAAACATAATTATAGTGAAATTTTGAAAAATATATATATTTATTATTTATTTAAAATATTTATAACTCTAACTTGCATTATTTTAAATATTAATTTCATTGTGCTTCTAATTCTATAATGGTGTGTGCCTTGTTGGTCTATTATATTTCCACATTTGGTTATTGGAGTATTTGTTGAGGCTCGGGTGGTGTATGTAAGGAAGAATGGGGAATTATACATCATGTAATCAGATTACATGACATAAAAGTGTGTTTTAATACATGTCAAGGATGTTTCATTGGGGGTAAGAATTGTACATTGTGTTATGAATATTATTATGGCATGTAATATTTCAGGGTCCTAAAAATAAAATAAAATGAAGAGGCAACATGTTTTTTGGGGAAAAAATAACCCTAGTTATTATTTGTCCTGGAAGGGGTCTGCACATCATGTAATACCCCAATCATTTATAATTTTTAAATTATTTTCAATCCAAACCTCATTTATTCAGTCATGATATCTTTTTTCTACTTGTTCCAAATGAATTCTAGGTTCCCCAAGGAGCCCTTCGAAACCCAATCCTCCTTCTTTGACCAACTAATTATAGTATTTGTTTATTGGTGACCCACGATCAATATGTGGTATGTTTCATCCCCCTCATCTATTTACCCTTTTTCTTTATCTGTGGTTCATTTTCATGATACAATTTTGCATGAGTATGATGTTTGGGTAGTATTCTTATAATCTTCATTTGGATAATCAGTTGATCTGCATATCATACAGATCCTTTATAACATAGAATCATTCAACATCTCTATGTTGTGAAAAAAATGAGATGAAAAGATTATAATATGTAGGATATCCAATACTACCATACAATGTTTCATCATGTGTGATGGATTTACATTTTTTTCCCATATGAATCATTGATGTCTTGGATAATCACATATAATTATCAGTCAAATGAAATTGAATGGGGTAAGGGGTCTGTTTTCCATGCCTTGTAGTTTTTTATAGTATGATTATGATATTATGAGCTACACATGCTTGATAACGTATTAAATATATGGGTTGTTGGGATCCATTTTTTGTACTAAATTGGTTTTATGTTTTTTGGTTCATTTTGAACAATCATATATGAAAATTTGATTAATCACGTAAATTCAGTGAATGAATGAATTCCTCAATAAATTATTTGTGTGATAACTCCATTAATTTGAATTAAATTTATATATCAATTTTTAAATATGTATTTTATTATGTAATGGTGTGTGGTGAGATTTGTGCATTAGGTATTTCTACATGTGTGGGGAAAATAAAATTAGAAATACTTATGTAGTGATATGTGGGTTTTTTTTGGTTTCAAATATGGTGTGTCTGTTAGAATAGTTGTGTGATTTGGGGGTGGACTATGTAGGTTCATGGAAGGAATTGAATATTATAGATCAACTTGGATGTGTAATGTAATATAAGGTTGAGATATTTGTTTATTATATAATGGATGATTGGGAGTATGGGTACAAGCTAGTAGTGCAGTAACGTTATACTAGATGGGGTTGTGAGTTGGGGGATAGTTCTATTAATTTATCATATAACTAGAATGTGTATTAAATTTGGAGACTTTGGAGTTATATTTATTTATCATGGAGAATATTTAATTTATTTTTTATCAAGATCTTCACCTTTTTAAATGTCTTTTGTTTGTTTATTTTTGTGGTGTGTTTTGTTTAGTGGTATCAAATATAGTGATGGAATGAATAATTAATTTATTAATGAATTTTTGAAGATATTGAGTAATTTTGGATAATGTAATGGATATGGTTAATGGAAAAATGATTGCTGTGATATTTGGTTAAGTCTGAACAATTAATAAAATGGGTGGTAAACTAGAATTTGATGAAAATTGAGAAGTGGGTGTGGATTGTTATGTGGTGTTATGCATTTAGAGGTAGTAGTGAAGTTGGAATTATTTTGATCATGTTTTTGTCAGAAAACAATAGTTTGGGGAGGTATATTTTTTATCTTATATGTACATTCTTTAATTTTACTTTTCATTTCTATACACACCCCACCCTTGTTGAGCACTATGTTTCAAACACCCCCATCTCCATGAGGGAAGGTATCACTCCCAAACAACCTAGTGGTATGATGGATGAATGGACACCCACCATTATATGATTCCTATTCTTTATGGTGATATCCCATGATTTTTTAGTCTGGTTGGGGTTTTTGGGGCCCATGTGTGTGAGGTTTAATTGTGCATTCCAATGTGTATTCGTAAACAGATGAGTAGTACTTTCCTAGGTGTCTTTTGAATTAGGTGAGTTGTACTTTTAAAAATATATTTAAGATGGGATGTGATATCCTATGTGGCCAGGATGTATATGAAGGAGTGTTATGTTTTATGTGCCATTAGTGTCTATGGGTGGGATGTGATGCGGTATGTGGCTTAGGTGTCTACGGGCAGGATGTGAAATAGGTTGTGTGGACCAGGTGAGTGTGGGTGGGTTGTGATGTGGTAATTTCATAATATATGGGAGAATAAGGACATTTTCTATTAGGTAATAGTGAATAGTCAGGGGGAAGATGTGTTGAGTACCTTATCATTGATGTGATATATATTACATTACTATTCTTTCATTATTTTTTTGTCATGACATTGGGATTTTGGGATGGTTAGTATACATGTTATGTGTAGTTTCGATCTGCTATTTTTCGTGCTTGAATTTGTATGTTCCATTCACATGTGCAGGTGAGACAATGTATTTCTTTCTGAGTATACCTGTATGCTCAACTTATGTATATAAATAATAATTCAAGTTTGTTGGAGGATTACATGGACCATTCTGGGTGTTACTAGCTTTGGATTTGGGACATTTTATATGTTGGTGATTTATCATAATTTTTGAATCATTAATTTTGAGAATTTTTTTGTGTATAAATTTTATTTTAGATATTCAAGTCAGATGAATTTAGGATTTATTTCATATTTTTTCATGTATTTCATCTTTGGATTATCCATCATATCTCCCAATATTGTTTAAAAAATGTGTAATACCTTATATATGGTGTGACTTGTAACCCCTTGGTGCTAGTTTCCAACCTAGGGAATATTGAATGCAGTACATGGGGAGAATTATCTCATGTTCTTCATTTCCAGTCTAAGTGGGGCATCTTTAGAGGGAAGGTGTCATGAATAAATTGTATCATAAGGTATGGATGAGAGGTTGAATGGAGTATAGAGTTGAAAATGTTGGGAATTTCTTGTGTTGATATGGAAATAGTATTATGTGATCTGGGTGTGTGACATAGGCTAGGAAAGACTGGCTAGGACACTATATTTTTTGGAACCCCATGATCTAATAAATATAATCTATCCATACCGAATGACCATGTTTTGGTACAAAATTTTCAGGGTAGAGACTCAAAAAAGTTACATGCACCTTAATGAAATGTTTTCTTGTGTGAATTGGGTTATTTTGGGGAAGTTGAAATGAATCTAAAAATGAGATAATTGAGTTACAATGAATATTAAATAAAAATTCCATACTGCTCGGGTTTAGGAAATCATTGTATACATTTCAGTTATGCATTCTAGTCTTTATCCACATGTGGATCTGGAAGTATAGGTACAGATGACTAATCCAGTTGATCGAAGGGTGATTGTTCCAATTTCTAAGGATGAACAGTTGTATAGGACATTATATTCATTCTATTGAATGGATTTTAGAAAGCAGAATTGAATTTTTTTGTACATGGAGACAGATATCATGATTTAGGAGTTTGAGATATTCAATAGTTTAACTTGGGACTTGAAAAAGTAAAGGGTTTATATATTAGTTAGTCAGATGATAGGACCTATGAGTTAGTGGTGGATTATATATTTTGGGGATAGGAAGGATGTAGATTCTCTTTGGGTTGACTTCGATAAGGAATTCTGGGCAGTTTTCCCTTCCTCCATCATGAATGGTGAGAAGAGGCAAAAGATACTCTCCCTTCATCATGGTAGTATGTCTATACAAGGTCTAGGAATTACATTCATGTTTCTCCATCATTATTCACCTGATATCCTTAAAGGCGAGTTTTCTAATTAGTGACATTTGAGGAGGAAATCCTTCATTCTAATAGTATGTACTTACTCCATTTATATTACCAATGTACCTAGATGATCAGTAGAAAACCAATTTTATTGAAAATACTCACTCATGTGGAGGATTATTGTGAAGGGGGAGCCATTAAGATTCACCGAGAGGAAGGGGTAGTAGTGGAAGGTCTCAGGTGTCTGGACCTTCGATGTATTGACTAGAAGGTAGTAAAACTATTCATATTTTTTTTTGAAAACCTAGTCATTGTTCATTTCATGTGATCTTGGGACTAAAATGTTTATTTTATACAGTTCTTGGTTATATTCAAAACCATTTTACAGTAGCTATTCGAACTCATTATGATGGAGATGGAAATGTTCATCGTCATCCTCTATAGTACTAGCTGGTGAAAATGTTTTTGTAAGGGGGACAATGTTCATTTTCTCCATCGAGGCTACATAGAGTAGGTAGAGGAAGACCTTAGGATATTTCTTGTGATCAAGGGACCCATCAAATGTGTGATTGTGGATGAGACTGTTAGTATAGAGGTAGAGGTTTTATGTATAATCATTTGAAAGCAGTGGAGGTAGCAGTCCTAGCAATGCCTGAGATAATCATAGGTATAACTAGTTGGTTTAGTACACATTCTTATGCTCTAATTGACTCAGGTGTTTACACTCCGTTATTTCACCTGGTCTAGCCAATACTCTAGGACTAAATGTAAAGAGGCTTCATGTTCCCCCAGTGTTGAGTACCCAAGTCGGACTCTAGACTAGCTTGTTTGATGTGTGTTGGGTATATAGAGTGATGATGGGATTGCATCAGTCCCTTTGAGATCGCTTCCTGTTATATATGAAAGCATATAATGTCATCCACACAATTGAATTTTTTTCTTCTATATGAGACATTATCGACTTCTTTAGGAGGAGTTTTTTTTCATACATGGATAGTCACTTTGTAGTTTTCATAGATGAGTTGGGGTGGAAAGTGGATAGTCAGTATGTGTAGACCCTCCTCTATTTATTAGTTAAGCTGTCTTTAGAATCAGTGGATGTGAAAATCATAGAAATTCCCTGAGTCGATGGGGAGTTCCAATATTTTTTCCACAAGGACATTATGAATCTAACCCTTCAAAATGATGTTGTGTTTAGGATAGATATAGATCCTAGTGGTTATCCATATTTTGTAGCTCTTTATAGTAATTCACTAAATGAGTTATGGTCGTTGATGATTTATACAGATAATCTGATGCAAATGGGATTTATATTGCCCAATTTTTTCATCTGGGGGCAATCCTATGTTTTCACAATGAATTAATAATGTGGATTGAGGATTTTCATAGACTAAAATATGTTTAATCAGGTGATGGTAAATGACAAATGCCTTCTTTTGAGAATGGTTAATATTTTTATCTAACTAAATGGGGTGTGTTGGTTTTCTAATATTGACATATGGTCTTAATATCACTAGGTAAGTGTGAAGGTGGGAAATATCTTGATGACTTCCTCAATATGAAATTAAGAGCACTTTGGGTTTGTGGTCATTCTGTTTGGTGTTAAAAACAAACTAGCAATTTTAATGGAGCTTATGAACTCCATGTTCCATGAGTTCCAAGATTGGATCATCATCATATTCATTGATGATATCCTTATCAATTAAATGCTAGAGGAGGATCATTTCAAGAATATTAGAACTTTCTTACAGGTTCTTTTAACCAACCATCTCTGTGGAATGTTTTTCAAGTTCATGTTCTATACATGATAGGTAAATTTACATGAAAATGTAATGCATAAGAAGGTTGTTTCAATGGATTCATCGAAGGATGAAGAAATAATTTTGTAGGTATTACCCCAGAACGTGGTGGTAGTTCATAGTTTTTATTGTGCTATAGGATATTATCGAAGGTTCGTACAACATTAATCTCTAGTTTTATCCCCATTGAGAACACTAACAGGGAAGGAAAAAAAATTTGAGTGACAATTAAGATAATGAATGAAACTATCGAGTGGAAATTTGGGTTATTTCACTAGATTCCAAAGGAAGGGTTGATGTTTGAGGTGTTTAATAATCTTCTTTTTGGGATTGGAATGCATTTTTATGTTGAAATAGGCAGTGATCACTTATGGTTCTATGTAGTTACATCCACAAGAGGACAACTATTTTCTCCATAATCTATAGTGAGTAGTGGTCATGTCTGCACTAATTTTGTGGAAGAATTACATCATTATGATGTTTTTTGTGGTCTTCATAGATAACCAATGTATTATCTATATATTTTATTTTTAAAATCGGAAGATTTGAAAGTAGATGTGTATATATTATCATCACCACTTCATTTTTTTGATCTCCTAAATAATGGGAAACGGGAATTTATAGTAAATTATTTGGCTTGGAAGTCACGCGAGAAGGTTATTTGGGAATCTACGTATATTTGGAGAGCCATATAAGAGTTGGTATCATTTCACTTGAATACATGAGTGGATTTTAGTAGAGGATATTTGACTGATATGTTTAATTGGTTTTATATAATATAGTAGGAGGAAGTTTCCTAAACTGTAAACTCCAAATTAGAGGTGTTTCCCAATCGAGTTTCCCATAATGATACTATAGAGGGATAGTATTAGGATGTCAGAATCAGATATTGTTCATTTGGATGTTTTTTATGTGTTAATTTTTGATAGAGTCCATCACGAGTTTATATCTCATCTAATTGGTACATCCCACATTTCTAATGATATATCATCACTTTAGAAATAATTTTTGGTGGACCGAGATGAAATAAGAAATAATGGTGTTTGTGGAATGGTTCATAGTTTTCCATCTAGTGATTGATGAAAACCATATTCTTGGTGGTTTATTGCAGCTATTGGATTTATTATAGTTGAAGAAGGGTGATATATCAATGGATTTTATAATTGGGTCACCTAGAATCGGTAAGGTTATGATGTTATATGGGTGAAAGTGGATTGGATGAGGAAATTTTCCTAGTTCATAGTGATTAAGGAGTTGGTCATAGTGGATGAATAGACTAAGAGATACAAGGATGATGTAGTGAAATTACATAGCATTATGAAGTCACTTGTCTCATATTAGGACATAATGTATAACTCTAAAGTTATGATGGGATTGTAGCATGCTTTAGGATCTGATTTATGCCACAACACAACTTTCCACCTTAATAATGATGGGACGATAGAGTGGACTATCCAAAAATTAGAGAATATGTTATGAGAATGTGTCTTGGACATTTGGGGATCTTGGGAATTAAAACATCCCTTGTTAGATTTTTTTATCTTAATAGTTATCAATCTTCCATTTTAATATCTCTATTTTAAGTTTATTATTGATGAACATTTCATTCTCCATCATTCTAGATGAATCTTAGTGAGACAGGTATTTTTGTTCAGATGTAGTGCAATGAATGACAGAGAATGCTCATCTAGTTCGTGAGAGGATGAAAGTGGTGTTGTACAAGTAGAAGTCGTATTTTGATCACCGAATGTGGTCTATGGAGTTTGAGGTTGGGGACCACATGTTCTTAATTTTCTCCCCTCACTGTGGGAAACAGAGGTGTGGCAGGGGGAGTATGATTTCTCCTATGTTTTTTGGTCCCATTGAGGAGAAAGGGATAGAAGATGATAATTGTATGATTCACTCTTTTGGATAGTGTGTTATAGAGGAATGGTGAAAAAGAGTAGAGTAAGTCATAGTGATAAATGTATATGCATGGTTATTCCATGGATTTATTTATTTATTTTAAATATTATATTTTTCATTGATAATCTTGAACATAGACTTATATGAGATGAAAAACTTTACCTTAGTAGTTTTATGTGTGTTTTATTGTATGAAAAACTCATAATGTGTTGAATGTGGAGGAATTAATTTTAAAACAAGATTCAATAATTTATAAGTTATTAAACTCATAAGGCCAAGTTAGTGATACCCAAAGAAGATAGTATATTCACATAGAGGAAGGAATTCCAGGATTTGGATGTTTATACGATGTGGATTATTTTCTTGTGTAAGGGGGTTTCTAGATGTTTTATTGATGTCATAAGATATGGGTGCTAATGTTGGAAGAGTTTCTCATGGATTTGGATGTTTAAAATACATCCTTCAAACAAAATATGGGTGGTTTTCAATGGATGATAATTTTTTGGTTTTTAGCAGCGATTTAAGTGTGTCATGGTTCTTAATAGGTATCTCTTGGTGTGTTTGTTTGTACCCCTCTTTCATTATGGCTTGGTTTTTTATTCATGCTTGGAAAATTGGTTTTAGAGGTATCTAATGTAATAGTATTTGCCTTCTCTTTCTATTACATTGAGTGGTTTGGTTTTTAGAGTGTTTGGAGGTTGCATAGAAAGAGTCTAGAGATGTTTGATTTATAAAGTCTGTAGAAAGAAGGATTACACATCATGTAATTAGATTAAATGATGTGAAATTCCATTTCATTAACTGTCTATTAATATTCATGGTTTTTAACTATTTTACATAATCTTAAAAAAAATGTTTTATAGTGTGTACTATTTATACGATAAAAAAATGAATAGGAGATCAGTTATTCGGGGAAAACTAAACACCATGTATTACATGATATTAAAGGAAACTAAATATCCTTAAATACACAAATCATTTCTAGTTTTAAAAATATTTTGGTCCAACACCAATTATTTAGGACATTATTTCTTTTCTTCCACTCATTAGAGATGATCCCTAGGTTACCTAAGGGGTCCTTCAAACTCTATTCCTCCACCAAGACCTATAAATCCTAGTGGTTGTTTTTTAGTGATCTTTGATGGATCAATGGTGAGTTTTGTTCTCTTTTCAAATCTTTTGCACTTTTTCTTCCCCAACGATTTACTTCAATAAAATAGGTTGTCTTTAATTTTATGTTTTTGAAGCGTTTATTAAATCATCTAGTGTACAATATGTTGATCCATGTTTCCAATGGTGAAACTGTCATTTTATGGAATTCTTCTTCCACGTTGAGGTGTACATATGTGTTGAAAATTTTCTTTGAAGTAGTATTATCATCATTTATATACAATTTTGCATCATGTGTGAAGTATTTTAATTTTTTCACCAATGTATCTTGGTTTTTTCTAGACAATACATGATAAGAATCAATTTCATGAAATTGAAAGGGGTTGGGGAGCTTTTTTTATTACATTTTAGTTTTGATATTATGAATTTTATATTATAAATATTATGGGATTTATCGGCCACTAAAAATCATTTTTGTTGGGGGAACATGTTTTCTTAGTAAATGGGATGCATGTTCTTAAGTTGATATTGATCACTTATATATGAGAATTTTTTTAATCACGTAAATCTAGAAAATGACTGAACGCACTAGGAATTTTTTTGTATGATAATTCCATTAAATAATGAAGTGTAATTAAATAAGTGTCTCCATGATAAATATGAAAATTTTTAATGTCATGGTCTATGGTGAGATGTTTGGGATGGTTGTGGTTACATGCATGGGAAAATGATATGTGATGCAGTTGTGTCGTGATGGGTGGTATTTCACTAGATTGTGTTGTGGTGTGATTGTGAGAACGATTGTGTGCTATATGCTGGAATTCGTGGTGTTATCAATGGGAATGTTGATTATGCATCATCCAGGATATGTAATGGAATCTCAAACTAGGATATTTATTGACTATGGAACTGTTGAGAGGGGTTATGTAAGAGGGCTCTGAGTTGGTTGTGCAGTAATATATTACAAGATGGGTTTTTGAGTTGGTAGTTGGTTTTGATGATTTTTGATATAACATGAATGGGTATTACATTCTTATAATGTAGAACGACATGTATATAATTTTAAGGAACATTATTATTATTATTATTTTCATGCTCATATCCTTTTTAAATGATTTTTTGTGTTGTCTTTGGGGTGTTCTGTTTAGACGTTTCACTTGTAGTGATGGAATGAATAAATAATTAATTTCCAAAATGTGCAATGTATTAAATATGATTGGATAATGAAGTTTAATTCATTAATGGATGAATAAATAATTAGTTGGGTGGTTGATAATGAAAATAAACAAATGGGGTGGTTAATTGGAATTTTATTGAAATTTAGAAGAGGTTCTGGTTTTTGTGTGTGGTGTTAGTCATTTAGATGTAGCACTAAAGATGATAGTATTTTGAGATTATAGCATTATAACTCATAGATTGGGATGGAGTTTTTGGTATCATATATGTATATACTTCCATTTTCCATCTGATTTATATCCACATCCACACTAGATGATAACTACGTGTTGAACACCCACATCGCCACGGGTGACAATGTTCTTCCCAAATATCTTTATGGGACGATGGATGAATAGAAAAAAAATCATCCATAATCCCACTTTTAGATGATGATAGCCCATGATTTTTATGTTTAGTTCTATTTTTTGAGGACCATGTGTCTATGGGTGATTATTTCATTCCCAATTGTGTTCAATATTAGATGAGTTCTGATTTCCATGTTGTCATTGGAATGAGATGATAAATTATTTGGCATGTTTCTTTATGCTGGGATGTGATGTGCTATGTGAGACTCGTTTTTTTGGGGGAAATATGTTATTTGGTATGTGGACCAAGTGTTTGTGTGTGGGATGTTATGTTGTATATGGCCCATGGGTCTGCTGTGGGTTTTGATTTTGTTTGTCGGGCCCAAGTGTGTGTGGGTGGGTTGTGATGTCCGACTTTCGAAAGAGGAGGGAGACCAGGGAAATTTTCCATTATGTAATAATAGATAATAAATGGGATTGGTGTGGGGTACCCTGTTATTTATTTTCATTACATTACATTACATGAATTGAATTATTTTGTGATAATACCTTTTTGTTTATGTGATGGTTTTTATACCTATTAGGTGTTATTTGGTTATGTTGTTTTCTTATGGGGGAATGAGTATCCTCCTTTCAAAATTCCATGAAAATAATTTGGATATCCTATTTTGAATACATGTATTTCCACCATAATTATAAAAAAACATCAATTAAGATTCTAGTAGGAATATGTGAATTGGGCTTGAAAAAAGTTTCTTGTGATTTGGGATAGTTGTTGAGTCACTAATTTTGGTTTCTTTTGAGTATTTAAATTAGAGACATTCACATTGTATCAGTTCCATTTTAAACATACATGTTAGATGATTATTTCATTTTTTTTCTTGGAGTTGTTTTTTGCAAGATCCATCATATCTCTAGATCATGTCTAAAAAAGTTTAATTCCTTCTATATTGTGTGATCCCATATACACTTGGTTATAGTTTTTATCCCAGAGCCTACTGAAGGTGGGACTCGGGGGGACATTATCTCCCTCTCTTCATTGCTAGACGAGGAGGGGTATATTTAGAGAGAGGGGGTCTTGAAAATATGACAACATATTTTTACTGTTAACATGATTAATGAAATAATTTATCCCCCTTCATAATTATAGATCACATAGATTGGTTGATCCATAGTATAGTGGGAATATGTCAGGTGATAACCCAGAATATGAGGAGGTATCAATTTTCTGATTTGGATGCATGGGAAATTGAATACTATATTTTTTATTACCATTGAAATTCAAACACTCGTTCTTTGTTATATCAGACATTGGAAAGATGATTATCTATGAATGTAATTTTTGAGTATTTTTCTCAATAATCATCCACCTAGAAAGTTTATGAAAAGGATATAACTAATTTATATCATTTCATTCCATAATTTAATAAAAAAATATTTATTTCGAAAAGGAATTTGATTGTATTACAATTAGGTAATTCAGCATTCATACACAATAGAAGTTTTATGTTAATTTTTATTCTAAAAAAAAATTTCACAATCCAATTAATTTAAATATTCTTTTTTTACAATGAGAAAATTATTTACTAAATAATATTTAGAGACAAATATGGATTACTAATAATAATACCATCTTTAGGGAATATAAAATTGTTTTTCCACACCCCATGAAAATATTATGTCAAAAAATTTTGTTTTACCCTGATATATCTTTTTAATATATTATATACTTGACTAGGATCTATAATAAAATATTATTATGAATGGACCTAGAGATACAGATAAATATTTTATCATGGCATTGTAATTTTCATCTGAAAAAAATTACAAATCAAATTAGAAATCATGATTGAAAATTTTATTGTATAATCAATGAGAACATTATTGGATTTTAAATCACAACAAAACCATTGATTAATTTTTTCCCTAGAACTTGATAATAAAAATAACCATCTCACGATTTGTGCTACAAAAAAATTCAAATTGGGGGTCAATTGATTCTATTATGGCTAATGTTTAATGATCTGGAAATAGAAGTAATCATTCAATACATTGAAGAGATCAGAATCTTATGGTTATGATTCAATGTAAGATGAGTTTTTAAGGAAAAATTAATTTGAGGGTGCACACCATATTTCACATGACGGAGCATCCAAGGTGTTGTTGTATGGCCAAGTACTGAGAGTGACGAATGACTAAGATGATCTTTGTATATTTTCATGAAACTATTCAAGCATTCCATTCATATCATCGTAATATGAATGAATAACTACACCATTTGACATGAAAATGGAGAAAACCATAATGAATATTGGAAAATATTCAAAAATATTTTTAAATATTTTCATCAACATGAAATAGAATATAATCACATCTAATTACAAAGGACATGTATATAATGAGGGGAAACTGTTCGGTGAAAAATCTAAAAGTTATTTGATTTATAAGTGATTGATGAATTCTATGTGATTAATTGATTATATTGAATATATATGAAAGTAGTATAACACATGATATGAAAGAACCATATTGATGTATTAGGAAATCCCATATGACTCATCACATTTTATTGAAACTATATTTAGATAATTTACATGGATTGTTTAAAAAATGGATCTAAATCAAATGAATGTCCAACATACATGTCCTAAGCTCTGAGGTTTGTGTTTATCACTCGATAAAATCAAAAATCAATTTTTTTAGGTACTGTGTATAGAGATATGTGTATCCACATTAAATCAACGAATGCTCCAAAAATACAACCATGAAGAGAATGGAAATAAATATAGTGATTTTGAGGTCAAAAAACCAGGATATGCCATAATTTTACACCCTTACAAAAGTAATTCTCAAACCACCGATATTAATTCAATTATACATCCAACAATAATAATAATTTTTTTCAGGAAGCCTCTTTTAAAAAAACCCTAAAGAACCCCATTTTTTAGTGAACAACCAATTTAAAAATTAATAGAATAAATATTTAAGATCCAAATAATTTAATGATTGATTTCATCAATTAAATTTTAATGTATAACGGAAATGTTGTACAAAAAACTCGGTAACCTCTGACACAGGCAATCAAAAACCCAATTGATATTGTAATCATGATCATAAAAAGTAGTGTATAGTTGATTTATTATCTAGAACTGAAGGGATGTAATGTCACAGAAATTCCATTACACTGTTTTAATTAAATGGGAATTTTACGAGTTCGCGAAAATTGACGGTGTGTGATTCCGAGGCCCGAAGTGCTCAGAATTAATTTTTTAATTTTTTTCAGGAACGTGTGATAAACGTACGAGCAGGTTTTCGTAACTTTGGATCCGGTGCTCGGAATTGATAAATTAGGGTACCATTGAACTCCTGGTGCTGATATTCTCTTATGGGGACATTCACCTCGACTGTAGTACATTGAGGGTGGGAGATAGAATATAAGTTTTTCATGATAAAATAAAATAATATTTTATTTTATTTTTCATTTTGTTGAAATCTCTAAAGTGTATTGATAAATGTTTTTGACCACCATAACTAAAACCTCCCACATGTGTGTTATGGATATGAGGACCACTGATCCTTAAAACCCAGTTTTGAATTTATAGGTGGGGACCACCCGAACCCCCTTTAATGAGAGAAAGAATCTCAACTACCCTACTTTTAATTTTACCAACGCCATTCATTAATTGGGACAGTGAATTTTTCCAATGTGTTACAATTAATTGATCCAATTAATTATTTCAACATTATAACATAATTAATCTACTTAATTTAATTATATTGGCACCTCATTGTTTTGTAGGGTTTATGGTTGGAAAAAAAGTTCCTTGGTGGGAGGATGTTCTCCAATGAATAATTACATCAAAGAATATTCTTTGGAAATCAAGGAAGATGATGATGTATGAGCCTGACAACAAATCGTGGTTTCGGAAGCAATAATTGTTGGCACCCTCTTCGCCTTCTTTGAAATACTTCTCATTCCAACGTCAAAAAACAATCTAGGTAGGGTTTTAGTTGTGTATGAATTTATATTCCCATGTTCTTCCTTACTAAAACAAAGAACCCGAATCGACTCTCTAAGTAGTTAATCCATAGATGATTTCTTTTATGGGATTGGGAATAATAATTGTGGGCGGTTTTAGGGTTTGACATTCTTCATTCGTGATTTTTTTGAGCCACATTCTACCACTCTAACGTGGATGGAGTGGGCCAACCAAACATGGCCCAACAGATCCGTCGTTCTTCTTGAATGTTGTGTTCTGTGTGATGGAGGACGATGCCAACCAACATCTGCGGGGCATGAGAATTGCAACCGACAGCACCTCCAGCCGAGATTTAGGTGTCTTCGTATAGGTGTCGCCCACGGCCTCTCCCGCTGGCGGCCTCGGCCTCCCCGCGGCCTCCCCCCGTCCGCGTCCTCTGCCGCCCAGTGGCCTTGCCATCCCATGGCCTCACAACCGTCGTCACCTCACACCGACCTCGTAGACCTCTGTACCGTCTCGAAGCCCTCATGGCATCCCTGTTCTATGGGCTTGCGCTGACACCGCAAACCTCTGTGCCTCCCTACAGCCTCACCGCCTCGCAGCACTCCGCGCTACCCCCCCCCCCCCCCCCCCCCGGCCCATGCGGCTCCCGCGACAATCGCGTCCCTCGTGGTGTCTGCGCCGCCCCACACCGCCCAGGTCAGCCCACCCAGCGCAGGTCGTGTAGGACCCAACGGGTCGGGCCATACCAAGTGGGCTAAGTCGGGTCGACCCAAATCAGGTTGGCTCTGGCCGGGTGGGACCGGACACAGACCCACGTCAACCCATTTATGGTTTTTTGGCCATATCTTTGGCACCCGACATCCATTTGATGAACCGTTAGTGTTGATAGAATCATTGGAGCGAGTTGGTCACTTTGAGTATACCCCACTGGATATTTTAATAAATTTTGGGAACAATATGGTTGGATCGAGCATGAATCCAATCATCTCCTTAGGACTAAAAGGCTAATAACATATAGACCGGGAGTCTGATTGACACACCGTCTATAGCATTAAGTCCCCTATGAAGTGGAAACAAATTGAGATAATTCATTGTGAGACTTCATGGAATTTAGAGTATTGACCAGTGTTCTGAAAGGAGTACCCTCCCAGAGTTGAGAAAGAATAGCGTAGGAACCTAATAGCTAGATGGGACTTGTGAAAGAGATCCTTAGTGGGTCTGTGATTGAGGGGCACACATGGAACTGATCTAGGATTCCATGGAGGACTACCGGAGCAATCCTATGTGGTTTAGGACCAAGTGATTCTCTATGGGTTAGCACCGAGCGATCCTATTTGGGACAGCACTGAGCAATCCTGTGTTGGTCATCACCGAGCGATCTTGTGTGGGTCAGCACCGAGAGATCCTGTGTGGGTCCGCACCAAGAGATCCTATATGGTTCTTATGATGATTACTGATCCTTCATGTGTCTTCCACTTAATAGAGTAAGATGATTCAGTAGTTACATCTAATTGTCTCTAGTACTATACCTAAGTTATACCTGGTGTGAGCTGAGTTCATACCTTTGTGGTACTTTCCATTGTTGTAATACGTTTGTAGTATTCTTCTCTGTGGCGTAATTGTGTGGTAATTTCCTTCGTGGTATTATTTCCTTTGAGTAGTAGTTTATAATTGTGATTTGAGATTGAAAAAAAATGTTTTCCTCATGATTGAGATGGGTTTAATTGATAACATAGGTATATTTATGGGCATATACTTAAGTGGGGTTGTCAGTTGAATTCATGTTATGTGGTTTATCCTTCATGGATTTTGAGATACCATGAGGGTATCAGGGTCCCTATTGAGTATCTTTATACTCACCCCTACTTGGACTATTCATGCACCCTGTTTTGTTTTGTGTAGACGATAGACATCACTGAATTAGGACGAGAGTACTATGACAGGAGGTGGCTCAGAGGTTGACGTTAGATGAGGATACAACCATCCATTAGCTGTACCTACCATTGAGGTGGGATTCATGTTGGATGATCCAAGAGCTTCTTTTCACATATCATAAATATTGTACTTTATATTTGACTTGTACGCTCCAGATCGACTTGTATTCTGGCCCCTTTTCACTTATTATACTCACTCTGTTTACTATTCAGGTTACTTTAGTTTCGTATCTTGTTTTGTTTTTGGATGTTTGTGTTACATTTTATAAAGGCAGTGCCTTCCCAATTTAGAGAATATGCCTTCGGTGGTAGTCTCCATCCCATGGATTACAGAAGGTGGGCTTGGGGTAGTCACAACATGGGCCCCAGTGGAAGGGTCTTGACAAATTAGTGTCAGAGGGAGGTTCTACAGTAGAACATAGGACTCTAATCATTCTTTTTAATGTAAATTATGTTATGTGTAGTGAATGTGGTTATCAATTCATGGAATCCAGTATTAGTGTGACAAGCGACGTATCCATACATCAGGACCATGACTTTGGATTTCGGACTCAGTGCATGAAAACACTGATTAGGTCTGTGTTTTCAAGAGTTTTCTTCTTGATATCTAGAGTAATTTCATTAGGTAAAAGTTATATACTGTGGTGAAACTGTTTCATTTTATGATGCCTCCACACAGATAGCCAGTTAGGGTTCTAGATATAGTATGCACTGATATCCCACTGAGCAATGAGGCATCGGTGCATGGCCCTCTTATAGTAGAGGAACAAGTGGAGGCACCAGTGGTACCATTACCCGTTGGTCCACCGATGCCACCAGCAACAGCAGTAGAGAGTGAACACTGCATTAGCACATTGAATGACTTCCATTTCCAGAGGCTACCTAGGTTTAGAGGAGAGATGGACCCACATGCAGATGAGGATTGTCTGGAGGGCATTGTGAGATTCTTCTAACTGGTAGGGACACCAACCGATCTCATGGTGATCCTTTCTCTCAGTCTTCTATATGTAGCATCAAACAGATGGTGAGTCATGATACCCCAGGCTCATGATGAGGTTACGCTTCTCTGGGAAGTCTTCGAGAGCCTGTTTCAGGCAGAGATTGTTCCAGAAACTCTTCGCGCAATGCACATATAGAAGCTTCATCATTGTAGTACGCCAGCATGTCTGTAGCGCAGTACTCAGCGAGGTTCAATGACCTCTCACGCTAATCCACTAATATGTTTCGGGACCCATTCTTTAGGGATTTTTCCTTCTAGTAGGGACTCATGTGGGAGATCAGGGCATCGATGATCTCACTCAGTACCTCGATGCAAGAGGGGGTGTTAGAGATATCCCTTTTTTGGTAGAGTTTCCTTGTTGAGTAGTCACCAGCTGTGAGACCACCTACGATTAATCACGTACCATTTTCTCCTGAAGCTGGAAGTAGACAGATCTCACAGAAATCCAAAAGGACCATACCTATAGGTGGACGACCACAGGATTCAAGATCGGTTGTGCGGGTCACCCGAGGTAGAGACAGTTCTTGCATGGAGCAGGCAGTGTTACCCAAGCGGTGAGAAATGAAACATGGCTTGGTTTGTCCGACCTACCTTACGGATGATCAACATAAGGTCGAAAGACCGCCCAGGCAGAGAAAGAGGTTCGACCGATAAGGTCCACAGGGAGAAGACGAACGTGGTAGATGAGCTGGTCGTGAAGCTGGCAGTGGGTGACAATTCAAGATGTTACCATCACCACACCCAAGTTGTCCACCTGGACCATAGGAAGCTGGAATACTGGGATGATCGTAGTTCCAAGAAGCTAACACCTACGATCACGGCGCTCCGGAGATGATACGGGGAACAGTCAGTTTCTACTCCACCTTAGTTGCATTACTTATAGACATAGATGGAAATCATTCTTTTATTTCCATTACCCTTGTTCAGAGTTTTTAGATTCCAACAGAGTAGTTGGCTCGATCCTTACCGCTAGATACTCTTATGGAAGGGGATTTTGGCAATTACTCCCTGGTGCCGGTAGTGAGAGTTTACTCTATGAGGTCAGAGTGTCGGCTGAGATCTCCTAGTAGATGCGTTGAGGCCTTAAGACATCATCTTTCTTATTGACTGGTTATCTACAGTCCATGTTTAGATAGACTATATTAGGCACAAAGTGTGGCGTGTTCTCATGTATGGTACCAGGTTTCCCTTCTTCGGTGATATTGGAGCCTTTGCAGCACAGGATCGACTTACCCAATGGATAGGGTAGCCAATCATTCATCAGTTGGCTTGACTTACCCTCGATGCAGTTGATGTGGAGAGTCTGAGTTATCCTGTAGTGGTGGACCCATACGTGGATGTCATTCCTCATGATGTTACAGGTCTACCTCCTCAGAGATAGGTGGTCTTTTACATTGGATTGTACTTTGGGACAACACTGATATCTACACCAGCATATCGGATGGCTCCTGCGGAGCTTCATGAGTTGCAGGTACATCTGGAGGACTTACAGGGTAAAGGGTTTATTCAGCTAGGTGTTTCTCCATGGGAAACCCTGATTTTGTTCACCAATAAGTCAAATGGGAGCTTGAGACTATTTGTTGACTATCGAGGCCTGAAACATGTGACCATGAAAAACAAGTACCCACTTCAATGGATTGATGTATATTTTTATCAGCTGAAGTGAGCATGTTGGTTCTCAAAGGTGGACCTTAGATCAGGCTATCACCAGCTCAGAATACAAGACGAGGATGTGCAGAAGACGATTTTCAAATGTCAGTACAACCATTATGAGTTATTTTTTATGCTACTCGGTGTAACCAATGCACCAGCAGTGTTCATGGGACTCATGAAAAAGATCCTTCAGCCATACCTTGATCACATTATAGTAGTCTTCATCGAAGACATTCTAATTTACTCGGATACTAAGGAGTAGCATGCCTATCATTTTTAGGTAATACTGGACACACTCCGAGAGCACCCTCTTTATGGTAAACACTCAGAGTTCTAGTTTTGGATCCGAGAGGTTCACTTTCTGAGACATTTCATATCGGAGGATAGGGTTCTCGTAGATCCATCAAAGATTGAGGTGGTACATGCTTGGGATCCACCCATGAGGGCGATGGAGGTACAAATTTTCTTGGGGTTGGCCTGATAGTACCAGAGATTTGTGCCAGATTTCTCCAGAGTTGCAACACCACTATCAGCATTTAGAAAAAAGGGGAAACCCTTTATGTGGTCAGAGAGATTCCGAGATAGTTTTTAGGAGATGAGGCAAAGGCTGACAAGTGCCCCCGTCATGAGGCTACTGGTGGAGGGCTTAGGGTACGTAGTATACTTCTACACTTCAAAGACCAGGATCTACTCTGTCCTGATGTAGGAGTGAGAATTGATCACATATGGTTCTTGATTGGAGAGACAACATGAGCAGAACAATGCTACACATGGCCTAGAGATATTAGAAATGGAAATCACCTTGAAGATGTGGCGGCATTACTTGACGGGCAAGCGTTTTAAAGGGTACTCTGATCACAAGAGTCTCAGGTATATCTTCTCTTATAAGGACCTGATCCTGAGACATCGACGTGGGCTTGAGTTCCTCCAGGACTATGACTTCCAGATTGTATATATTCCTTTGAAGGGGAATTTTTTAGAAAATTCACTCAGCTGGAGATCTGGTATAAAACTTCTAGGTGAGGAGACGAAGTAGTTGGCCACTATGAAAATAACGTTGGTGGAATGTGATGGAGCAACTTTCCATCATTTGATTATTGTCACTCCCCTACTTCATCAGCGAGTTAGGGAGGCGCAACATGAGGAAATTGACTGAGAGACTCGATGGGCTCATATATACCCATGACAGGAACCTGATGGATTTTATGAAGGTTTGGAGCACATCATCATCTTCAGACGATGTACCATGGTACTAGGGTCACTTTGGGAGGAAGTGTTGAGGGAGTTCCACACATCCCCTATAGCGGTACATCTAGGAGTGGAGAAGATGTACCAAGAACTCCGATGACATCACTTGTTGGATGGTGATGAAGAAATCAGTAGCAGAGTTTATCTCATGATGCCACACTTTTCAAAAAGTGAAAGCAGAGAATCTGGTACCAGCAGGCTTGGATCAACCTGTAGAGGTCCTAGAGTGGAAGTTGGATGAGATATCCATGGACTTCATGATTTTTCTTCCATGTACATCCAAGTGTCATGAATCGATTTGTGTCATCATCAACCGACCCACCAAGTCATCCCACTTCCTACTGATTAAATAAAAGGGATTATTAGAGGACTTAGGATTCCCCTATGTGCAATTGATTGTGTAACTACACAGAGGAACCTCGATGATTGTCTCTGATTGTGATGCACATTTTACTTCCCGGCTATGGAAGGGGTTTTAGGAGTCTTTCTGGAAGCAACATCATTTTAGAACCACCTTCTATCGACAGATTTATGGCAATACTAAGCGGACCATTCAGACCCTCGAGGACATATTGTGTGCTTGCATTCTCGACGTCAGTCACAGCTGCGAGGATCACTTTCCATTAGTGGTGTTTGCATATGAAAAAAACTGTCACTCCACCAGTGGGATGACACTTTTTGAGGAGTTGTATGGGAGACCATATAGATCACCTTTGTGCGGGATGGACCAAGGGGAGTCAACACTAGTGGGACCAGAGATGGTACGGGCTACCACAATGAAAGTGCATATCATCCATGGGTGAATGATGACTGCATAGAGCAGGCATAAGTCTTATGCCGACTAGATATAGAGACCTCTAGAGTTTGAGGATGGTGACCATGTCTTTCTAAGTGTTTCACCCCAAAAAGGTTAGAAGATATCTGGTCGAGGCGGCGAGTTATTTCTAGGGTTTATTGGACCCTTTCAGGTCCTTAGTAGAGTTGGTGAGGTGGCTTATTGCATAGATATTCCACCTCACTTGCAACGTGTGAACGCCATCTTCCATTTATCCAAGCTGAGGAGATACTTGCACAACCCTTCCCATGCCATCGACCATGGAGTGATGGATGTCTATGATGGGGAGACTTTTATGGTGGTTTTAGTTGAGATTTAGAATCGATTGGAGGGGTTATTTTGTGGGTGTTCGATACCTCTGGTGTGATTCTGTTGGAAGAACATGAACCTCTAAGAGAGCACATGGTAGTAGGAGGCTCAGATTCATGGCCAGTACCCCTCTTGTTTTCCTAGTTTTTAGTTATGTCTTACAAGGATGTAAAGAGTTAAGGTGGGGAGAATTTAAAGACACAGAAATTCCATTTATTTTTTTTAATTATATGGGAATTTTATGATTTCGTGAAAATTGACGTCGTGTGATTATGGGGCCCAGAGTTCCCGGAATAAATTTCTGAACATTTTTTCAGGTGCGTTCAGCAAACATACCAGTGGGTTTTTTAACATTTGAACCGTTGTTTGGAATTGAAATCTGAGGGCACAGTTGAACTCGTTGCACATGTATTCTCTAAAGGGGACCTTCGTCTTGACCATAGAATGTCATGTGTGGAAAATAGAATTTGGATTTTTTGTAATAAAATAAAATAAACTTTTATTTTATTTTTCCTTTTGTTGAATCCTTCCATGTGGATAGTTTAAAAGTGGGGACCACCTGAAAAAAAACCTCCCACATGTTTGTTATGGATGTGGGGACCACTAATCCTAAAACCCCCTTTTTTGAATTTAGAGGTGGGGACCACCCAAACCTCCTTTAATGAGAGAAAACTTCTCAAATCCCATAAATTGAATTTTTCAAACACCATTCATTAATTAGGAAAATGACTTTTCCCAATGTGGTAAAATGAAAAGATAAAATTAATTATGACAACGTGCCAACATAATTAATCTACTTAATTTAATTATATTGGAACCTCTTTGTTTGGAACAGTTTTTGGTTGGCAAAGAAGTTCCTAGGTTGGAGTAAGTTCTCCAATTAATAACTCTATAAATGAACACTCTTCAGAAATCAAAGAGGAAGACGACATACGATCCCGACATCGAAGCGTGGTTTTGGAAGCAATGATCCATGACACACTCTTTACCATCTTCGACATGCTTCTGACGCTAATGTCAATGAACAATTGAGGTATTTGTTTAGTTGTGTATGATTTTATATTCGCATGTTCCTCTTTTCTAAAACAAATTTTGAGGATCAACTCTTTAACTAGTTGATCTACGGATGATTTCTTTTGCGGGTTTGGGAATAATAAATGTGCGTGGTTGTAGGGTTTGATGTACTTCATTCAGGATTTTGTTGAGACTCTTGCTACCGCTCTAACGCGGAGGGAGTCGGCCAAACAAACATGGCCAGACCCCTCCTCCTTTCTTCTTGAATGTCATGTTCTTCACGATGGAGGAGGATGTAAACCAACTTCAGCGGGGCATGAGAACGAAAACCAACCCACCGTCAGCCATGACAATGTCTATGACTCCCCGACTTGCGCCACCCAAGGCCTTCGTCGCCTCGTGGCCTCCACCTCCCTGTGGCCTCCGCCGCCCCGCCGCCTCCCCTACCCCGTGGCCTCCGCCGCCCACTTCCTCAGTCGCCCCGCTGCCTCCGCCGCATGCTTCCTCTGCAGCCCTGCCGCCTCTTTTGCCCACTTCCTCCGCCGCCCTATGGCCTCCGCTACCCCGCGGCCTCCGCTACCCCATGGCCTCCCTCGCCCCGCCGCCTCCTCTTCCAGGCAGCCTCGCGCCGACCCGACAACCCTCTGCGCCATCCTAGGGAATTGCAGCAACCACGACCTCTCCGTCACGTAGCCCTACAGCCACCGCCACACATGTCCTCCCCCACGCCACAGCCTCTGACGCTTTTGGTCTACACCTCCTGGGGCCTCCGCCGCCCCATAGCATCATGCCAACCCCATGGCCCTCTGCATTGTCTCGTGGCCTCACAGCCCCCGCGGCCTCGTCGTCTCGGGGCCTCGCGACCACCTTGGGATCACACCGACCTCGTGGCCCTTCGATCCACCCCATGACATTACCCCATCGCACCCCTCTATTTCGCTTCATGGCCACACCGCCCCACGGCCCCCAAGGCTCCCACGGCCTTTGCTGACCCCGAGGGTTTTGCTTCCCCCACAGCCTCTGCACCGCCCCGCACAGTCCAAGCTAGGCCACCAGTTTGGGCCACCCAGAACGGGCTCGGCCGGACCAAGCGGGCCGTGCTGATTTGACCCAAATCGGTTCAGCCCTGGCGGGGTTGGGCCAGGTCGGTCCGACCAAGTCGGACTAGACCTAGACCAACTTTGACCCATTTACCCTCTTTTGGCCATATCATTGGCATCAAATGTATGTTTGACGAACCGTCAAAGTAGCAGGAAACCATGGAGCATGATGGTCCCATTGATTATACACCACTGGTTATTTGGATAATGTTGGTAAATACATTTATTGATCGATAATGAATCCAACCGTGCCATCAAGAGTAATAGACTAATAATTTAAAAATTGGGTGTCCGATTGACGCGCTGTCTGTATCATTGAGACCCCTATGAAGTGGTTTTCCATTTATATACTTCTTCGTGAGACTTCATAGATGTGGTATTATCGACCAGTGGCTTGAGTAGAGGACCCTCCCAGAGATGAGCAAGCTTCGCAGGGGAACCCAGTAACTGGCTGTGACTTGAGAAAATGATCCTTCGTGGGTATGTGATTGAGGGTCTCTCATGGAACCACTCTAAAATTCCATGTGGGACTACCCAAGCAATCATATTTGGTCATCACCTAGTGATCCATTGTGGGTCATCACCTATAGATCCTGGGTGGGTCAGCACCGAGAAATCTTGTTTGAGTTAGCCCCGTGCGATCCTTTGTGGGTCAGTACCGAGCGATCCTGTGTGGGTCAACACCTAGAGATCCTATGTGGGTATGATGATGATTATAGATCTTTTTTGGGACTGCCTCTTAACATTTTAAGATGATTCAGTAGTTACATCTAATCATCTCTACTATTGTACCTATGTTATAACTAGTGTGAGCTGAGTTCGTACTTGTGTGGTACATTCCTTCATTGTAATACCTTTGTGGTATTATTCTTGTGTGGTGTATCTGTGTGGTACTTTCCTTCATGGTATTCCATCCTTTGTGGAATAGATGAGATTTGGTTGTTGAGTTTGACTCTGTGTTTTCATCATGATTTATATGGGATTACTTGATAATTTAGGTATATAAATGGGAATATACCAAAGTGGGGCTGTCAGTTAAATTCATGTTTCATGGTTTATACACGGTGGATTTTGAGAGACCTTTAGGGTCACATGGTCCCTACATAGTATCGTTATACTCACCCCTGCATGGGCTATGCCCGCACCCTAGTGTGTTTGGGCAGATGACAGACAACATTGACTGAGGACAAGAGTACTAAGACAGGAGGTGGCTCAATGGTGGATGTTGGACAAGGATACTACCATTAGTGAGTTGTACCTTCCATTCTAGTGGGATTCGTGGTGGACATTCCAGGAGATACTTTTCACCTATCAACCATCTTTTACTTTTTAGTTTTCCTTGTACTTTCCATTCAGTCTTGTATTTTGGCCCTGTTTCACTTACTGTACTCGCTCTGTTTACTATTCAGTTTACTTAATTTCGTATCATTCCCTGTGCATGGTTGTGTGTGTTACAGGATATAAAGACAATTCCTTTCTCGTTTAGGTAATATGGCTCCGATGCTAGTCTCCATCCCCATGCCTATGGAAGGTGGGCTAGGGGTAGTTATAGCACGGGCCCTGGGGGACGGGTTAAGACAAGGAAGCTCAGATTGAACATGATGTCCGTTATTGTAGAAATTCTAGAAAATATTTACCAAAACCCCCACTCAACAAAGAGAAGAATAAAAAAATATGTAAAGAAAATCCAAGACATGGTTTTAAAACAAAATAGTTGAAAATAAATGAAAATTTAGAAAATAGTGTATAAATATAGACACCTTCCATTCCCTTAATGGTTTACAAAATCCTAGAATATTTATTGTGTAAGAGTACACTAATATATCAATGAGAGTTTTCCAATGGTGTAAACTAACATAGCACTCTTCAAATCAATAAAAAAAATTCCAAAAATATTTTAAATTTCTCAACAAAATTTTTACCAATGGATGATGGGAATAGAGGATCTTCCTAGTGAGAAGTGTTTTATCCAATATCACACATCCATTAACAAAAAAATGTAATGATTCATGGAAAATTCATATTTTTTGGACCAATGTTTCTATTAAAATTAAAGATAATTTGTTTGATCATTATTAATCCAATAATATGATATCCCCTTTTATTATTTAGTTTTTGAAATAATTTTAATTGATGTGAATGGGAGTGGTGGTCTCACTGGATGACACATACTATATTTTTCTAGCCAGAGTGTTGGAAGATATAATTATAGGAGTTGAAGGACTTTTTTTCTAGTATAATGTTTTGTTCCCACAATGGGGAATGATAATATACTCATCCACTAATTGGTTATATTATGTAGGCCATTCCAAAAAATATCCTAGAAAGATAAATTTTAATAGAGGTTGTATACATCAATGAGAAAATTAACAGCCTTAACACCAAGGAAAAAACATCATACAATCAATGGATCTTATCAATAACAAATTATGAATGTATTTATCCAATTGAATAATAATGTATTTTTATAGAACATTTATCATTAGAAGATCGCAGTTCTACTGAAAACACCACGAAAAATGAGAACAATTCAAAATCAAGAAAATCCATCTTTAAATTTTTGGATTAAATTATCTTTAAATTATTTGATAATTTACTTCATGAAATTGATATGATTACCTTCAAAAAATGAATATTTTGAATTGGGTAATTTGAGTTAAATTTAATTTCAATATCAACTCCCAATTTTTGAATTAAAGCCTCAACTATGGGATTTAATATATGTGTATCATTGAAAAGGAGAACAATTAGTAGTAGTAATTGCTAAGAACCAATCCCTATATCAAGAAAAAAATATTAAGGGACCTTTTAAAAAATAACATCAAATCCATAAAATGAATCATGGAATTCATACCTCCAATTAACCACAAGGTAATTAACTATTTAAATTTTCTTTATGGGTACTCTATAATAGATATGAAAAAAAGAGTAGTCATAACCCCACCATTAAAAATATTGTTAAAAAATTGAAACAATCCATGTAACCAACATAATAAACTCAATTTTGTATACACAATGGGACAACCCCTTCAATATTGTTTACAATAAAAAATAATATTACTGAAAAATGACAATAAATAATTAATCAACATAAGTGTTCACCATAGTTAGATGTTATGCATTGTTATGAAATGCTAAACTAGGACACCTGATAAGAAAACTTCCCCATCCCTTTAATTACCCAAATGATATAACAAATAGTGGGTATGACCCAATTCTTCTATTAGGAATATTTTATCCATATATTTTAGGGTACCAAATAAATCAAGAAGACCAGGAGAAGATTACATTCATTTATAACATTGGAATAATTTCTTAAAAGTTTTTTCAATTCATATTATTAAATTATCCAAGTATATTTTAGTGGTGCATGATATGAATTTTCTCAGATCACATTGGAGATGTCTAGAAGTAGGAATTATACCCCTTGATTACAGTAAATGAGAGGCGGTATATTTTAATATACCCTAAGAGGAAAATAAATAATGATCAATATCTAATTTTCAGAGAGTTGTTGTTTGATATTGTGGATTTAGAACATCATAGAAAAAATGACTTTGATTTTACACAACATCCATTGGAATATATATACATTGAGATAATTAATGGGATGTTTACATGATTTTACCCATTCTATATCTTCAATATTGGATCATTACGTTGATTTGGATCACTAGATTGTGTTTTGAATTTATTTCCGGAGAAGTTGTGGTCTTTTTCTTTCTAGATCTGGTCTTCATTATGAATGTTTTTGTTGATGACCCTAATTTTGGGAGCATAATTTTTTTATGGATTTTAATGACAAATAGTGTTCTCATGACATCATATAAGGATTTTGTGTCTCCTTTTGAATTTTCAAATTCAACATTTTATGATAAATTCCATGAGTTTGAGGAAGGATATAAATGTGTTGGTCTAACATTTTGGTCCCCTCTAAAACATTGTAAGTATTTTTTTCATATACCTTTCTAGTGTGATATTCATAGACTAATATTTTAAAATACAAATTCATTAATAACATAATTTTTAACACATGTCATTATCATGATAAGAGGACTATCTTCATTAGTGTATCACTAAATAGTTCCTAACACACTTTTCTATGGAAACATCTCATATGGTGATGTGAATTATCAAAGTATAGATGGTTGGAAATCCATTGTAGATGCACTAGATGTAAGAGAAAATTCAGATATGTCTATAGATAAGTATCAAACCAAGTACCATTAAATACAATAATAATTTTTTTAGTAGAAAACATCAGGCATGATCTTCTCTAGTAGCAGCTCCAGTAAGAGTAGATATAGAAGTGGAAGAATTTACCAGGAATGAAAATATTTTGATTAACTCGAATAATGTATTTTATAAAAGGATTTATGAATGTGGATTTGGGTATTGTTTCCCAAGGAGAGAATTTTTTTAGTGTCTAAACGCCACTAGAATCGATGGAAGGTGACAATTTATTGCAGTATCACTACAATGAATGATGACATGAATTCCCGTTATATTTTATCTCTAATTTTATGCTCTATTAATTTAAATTTGGTTATTTTAAAAATTACATTGTGTCTTATCCTTCTAATTTCATTTTGTATTAATAAATTCATGTGGTATAGGTTGGGTAACCACCTCATAATGGAATAATTTTGTTGTTTTGATTCCATATATTTTGGTCTAATTTTATAGGAATTAATGTAGTTTTATATTCATATCATATATAACATATGTACAGAATGAATAAGGTGGATTCCAATATAGGGTTTGTATGATTTATACCTTTCATGAAATAGTCTAACATAGAGAAATAGGGAAAATAGTGAGCTAAAAAATATATTTCAGGTCATATTAATGGACATCCCAACACTACAAAACTTGTAATTGTAGAATTTAGTGTACTGGATAATCAAATACCTTGAGGGAAAATAAACATTGTGGATGGTCATGTACAATGGGATTCTAATATAATAAGTATTTGTGAACCAATCATGTTCCTCTCCATAAAAAATGAAAAAAAAATCATGAATGAAGCTAATTATTTAATAGATTTTACATTCATCTATTATAATAATGAATTTATAATTACCAATTCATAAGAATATACATTCTTGAAAGGGAACTATAATTTTTTTTTAATTTCATAATACCCTTTAATGTGATGGAATCATTAAGCCTCAATGATTTGCTAGAAAATTATTAGAATCCATAATTTATTTATTGAGAATGATTATGTATTATTAGGTGTATTTAATGTTATGTGTAAATTTGTTATATTATAGAAATTTTAAAAAATTGAAATGCCTTAGAGTCGGATAAATTATTGGGAAATCTTTAGAATATTGTTAATTAATTTCATGAGAACATTTCCCATGACATTTTGGAATTATAAAAATTTAATTGGTGTTGATTATATAACTAAATAGGTGGAATCTAATCCACTAGAACTGGTGATTCTAGTGGTTTATATAATGATTTCATGTCCAACATATTTTGTATGTTTAGAATACCTAGGTCCAATATTTCGGATAAATGGACTACTTTTTTATTATGAATATGTGGGATATTATTAAGAATCATGGAAAAATTACAAAACATATACACAATACCATCCCTAGAGTAATGTTCATGATGTGTTTTCTAACCAAGAGATTAATATGATCTTATAGAAAATGATTCTTCTTAATAAGAAGAATGAAAGCATGAGTCTGGATGACACCATCTGAAAGCCAAAAAGAAAATCGTATATTAGATTCCCTCCCAATTGGTTTATAGAAACGGTTTTCATCTCTAAATGGGGTTTTATAACTATGCATATTAGGATGAAAAAAATGAATTGGGATTTAGTGAGTTCAAATAATTAGAGAAAATTGTATATATTACATCACGATGAATTAAGAACATATTATTTAAAAAAAATAAATAAGTTGTATCACGAGTCCAACATGAAAATCAAATTTTGAAAGAAAAACATTAATTAAATTATTTCCATCATTAAAAGATTATATTGAAGTAAATTATAGATACAAATTATTCTATGTGGGAGGTGACTTTAATGGTTACTAATATATATCCTTGTTATTTCATTCATATCATGAATGATTAAGAATAATGAACATTTACTATCAATGGGATGTGGTAGAAACATTTACGAAGCAATCTACCTCAAGAATAGAGAGTGGATCATAGAAATCTCCAACCCATCTACGCATTCCATCCCATGATGTTTGGTTGAGAGAAATACAATTTCTAAAGGATCATCCAAAATGAAACATAGGATTTTTGTTAGGATAAATTAAACTATTCCCTTAATAAAATAATCTTTAATGGAATTTTTATTTACAATAGTAGAAGACATTTTATTAGAATTTCATGATATGAGTTAAAAGGGATTACTACAAAATTGAGAAGGAAATTATGAAAAAGTTATATATTAAGAGGTAATTTATTTTTTTATTATATTTTATTAAAACATCATTGATGTGTCAATAAACAATTTTTGAGATATAAATTGAAAAATTTAGGATGATGAATAATTTAATTGTATACTTTACATGTCTATGATGAATTAATTTCAAGGAACCTTGTGATTATATTTTTATGATTTAAATTATATAGAAATTGAATTATCATGTTAGAGAATTCAATAATTATAATAAAACATGAATATTGAACTGATGAGTTTTGATTTTATTGGATTTGGTCATTAATTTAAATTAAATTTCCCATCCCATTTTTTAATTTTATTTTATAATGTTCGTGTTTTTAGATTTTTTATTATTATACATTCCATTAGTTATTTTCACATATCCTATGTTCCATTCCTAAGATGATTTATATATGATGTAATTCTAATTTTACTGTGAGAATATTTATTTGTTGATCATGGGGATTACAAACTAACAAATCATCTATTGGAACTATTCAAAGATAATTAATATTCAAAAAAACATTTAAAATGATTGAGTATATAATTTAAAACCCACTACCCTTGATAAAATATTATTCATTTATTTATAATTGTCTCATTTTGGTAATTAATTACATTTTTATAGATGATAAATATCTCATGAAAATTTGTATCCATATTTACACTCATATAGTTATTTTTTATGATATATAAAGATTCATGGGTTTGGGTGAGGTAATTCAAAATTAAATGGATGAAATACATAATAAGGATAAGGATTAGGTGTGCTAAAGTGGGTATTGAGATGGTTTTGTAAATCATTTATTTAATTTATGTATTTCAACTCATGAGAAAATGAAAAATTTTAAAGGGATTGTGTCTTAGAATAAATATAAATCACTATTATTTGAACAACTATTTGTATTAGATTTGGTTTAACAGTTCATGTCAGGTTCATTTTTTTATACATTGTAAAATGTAATCAAATAATAAAAATATATCTATAAAATATAAAAAAAATAAAAATAAACTATAAGGAGAATAATTCATTCACTATGCCTTTATTAATTTTTAGGTTAACTATCATTGGAAGTTCTTGTTGAAAAAAATTTTAGGGGATAATTTTATAAAACATTTACATTTTATATAATACTTAATAATTAAAGATAAAAACCTGAATCTCTAGGGAATATTTTTCACATCAATTCCAACCAACTAATTTTTACATTCATATGAAACACTATTTCAAGTTCTCATGATTTTATATGTATTATATCTCTATAAAATTTCTAATGTTTTTACTTTTCAATCTCCTGGTCATGGTGTATGTTCTTATGATACAAAAATAACTATACTGGAATGTATATCATGTGTGATGAGTAAAAATTATTATTGTTGTGCTAAATACTAATATTAAAATTTAAATGATAATAAATTAAGGATTTATAATGAGTTAAATAAGAAACCCATCATTTTTAAAATGTAAAATTAAAATATAGGAATTATTCGTATATCTAAATATAGTGAAATTTAATTGATAATTTATAAGGAATTCGAAAATTTGTTTTAGCATTGATAATTTTTTAATCATATTATTTTAAATAAAATTTTATGAATCATTTGTTCCAATATCAATTAAATCATGATACATAATGAATTAGTGAAATAACTGTCTACTATTGGGTTTATTTAATGAAATAATAATAACAAATTTTTTTTAAAAAAAATTATAGTGATTTTTTAATATTGATAATAATATTTAACATGTTATTTATTCAAATTCTGTAATATGGATAAAATAAAATCCAGGAATTCAGAGGAATTAATATGTGGTTTTAATGTCTTATTTTACTAAATATATTACGGCTAGATTTTTTATAGTGGATTGAAATAAATTTCATGTATGAAAATTATCAGCCATATATCAAGCCTTGACCAGTCATTCCAATCTAATTAGTCAACTACAAGGGTTTGTTGTCTATAGAAGCCCACTGAGAGAGCCTGTATGGGTGGAAAGCGAATTTGAATTGACCATGAGGAGGAACCTGTGGGGGTCTCTCTGGGATTTAGTCCATGGTGGTTATGCGAGGTTAGTGTTTCCCAATATATGTATTTGTATATGTGTATTAGTATCACATCCCTAGAGAAGGATTTTGAGTCATTAATATTACAATATTTGTTATATAATGCATCTTTACTAGGTGAATATCATATATGGGAAATCTGAATGTGGTCACTGAACATCCATATATTAACGATTTTTAAGCCTTGTCCACATTTTTCATTGTCTAACCAACATATTAACCATCATCACCACATGAAACCACTACTCAATTCCACGAATGCCACTACAAGAACAAAATAACATTATCAGATCCACCAATAAAGATCGATATCAAGATAAATTGTTCGAACAATGTATTGGATTTCCAGGGATCAACTCTAGACCTCTAAATGACCTTATGTATTCCATTTCAAAGTCAATTTACCCTATGAATAACATTTTTGGATCCCTCCAGTCTCTGTGATTATTGTGGGGCCTGATGATGACCCCTATACTACTAGAACAACACTGTCAAATATTAGACCACTATAGATCAATTATTGGTCATCAATCCTATACTATGATTATATTATTGAAGGAAACTAAAACCCTGCCTAAAATTATATAATCAAGCTACTATGAATGCTAGATAACTCAAAGGAGGATCCAATAACCCTAACTACACCTATCGAGATGAACTTCTATACTATAACACAACCATGTGACCAATTAACAAGACCTACATGAATTAGACGATGATCAAACCACTATGAAGATCTTATCACTTGAGGATGAATTCTGTCATCATTACATCATTGAATTTATGAATATTGGGGAATCAATAAGGCTAGAGATGTCATGTGCCATTATGAAATAAACCAGGGTGATTTTAAATGAGGGAAGTGAAATTTTGGGAGTGGTGTGAGGATGATTATCCATTAGTAAAATATTGGATGTGATATATCATTATTGAAATGGTAGATACCCACCTCTGTTGAGGAAATGTTAGATATGAGTAATCACTTAATATTGTTTGTTCTAACAAGGAGGAGGCTAAGAGTGTGGATCAATTTCATGTGATATTGTAGAGATTTCCATTTTTGTGTGTGGTAAGAGATTACACAATGAAAATACCAAGGAAGGTGGAGCATCTAACTGATATCTTCCACTAGATGGCATAATAAAAATTAATTATGGCTAGTATATGTGATCTCGTATCTTCAAAATGGTATATTTTTAATGTTATATGTTGTTACTTCCCCTATGGATTTCATCACAATGAATGATTTTGGAAAATAATGAGAATTTCATAGATTAAAAATAATATATCATAAACAATAAATATTAGATACCTTATCAAGATACATAATATTTAACAAGAACAAAGGAATATGAGATGTTTCTCCCCTCATTAAAATACAATGATTTTATAACACAGATAAAGGACAGAATAATTTATGTATCGAAAATTAACAACTACTTATTATTTGTAATATTTTAAAATTTTAATTTTAATTTTATATATTATTCATCTCTCCCATTATAAAACTATTATTTATTATATTATGTAGGTGTAGAATTTTTTTAGGTCTTGGTGAAGTGAGTTGACCATAACATAAAATACTTGAATCTATTGAAATTTATTTAAATTCATTAATCTATTTTCAATATTTTAATGGTTTTCCATTCTTATTCACATAAAACTTTTTCCCCATTCATATTAATTTTCTTATTTGATTATTCATTTAAAAAAATTAATAAGATCTCGTTGAAGAAAAAAAATTACTAATAAAAATAAATTCATTATGGAAAATGATATATATTATTCCAAAACCCTGAACAGGATTGTGCCCTTTTATGGGGTGTATCATTTTAGATCAAGGTCCTCATTTCATGTCTAATTTTTTAGTGGGGTATTCAAATGTCACTTGCAACACATGTCTTTTTGGGTATGACCAATCACACAATGAATGATATCTAGTTTAAAATAATTATTTTGATTATGGATGACATTTTTTGATCCATTCATGGATTTTATTTATTCATGGGATTATCATGTGACACCCATAGTTTTCACATTTAAATATAGCTTCCAATACTTGTTCCAAATGTATTGATTCACATATATGTATGCGGGTCCATATTTTATTCCTCTTTAATGTTTAGTGGTATCATTGTTAATGAACATTTTACCTAATCTCTTTCATGAGACATCTGAGTAGTGTTGGTTGATTATTAATCTATTGGTAATTGGATAATTATATATGAAATCATTAGAAGACCATTACAAATGATCTTTGCAGTTCATGTTCCATCATCCAGTATTCTTTGGGTATAAGATAGGGTATTGAAATAATGTATACAAAAATAAGTGAAGCTAGCACCATGGATTTCCAACTTGTTGGAGGTAGTTGAGAGGTTGTCCATGTGATTTTCCATTTATAATATCCAGAACACTATAACACCATGACGGATGTGTATTATTTCTCACAATTTCATATATATCATTCTCACCCAACTCACAAGAAATAAGATGATGACATCAAGCTAGATGTTGATTTTATTATTGAGCGGTTTATGATTTTCATTATGAATTGTATAGAGAATAATATTCACAGAAATTTTATTCCTCCAGTAAGAGTGAAGTAGAATTATGTTTGTGTGGAAGTGGAAACAAGGGATATGGATACATGTATAAAGAAATAATGTTCCAAAATGTTTTTTGAGATATCATACTGATTATCATACCATCACAAGGGTGGTCAATTTTATTGTGTGGAGGTCACTAGATCCAATTTTTATATGTATATATATATATTTTTATGATTATATGTCATTATGTTTGATTTTATTGTTTAATTGATGATTTTTTAGAATATGTTTGTGGTAGGTTAAGTGTTGATAGGGTAAAGATGGAAGGGGATATGTGTTCCATTAATAGAATGAATTCATGTCATGAGTCCACAATTACATATATGAATTTTTCTACATAGATCCCAGGAATTTAATTCATGGATTAAATGGATATGGGAACACCCACTAAATTTAATTCACCCATATTAAATTATTAACACATTAATTTAGTACATGTGATTAATTTAGTTTAAAACAAGGAGTAAAATCCCGCCAAACATACCACATGAATCAATTCACGTCCAATGTAGTTGACACATATTTAATTCAACACCAGAATTTAATTAAACCCATTAATATCACCCTTGATTTTCACTCACCCACTAAATGAACCCCATCAATGTAAAATCCACATGTTTTGTCAATTTTACCACATGAAATGTATTTAATATTTTTCAAAACCAGGATGGTGGTTTTTTGGAAATATAGAAGAATCAATGAATTCATTATGTGAATATCTTCTTCAGTATATGAAATATCCCTGATTTTTCAAAAAACCAATAATAATATAAAGTTTGGATAAAGTGAATCCCCTAATTGGATAACTTACATCCAATAGTGTTTTGTAATGATCCACATCATTCCAAAATTTTGACCATTTAGAAATTAGTTATTTGAACCATAGTTTTCAGGTGAGAATTTTCATTCAACCTTTACTTATCAGTCCATGTTGATAGAATTTTTTTTTTTCATTGAATGGATGGGGGAATTCAGTATCTACCATAGAAAAGATGTTTTTTCATCACCTTATATGATTTTGAGGCATATGGACTATGATGAATCTCAAAGGACTATTGGAATTATTTAGCTTCTCAAAATGATTTTATTTAACATTAAAATTATGTGAATATGACGTGAATAATTGGGAAATTATTTTATGGATTATTATAAAGTGATTAGACCGTCCATTGGATTCATTTATTTGATCGTGATAAGGGTGGGATTGCAGCCACCTGTGGGGTGATCCTAACCTTGTAATTATTTATGAACCAACTATTGTTATTTTTTGTTTGGCATAATATTGTGATATTTTAAGTAATTTTAATTAATTTTTAATTTGAATATTATTGAATTTTTTTTCATTAGTTAGATGAAATCACATAGAATAAAAAATTTTAAGGATAAAGTTTATTGATTTTTCAGAAATTGATAAATGAATGATAATTTGATTTGAAAATTGTAATTAGATGAGTTAATCTTTATGGATTTTGATGATAATTTTAATATTATTGATTCATATACATTAATTGTTTCTATTATTGTCTTCTATTAAATTTGATGTGATGGAAACCTAAGAGATTTAAGTCATCTATTTGTTTAAGAATATTATGTATCGTGGTATTTTATTGGATTTATGTATCTTACAGCTGAGGAAATGATTCATGGTTATTCTCCTTATTGAGGAAATGATTCATGTTTTTTGAACTTCATTAGAGAATGATGTATGGTACATAATCCAAATAAGGATAAGTTGGATTGTCACTATATGCCTAAGGGTACATATTATGATTATAACAGGTTCCCTATAGTGATGTTGTTGATGGAATATTATAATGGAATTTTTTACCTATAATATTATGTGGTTGATTCATCATCCAATGTAGATAATACCCCCAATTTGGATTATATGACATAATATAGGAGGATGCATCCGTAGATAGACATATTTAAGACGATGCAAATTAAAGTTTGAATAACACTATGATTCAATTTGAGTCTCAAGGGTTAAAAATTCATATGATGTGTAATATAAATTGATTAAATATTATACCTTTCTGGCTACATAATTAAAATAACATATTATTTAAAACGTATTTTTCAATCATGGTGGTTTCAACCAACTATGTTTTACTGACACTCGATTTTTTCAACCATTTAAGACCTAAATTGACTACAAAATTGCATGTTTGGATAAGGTAATGAGACTTCACTATTACTTTCCAACTGGATGTGTTAGATCATAGACATGGGTCCATCATGTGGTTAGAAGAAGAAGGGTAACTTACCAAAATGAACTAACTGGTCTGAGTAATAATTCCTCATAGCATCATGTTCACATCACCATATGAAAGATGTTCATATCCCTAAGTTATCGTCTCTTGTGGAACCATGTGGAGACTATACCATCATATATTGTTCTAAGGAAAAATAAATATCCAATGTATAATAATAAACAATATTAAAAACATAACAATATTATATTAATAAAGTAAAATAAAAATATTATATAAATTAATGGATCTTAAAATTCCATTTCATTATACTATACAAATCATTGGTTAAAATAAATAAACATTCATCATGTCCTTTGAAGTACATCCTAGTCTGCATTTATATTTTCGATCCTTTACTCAAACATTCACCATGAAGTTATTTATCTCCAATAGAAACCTCGTGATATCAATACATTCACAAAACTGTACAAGTAGTGTGCGAGTAAAAGGCTAAATAGAACACCACCAATGCATCCTTAATAATGTTTTCTTGAGAAATAAACAGTATTATATAATAATAATATTTTTTAAAAATTAACATATAAGTCTAAAATATGTTCCCATGCACTAAAATAGATTTAAAAAATTAATTTTAGTTTATTTGGGTCCATTCAATTAGTATAAATCATATAAGATATTAGGAGTAACAAAGATGGACATTGGATTATTGAATTAGTCTCTTGGGATTGGCATGGAATCATGCATAATTAAAAATTGAAATTATTTTTTTCCTCATGTACTACATGATTCTCATCTTTACACAAAGAATCAATTATTCTCCTCAATTGTTTAGTAGGCATTGGATAGACTGGTACACAACCTAATATCATGAAATTAACATGTTACTCAATAGTTCACTTGGAATAAAAAAACATACCACTAGATATATCACATGTCATCTAGTAGGATACTTGGAATATATCTATCATTAATTAATATGGTACATGGAATCTGGTGGGGAATAAATTGTAACATCAACAATGAAGGAATATGTAATCACATTAACTATTCCTTATTCTAAAGTCCATCAACAAATTCATTAGCTTTCATTCATAGTCTCCTCATATGGATGATGCTATATTAATGATAGACCTATTCTATGCACCCAGAATGACGACTGTAAATGTTGGATGATATACTATTGGAAGTGGGTGCCCTAGACCCAAATTGTTTTGTACATTGATTGTCGCTTCATGAATTCAGTTTGTTTTAATACATGTGTTTATCTAGCCATAATAATATAGATACATCCGCATCCACTTTGTTTATGGAAATTTCCCTAGATTTCATATCGCATCAAAGGATTATATTAGATCCCAAATTATAATTAGAACCCTGAGATTCCATGACAATAATCTTAATGTAACATCCTATAGTCCAGTTACATCATTCTGAAAGGAAACAGATGATGTGTGACCATCAGGTGCAAGGATCTCAATAGCTTTGAGACTTCTTCTTAAGAAGTTTTCAGTTCATGATCTCTAGTAGTTGAGATCATGAGGACAGACCCACATAATAATAACACCACATGTTTTAGGTGTCATTGTTCGTTCCTATCTATGAACATGTGTAACGGTATTTTGACTTGAGATCATTGTCAATGGATTTCATTTAATTACGTACATTTGTTCCAAGGCGAGAACCATGGTGACTAAGTTGTGGAGAGGTAGTTTATATTGGGTACATCATTAATGTCATGGAATTGATTTAATGATCGAGAAAATATTTTTCCCTTCCAAATTCAGGAAGAGATATCTCAGCCTTGGTTGATTAGGGAGGTTGCACCTTCATTAAATCCATGGTCATGGTAGTGAAAGGTAAGACCGTCCTGAGAAATCAAAAAAATAATAATGCAAAATAATAAATGATGACACTAGTATGAATTCTTCTTTGTATACATATCGATGATGAAGAGATTATATTACACTGGCCATGTTCGTTGGAAGGCAGTCATTGCTTTGACTTTTCCTTATCTCTATAGGGTCCTAGTTGGGTTTCTAGACCCTGCTCTTGGTCAGTGGATATTATTCAATGCTATTGAGTTAAGGGCCTAGATGGTCTCACACAATAGCGCCTTGAGAACTGCCCTATTCTTCGAATAGGAATTTAGAACATGGTGGGACCCGCCAAAGGGTCCGAGCACTATCCATGTTCTATGGATCAACAAAGAATAAATAAATTCATTAATTATTATAGTTTCGAATAATTTGTTGAATTTATTTATAACATGTATTTACAAGTTATATAGTAAATACAAGTATTAATATTATTCGAATGGATTTAAATATTATAGGTTCGTTTAATATTAGTCGGAGGAATTATTCGAGTTAAAGTCTCAAATTTATCACGTAATATATTTATATATTACAAGTAAGTGATAAATTATAAATATTATTTATTTCATTTTTTATTTTTCATAAATAATTATTTAACTCACATATATAGCGGACGTCTATTACATGGAGATGAGAATCCATACTTTGTGATTTAATCACTCCATAGATATGTGAGAGAGAGGCTCTCTCATGTATACTATTCATGTGTCAAGATTGAGAGTTTCTGTCTCCTCCTAGAATCTAGAGATAGAGTCTATCAAGCGAAGGAGGATCTTCAAGTTCATCCATCTCTGATTGAAGCTTTTTCCATTGTGGTGATCATCGCTGTGCTGAAGTGAGCTTCGAAGATCCACACTAGCGCCCGGATCATGACGAACGTCGTGCGAGCAGATTCATGAGGCATGTGTTGACAATCTAGAGGGCTTCGATGTCAGAGTCGTTGAGCAATGATCACCGGCGCCCTACTGTAGACTTGCACACGTCAATTCTGAACAAGGTAAATGTTTAGTTTAATTTTTCATGCTTGGTTATTACCTTGCGGGATCCTTGGACCAAACCTGGACAAGATCACCAGAGTTTACAGGGTTTTTTCACTCCGGTGAATCAGAAAATTTTAAATTCCCGACCCACCAGCTTCCGTTTTGTCTTCCTGGTACCCAACAGTGGATTCTTAACCATCACAAGGTTTTTCAGAGTCAACAAAAATATGTGGCATAAAATTTAAATGTGAGGTGTTAAAACGATCATGTTATATTCATTTATAAATTTTTAATCATATCAACATCCTGTTTTACTTTCATTTCATGTTTATCTGAAATTGATAATTAACATCAAATATAATATTTTATTATTATAAAATATAATAAAATATTTTATAATAAAATATTTTATTATAAAATATTTTCCACAAAGGTGTGTGGAAAATAATTTTAATTAAAAAAATTAGGGAGACCAAGACCCCAATTCGGGGTCTTTGTGCTTTTAAAAAAAATTAATGGAAGACTAAGACCCCAAAATGGGGACTTCTTCTATTTATTTTAAAAAAAGGTGAGATTAGTTTTGTAAAATGAAAAAATAAAACCAAAAAAGGAATTGGGATACCCCAAAGGGGTTTTCTCCATCACACGACAAAGAGGGTTCTCCCCTTAGAGAGAAACCCTTGCCCCGCCCACCACCACCCATGTGCGTCAGATCACTGGACCTGGCTGCCTACTTTCGGGCCTCCACTCTGCGCATCGTACAGCCACCCTGCCAGGCTCCCTGCTCGTGCACCTCCCTTCGGTCCCCTTCTCACTGCCTCGTGCCCTACCGAGTTGCCTCCCTTCTGCGTGCTGGATTTTCCACCCCGAGCTCACTGGCTGCCTCGCGCCATGCTACATCGGACCACCACCCCTATGGGAGAAGGACTTCCTGGCTGCACCCCTCCAGAACCCTGGTCGGACAGAGCCCACTGGTTCCCATCCCAGATTCTCACGCCGCCCCAGGCTACACCAGACCAAACCACACCGTCTGCCGCCTGTCCTCACCGCGACGGTCCAAGCCGTGCCGGACCCAGTCGTCGCCTTGCCGGCTCGCCAGAGCAGTGGACTGCCGGCCATGCGGCTGGCCGGTTTGATTCTCGGCCTCCTCCTGCTTTTTCGTCTTTACCGGAATTTTCTTCCATCGTGAGAGTGGCTGGACCATGCTGTCACACAGCTTTCATGCTGTGGTCATGCCGCGGTAATGCCGTAATTGGATCTGGTCCTAGTCGACACCCCACGGCGTTTCGTAGTCCCGCCAGATTCCCCGGCAAGAGATAACCCTACTTTAAATTAATTTTAATTAATCTAGTTTTTTTAAATTAAATTAATTATAATTAAATTTACGTTTAAATTATTTTAATCTGAAATATTGATTTAATTTCAGTTTAGAATTAGATTAATTTTTTAATTTAATTTTTGGAATTAAAATTAAATTAATCAATTGGAACTGATAAAATAAATTATTATAGTTTAATCAAATTCATTTAATTTATTAGAATATCCTCGCACTATTTAAATTTATTTCAATTTAATTTTCATGTTCACATTTTACCACGAGTGGTCTTGAGAATATGACCAAACTGTGTATGCCTTTTATTTATTTATTTATTTAATTTTTTATTCAATGCGTGCGATGATTGAAATAATTAATTAGATAAATGATGGTCTACAAATAGTCTCTTTTAATTCAAATATGTATAAGGGTCTGTGTGTCCAATGCACGAGATCTATTTTGTACCCCATAACCCCTCGCCTACGTGCGAGTACATTTGTAATTAAATGATGACGATCCAAGACACAAACCCGCCATGACAAGGTAGTAACCAGACTGATTCTAAGCACATTACATTGGGAATGATGCGATGTGAGTCAAGTCAGGACTCAGGTTTGGATGCCCCTAGGTCAAGATTGATATGTTATGGATCGGTCTTTATAGAATGGTCAACACCAGTCGGATTACATGATTTACATTATGCATAGTTTATTATTTTAGGCATCATCATGATTGTTGCGTGATCACATAGAATAGTAAACAAGATAAAATGAATAAGGACGTGGCAAATTATATTCTATTGCATGTTCGGTTTTCAGCATGACAACCTAGTTTGATCATAAAAAATAGAGAAGGATTATATTCTTCAATAGAAATAAAAATCCCTCAATGATATCTTACATAAAAAAGCCTTCCATTTTTCATATCTAAACAAAACTGGTTGTTTGGGAGCTCGTCATCCTTAGTTGAGAGTGCCTCTAACTATAGGGGAATTTTCATGAGAGAAATGGGTCAAATTAACTTAAGTGAGTATTCATGGATTAGCCTTAGCTAACTTACTATCACATTGGAGGCAAGATGTTGAGAGAATCATGTTCAGATTCCAAAACATGGGACTTTACACTAAAACAGAAAGAACCAAAAGAACAAGAGGTAGGCTAGTTTAGTGCCTACTTTGAGACCCTCCAAGTAGTGGCATAGCCCTCGCTTGTAGACTACGATAGAGGTTTCGAGGATCCTTGCCACTATAATTCTCATCCGATATAGTATTCCAAATCTAATAGTGAAACCTATTACGATTCAATAAAATATTGGGAGAAATTAGATTGATATAATAATTTATTAATCGTAAATGTAAAAAGGTAATCAAGACAAACTACTAACTGCTAAATGTTTATCTGATGTAGATTCATAATGGACATCACCAACACCACAAGTACTTTATCACTGTGATCGATCATGGATAACGAAAATATCCTCACAGGAAATAACATCCAAGGGTTGTACAGGAGCTTGTGCATAGTACTATGCCAAGAAAGGATGTTATATGTGTTGTAATCCCCAATTCCTACCGAGCCTCCTTAGGGAGCATGTATGGCGGGAAAATATTAATGGAGAAGGCATGTAGATGATGCACTTGATGTACAGTGCATCATGTTGTCATCCATGTCCATCCAATTTCAAAAAATTCATGAGGATGAGGACGCCTACAAGATGATTTCACATCTCCAAGAACATTATGAGGAGAGGTCTAGGCAACAAAGGTCTGAGTTCTGAAGTGTGCTTTATAATTTCAAGCTAGCAGAAGGTCACCAAGCCGGTCCTCACATACTCAAGATGATTGGGTATGTTGAGAGGATTGTATCCCTTGGGTTCAAACTGAACCAAGAAATATCAGTGGATCTCATTCTCTCATCTTTACCGTTATGCTTCTCGACTTTTATTATCAATTAAATTATGAATTATATGACAATGTCTCTCCCATACCTTTGAGCTTTAGTTTGCCCAACAGAAAAGGATATGAAAAATACCAATTCATTTTCCTTTTGGTGAACAAGAAAAACAAGGTCAAGGAAAAGGGTTCTAAGGCCATGTCAAGGCCAAAGACAGTAATGAATCATCCTGCGAAGAAGAAAAAGATTCATGGTCAAATTAATGAATAGGAAGCTGTCTGTTTGGATGTGGCAAGAAAGGCCACTAGAAGAAGAATTTTAGAGGTGGGAAGAATAAGCAACCAGATGCTTCTACTTCATGTATTTTTGACATTGAATGCAATATATCATTATCTAAAAGTTGGATATTGGATATAGAATGTGGCTCACACATTTTTATTTATAAACAGGAACCAAGTAGGTTCAAAAATATTGCAATAGGTAAAGTGGATTTATGAGATTCAAATGGTGCATGTCTGGAATCCTTGGCAGTGGGAGACTATCACTTAACCTTGCAAACTGGTTTGGTTATAGTTTTAAAAAATTGCTATTATGTACCTTCTTTTACAAGAAACATTATCTACGTGTAGAGTCTAGACACTTTGGGTTTTTATTTCATGTATTGAAATAAAATTTTTCTCTTTTATAGGAATAACATATGTTATGGTATGGAACATATTAACAATGGTTTATATATAAAGGAACTAGAAAACTCAGTAATGGAAATCAAGGACAAAAACAACCAACATGACTCAAATAGCACCTGCTGATGGCACATCATGCTTGGTCATGTAAATGAGAAGCGATTACAAAAATTCCATCAAGAAGGGTATCAAGACTTGGAACAGTTAGAATACTTAGATGTATGTCAGGCTTTTTTACAAGGAATGATGACCATTGAACCTTTCTCAGTAAATGGAGAAAGAGCCAATGCAGTGCTAGAATTAATACATACTGAAGAATGCGGTCGATTTCAAGTAGAGGAAAAGGGTGTTTCTCTATATTTCATTACTTTTACCAATGAATATAGTAGGTAAGGTAATATATACTTAATGCGGTATAAGTCATATTACTTTTGGATATTTAAGGAATACCAAAATGATGTAGAAAACCAACTTGGTATGAAGATAAAAGCACTTCTCTCAGATTGAGGTGGAGAATATCTTAACTAAGCATTAATTGAGCACTTGAAGGAGTGTGGGATATTATCCCAACTCACTCCTACTTATACACCAAAATGGAATGGTGTTAGTGAAAGGATGAATATGACCTTTCTAGAAATGGTCAGATCAAAGATTAGTCATGCAACCCTTCCATTATCCTTTTAGAGATATGGAATGAAGACAACAGCGTATACCCTTAACCGAGTACCAACTAAAGCCGCAGAAGAGATTCCATATCAGTTATGGTATGGAAAGAAACCCAACCTAAGACACATGTGTGTATGTGGGTGCGAGGAATTTGTTCATACATTACCATGTGACAAATTAGCATCGCAAAGCACTAAGAGCATCATTATAGGTTATCCTAAGGAAACTAGTGGATGTTACCTATATATCCCTTTAGATAGAAAAGTCATTGTGGAATGATATGCCGCATTTCTAGATATGGAACACATTTCTGTTGGAAATAGTGGGAGCAAGATTGACTTTGATGAATTTAATGCTCCAGATGCACATGAGTTGGTATAGGAATAATCTCCACAGGAGCAAGTGGAAGAAGAAGTTGTTCCGAGGATACAGATAATGTGTTGGTCTATGTGAGAGGTTAGAGAACCAAAGTGTTGTGGTTTCTTGCCACTGAGTCGGGTGACACATTAGTCCGTCAAGATGATGAACCTCTATCCTATAAAGAAGAAATATAGTGAAATGAATATGATAAATGGAAATAAGTCATGAATTCTGAGATGGATTCCATGTACCAAAATCATGTTTGGATTTCGGTAGTCCCTCCACCTGATGTGATTCCCATTGGATGCAAATGGGTATTCAATAAGAAGTTTGACATGGATGGTGAGGTTACTATCTTTAATGAAAGACTGGTTGAAAAAAAATTCATGCAATGTCAAGGCATTGACTATGATGAAACGTTCTCACTAGTTTCAATGCTTAAATACATCATAACAATGCTTGCAATATCAGCCATTCATGATTATAAAATTTGGAAAATGGATGTCAAATTTTCATTTCAAAATGGGAAATTGGTTGAAGACGTATATATGTCTCAACCTGAAGGATTTCTCAAGTCAAAGAATGCCAGTAAATTATGCAAGCTTCAGAGATCCATTTATGGATTGAAGCAGTCATCAAGATCATGGAATGTTCATTTTGATGAGGCCATAACAGATTTTGGTTTTATAAAAAATAAAAGTGAGCCTTGTGTCCATAAAACAATTCAAGGGTATTCCATCATTTTCCTAGTATTGTAAGTTGAAGACTTATTAATTATGGGAAAAGAGGATCAAGTCTTACATCTAGTAATGACATGGTTAATGAATGCTTCTCCCAGAAAGAGTTAGGTGAAGAATCCTACATTCTAGGGATCAATATCTATCGAGATAGATCTCAAAGACTTTTTGGGAAAAATCAATGTAAATATATTGACAAGGTGCTTAAAAGGTATAGTATGGAACAATCAGTGAGAGGATTATTACCTGTGCCACATGGTGTAAATATCTCCCAAAAAATTTGTCCACACACATAGGAGGATATTGATAGATGAGTAGAGTCCCCTATGCTTCGGCAGTGGGTTCGGTCATGTATACCATACTATGTACAGGGTTTGATGTCACCTTTGAGTTAAGCATGGTGGGTAGATATGAATCCAATCCAGGAGAGCTGCATTGGACAACTATTAAAACTATCTTAAAGTACTTCAGGAAAACTAAGGATATCTTCCTGGTGTATGGTGGAGATGTGGAACTAGACGTGAGGGGATACACTGATGCTAATTTCTAGACAGATCATTATGATATGAAATCCCAGTAAGGCTACATCTTTTGGCTGAATGGTGGTCCAGTGAGATGGAGAAGCAAGAAGCAAGTTGTGGTTACTGATTCTACATCAGAGTCCGAATATATTGCAGCTTCTGATGCAACAAAGTAAGCAGTCTAGATACTCAACATTATCACATACATTGGTGTGGTACCTAGCATTGTAGACCTTTTTCCAGTATATTGTGATAATACTACTGTAGTGGTGCTTTCCATGGAGACCAGATCTCAGTAAATAGAAAATCTTATTCTTCAGAAGTTTCATCTCTTGAGGGATTTTACTCAAAGAGGTGAAGTGAAAGTTAACAGATAAGAGACATAGGACAACGTGGTAGACCCCTAACTAAAGAAATTTTTCAGAAGAAGCATGATTCACATGTGAGATCAAGCGTATTGAAACCTGTTAGTAGTTGGCTCTAGAGGAAGTGTGAGTGTTGAAAGTGGGTGCCCGAGACCCATATTTTTTTACATTGATTGCGGATACATGTATTCAGTTTTTATTAATACAAGTGTTTATCTTTCCATAATAGTGTAGATAATTATTCACCCAATTTTTTTATGGCAATGTCCGTAGATTACCTATCTCATCAAAGGGATATATTAGATCCCAGACTATAATGAGAACCCTAAGATTCCATGATAGTAATCTTAACGTAACGTCATATGGTCTAGTTTCATCATTTTGAAAGGACACATATGACGTGCGACCATGAGTAGTTGGGGGATTATAAGCATTGATACTTCTTCTCATGAAGTTCGTACATGAAGATCACTAGTAGTTTACATCATGAGGACAGAACCGCATAATAGAAAAACTATATGTTTTAGGTGTCATTAGTCATTCCAATCTACGGACATGTGTAATGGTCATTTGACTTGAGATCATTGTCAATGGATGTCATTTAATTAAGTACATTTGATGAAAGGAGGAAACCATGGAGACTAAGTGGTGGAGAGGTAGTTTTTATTGGGTACGCCATTAATGGCATGGCATTGATTGATTTATCAAGAAAGGATTTGTCGCTTCTGAGTTCAGGAAGAGATATCTCGGTCCTGGTTGATTATGACGGTAGCACCATGATTAAATCCATCTCCATGGTAGTGGAAGGTAAGTCTGTTCGAACAAATAAACACACAAAATAATGAAAAATAATGAATGATGACACTAGTATGCATTAATCGTTATTGAGATATTGATAACGAAGAGATTATAATACACATAACATTTTTTAGGAAGGCATTCAATGCTTTGACTTTTCCTTATCACTCTAGGGGCCTTGATGGGTTTCTAGACCCCGCTCTAGGTCAGTGTATATTATTCTCTACTATTTAGGTAAGGGCCTAGAGGGTCACACACAATAGCGCCTAGAGAATATGCCCTATTCTGGGAATAGGAATTTAGAACTTAGTGGGCCCCACCGAAGGGTTCAAGCACTATCCAAGTTCTATAGATCCCCAGTGAATAAATAAATTCATTAATTATTCATGTTTAAAATAATTCGTTGAATTTATTTATAACATGTATTTATATGTTATATAGTAAATAAAAGTATAAATATTAATCGAATGGATTTAAATATCCCATGTTCGTTAAATATTAGCAGGAGGAATGAGTCCAGTTAAGGACTCAAATTTATCATGTAATATATTTATATATTACAATTAAGTGATAAATTATAAATATTATTTATTGTATAATTATATTTGTCATGAATAATTATTAATAACACTTATATAGAGGGCATCTATTACAACAGGTCGGGAATTCATACTGTGTGTTTTAAACAATCCCTATATTAGTGAGAGAGGGGCTCTGCCATGTATACTATTCATGTGAGATGATTGATAGATTCACTCTCCTTCATTAATCTGGAGAGAGAGACATTCAAGAAAAGGAGGATCTTCAAGTTCATCCATCTCAGATTGAAGCTTCTTTCTTTGCGGTGATCATCGCTGCGCTAAAGTGGGGGTCAAAGATCTGCGCTAGTACTGGGATCTTGACAAAAGTCACCTGAGAACATTCGTGAGGTGTGTGTGGATGATCTAGAGGGCTTCGAAATCAAAGTACTTGGGAAACAATCATCGGTGTCCTGTGGTAGACTTTCACATTTCAATTCTAGACAAGGTAAATGTTCAGTTTAATTTATCGTGCTCTGTTTAAACCTTGAGAGATCCCCGAACCAAACTAGGACAAGATCACTGGAGTTTATAGTCTTATTTCACTCCGTTGAAGCATTTGATTTTAAATTCCCGGCCCACCTGCTTCATTTGTGCCGTTCCAGAACCCAACATATACAACATGATACAATATACAATGAAAGAATAGTATGAAATTACATCATGAGTAGTATTAACAATAATTGATCAATGATGAAAATATCATAATAAGATACACTATTTTTGTCATCTAAAAACACCAAAAAAGAACTCATGGAAATTTCCACCACAACATTCACTCACTATTAGGTATTTTAAACAAGATAAGCTAATTTCCTAAAATATCAATAAAATGGTCTATATATAAATATATCATAGGAAACATCATTAGATACAATAGATAATCGTTTTATCAAAAGAAAACATGTTATATTAGGTTATATAATAATACCCGTCATGAAAATAAACACACATGGTTTCATGAATATAGGGATCATGTATCACGAAAACACACTTAACAGTTCCCATGTAGTCTAACACACTAATATTTGATCATGCCTAAACAATCAATGGATTGAAAACAAGATATGACATAATTTCCAAGATGTCTGTTATCACCTTTTATATTTAGTAGTTACCATTAATGTAATTATTAAATACTCAATACCAATTAATTATTTAAGAATTATTTTTATCCACAAAGAATTGACTAATAGTTTTCACCCAATATGGCTAGCCTCATATCTCATTCAATTAAACGTGCATAAAATCCATAGGGTCTATAACATGGGACCACATACACTAACCTAAATGTGATCATTATTAAGAACAATATTTAATTATTTCTACACATAAATTATAACATAAAATTTTCTATAAATGAGGGACCAAAAATCTAGAGTGAATTCTTCTGTTTGTGAGATAATTAATTGATTATAAGTGTTGAATAATGAGTTCAAAATCACAACTGAATCCTTACAACCTTTCAGAATAATGGATTAAATTTCTACACATCAAGATATACTCAACTGCATTGATGGAATTTCAATTCCATAAAATCACACAATATTTTGAACAAATTATTATCGATGAAATTATAAAATAAAATAAAATAAATGTGAGAAAGGAGAATTGATAGGGAGAGATTAGCATTGGAAGGAGGGAGGTGTCAAATGAAACGTGTTTTCTTTGATGTGCTTTGCACATCCAATTATCCAATTTTAAAATATTTCTCTTCTAAAATTAATCATTTTTCATTTAAATAAATTTGATTATTTCATCACACTATTATTCTTATCCCATATTCAATCCATCCACCAACCATATGTACCCTTAATCTAAAAAAATGATTTTTAAAAAACCCTTTTAAAATTTCATTTAATCCACCCTAATTGAATCACTTTTTAAAAATTCGTTGTTATGTGTACATAAAGGTCTCATACACATATAACACCATATTATATATTTAAAAGTATATACTTGAACATAAACAGATATATATATATATATAATCAATATATATATATATATATATATATATTTGATATATATGCACATCCTTATAAATTTCTACACAGGTATATATAAATATTTTCCCTAAATAAACACATTTTAACTTCCCTATTTTTTTTTATTTTCAATATTAATATTTACAGTAAAAACAAAAACTATTTATTATTAATAATTACTATCTTCAATCATTATCAGAATTCATATTGTCAAATCTAATTATATTAATAGATCATAAATTATAATAAATTAATATTAACCCCATATTTTCATTTAATTAGTACAAGATTATAATATCACAATAATTACATTAACTCTCCCTAATTTTTCATGTAGGTTGAAATGTCAGTCATCATTTATGAAAAAATTTTTAAACCACTAATTTCCATTTTTTACACAAATAATATTAATAATTTATTTTTATTACACTTATGAGCGATGTGGAAAAACTCTTCATGTTCAAAAATATTATGTTATTCTTATGGTAAACCCAATATTTTGGACAGATATGTGGTGTTAGATTTCTCATTTGATAGAATATTTGAGAGATAAAACACTTTTTTGAAGTAAAAATTTATAATAAACATATTAAATAAATTACAATTGTGTGTGATGCCTCCAATAACCCAACATAGATAAATTTTATGTTTATCCAAAAAGAAAAATAGACATCCTAAATATAACTTTGGTCATGGATTTCTCCTATGAGACCTCTATTGAGAGATATTTCATTATTTAGTAAATATCTAATGCATTCATAATGTAATATATTTAGAATATTTATTAAATCAATAATGGGGATCTACATACTAATAATTTCAACGATAACTCTTGTTTACCACAAAATATATTCCATATATTTATATTAGTGTTAATAGATTGTTTACCATTATATAAGATATTAAATAATTTATAAATTATTTTTATGGAAATTTAAAATTTTCTCAGAAAAAACACATTATTTATATTCAAGGTGGGTTTTAGAATCCTTAAAAAATTATGATGTTGCAGTTATCTAAAAATATGGACTTCTCATCACTAAGAAGTATCTCAAATAACTTTATTCTAACAACTCTTAAAACTGAGTTTGAACACAAAATTCCTTAAATCATGTCTCCATAAATATATGAAAATTAGGAACATATCCTGATCATATCTTATATAAGGGAACACATAACATTTTCCAAGGAGTCTACTAATAAACCAAGGATTAAAAATACTAGCACTATCCATAGACCAATACACATTTGTCCCAGTCATCAGATATATACTGACACAAAAATGATAATTTCAATTTATTAATCCCAATAAATATTTGTAACAACAACATGAAAACATATATATATTACACAATCATTGAAACTTTCTCAAATATACTCCAACCATGAAATATTTTAATTATGTAATAATATATATCAACAAAACAAGTATATGTATGGAATTTTAAACATGTTCTATGTCATGTTACATGAAAATACTCAAAATATCACAAATCAAACAAAAACATCATGTACATCACTCATAGTAAATTTTATCAATATAAAATAGTGAAACCTAAATTACATTTAATAGAAACAAAGTGGTCCACTATACAGTGTTGGTCGAGCACTATTGTAGTACCCCTACTGGAGTCCCAATGATCTTATCTTTTGTCTAACCTATCCCAACCATGTAAAATTAAATTATATGTTATTTATAATTTTTCATTTTATTAGACTATGTGTCAACCTAAAATAGACCACATGGTATAAGCTAGAATATCACCAGAAATCTAGTGTTCCTCCCTGTATGCACGTGGCTTTGAACTGGATTCTAGAGAGACAAGTGGAACCATGGGTAGATTGTACCCTCCATTAGAGTGATTAAGATAAATAGATAACTAATGTGTTAAAATTTAAAATAATTAACATAATCAAATTATAAAAAATGTGAACTGAACATTCTATGAAAATTGTTGGCACTAAATGTAGAAATTCATTCAAGAGTAAAAACTAGTTGATTAAATAAATAAATAAATTATAGGTCTTCTAAATCCCATCCTAATACTCTACCTAATCAGTGCTCTTAGGATCATTCATTCATCATATAACCATTTTTATTAATTAGATCATATAAAAAATATTCATGTGAACTAAAATTGTTGAGTTGGGTGTGGACAAAGGACTTATTATGAAACCAAAAAGGAATCCTTAAAAAGTTTTCTAATCAATATAAGTTTATACCATAATATCTATAAATTTAAAAATCATAATATAACCATACAATTCAAAACATAGTAGGTGTATTCTAACCAGGCCATAATAAATCCAAATTTTAAATTTTCCCGCTCTACATTGGATGGATATATCATAACATATGTAAAAAATAACAAAAATACCTACGTGTTTAGTGAATCATTCCCTTAGGATCCTAATCGCATTATCTGTAGATGTAGAATTTATTTCATTAGGAATATTATAAATGATGATACATGGAATAAAATTATTCATAGATCACACTACTTGTAGTTCCCTAGGAATCTAATGACATGATACTCAACAAATCCTAATGAATTTGGAACACTAATCGATAATTCACTTGACTTCGAATAACATGGTACTTTGCATAACCCTATGCATCGAGTGATCTACATGAAAATTCAAATGGAATTGGGAGACATAGTACATGGAATCCAATCATCGTGTTCATACTCGACTTGACAAGTTAATGGCATCATCATATATTCATCATGTTTTTATGTCCATCATCTAAATCATCGCATGTCACGCTCACATTCCCTTTAAAGGATAAACCTTTTATAATGATCCACTAATTCTGAGAACCATTAATTAAGCCTCAAAAGGAAGTGTAAAAGAAAATAGGGATGATTATACACGAAAAATCATATAATGAATTAAAATATTGATTATCAGTAGAAATAAACATATACATTTGGTAATTATCAAACATGAAATAAAAATCTATAAAATTATAGGTATGTAAATAACATCCGAAAAGGACCCACAACGACAAAAGGAAAAAAAATTTCATAACTATAAATCATTATAATCAATTTATTCTTGTCTATTTATCACATCATGGGATGAGTCTTCCTATAAAAAGAGATTGAAAAACCTCATGAGTTAAAAGAGCTATGAATGTGATCAAAACCAAACAATGCTAATATGACTCTATATGAATAATCATGGTATATATAAAAATATATAGCCTCATATACTTAGGTGTGATGTATCACAACTAAAACCTAAAGGTGTCTAGGTATTTTAATGCCCAAATATGTGATCAAGGATACACCATTTATGGATAGACAAAAAGTGAACACACAAAGTACAACATGGCCCTTTACAGATTGTAAATTTATCCGGAATGATTCATTTACATTACTAATAATCAATCCTCATTAATAAATAACATTATTATAATTAATGAAACCTAATTAAATGATGGTCCCTCTTCCAATGTTTAAATAAACATTTATCATGAAATTAAATGTGTATGAATAACAAATGGAAGAGAACACGAGACTAAATAGACACACAAACATTCAATCATAATTATGAATGGGTATCAACTATGTTGCACCCGAGCCTCAGCCCTCTGGGTGGGGACTCTTAAGTGCATCCAGGTGACCCAGGATCAAATCCAGGCAGAGGCATAATTTCTGGGGTAATGTAGCATGTATTTTAGAAGTAATGCTGTAGGTACTATAACATTAACTATGAAGTACTGTAGAAGGTACTGTAGCAGGAACTGTTTGGCACTGTAGCATCTGAGAATTTTCCCCTAATTGGGCATTCGGGCCACCAATTTTGTCCCCGAGTCCTTTAAGTCATTTATGTTACCCATGCCTTCGTGCCAGTGAGGCCTTCAACCCACCTCATGGCCTTCGGCTCACCATAAGTGTAGATGAAAAGTAGACAACCTACATGGAACAAGCTCTATATGAAGATGAGTAAGGAGAATTCACCATAGTATAAGCTACACGAATTTCAAGAATGAGAGGGTATGGAACCTACCATCAAGAAAATGATGTGCATGAATGAGATAGCATAGATAAATAGCCATGTGATGGTGGAGAGATGATTCACGATAATGATGTTGGGGAGGAGCAGTTCCAAGAAGTTAGTTTGGGTTGTATGTAATGGGTGAATCCTATGGGTAGTGAATTCCTCTAAGGCCTATGGTCCATGTAATACTTATGCCTACAACCTTGTAAAGGATCCATCTCACCCCTTGAAAGGAGGGTTATTAATAATGAATTAAAAATGAAGGCCTTCGGGCTATTGGATGGTATCAACCATGTCAACAAGTAAATTTTAAAATGGCTACATGTAAAAATTAAATCCTAAAAATTGTTAAGAATCTTCCAAAATTATTTTCTTTGAAGAGATCCCCATATGGGTTCATGTTTGAGTATAATTTCACCAATGAATACTTTATTTCAATGGAAACAAATTTCGGGATAAATTTCAACTCATCGACATGAATCCAAAGGAACTAACGACACAAAAATATGATTAATGTCATAGAATATATTGAAGAAAAAATTATGGATCAAATAATAATAAAAAATAATTACATATGTAAATGGTTTAAGAGGTAGAGATAGAGTATTGTGGGAAAGAGTGTAGTGTGAGAAGAAATATGTTTTCTCTTGGTCACATGGCCCTCCAAAATTTCACTTCATTATATTATTTTCTCAATTCTTCAATTATCATTTTAAGAAATGTTTTTGTTACGTCACATTATTATTCTAAACTACTATTTAGGCCAAGTGACACCCACAGATCCCCTTCATATTATTACATATTTATTAGTAAACCCTTAAATAATAAATTTAATCCAGCATTGTTATTTATTTTTGTTAAAATTATTTTATATATCCACATAATGACATTATATATATAGATATATATTAATACACCCCCCACAGAGACACCTATATATATATATATGCACCTGAACTCACACATAGAAAAATATAAATATTTATACCCAAATATATATATGCAACATATATAAACTATTTTATACCCACCTTAAAATTCACATATATATTGGTTCCATATATATACCAATTTTATTATGACACAAAAAAATATTATCTAATAATAATATATAAATAATAATAATAATATTTTTTTCTATTACTATTATTATTCATAAAAAATTTACACCATTAATATTTTAAATATGTATTCAATTAAATTAACATAACCATTAATATTTTTATATTAGTTGTACAGATGAAATAAGTTACGTTAGGGTAATATCATGTATTCTATTATACAATCCCCCAATAATTATTCACGAATGGAGAAACATCACTCATCAGTTAAAAATTTTAATAAAAAAAGTTACAGGTAATTTTTAAAAAAAATAATATAATAATTATTACCATTATGTACAATGTGACAAAACATTCAATTAAAACAAAGATTATATTGTTTCAATGGTAAACCATACATTCCATTTAGAATAGTGACATCATATTTCTCATACAATACACTATTCAATACGTACATCATATCTTAGTTCTAATACATATAATAAATATATTAAATACATTATCCTCGCTCGTAATGTTTCAAAACACCTGAAAAAAAATTAGTGCCATGGTTAAAATCACAAATCATACCTACAATTGGTATCATATTTTCCACTAGAGACATTATTACAGAGTTATCTAATTATTTTGGAAACATAACAAGAATAAATAATATAATATATTTAATGTATTTTCCCAATAAATTTTGAGGATCTATGAGGCTCATATTACAATTTCAACAATGTAACTTCTTCCAAGAAAACTCACTATATTATTGGAAACAATTAATAGAGATTTTAACATTACATAAATCATTTAAATCATTTATTAGTTTAACTTTTTAAAAAATATAACATTTTCTCATAAAAATACCCATAAATATTTTTAATAGGACATTGTTATCCATAAAAATTTAGGGAAGTCTCAAGGGAATTTGGAGTTATTATTTGATAATGATTTGGCATTTATCATTATTAACATTATTTGATCAATTAGTTATATTGATAATTTCATTAAATTGTTAAAATATTATTTTATTATCTGATTAACCCTTTATTGATCCATTTGATGCATGATAATTTATATATTTGTTTCTATTATTTATACATTATTAATTTTTTCTGAAATTGTGGAAACACTATACCTAGGCGTATTTTCTCCCCATAATTTTTTGTACACCCCGATATAATGGCTAAAAAAATAAGAATGTATGGATGTATTCACTATGTCACATAACCATCCTGAATCTGTTAAATGATGGATTATCAAGCCAATTTTAATTTTTATTCTCACAGTTTGGTGAAATACTATACAATTTATCTATAAATATTCATTTGTTTCTTCTATGGAAAATGTATAAATGATCTATTTCTCTATGGTTTCTCAAAATATATCACTTGAGTATAATTAACATCAAATATTAGTGTTATATTGTAGAAGGAAAATTTATTCTAATATTTACTTTTCAAATTAGTTTAATTTTACAAATTTGTGTATTTATTTATTTTGAATAAATTTATGGTGTTCAATTAAATTTTCTACATTTTTTGAAAAATATTTATATTTTCAATAATGAAATTACATTCATTTCTATAATAGTATATAATTTTATAATGTTTTAGATAATTTTATTGATGAAGATAATTATAATTATACTTATTAGGTCATGAAGGATCAGTCAAATCATTCTATATTGTTTTAGATTAGTAAGATATTATTGGATAATATTCATTATGGGATTTTATGGTATAATAAAATACTTGTATATTATATTATATTGTTATGGTATTGTTTGTTATATTGTAGTCAAAGTAATTTATTTAAGAACCTGGAACTTATTTTTAGTTACGTTTTTTAATTTGGTTGTTTTTGATGAAGAAAAATGGATGAATGGAAATTTTAGGAGTACATGTTGTGTATTTCCTGGAAAATGCTGTCTATTCTAGCACTGAGTCTAGGTCGCATTTGGACATGTCCCATCTATGTACATGACAATGTGATGATGTGGAAGAGATGCTTAAGTTGGGGACAGCAAATGTTATATACTTGTTGTGTATCCTTTGTGAAAACACTGTGTATTTTTATTTTTGTTTGCTTAATTTAACATAGACATGTCTCTTTCATTAATTTTTTTTTTCTAAAGATGTCACTTCAATGAGAAACTACAGATCAGAATTTTTATTCGAGCTCCTGATCGACCATCCATTCTCGGAATCAACCACCGTCAATTGACTTTGGAATCGTATTGGTGAGTTCTCCCTTTTTCTAAATCCTTTTCTTTTGATTATTCCTCATTCATGAGATTAACATGGTTGATCTTTTTAGACATTTTTTAGATCTACGAAATTCATGTTCAAATATGAGGTCGAGGTTCAACAATATAGATCATTCAATATCGAGGTAGGTGGTCTATTTTTTTAGGTTGTCATTGAATTGTATGTGAAAAAGTGATCAACACCCTAGTTTAGGGTATTATGTGTTTAGATAATTTAACCATTTATTTCTGATATGAATTTCTTTCTTGAGTTAGGTCTCTTGATTCAGAAAAGGATTAAATTATCTTGATAAGGATTTATTTGCCCATGATTGAAAATTTAGGCCATTGGGTTTATCTTTTCCTATAACGCTGATATTTTTTCCTAGATTGTGTTACTAGGATTGGGTAAAATTATTTGTTATATTTTTATATTCCTTGTAGAAATTTATCCAAGTAGTATATTGTGATTTAAATTGGCTGCAGGATATCATTTGTGCATGATTTAATTACACAGGGCTATAAAAACCTAGTGTAGTTAGAACATATATGGAATAAATGATCTGTACTTCCCCATTGTGTTAGTTTTAGATTCCTGTTGTGAGACCATGTGGGTGGATGTGAGTGCCCCCTCAGAGTGTTTGTAGTTTCAAATTGTGAGACAACAGATGGAATTAGACATTGAGTTCTTCCTTGAGGGTCAGTAGTTTACCATTACGAGACCACATGAGGAATTGACAGTGAGTGTATCCAAAGAGAATATTTGTTATGCTGAACCAAATGGGTTAGAATGTGATTACATCCCAAAGGGTTTCATGAAATTGTATAGTTTTTTATTCAATAAAGTTAATTGAATATAATTGAAAATTTAGGATTTATTACATTTGAGTACTTCCTTGTTATTACTTAATTTTGTATATTGCCTGCCATAATATTCACTCATGGTTTTGCACAGATCTTTGGGTGGTTGCCTATTGTGATTTGTCTCACACCCTATTTGGGTCATTTTTTGGTACAAATAAGATTATATTGATGTAGGTATATATAAGGTCAAGCACCCTTCAACATCATGTGCTTCATTTCTATAGAACATGACAGCGTTGGACCAAGATGAGAATTGTGATGCTGATGGATTTATTTACTTATTTTTCTTCGTACATTTTTTTAGTACTGTATTCCAGCAATGTCACTTGTTTGGATTCTTTGGTATACATATGTGATGTGCATCATTTATATAAGTGCTCCATTTATATATCCAATTACAGTCTTCCGTTGTTTACTATTTCATGTTATTATTACTGATTTAGCTAATGTTATCTACTTTTTTCTTTTGTGTTACTCTAACAATGAGGGAATAGTTTCCCCAGTATCACACCCATGGAACCCACTACTAGTTTGAAGCCTCTTTCATTTGAGGAAATGTGATTGATGTCATGTGACCAACCTGGTATGGTGCACCATTGAGCAACACTTAGAACCATAATGTTACAAAGTGGTATTGGAGGTAATTATTTTCTTCATGACATACTATTTGGATTATATAGATACTGATAGAAATGTATAGGTAATTGGTAATATGTTGTTCATGGGAGTAGTAACCCATGTATAGGTAAAATCCAATTTACCATGTTTATTGCTATTTTCTTGTTTTTTGATTATTACAGTTCATTTGTTTTCACATTTTGGTGATTCACATATTTTATTATATTATCATTGTTATTATTGAGGTTCAATTTCAATTGTGACATGACGATATGAGGGTATGACACCTCATTCACAATATAGGAACCTATAAGTGATCATATTTCCTACATTCTTGTCATGCTATTTGGGATGCCTTATCGATTTCATGCTGTTGTGATATTTTTTGTACTAGATATGACTATTGTTGTGATAGATTTTATGATAGAATAATTTCTATTTGATAATGTATTTCTAATTCTGTAAGGTATCATTCGAATGAGCACCAAACTTTGGTCGTTGTAGTGTTATGGGCCCTCATGGATCAGAATTTGGTGGATCATTCAACTGTTATAATTTTATATGACATAAAAATGATGCCAATTTTTTCGCGAGGATTATGGGTCCTCAGAGATCAAAATTTGGAAATTTAAGGGTTTTTATGCATTTTATGGGATCCAGTGTAGTTTCGGAGGCTTACTATCTAGAAAAAATCTAGAAAACACAGTTTCTATAGATGAATACACATCATGTGTCTTTCTGATCAAGAGGGGCCAACATTTCTTATGTACATGTTGTGTAATGTATATACATGCCATGTAGTCTTTAACCATGTGCCTAGATGTGTATGTAGATACATAGAGTTGGGAAACCTTTCATGGATCACCCCATGTGCCTGACGTAGACACCATGTTGTAGATACCAAGTGTCTGGTCGTGTGACTAACGAAAAGAGTCGATGAAAAATATGCAGTACATGTCATGCCTGGCTTGAGAACATCGTGTAGACCCGACTGTGTAACTGTTCGTGGGACTAACGACATGGGTGATGAGATCCTTTTAGTACAAGTCGTGTCTTTCATATACACACGGTGTAGAGTCAACAGTGTCTCCGACCATGTGACTAATAACACATGTGGTTGAAACCTAAGTGGTATACACCGTATGTGGCTTAAACACACAGTTTATTTTTTTTCTATAATAGAAAAGCGTGGTTTAGCCATGGAGAGTAACACGGGAAGGGTGAATGGATTCATGAACACACCGTGTAAATGGAGAACACTATTTGTGTTTGGAATGTTAGACAACCAATTTTGGAAGATGTACATGCCCATGTAGAGGATTAATAGAATACGCCGTGTAAGGGTAATACATGCCCTATATCCATATTTTAACGAACATGATTGTTTTCTTCCTATTGTTACTTTCTTTCACATCTACATTTCAGTCCTTGATAATCTTGAACTAATGTGTGCATTTGAACATATAGAGTCATTCCAACAAGATGTTGTCCATTTGTACACCCGATTCAGGGAAACGATAAGCCATCAGACATGGTAGATCATATTCTAATAGCAGATCCTCCCATTATGAGTTTCATGGAATTAGTCATTATCCTAGATACAGGTGTCGATGCACAGTTTTGAGGAGGATTCATGAGGTTTATGCAGACCTTCTAGAGAGTGCATCATCTTTCCTTGTCATTGGAAGAAATTTTGTAGGTCTTTCAATAGAAGAATCCTCCTATTTTCTTAGGGGATAGAGGACCTCAGGATTCAAATTAATGGTTAGAAGCCATAATGTCAATCATTGAGCATATAGAGATTCCTCGAGAGAGGAGCGTGAGGCTCACTACTTATATGATCCAGGATTCTTCCATGAAATGGTGGTATGTTATTTCATAAGCGGGACACGAACCAGTTACGGCTTGGAATGGGTTCGAGTATTCCTTTTTCGACTAGTTATACCTTGATACATTGAGGGAAGACCAAGACTGAGAGTCAATGAGTTTGGAGAAAAGAAATATTTTCTATCATGGAGTATTATTATATCTTTCGAGAGTTGTTGCACTTCACACCAATTCCATGGGTGATGAGTTATTCCTAGAAATTATGTTTGATGATTGACTCAGACATGAAATCTATTCTTGTATGAATATATTCAAAATGAATTCCATCACTTCTATATTCAACCTGATGAAGATCATAGAGTGCAACCTGATAGATTTGGGGGATGTGAGATAGGGGGCTCGACATCTAGAGTTAGTACCCCTCTGACTGAAAAAAGGTAGCACCATAGAGAGTCTATGCCTAGAGATCTGAGTATGTGGAATATATCTTCGTGTAGTGAGGTGGTATGATACCAGTGTTGGATGATTGGTAATACAATTCCATATTACCCTAGGGACCCTTTGGAGTGCCGATATTGCAGAAACATGGGTCATCTTCACCACATCTGTCATATTTTCTCACTAGCAGCTGGTGAAAGTGGTTCTTCTATGAATCCTCATTTAGGATAAGGAACAGAAGTTTCTCCTCAACAATTGAACTAGAGTGTGTCCTGCCATTTAGTCTAAGGAGGTGGTCGTGGCCATGGTATTCTGTCACCAGGATTTTGGTGACAATATGGTGGATTTTTCATGGTGGGAAAGAATGGTCGCAAGGTTATGGCATATTTCAAACATTTGTAATTGAGAAGACCCATCTAAATCACGATCCTAGAACCTCCATATTTTGAGGTATGATTTTAGTTGCCTCAATTTTAGCTTCTGAATTTTTTATATAGGGGATTCCCAAAGATTCATATATGTTTTTGTTGTTTATTATTTACGCTTCTTGATACATTACCTTCTAGGAGTGTTTTTTATTCACAGACCACAAAAGATTATAGTACATATTCATTCAGAATGATCTGAATTTGAGACATTGAAGTTTTTTTTGTACCTCCAGTCCTTTGATTTTGAACTTTACTAAATTCATGGGAATGGAAACACTGTGGGTGATGTATTTAGAAGGATAACTCAGATACATGCAACTCAGATGGAAAGAAGTGGGTGGAAGCTTCAGGATCTTTTCACTCTGATGCATTTTTAAGTGCATGACACCCAAGGACATACGTTTCTTTCTTCTGTAGATGTTATCTCCAATCATAATGAGAAAGTACGAATGAGGCAGCTACCAGATGTTGGAGGCCTAATCATGCAGGATAGTGTGTCAGTAGAAGAACATATTAATGGATGAACCAAAGGCGAGGATTCTATATTTCATTTTCATGGTCACATATAGGTGTTGGAAGACATACGCGAGGAGATGAAGTGTGATTTCCATTCATCAGTTTGGGAAGTTCAACCTGGAATCACAAATATGTACAGAGATCTACACCGTCAGTTCTGGTGGCCAGGTATGTAGAGATATGTCTTTAGTTTTTTGAGGATATGTTCCACCTATTACTTGGTGAAGGTGGTTTATCAGCGAGCAACATGGCCTTTGTCGTAGTTACCCATTCCTGGGTGAAAGTGGAATGATGTTGCGATGGACTTCTTTATAACTTTACCTAGGTTTCCTTGATGGAATTATGCAGTTTAGGATATCATTGAAAGACTCACAATGTTTTCATACGTGATACCGATCATGAAGACCTCTACTGTTGATGATCATGGAAGGTTATAGATCCCAGAGATTGTAATATTTCATCTGGTTTAGCACTCAATCATTTTTGAAGGGCATGCATGTTTTAATTCTCGGGTCTGAAAAGGGCTATAGATGGAATTCCGTACAAAGGTACTTCTGAGTAAAAAATATCATCCCTAGACAGATGGCCTGTCCAAGAATACAATACAGGTGCTAGAGGACATTCTTTGAGCATGCGTCCTAGATTTGGAATGTTATCTATAAGAACACATACCCCTGGTAATGATTTCATACAATAATAGTCTTCAAGAAACTATTTAGATGGAAATATTTGAGGCTTTGTATGGTAGGACATGCTGATTACCCCTATGTTGTTTGGAGGTCGAAGAGGCAGCTATGTTGGGACCTTGTCTTGTCCAGGAGACCATACAGTAGATAGAGTTTAATCAGAAGAGGATAGATATTGTGTAGTCATTAAATAGGTCTTATGAAAATAGGTAGATATTTCCACTTTAGTTTGAGGTTGGAGGTCAGTTTGTTCAGCATGTGTCATCGAGTTTGGGACACAAAAGAATTTTTAGACAAGGTAAGCTTTCACTGAGATATGACGGACCGTTTTATGTTTTGGAGGGAGTCGTACTTGATGCCTATCAGTTTTAATTTCCTCATAGGTTCCAGGCTATGCACAATGCCTTCCACGTATCTTAGCTACAACGTTACATCCCAGAAAAATTTCATGTTTTTCAATCAGAGGAGGTTGATTTCGAGTCGGACTCATCATTCGAAGATAATCATATCCGGATTTTTGATCGAAGTTCAATGGTTCCCTGTGGCCGGTCTATTCCTCAAGTATGGGACCAATGGTAGCACAAGTGAGTATATGACGAGACATGGGAGAGGGTGGATGATGTACAATCACAGTTTATAGAGATATTTGAGGATTCTTCTTCATCTCCACCTTTTCAGATAAAGTTGGGGATGAATTTCTTAAAGAGAAAATGATTTTATAATCCTGGATCATCTTTTAATGTATGTTTCTCAATTATGTTTTTTATGAGGAAAAAGGGAAGAATAAAATTTTTAGGACTGCACGCTGTGTCCTTGTGCAAGCCATGAACTCAGGCCCTGAGTCCTGGCTAGGTCTGGCTGTCTCACGACTATGTACATGACTATGTGACGACGAGGTAGGTACGCATAAGGTGGGCACCAAAAATACATATACATGATGTGTATCCTTAGGGAACACTCCGTGTATTTTTATTATTGTTTGTAAAATTAGACTGGGGTCACATCTCATTCATAGGAAAAAATTCATCTAATATTGTCTCATCTAGGAGTGACTGAAGATCATGATTCTTCTCAAAGTCCCTGATCAACAATCTGTTCCCCAAATAAACCACCATCGATTGTGTTGGAATCACATTAGTGATTTATTCCTTTATCCAAAGCCTCTTCTCTTGATTCCCTATCTAAAGTGAGATATCCATGGTTGAACGTTTTAGATATTTTTGTAGATGTACAACATTACCGGTCGATTTAGAGTTTGATGATCAACTATATCGATCGTACAACATAGAGGTTTGTCGTTTGTGCCCATACGATGATTGTATTTGAATTGTATGTGAAATAGTGGTAAATAGCAGAGTTTATGGTATTATGTTTTTAGGAGATCTGATAATTTAATTCATTATATGCCTTGATTTCTTGAGATAGGGATCTTGATTGATAATATGGTTTAATTACCTTTCTATTGATGTGTTTCCCATGTTTTACAGTTTTGGTCATTGGGTCTCTTTTTTCCTATTAGGATGAATTATTTTTCATCACTAGTATTGTTAGGATGGATTAATATTATGTGATATGCTATGATATTCCTTGCAAGTACTTATCCAAGTAGTATATTGTGATTTAAATTTGCTACTGGATATCAGTTTTGCCTGATTGATTAACACGAGTCTGTGGGAACATGGAGTAGTTAGACCATCATGGGAATGGATACTAAGGGCTTCCCCAAAGAGTTTGTTTTACATTCACATTGAAATAATATACTGGAATTGGATGTGAGTGCTACCATAGAGTTTCTGTAGATCCATGTTGCGAGAACACATGGGGAGTTGGATGTTGAGTGCTTCCTCGAAGTGTCTTTTGTTTACCTTTACAAGACTAGATTTGGAATTGACGGCGAGTGCTTCCTCATAGAGACATTGTTAAGATAATCCAGAGGGTTTAGACTATGGGAACATCCTAGAGGGTTTCATGATAATGTTTGGATGTTTATTTAATAAATGTAATTGAATGTATTTGTAACTGTAGGATTTTTATCATTTGAATTCTTTCTTATTATAAATTCATTTGGTTTATTTTTTTCCATATATATTCACTGACAATAAGGAAAATATCTCTGGGTTGATGCCTACTAGGATTCGTCTCCCACTTTGTTTGGGTTACACTTTTGAGCCCAAATAGATTACATTGTGGTAGGTATAAATAAGGTAAAACACCTTTCAATATAAGGTAATTGATTGTTGTAGAGCTGGAGAGCTTGGGACCAAGATAAGGCTAGAAAATCTCCTTGAGTTATTTACTTGTTTTCCATTTTTACTTGGATTTAGTACTTTAATATATCATTGTGACTTGTTTGGATTCATTCTTAGACATATGTGGCGTGCATCATTTTTATTTGTTCTTTATTTGTTTATCTACAATTAGTGTTCCAAAGATTAATATTGCATATTATTATTACTCTTTCCTCTTCTGTTATCTTTTTGTTCTATCTATTTTACTCTTCCAATGAGGGCATCGTTTCTCCACTATCACACACGCGGACCTTATTACTAGTCGAATGCCCCGGGAATTTGGGGAAATACACTTGAGGCCATGAGACCAACCATGTATGGGGCACATTTGGGAGACACCCATAATTGGGAAGTTAGAATTTAGGTCTCAACATAATCATTAGTAAAAATTATAATAACCATAAATTGGAATATATATATGTCTGTTCATTAAATAAGTAAATATTCTCATTTTATTTTAAAATTTCATCGAAAAATATCGATCTATGATGACCATACCCTCATAAAGTAATTCAATAATATTTTTGTAAAAAACTCATTATTGGATAGGTTGTATTTTTCAAAAGATTGTTTAATTATAAAAATTCAAATATCATCATTTATAATTTTTTAACACAATTATAAAAATGATATATTTTATGGTATTATTTTTATCATAATGATTCCCTTGTGAACAAAATTAATGAATTTAAAAATAAATTATATCAATCAAATTAATATCAACTCAACAATGAAATTGAAAATATGAGTAAATTGATTTTTAATAGTATCAATATCTCCCAGTCTTGAAATATGTATCTTCAATGACAATATATAGAGCATATATAGTTTAATATATATATTCTACATTTTTTATAGATGTTAAAATATCTATGTATGTATTTCATCATATATTTTGGGGAAATTTATATTTCATTGGTGAATTTGTTATGAAAATAATTAGAGATTGTCAAATAATTTATAAAAGATTATCTAATAATTGATCATGTGCCTTTTAAAAATGATGATATAATAAAAAAATAATGAAATAAAAATAGTAGTTACATTAATTAAATAGTTGTAAATCTCAAATAAAAATTTCCATTTATTGGGATACGATTTAAAACTTGAGTATATCATATTCTACAAAAATTATGTTTTTGATGACATCTTTTAAAACATATTGACTATTTTTTACCAATGTTATTAAATAAAAATTATTTTTTATAAAATACAATCCTAGTTATGTATAATGTAAAAACCATCAATACAATAAAATATGTTTGAGTTAAATCCAAATTGATTCTATATAATGAAAATATAAATAAATATTGAAAATTTACAGAGACAGTCTGTATGTTAAGAGATGGGAAAAACCATCACATATGGAATTTGTATGAAACATAAATATTTGAAAACAAATTTATATTGTGACATTACCTATATTAATTTTCATCCCAAATATACACAAGTTGTTATATATGATTCTATAATAATAACAAAATATGTCAAATAAGTACATTTTAATAATTGGATATGATGATAACACATATACCAAGATATAATAATTAAAAATGAGATATCATTTATATTATTGTAATTTTATATTTCACTAGTTGATTTATTTTTTAATTTATTTAGAAATTTATTTGGTGCTGATGTGGTTGGTATAAATTTCCCTTATTATAATTGCTTACACATTTATAGTCATTATTTAGAGAAATTTAACGAATATTCAGAAAAATGGATTTATAAAAGATATGTAATCCTCATATCTCAATTATATTTAATTTATTTCAAAAAGTTTCAATAAATAAAATTTGATCACATATAATAATAAATTTATTCTTTTCATTTTATAAAATTAAACATCTTAACCATTAATGGATTATTAAGGGAATTAACATGCCAATTATCTTATCTATTAATTGAAGAGTGATATGTATTGTTAATATATGTTTATTATGAAAATATCTCCATATTTATATTTATCATGATCTGAAGTTGGGTGTTAGGTTTTTATGTAAATAACATGGAATTCAGGTTTAATACATAATTAGATTACATGTTTATGAAATATTAAAATAAAATCTTTTGACACTCATCATGAATATTGTTGTATAGAAAAATCTAGTATCTAAAATAAACTATAAATATAGAGATTATTTGAAATTATTTAATCATATTAGAAAAAGAGTCAATTTATTCTCTAATAATGTGAAATGTTCAAGATGTACTTTTTATATCAACGTTATTTCGCAAAACTGATCACATGAATTATTACTAAGATAAAAATAGGTAAAATGATATGATTAAATCAGTGATATTATATTTTATAAATCTAAAAATATGTTTTATAAAATTAATTTGAAATAATTTTGGATGTTATTCGTAATTTAAATATATAAATACTGAAAACTTAATATCATCTCAGATTTCAATCAGCTAAATTGAATCTCTGTTATATCTATATTAATTATTCGATATACCAAATTAAAAAATTTATTATCATATAATATAAATGTTTTACATATTAGAATCACAATACTCAATGTAATTTCTATGAAATAATAATTTTACATGAAATTAAATATTAATATACATAGTAAAAAATTACATCAATTTTTTAGAATTTTAAACACTTATAAAAAGATATATTTCACTATTCATATTGATTTAATGTTTAATATGTAAAAATTTATAAAAAATTCAATACATGAATTCCAAATATACATGAATATGATATCATTCACATTTATCGAAAAATTATTTAATATTTGAAATAATTTATAATAATTTTATTTTGATAAATTTTAGTTATTTTAGAAAAAAATATTTCATATAAATTATAACGTATTCTTTTAACAAGATTAGAATAATTATTATTGCTAAATATTAATAAAAAAGTCCAACTCGAGGATATGTGGAATAAATAGAGGGACCACACAAGCTCTCATATCATATTTTATGCCTCTATCAAGACATATGAAGTTATAAATATTTATTATGAATAATTATATTATTCAATCCCATTGGTTTTTCTACATAATCAACCTCATAAAAACACATAAATGTTTAAATCAATTTGAGATAAAAAAATAATTATATATTCAAATGGTGTGAAGAATCTGTAAATTCTATGTTTTGGTTAATAGATATAATTAATTTTATATAATCGTACCAATCCCTATATCTATCAATTAACAAAAAATATATATTTATTCATGAAAATGAGTCCATTATCCTCACAACTGTTATGGAATAACAATCATATTTTTATAATTGGGGAGTTCTACACTGGTTTGATTGTATTTTATATATTTTTATGATCCAATTAATATAGAAACTATTTATTATGAATCATATAAATGAAATTACATTATAAATTATTGAACACATTGGGATAAAAAATTGAAAATAATGTAATATTATTTCATTACATTCATCAGATTCTTCAAATATAACTTTTCAATTCTTTCGTTTAGTGAAATGATAAATAAAATTTGGAGTTATTATTCTCAAATTTGTATTTGAATAAAAATAATTTTTCTTATCATTTGATTATTCTCATTTCATTTTATTGAAATTTTATTCTATTGGGAAAACCACGGAAACATTCCAAACCCTGGTTGGATTTGAATATTCATTTAAGTAGTTTTTAGAATTTGTATTTTCATTATATTTTTTATGGGATATAATATAATTATATTTTATGTTAATTTATTCATTTATGTTCTGTGTATTTATATTGAGTTGTTTTTTGGATTTATATATGGTAGAGAATACTAACATGGTTCCATTATTATATTTCATATTGAATTTCTTAATACAACTATAAGAATTGATAAGAAACACATAAAATATATAGCATCATAATTTTGTAATCCTTTTTTATATTAATTAAAAAATTTAGAAAAAATTTTAAAAAATTAATGAAATTTTCTATTTTCATCTGAATCAGAAATATTAATAAACATAACCTAAAAATAGTTGGGGTTGGTACTTTTTACTAAAAATTTTGATGTTATTTTATTTATTTTATCTTATATTCCATAGAATCAATAAATTATAAACCTTTTTTGTGATTTTCTCTACATAAAATTAATTATCATTATAATGAAAATATTATTTTCTCAATTTTCATATTTAACACCAAAAATTTATCAAATATTAATAATCTATATTTTTTTCCTATTTTGTAAAATAATGCATCAAAAATGAATGAAACTTTTTTTGGTGTCTACTTATTAGAAGGGAATGAAATCCCATTGGTAATGAGTGTTTTCATTTACAATGACATAAATATGGTTCTTAATCATGATGTATAAATTATTTTTCAATAAATATATATCCATATTAACAATATATATATATGTATAAATGATTCTACATCATTCAATAAATTAAAAATATTTTTTTACTTCATAATTGAAAATTTTAATGACATCCGTGAAAACAAGACTCAAAATTCTAATTTATATTTTATGTTTATCATTGAGAGTTTAAATATTTTTTATATGTTTTAATTACCAATCAATTTATATCATAACAAAGAATAATTTTTAAGTACATTATGTAATGAAATATTCGGTATATTCCATTTAATTATATATTGTCAAAATCATCAATGTGATATATTTATAATATTTAACACCCTCGTTAGTTATTATGGTAAATATATTGTCACATAGTATCATGTGATTCGCCTAACTAAATACAAAAATTATATTTAAATAATTCATCTTCTCTCATAGAATTAAAAAAAATTATATAAAATTAATGGCATACTTTTATTGAAATTCCATAATGATATGATATCTATCCTTCTATGTTGTCTCTAAGTATATCATATTAAATATTTTCATTCATTATATTTAAAAATATAGATATTTTTACATTCATTTTTTACATGAAACAATGATTCATTTATTTGGTGTTCATTATATCGAGGATACTCATTAATTTGTTATTAAAATTATATATTTTATGATTAATTTAAAGAATCTATATGGTCATGATTTATTTGAATAAAAAATATTGGGTACTAAGAAATTCATGAAAATAAAATATATATTGACTTAATTTATAAAAAATTGTATATCAATTATATTACCTGGGATAATTATTTTATTAAAGAGATCATTTTCTTTAAATATAACATATTTTTATTGAAATCGAGTAATGGAATAAAATAGTATCAACTATACATTTAATTCTTTTCAATAAAGTAAAAATTATATAACATGTTTCAGTAATGATTAGTGCATCATTATAAAGCTTTAGAGATTAATTGATTATAAATAGTTATCATTTTATCAAGTATTTTTATTACTTCTCTACAATTTTATATAGTATTAATAATAAAATTACTTATATTTGAAAAAATTCATTACTATGAGATGTCCAATGATTGGAAATCGTTGGCCCCATTGATAATTTAATATATATATTTAATTTCCTAAAAGTTTCCTCAACATTATTAGTATTTACATAAAAATATTTCTTCTATAGAAAAATTAACTTCCATTTACTCACATTAATATAATCATTCTATTTATCTGTTGACGTGGATTCATTAAAAAAGTTAATAAGAAAACATGATTGAAGTTATTAATAAGTAGTAATGTTATTTTACTTGACCATAATTTTTATTTTAGATATTAATATATTTAGATGAATTGGTTTGATATATATTAGATTTCATCAAAATATAACCAAAATTTTATTGAAGATACTTAAATTTCACATTATGTTGTTTCTACATTTAGTGTATTATTTACTGTTCATTTCATGAATACATTGGAAACCACCAATTAATATTACCCTGATTTTTTTTCATTTTGATAGTATTTATTCATACTTATAAAATTATATCATTGGACTTTGTGATCGATCTTATTTTTGATCAAACCGAAAAAACACTTCATTACTATCATGATATATTATTCCATCATTTCCAGAACATTGGTCTTATATTTAATAATATATATGGGAATTATTATTCACTATGATAATGTTAAACATATTTAGTATGACTTTATGTATTAAATAAAAATATGGATATCCCCATAAATTTATTTATAATTAAAAGTATTTATATTCAATCAGAGATCAGATTTAATTAAGGTGTTTCTACCATTATCAATTTGCAATCTACTGATGAGATTTATAACGTTTATGAATTATTCTTTTCATTATCACACATTTTTTAGAATTTTTAATACAAGTCTATATGATTGAAATCTATAAAATCTATTTCTTCAATAATTAATAATGTAATCAAATTTGTAGTATGACACTAATATAATGATGTTTATTGTTCTGCAAGAATAGTGATGAACTATTCTTAGTCTTATCTAGCAATAACACTTCTTGTTTGATGAGAGATATCTATTTAAAAATTTATATTATTTTTCTTTTTACGAATCCACTATCTAGTCATTCTTGTTCAACATGACTATATTTGGTATCAAGTATAGTCGATATTACAATGTTTTTAAATTCTTTAATTAGTGAAGTATTCATCAATTAATGAAGTTAAACAAATTTATTGGTTTTTAGTCATTCCAATGTATTATAATGGAATCCATTTTCATAGGGATAGAATTATTATATATTTCACCCCAAATACAATTAGTCAATTTTTTATGAACCTTGGCATTTATTGTTTCATTATTCATCTTACGTTCTCATTGTTATCATTATTATAAAAAAACCTATTTCAAAATAACAAGTTATGTTTTGGAATACAAAATTAAATCATTAATGTTATATACATTCCCATATTATATCATAAAATGGGGATGTGTTATAACAACTTTAAATTTAATGATTATACTCCAAAAAAATATGAAAATAAACAGTACAGAAAACATTATATTAATGTGTAGAAATAAAAAATTATTGTATATATATGAAAAATATTTTTAATTAAAACAAATGTTAAAAAATTGAATGAATATTGAATGCTAAAAAATTATACAAATATGAAATATATACGGGCCATTGTATAGACAGATAATGAATAATTGTAAAATCTAAAAAATAATGCAAAAAGTTGAAAAAAAAAATTTATAGTGGTTCCCTTTTCGCAGATAATTTATATGTGATTGAAACCCATGTTATTTTATATGATTCATTTTTTTATACAATATTGCTTGAGAATATTACATTGATATTCAATTGGTTTTTAACATATACAATTAAGAGACACACACAACACATATTATTATTTAATGTATATTTTTTGCCAAATATTTAAAATTAATGTGGTATGACATTTTTAACATCATTTTAATGATAATAATGAACTCATGAATATAGTAAAAAGTGAAAATATTTTTTTTCTTATTCAAAAATTGTGTTTTTCATAATAAAATTATGAAATTGAAGTTCAATGATTAATATTATATATTGGAATTGTAATTTTAATCACATAAACTACTTTTAAAAGTTTTAAAAAATAATGTTATGTATTTTAATTATTGAAACATTACATTTTGATATTCTTCTTAACAAGTATTGATATTTTTCTTTTACCATCCATTAATTTTTTATTTCAAATCCATATTTCATTAATGAAAAAAAATTACTCTATTATTAAATATTACATAATGAACCATATTAATGTAAGAGACATCAAATATTATATGGTATAATATTAAATTTATCATTAATTATTATGTTATCTTCACATTCTTCTTATCTTTATAAATTTTCAATCATATTTTATTTTCTGAAATTACTCTATTAATCAAAAAAATATGAAATAATGTATTTAACATTTCTGAAAAAATAGAATTTAAATTATATTGTTTGATCATGTAATGGTATTATAGAAAATTAATGATATGAATTCGATTCTTTTATCTTATGCCTTATAAAAGATCTATTAAATTAATTTTTCAATAGTTACTTCATTTTTTTATTATGTAAAAAAAATAATAAAATCAATGAATTTTAAAAAAAATTATCTATGTTTTGTTTAATAAAAAGTATTAACATAATGATTTAATTTTTCAAATGGATCAATATAATATAAAATCAACTCTTTTATCTTTATAAACCCTATTGAAATTTATAATATTCTACATAAATTCTATACATACCCTATATTTCATCATATGAAATCAATGAAATGATGTTCTAAGTCTCTAATTTTTTGGCCAATCCCAAAATTCATGTAAATTTTTTAGTCTTGAAATTTATTATGATATATAGTTATTTATTTTATAAGTATTTTAGTTCTTCATCTAAATAGAAATTCATTGAAACTATACATGTTAAAATATTATAAAAACTCCCAATATATTCACAATTTTAAAAAAATTAACCACATAGAATTTCAAAAATTAATATGTTTTTTCATTCAATTTAATCTATTCAAACCATCTGATCCAAACAAATGAACAAAAATACATTGTGATTTATGATTCTTTAAATTTTCTACTACTAAATATAAAAAAATAAAACCAAATATTTATAAATAAAAATTTATCTTTCACCCTCATCTTAAGATCCAATGGAATATTCATCCCCCCATTATATAATAAATAACTCAGCTGATAAATAATGTATGAAAGTGAAATCAAATCATTAGCATCATGGTATCTCAATAATAATATAAATATTTTTTAGTGAAAATATTCATTGAAAAATTTTATTCAATGAATTCAGAATATATTAATTCTAATGGATATGTTATGATCCAGTTTATTGACACAAAATCCCCTATAACATTTTCCTTATGTGATAGAACACCTTTCCAGAAATGTATATATCCTTCCCCATTACGTATTTAAATTACTCTAAAAACACAATGTTTTCATATAGGGATACATAATATGTAACAAATATGAAATTAAAAAAATTATGAAATATGATTTCCTTAATATATTATATATAATATGTACTATATTTTCCATCGATTCTAAAAAATATATTACTAAATTGTTGATGAACCACACCAAAATGGATATGTGCACATCAATGTGATATCTGTAAAATTGGAAAAAAATTCAAGAAACATATTGATAGATTTTTAGGGCTCCATGTACATTCTATAATCTCTATGTTATATAATTTAGTGTAATGGTACTAAATAATATAATATAGATATTATTTAAAATAAATATAAAATAAATTAATATATATATTAAAATGTTTTTAACATTAAAATATAAAACTGTTATATTAAGAACAATAATTTTTAATTTAAATCCAACATTATACAAACTACCATTTTAAATAAATACCAAATTTATAGGCATGGGATATCATACAATATTATGACAGATGTGTATCATGTATATAATAAAAAACACCACATATGTAAAAAATCATAGGAAATAATAAAAATATAACTACGAAAATCCATCAGTAATTTGTAGCTAAACATATGTGGTTTAGGGTGATAGATAAATGGCGGACAATTATTTTTAATTGGGGATGTTTTTATTTATTTTCTTACTATAGAGTATATGTTTTTAAAATTAGTTGTTCTAATTATTTCAAACAAATTATTGAAATTATGAATTTTATATAATATCAAATCAATCATAGTAAATTATCTGAGAGATAGAAATTTTATTTTAATGGAAGATCATGAGAATATTTTTCGAGGAAATAGAATTGATTTTTAATTATATAGAGTTATTAATTTAGTTATTTTAAAAAGTATGATATAACTCAATCATGGTCGAATATGTAATAAAATATTTTTTATGAATTATCTGAACCCTAAAATATTATGGGTCCTATTGTTATAAATTTCCAAAATGTGATCATATTTGAATCGGTTATTCCAGGAATTATTATCATGTAGTAGTTGTAAAGATATGACTACAACGGTTCATAATATTATGATGTGGGAAACCCAGTTATATAGAGGTGGATATGCATACACAGTTAATTCTTTCATTATAATTATATGTATGTGGTCAAGAAAATTTAGATCTTCTATATAAGGCTTCATCCTTACACATAATATAATATGGATTTTTGGGCTATAATTTAATTTCATTAACATTGACTGTCTTATATGGTTTTCAGTTTTCAAGAATTAGGCCATATTTTAAGTGTAACATCTCAAAATAAATCAAATGAGATAACAGTAAATAGTATTACAATTTTTATAAATTTATAAAATTGGAAAGAAAGCATGATTTTATTTTCATGTGAAATCATCATAATAATCTTCATTACTTCATTCTTTATATAAAACATCATTATACCCTTTGAGAAGAATATTTTAATATTATTTATGATCACAAAAAGATAGTTTTTGACATGAAATAAGTATAGAAAGTTTTATTCCATGAATACTTTAAAACCATTAAAATATTTTCAAATTGTTATACATTTCATATGTAAATAATAAACTCTTTATTGGAACTCATGAAATGATATTATTATTACAAAACTCCATATAAAATATAAATTATAAAGGTAACTAGTGGAATCAATTCCATTTCACTCTTACATTTACTGTAGTTATCATGGATACAAATTGAGTAAATGTCATGGTTACATTTTGAATACAAACCATTGTATATTCCATTCATCTCTTACGATAAACCCTACTGATTAACTCAGTCTAATTATCTAATTAATTGGAGAGAAATAATGGGTTCATCATCCATCATTTTATAATGTAACCATCTCTAATCCTCAATAATTCTTAATAACTATAACATAATCACAACACATAAATCACGCTTAATTAAAAAATAACATTGGAAATAAATTTTCATTTTACAAACAAGTGAACTCAATAATGAAAATAAATTATAAAAAATGAAAATTAAATTGAATAATAAATAAATTAATGTGAAATAAATTTAGAAAAATCCTTTCATTCAAATTAATTTAAAAACATTCATTTTACATTTGTTAAATGACATGGGAAAAGGCTGATTAAATATTGGATTTTAAAGGATATCCATTTCCATGTGTCTAACTCACCACATATAGTCATTAAATTAAAAAATAAGAAAAATATATTATTTAATTACATTACATAGATCGTAATTAATTTTTATTATTATTTTTATATTTATTATTATCAGGGTTTAACAATTACATATTTATATATTTTCATGTATGATGGTTTGTCAATAATCTGTACATGGGTCCAAAATGACATTTTATATGATTTTAGTATTCAAAGTTGTCATTAACCAATTATCTATAGAAACTTATTAATGATATAATAATAAATATTATACATTAATTATCCATTTAAATCAAAGCATTTTCGTATGGTTATGAAAAATTTACCACTTTATAATCACGAAGATTATAGGTTGTACTTACACAATAACGATGTTTTCATTTTTCATTGATCACTTGGGAAATAAGTTATGTTTTATATTTTCTTTCTAGAATGATCATGATATAAATAATATCATATTAATAATTTAAATATAATTATATATATCATTTTATTGATTCAGTGTTGAGAAATGAATCACATCGCTTCGCGGAAGAGATAGTTCAATTTTTCACATGAATGAAGTTATCATTTGTATGAGTATTGAAATGTAAGGTAATATGAAATATATTATAATTTCATAATGAAATATATTTCATGAATATCATATATAAAAATAAATTATTCAATATTACTGGTCTTGATAAGTGGTGAGGGAAGATAATTAATATCTGTTTGTGGGGATATAATCGATCATACACACAAATGATTAATTATTTTCCAAATTTATGTAAAGGGAAAAAGATTTATGTTATTATATTAATATAATAACATCATATTATATTGAATATAATTGATTTATTTTCTTATCTAGGTGGAATAAGATATGAATGAATTTGATGAAGAAGCAAAACAGAAACACTTAATTGAAAATTATACCTTTTCATTAGACAATATCCAATAATTAACACATTAATACTTCTAAGGTGAGTGTTATGCATATAATAAGACACATAGAATGTAGTGATATATTATATGACTGTATTTTGGTAAATAATGGCCAATAATAATAGGTTGGGGTTGTGATGAAAAGAGAAGATAGAGTGAACTTTAAATGTTTACAGGAGAGTAACACATGGAATTCGTTAAAATACTAATTAATATTAATTAAAATTCTTTTCCAAATACTTAGAAAGTCATTTATTTAAAATAAATAATGGGTATGGGTATAAATAAGTTCATACAATTCAATTTAGACAATAATTGACTACATTATAATCCTTATGATTGTATTTTCACACTTATTTAACCCCTTTAACTATTACTATGATATCTTGTTATTTACAATTTCAGAGTTTATATAGTTACAATAAAATGACTACAGGCAAATAAATGAGTTATTGATGAAATTTTAAGATATAAAATAGAATAAATTTATATTTTTAGAAGTATTATATAATATACTAAAATATTATTAATATTTGGGTATCAATAATGGCATTTTTTACACTTTTAATTACTAGACTCTTTTAAAATATCAAAATGGAAAGGAAATCTCAAACCAATACATATGAAACATCACTAAAATGTAGAATCCATATCAATAATTCCATTATGACATTAAGTAACTTATATAAAATTTATTTTAAAATTTTTAATATCATTTATGTGAAATTTGTTTCAATTAATCAATTATAATATCATCCTTATAGTAGTATTTATTTTAAATTTTTCTTCATTGAAAATTAATAATAAATTTCCATGATAACAATAAACATTATTTATTTCAAAATTCTCATTATAGTCGATCATATACCCTATATAACATCGTATTAAAAATATATCACCCATTAAAAATAAAAGTGTGACGAAATTGGCTTTTCATTTAATATAATATTATTAATTTCATACTCTCATTTATGTATCATAAATTTTTTTAATTTTCATCCTATACCGTTTTTGATCAATATAATAATCCAATATAATTAGGAAAAGTATTTAGTGAAATTCTATGATATTTATAATATGATTTATCCTTAATTACCAGATTTAAGTTTAACTATGTTAATAACGAAATTACTAAATTAACTATTCATAGTGTCCAAAATAAAAATAAACCTATATAATTAATATATCCAATATTATTCCATATTTGGTATCAATTATTCAAAATTCAAGACCCATAATGTGTTAAATATATTTTAAAATAAATTTTTCTGATCGAACGAGAAAGAATTTTTTAATTGAAAACGTCCACAAGATAAAAATATTAGTATATCCAAATTCAATGTTAGATTACTTATAATGAAATTAATTTGATTAATGGATAATATTTTTACATATAGAAAATTGAAAACCAATATAAAATTGAATTTTACATTAATCATTTTTTGACGAAAATACATCATTCAATTGAAATGAAATTTTTTTAGTACTCATAAATATATAAACAAATTAGAAAATTAAAAAAATCAATGAAAAATAAATTCTGAAATTTTTATTTCAATAAAAAAGTTTATTTAGTAAAATATAATCTATTAATATTATATCAATTCTATTTAAAACAAGTTTTCCATTAAAATGGGATTAAATCTAACTATTAAAAAAATAAATTTTTTTATCATAAAATGAGATTTATCCAACACAATATTATACATAGTGACTATATTAATAAATATATAATTAATAAATATTAATAAATTTTAAAATGTATTACTCAATTATTAACTGGCTAGTTACATTCTACCCCCATTTGGGAAATAGTTTACTCAAAATTTTATACACATGTTAAATATTTGGGGATACCATTCCCACATTCAATTTTCAGATTCCCTTATTTCCACTTAAAATTTACAATTTTTACACAAAACCATTAAATAATGTATCTCCATATTCTTAAAAAAACTATCTATGTTATGATGTATCTAAAATGGTTATTCCTCAAAATATAGATTCATTTCCAACGAAACTACATAATTACACAAAAAATGAGATGAACGTGGCACATATTATCATTTCATTGAATGACGAAAAAAAATTACCCTAGGATAAACTCAGATGAAATCCAACTCAATAAGAAATTGGTTTTATATGATACACAATTATATAGGTTCAAATTAACTATGGAATATTCTTCCATTTATACCAAAACACATCACACTTTTCAATTGAGAAAAATTGAGAAAGAAATATCAACGAACTTGAATGAAATTCATTCTTTTAATTTTCCGTATTGATTTTCTTATAGTAATGGGTTTTTCTCATTTTCCACTAAATCATCTAAACATTCCATTTCATTTACTCTACCTATTAAGGTCTAATTAACATTTATTTTCATTATTCACCCCAAAATGTTATAGTTCTACACCAATTTCCATACAATGTCTCAAATGGTTCCATTTGTATTTGGGATTGAAAATAGTTATTCTATAAAAAATCAACCCTGTAATATTTCTATTTATAATTTCCCTAGTAATACATAGATTAATCAATTAGTATATTTTCAAAGGTATAATTTTTTCAATCTCACTGTCAATTATTTTGTGGATGAAATTTTTTGTAGAAATTTATATTAGTTTCAAATAAATTTTAAAGCCCCTTTAAAATGTTTTACGTGAACCAATGATCAAGATCAGATAGATTAGATTGATGAACATTATGTGTCGTGAAATTCTTTTTACGATAACTCTGAAATATTTTATCTAGTTATTGAGGTTATTCAATAGAAATAAAATGTAATGAAATAGTCAATTGATCAATAATATCCATGATCACATTATAGCATTGATAAACAAAAACATATATAAAACTCTTGAAATATTATATGAATAATTTCAATGAATACATTAGCTAAATTATTTAACTGAAAAATTATAATTATGAATTTATAATTCCTATATCTAGTCCAAAATGAAGTCTTTGGAATGTATGCATCCATTACATTCAACTGATTGTACCCCAACTTCATGTAAAACAACGAAAATACTTTTATCCCAATAGTTGATAAAAAAAATTATGGATATGTGGAAATATATGTCTTTTTCAAAAATATTATGTTATTCAAACTATTATCATAAAAAATCTTTATTGAACCATATTTATTTTTAACATAAAAGATATCAAACTTTATACTGAATTTGTAGGTCGGATGAAACCTTCATCTAATAAATATTATAGTGAAAATTTTCATATCCTGGTTGGTGAGGACTCACAAAGTGCATCCAAGAGACCAGATATCAAATCCCAATAGAGAAATATTTCTTGATACTATAAAGTTATTGTAATGGGAACTGTAGTATGTACTATATTAGTAGAAACAAATCATCCATCTGGGCCTTTGGGCCACTAATTTGGTCTTCAGGTCCTACAAGACTTTCAAGCCACATAAGGCCTTCAGGACAATTGTATATCAAGGAATTCAGGCCACCATAGGGACATTAAGACACCACAATGCATTCGGGCCACGTAAATATGTAGATGTACCAATAAGAATACAAGGGAAGCAGCTCTAAATGAGGATTCAATAAATGAACATTCAATAGAACAAGGATAAAGGGATTTGGAAGAATTAAAGGGAATGGTATTCCCATCAGTACTAGTTTTGTGTAGCTTTGTAGGGAGCAACTAGTCGAGCATCCTAACAAAGCTGGAGTTTGGAGATAATGACATGTATTAATGAGGATTAGTTCGAAGAGGTCTAGTATGGGTGATTTCCTCTAAGACCTATGTGTCGTATAATTGTCTCTAAAGCAGTCATGCCTTATAAGGGTTCCAAATCACACCATGAATGTTGGATTATCAAAATAATAATTATAAAATGAAGGAATTTCATCCATTCATCTGGAAACTCTAGTAGTTGGTTTTCCAACTATAAATGTTTCATTTTATCAATTTGATTGGGGGTTAGAAATATTCTAACCATTAGTATCAAAGTCAATATTAAATTAAACATACATATCAAGTATAATTCCATGTATATTATTAGGGAAAAAATCATTAAACACATTTTCCATAACCACATCATTTATCTGAATAATTCCATTATTTTAAATGGATTGGGAAAGGTAAATTTCATTTCCATATTTTTAAATTTTAATGTCTATTGAAAATGTTATTAATTTGATGTCTACATTCATGTACAAAAAATAGAAACTATATATGAAAAGAAACATTATTAAATATATAGTCTATCCTAACAAGGTAAGAAGGAATCCAATCAATGCCTATAATAACATAAAAATCTACTAGTGGAAAAAGAACATTATTTGTAGGTAAATTGTTTCCATAAAAAATGACACGAAGATTCATGTAATTTGTTTTAATACATCTATCATGTTTTCTAACTGTATTCTTTGACTATGTTTCCTGTTGTCGACATTCCAATTTACCTAAAAATTTCATATAAATGAATGATTGTATATGTCCTGAATCGATCAACACAATGACATGATTTGAATAAATAAAAAATGTACCTCATACCACATCATTTAATGGACCAAAATATATTGATGTATCTGAATAAGATTTCACCACACCTTTCATCTTATAGTCTACATTATTCTAATCATTCAAGTTTCTCTTTAGACACTCATTTGTATAATGTCAAATCTCTTTTAATTTAAAACGTTTTATAGGTTATACATAATAATATGTTTTACTGCTTCTGTGATTATTTTATTTTTATTTACGAGCCATATTTTTAATTTTATAATTTCTTAATCACATATTTAAATTCAAAAGGAATTTACAACTATGTTTTTATCTTAATTTTTACTAACTATACACATAATTTTCATAACATCAGACTTCTTTGATTAATTCTTCCTATTCTCCACCCATCTGAATAAGATTTTCTACATGATTCCAAATATAATAGTGTCACATTAAAACACCATTTACACATTAATTGAACATACAATAAGTTTTTCCAAACATTTATATCTTCAAAAATCACATTCACTTTGATATTATAGCATTAATACAAAGAATAAATGATTGACTATACTATCACGATCATAGATAAAAATTTTATCCTACCTTTCACTCTGAATGTTTTTTTTGTATAGATCCTATGAATCCTCCTACATAAATTATATGAATTATATTTATATACTATGTCAAACTTCCATATGAAAAAAAAAATTTCATGATAATTAATTTTGAATTCATACTACTCCAGAAAAACAATTTTCACAAAGTCCATGATATTTTTATCCATTGCCTAACTATAAGCAGCTTAACCTTCAAAAAATGGAAATATTAGACTTTATATTTTATGTATACCCCAAAACATCAAATATATTTTATAGTAATTTAATATACCATTAGGTTAAAACTCGATCTGAAAACCCACGAAATCATGAAATATTTTTCCACATAAATTGATGCACTACTTACATAGTCCATAGTGGTTGGAAATTATGATCTCGTGAATGGATTCGACCTCCATTTAGAGAATATTTCACCTATTAAATCCCAAAAAAACTACTAATTTTTAATTCACAAAATATCATGATACATATTTGGAAGTATATTATCCACACATGTCTTCCAAATTTCCTCTATGAAAAATCATTAGGACCGTATATACCTTAGATGAATAATCAGAATCATCATCAAATTATAAATCATTTCAAATTATCCATAATATAAATATCAATTCCGGAGATTAAATTTACAATATTCAAATATCTAGTGTTATCTAATCTATCAATTGATACTACTTAAAATTCCATGACCATATACATTGTATAATTATGAGTTTTAGTTGTGAATATAATTTCTATCACATTAAGGATCATTTCAGTTATAGAATTAATGATAATATGTCCATAATTGAAACATAACATTCCAAAACTGTACAAAGTCTATAATACTAAATAACATTAAATTGTTCTAAAATTTAAAACATTGAAAATAAAACATGATTTTAATTTTATGTAATATCATAATAACAATCAAATTGACTACCTCATTTCACTTACCCAACCATTTTATTTCTGATTATTTTTTCTGAACAATGGGATGAAAAAATAGCCTAGTAAAGGTGATAAAATAACGAATGAAAACATTATTCCATGAATAATTTAAACCCATGAAAACATTTTCACAATGTTATACCATTCACACATGAATCATAATCTCTTTATCTAACCCCGTTAAATAATAAAATTCATTTAAAAATCTACGTAAAACATAAATCATATATGTATATTATGGAATCAATTAAATTTCACTCTTACATTTACTATATCAATAATAGATTCATCCAGAGTATCATTTATTGTAAAATTCTGAATACCTACCACTGTATGTTTTCATATTTTCTTAGGGGAACTCCAACCGATTTAATCTTTTTCATTAGGTAATGCATTAAAGAAAAATAACGCAGTAGTCCACCATCATTTATCATAGACCTACTAGTTATAATAATAAATTTCCATGAACCATTACATAATTAGAACATGTAAACCAAACATTTTATAATAAAAAGTTTTGAAATAAATTTACATTTTTACAAAGTCACACACTGAATAATGATGAAATTGTTCTTGAAATGAAATTGTTAATGTGTAAAGGAAAAATCGAATCATTAAATATACATAAATGAAGTAAAATACAATATTTACTTATAAGTTAAAAAAATTACCTTTTTCATTTGTAAAAAGGATTAGAATATGATATTTAATTGAGTGGATTTAAAAAAGTCACCTTACATTGAACCCGACTCATCACATTAAATATCTATCTTCTGGAATTAAAAAAATAAGCTAATTATTTAATTTTTTGATAAGTATTTGATATTTTAATATTTATTTTATATTACTTATTATTAGGTTACAACAATTACTTAATTATTTTAGTTTAGGTCATAGGATTTGTCGATATTCATAACATGAGTAAAAAATGACATTGTTATAATATATGTTTTCCAAGCATTCATATTTCATCATCACCATAATAATATTCAAGAATTAATAATAACATTAATTCATAATTTATTCTTTTAAATAAAACTATTTGTCTATGATTTTAAAAAATTAATGATGATATAATCATGGAGACAGTGTGTCATACACATGGATAAATAACATTTTCATTTTTTAAGGATTATTATGGAATGAATGTATGAATTATTTTATCATCCCAATATTATCAGAATATAATTATTTAAAAATTAATAATTTAAATTTAATTATATATATCATTCATGTGATGTAGTGATTGAAAAATATTCACATCCATTGAAAGGGGTTTCACATATACGACGTTATAATTTATAAGTGCATGAAAAGGTAAGAACATAAATGATTTCTTATTCACTAATATTAACATGATAGTAATATTATAGAAAAACATTAATTACATCATTATAACCATTCTTGATAGATAGTTATGGAAAATAAATTACATCTATTAATCAGGTGGTAGTTCACCTATTCCATGATCATTTAATTCTTCAACCATTTGATGGAAATAGATATAGATTTAGGAGATAAAATTTACATAATAACATCTTAGTATATTGGGTATTCATAATATAATATTTCATTCTTGGGGAATAATTGATTTATAATGTGGAATAAGAAATAAAAAAATACATCATTAAAAACAATACCATTTCTTCATAAGATCTCCTTTGATTAATGACTTAACGCCTATATGGTTGGTATAATGCATAAACATGGAGCTGTAGAAATGAAGAGGAGTTATAGAAATATATTTGGGAAGAAATTTTCAGATAAAAATTTGGTTTTTTGGTTTTATGAAAATATAATAACAAATTCCCTTTTACAGAAGAGGGGAGGTGTACTCTTGGAATTCGTTTAAATATTAAATTAATATTAATAAATATTCTATTCAATATGGTTCCAATGTGTTCTATCGCTAATATACTATGATTATAGGTTGAAATAAATTCATAAAAAACAATATTATTGATATATTAACTACTTTTTAATCCTTATCATTTTTTTAAACCTTATTTAAACTTCTAGCACTTTCTATTATATCATGTTATTTATAATTTTACGGTTAATATAATTACTAATATATATAAGAAGATTAATAAATTAGTCATTGATGAAATTTTGAATCTAAAATACCCAAACTAAAATAAATTTATATTTTTAGTAATTTTATATCATTTATAAAAATAGTGGTTATTTTATGATACCAATAATATCAATTTTGAAACTATTCATTACATGAATGTAAAAAATATCATAAACTATGATAAATTATAAAATATTCTTATAAAACATAACTACCAAATCACATTAATCTAATAATTGTTTCATGAAATTAATAATAATAAATTAAATTTATTTTTTTATTTTTATTATTATTTATTGGATATTTCAATTAATTAAACAATTAATGAATCATCATTGGGGAATAAATTATTTTAGTTATTTTTTATCTAAAAACTAAATGTTAAATATCATGAAAATTATAAACATATTATATTTCAAAATTATATTTATATTAAAAACTATGCCCTATATATCTCCATATTAAAAATATTTCAATTTATAAAAACATAATTGTGACCTAATTTACATTTCCTTGAATATAAGATTATAAATTTCATATTTTAATTAATTTTACTAAAAATAGATCTAATTTCGTCCCAACGGTAATATGGTTTCATAAAAACTCATTCAATGATATTAGGTCATGTGTTAGTGTAATTTTATAATATTTTAACTTTTTTTCCCTTAATTATAGGATTTTACTTTAATCGTGTTAATAAAAATATGAAAATAGATTGAACTCATATTTTCTAAATATAGAAGAGACTTATTTTATAATTTGGACATTATTATTATGAATATATAATCCATTTTTAAAAAATAAACATACATAATGGGGTAAAAATGTTTAATATTATTCTCTTTGAAAGAATGAAGAAGATTATTTTTAATTTAAAACCTTCAAAAGATTGAAATATTTTTATATACAAAATTAGAGATGAAATTGATTCCAATAATCAAAATATAATTAAAATATAAAAAATCTTTATAGTTATAATTTATAAAAAATTAAAAATATAATTTAACAAAAAAATATTAATATTGAAGTACTTGTTTAATTTAAAATGAATTATTTTTTCACTATTCCTCAATATATTATACATCTCAAAAAACTACAAAAATTCCCCCAATATAAATTTTGATATTATTATTTAAGAGAAGAGGTTTATTTCATTAAAACATAATTCTTAAATGTGTTAAAAACTATATATAATATATAGGCATAATCAAAAGATAGAAAAACATCCTTTTAGATGAAAAATATTTTAAACCATAAAACATGGTTTATTATATAGGTAATTGAACGTAGTATACGTATTACTTAAAATATAATTAATAAATATTGATAATTATTAAAAAAAATATTAATCTCTCATTACCATGTTTGTTATATTTCATGATTTAAGGACTTCCATGATCACTCTGAAGGGAAGAATGATCATATTTTAGGATCATTGAGATTGAAAATAGATTTCAATAGTAATAAATACAATACAAACATCTTAAAGATATATATATATATATATATAGTCAGGACCAAATGGGACTTGTCCCAATTTAATTTGTATTATCAGACTATGGTGGACACTATAATAATTTCTCAAGTGACATTTCTTATAACAATTTTATGATTAGTCTGATGATGAATAATCATTATCATTATAGTTTTTATAACACAAAAATGACGATTAGATTTTACCATTGGCATAATGGATTGAATTAATGTTGTGCATGTTTATTATTTTTTATCTGAGATTATAATTTGGAGAGCGTTATAAAAAATATTGAGTGACTTAACAAGATAGTGAGTGTTTACCCAAATTTGGTGTTTGTGGAAGAATATGTGTAACAAAATGAGATGGAATAAATCCAGGTAAAATCCATTAATTATATTCTTTTTATTAGAATACATGGAATCTGAATTTTTTTATGAAACCCTTTTCAACAAGGAATAGGAATAAAAATTATTTTTTAGTTATGTTTTGAGTCCACCCTTATTTATTGGGGGTCAGATGGTGTTTATATAATCATATATAAAACATGAAAATTTATATATATTTTTGGTTACTTAAAAATTGATTCAATCAAAATTTTAAAATAAATTCAGGTTTGATAAATTAAGGTGAATATTAAAAAATTTATTACAATGTGGAGTCTCATTAATATGATGAAGAATATTTTTTATTAACTCATTAATTATATATTATTTTATTATATAAGAAAACCTTACATCAACCATGATATATTTTTTTATTACATGAGTTCACAGATAACCTATAATAAAATATAGTCCATCATTACTAGTGAACCATGTGTTATCTTGTTGTCTATATCATTAAAAAAATATATCAATTAATTTTAATTGATAAACCCTGTAAATATATTATTCCAACCTTTTTGTGGTTGATTATGTAGTATAAATGTTACAAAAACACTCAAATCAATGACATTAATTTGTGATTAATACTGTATAATAGTGAATCATAAAAGAAAATTATTCACTAATTAACCACACAACTCATAGTGAATTTATTTAAATTCTATAAACAATTAGAATATATTTATTATATATATTTTTTATAGCACTATTTTATGGACCATTAATGTAAAATTAATGTTTAATTATTCACAGAACTTTGTAGGATGTATTTTATAATTTTTAAATATATTAAATTATATGAATATAGTGTATCAAATTATCGTATTGAATTTCAAATGGATTGTGAATATATACTGAATGAATTACCAAATTTTAAGGAAATGATGTTTTCATTACTATTATTAATTTTATTTGTTATTTTTTATTTATAAAAATTAGTTGTATTTTATAGACTATAATGTTGTAATGATTGTGGTTAATTAAAAGTGTATAATGAATGATGGAGGAAAATGTAATAAAATTAATTTATAGTTGTATGATGTGGAATTCAATATTTACATTGAGATTATTAAAGTAAAAGGTATATGAAATAATTTTTTAAAATTATATAAAGGAAATGTGAAGGTTAAAGAATTAGAAATATATATTTCCAATTTAAGGTCTAAAGACAATTTAATACATGTAGTTTAATATATTGTTGTCATCCTTATAATAGTCAATGATGTTGTGATAACCATTACATGATTTTGTGACACACTTGATGATTCAAATATATTTAAAAATAAAAAAATATTTATTATAGAAATATATTATGCAATTTTATAATCTTTTAAAAACTAATATTTAAACAATCATCAATATGGTAATTTTTATATAATATTGATTGATAATTGAATACGGAAATGAAGAAATATCATTATAATGAGTAATGATAAATGGGAATGTAAATTTATTGGAGTGATTTATGATATGGTTAAAAAATTAAATGGATCAATATAATTAGGATGATGATGTGGAGATGAATATATTGTTTTCTAAATTAATATAAATTCTATGAATAATTTTTTTAATTTTAGAGAACTGTAGAATGTAAATATTATAATAAAATGTGTCATATATGGATCGTGTCACCATAATCATTGTATTTTTTATTAAATATAGTTATATAATTAAATAATAGGGTCAATGGGTCTATAATTGTTCTGAACATGGTCATCCACAAGATAATTAGTGATCCAATGTTGATGATGGGATAAAAATAATGTAAATAGCAGGAATAAATCTGTTATATCCCCATTAAAATAAATGAAATCAACCAATTTATTACATTTTTACCTCTTTTGTAAAGTCTCCAAATTAGTGTAAATAAACTTTTGGGATTATCATCTAAAATGTTTAATAATTAACAAAATATATGAACACCATTATAAAAATATAACAATAATTACGGTGTATGAATATATAATCTTGAGTTGTTTCTTAAAGAGTCTCAAAAGAATATTCCCCCTAGTAATAAAACTAATTTCTTTAATAAATGGAAATTACTACCTCTAAAATGTGATTTAAACTATAAACATAGATCACCAATTATCATATTTGACGGGGCCCCAGTACATGGTACTATATACTCATTTTCAACCAGATTTTTGATTAATTCCTTTACATGGATCTTAATAACAGCCCCGATGGACCTTTGCACTACTAAAACCTCTTTTCATGGGTAGCATAAACATCCAATGACTGTTAAATGGAACAAGTGACCATATAATTCTTTAAAAAGAAGACACCAACTTAGAAATCAAGGAAATAATATATTATTATCAAAATAGATGACTCTCAAAACCTGATGTGTATTTCTTTATTTTTGTGACTCCCCTAACAAATAATTTTTCTTAATTGAAAAAAATATAAAGTGGGAACTTCATAGAAAATTTCATCCATATTAAAACGAAATCAATTACATAATATATTGATGGAATCAATAATATTCTGTAAACCTATATATAACAATTAAATATACCAATTATAGTAAGGACATTCTCCTTCTACAATGAGATTATCTTATATCTCCTGATCAGTGTTTAAAAAAAGAACATCTAATGGAGATGGTAATACCATTATTCACTAAGTTAATGATAATAATAATAATATATAAGGGTATTAATTTCCACTTCATGTGATTATATACAATTTGTATTTTTTAGGTGATTTTTTCATTATTCTATGATATTTAGTGAATTAATTATCTTTTTTCAATAGGGGTTTAGAATAATGATGAACTGTTATCCGTAAAAAAAACCATTTGTTATACTCCAATGCTACATTACTAGATAATATGTAAATCAATTATTTTATGGATGTAGTTGGTAAAATTAGGATAACCATTTGATTTCTAGAATCTGAGGTCATGTGATGGTCATCCTGTAAATTAATGGGAATGGTTGAATATATTATCATCCCAAAAGGGTATATCCCTAAAATCATTGATGATGTACAAGAAAGTGAGATTAATATGATAGTTATCCACAAAATATATCATATTTGACAATCCCAAGTTCATTATTTTATAAATTAAATATAAACCCAACAATACATATCTTAGATATATTTTAACCCCAAGGACCGTCCACTAAAAACGTTACACATAATCATATTCTACATAATCATTCAATTTTCCTCAAAAATATTTAGATTCAAAGAAAAATTATTAATGGGTCTTGTAAAATGATCAAAAATCACCCAATGAATTTTAAAATCTTGTTTGGAGTTCAATAAAATATATTATTTCTATTTAAATACTCATGATGAGTTTTTTATGACTCTGATACCAAAACATAGATACATGGGAATTTTGTATTGGATAAAAAAAATTATAGTAATTATAAATTCCAATGATAGTAACTGTATCATCATGTTAATGAAATGTACTATTATTATAAACTATATCTGTAAATGTATTCAATTAATTTTGTTTAATATAAATGATCTCCATGAAAAATTATCAAAGCATACTTTCTAGATATGGACATACAAATTTCTATGGGTGTGTAATTTTTAATAGAGTGTTTCTTGGTTATAAAAAATATCATTCACTAAGGATATTATTTTGGGCACACCATATATAATATATTATCTTTTGTTCCTAGAAATATTAAATATAACAAATAAAACAATTTATAAAGATAAATTTATCATCTGATAATATATATTTATGATATACAATGGAAACCATATCAATATCTAAATATAATCTCCTTCCCGTTAGCCACTAAATTGTTAAGTGTAAACCAATATGCCATAGTGGTATTTATTATTATTTAATGTCCATTAATTTTATTCCCTTAAATTTTCCTTATCTATAATATTTTTCATGATTAACAATGAATTTTTAGTTTATCATTACATCGGGAAGTTATATAGCCACGGGAGACCACATTTCCCCAATCCCAAGTGATTTTGGGGAAATTTTGGAAAAACATGGCTATGTCATATGAAATGGTATGTGTCATTAATATCAAAGGTGGATTTTTATTGCACAATGTTATGAATATGTTAGGTATTGGATTCCTAGTATTTAGGTAATATTGTTTTAACTTATTTATATTCCTCTATTTAGTATAGTAGAAGGGAAAATTATAGTGGCTGATTGTATGATTACCCATATCATTCAAACAAATGTTCCCTAAATTATTTCATAAATATAATCTATTAAAACCACAAAATATTATAAGGAATATTGAATTTCACTAATTATTACTGAGAATAAATACATGAATCAAAAAAATAAATATGTTAATTAAAACTCCGAAATTTTCACATAAATTTACATGATCTTTAACCAGCTCATCAGAGAACCTGGGGGCATACATATGGATGGGGATATCTATAAACATTAATAATATAATAATAAAATCTAAATGTGAAGAAATAAATTCATTCGAGTCAATAAAATTATATTGGATACATTAAATGTGGTAATATTCATAAACCATTTCATCGAAGAATAATATACGATGATAGTATAAAGGCTACATAAGAGTTTGACATCTATTTAAAACATGGAATCATAATCAGAAGTGATGGATAACCGTTGAGAAATCATAACATAGTGTTATTATGATAGTATCTAGTACACAATACATTGTATCTCATGGGATATAAATATTACCTAATGAATTATAGGACCATATAATTTTGATCCAACATGTCAAATTCATTTCAGGTACAAGTATAAGTTTACCATGAAGAACAAATAACATAATTATGTATTTAATCACATTTAATATAATAGTTAATAAGTTTTTGTTATATTTCGGTACATCTTTAATGCTTTATGTATATTCACACATAGATTAATTTCCTATAGTTGAAATGTGGAAGGGTATTCGCTACCCAAATGATTGGAATAGAAAAGAATTAGATAATTGTGAAGCATGCCATTAGTATATAAATATTAATAAAATGGTTTAAGGATAATGAGAGAGGTATACCATATAATTTAAATCATAAGGATTTTAATGGATAGGTCTAAGAACATACTCCACCCTGAAAAATTGGAAATTAAAAGGTATAATATAAATATAGTTTTTTAATAAAGAGGAGTAGGAGATGATCCCTTACTGTGAGGGTGAGCTTCTAAACAAATTGGGATGAACTTCTTAAGAGAATTGGTTCACATTTAGAGGGTTATATAGACGTAAGGGATGTGTGACGTCATTATATAAGATTTTAGAGTGATGTGAAATTGGGTGTTTTTTTGTAAAAATATATAAAATAATGGTAAATTGTATATTAATTTTTAGACATAGTTTTTAGAATTTATAAGATAAAATAATCAATCCCACATATCATTACATGAATTTTATAATGGGGTATGTCTAATGTTATTTTGTTTAATTATTTATTTGTATAAGAAGTGAAATCCATTAAACAATATCATTGGTGTGGTGGAATTGAGTCTTTTTTATAAATTATTGATATTAAAACCTTAATATAATATATCGATTTTGGAGGAATCAATAATGTTTATATAAATATTTAATTAAAATAAAAAACTTATTAATTTCAAGTATTAATTTTATTTTTGGATTCTCTTTCTTGTATTTATTATGTATGTTATAGGATTATATGATATGTTAATACATACCACATTATTATGGTGTATTTAATTTTTAACCAAAAATTCAAAAATATTTACAAATAATGGAAATTTACTATTTAGATAATTATCCAACATTGATTTAAAAAAATATTTTGTATTTTATCAAATTAATTATCATAATACGATAATTTACACTTCTAAATAAAAAACTCAATTTATTTAAAAATGCTATTTATATTGAAATAATGTTTTTTGAAACTAATAAAAATTGAATATTACTTTGTAAAATTATATTATCTTTTATAATTTATAAATATATTGAATAATAACATTTTATTGAAATATAATTTATTGATATAATTATTGAATTCACCAAAAACTATATCTTGATTGGAACAATATATTTCAAACAATTTCATTTTGTGTTACATTATATCAAAATATTTTTTTAAAACATTTTATTCAATTAGTATAACATAAATAAATATATTAAATAATTTATAAAAAATTAAATTAACACTGATAGGGTCTATATACATATCCAATTTTTTCAAGTGAATTCTATAATATAAAGGTGTGTGATGGTGATATTTTCATGTAGTTGTTTTATGAACATTGTTTGTTCCATTATCCCAAGGTGATTAGAATTATCTAATAAATAGTTTCACTAATAATATAGTTGTGGAATTTAAATATGGACATTTTCAAGAGTAAATCGAAAGATGTTATATCCATTTGATTCTCTAATAAATGAGCATCAAGGGATAAGATCCTTTTGTTTAATTCCATCAATTCATCTGTCTATATAAAATGAATTTATCATAATTATTTATATATCTATATTAATCATACTATCACATCATAAATCTTATACTACCAACTATTATCATGAATAATTATATTATTAATAGGATATGATATAACATAAAAATATCTAAATTATCTGAATTGGTGTATGTGTAATATATATTTTCACTAAATAATAAGTCATTTAATCATTTAAAAAAATTTAATTTAATTTATTAATGTTTAGTTTATTATAGTACCTAACCATCATAATATTTCTCCACAAAAATTTCATTTGTAAAAAAACATATTGGGGTACTTCTATTTGATCATATTTTCTGATTCCCATTCTGGTTCCTACAATATTTTTTGTGACCATGTCACGAACTGACCATAATGGGGGTTCAATCCGTAACTACCCCAATAAAGCCTCCACAGGCTAGGGGTGGTGAGAAGCCTCAAATGGAATATCCTAAATATAGGGACATTAATAAGTGCCACTATACATAGTCCCCCTCGATTATCTCAATATAGAAGAGGATATGAATACTAGTAAAAAAGATTCAATAACTAAAAAGTAAACTATTTAAGAAAATCCTATAGAATTAACAAGAGTATGATACTGAAAACAAAAATTTAAAGGATAAAAATACACACCCAACAAGAAATATGACCCAAACTAAAATAACAGTACATTAATATAATAAGAGGGAATAATTATTGATATCCATTCCATGACCATTGTTCGTAGTCCAAAACACCTTGTATCCATGAATTCTTCTAATGTTATCACCAACCATTCCACCATCTTTATACGACACGATACATTTGGGGAATAGCCCATGAAGGGGAGTGTATCTCCATACACAATATAATTACCTAAAAGTTTTAATTTGTTAATTAATAAGTTAAATAGAGACATAAAGACAGTAGATAGTAAACAAAATGAAACTCAATAGAAAATAAGAGATAGGGTACCCCTGTTTAGGCATAAGGGGTTAAACGCTATGTGAATATAGACTACACATAGTTTCATTACACCCTTTGTTAGATAGTAGCCTCATCCAACCATGATAATGAAAAAAAAGTAAATATAATAACCTATTGGTTTGTTCACCCCATTGAATAAGACAAACCTAATAAAAATTTATGGATACAAATGTACATATTTTTATATGATCAGAAACAGGATCCCAAATGATTGATATTGGGGATGTCAATCTCACGACATAGTCAAGGAAAATTTTTCTCCAATTGTTCCATTATCCCAATAATGGTACCCAAAATCTGAAATATCTTCCCCAATGTAACCATTTTATGCTTAATGTCTCACCACTATGCCACATAGTCGAGGGGATGAATAATCATCAAGTATGATACATGTCCCATAGTTAGTTAGGGGGCAATATTTTTAACATATACATAGAGGACCTTTGCCCTGGTGCATTAGGGGGGTTCTACTCTGATGGTCTAGAAACTTTTAACTTAATTATAATGGGTATTACATTGTTCATATATGACCCATTCACTATCCAATAGGGGGTTCAACGCAGTAGGTATAGGACTCACACCCATGCCAATGGGGGTTCCAATCTTCTATCATGGAGAAAGTTCCATTTCAGATTAGGGGTTCCACATAGGTCATTAATAAACAATGGAATAATTTCTATTGGGTTCTGCTAGTTAAGATGAGGCCCCCCAACTAAGTGGGTGTGTGTTTGGGGGGGAGGGGAGGGGTTCACTCTAGTTACATGTGGAAATACACCCTATTCGATAGGCGGTTCCCCTCAGTGTATTGGGGGCCCGAGAAAAAGTTGATGAGGGGATTCACTCTATAGTTCATAATCCCATGACCTTATTGGACAAGGGTATCTGCTATTGTTATCGAGGACCCATGTCCTATCCAATAATGGGCTTCTCTAAATAGTTATAGAACCATCACCCATGATGATGGGGGTCTACTTTATAGGTCACTAGTGATCCTACCCTTAATAATTTTCATCCTCGTGCATGACCTCAGTAAGCATCACAAAAATATAGACTCTCATATTAAAATAAAATCCTAAAACGAGTCCACCATTGGATTGCACATATAAAAAAATTATGGTAGGAAACTCGCGATCCAAAATCCAATCTCAAATGAATGCATTATAAGGTAATTATGTTCCTTTGAATGAATGAAGTGGTACATGATGTGTGATAGAACCCAAACATTGAATAGTCCCACTCCCTCTCTATAATATTTCCTTATAGGTATATATATCACTAACCATGTTGGTCTAAAATGTGTATAGGGGTGATAAACAATGTTCCCATGTTACTCTAGGTCCCGCCCATCTTCATGGTCGTGTCCGTGTATCAATACTCTATCGATACTCATGTCATATATGTGTTCCATCATACATGACATTCTTATCCATGCCAATTCCCGTGTACTCCTAGAGTAAAAACCAATTTCTGACTTCCTGAGTTCACATGGAATGTTGGGGTCCCACACAGTGTTCAATAGTTAAAATCCACTAAAACCCAAGCCACCACATTGTAGGCCTGACACATATTGTGTTCTTCAAACTACATGGAGTTTAGTGGATAATTTTTAATAAATCCAGATAATTATAGATAAAAAATATCCAATATCATTTCCCTCAAAGGCATAATTATATTCACTCAAAAATGATGTAACTAGTCACCAATTGTCATTTTATACATACCAATGGACATATATTTTAATATTATCAATGTGGTGGTCTGACATTCATACTGCATGCCACCATTTCCTCGACCAATGATGATTTTTTTATTTTAAAAATGAACACCCTAAAACCGTAAAAATACTGAAAAAATACAATGGTTGTCTATCCTTCTATTAAACATGGATATAATGGGGCTTAATAGGTCCATTCGAGCTTCGTACCACCCAAAAATGTCAAATTGAGACTATGTGGTATAACTACTGAATAACATGAAGAATTATTGGAGGAAGGAAGAATAAAATATGTCATGAAATTGTATCAAACTATTCTTGTAAAATAATCAATAATGTGGGTATATAGGTTTAGATATAAATTGGATAACTAAATAAACTGTTAAATAAGAACATGCATGGTCCAACCTTTTAGTTCATGTCATAGGCATTATGACTATTCTCAGTCAATTTAATTAAAATTTGATAATTTCACAAATTATATATACATACCTATATATTTTATAATTCATTATCAAATAATATTTTCACCAGTGAATGGAAAAAAAATTTGGGTTCTAGGACCTCATACTTTTCCAATCAATACATTTATCATCATCAAGAGTTGATTTTCCAACTAAATGATAGTAGAATGAAGAACATGATGGTCCTGTGGGTATGAGGATAACCCTATAAAAACTATCAATAATGATTTATTTAATTTAAAACTAAAATAGTGTATTCAATTAAATTATTTAAATTAATCATTTATTTATGTCACCAAACGTACCGCCAATGAGATGCACAATATAATTCCCCACACAGAATAAAAATTTTTCACTCCTAGGGTTAACATCAGGATTCAAACTCATCCATAATCCCAGATTTCGGATCAACTTTTCTATTTGAGAGATACCATATTTTCATTGATAAGCTTCTGATAAATAATATATTATATTATTAATTTTTTTATAATAAAAATTCTAGACACATCATGCCTCAAAATTACACATTGTCACAGCTAATGAAATTGAATATTTATGTAGAAATATTTTTATGTATTACAACAAAAAATATGTCTCGAAATAAATATCCCCTTAATTAATTTTTATCCTAAAAAAGAAAAGATAAACAAAAAATTTTATAATGATCTCGTATATGGATCTCCAACATCCAAGAGATCTTATGCATGTTAATGTGATCCCCAAACATATGAACTAAGGGGGTGGTCTAATCTGTGATCACCAATGGATTCTAAAAAATGGTGAATTCATCCTTGATAAAATATTTAATCTATTAGATGATTTATGTTGGCTTAATAACATATCTCCTTAGATATGGATCGTGGAATACATTATGATATAGCTGCATCTATCAATGTTTTTCAAGGTGGTATGAAACCTCACCAACCCTCTACAAGAACTCAAATATCCCAATAAACCTCATTGATGAAATTCCACCAGAGATGATCCTTCATGATCCATATCATCGGGAAACTAAAGATAACATGGTATCCATGCTAAAACCCCATGGGAATATGAAATAAATATGTGTAATATTTTTTCTACTCTCAGATGTACTCATCCTCTGATGGATGAACTAGACCATAAACATTGTCACTGGGACAATCTCTAGTCCAACAAGAGATTTATCATTGGTCATTTTTATAAAATTGATAACTATAGTGTAGCCCATAATGTTCTTCAAAAGTATCCATGAATATATTATTGATGTACATAACATTTATGGAACCTATAATAGGGAATATTAACCTCCCGTCTTTGACAAAGGTCTAAAACACAAGCCCTTGGTATATCCTCCAACACCATGATAGTGAACTTAGTCTACCAATTTAGTATGATAATGAAAGTAAATATGCATCATATACTAAGACCCAAATTACCCTTTTAGTACTCTCAATAATCCTGATGTGAATTGTCCATCACGACCAAAAAAATGACAAGGTAATCCCACGATGGTGAGTGATATCTCATACATAAATCTACTCCATACTCCCAACCAAACTCTTATCCCTCATAGAACGTCTTCGCAGTTCATTATATGGTTAACTATAACCTAGGTGGTGTCATGTAAATTCACTATCAGTTGAATCCCAATAAAATATTCCATGTATTTACCATCCTACATCCACACAAGGATCTCAATGGTCTCCAAAAAAACATGCAAAAGCCTGGTGATAAGCCATAAAATTCATACAAGTGAGGTAGTGAGAGATGAACTCAGAAACACTCCATCTCATATAGGACCACTAAACATCTTTTGATGGTGTCATTACATTTTCCTCTCACCGCGATGTATAGATAAGTAATATGTGTGAACTCCCACATCACTTCAAATTGCATTGTGATTGAGAAAACCATTAGACCCTTGAAAAGGTTGACACGATTAACTTCATAAAAGTACTTATATGGTGAATCTATTATTGATATATAGTTATGGAATACTTACAAATTTATGTATCCTATATGGGACTCTCTCATAATATCGGGAGGTAGGCCACGAAACACCATCATCTAAATAAATGATGTACACTATTTCTCCAACAAGGTTTGCTCCATATAGGCAAACATATCATAAGCCTCCTGCACCAAGTGATTATGTGAGGTTAGATTAAGGTCATCAGTTACCATAATTTAATTCCACAATGTATAAACTATCTTTAAGTCATCATATTGTAATATCATCAACCATCCCATCTATATCGGGTTCACATATCACATTGGGATGAAATACCTAAGAGTCTAACATTCTGAGTAAACCACACTTCTCTCCACCAGAAAAATTTCCCTATACATTATTAGGTTTTGAACTACTAATTCCATATTTAGTTTATGAGTCATGTAGTTATAATCGCATGTTCTCAGCTACCTTGACTTGTATATCATTTCACCACATCAATAAATAGCTAAGCCCATCTCAAGAATAAACATTATACTCTACATACTCCATGAAATCCTCTGGTAGTCTCAACAGTCTATCCCCTATAACCCACATGCTAAAGACCTTATTGCCCCCTTATCACTAATTATTAAAGGTAATAATCTATCCTTTACACTTATGGAAAATACAAGGGAATCCAATCATGTAAAAGTAATCAACATTCATCATGTAGTACCATGTCCAACAAATAAATCATTGCACTTATGACGCGATCAATGGTGCATCCCATGAAATAAATGCATCGATCATCACTGGGAATATAACTATAGAATTCTCATAAATTAAATTCCAAAATATGTGAAACACATGAATCCAAAATTGTATGTTTGCTATAATTTGTTAATAAGGATGATCATGAGAGAAATCTAGAACTATTATCTAGTGATAAGTATAATAAACCATTGAAATAGATTAAATGGGTATATCATCTATGATAAAACCAAAAACATAACCTAGTTTCTATGAAATATCATGTTCATCAATGCTATAAATTAGATAGGGGAATTTAACACACTCAAGGGCCTTGTCAGGGACACATAATGTACATAGTGACATTAAAAAACAAGATTTAGAATATCATCCTTGGGAACCCTCAATTGGTTCTACAGAAACATAAGAGTTGTCTTCAAGAACCCTCTTGTTCCATATAATTATTCAATTTTTTCATCAATCAATAAAAAAGATAAATTACAGATTATCATTTTTTTTCATGAACAACATATAAATGCCTAGGGAAACACATTTGGTCATCAAAACACTATATTTAGTATACCATCCAACTGTATGAAAATATTGTGATGCCTGAGGGGGAAATATAATTAGCTAATACATCCATAGTTCCATCTCTAGTGAAACTCAACAGTAATGTGAATCTCACATTTACAATTTAAATCCAACACTTCATTAGGCCCTGCAATCATTGGAGGGTATAGAGAGATAGAAATATTCATTATTCCAAGGGTAATACATTCCAACTTCTATCTCAGAAAGAACCTACCTAGAATGAGTTCTTCATACTATGATTGGTGATCACTCCTCATTAAGGATGTAAAATCAATCCATAACCCTGTATCATTTTCAAAATCACTAGTAGTACTCATCTTTTTTTGGGCCCTTATTTAATATTCCATAATGATGAAAACAACATAGAGACTCACTTCCACTATTAAATGATTTTGTGTGAGGCACAATCTAACCTCATAATGTATGGTACCCCATTTGAAAAAATGTGGGACCACTAAACCACTCTAAAAGAGCCTCCCACATAATGGTTGAGAAAAAAGATCCTCCATTGGTATCTCTATGTGTCGAAAATGGGATACACATAGGTAAATTTGGAATCCAACATTGTTCTAATAACTAATTATAGAATAGTAGTAACATATGTTATACCAATAACCACACACAAGACTCTGAGATATAAGTCCAATTATTTAAAGCTCATATATCCCCTTGCCTTCAATCGCTCCTTATTTATGGCCTTCTATGAAACCCTGTCATATCCAAAAATCAATTACACACAAGTCAATTTGAAACATCGACCAAACCGGGATAAAATCCTATATAGGATACACTAACTCAACCTCACGTTGTTGAATAACTTCACGAGGAATAATATCGATGGGGGAAGTGTCTTTATTCATAGTTTTTCTAATTCCATGATTAAATAACTCTATAATAGAAATATATTATTTGGTTACCTCATCCTAATGAGCTAACATTGTGAGGATCACCATCAATTAGATTCTTACCCAAGTGGTATAGTCATAACATAATATCACAACTGATCTAAACCACCTAAGAAGGGAGTCTAGACCAACATGATACCTGGGATATCCATATTCCGCAATGCTAAAATTCATACATAGTATAGGTGTCTCATAAACTAGTTCATCCCAATCCAAGGTCTACTCAATAGGTAACGAAACTACTACCTAAGATCTCGTAGGAACATATCTTGTGTTATAGATCCTAAACGGAGGCCTCATCTTTCATTAGGCCAATGTCCCTATCTATAAATCGATATATTGGATACTTTTCTTTTCAGAGGAATCTCAAAATTGATCAAGATATACCCTAATCATATGAAATGATAGATACATATATGCATTGAAGGACAGATTACCCAATAATGATATTCAAAGGATTAATCAAATATCATTCAACTACAAATAAGCTATGCAGCCAATGTCCTAGTATTCTGACCCCAAAATATGATTTTCAAGGTCCATATGAATGGATACATTACCCACCCATACCATCACTTGATTAATAGTTTTTAGGGCCTCGATCTATAACCATTGAAATTGGTTCACTAATTCTAATCGTATCTTCATAGTAGGACTACTCATGATCATGTCCCATGGAATATACTGCTTTAACACCAGTCTATCATGGACAGGCCCTAATTAGGGCCCAATATGTAACTATCATATGCTCTCATCTATATTCCAAGGGGTGGAGAATATCTCGGAAATGAATATCCCAAATTGTACACATTTTCCTAAAATACATCTATGTACACACTTGCTCATATTACTGAATAAGTTATGATGAATAAAAATAAAAAGATATGACATAGTGATCCAAACATGGAAAACTTCTTGTGTGTGAAAGAGTAGGACAAGGAAAATAGAGAACTATAGTTGAAAATAGATTCCCAATATAAATATATACCATCCTAACAAAAATATAAAATAAAATTCTAAGAGACAACATCTTCTAACCTCCACACCACAACCACTCTATTCTGTCTATAGAATCTAATGGCCTTGAGCTCTTATGATCTCATCATTAACATGTCCCTTAACTTAATAAGATATGAAAAATGTATGAATGGCCCATGTAGGGTTGATTATATACATAAACAGTTAGAACCGCATAAATATGAAGGAGGAGTAGTTAGAGATAAAATGGGAATAGAATGGAAATAATTAGTAAAATGGATGAAGATCAACCCAATGAAAGTGAAATACTATCCTCGGTTTAGAGTAAGGGATGCAACATGGTGTGTAAATGGAGTACACATTGATTAATTTCCAAAAATTATGGGATAGTAACCCAATTTAACCATAAGAATATAAACACCAAAATTATAAGGCATTCCCCACATATCCTGGCAACCAATATAAGGAGACTAAACCAATAAAAAGGTATGTATAATGATATATATGTACATATATATATGTGTGTGTGTTATTATAAAAATATTACAAAATTATAGATAATTGGTTCTTTGTCTTTTAGATCAGAATGAGAAAAGTATTTTATAATAGTTCTATAATTCTAACAGTGATGCACATCATTTCATGCATCTTCCCAAATGAAACCATGTGATAATCAATGCCTTGAAACTATGTTTCATTGTCTAGTGGTAATAGTCACTAAATAGAGGACTCCTTCCATAGTAAATCAGCGGGGTTCCACAGTATTAGTATTTATAGAGATCTGGTGCCCAAATGCCTTAATGAGGTATTACATGGATGTTCGAAGACCCACTACATATCGGATTGGGGGTCTCCACTATATTCAATGAGGAAATATTCCCTAACAAATAGGGGTATCACATGTTAGTTAGAGGACCCCAACAATAGATTTATTGGGGTTTCAATATAGTTTCATGATGACCCAATCCATATCTAATAGGGGGATACTCTCCGATCATAGAGCACTCAAACCCTATCCAATAGAGGTTTCCACTGGGTAGGTTAGGGGACTTATGGTCACGATGATGTGGGGTTCCATTATAGTTTCATCATGAAATGTTACCTATGCGATAGGTGGTTCCCCTCATTATATATTGGAACCAAACCCATGTTGACATGGGGGTGTTCCACTCTATAGGCCGAGGACCATCGCTCTAGTGTGGGTGGGATGGATTTTATATTGTTATTGGGGACCACATACATATCTAATAATGAGTTTATAATTGTTTGGTAGAGGGACCATGCACAACTTATGGGGGTTCCACTTTATGGGTCACTGGTGATCCTCTTCTATAATACTACAATTATTTATCATTTCATCAGTAATAGTCACTCCAATAACCCATAACACAATATCCCACATTATGTGCCTTAATTATTTCAATTAGTAAAAATATAAAACTAAAATCCCAATGGACCAATCAGTTTAGCATTCCATGAAGAAATATTACATTAATGAACCATAAATTACAATTTAAATCATAAAAAACAATAAATAAAAAACATTGAGAACATCATTATTCTCAAAGTTTTACCATCCATATATGTCAAAAGACACTTCATAATATCTAGAGAAAAATGAAACATATGAATGGGGGGATCTAGAATTCTCAATAAGGGTAACAATACTGAGGAATCAATGAGTAAATATTGAATAAAAAATGGAAATGTATGTAACTAATATAAATTCCCTTTAAATAATCCCATGTGGTGAGAAATATAATCATGGATATTATCACTCATAAAATAATCAAAAGGAATAATATTACTGATGGAATGAATAAGATTGTAAATCTTCACTATCAAGATTAATCCTCAAGTTAGTAATATTCTGGATCTATCCTCTTGATATATAATGTGTGTAGGTGAAAACCCAAATTTATTTGTCTCCAGATCTATTCTCCTGACAATTTAATTCTTCTTGGAAGCAGACACAAAGGGGTTGTCACCAACTAATTATGTTTAATGAAACATATGGATTCATCGATGGAATATATCAAGACCCACCTATCATTTTATATTTTAAATTAATTCATTATATAAAAAATCAAATAACATGAAAATTTATATTGATATACAAGTATACGAAATGTGAATACATTAACCATAATAAAAGAATGCTATCAAAATAGAACATCTAAAGTCAAATTGATAATAGAAAATTCAATAAAAAGGGAATACTATATCGAAATAGATATACCTCAATAAAACATAATTTTCAACAAATTATGCTGATATATAAAAATACTACAAAAATTTCATTATAATTATCTTCTGAAAAGTCCCTATTTACTTTGAAATTATTTATTTTAAAGATACTCATTTAAAAAATAAATTATTTTATTTAAAAATAAATTTGTATACATGTAATGTAATATGATAAATATCAATTCATCATAAAGACATTAAATGTTTCTCATTCCCTATTAGTTATAAATAAATAATTTTTTTATTTTTTGAAAACAATACATAAAGTACATAGTTTGGAAAAGAGAAAAATGATTCATTTCAAAAAGTTTTATAAAAAGTAGACAATGGGTAAAAAAAATTAAATAATAGTTGGATAATAATAAAAATATTTTTGAAAATATTTTTAGGAAACATAGACATGGAATATAAATATTCCCTTGCAAATACTTATATATAAACAATTTTGAATAATAATTTGATTGTAAAATTAACAATTACATTGTGTTTACTTTTGTTAGATCTTCCATTACCCTAATGTGTACTGGTTTAAATAATGTTACTATGTTTTTAAATAACCATATAAATATTTAAAATATAATATATTATTATATTATAATATCTAGTTATTAGTTCATTTGTATTTATTCATTATTTTCACAAATTCAGGAGTTAATTTCCAAGTTTCTTGAGTAATGTTTTGAATTGTTATTGTTTGTTCCCTTTAATTAGATAATGGTTTCATCATATATAAAAGGTAACATATGATTTAAATATCATATATATTCAGTATATATGTATTAATATCAATCAATAATATTTGTTGACATGAAATGAAATGCACTGTTCATGGAGACATTATGTCGTACATACGCATGAGTACTAATTCAATTTGTTTAGTTTTTTAATGAATTATAATAAAGTGATAAATATATGTATGTTATAATTAAAATATAAAATAAATTTCAAATAGTTCTCATATCATTATTAACATAATCATTAATGTGTTCTGTGTATAGATTGATCAAATCACCTTACTTTGGGTAGGTAATAGTCCACACTTTCACAAAAGACACAATTGTATTTAAACAAAATTGAATTTTTAAGGGTATGTGTTATAAAATTATTATATCAAAATAATTTCTTAATAAATATCATATATAATTTATTTAAATATACTATCCATCATAATTCCCATACATGAAATGTGATAAATAAAAAACGAACAATCCTAGATTCATGAGGTTGTAGTTCACCGTACACATAAACTGTATGGTCATTATCCATTATAAGGAATTTTGGGTTAGTGTAGTTTGAAACCATATAATATAAACATTGTATATTTGGGATATTGAATTTTTTATATAATCAAGAAGAAAGAGAGTAAAGTTGGGGGGAATTGGAATAAAACTAAAAAGATTGAGGAAATATGTTACATGTTCTTTGGTTAAATCCTATTGGATTGAACAGAGGGGCTTCCTTAGAATAATTTATTCATGAAAGGAGGATTATAGGATGAATATAGGGACGTTGTGAGATTATTTAGGTATGTCTTTTTCAAGATATAAAGCTCAATGTTGTGTAAGTATGTAATGACGGAGGGCCCCTTTTAAAATTGAGGTGAGGGGTAATTCTCTAAACTATCGAAATATTAAATAAATATTTATTCCTAATATATTTAAAATGTATAAAAATAGATTTATTTAGAATATAATGTGACTGTGGGAATAATTACACTCAAAAAATAATTTTAGACATTATTATTCCACATTATTTACCTTATCTTTTGTGTTTAACTATTACATGAATAGTTGAACTTTTTCAATGACCACAAAACTTTTTACACTATAAGGGTTAATATATTTTTAAAAAAATATAAAACAAACACCTAACAAGTAATTTTTTCCATTTTGAGACTTATCCCAATTGTTTAGAAATAATTTAGTTCATTATAAATTTTATAACATTTAAAAAAATAATACATATTTTAAAATTTCATTAGTGTTATTTTTGACACAACTCATTGCATGACTATTAAAAAATACAATAATAAAAAGATAAAATAGAAACAATAATCCTAAAATATTAATGACAGCTCAAAGTCATCATTAATATTTTTTAAGGACATCATCTCCCTCAATTTTTAATTATTTTGATATTGTTAATAAAATTTATTCGAATCATCAATTTATTAAGAAATTATTATTCCATAATTGTGTCACATTTTAAATTAATTATTTATATACTAGAAATTATAAATAAATTAAATTATCTAATTTAAACATTTCATGTCTAGAATTACTTTTTTACTTGATGATATCCTCTAAATAAACATATATTATAAAATGTAAAATTTATTATTACATGAGTGTGACATATTGGACTTCCCATAGAATAAAAAACTATAAGCACTTGAAATTCAGCTGAGATGCTTCAATGTGACAAAAAATTAGAAAAAAGACGAATATTTATTAAATTCAATCAAAAAATAAAATGAGTACTAGTTTTAGTGTCATTTTATAGTACTTTAATATTATTTTTACCCGTAATTAGTTGGGTTTCCCCTAACCATGATAATTTAAAGATTTATAAATTTACTATAAAAATTTTCACAACAAAAATAAACCCATTTAAATGTTTTGGCCCCAATAATTAAAAATCTATAATATACTTTTCAAAATTAAAAACATATAAATTTGCATAATTAATTTTAAATTAATATTGTTGAGGGAATGAGTATATATGTTTTAAAGAGAAAATGTTCAAAAGATTGAAATTTTTTATATCCATTTTCTATGTGATACTCATTACAATGAACTAAATTTTATTAGATGATAAAAATATTAAATAATCATTCTTCAATTCAAATTATACTTATAATTTATAACTATATATTATTTTGTCAAAAAATGTTTTTCAATTAAAATTAAATAATTTTTAAGTATTTATCAAAACATGAACCATATAAGAAAAATGAAAAAATTAAAAACAAAATAATATTTTAATTAATATTTAAAATATAAAGTTTATATTGTATAATATAATACATATATGTTCCAAAAATGGGTTTTAAACTAGGTTCACCCTCCAAAGGTGCTAAAACTACCTTTATAAAATTATAGTGTTTTATGTGTAATATTGGGATGGTTCCAATATTATTCCAAAAAAATATTATATTAATGTAATTAATAATTGTTTGAATATGTAAAACAGATATTTTATTTTTATAATTCTCCAATTGTAATTAATTGAATTTATTAGTATAAAATACCATTGATAGCATAAAAATCATTTTTTATACATTCCTATTATATTCAATTGGTTCTTATATTTATTTTTATTTAATTTGTAACCAATGAATTGAAATAAATATTTTCATCGGTTAGTTAATAATAATATTAAAATCTAACTTCGAGGCTGTGTTATATCTTCTCATATTAAATAATAATATTTTAATAATATTTTATTGGTTGGTAAAACATGACAGCATTTGTAATGCAAGACAACTCATTGTTTTGTTTAATTTAATATTAACCTGGTGTTGTGTATAAATTATTATATATATATATATATATTAAACTTAGTATAAAATGAAGATTTAGTAATGTATTGAGGTGTCACGCTCAAGCCCAAATCATCTCAGACAGTATCTCAAAATCCACAACCAATGTTATTATTGTGTTCTATATGGAAAAATGCTCCGGGTAGGATTCTCAGTTGCCAAAATATGAGTTCAAATGAAAGATATATAAGATCGTGAAGGTTACTAAAAAGGATTGAAGGGGTACATGATGTATGGGGGACCCAAAAACTATGTGGTCATGTTCCAACACCTATGCATGCCGCTAAACATACATTTCCCACAAATCGGGTGGGTTTTAATGGTGTGTACATGGGATTGATGGAATATCAATGTACCCCTATGTCTCTCCCATGTTCGTTGTCATTTTGGTGCATCTATATCATTTTTATGTACTCTTGTGGTTTCCATTTTTTTTTGGACATGGCATGCCTGGCTATGCCCAAGCCCATTTACTCCTGGAGTGCACGATGAGTCCACCAACATGAGGTGAAACAGTGTATTGGTTTCTCATATGTAATGTGATACTTATAATCTATTGAAACCATAGTCTCCAAATCCATCAACAAAAAATATGTGTTCATCAAACAACATGGTCTAATGTTAGGATTTTTCCAAAAAATAATGATCCATTAATCATACACAAGATCTGATGTATTTTCCCTCAGATCTGGAATTATCTCCACTCAAATGTGATGGATCTAGTACTTGATTTTCATTTAACACCATCTGATGGTTTCTTATTGACATCTAGTCAACAAAATGGATTTTCGTTCATCCCAAAAAACACTAGTTCTTATAACATGGATGATATTATTTCTAATCATCAAAATAGTCATCCAAAACCTATAAAAGAATATGAAAACAACAATGGATTGTCGATCCATCCATTTCATTTGGATTCATATCAACTCTGGGGGTCCGAAAAATCTTAGTAGTACTCGAAAATTTCAAACTAGGACTACAAGGTATAACTAATGAAGAACATGAGTCAATTAAGTGGGTAATAGCAATGAAAAATTTATTAGTGATATTTTCCAAGATGTTTTCACCCAATGATCATGTCAAGGGATATCTAGAGAATAAAAAAATTAAATAATCTAATAAAATAAAATAACGGTTAATATAATGGTCAGTGTTTTTCTTAAATCATAAACGAGACGATTCTTCTTAATTAAATTAATCAGAATGTGTACAATTCAGGATTCAATGATTCATATGTGGATAATGGTTCATTAGTAATTGAAGAACATTCTATTTTCTAAATGGAATAATTTTTTGCATTCTTTTCTCTTCGATCTGCTTTGATCCAGATGTTCTTCTTCACTGGGAGTCAATTTTCCAATGGAAGGAGAAGATGAATAAGTTCTTAATGGACCAATATTAATGTGGAATACCCTAGAAAAATATCCATATTGATAAATTTAATGGAATTTATAATTACATTCTTCAATTAAATTAATTTATTTAAACATTTAATAAACTCTCTAAATGTTCAACCAATTAGATATTTATCTAAATTTCTAATTCTAGCCTATTTCTACTCACAGATATGATAAAATATTCATTTTATAGATAACCTTGTACCCATATTTCTGATTAGACATTCTATTTAATAGTTCTCCCATTTTCATTGTGAAACCATGTTCTCATAATATAAAATATATTCAATATTTACATAAATTTAATATCAGTCTCATTGATCATATGAATCGTAGGTCATATCGGTTCCAATACAATTATATTTATGTAATCAAAATTTAATGTTTTACATGTAAAAATATTGTCCGCTACATGAAACAACAGTTTGACTAGGTGAATATACTAATTTCCTATAACCTTGTCTCTTTGATTTATGATCATTATTTGATCCTCCAAATTATAAAGATCATTATCTAGTGGAAACACTTACAGAATTATAATTTTTGAGGGTCGTACTATATACATAATGATGAGGGATAAAAGGAACTCATATTTTATATAAGATCGATTATGTGGGAGTACTATTTGATAGGACAAATCTTTGACGTGATCACAGATCTTGATTGTGTCCATGTATCATGACCTGTGATTTCCCATATAAATAATCCTATGGGAGTTCATTCATGGTTAAATATGATGGATCACTTTATATCTGACATCAAAATAATTGTCTCATTGATGGTTGTATTCATATATTTTTTGTTGACTATGAGGGGATTTCATATGTTTTTAAATTCTATTAACATTTCACGGTTATTTATTTTTTTAGAATAGTTACCATCAACTTATAAACACCAACATCATCCAAATATATTAGAGTATTAGGCCTTACCCTATATACTGTGTCATAGGGTTTCATTTGAATTCAATAATTGATAGATTTTTTAATATTATAACTCCACTAGGGAAGTTGTTGATCCCAATATCATTGGATTTCCATTGAAATATATATCATCATATTCAATGAATTTTGTTTTTTCAAATTTGAAATTAATCTGTGTGTGATAAAAGTTGCTAAAGATCAATTATTAATGTTACAAAAATGGATCCTCCAAAATATTGAGTTAATATTCATATCATGATCAAGTAAGATATCGACTAGAACTCCATGCATTCCTACCACACCACATTTCTATAATATAGAGTCTTTCATTCTTGAAAAATTTATTTACATTAATGAAATATGCTAACATTTGAAGGTGATCCACCAACACACATATCTCATTATTTCTATTAGGGGTATCATGATTTCATAGAATGAAATTAGTTATTTTTCATTACAATTTCAATACATTTTTTGAAAATAGTTTCATCATTCCCAAATAAAGTTATCATTTATCAATTACTTGTCAGAATAACAAAAATCATGATACGATTTTTTTAATCTACCTATTCTTATTTTTCACCAATTAGTTTTCCTTTATATATTAACATGTTTTTATAGTACCTATATTAAACAAGAAGTGTGATCTATTACAATCTTCTATTAGTTCCATCTTCTATTCTAGTTGAAAGGGGATATATATTTGGTTTCCAGAAAATATAATTCTTTAATTAACAAAGTTAATTTCGGGAATATTCCCATCCATTCTATGTAGAACCTATACATACTTTTATGCCTCATTTTTACTATAATGAGTAAATAGTATAGAAATCATATTAGCATGGTAGGATTAAAATCATCTTCCCTATTTTCATACTCTATTTGTCCATGATGATTATATCACCTATAATTATCATCATATATAGGATGAAGAATCCTTTATATTCCATGAATATATTGATTTGTTCACCATCCATGAATGGTAATGGGATGAAATTTATTTTTTTATCATTTTCTTGAACCACAATAATTGGATCATATTGATACCCATCTGTTTGAATATATATATCAGACTATTATTATCCATATAAATTAAAAAGAAATTCCCAATAGAGAATATTTCACTAAATATCCATCAAAATGATCACTGCATTCAATCATATATTATGTTCTTGGGGTTTCATCACATGGATATTTAATTGGCTAGATGAATATTCTATCACTTTTTTCAACTTCCATGAGTACACCACTAATGAAATTTTTTGATAAATCATTATAGATAACAAATCCTTCTATACTGGTGGGTAATGTGATCATATGGAGAGTGACTAACCTCTTCTACATATCATTAAATAATTATTTCCATACAACATTATACAAAAAATATCTCATTCATGTTAATTGGAATAGTTACTAGGCTTTATAATCGTGATATTTTTCTCAAAATCGATTATAGTACATAAAAAATACATGGAAACTATGAATATATATAACATTGGATGGTCTAGGACATCCATCAATTGACTATATTTTTGGAGGATCCGTAGTTACATCTTTTCTTATGATAATATTACCTAGAAATTTTACATGAACTATAAAAATCATATATTTACTACATCATTCAATCATTTTTATTTCCATAATGTCTTTAGTAATACATTAAAATTCTCCTAATTCTATTCCATGGTTTTGGTGTACATAATAATATCATCTCTAATGTTCAATGAAAATATATTTTTTTCAATTGGTTTTGAATTAATTTAATCCCTTCATTTTTTTATTTCATAGAACTCTGAATTTATTTTTTAAAATATTAAATAATAATGCTTGGATAATGAAATTCCAAGTTATGCAATAAATATAAAAATTATAAAAATTATCTTTCTCTACACAGAAAACTATGGTGAGTTTTTGTCATTTAAAATAATAACACTCCCTGATGGCTTGGGTAACACGCCGAACAGTGTTTTACCGAACAAAAATATAATATTAAAATATAATTATTAAATATATTATGAACTAACCTAGACATTAACTTCCCAGATATGAATAGTATTAACTAAATTAATAAATCTTATTGAATTAAAAAATATAAAATAAATTTATTTATTACAATGATTATAATAAGCAATTGAATATAAATAAAATATTATTATAGAGACCGAATTTTTATGCTCGGAAAGATGTTTTATGATAGTATTATAAAATAAATAAAATTAGTAAGTGATATTATTATAATATATAGGATTTATATTCTATAAAATATTTTTATATTCATCGAATATATATTATTGTCATATGAAATGACCAAACCCAATATTACACCTAAAAACCTATACTTTTATTTGGGTACTTTTAATGACCTTTTATAGTGAACCTATTTGATATATAAATTCTGAACATTAAAAAATTTTATATGTCATAAATATATTTCATTTTTAAAGTAGAAACAAAAAATATTAGTTAGGGTGATTTATTAATATTTTTCGATGATGCTTACTTATTCTACTGAATAGTGAAGTGTAACTCAAATATATTTTGTTAATATAATATATTTATAATGATAAATTATATTTTCCTTTTATTTTGAAGAATATCATGAAACTTTTGTAGGAATTTATGCAATTTATGTAATTTTAATCAATATTAAATTGAATTTTTTTTAAAAAAAATATAGTATTCATTTGATTGTTTTTACTTTAATGATTTGATTTTTATTCCCATATTTGGGATTAAATTTAAATTATTTGCTACAAATTATGTTGTTAAATTTTTGAAATTGGATACCTTAGTTGGAATAATAATAATTTATAATGATTATTAATTTTAGATTATTATTTTAAAATTTTATTTGTGAATGTCGTTAAATTTAATACCACAATTGTGATTAAAGTGCTATTAACAAGAGACTAAACCCTAGTATTAATGCCTAATAATACCATGACACTTGTACAAAAACCATTGAATGGAAATATTTAGACATTATACCCCATTTTATAAACATATACAATTATATGTTCCATATTCACCAAAATAATGTGGGTGGGGTTTCCCTTTTCCAAAATATTACAAGAGTGTTAATCCTCATCCCCAATAAAAGGCCTCATTTCCTCCAATTTCCACAAACTTCTAATGGTAAATTAGATTGACCAAAATCCTTCCAAATATCTACCAAAAATTTATCCATTCCACCTTAATTACATAATTTTCTTATAAATCAATCAATGGATTCACTATTCTAAAATTCAAAGGGAGTTACTAAAAGAAGTGGTAACATCCCCCTCAATCTCTATTAGCTTAATTTAATTCTCCATCCCATCCATTGTAACGACCCAATGTTTTTCAAAGGAAAAAACCCTTCTTATATCTATGTCATAAAAACACAAAAAAATGAACTACTAAGTGATAAGTGACCTTTAAACATAATTTTGTCACCCCTATGTTTGGAATTTTAAAAATCCAACATACACAGTTGTGTTCAAGATAGTTTTTGGAGTCTAATGAAACAAAAATAATTTTTGGTGAATATTAACCTACCCTTATTAATAGTAATATGAACCTTATGAATAGTAAATAAGAGTAACATTACCTATGAATAAGAAAATATAATTTAGACATCTTAGAAAGTTACAATTTGACCTCAATAAACGTTTTTGGTATTTTATAAGTCATATATAATTAATTATAATTAATTAATTAATTTAAAAGAATATTTATTTTCCTGTAATGTATTCATAAATTATTAAGTCAATGTCTAATAGTTTTATAAGACCCTACGTAATTTTTGAAAGAAATATTTAATTTAGTTTTCATCATAAAAACTGTTTTTTTTGTAAATTATGATTTTTATTAATTATTAAATTAATAATATTTAAAAATTTATTTTTGAAAAATGGACATCATTTTAGGATTCTACACGTCGAAAAATGGTAGGGGTAAATTTTTTTGTTTATTCTGAAATACTTCAATTTTCGGGTGAATAGTAAAAAATACAGCTTTTCGCATAATCGGTGTACACTAAATTGCATCATTAATGATGTAATGATGACATAAACATTCTAGAACTTTAGTTTCGGCCAAAACATATTAAATTTCATAAATTTTTCCATGAAATACAATAGATCCAATTGTCAAACCTAAAAAGAACTCTCCAAAGCCTAAAATTAAAAGGTGATTTCTTAAAGTGTCTTTTTCTCTTCCTTTCACTTTCCTTTTAATAAATTAATGAATTCGACTTATAAAGAGGAGTTAAACCATAAAACGAATTTTATTATATTAATATATGATTTAGTATTTCAAAAAAATACTGTTAAAAGTCTAACATGTGATACATTATTTTATTTAATATTTTATGCCAAAAACACCTCCCTCCTAATGTATAAATAAGCCCTCCCCCTTCTCTTGCCAAACCACACCTCTCAATCTTCAAGCATTGTCTAAGATCTGCCCAATCATCTCCCCTAGCCCCTCCCCCACGTCTAAGAGATCCTGGTCTCATCAAAAGACCAAGCTTAGGCCCTTAAAGAGGTTCTTAAGAGGAGGATTCTAAAGGTAATTTCTCTCCCTCTTCTCCTTTAATTTCCTTTCATGTTCCAGTTCCTTTCTTGATCTCTCCCTTCCTATCTTCATCAAAACTATTTTGTAACTACATTATTATACATATACTGTAATCTAATGATTCTAATGGTATATTATATCAACCCTCACCCTTTCCCTCTTCCTTTTATTTTATTAAAGAGAATGTTGTTCATGTGGTGATAATTTATCACCTTCAAAAACAACATGCTCTCTTCTTCCATTTATACCATCAATCTGGCCATGAAACCATTTTTATGGTTGAACAAGTATGTTTTATATGTATTATGTTCTATTTTAAGTTCTGGAAATAACCTATGGCCATACTACTAAGTGAAAAGTTAAAATGAGTTGGTTGTGATCCAAAAACCGCTCAAATTAGCCCAAATAATCTTCATTTAATTCTTATATAATGATCCAGACACATGGATCTAATATAACTCATTATAAAATCATTCAAGCTTCTGTAATATCATTATTTACTTTTAATATCAGTTCTGGATGTTTACCCATGATCTACCCAAACATCAAATTAAGAATACAAGTGGACCGCTCAGGAAAACCATGAAAAAGAACATCCCTGATCAATGTTTTTAAACTCTATAAGTCATCCAAAGGAACATAATATGAAATAATGAAACCAGAATGAACCCTATTAATGTATAAAAGGTTCTGGAATTTCTAATTAATGAATATAATGTCATTATACGGGGCATTAAAGAGAAGGATGCATTCGAGTACAAGGTAAGGGGAAATCTCAAACCCAATTTTATTCCTTCGGGTTCTCGCTCTTTCACTCAATTTTTGATGTGGTTACTCTTAAAAGAACATTTTTTCATCATTTACTTGCCTTTTCTGGGATATACATGTTTTTCACTGGTTTTTATGTCCATCAAAATGTTTTCCAAAAGAACTCTTCTTTCAAGATCTCACCTTTTACCTCTCATTCAAGGTTGATGGTTCTTATATAAAGTATGTTGTTCCCTCTTTCTGTTGGGAAACCAAAGCTTATGAATGTGTTATTATGAGATGAAACCCATTCCTTTCCATGGGTTATTTATGTACATGTTTGATATGTGTTATATGTGGCAAGAATGATAATGATAATGTTATGATGTGACGGGTGCGCCCGGAATTATATAGCGTAATATGAATGTTTAAATGTGACGGGTGTGCCCGGAATTATATAGTGCTCCAATGCATTGGGTAAAGTGATGAATATCATGAGTAAATGTGAAATGATGCGTGAAAATGATGCTAGATTTTTTCACAAGTATGTCTGGTAGTTAACCTCTAAGACATGATGTTTCATTTTTATGCTTTTCCACATTTCATGTTTATTGTTTATGCTCCTCTCATGTTCAAGAACTTTTTCCTATGTCATGATTATACTCACCCCATGCTATATTGTTCTTATCTATCCTATTACTGGGCTTTTAGCTCACCCCTTTTGATGTATATCCTCAGGTGGATACACGTACTAAGGAGAGGACAAGTGCAACTAAGAAGCTATATAAGAAGAGATTAAATGAATTTTTATGCTTGATGTTGTACTTGTTATGTGTAGTCCTAGTTTGCCCAAGACACTAAACCTCTAGATCCTCCATGTGTAATACTATTATGTTGCTTGTCTTTGAAATGATGTAATAGTAATGTAAGAAAAGGTCAGGTCACTATAGTTGGTATCAGAGAAAAGGTTTAGTTAATTTGGGAATTAGGATTAGTGAACCCTAAAGAAAACCTCTAGCATGAGACTAAGTACAAATATGCACACAAGGATATTTACCTAGGGATCCCATATGTTATGTTTTTGGTATAATTGTTTAAAAGGATATGTTATTCATGACTTGTTTACTTATGTTTTGTTCTAACCTTTTCTATTTTAGAAAATGGTGGGAACCAGGAGGAATCAGGCCAACAACTCTTGCAAAGGCCAATGCAACGATTGCCGGAACGACATCCCCAATGATTTTGGAGGAGGAGTTAAAAACTTCATGGCGATTCTTACCCAATTATCCCAGGTTATGAATAATAACCATAATAATGGTGAACGTCCTCCTTCACCCAAGAGGGAGCAGCTAGCTATCGAATGTTTTATGCGGCAATGACCACCGACGTTTTGTGGATCTTCTGATCCACTAGTTGTAGAACAGTGGGTCAACTCCATGGAGAAGATCTTTTTTGTTCTTCACTGTTCCGAGACAGAGAAGGTGACTCTAGCCGTTTATCGTCTAGATGGAGAAGCTGATCAATGTTGGGCTTTGATTAAAAACCCCAAGCCAAGGGATGAAATTGAAGAGATGGAATGGGAAGACTTTAAGATAATGTTTCTTAATAAGTACATTCCACACACTCTTCGCACGAAGATGGAGAGAGAATTCATCGATCTCAAGAAAAAAGAAGGAGAATCAGTCACAACCTATGAAGCAAATTTCACAAGGCTCGCAAGGTATGCTTCGGGTTTTGTTATCAACAATGATAGAAAAATTGATAGATTCTTTAGTGGATTTAAACCACATCTTCGAAAAGATCTTGCAATTCGAGACTTTGGGAGTTATGAAGAAGTTTTTTGGTGTGCTCTCAAGGTGGAGATGGAGTTTGGAGAATGGTCCCATGGCTATGGTGATAAGAAAAGAAAGATGGAGTTTCAAGCTTGTGGATCTAGTGATAAAGATGGGAAGAGAACAGAACGAACCACTTGCCAAAAATGTGGGAAGTTACACAATATGAACTTCCTCAAAGGGACGGGGAAATGCTTAAAGTGTGGGAAAGAAGGACACCTCGCTCACAAGTGTCGAAGAGCATGAAAAGGAAGGATAATGTAGCCGATGAAAGGAGAGAACCACTTGTGGTTCAATGCTACTACTGTAAGGAGCTAGGGAACTATTCAAACCAGTGCACTAAACCTCGAGCTCTCGAGGGTAATCAGCGCCAACAACCACCAAAGCCAAAGGAAGAAGGGAAGGTTTATTCCATCACCACTGCAGAGGTGGAACATGATAATGAAGTCGTACAAGGTACACTTCCTATTCACTCAAGAATGGAAAAATTCTTATTTGATTCTGGTTCTATGCATTCCTTTATATCTTGCAAGTTTACTAGAACTATAGAATCGAAGCACCGAAACCTTGAAGTGGAGATATCTGTAAAAATACCAAGTGGTGAAATCATTGCAACCCAAGTGTTTGATTCTTCTCCTGTTGACGTATATGGGAAGATTCTTCTGGAAAATCTCGTAATACTTCCCTTGGTGGAATTCGACGCTATAATGGGAATGGATTGGCTCTCTTTATATAGAGAACATATCAACATTCGGGAAAAGGAAATATATTTTCATATTCCTAACCATCCCATGCTCCTCTAAAAATGCAAGGAAGATCATGAATCTCCTTTGAGAAATCCTACAATGGTTTAGGTGATGATTCCCTATGAAGAAGCATACCTCTCCCAAATGTTTGAGTCGAAGGAAAGTTCCAACCTTGAGGAAATGCCCATCGTAAGGGAATACAGCGATGTTTTTCCCGAAGAGATACCTGGAATTCCCCCGGATCGTGAGGTAGAGTTCTCAATTGAACTCTTACCCGGAGCTTCTCCTATCTCAATGTGCCCCTATTGGATGGCTCCTATCGAACTGGGGGAGTTAAATAAGCAGCTGCAAGAGCATCTAGACAAAGGGTTTATACGCCCTAGTGCATAAACTTGGGGTGCGCCAGTTCTATTTGTGAAGAAGAAGGATAGTACCATGCGGTTGTGTATCGATTATCGGGAACTCAACAAGATCACCATAAAGAACAAGTATCATCTCCCAAGGATTGATGACTTGTTCGATCAGTTAAGAGGATCTCAAAACTTCTCAAAGGTGGATCTTCATTCTAGATATCATCAAGTAAAGGTGAAGAAGGAAGATATTCAGAAGACTGCCTTCCGTACAAGGTATGGGCACTATGAGTTTTTGGTGATGCCCTTCGGACATACTAATGCCCCTGAATTCTTTATGGATTTGATGAATATAGTCTTTAGACATTACCTCGACAAATTTTTGGTAGTTTTTATTGATGATATGCTTACTCCTTGAGTAATGAGGAACATGAAAAACATCTAAGACTTGTGTTGGCGACATTGAGAAAGGAGAAGTTGTCGCCAAGTTCAGCAAGTGTGACTTTTGGATGAATCAAGTCACGTTCTTGGGACATGTGATCACAAGCGAGGGAATTTCTGTGGACCCGTCAAAGACAAAGGCCTATGAAGAATGGCCCAGGCCCTCTAGTGTTAGAGAAATCCATAGTTTTCTTGGATTAGCTGGGTAATACCGACGTTTTGTGAGAAACTTCTCACGATTGTCAAGCCTGCTAACTAAGTTAACAAGGAAAGTGGTAAAGTATGTATGGACGGAAGAATGTGAGGGAAGCTTCATGGAGCTAAAGAGAAGGCTGATCACTACACATGTACTCACACTACCGAAAAGTGGAGAATGTTTTGTGATATACAGTGGTGCTTCAAAGAAAGGCTTGGGTTGTGTACTCATGCAGAATGATCAAGTGATGGCCTATGCCTCATGAAAGTTGAATATCCATGAGCAGAACTACCCAACGCATGATCTAGAGCTGGCAGCCGTGATTTTTTCCATGAAAATCTGGTGGCACTACCTTTATGGTGAGAAGTGTGACATATACACTGACCACAAGAGCCTAAAGTATATATTCACACAAAAGGAGCTCAACATGCATCAAAGGAGATGGTTAGAGCTAATCAAGGATTACGATTGCTCTATTCACTATCATCCTGGAAAGGTAAACAAGGTAGCTGATGCTCTAAGTATGAAAGAACCTGCTACTCTATCCATGTTGAGGATTGAGAAAGACCCTCTCTTCTTGGATATGCAAAGGATGGATTTGGGAATCGTAAGGGCAGGGGATACATCCTACCTTTCCCAAATGATTTCCCAACCATCCATCCAACAAATGATTAAGGATGCACAAAGGGATGATGTAGAGATACCAAAGAGGGTGAATGCAGTAAAGGAAGGGAAACTGAAAGAGTTCCATGTCGATGATGATGGTGTGATTCGGTTTGGAATGCCGCTTTGTGTGCCTTCATCACCCGGAATAAAGAAGGAGCTATTGGATAATGCACATAGCTCAACTTTCTCTATTCATCCTAGAAGTACCAAGATGTATTGTGATCTCCGAGAACACTTTTGGTGGGATAACATGAAGAAGGAGATTGCGGAATATATATCAAGGTGCTTGGTATGTCAGCAAGTTAAACTTGAGCAGCAAAAGTCCAAAGGTATGATGCAGCCATTGCCTATACCCATGTGGAAATGGGAAAATGTTACTATGGACATTGTCACGGGTCTCCCGAAGACGTCAAGAGGAAATAATGTGATATGGGTTGTGGTTGACCGACTCACCAAGACTGCCCATTTTATCGCTATTTTGGAAGACCTCTCACTTGAAAAACTTGCAAGGATATATGTGAAGGAAGTAGTGAGATCGCATGGTGTTCCGCTCTCGATTGTCTCTGACCGTGATCCAAGGTTCACTTCTAAATTCTGGAGGAGCCTTCAATATGCTTTGAGTACTGAATTAAATTTCAGCACGGCCTATCACCCCCAAACTAATGGCCAATCTGAAAGGACTATTCAGACACTTGAAGATTTTCTAAGATCCTGCTCTCTTGAATTCAAAGGTGGTTGGGATCAACATCTCCCATTGGTTGATTTCTCATACAACAATAGCTTCCACTCGAGTATTCAGATGGCTCCGTATGAAGCTCTTTATGGGAAGAGATGTAGAACTCCAACCTGTTGGGATGAAGTTGGAGAAAGAAAACGACTTGATCCCGATCTTGTTCAAGAGATGACAGAGAAGGTTCAAGTCATCCAGAAACATATCAAAGCTTCTCAAAGTCGGCAAATGATCTATTCTGAAAATAGTCGAAGGGACTTGGAGTTCGACGTTGGAGATAAAGTCTTCCTTCAAATATCTTCATGGAAGAGTGTCATGCGATTCAGGAAGAAAGGGAAGCTAAGCCCAAGGTACATTGGCCCCTTTGAGATCCTTGATCGTATAGGAGCCGTGGCCTATCGTCTGGCACTTCCACCGAATATGGCTCAAGTTCATGATGTGTTTCACATATCACTACTGAGGAAGTACATTCCAGACCCCTCAAATGTATTAAACTCAGAGGTGGTACAGTTAGAGGATGATCTCTCATATGAGGAGCAGCCAGTAAAAATTCGGGACCGACGTGATAAGGTTCTACGCAACAAGACATCCCGCCTTGTCAAAGTGTTGTGGAGGAACCAAAAGTTTGAGGAAGAAACTTGGGAACCGGAAGAGGAAATGAAGGAGAAGTACCCTCACCTATTTGTGTAAAGTGAAATTTCGGGGGAGAAATTTCGTAAGGGGGGAAGAATGTAATGACCCAAATTTTTTCAATGGAAAATTCCCTTCTTATATCTATGTCAAAAAAACACAAAAAAATGAACTACTATGTGATATGTGACATTTAAACATAATTTTGTCACCCCTATGTTTGGAATTTTAAAAATCCAACATACACGGTTGTGTTCAAGATAGTTTTTGGAGTCTAATGAAACAAAAATAATTTTTGGTGAATAGTAACCTACCCTTATGAATAATAATATGAACCTTATTAATAGTAAATAAGAGTAACATTACCTATGAATAATAAAATAAAATTTAGACATCTTAGAAAGTGACAATTTGACCTCAATAAACGTTTTTGGTATTTTATAAGTCATATATAATTAATTATAATTAATTAATTAATTTAAAAGAATATTTATTTTCCTGTAATGTATTCATAAATTATTTAGTCAATGTATAATAGTTTTATAAGACCCTACGTAATTTTTGAAAGAACTATAAATTTAGTTTTATTCTTAAAAACTTCTTTTTTATGTAAACTATGATTTTTATTAATTATTAAATTAATAATATTTAGAAAATTATTTCTGAAAAATGGAAATCATTTTTTGATTCTACACATTGAAAAATGGTAGGGGTAAAGTTTTGGGTTTATTCTGAAATACTTCAATTTTCGGGTGAATAGTAAAAAATACAGTTTTTCGCATAATCAGTGTAAACTAAATTGCATCATTAATGATGTAATGATGAAATAAACATTATAGAACTTTAGTTTCGTCCAAAAAATTTTAAATTTCATAAATTGTTCCTTGAAATACAATATATCCAATTGTCAAACCTAAAAAGAACTTTCCAAAGCCTAAAGTCAAAAGGTGATTTCTTAAAGTGTCTTTTTCTCTTTCTTTCACATTCCTTTTAATAAATTAATGAATTGGACTTATAAAAAGGATCTAAACCATAAAACTAATTATATTATATTAATATATGATTTAGGATGTCAAAAAACTACTATTACAAGTCTAACTTGTGATACATTATTTTATTTAATATTTTATGCCAAAAACACCTCCCTCCTCATGTATAAATAAGCCCCCCCCCCTTCTCTTGAAAAACCACACCTCTCAAGCTTCAAGCATTGTCTAAGCTTGCCCAATAATCTCCCCTAGCCCCTCCCCCACGTCTAAGAGCTCCTGGTCTCATCAAAAGACCATTCTTAGGCCCTTAAGGAGGTTCTTAAGAGGAGGATTCTAAAGGTAATTTCTCTCCCTCTTCTCCTTTAATTTCCTTTCAAGTTCAAGTTCCTTTCTTGATCTCTCCCTACCTATCTTCATCCAAACTGTTTTGTAACTCCAGTATTATACATATAATGTAGTCTTATGATTCTAATGGTATATTATATCACCCCTCACACTTTCCCTCTTCCTTTTATTTTATTAAAGAGAACGTTGTTAATGTGGTGATAATTTATCACCTTCAAAAAACTACATGCTCTCTTCTTCCATTTATACCTTCAATCTGGTAATGAAACCATATTTATGGTTGAAACAGAATGTTTTATATGTATTATGTTCTATTTTATGTTCTGGAAATAACCTATGGCCATACTTCTAAGTGAAAAGTTAAAATGAGTTGGTTGTGATCCAAAAACCGCTCAAATTAGCCCAAATAATCTTCATTTAATTCTTATATAATGATTCAGACACATGGATCTAATATAACTCATTATAAAATCATTAAAGCTTCTGTAATATCATTAATTACATTTAATATCAGTTCTGGATGTTTAACCATGATATACCCAAACATCAAATTAAGAATACAAGTGGACAGCTAAAGAAAACCATGAAAAAGAACATCCCCGATCAAAGTTTTTAAACTCTATAAGTCATCCAAATGAACATAATATGAAATAATGAAACCAGAATGAGCCCTATTAATGTATAAAAGGTTCTGTAATTTCTAATTAATGAATATAATGTCATTATACATGACATTAAAGAGAAGGAGGCATTCGAGTACAAGGCAAGGGGAAATCTCGAACCCAATTTTCTTCCTTCGGGTTCTCCCTCTTTCACTCCATTTTTGATGTGGTTACTCTTCAAAGAACATTTTTTCATCATTTACCTGACTTTTCTGGGATATACATGTTTGTCAATGGTTTTTATGTCCATCAAAATGTTTTCCAAAAGAACTCTTCTTTCAAGATCTCACATTTTACCTCTCATTCAAGGTTGATGGTTCTTATATCATGTATGATGTTCCCTCTTTCTTTTGGGAAACCAAAGCTTATGAATGCGTTATTATGAGATGAAACCCATTCCTTTCCATGGGTTATTTATGTACATGTTTGATATGTGTTCTATGTGGCAAGCATGATAATGACAATGTTATGATGTGACGGGTGCGCCCGGAATTATATAGCTCTCCAATGCATTGGGTAAAGTGATGAATCTCATGAGTAAATGTGAAATGATGCGTGAACATGATGCTAGATTTGTTCACAATTATGTGTGGTAGATAACCACTAAGACATGATGTTTCATTTTTATGATTTTCCACATTTCAAGTTTATTGTTTATGCTCCTCTCATGTTCAAGATCTTCTTCCTATGTCATAATTATACTCACCCCATGCTATATTGTTCTTATCTATCCTCTTACTGGGATTTTAGCTCACCCCTTTTGATGTATATCCTCAGGTGTCTACATGTACTAAGGAGAGGACAAGTGCTAATAAGAAGCTATAGAAGAAGAGATTAAATGAATTTTTATGCTTGATATTGTACTTGTTATGTGTAGTCCTAGTTTGCCCAAGACACTAAACCTCTGGATCCTCCATGTGTAATACTATTATGTTGTTTGTCTTTGAAATGATGTAACAGTAATGTAAGAAAAGGTCGGGTTGCTATATCCATTCTCTTTAAAACATTATTATAAAAAATAATTGATATCAACAGAAAAATGAGTTATTTTTATTCTTATATTTTGGTCTATATATAGACACACACATATACCTAGTGGGTAAAAAACATACTATTTATTTGTATGGTGACCAATAGACTCATAATATTATGATCTCTCATTCATCCTATACCTTCTCTCTTGTTTTAAATTATGATGGAAACTCAATTTGTATATAATATTTATGTTATTTTTTTTATTTATGCTTTGGTAATATTATCTAACACATTTTTTTATACATTCTATCTTTTGTAAATATGATAATTTGGTTATTGGACGTGTGTACTACTACCCCCTCAAAGTGATATGATTCATTCACAAACTACAAGGAATTTATTAAATATTTTTCTAGTGTAAATATAATAAATATATGATTTAATCATTCTCCTAGAAAATTGAAAAATATATATACCTATATATACTTATATTTTATCTAATATCTTACATCCAAAAGGACAATAAAATGGAAACAACAGTCATGTGTACGTACGACCTATTGTCACCATGAACAACTATTACATTGAATACTTATATATCCTACATAGTACTATATTTAAATTTTCATAAATATTGTTTATATTTATATCATTTTTTACATTATATAAATCACGATATATGTCTAAGGACCAATGATATAAATAATTATGAATCATGTGAAGAACAACGAGGATATTTCCCAAAGTGAATCTTTAACATAGATTTGTTAACAAGAGGGTAATATAAAGTCAAAATAGATCCTTATATGGTATTAGATATAATAACATTGTTCTATTAAATTTTTATAATAAACATACATTTATCATAATGAAATCGTGTATGAGTACAATGTGATTTAAGACACAATGTACAATAATTTCATCATACATTTTATATCTATGAGATTCATGCCTTGTTCACCAGTTTATTTATGTCTATTGTGTTTATAATTATCATGAATGTCTTATATGAGTCTTATTGTACACTTTATGAGTATTTGCATATCCATTATATGATATTTATTTCATGGGTTTTCCATTTCAAATGGGTTTTAAAAGTGTCTTGGATGTTTTCATTGAAAATGTTTTTGATATGGTATTCATGATTATCAATAAGCTACAGGGAAAAAGGTTTTACAAATTTTTTTGAGCCTCATTTATATATTTACATGTTATTTTACAAAAATAAAAAGTTTTTATTTTTAAAAAAAAAATCAACGAAAAAGGATATTTTACTAAAGATATGTCATTAAACAGATCATTCAAAATTATTTCCCTTACAATATAATATTTATTCATGTTGTGCATGGATATCTTGGTAAATTATTCATTGTTTAGATTCAGATAATTTCGCATGATGGTTTATGTTTTATTGGATGATGTTTGTGAAACCCATTTCTCATTTATGGGTTAAATACATTTAAAACCAATGTCTTTAATGGGTCATTATTTATATGAAAAGATTTTGAAGCCTATATCCTTTTCTAAAGGTAATTATATTATTTCTTCTTTCTGATATCCATTTAATTTCATTGGTTATGATATTGATTTTCATGATATTGGAAAACGATGTTGTATAATATCATTATGAGAGTTTTGGAACCTATATCTACACCTAATGCATTGGGTAATAATTTATAACACATGAACTAGACTAATATGTTCTTGGGAGTGAACCATGACTACTAAGATGACCATGGTAGTTAGCCATGACAACCAAGATGGTACGATGAGTGAAATAATGACACTAATAGTGCCATGGGAGAGAACCATGACTACCATGATGGTATGGGGGGTGAACCCATAATACTATGATGGCCATGGAAGTGATTATTTGGTTAACATGGAAATTAATTTTTATGATTATGTGTTTTCCACAATATCATGTTTTATTCCAATATAACGATTTAATGGATTTATATAATTATTTAAATATCATTTATGTCTTAAGAAATGTATATATTTATTCCATTATCCATGTTTATAATATTTTATATATATGGTATGATCATTGAATTATTTGTACATGTTATAATAAACATATGCTTATGTTTACACTTACATGTATACCATGTTTACCCTTATTACTCATCAGATATCAACCTTTTTATGCTTCTGTTCCCATGATTTGAAGATATTTATTAAATATGATGTATCTAAGAAGGGTATTAATCATTAATAATATATAGTGAGATAATATATCTCACATATGTTCCACTATTAATGTTTCAACTATTAAAAATAACCACCCTATTATGATTGTAGCACGTCAATTTTTTTAATGTTTTAGGTATTCATAAAAAGTAATGTAATGCCAATGTACATTAATAATGGCTCCTTAAAGAAGGTAGCAGTGAAATATTTTATTTAACCTTCTAAAACTAGTATTATATATCCTTACTGAGAACATTATTGAATATTCTTTGGTTAAGTATGTGTATAAAAAAATGTATGAAAATCCTCATTAATTTTGGTAAATTATCGTGTGAGTGGTTTCCTAGAATTACCTCCATGAATGGACACTAAAATTTGAATTGGATAAAGTAGACATGTATGTAGGAGTAATAACTCAAATATGTTGTCTTAGACCAGACTCGAAATAACATAGTACATGAAAATGGGCCTTACTTCACACCTAGATTAACCCACCTGGGGGATGTACTTTTGGAATTTCCAAGCTCTTCACGATTGATCATGAAGATTTTAAATATAAGTTGGTATGAATAACCAATGATAAACCCAATGATTCATTTATTATGGAAGGTTTCATAACTTATTCATCAAATGGGTTACTTTTCCTTGTTATTTGGTTCCTCTCGATGATTATAATTTATTATTCAATAGTTTTTGGTTATAGTCAATGGAGGGAATCATATGTATGTTTAATAATGATTAATGTTATTAAAAATCTATTGATGATAACTCAAATGGGAAGACAACTTGATTGATAAATGTTGTGATCACTCGTAAAAAATTTCTTGGAAGATGATTTTTGGAACTGAAATATGTTCCCCAAGATATACATAGATTGTAACAAATTATAGTGATTAAATACAAGCTCTAACTACCCAAAAAATAACCATGTGGGTTTGTCTTAATAAGTTCTGATATAGGGGTTGTTCAGAACAATGAGACACAAGGCGCAGACGGAGCACTCAATGATTCATATTCTCACTATGAACACTACGAGGGTCGATAAATGACCACCATGTGTGTCTGATACCCTCCACTAACACTATGATGGTAGATGTCAACTGACTCTTTAAGATGTATGGACACAGGTTATTTTTTAGATCCCCCTTTGTCTTTACAGCGCACCTCATGAAATAACATCCATCATTTCCTATAAATATCGAGCTCACCTCCTACCCAAACAAAGCATCGTTAAACCGACCTTTCAACTTTCGAGATCCCATTTCACAAATCTCTCATGCACTGCAATCCATCCTAAAAAATCATTCATCCATGTTACATGAGCATCTAGATCTTCCCATTTAATTTTTCATATTTACCCTTACATGAGGGAGGGATTCCCTTTTCAATTTCCAACACCTTTCATTATGTAATGAGGTCCTTTTTATTACTCAACGATTCACAGAGCATTAAGACTTCACAAATATCTCTTCTATTGAGCAAGGAAACAATGTTAAGGGATGGTCCACGTACGTCCCAAAACCCATTCCTTCATGAAGCCCTATTTCATCATTAATAATTATAGACAAATGAAGCCACTCTACCTAGATCCACCATATTTATGATACTATGTTCTGTGTGGCCTTCAAGGATCATACATAGTTATTTCCTTGTCACTTATGTGTTTTTCCCTAATTCAGTTCACTAACTCTTTAATTTTGGCATAGTTATGCTAATGAACCTTGATTTTTTTGAATAATGATGCTACGGTGGATCCCATGATCAACCTCTATTCCACAACACACCCATCATTAATTATTTATTCCTTACCTTCCCCATTTTAGGTTTGGTATTAGTTATGTATGTCCAAGGGGTAAGGTGTGATTTTTCCCAATCTGAGTTTCAAGAACATAATTGGTCAAGCCTCATCATCACATGATGTCAAATAGTATTGTCCCCTCCCGTATTTCATATTGAGTTACACTCTATTATAATTCAATACTCCTAAATCTTCTCCATGGTAATTATGGAATCATATCCTCCTAAACTGGAATGACATGTGCCAGAAATAACTTCAATGTGTATGCCCCTCACCATAGGTCGCTAACACATCTTTTGTGAAGTGAGTGTTTTGTCTATGGCCTCCTCCTATTTCTATCAATGATAATGACTATTGTGGGTATAATTATTATAAATTAAAATGATACCCTTCTTTTGGGATGCATTCACATGAAATCCCCATTCACTATTACGGCTCCATAGAGGCCCTATGGGCAACTAGCCATATGTAATCCCCAAATACATGTCACTCCATTCCAAAATGCACGAGTTTGGATATATATATTCTACACATGATATGTTTGAATCCTCACTAAGATTAAATAGAAACCATTGGTAAAAATATGTTTTGAATCATAGGTATTCTCCCCCATGACATGACATATTACCTTTATAGAATAAATCCCCTAAAATCTACCACCCTAGTGTTCTCTAATCGATATAACAACACCCATTTCATCCATCATCAACTCCAACTTTCCCCTGGGCTACCAGATCCCAGTATTATCATGACACCTAACCACACCCATCCATTTCTATCTGGACCACCTCTTTAAGTGACTCATCCCCAATCATCGTGTATATGGGCTACTATCCCTAATGAATCCCCATAAAGTCTACGGGAATCTGTCCATGTGAATCCCTTGATTACATTATCCATTCCAAAAGTACATGTACATTGATTACTCTATTCTACAAAGTTTACATTGTAATCCTCCCTATGGTTCATGATATTCATCTATTCTTAACAAGGCATTTCCCTCGAGTAACCATGTCTGGCTGGGATCATCCCCCAATCCAAATTATCCACTCCTTTCGGTCCCCATACATTCCCACTATTGTAAGAAGACTCTTTCTTATATGTCACATCACCCCATATTAACTATGAATAATTTTATCCCTATTTTCAAAAAATTGGACATCGGAATCCACTCAAATGTTTAATCACATCACTGCTCATAGTCCATCCACTATATTTCTTATAAATCAATATCCATCTTTATTATTACTCAATCCACTACATCTTGGGGAGTTTATGCCATCCATTTGGGTCATTATAGTGTCAAATCCCCATTCACACCATCTCTACAATCTGAAGGTATCATATAAAAAACCATTCCTTAGACACCCAAAATCCATATTCATCCAACCAAGAGTTATACCCATTAAATGTTCCTCTAATAATGAAGAATCCATATCATCTCCAAATGAATATATCCATGTGTAATCCTTCATTATATCACCTTTTCAAACAACATGTATTTTTATGCCTATCAACTACACAAGTTACATAGGAAGCCACCATGAGGATCAACCCTAGATAATGTTAAACCATAGTGTATAACTATTTGGGGTGATAATTATTGATCATCCATAAGTGGTTTTTATATTAGAATTTATTTTGTGACACCTTGTCGTTATGAGACACAAAAAATTAGGGCTGCTCGCATTGGGCGTTCTTATCCATTCATCTGGTATACCATTATGGTGTTCCCTCATATGGGTCTACCACTCAAATACATCTCTACGATATGTTCTAATCAGTTATAACTCTGTCCCTACAAGACATTAAACTCACAGAATAACCTATTTCAAACATGGGATGTCTGAGGAAAACCTCTTACAGCATTCCTCTGGAACTACCATCTCTACATGATTTTAAAATCCTAGCCTAACAGATTTTAAAAATCATATGATAGAAGAAAAACTCAAAATACATGACTCTAAAATAAGATACCATGTAGTTTCTATATGATTACATGGGATCTATGCCGTTGAGAATCCCTATAATAAAAAAATACAAGTGAAATAATGATATATTGAAAATACTTGTTTCTAATTCTCAACATGACTACCCTCCTAGCCGGAGGATACATTATTGACTATAGCCATTATAATTTCATGTTAGAAGCATCATAATTAACCATAATCCCCAATTAGATTGCACAAGGAATCATTTTCATGAACTATGAAAAAATCTATTACAGAGATATGGACATCGTGATAAATTAGAAGGAGGATTCATGGAAAGATGAACTGACATCCTATAATCCTATTTCGATCATGGAGATTACATCATAGTGAATGTGATGAATGTTTCCCACCTTAAAAAGGTGGAAATTCAGGGTAAAAAATGTCATTCAGTGAACATCGACATAGCGCCCAATGCATGGCCGAAATAGCATGTATTGGTGGATGTTCCGTAGAATGAATTTGAAATATAAATGGAGAATATGATGTGAATAAATTCCCCAAAAGTGGACATGTAGTTCTAGGGTCATCAGTTAAAAATATTTTCATATTAATGGATCTAGGATTCTAGAATTTAGAGCAGCAATGAAAAAGGTGGGCCTAACATCGCACTCCCAAGAAGGTGGGGTAGTTGAACATTTTGCATCCCATTTGTGGAACTATCAATATGTATCATTCTCTCCAGTAGTGGATGATTTGACAGGGCTGGGCATTGTAATTTTTTTTATATATGTACTAATAGAGGAATATTCTTGAATTATAGGACCCATGTTGTATGATAATTCTTTCCCAACACCCATACATGTATGGGCATGAGAAATGTTAATGTGATAATCCTGTGTGACCCCACCTCCACCATAGCATCCATGACCTCATCAACTATCAGGACCCACACTCCATATCACTGCCATAGATTATAAATCCATGGGTGGTGTACATCATCGTGTAATTTAATGATCATGACCATGTCATTACCACAAGGGAAATTGAAAACCAATACCTAGAATCCATGGTTCAATTTCCTCACCACCACCCTCATGGGCCACGCTAGGTGTAGTTTTGCACCACTTCGACATCAAACTTCATTGGGTGTCTTTCCATAGAGTTCTTATTTGACTATATAACTTATTCCTAGAGTTTAGGGGATTCCTGAGTCATAAAAATAATGACTACCACCTGGGATCCACAAAGGATGGATCCAAGAAGGTTGTGCAGTTTCGTAAAAATAGTTTTTCAGGTTTATGGATAGGTGGGAAACTAACCTTCTCTATCGGCCCTAGACACACTCATCCAACAACAATGTCAGGCTCAGGATCGTGAATATGACCACAAGGGGGAATCATCTTTAACATCATTAGTGGTTGTATCCACCCACATGGTACTCTTGCAATCCCCTCCTAATGCATAGAAGGGAATAGTCGAAGACCTTTTGGGATCAGGACCACATCCATTATTTCTATGGTTGATTCTCTAAGAAATCGGTAACCAAAACATCTATTAAAAACTAGTAAAAAACGGAGATACAAATCATGAATTCTCTACCTGTGCAGTCCCCATCCAGAGTAGATGTCCTCCAAAATATCATAGCCTACAAGGAGGTCCTCCCTATTTTCAAAGTGTTAACAAAGGTGGTCGTCATTCGAACCTCATTGATGTTCTGTATGGTGTCCCTTCCTATGATTATGGTTATAGATACACAGTTCCTCCCCCTGTATCCATATAGTGATATGAAGGTCCTACACACATTGTCACCGGCTCTAGAAGAGTTCCTCCCCACTCCAACAACAAATAGAGAAGAGTTCATATATGCTCCACCAATTGACATTATAGAGTCCCTCTAAGTGTTATCACCTATAAATATAGAGTTCCTACACATGTTTTTCGGTATTAGTGAAAAATTCCTCCTCACGCCTCCATCCACAAATAGGAGGTCCTCCTAGATCTATGATCAACCAACATGGTTGTCCTACCCATCTCTCCAATGACTGCATTAGAGGTCATCTCTTCAATGTCAGTGACTATCATCATGAAGGTCCTCATCCCACTACCCACATCTTGAGCTAATTTCATCCCCACTCTAATGAGAACTGATACATATTTCCTCACCATATACAAGAAAATCAATGTGGAGGTCGTCAATGATTTTTCAACATCCAGTGTTGAGGAACTCCACTTATCCCATTAAACATATGCCTTTGATCCCCTCACACCTTGAATCACCAATGTGGACGTCCTCCATTATTCAGCATCAACAAGAATCCTGGTGGTCCTTCTCATTCCTAAAAAATTAGTGGCTCTAATTAATTATTAATGGAAAGATGCTAGAACCATCAAAGATGAAGGAATAAATCAAGAATGATATTTGATGTGGTGATATCATTTCATATCTTAAATTCGTATGACAGAGTGGAAAAAATGCAGTGATCCCTCCTGTCATTTGCATAAATTAATTGGGTAGAAGTTTGTAAAGTGAGGCTCATCATCCTATAAAAAGAGATGCACCATATCACTGAATCCTTTTGAAAATATATGTAGTAGGATAAATATTTGTCTCTCTTCCAAAGTATTACATTGAATACATCCCTATCATCACCGGATTTATTCTCTCCATAAAAATGAGATCATGGAGAGTATTTATCAGATATGATAGACTATGAGGGCCCAGTGGAACCAGAGATGTCTAATGTTTCCCTAACACATGAGACTGTTGTGAGTACCCCATAATATATGGATGTGATGATGCAGTCAGAACCACCTCTGGGAGATGATCAAGCATATAATGATCTTTTAGTTTATGTATATGTATCTCCATCTTCAAGTCCATTTCTACAACATTAAAATTATTTTTAATTTCTTATTTCTCAACTAGTTCCAATCAGAGAATGAGGTATATGAGATTCATTTACTACATCCATTTAGGGAATCATGTTGGACAGTCTCACTGATAATTAGAATTAGAAAGAGTTTTGTCCAAAATGAGTTCCCTGCATTGACATTCTAGAGTCCCTCACTGAGGAATAGGTCTTCTTCATTTTCCATTTCATTTGTCTAATTAATATATCCCTCTGTAAAAATTTGTTGGACTGCCCAAGTAGACAAGAACACATTGAGGATATAAAACACAACTACTTCATGGTATAGTTAGTGGCACTACTTGTGGCACAAAATATAGCATCACCCAGTCACCACAGGATCCTTCAATGATGATCTGTTTAGGGATTCATTGTTCTACATAGAATCATTGAATATTAATCCCAATATGTTAGGGGTCATGGTTGGAGGAATTATTCTACTATCTACAATGGTGACATCAACTGGAAGTCAAATTGAGATGGAGGAATCATGGAAACACATGGTGTATTCACATTTAATATGGCCAAGGTCATGATGGCCATAGAAGGAGAGATAATTGTAAAGTAAGATAATGGGGATTAACCTAATGGTGTGTCTCATTATCTTATTTACCATCTGATTATTACCACTAAAATTCATATGTATCATCATGGATTGGAAGATCAATCTATGTAATTTTTTAATGGCTAGAATATCAACAACCTTAAGGGAGTGCTGAAGCCTTTGAATATTTTTTATGTCACACAAATGTCTGAGTATGATGCCAAAATCACCACATTGTGATAAAAAACTGAAAATCCACAATAGATCCTTATCAACATCATGTTGAGCAGCATTGAACTCATGGATTCCTACACAAAGCTCAATGATTTGGAGTATCAGGGTAACCATCTGAATTTCAATGACCAAATACTTTGATGAAGAACCTAAGGACATACTAGAAAATGGAATGAAAAGTTTTTTTCTCCAAGCCATGTGATGAATGTCACCAATAATAGAATGTAGGTTTTTCCCATATCTCAAAAGGAAAATTCATTCCACCCTTCATTGCCATATTCACCCCCACCATAAATGGTTCTCATTATCCAGCTTGAATACCCATGGTCGTTTCATGATTATTCGGGTTCAGTGAAGTCTCAATCAACCATCATCCAGCTTGTGGTGATTCTTGGGAGATTTTTTAATCAGTATGAAATCCCATGACCAATCAAAACCCACTGGTTAATCCTATCATACCTTTCATGCATCATACTATATAACAACCCCCTGTAGGTTTAATGTTTTCCCTAGCAAGGATATATGATGCGTTGAAGCATCACATCATCTTTCATACCAAACTATAGATCCTCCAGGATCTCCTTCAATCAGAATAGACACGATTAAACATTAAAGAATCTTATATGATCCCTCTATTTTTTGAAACATTGTTTTTGGAAGCTAAAACATTCCACGTAGTGTATGTCGAGTAGTCTTAATGTTAGGTAATCAAATATTTATCTGGAGAAGATGAGATTTCAGTCGGGTAGGGACATACTCACTTGTTGAACATAACTGCCAAATTTAGTGGTGTGGACATCCCTTGTTGTCTCATTAAAACATGTTCAGGGATCAATCTCATCTACGTATTCGGTGGACCCCAGGATGGGACTCCCTAATGAAAATTAGAGTCCCTTTGTCCTAAAGATTCAATGATATGATAGGACTGAACATAGATGGTGTTTTAGGTTATATATAAATACCTAGTTTGGAATTCATGAATTAGAAATTGGGTTTATGGTGACTCATAGGACATCACTAACAATTAATTTATTTATATACCTTTACTCCATCTACATGCAGAAGTCCCCTCCACCTATCACTAGTTCCTCAAATACTCCATCAATTGTTGAGTAGGCATTATCCCAGGTGATGATTCTTTACTTTATAATTGTAATTCTCACTAAGTAAATCAGACTTAATAATAATGAATGTAAAATAATTATCTTAAAAATGAGGATGAGAAAACATATATCACATTCGACCCATATATAGAAATGGATGTTGTGTCTTTCCTCCTAATTCACCGGTTGTAATCCACAATGAAATATTTTTGGAATTTTGTTGTCGTTTCAAAGAGAAAATGGAACCATGTCCCCCTAATTCAATGAATTGAATAATATTACCACATCTTCCAATAATATTAAATTTTAGGGCATTCCATTGCCCCACAGTCATTTTAGGAATCGATATGTCCACCCCATGTCCATATCTACCTATTATAATTTATTATTTCGCTGATTTGGGTAGTACAGTAAAAAACCTAACCATTTCCATTGTATTGTCATAAATCATAGACCAATCGGTAAAATTACTAATATAATCAGATCAGTGTATTTTTATTATATGGTTTGCATAGTGTAGGACATCCTTCTAAATAATCCACCAATGCCCAAGCCGAGACAAGAGTTCCACGAGATTCTGTATGCTTGGGTGAACATTCTCATCCCATCGATTCCACCACCTCAGACAATAAAGAGTATATTGAGGATTCTCAATCTACATTATAGGAATCCATATCCACCACTTAATATGAATTGGTATAATTGAATATTTTCACCAGGACAGATCCAAGTCCAATTTTGATCATTACAGCTTTGTTTGTAGTGGAAGAACAACTATTCATGGATTTTTTGAAGCACCACCATGGTCTGTATTCATGGTGCTATTAAGAGATGCTATTCATATACCCTAATTTCATCATCTAGATGATTTTACTCCCATTTAGTTATTATAGGTTCAATAATCATCAAAAATAGATGCACCCCTCTCAGAATACCAGGGTTGTGGCTCATGTTGACAAGATCATCAAAGCCAAAATAGTCATGGAAGTTCAATACCCTCAGTGAATAGAAACATCGTTAATATCAGGATGAAGAAGAGGATTAGAATTTTATCAGCATTAAAGATCTCAACGGTCAATGTCATAAGGATGATTTTCAAATTCCATGACACAGTTTTTCTTCGATTTCATGGTTGTGTTCCATGATATCTCTTTAGTGGATGGTTATTATAGTTACAAGATGTTATGAATTTTCCCCCAATATGATGAATCTACTACCCTAATAGTTCTACAATGGGACAATCATCTATTTGGTAATTATTTTCCATCTGAAGAATGTATCACCCACTTATTAGTGTAACATACATTGAATCATCTAACTGATACTTAGAGCATTAGTGGAATGCTATATGGAGAATGTTGTGGTCAAATACCACATCTGTCATGACTATCTCATTGATATTGACAATGTGTTTTCTTCCATAACTGCTAAAATTTGATGATAAAACCATTGAATATTTATTTTAGGGTGACCTCTAGAATGTTTTAGAATTTCATTATCATATATAGTGGAATCTATATCTACTTATAGAATATCATGTTTATCAGTCAGATGCCTCCACAGAGTATCCTTTTGGAACTCTGAGTCCGGACGACCACCTCAAATAAATACAATCATTCATCAAAAATCTTTACAGAAAGTGTAAAAAAATTTCTTGGCTCGTGAAGAATGGTTTATTATCTTAGTGGTAAAAACTGTTCTAGATCTCATTTGATGAGATTAACAAGAACCTACTAGATCTTCTAGTTCTGATGCCACCAATTTTTTAGGACTTTGTTGGTCCTTTAGTGGAAACCTTGCAATGATCCCTCAACACTGATCATTATTATTAGTGCAAGTAATAGACATATAATAACATTTAATATATCTATCACATTCTCCTCGATGAAGAATCCTGATATTCTCATAATGAGTAGAGCTACATCGCAATTTTTTTCATAGAATACATGGTGCAACACTACTTGCACCATCATTTGATATTACTAGATTCCCACCTAGATGCACTAAATTAAATATTGAAAAAGATGATGTTGATAAAATATATAGCTCATTGTAAAATGATCCTTTATAAGTAAGTCATAATACTCTTTCCATATAAGACCATTAAGGGTTATGCACTGGAAGAAATTATTGACACTCATCCCACCCCCATGGAAATGCATCTAGATTTTTATATTTAAGATGAGTCTATCCTCCCAATGTAACAAGACATAAAGGGTCGGTCAATTCATTTTGAGGTTCCTCCAAGATCCCGGCCCATTGAAGGTTCAATGATCCAATGATCAATTGAGTATACATGGGAATTGTCTTCATCACACCTACATAGTTTATTCTACCTCATTTATTACTGATTTCATAGGGATACAACAATAATGAAGAAAATAATGAGGTACACATCATTGGTATCAATATGGATCTCATGATTGATGTTCCCCACCTACATGTGAAGGGGGAATATGTGTTAGTTATAAAGTATTTCAATGGTGGCAACAATGTCATGAAACCCGAGATCGTACCCTTACTCAAGGATTCTCTCCATCTGATGTCAAAGTTCTTTTCTATACTAATGGTCTCTATTATTCCTTAGTCAGATAATGGACATGCTAAGTCCCTATTCAATTAAGCATTATCACAAGATGAGTGTGAACATGACGATATATTTATCCATCTGGCACATTAAATAGTCATCTCCCCTATAAATTCGAATGTTGATGATGTCTAGTTGGTATATCATCATACCATTTTTTCATCCACATCAGGTTCCTTATATCTACATTCACCTGATTAATCCTTTGATTGGATGAATCCTTACATTGACTATCTCTATCTAGAAAATATCTCATTGGACATAGGAAAACATGATAAAATTCATCGGCGTATATCTCAGTTAACCCTCTAGAGATGAACCATCAATATATAAATCTCTATAATCATATAATGGATGAAATTATTATACACTACATTCATGGATAATAGATTCTAGAGGTTACTAATAAAATTCATGTTATCTCATGTGGTTCCAATCATGTAGGGAAGAAGATCTCCCACTAGATTTGATGATTGGGACACATTTATCCCACTGTGGTATATGAAAATATCAAGTACACCAATAGGATTCCAATGTGTCAAAACCATTTAATTTTTATGTACATCTGTTAGAACCCCTCTATACTATATTTTACATGAGGCCTTTTTTTAAGGGGGGATAAATGTCATTGAACACTATGTATTAAAAATAAATTTTCAGTATAGGTTCTTTATAACTGCAATAAATTTATTTTCCAAATGGATAAAATCATTTATTCTCATGGATGTTAGGGAACATTATATTACTTATTTTCCAATTTCCATCATCATTTTTAAATTTGGAGTCCCTCACATCACTCTAATTGATAACTGAACAATCCTCTATGTGGTTGAGTTAAAGAAGTTCTATGGAAAGTATGAAATACTTCCCAATCACAATTTATTCAAACCTAAAAAAGAAATTATGAATACAAAAAAAGTAAAAATCCCTGATCGGTCATTTTCTAGAATATGGTTGGTCATAAGAATAATAGTTTGCTGAAATATTCCACAAATGCCTGCAGATCTTATCGAACGACAACTAAAACTTCCATCCAAGTGACACTATATTACATAGTGTATTGAATTGTTAAATTTCATCCTAGAGGTATATAGTTGTTGATTTTCCAAAAATATTTCTATGATCAGAAGATGATATATTTGGTAGATGAAACCATCTAGATGACCTAGAAACCCTCGATGAGAATTGGATTTATGCCTTTCATATTATAGAGAGTCTCTAGAATAGGATAACTAGACCATTAAGCAAGAAATTCTCATTCATTCATGGTCAAATGGTATTGGATTTGAGAAAACTATTGGTACCTAGAATGAATCTACAAAACATGGCTCCCAAATGGGGAGGTAATTACATTAAACAAAATGACTATACCATCGATGAGAAATCATTGGTCACCATGGATGGTGAGAGACATAATCCTCCTACCAATTCCACATTACTCAAACATAATTTCACATAGGATGATTCATCATGCAAGAATTTAAATAGAACCATCATCCCCATTTCATGATGTTAAACTATTTAACAAATCATCAGCTTGGTTACATGATGATAAACTACAAAAATCACCATTGGTCCTGGCAGAATGACCTTAAACTATTTGCAGTGACATCGAACATGATGTTAAACTATACCATGAATCATGACTGATATTATACTACTTTTATTTCATTGAATCGTGATGTTAAATTGAGTTGTATTTTCCATTCCATATGATTTTAAACTAAATGTTCATCATCTTAGCTACACAATGTTAAAATACACAACACTGATGCTCCCTATTCCATGACTTTAAAAATCCCATTTCCAACATCCCAACAACATGACATTAAACTATGCGTGTATGAAATAATATTTTTTAATTAAACTATATGTTGGTTTTCCATGAATTGGAGTTGGATGGCATGGGTATCATTGACTCTCTTTCTCTTATGGTTGTTCACACCATGTTATACATATTTTTTCCAAATACCCTCATTCATAGTCCAAAGACTCCAAATAATTTGTGAATCTTTTCAAGATCATATGGTGTGTTGAAGGCCTCCTTGGACTCATTCACATCAAGTTATTCAATCCATGTCCATATAATTATGTGTTGATAAGATTCCCCTCTCATCTTAGATTCATGAAGTTAAATTTAATAGCATTGATGATCTAACTTGAGAGGACATTCCCCTAGAATCAGTCACCTACAATGACATTGTCAAAAAATATATATGGATTGATTCCTATCTTCATTAGATATATATCGATGCTGGGACTTTTTTCAACAGGCCGAGACACAGGATCATAAACCATTTTTTACTTTGTTGATAGTTTTTTGTTTGGAGTACATGACATGATGTGAATCTATTATGTAATAATTCACGTTGGGTTATGAGACACACCACCCCCCCCCCCCATCGAGGATACATCTCACTCTTCAATGTCCAAGTTGCATGATAATAATAAATGTAACAGTCCACGTAAATTTTCATGACACAAAATTGAACAGAATTAATGGTTTTTCCTGCAATACCATAAATGAAAAATGTCTAACGTTCCTATAAAATGATGTTAAACTATTCTGAAATGAACTTCTTGAATGATAATAAATTTTTTAACATCTTCTTATTTGTTGCAAGATGTTTGACTACATATATACTTACCAAGAACATTACTTTGAACTAGGATACTATATTCATAAATCTATGACATTATAAAATGATCATTTTTCTAGGTAATACCACATTAAAAAAAATTCATTACAATTTTATTTAATTAATAGTTAATCTGGTTCTACCACTGATATACTCTAATGGGCTGGATCACATTGCTCAATGTGTCATGTTCCATGAAGATGGTTCCCCTGACAATCTCCAAACGTTGAAAATTTCCATGATGATATTTACACCATATTTTTCATATAGACAGAACCACATAACAGTGATACATATTTATATTCATCTCACCTCCCATCCTAGGAAATATCCTTAGTTTATATTTTTGAAACAGTTAGTGGATCATAATTATCAAATTTTTTCAATAGTCGATTATTCTTTTGCACACACCATCACTTACTGGTGATGTTGTCTACCATTTATTGTCAATATGGTCTATATAGGTCTTCCAATCATTTGTTACATCCTTGATTTGAACCTCAGATGATTTTTACATTCATCTCACCAACCTTTGTCCATGTGGATCTCTAACTCCTTTTGTGTCACTTCATCGTGCATTTGGGTTTGTTGAGTGAGAATGTTGGTATAACTAAGATATTACCCACCAGAAATTTACTTACCCTTTTTGTGAACATCAATATGTGATGGGGAATGCCTAACACCACTCCTTGATTCTAAAACTAATCATGGATCATATGGGATTATGATTGTTTATTAAGGATTTACCCACATTGAGGAGCTACAAAAAATATGGTCCAAACAGTATAACCATAATGTATGATACCCTAGGGTCCAAACACTATGAACATAAAAGTAATATCCTTTTATGGTTATCCTAATAATTTGTTTTTTGGTGTGGGACTCTATTGTCTTCATTCACATCAGTTTAGTTAGGACACTATGAACATCCCCACATGGGTAAATCTATCCTAACCATTTCCCTTTCGATAGGACATTAAAATGTGTTGATCAGTATTTCCATACCACCATAAAATATTTCATCATCATTTTGGAAACATGAAAAAATTGAACTACATTTTTTTGTTCTTTACTAATAAGAAATAACAGATTTGAACTGGTCATCTACCATACCACTTGTTAATACCAACATATGGCATGATTCTTATTCTAACACCTGAACATTCCATCCAGGTCCAACCACTCAAAAAATGAGTTCAAAAAAATATATAAAATCAATCAAAATGTAATTCAACGTATCTTAGTGTGTGGTCCATGCAAATGCATTGGAATATCAATTCACGAACTAGGTATGTCTTGAATTCCATCCTCCTCAGATACATGATACATAGTTACAACCATATTATCAATTTCAGGTTCATCCAAAACATTACATCCCCTTTTCACATTAGTTCATCAAAATTATCACCACATAACATTTTTCATAATGGATTTATAGAACAATATGTGGCATGATTACCACAATTATGAAATACATAGTGAAAAATAGTCACCTTTTCTTTTTTCCCAACAACAACATTTTACTTATATCACATTGGGTCACCAACAAATTGAGCTGTATGACCTCAAAATTGATTCTCATTTCCAAAAAGCATGAAATTAAACAATAAAAAGGTCTTTTCAATGATATTTTGTGTGGTATTGACTTTTTTGTCCTTTTTTACATTGGTTCCCATAGAACACCACATTGTATATACCCATTTGAGACTCATCCACAGTCCAAACTCATTTTCCATTAAATAAGTGTACACATACCTGATGAATGACATTAAACTGGAACCCCATATTGAGAGATGTTTTGGATTCCCCATCATAATTGGGTGATGTTTCATCTTCCTCGTTAGAGTGGATTACCCCCACTAGTGTTGCACATTCACCACACTATTTTTTATTACTATATGCAGATTGATTAATATCCATATGGGATATTAGATGATTCACTAACATATTGTATTTGGTTTTAGACATAGTTTAATTAAACTTTTTGGGTCTTTTTTCCTTGGTCGTAGTTCAAACTCTAGGAGCCTAAACTATGAGATTCAAATATTCTTTCTTTAATATATCTTGTTTGATACATGTATGGTTTGTAAACATGCTTAATTTTATTCATGGAACTTTTATTTCCTCAGTGTCACACAAATGTAATTGTAATATATGTTTCTTTAGTCCATGAAATATTAATCAAAACTATTATTTAGGTTCCATGTAGTATGACCATAACCATTGTACAACATACCAATCAGAAGACCTTAAACTACAAGAAACATCCTAATAACACAATTCTAAAATGTTCTATAAATATTCTATAACATGTGAATTTATAATAAATATTCCTCTTCCTTGATTTAATGACCTAATATTATAAGGCATCTTAGGCCCACACTAGAGAGGTTCTTCTTGAAGGATAGTTATTATCATTGTTCAAACCAGTGAGCCTACCTCAATGCACTCTTAGTCACTCTGGTTTAATTTCATGACTGTCGTAATCCTTTGAAACATTTCATCGCATCACCAAATGATTCTCATTCCCCTCATTATGATCATCTCCCTCACTTATGCTTGAAGGGACCACCTAATGGTCTTGTTATACCATTTTAGCTTACCTATCATCCTCGGGCATTGTTCCCAAAGGCATCAAATGAAATTTTGAGATAGTTATCGTGTTTTGAGCATGTCTAGTGTCCAACCTTCATTTTGATCCCCATTTCAGGCTACAAATATAGATACTATATTTTTAATATTTTTAGTAGTAATATTTTAATTATATTTCATCCTCGATATGTTCCGAATTTTCTCTATTTTGAATAATAATTTTTTCATAAAAGTTTTTTTGTGTCGATTGCAGTGCCATGGGAGATATCTTGTTCATAAACTATATCACAATGGCAGAGTAAAATTTACTATTTTATAGACAATTTTTTCAGTCATTCCACTCTTGACCCAAAAGCTCAAGGCTATGATCCAAAAAGTGATGACCATGTATATTCAATAATTATCTAACTCTCTCATATAAAATGAATTATTATGAGATCATTCCATGATTCCAATTTCATGAATGATTCATTTAAACATAGGCATAATTCATTAATTCATTCATAGAAGTGATTAGGGTGTGATAATTAAATAAATAAATATTGTCTACATGCATGTTGTTCTAAGAATGATGAAAATACAATAAGTATCATTTATGAGTTATAAAAACACATCACATATAAATATGCTCCTTCAATGGATCACTTCATCACCACCCCTTTAGTGTGTGGCCTAATGGGCCTGATGTTGTCGCTTGAAATCACATTATTATTCACCTTTTTGAATGGATCTTTTCATTACTAAGCATCACTTGGTCCCACTCAGCCTAAAGATTATCCATACGATGAGATACTATTCTCAGTCACTCATGGGATTCCATTTAGTGAATCCTCAATCACACTACTAGTTTGTATTTCATGGTAGAAATGGAGGAATTCTCATCCATATGCCCTTCCAGATGTTGGATCTCTTATTCAGCCTCCTAAATATTCTAAGTGTTGATATTTTTCCCTTGATGTTAGGAAATGTCTAGATGACTATTGTTTTAACATATTTTCTTGGTGAGGTAGTCTTGAATGATCATGTGAATATCTCAGTCATCTTCCCCTCCAATGCACAGATTACATAGACCTTGGAAAATTGATCCCATTCTGCTTACCCATGGAGAGTCTGGTGTTTTTTTGATGTTTTTGGTCTTCATGCACTAATAGAAATGGGTAACCTGATTTTCATCTACCTCATCAAAAGTAGACTCATCCAGGTCATATGGTTCATCTAGTTCAAACTATGGAAATGTGACAGAGATTTCAATAGTGGCATCCTTTTATGGAATTCAATTAGGTGGGATATGCTTCATGTCATGCGCTTGGTCTTTGTCACTTGACCCCAAATCAATGATTTCATACCCATTAACCCCATGTACATCCCTAAATGTGAAAGCACCCACAACAACAATTTAATGTTCACTTGTGGTTGTGGCCTGATGATCATTGAAACGTGGCTCCGTATGGATCAGAACCCCTAACACAAATTGATCCTTGGGTCCTCTAACAATTTTCACTAGCATAGCACCCATTATTCAAAGGAATCTTTATAAGAGTGTCATATCAGTCAATATGGTTGAATAAAAATTATTTATTACTCAATGAGGCAAGAAATATACATATATTAAGAAACTATTTCTCATTTTCAGGGTTTGGCATAGTCGTGGTTCTGGGATTCCCCCCCCCCTCATATATTATAGATGGATCCATATATTTCATGTTGGAATCACTCCCATACTCAACAGAATCTATCCTAGTTTTTTTTTTTACTTCTATAGGAATAGGGTCAAAGGATTGGTCCTCTCCACCAATTAATGTTCCATCCTCCCCATTAGTTGGCGCCCCTTATGTAGGATCATCTAGAATAAGCATATATTATTGATATATCATGGTAAGTATGAATTAGTTAAGAGAAAATTTAATGATTTTAAGATAACGACATGGGATTAAACAAATACTCACAAGGATGTTTCTTCATAGGCAGTGAAATGTACTACCTCCAGTGGGGTCACTTCATTGGCATCATCCCCCCACCACCAGGACCCATTTGATTCCTCGAATTTGAGAAAATTTTCCACCTGCTCAGCTACTGACATTTTTTGTGGTGAGTTCCAGTCTAGAATGACCATTTACCAGTTCATCATCTAGAGAATACTGCATCAAGAGTCTACTAGATAATATAACTCAATCACATACTATTTTTACTCTTTCACAGGGAAATTAATAGCATCATTGGAATGACCCATTCCTATATGTTCCATCGAGTACTATTTTAGGTGGTCTAATATTTTTTGAGGAAAGAGGAATTGCCTGTTGACATCTTAATATTCCAAAATCCTTTGGTAAACATCATCCTTGGATGAATCCACATAGTTTATCCACTTCCCAACATCATGGGTAGGTATCCTATGAAACATACTTCATGTAACCCCATGCTCCCGAGTCTGTCCATCTCTGATAATTGGGTCAAATGTTGCAACTCTTCTTCCACATATAGTTGGTGTAGGCCATAGAACTATTGGATCTACTACTACAGATCCACCTCCACAATGTGAACATCCTAGATTTAATTGACATCCAATCTTTACCATTTTATCTTTGCCTCTAGGTCAAGGGAACAATTCCTTGTTGGCTCATATGGTCAGCTGCATTACATTTGTCTTTGGTAGGAAGCTTCCCAAATCATTTCTTATGATTCTCCTAGACAATATGTAGTAGTTTATGGTGGATTTTCATTCCTCATATTCTCATCTTCTTGTCAGAAGATGAATTAGATCTTCCTCATTTTGCATGGGGGTTCTTCATGACGTACCCCCAAGTATACCTTCTACCACAACCTCTACTGACCCATGAACTACCTCATGAACATGTGTAAGGTATAGAGTTCATATATTTTCTTGAAATCCTCCAATTAAACTAGTCCTATATGTAGAATGGTCTACAGATAAGAAATATTCTCTTCAGTTCCCAGTTCCTCATAAGTGGTCACTCATATCAGTTGTATAAATGGATGGAAAGTGAATTTTTATACATGAAAGATCTCTCTCAGAACACAATGAAGTAATGATTGAACAAGAAACTTAATTAAGTATTTAGAATCATTATTTGAATTTTATTATACGATACTGAAGTTCCTTCGCCAAATATGGATGCTTCTCCTTATCCAAAAATGTATTAACCATTTGAATAAAATCATTGTACATGTCTCCTCAAAAAGGGATTCCATAAATATGATGGATATCCAAGAGGATAATTCCAAACACCCCATAATGTAGATGGAATGTGTGGGATCCCAATTATTATCTACTTTGTAGTTTGGGGGTTATATCTAATGGCTAATAAATGTGGATTTTGGAGTCCCATTCCACTTTATACATGCATATTTGAGTCAATACTATTCCAAACTATCCACAAGATACCCAAACATTATAGGACCTAATGCTTTTTTTACATATCATTACTATATTATCAGGTACTCCCTTATCTTTTTTTTGGGTTTTCCCACCATTAAGACTGTAATGATAAATATAATGGGGGTTTCAAATAGTTTTTGGACATTCACTAAGAACATGATATTTTTGAAGGCTACAAAATGATTCCACGCCATGTAACTCAGTTAATTTATTAGTAACTATTGTTGTCTACATATTGTGAGAGTGTTGATGTTGTGAAATATTTCACATCATGAATGGTTGGTTCACATCATAACTTTTTAAAATAATGGATTTTTACTCCTAGGTGATGGAGTTTTTGGAATACTTGTCCACAGTGGATCTCAGGGTTTGTAACTATTTTACGTGATGTGAAATGGACCATGTTAAGTTTTTAAATAAAAATATGGATTTTATATATAATCCGTTTATACAAATATCCTCCACCCTCTACCCATGGTCTCTCATAATCAGTTTTCATGGAAACCATTATTTTTTGATTGATCGATTAATCATTTTATCGTTGATTCAATTGTGGTGTCTCAATCCATGAAGGCTGTATTCCCTTTTATTCGATGTCTTTGACACTTATAAAACCATTTGTGGCATCTTAAGATTCATTGTGCTATGATAGTGTTACCTATTGGTATCTCCTATATCTGTTGGGAGATCATTTTTTGGAGTCAATTTCATGGTTAATGATAGCGAGGAAGACATTCATTCTTGATGTATGTGGTGTTTTCCTTCTCCATGAACACAATTTTTTATAAATTGGATAAATCCTAACATTGAGGGATTTTATTCTAGGGGAATCATTGATGTTTTGGGGGTTTATTTATTTTGGATTCCATTAAGGGAATGTGAGACCCCTTTGTTGAGGTAGGTGGTTCCATATCAATCATATGATAATGGATTTGTAGTTTTTCTTTCCCAAATTATTCATAATGAATGATCAGAATAATTTTTTCGTTTTAGTTTATGAAAATATATTTCAATGAAAATTGTTTTCTCCCAAGTTATTTATAATTGAAATGGTATAGGGGTTTTTTAGACCATTAAATAATGTTTGGAAGTGATTTTCAAAGTGTTGAAATGAATTCTGAAAAATATCATAAGGGTTAGCTTAGGTCATTTAGTGGATGGTTTATCTTAGGCCATCATCCATTGTATTGTGGTTATCATAAAGGTTTATCATGGGGCATTCCTCTATTTCCAATGTAAAATGTACTAGAGGACTGATATTGACAATATTGGGTGGTTTGCCCATTTTTTATTCATCTTCTTCCTTGGCCCATTGTTTTAGGAACTAGTTTGTGAACATGATTATTTAGGTATTACAATTTCGTATCAAGGACCTATGGAAGTACATAGTGTTGTAATACCTTCCCATCTATTTTTTATTTCTTGAATTTATGTGTTAGCCATGATATTAATGTGTTCTCTAGTGAAAAATGATATGGAATGTGTAAATTGTAATTGATATACTTGATTTTGATTAAAAATATGAAAAATGACATGTTTACCATGTTTTATATAAAATATATTTACTACTTATCATGCCTTTATTTTACATTAAATGAGATTATGATAGTTTTTATATAGATACTTTTTATGAAATACATGGCCATATCTTCATAATCCTATTAGCTCACACACTTAACACCTCTCCAGTGATATGTCAACCATTTTTTTAATTCTAGTGTTGTTAATGTCATGGCACCATAGTGAGGTGGCATGTTTAGTATCAACTGTTCTGGTTGATGGTATTGATATTTATGGTGTTTCCCAATAGTCATTTGGAGTAGATGTTTGGATAGGTTACAATAAATTTGAACATGTCATTTAGAGTTTCAGATAATTTTTCTTTTGTCTGTTTCTATAGTTTTCTCATAGTTAAGGGGTATATATCTTGAACATCATGCACTATTCTACATTATTTGGTAGATATTTTTCATGTGATTGATAGCATTGAGAAATAAGATTTTGTCTTTATTATTGTTCAGTGCATGGGTACTTGTTTCCATCATGTGGGCATTGAGAACACTCATTGGGTATGTAACAGAATTGTTCATGTACTGGATTTGAGGGAAACCCTGGTCAATTCATAAAATTTTGTTTCAAAGGAGGTCTTCCTTAGGGGCTCTTGTTTTGGGTTGTCTATTAGACTAGATATAGAATGTTCATGACCTAAGAGGTATGTGGCGATTTGTTCCTAGCTAGATCATGTCTTGTAAAGACCCACATATCCATGTGATGTGGGGATGTGTTACTCTTATGTTGTGTTTTATTTTGAATATCAATTTTAGATTATGGGTCTTGTAGTTGAACTATGATTTATTCAGTTGGGTGATCATTCAAATGTTTTGGTGTACAATAGTATGCCTCTGATAATTCTTCCATGTGTTCCTCGGGATGGAGTAGTAGATGCACCTCAATAGAACAAACCAATATAACAGAATATCATGAAGACTATCATACAGGAAGCCACTTTTATTGATTATGATGTTCCATGAGTTCTGAACGTAGTTGTTGAGGTATATCCATGAGATTTAAGAGAGAGAGGGAGATAGTGGGAGTTCTTTCATGAGAAAACAACAATTTTTAATGGATCAACTAAACCAAAATATGTAGAGGACTTATGGAAAGTATTGATCACCTATTTGATTTTATAGTTTCACCTCTGAACATAAGGTGGATGTTTTCAGTAATTGTGATTTAGGGGTCTGACAAGCGATGGTTGGAATCAGTGGACCAAAAGAAAGACACATGGACTTATATTTGAAGTGTTCCGAAACACTATTTGTTCTGGAGTTTTTTCTATGAGTCGTGACACTAGAATAATCTTTAGAGATCATATCCTTACAACAGGGCCAAAATTCATTGTCATCATACACCAATAAATTTTTTGAGCTTTTCTGTTTTTATTCAAACAAGGAAAATAATGACCAGATGAATCCACAAATGTTTCTATAGGGTTTACAACCAAACATCAGAACAAGATTATTTATGTTAAAAATATCTACCTATGCTGATTCAGTTGATATTGTTATGATGGAAAAGATGAATATGACATGTAAGGATTAATTTTACACCTCTTCTCATCCATTTATTGGAAACATTAGTAGTGCACAATTGAAAAATAGGAAGTGGCAAGATGATCGAATGAGTAGTGGAGGTGGATCACAGAAGTGTACCTCTTCCACACCCTTTGTTAAAGGTGGTAATGTTCCTTTGACTTTCTGAGAGTGTGGCAATCTCGGGAACACCAGATGATCATGACTTATAGTCATAATGACGTGCAACATCTATGGATGTCTTTTTTATCTATGATAATTATTTATACAGATGACTATGAATTATTATGGTCAGCATAAAAAGGCTCCAAAAGCTACTGTGGAAGAGTCGGAAGCATCATATACTATATGTCTCCAGCCATAGGATTCACATGTGATGCATTTTAATGTAATAGATGTGTGTCTAATGGATTTCAATGCAGGTCCTATAATTGTGAGAGGCATTATCCTTATTATATATTCAGTAACATTTTCATTATTCGATATAGGTTCTTATAATGCTTTTAAATCTACACATTTATTATATGATCATAAACATCTAACAAAATATATTTCCTTTACAATGGAGTTAGTGACACCTCTTTGTAAGAGGAAAGGGAATGTATTTTGGTGTCCTCCTTGTTCGTTAATGATTGTCGATACATAGTTGGTAATTGATTTTCTAATTATTGATCTAGATTTATTTGATTTCATCATCAGCTGATATTTTCTTATCCCTCATCAATATGTGGTTGATTTTTATCTTCATCGTGTTTCATTTCATTCTACTGATGGGGATAGTCGTGTGATCTAGGGGGTGTAGGACCTGAAGTTTTTTTTTTCAGGACCTTCCCATATAGAGCTATATATTTTGTTGGTTATTGTTGAGTTTAAGCCAAATGGGATCTCTTATTTTTTTATCCTTATTTTTTTCAACACTTTACAAATGTTTTCCATGTTTACTACTCTGGTCATCCCCTGTGGAGAGAGAGTTATAGTTACAATAGATCAGGTTTCAATTTATTAGAAGATAATAATAACTTCTTATCATATGGCACCAGTGGAGCTGAATGATCCCTTGATTTAGTTGGATGACATGTTGGAAAAATGATTTTTTCACCTTATTCATCCCCTATGGATATCCCCACTATAATTTTCCTGGAAAGAATACATTTCACTTCATTTATATGTGGTCTTTTAGAAGTTTGTCTAGTAAATTGTTAAGAAGAAATATCTTTTTTACTCATATGGATGAGATTTTTGATAAGTTAAATGTGGGGGAATGGGATACTAAGATTAATTTTTGGTCGAGTTATCATCAGCTTAGATTTGGGTAGTATGATATACTAAAGAGATCCTTTCACAACATGTATGGCCATTATGAATACCTTATGATGCATTTTGGTTTGGCTAATGATCATGAAATATTATTGGCTTTATGAAGATTATATTCTATCAACATCTTGAATCAATTTTGTTATTTTTCATGGATTATATTATTGTTTATTCGAAATCTAAGCATGAGAATCAGAACAATCTGATTTTTGGTCTGGAAATTTTGAGAATACTTTGTTCCTATAGAAGTCTATCCCAATGCATTTTCTATGTTCAAGAAGGGATGTTCATGGGAAATAGAATTTCTGAGAATGACTTATTTCTTGTTCTAGAGAAGGTAATGGTTTCTTTATCTAGGATGTTATAGAGAATGTATTTTTTATACAAAGATTTCTTTTTCTTGCTTGATACTACCAACTATTTTCATGGTTTTCATTAAGTCGATGTAATCATTGACTACTCATAAAAAGAATGAGATAAAATTCACTTACAATGTAAAGTGTTAGTCATCATTAGATGAAAATAATTTTTTTTAACAGTTGTTAATATTCTGAACATACCTGATCCCTATATGGGGAACATGTTATTTTTCAATGCTACATTTTTTGTTTAGGGATGCGTTGATATAGATAAAAACCATGAGGTAGATTACAACTCTTTTCATCTAATACAACATGATAATAAATACCCCAATTAAGATTTATAACATTGCACAGTCACACATAATATCAAATGTTGGAGGAACTAAATTTTTGGGGATTGTTTATCAATATTTATTAATCTTAAGATCCAAAGTTATATATTTACATAGAAAGGATTGATTATCATGAAGAGATTATGGGATGAATACTAATGTAGATTTGAATTTGATATTTCCTACACCCCATCGATGAGAAAAGTCACTATAAACACTCTTAGTAGGAATCTACTGTCATAGGAAATTATGGAATCTATGGTGGAGTTGACCCTTATGAGTATTTTTTATCAGATACACCTTGATTCTTAGGAGGATGTTTCATGTATGTTTGTAACCAATTTCATTTTTCAAAATATCAACTAGAGTCAATTTTGATGATTTAGTCGTATGATTATTAGTTTTAGAATACTCGAAAAATCCTTTATGGTGGGGAGACTATTTATAGTTGGTCTCTTTATTCAGATGGTATGTTTCACTTCCGGAAAAGGATGGTCATCCCATACTATGTAATATGTTTATTCATGTTCAATTATTGCATCTCTTCATGGGTTATTCATCCTGGCACTGTGGAGATGTGTTATGAAATGAGGTGGTGAATTTTTTGTCTGAGTATGATGAATGAAATCATAGAGTCTGTGTCTCAATATTACACATACTAATGGATAAATGAAGAGCACTTGAAAGAAACTAGTTTTATTTAGCATTTTTGGATTCCAATCTATAAATTGGATGATGTATCCATGGAATATTTTGTTGGATTACCAAGATCTCCCTAACAGTGGAATGATATCTGGGTGGTTGTGGATCAGTTAACAATGTCTACTCATTTAATTATGATCAAAGACAACACCACATTTAATGATATGAATTACTTTAATGTGAAATACATTTAGAGGTTTCATGAGATTCCTTATGCTATTTTTTTATATAGGGAAACTAGGTATACTTCGTTGTTTTGGAGGGGTCCTCACGAGGAATTGGGAAATCATATCAAGTTGAGTATTTCATACCATCCATAGATAGATGATCAATCAGATCATGTGATTCAAATCATGGATGATATGCTTCATGCCTATTTCTTAAATTTTAGAGCACAACAAGATAGCCCCCAGGGAATAGATGATTTTTTTATAACTAAATTAATCAATCATCAATAATAATGGATCCATTTGTGGCATTTCATAATATACTGTGTAGATCCTCACTTTATGGGGATGAGGTGGGTAAAGTATCTCTAGTTAGACCATGTCTTATTCAAGAGATGTCTTTGAAACTTTAGGCTGTACATCAACATCTGGATACAGTACAGATTAAATAGATATAAAATGTGGATATTCATAATCGACCTTTGATGTTTTCTATAGGTGAAAAGGTATTCATGAATGTTTCTCTATGGTTGGGTTTCAATTGGCATGGAAAACATGGAGTTTTGTCTATTAGATTGGTTGGGCCATTTGCGATCATTGTGTGGCTCGAACACATTTCTTATCATTTAGAATTTCATATTATGTTGACATGTATTCAAGATTTATTCCATATATCCAATCCCATGATGTATCTATCTGATCCTTCTCATGATATGAGATGGGATGAAATTTAGATGTAGCCAGATGATTATGTTTTGGAGAAACCAATTGAGATTTTTGACTCTCACGTGAAAGTATTCTATATTAGTTTATTCTATTGATAAATGTTATATAAAATCAATGATAATTTTCTACTATTACATGTCCATTTAAGTCGTTTATGAAGTAGAAGTTTCCTCATCCTTTTTAGGGGTGACATATTCCACATGACTTACTAGGGATGTAAAGTCATTATGGTGAGGATTTGCTAACATCTAGTTACTGTTTTATTAGGTACGACCTTAACCTCATCTTGGATATACCCTCCAATGAGAGTTGGAGAATTCCAATAATGGTGAGGTCCTGATTTTATGGTCTTTCACAAAGAACTAGTCATTTATCTAAGCTACAAAATGATTTCATGTCATGTAATTGGGTTACACATCATGTAACTATGTTACATGTCATGTAACTATTTCTCAATAAATTTAATATGAGGGATGACACTGTGAATTATTTTATTTCATAAATTTTCATTTCACTTCATGACATTGTCAGATAATGGGATTTTAATATGAGATAATGGATTATTAGTCACACTTGTACATTGTGGAAATCGAATCATGTAATATATTACACATCATTAAATGGGCCATGTACTGTTTTAAAAGATGTTCATGGATTTTTTTCCCAATCCTCTCTTCCCAACCCCCTTCACCTTTATCCTAGGGTCTCTCATACACATTTTTTGAAGACCATTTATTTATGGATCAATCTGTTCGATTCCTGATCACTGTTGAAATTATAGTGCGTCTCTCCAGATATGTTTTCTTACCACTTACTTTTTTCCATTTATCACAATATCACCATTGGGTGTAATGTTCAGATATACAGGGTTAAGATAATGTTTCTTCTTTGTTTCTTATAGATTCAGTGTTTGATCAGGTTCTAGAGGCCATTTTGTGAATACTTGGGGTTCGACAGACCTCTATTCAAGAGGTATGTTGTGTGTTATTTTTCCAACCACCGCATCTTTTCAAAAGTAAGTCACTCCTAAGATATGGGTATTTTATTCTAGGGACATCATTATTATAGTTGTATTTCATTGACTTTAGATTCCTTTGATTTCATGTGAGATCCATGTGTTGAAATAGGTGGTTTTATATTTAACCTATGATAATGGATCTTCTAATTTTCCTTTACAAACTAATTCATAATGAATGACATGCATGATTGTTTTTTGTATGTTTAAAATAGATTTCAATGAAAATAGTTATCAATAGTTATTAATAAATGTCATGGAAATGTGGTATATTGGAATAATGGAAATTTTTTTGAAAGGGTTTTCAATGGATTGAAATGAATTGTGAAATAGAGTACATGGGTTAACATGGGTACTTAGGTGGAAGATTTATCTATGTCCATAAGACATTATTTTGTCATTATAAAATAGTTTTTTCGTTTTCCATTCTTCTATTTCATAGGCCCATTGTTCTAGGAGTCCTATATTGACTTTTTTTGAAGTATTCTCATGGGTTATTCCTCTACAACCTAGGCTTGTTTCCTTAGGTACTAGTTTTGGAACTAGATTATTGTTGGGTTATATATATACATTCTGAACCTAATATATTCAATGGAGTTGTGATACATGTGATTCTATTATATATTTCTTTCATTTTTATGTTATTTGTGATCTAGATGTTTCCACTGGTGTAAAATGATATAAAAATTGATCAGTGAAATTTATATAAATGATTTGGTATTGAACTATAGAAAAAATGGATAAGCCTACCCAGTTTTCCATAAAATATCATTAATGCATATCATTCCTTGTTTATACAAAAAACGAGCATATGATAATTTTTATATAAATGCTTCTATGGTACACCTAGGTGGGATCCTAGTGGGCTTGTTAGCTCACACCATTTTCACCTCTTCAGTGATGAATATATCTTTTTTTATTCTAGTATAGGTAATATGAAGGAACCATATTAAGGCAATGAGATTCATGTCATCTAGTTAGGTAGTTGGTGGTGAGGTGGTTAATGTTTCCCATTCCATCATTTGGAGTAGATTTTTTGCTAGGGTCCATTGTTGTACGCTATTTTCATTTTTATTCATATCTAGCGTTTTATTTTTTTCTATGTTGTTATAATTATGGAGTATATATCTTTTTCATCATTGGATGTTACTTTTTTTAGTAAATATACTTCAGTTTTTTGACCAGGTCAGGATAAATTATTTTCTATAGTGAAATTTTCAATGACCATGTGCTTATCACCAGCCCCTCGGGATTATGAATACACTTTGGATATGTAATGGAATGTATCAGGTGTTGGTGTCGATGGAGACCTCGTCCAGCTCGTTGCAACATTCCACTGTGAATTTTCCTCCTTGGGGCTAGTCTCAGTCATCGTTCCATCTTTTTTTTGGGGTTCCTAACACTTCATTGATGATTTTTGGTTATTATGGTCGAGATATATCTATCCCCAATCATGACCCATCCATGTTGTTGACTTTATTTTGAAGACATTCAGATTTTATGTTCAGATTATCCTTTAAGGTGTTAATGTGAATAGCCTTGTGCCAATAGTACCATCCTACTTTACCTTTGATATAGTATATTGGTTTGAACCTTCATTCATATGGGATGCATACATCATCCCTTTGAAAAAATTCATACAATGAAAACTTCACACACAAGGGATATTCCATTTTAAATTATGATAGTATCTACAACATTGATTCATGATTTGAATGGTGGAAGATATACTCCCTGTTCGTGATATTATTCATCATATCATCCCTACTGGCAGCACTTCAAGGGCCTCCTAAAAATCATCTTGAGCTGCCATCATATTCAGGTCTTAAACAATTTTCTTAACTAAATCACAAAGGTCATTCCAAAAGATCATTCACATATCACAAAATCTTGGATGCATTGGTTAGTGATACATGTTTTTGAATAAAATCATATCCTTATTCCCATTTTAAGAAAAACATTCATAGAGAAATGGCCTTTGAAAATTGGTTCATTAAGGCATGTTCACAAGAAAAATAACTTCATGAAAGTGAGTTTAAGGAAATAATTTTCAATGATCCATTATGTAAAATGATTCCATATTGAATTATTTATAGGAAACATATGATTGAGCTTCATGTCGTCTTATATGGCTCTGATGTTTGTGGTGGCAACATGCTAGTGTGCCACACCTGCTATTCATTATGATCCTGCTTCACAATGATCTAGTTTTTTGACAACATTCCCTCATAAGTCTACCATCTCTTTCTCACTAAATATCATTCTAAGAGGGGTAGTTTCTGGTCCCCAAATACTTACACCATCATATAACAGGGATGGACCAAATGGTTGGGATGGAATCCAAGCTTAAACGGCCACAAAAAATTTTCAAAGGGTTTGTCACGCAATGCTACTAAACTGAGGCCAGTTAGCCCCAAAAATTTTAAGGAATGTATGGAGAACTTTGTGAGTATAGAACCCACCACAAATAGCATGATGGGAAATAATGGACCATCTTGTGAGTCTCAACCCCACAAAATATGTCACGAGCAAAGATAATGGATGGTTGTATACATCTGGTTGACCCATGTCATTTCATAGAGCCTATATTGAATTCACTATTTACCTCATAGCATTGGACCCCCATTACATATAAATATGTGTCTCTATCTCCCTCAGGTTCACAACTAACCCATATTTTCAACTTTTGGGATCCCATTTAACACATAACATGAGCACCTCGATCCTCCCCGAAAAATTGATTATCTAAGGTATTTGAGCATCAGGAAATGCCCATTTAAATTTTCTTATTTACCCATGCCCATGGTTGTGATGCCATTCATGAAGGCCTAAATAATTATTTATCGATGGAGACTATTATGGATACTCAAGGATTCATATATAATTAATCCATCTTGAAGTACACCTATATTTAGCAAGGACTTGTTACCACCCAATGTCATATCAATAAAAATTACGATCTTATAATTTTTTCAGATAATCACATGAAATCAAAACACACTGAAATAATACATAATATTTTCATTTTTTATTTCAATTTCAAAAATCTGACATGCATGGTTGTGATCAGTAACATGTTTGTAGATCAAGGGAACAAACAAAATTTTTGCTGAATACTAAACTACTTTTATGAATAGTAATATGACCCTTGCGAATAGTAAATCATCTAAATGAATAGTTAACTCGTCCATTTATGTATAAATAAAATATTTTCATCTTATAAGTGATAATATGACATTGGAAAATTATTAGTAATTTTGTATGTCAAAAATCATTGATTAAAATTAATTAATTACTTTAAAATAAAATATATTTTCCAAAAATGTGTTCATCAATTAACCATTTCTTGTCTTCTAATTTTAATATATTTTTATTAGACCATATGTAATATTTGAAAGAATAATAAAATTAGTTATATTTTTAAAATCAGTATTTTTCATGTAAAATATTATTTTAATTGACAATTCAATTAATATTACATAGACACTTACTTTTGGAAATAAGTGTTCATTTTTTGATTCTACATTTCAAATAATGGTTGGGATGAATTTTTGGGATTTTTTTAAAATACATGAATTTTTTGTGAATAGTAAAATATTATAATTTATGATAAATGCTAAAATGTGAATTTAATAATCATGGTTGATTCATGGATGATGTAGATGATCTTTGGTTTGAAATGACATGATCATTTTACTATTATTGGTCACAATAATAATTACTATGGATTATCTTTTGGAAATAATAATATAATGTTTAAAATATTAAGAAAACTCTCCTCCCCTCCACTATAAGAACCACCCACACTCCTCTCCTCTAAAAAATTGAGTCATGCCTAAATTATACTCAAATAAATCCCCAATCTCATCCCAAATGTCTCGTATCCCTTTTTCTTCTCAAAATACCAAATCCCCTCTACATAAGAGACTTCAATGCAATATTAACTCCAAAGGTAAATTCCTCAAATCAATTGTATTAAACTCTTTTCATTTTCCTTTGTTTTCTTTTCTATCCTTTAATCTCCACATCTAAATGTTATGAAAACTCCAGTACCTTATATTCATTTAAATTCTTTTATAATATGGAATAACATAGTATCATATCTCATTTAACATATTTTCTACTTTTAGAAAAAACACCATTTAAGATTTTTTAAATTTACCAAAATCAAGGAAGATGAGTATTCAATTAACGTTACAATATTAAATTATTTCCATGAAATTGTTATTATTATTTAAACATTATATAATATATGTATTATGTCTAATCTATGGTTCTATAGTATTTTTGACAAATATATTTGGTTTTATAAAAAAATAAGTCTGTAGTGATGAAAAACAACCTATTAACCATAAAGGTTGCCATTGAAATATTATATAATGATTCAACATCACTCCATGTATCCATATAAAATTTAAAACCATTTAACCTTCAAGATTTAATACATTTAAACTATAATTCTATAAATCCATGTTCATTTTACATGATTATCCATTCAAGTATATATGTAAACTGATCATTAAACAAACAGACGAATATAATGAAATTGAACCTCATAACCGATCAAAAAGATTATTAATGAAATTAAAATGGTTATAATAAATCAATTAAATATAAAATTGTTTTTAAAAAAAATTATTAATGAACCAAATTTGATTATTCGGGTAATTAATATCATGTGGATAACCCTTCTGACTTAATGTAAGTGATTATACCCAAACACTAATTATTCTTTTGGGTTATTCTTACTCTACTTTTAACCAAATAAAATCCAATAATAATTATTTATACATTATTTAATTGATGATAATATTTCTTATGTCATTTAGAAAATTCCAATCATAATTATGTTTCTGGGATATACACGATTTTAAGTGGTTCCCTCCACAATGTTTCTAGAAAAAAAACCCATTAAAGGAACTACCTGAATTTGTACCCAATTTTAAGTGCACTATACTATATGTTTTAAGACACCATTATTTATAGAACCTGTGTTTTTATTATTAATACCTCCTCGGATCACCTCTTGGTTTATTTCAAAATATTATTCCCTTTTATGTTTTAAATTCATGTTAGTTTTTTTAAATCACAATAAAATATTTTGATGTTAAATTTTTTTAATAGTCTTTTTACAAGTTGTCATTATATTTGACATCACATACCATGATACATGCTGATTTTACCGTATGATAGTCAGAATATATTCTAATTCCATTCATTCAGGGTATCTTTAATGATATGCTCATTCATTATGATTTAAGACATGGTTATGATACCAACTTATTTCTAGGAGTACCCTTATATATATGATTTATTAAGTCTTATTATATATATAGAAAGAATATTCATGAACATGTTGAGATGTGTTCACACAAATAGAACTCCAATGAATTGGATAATGTTGATTCTAAGGAGAATTTATGTGCAACTATCTTGGCAATTATCCTTGACTCGTGATACCAAGTGAAAAAGTCTTTGTGTTTAATCTTGAAATGTGCTCTTCCATGTGCGATGAGGCTTAACTCATACTACTGTCATGGTTTATGCTGCTGCTGCAATATTACAACTCCATTTTTTTATGATCCCATGTAATTATTTTATGATCCCATGTTAATATGATATGATTTTTTAATGATCCCATGTTAATATGTTATGATTTCCAAATTTCTATCACATTTTATAAAATTATGCAATGTCTTATAGATAATGTACTAATGATTTATGACTATGTTTTTCCACTACTAGGATTTCATCTCATCCCATTTTTCATGTTTTCCTTAAGATTGACTTTGAGGATGTCTGATCATAATATATGTTAGGTGCTTCTTATGAATATGCAACAAATAATTATTTTATTTAGTCCCATGTTTTCAATTTTTTGTAACTATTCTTCTCATACTCTTGAATTCAAAAACCTTGGTTTGTAATATGTTGTTTTATTTTCCTTAAAATCAAGTAATGATATGTGTGAAAGGTTAGGGTCACTATAGTTCATGTGAGAGGATGGTCTAGTTAATTTTGGAGATTGTGAATAGAAAAATTTAGTACGAACCATAAGTATGAGACTATATATCAGGGAAAACAAATACATCCCTTTTTGGATAAAAATAGGTAAAGGTTGCTCTGGAATAAATGTATCTAGGGGTAAAACCCAAAAACTCCACATTGAACAGGACTCGAACAGGAACTGGTTCTCTACAATGGGCCTTTTTGCACTCTTGGTTTGACACTACGAAGGGATATTCTTTGGTAAATTCATGAGTTTTGTATAAACCATTATTAAAGAAAAAAAGATCCCATAAGAATATATGAAATGAGATAGAACAACAATTACTATATTTAATCCAATGGAATCCCAAGATAGGATATACTTATCTTTTAAAAGGTTATCCTTTAATGATGAACATTTCCTTTTTTTTGATAGCTAAGTAATCAATCACCCTACTTGATCATTTTTTTATTAGATAATGGTGGGAAATAGATGAAAATGTTCCAAAAATCAATGTGATCGGGTATGTGAAAATTTCCCTATTGATTTGAAAAATATGATCGAAATAGGTGCTCAATTCATCATCACAGTACTTTATCAGCACAATTATGTTAGGAATAATAAGTTGAACAATGAGGAATTCTTGACTCCTGTAATAAATTATAAAGTTGTCATTGAATACATCATGTGGAAATGGTCTCCCACCTAAAGTGAATCTTATGATCCCCTCCTCACAGAAAAGTTGATTAACATAATTGAAAATAAATTAATTTTCTCCTAGTTCATATAAGATGCTAATGTAATTATGTTGGACTATCAGTTTGAATGGTATGCTTATCAGTGGTGGAAATAGATCAGTAATACGAATTGAAAAGAAGAAATTGATTCCATGGATTGAGGAGAATATATGAAAATGTTTTTCAATAAATATTTATCCTAAAACATCGAACTCCTGATGAAAATATTGTTCATCCGACTCATGCAGTTGGATGATGAATGCGTCAAGCATATCAATAAAATATCCCAATTATTGAAAGATATTACTTCGGCATTGTCATGAAAACTGAATTCAAGGTGGTTCACTTCATTAATGGACTAAATCTGAGTATATGAAAAGCACTAGGGATTTTTGATATGGACAGTAATGAAGAGATAGTATGTTGTTCCCTTAAGGTTGAAATTTATATTGGAGACTCCCAGTGGACTCGTGGGACTAGAGAATAAAAAGAATAAGATAGATTCTAATAAACATGGTTCAGAAAATAAACTCCATGATGGAAAGATGAGCGAACATCCCATGTTACAAAATTTTGGAAGTAATCATCATTGGATCTATTTAATGGGAACTCAAAATTTCTTCAAATTTCGAATGATGGGAAATCTAGAAATAAACTATCGAAGTGATATGAATAATCCTTCTAATGTGGAATAATAAAGTGATGTTCTGCTATAAGCTCATCCTGTGCTGTAGTATTACAAATACAATGAGCATGGGCATTATGTGAACAATTTTCGTTATGCCAAGGTTTGTCAGAGGAAAAAAATAACATCCTCAATGTAAATAAGAAAGGTATTATACTATCTATACTACTAAGGTGGATCTAGAAAATAATTTGGTGACACTTACACTATTTATTCATTCACAAATAGAGAATATACTATTTTATTTAGGTTCTGTGCATTCTATCATGTCTTTCAATTTTAGTATACCTATTCAAACACCACCTCAATCTTTGGAGGATAAGTTACCTTTCGGAACATTGAATGGGTCTATTATTACATCCACTGTTTATAACTCCTCCCTGGTAAATGTTTGTGGACTAAACCTCCATGAAAATCCTGTCATACTACCTTTTTTGTAGATTGATGTTATCTTAGGCATGGATTGAATATCATTATACAAATCCTAGATCAACAATTGGGAAAGGTTGATCCCTCTTCACATCCCAATGCATCCTATAATTCTTTACATGTTTAAGGTGGAAGATGAATTTCCTTGGGAATCATTGTCTCAAGTGTGGATATAATTGACTAATGAGAAAGAATGTCTTTTTCAAATAATTTATACAAAGGAGATGATACTTCTTAATGATATTACCAACATGAGATATTACACTAATGCATTCCCTGAATAATTTCATATTATTTATCCTGATTGAAAGGATGAGTTCCCAAATGAACATATTCATAGATCACTACATATACCAATGAAACATAATAGAATGTACAACATAGTGATAGACAAGCTAAATAATCAGTTGCCAGATAATCTGGAGAAGGGTTTTATATTCCGGAGTTCTTCATGGTATGGTGAACTAGTACATTTCCTCATGAAAAAGGATGGTTCAATGATCCTATAAATTGATAATATTGATCTCAATAAAATAAAAATAACAAACAAGTTTTCCATGCATAGGATAGATGACATGTTCAATCATCTTCGTGGGGCCAATTATTTTTCTATAGTGGACCTTTGGCCAAGATATCACCAATTAAATGTGAGGAAGGAAGATATTCCCAAGATATCCATATGAACAAGTTATGGACACTATGACTTCATAGTTATTCCCTTTATCCTCACAAATTATCCAAATATTTTCATTGATTTAATTAATTTAGTATTTATATATTGCCTTGAATAATTTTAGGTAGGCGTTGTTGAGGATATTCTGATATACTCAATGAGAAAGATGGAACAATGGAAGCATTTGAATAATATGCTAAGGACTATGTGATTGGAGAAACTATATAGAAAGAAAAGTAACTGTGAGTTCTAGATGGTGGAAGTATCGTACATGTGGCATGTTATCACAAACTAATTGATATCTATGGACAATTCCAAGGCAATGGAAATTGAATAGTATCCCAAGCCCCTATCAATAACATAGTTCATCTTCATTTTGATTATAACTAGGTATTATCAATGTTTTTTGAAGAATGTATCATTATTCTCAAACCCAATTACTAAGCATACATAGAAAAGAGTGATGTTTTTCTAAACTCAATAATTTATGGGATTCTTTAAGGAGATGAAATAGAGGCTCATCACTATGCCAATAGTCACACTCTCAATGAATGAAGAACTTTTTGACGGGTATAATGATGCATCCTAGAAGGGCATAACATGTGTGCTGATGGGAAATGATAAAGTGATAGCCTAAACCTCAGTGCAACTAAAAATCCATGAGAAAAGTTATCCAATGCAAGATTGGGAGTAGTCAGTTGTGATCATTGTGTTAAAAATATAGAAGAATTATCTCTATGGTGGTGGAGTGTGGGATATATAATGATCATAAGAGTCTCAAAAATATATTCACAAAAAATGTTCTTAATTTATTCCACATAAGATAAAGAAAGAAGCAATTTTGAATTATGCACATATCTCACCTGTCTCAATTCACATAGGTAGAAAAAATATGTATTGATATCTCTGATAGAACATTTGATGGGACAATACGATGAAGGTGATTGTTGAGTATTCCAAAAATTTCCAAGAATTTCAATGTGAAAAGGATAAAAGATAAAAATCTAATGGGATGATACAACCACTACCCCTAACAACATGGAAGTGGGAGAACAATACCATGGAACTTGTTACTATACTTCTAAGGACATCTAGAGGAAACAATGATATTTGGGTCAATATAGATCATCTAGTAATGAAAACTCAATTTATCAAAATTCAAGAGGACTTCTCATTCGAAAAAATTTCATATATATATATATATATCAAAGAGGTGGAATGTTTTCCTGGAGTAAAAATATCTATTTTTTCTGATAAAGATCCAATATTCATCTCGATGTTCTGGAAAAGTCATCAACATGGTCTACGACGTGAAATGAACTTTAGTATGGCCTATCATCCTAAAACTGATGTCCAGTCTGAGAAAACAATTCAGACATTGGGAGACATGTTGAGAGCATTTTCTATGTACTTTAATGGAGGATGGGACCATCATCGTCCATTGGTTGAATTCTCCTAAATCAACAATTTAAAACCGAGCATCGAAATGGAACCATATGAATACCATTATGTGAAAAGATTCAGGACACCAACATGTTGGGTTGATTTCAGTAATTGAATGATGCGAGGACAAAAAATGGATGAATAAATTATTGAGAAGCTGAAAAACATTCAGCAGTACATCATGGCAGCACATAGTCATCATAAGAGTTATGAAGTCAATTGTTGATTGGACCTTGAGTTCAATGTTAGAGAAATGGTATTCCTCTACATATGTCCATGTGATTTTGTCATGAGTTATTATAATAAAGGAATATTAACTCCCATGTAAATCACCCCCTTCAAGATTCTTTATTGTGTCAGGGTGGTGTCCTATCAACTAGAACATCCAATTCCATGACTAAATTACCCTATGACTTCCATGTATCCCTCTTAAGGATGTACATACCTGATCGTTCACATGTACACTCTTTAGAGGTGGTACAGTTGGAGAATGATCATTCTTACGAGGATCATCTAGTGAATATCTTGGATCATAAAGAATGTATTCTATGTCACTAGATTACTCACTGTGTCAAATTTCTATGGTGTCACCATATTTACAAAGAGGCAACATGGAAACTTGTTGTGGAAATAAAGGAAAATTAAGTGCACTTATTTATGTCATAGAAGGTAAAATAACATATCGAGGGTGAAATTTCATAAGGGGGAAGAATGTAACAACCTAGTGTTTTATAAATGGAAATACCCATCTTATAATTATATCATATAATTACATGAAATCACAAATTAATGAACTAATAAGTAATATGTGACCATTTAACATAATATTGTCACTTATATGATTTGAATTTCAAAAATCAGACATACACTATTGCGATATGTAATATTTTTTTGGAGTATGATGGAACAAACCTAATTTTTGGTTAATAGTAACCTACCCAAATAAATTTTAATATGTACTTTATGAATAGTATATGACCAAAAGGAATATTAATATTACAATTGACTGTATAAATAATATTTAGGCATCATATATGTGGTAATATGTCCAAAGTAAAAGTGTTGGTATTTCATATTTATTAAATAATTAATTGAAATTAATTCATTCATTTAAAAGAATTTTTTTTTCATAAAATGTGATCACATATTAACAATGTAATTTTTTATAGTTTTCATATAATTTTATATGAATTTATATTATTTTTTATAGCATTGTAAAATCTGTTTTCATTTTAAAATCGTTATTTCTCATGTAATTTTTTTTAATTAAAAATTAAATTAATCATATTTTGAAAAATATTTTTGAAAAGTAGATTTCATTTTTGGTTTATACATGTTGAAAAATGATTTAGGTGAATATTTGGGACCTTTCTAAAATAAATAAATTTTTTGTGTGTAGTAAAATTTTATAATTTATGATAACTTCTAAATGAAACATTTATGCATCATTATTGTGACATTGATGATATAAATGGGAATTTATTAAAACCCATTTGATTAAATAACTATTTTTGGTCACATAAATCATTTCTATTTCTTGATATATCTAACAATAATAAACCAATGATTAAAATATTATGAAAACCCTCCACCCCTCCACTATAAAAAATATCCACACTCCCCTCCACTTATCACAACTCTCATTCCTTGTTAATTACCTATAATATACTTAAATATTTTGCCATGATTCTTCCCCCATCCAAAATAAATTAGTTTTCCAAAAAGTCAAAATCATATCCTCTTATGTGTCTCTTAAGGAATATTAACTCAACATGTAAATAGCTTTTTTCAATACTTTTTCTTTCTTTTCAAGTTCTATTGTCATATTTTCTATCTGTACCTCTCCCCTAAAATTGTTTTGAAAACTCCCATACATTATATATAGTGAAATGTTGTTATGATAATGGAATATTTTATTATCATCCCTCATATACCCTTCTTTTATGCTTGTAGTAAAAACGTCGTCTAAGATGTGTTAATTTACGCCACTCAAGGAAGATGGGTTTAGAATTTCCATTAATTTATACAATTATGGTCATGAAACAATTAATATGGTTTAAATAGAATATAATATATGGATTATTTCTCATCTATGGTTCTGTAATATTTGTACACATGTTTTTTATTTATAAAACAAATTATGTTCATTGTGATAAAAACGACCAATTAACAAAAAAAAAGAATTCACTAAAGGTATATATAATAATTAAAAATCACTCCATGTAAATAAATTAAATTTAAAACCTTGTAAAATTTTCTATGTTAAATAATATAACTCTAATTTTGGATATTCATCTTCATTTTTCAGGATTATTTCTTCTTGTATATAAGTAAACCGATCGTGAAACCACCACACCTGAACAATTAAATTGACCCTCATAACCAATCAAATAGGCTATGAATGAACTCAAAAAGGATATAATAAATAATTTACATGTAAAATATGATTCTCAATTATTAATTAATTAAAATATTTCAAATATTCAGGTCATTAATATCATGTGGAGAACACCTTCAGACTTAAGTTAAGGGGTTTTACCCAAACCTCAATTATTTTTTATGTTTATTCTTACTCTCTATGTACCAAGTGAAATACTATAATCTATTTATTTAAATCTTATAATATCTATATATATTTCCCAAATCATGTATCAATGTACAATCATAATTCTGTTTCAGGGATATACATGTTTTTAAGTGGTTCCCTTCTCAATGCTTCAATAAAAGCAAACCCCTTTAAGTGAACATCAAGAATTCATAGAAAGTATCAATTGCACTATAATGTAGGTTTTGATACACAATTTCTTTTATAAAACCGGTGTTTTTATTAAGACAATATTATGGGGTAACCGTTAAAAAAAATTTCCTTTCCCATTTTAAATGTTTTCATGTGTTTTCCTTAAAACGGAAATAAAAATTATTAATGCTAAAAATCATAAATAATTTTCTTTACATGTTATCACTTTTAATTGACATCACATACCCTGAAATTTTCCAATTTTACCTTATTAATGTCCACTTATGTACCAATTACTTTAATTCATGTGAACTTTTATGATATGCTCATTTATTATACTTTATGACATGAGTATGATACCCATGTCATTCCATAGATAACCTCATGATTATGAATTATAATGTATGATTCTATATTTTTCAATAATAATAATGGATATGTCAATATGGGTGTGCCCAGATAGTTCTCCAATATATTGGGAAAAGTTGATTCTAATGTGATGTTTTGTGAAATGGTCTTGGCAGTTATCCTTGACTCGTAATACCATGTGCAACGGTCTGGGTGGTTGACATTGACTTGTAAACCTCTATGTGAAATGAGCCATGGCTCATGATAATGTCATCTTGTATGTTTCTTCCACATTATTATGAATCCATGCTCATATGATCCAATGATTATATGTTATGATTTTAGAGGTTCCATTTTTTTATATCATTATTTCAAACCTTCTTACCAATGAGTTAATGAATTTTTATTATGTTTTTCCCCTTATTAGGATTCTAGCACATCCCTTTGTTCTTGTTATGAACATGTTATCCAATTAATCTGTAAAAGAAAGTTATAATTTAGGATCACTCTATTATGATTAAATACAGAAATTGTTTATTTAGTCCCATGTTTTCAGTTTTATGTACCTATTCCTCCAAGACACATGACTTCACAATCCTTGGAATGAAATATTATATTTTAGTATGATTAAAATTATGTAATGATATGTGTAAAATGTAAGGGTATCTATAGGAAGAAATGAAAATTTATAGTCCTTATGATTCGTGAAACCCATTCATTCCTGAATCCCTATTTCGTCATCAGGAATCAGAGCTTTATAAATCTCCTATCTACGAAAACCCTAGCTTCGTGAGAACCACTTTCATGCATCCCCATAAGATTGTATGTAGTGATTACATGTACCCTTCAGTGGTGTCCCCTATTTGGTTACCCTCTCTCTTTATTTTTGACATTGGCACACTAATCACCCTTTATTTTTGTCAAATGAATTCTAATGTTGATCTGATGATTTAAAACACCTCCACACCACACATTGCATCCATTATTAATGCATTCCCATCCCCATGTGTGGGTGTATATGAGTTATTCAAGTCCCATGGTTGGTTATATAGTTCTACAAGTTTGAGCTGCATGATTTTAATCATCTGTGCCCCACCATCCTAAAAACATGACATTAAACTCTACTCTCACCCCTTGCAATTACCATGGGGTAATATTACTTATAAATTCTATATACCCAATAATCATCATGGGAGTTATAAAATCATACCCTTCTACAAATAAATGAGACCTTCCTTAGGACGATTCTATGTTTATTCCCCACAACATCGCACACTAATGCATGTTTCGTGACATGAACTTCTTGTCTACCACCTCATATAATTACTAACACCATTCATAACTCTTGTCTTCTAAATGAATATTAGTGAAAATGACACCCTTCATCTGCGGAGCTTTCACTTGTAATCCACATTCAACAATTCCACTCCGTAGATGCACCCAAGTAGTTATCAATGTGTTTTCCCTGATTCCATGTCCCCCTATTCATAAATATAAAGATTTTTATCTATTCCTTGTACATATGGTAAAAAATATTCCTACCCATTGTTCAATCCCAACATTGGTAAAAATCGGTTCCCCCTCCAAGGGATGAACACTCATGATGTGACATATTCACTTTTTTTGGAAAAAACCCCACTCAAATCCACCATAACATAGTGTTATGATGCATCATCCATATACCATTTCATATATCATCTATCATGATTATACCCAGTGCCTCCACATCCTTTTATGATCATGAATTTGAACCACGTACCCCCCATTTTTATCTGTTCAACCTCATTAGGTGCCCTATCACCACACACCAACTATACAGGATGCTAATAATGCGTGAGCCGGAGCATGTCTCTGGGAATCTAAACATGTGTACGCCATATTTTCATGCCCCATTCTAAAACTATGTGGACATTGATCATTGTCTAATAAACATGGTACATAGGAAACCTTTGAGAGGATCAAAACCATCATTCATCCCTATAATGGTATTCCCCTTTAGTCTCATTGTCTTGGGGATATTGTTCCCTAGAATATAGCTTCATCTTTATTTGGGTCCCATTTCAGGTGAACTATTATAACTAGACACCATCTTAGGTGTCCCATATCCCCATATTTACTATTTGTAATTTGATCACATTATTCAACACTAGGTAGGTATGTAACAACCCGAAATTTTTGTTTCCAAATTTTGTGTATTATTTTATTTTATACTCAACAAAACTATTTCATTTAATAAAATGACTATAATTAAAATGAGACCATTGGTCTTCAACTGTTATATGACTGTTGGTCAATAAGACAGTTGGTCAATAAGACCGTTGCAAACTAAATGTTACCATTATTTTCATTAAATAAAAGTGATCTTGGTTAATACAAAAAAGAAGATTCGATGGCCCCATCCAATAGTCTCGGGCCAATCGAAGCCCATCTGATAGAACTCGGGAAGGAGGTAGCACCTTTGGTTTTTGCCTTTGACCAAACCCAAGCCAAACATCATCGTGTGAATCTGGAACGGAATCTCCTTCGTGAGAAGTTCAAGCAAATAGAAATCACCACTCGGGAAATGTTGGTCAAGAAGCCCCAAGATTCTATCAACCTAGAACACCTTACTCTTTGGTCCTATTCTGCTGTTATAAGGGGATTTGTAACAAGACCACAAATTCCTTTTTTGATCCATTAATTTAAATAATTTTTTTAATTCTTATGGTTAAATTTGTGAATATTCAAATGTCCAAGTAAATATAGTATTCATATTATTGATTAATTATAGAAAAATTATATTTTGAAAATAATTATGTAAACCTTAAATAACATATAATGTGTAATTATTTTCAAAAAATAGTCCTCTACAATTATGTTCAGTAAGAAATTTAGAGTATAATAAGATCAACATAATTTTTAATGAATAATAAATTATTAATAGTGATTTTACGCTTATGATTTTTAGTGTGATCAAATGTAATAATTAAAAACACTAAATAAAGTATTAATATAATTTAGGCACCTATATTATATAATGTGATTTAATAAAATAGGTAAATAACTATTTCAGAAATTATTGGTTAAATATTCGTTTTTTCGAGTGAATAGTGTTTTTATTTAAAAAATAAATATAAAAATATTTATAAAATTATTTTTATAAAATGGAGTTCATTTTTGAAATTAGAACATTAATATTTGGTTAAGGTTAATTTTTTGGGTTTTTCTGAGAATTTTGAATTTTCGGTGATTAGTGAAAATACAGTTTTGAGTTTCTGGTTTTTAATGACATCATTAATGATGTAATAATTATGAAATAATTCTCATAGAATTATGAATAGTAATATAAGTTTTAGTGTTTCCTAAGTGGAAAATTCCATCAGAAAATACCATGGGCAAGCCCATGGTTTCTCCAATACCAACAATGAGGTGTCACTTGGCCTTTAATGACTTGTCCCCTCACTTCTCCTTTAAATACCAAGCCTTTACCTCATTTATTTTATTTCCAAATCTTCCACAACGAAGTTATGATCTCTTTAACTTCCAAGGAGTCCTCCCAAGGTTCCCTCATGCCTCCCACGGTCCAAACCTTCTTGTTTTTGAATTTACTCTTCACGGTAAGGGATCATTTCACCCTCCTCTTTTAATCCATGACTTCTTTTATGTTCTGTCTCCTAGTTTCCATATATTTTGTTTAGGGTATTATCTTATATGTTCTCATTACTTTCCATTTCATATCTAATTTTCAAGAGACCATTTCCACTATCATCAATTTGTTTTCTAAATTTTTATATGACACCATTAGGCTACCGAATTTCTCGTAAAAGAAATTGCATCTTCTCTTTTCTTTCATTATTCATTTTCATGTGGTTTGTCATTAAAATAAAAATACCATGATCTTATTCAGTAACGATACTGTATTATAAATTATTTAGGACTGGGTGACCCTTTTCCCCTATCTTTTCAATGTTTTCTAAAACCATTTTATATAGCTGTTGTGCTGCATAAATTTCATCTCAAAATTTCTATCTTTTTCTCTCGAGAAATTATATTATTTATTTATGTTAATAGAAGGACATGTCTTGTTTCTATGGGTGTTAATATATATATATATATATATGTAAAAATGAAATATTTTTTTCTGGAATTGGAAAACATATAACCCTCACTCCCTTTCCATGGGTTATAAATGACATAATGATCTTGTTTTTAAGCTCTTTTTAAACGTCATGATTTTGACATGAAACCTATTTTATTTATTATATCAGGGTTATTTATGAAATGTTTGATTATGATATATTTGGATAAAATGAAATTAAAGACATATTAAGGGTCCACCATGATAGCTCTCCAATGCATTGGGTAAATATTTAATCATTAGAGATGAAAAGTTTCACAATACCTTGGTGAATAACAATGGTAATTTTTATGACACCTTGGGAATGGACAATTATGATATGTTCATTATTATCTAAATGAATTGGTGTAGCCACATAATCAAGTTAGATTCAATGTTCACTTAACTATGATATGGCAATTCTTCAATTTCCCATGTCTTTATGTTTTTATTTAGGTTCTTATTGATATCACAAGTACATTGTTTCCCTTGATTACCCTTTCTGGGCCCTCTACTCACCCATTCCGTTAATGTATGCCTCCAAGATATGAGATGCATTAAATGTACAAAGGATGAACCTATTATAAAGCCTTTAATGTGGTTTATAAGAATTTTTTATGTTGTTTTCATGTATTATGTTCATGATTCCCAAGACACTAGACTTTAAAGATCCTCTGTTTGTAAAATGAAATGAAAGGTTATGTTTTAAAAATGTGGGATGCCATAGTTTGTATCAAAAGATTGTTTAGTTATTTATGAAAATTAGGATATGAAAACATTAGGAAGAACCCTATAGAAACGTTTATATATAGAAAATCTTCCTGGTATTTTGGAATCTATTGAGTAAGTGGTTTATCAAGAAAATAAATCCATGTATGGATACGAGCAGGTAGAGGTTTCTCTGGAACAAGTGTACATAAGGGTAAAACCCAAAAACACCACATTGAGCTAGACTCAAATGGTAACTGTTACATGACAATAGGATTTGCTACACTCCTGGTTATGACACTCCCAGGGGATATTATTGGTTAATCGCAATTTTTCTATGAATCATTATGAAGGAATTATAGAGAAATATAATTGTTTAAGCATGATTTTTCAATACATAATATCCTTTATAGTTAAAATATTCATAAATGAAATAAGTTTATCATGAAGGATTTATTCTTTTAGAAAATGGATGGAAATTGGAGGAACTGTAAAAATGGTGACTGCAATGGACCATGAGCTGACGGACCTCTGTGGGAAGCGGAAATGGAAACATTCATGCTAATGATGAGCTAACTGACTCAAGTTATAGGGAATAACTTGAATCATGCTGAGAGACCAATTTCACCACGATGGGAACAACATTCTGTTGAGTCATTTATGCGTCAATGACCACTAACCTTAAGTGGATCGATTGACCCATTGATTTCTGAACAGTGGGCCAGCTCCATTGAGAAGTTATTTTCTGTGATCTGCTCTTCAGATCAAGAGATAGTCACCCTAGCTATCTATCACATAGAGAGAGAAGCTGATCAGTGGTGGGAACTCATAAAAAACATGAGGCCATGATTTGAGGTTGAAGCTATGGAGTGGAGAGAGTTCATAAGGATCTTTTTCATTATGTATTTCCCTCGTTCCCTGAGAACGGGAATGGAGAAGGAGTTTCTCGAGATGAAGTAGGAGAATGAATTTGTGGGAAGATATGAGATGAACTTCACAAGGCATTCACAATATACCTCTAGTTATTTCATGGATCCAAATGGTAATGTTGATAGATTTTTTAGTGGACTGAGAACTTATCTGTGAAGGAATCTAGACAATCAAGACTGTGATAGCTATGAAGAGATCATACAGAGTGCGATGAAAGTTGAGATAGAGTTTGGTGAGACGCAGTGGTCTCATAAATCAAACGACAAAAAGAGATAAATGGATCCCAGCATTGGGAGGACTTTTGATCAGGGAAGAGGATGAAAGAAAGTTCAACTTCCCAAATGTAATAATGGTGGGAGGAAGCATTCAGGGAACTGGATTCTCAGGAGTGGGAAGTGCTTCAAGTGTGGTAGAGATGGCCACATTGCGAGGAATTTTCATGGTGAGGTGAAAACTTAGCTCCCAAACACAAACAATAAGGGGAAGATGGTACATGCCCTACCTGATGTCCAGTGCATCAAGTGTAGACAACATGGGAACTTTTCTAATAACTTTCCAAATACGAGGGTTGTGGAAGGGAACCACCATCAGCCTCAACAAAGGACAAGGGAGCAAGGTCGTGGTTTTTCTACCACAATAGCTGAAGTTGAAGCTCTGAATGATGTGGTAGTAGGTACTCTTGATTAAATCTCAACGATTGCAAATACTTGGTTTTATTTTGGTTCTACTCATTATTTTCATTCCTGAAAGTTTGCATATAATTTAGATTCGACCCCTGATTCGCATAAAGTAGAGTTATCAGTATAGACTCTTGGTGGGACTATACAAGCATCGTCAATGTTTATAAACTCTAGTATTTACATTAGTGAGCACAATCTTATCGAAAATATAGTACCCATTCCCATGCTGGAATTCGACATTATACTAGGGATGAATTGTCTCTCAAAGTATAATGCTATGATCAATTGTAGATAAAAAGAAATATCAGTAGTATTGAATGAAAAAACTACAGTTATCTTCTAAGGATAGATATCTCAAACTGATCGTTGTCTAAAACAACCCCTTATATATTTATTTGAGGTGTTTATTAGTGAAGAAGAAGATGATGATGAGTGTTTAAGAATAGAAAGTATCCACATCATCCAGGAATATGATGATGTATTTCTTGAGGAGTTTCCTGGACCTCCCCCTGAAAGAGAAGTATATTTCTCTATTGAGCTCGTACCTAGATCTCAACCAATATCGAAGACCCCACATATAATGGAAAATGTGGAGCTGGATGAATTAAAGAAACAACTCCATGATCTTTTGGGGAAGGGTTTTATCCATCCAAGTGTGTCTCCTTGGGGAGCACTAGTTCTATTTATTAAGAAGAAAGATGGATCAATGCGGCTATGCATTGATTATAGAGAACTGAATTGGATCACAGTGAAGAACAAATACGCTTTTCCAAGGATTGATTACTTATTTGACCAACTTCATGGGGCTCAATTCTTCTCTATGATTGATCTTCGATCTGGTTATCATCAGTTGAGGGTGATGAATGAAGATATTACCAAAACTGCTTTCTGATCTCGATATTGGCATTATGTGTTTTTTGTTATGCCTTTTAGACTACCTAATGCAGCTGCTATTTTTAGGGACTGGATGAATAGAGTCTTTAAGGACTACCTTGATAACTTTGTGGTAGTTTTTATTGATGATATTATGAATATTATACAAGTAACAAGGATCATGTAGATAATCTAAGTGTTATTTTGCAAAATTTACAGAAGGATAGGATTTTTGGACAGTTTAGTAAATGTGATTTCTAGTTTTAACAAGTCTCTATATTATGGAACATTGTAACCAATAAAGGAATCACATTTGACCACGCAAAGACAAAATTTATAGCGGAGTGTCTCCAACCTACAACAATAACTATGATTCTTAGTTTCCTTAGATTAGGATGATATTATAGGAGGTTTGTGATATTTTTTTGAAGACTTTATAATCCATTAACCAAGTTAACTTGAAAATGGGTCAAGTTCATCTAGACAAAGAAGTGTGAGGAATGTTTCCATGAGATGAAGAAGATATTTTTTACTATAGTTGTGTTAACTCTTCCCTCAAGAGGAGAAGGATTTGTTATTTTTAGCGATGAATCTATGAAAGGGCTTGGGGAAGTCTTCATGCAAAATGACAAGGTCATTGCTTATGCATATCTACAGTTGAAGATTCATAGTAGAATTATCCTATGCCAGATCTGGAGCAGGCCGCGGTCATTTTTGCTCTGAAGATATGGAGGCACTATCTTTATGGAGAGAAATTTGATATATACACAGACCATCAAAGATTGAACAATATTTTCACACAGATGGAATTGAACATGAGACAAACGAGATGGTTGGAACTTCTTAAAGAGTATGATTGTTCAATTAATTATCCTCAAGGAAGAGCAAACAATGATTATGATGCGTTAAGTATGAATGTCCCAGTTGTTCTTTCTATAATGAGGATTCAAAAATGTCTTTTCATCAATGACCTAGTAAAACTGTACATAGGAATTATAAGGGAAGGGACATCAAAAACCCTAACCCAAATGATTTCTCAACCATCATTACTAGAGAAGATCAAGAAAGATCAGAAAGAAGATCTTGTGTTACAAAAGATGTTTGAAGTTGTGAAGGATGGGAAGTTTCCTAAGATCAATATTGATCAAGAAGGTGTATTGATATTTTGTACAAGACTATGTGTTCCATCTATTCCAGAAATAAAGAAGGAGATGATGGATGAATCTCATAACTCCACATTCTCTATACATCCTGAAAGCACAAAAATGTATAGGGACCTTCGTGATCATTTTTGGTGGGATAATATGAAAAGGGAGATTGTTGACTACACTACAGGGTGCCTAGTCTGTCAGCAAGTGAAGGTTGAGAGACAACTTCCTAAAGAGGTGTTGCAACCACTACCCATACCAGCATAGAAGTGGAACAATATCACTATGGACTTTGTCACTTCTCTCCTGAGAACTTCCAATGGAAATAATGTGATATGGGTTATTGTGGACCATCTCACCAAGACTGCCCATTTTATCTCTATTCGGGAAGATTTCTATTTTGATCAACTTTCCATGATTTATGTGAAGGAAGTGGTAAGGAAACATGGAGTTCCACTTACTAACTTATCTGATCGTGATCCACGATTCACATCAAAATTCTGGAGAAGTCTTCAAGATGATCTGAGAACTGAATTGAATTTTAGTATGTCCTATCACCTCCAAACTGATGGCCAATATGAAATGACTATTCAAACACTTGAGGAAATCCTGAAAATGTGCTCAACAGAATTTAAAGGTGGATGGGATCAACATCTCCCTTTAGTTGATTTCTCTTACAACAACACCTTCCACTCGAGCATTCAAATGGAACCCTTTGAAGCTCTATATGGTAATCGATTTAGAACTCCTACTTGTTGGGATGAATCTGATGAGAGAAATCTTCTTGGTCCTGATCTTGTGCCAGAGGTGTCAAAAAACGTCCATTCGATCCAACAACACATTTCGGATGCTCAGAGTCTGCAAAAGAGATACGCCGACAACCGTCTAAGGGACTTGGAGTTTGATGTCGGGGATGAGGTCTTTCTTAGAATTTCACCTTGGAAGAGAGTCATGAGGTTTTGGAAGAAAGGGATGCTCAGCCCAAGGTGCATTGGCCCCTATGAAACCCTGGATCACGTGGGATCAATATCCAATTGACTTGCACTTCCTCCAAATCTAGCACAAGTTCATGATGTCTTCCACGTATCCCTCTTGAGAAATTACAAACCTGACCCTTCAAATGTACTAAACCCATAGGTGGTACAACCAGAACATGACCTCTTTATGAGGAGAATATGGTGGAGATCTTAGATTGTGGAGACAAGGTTCTACGCAACAAGACTACCCACCTTGTTAAGTTGTTTTATAGGAACCACAAATATGATGAAGACATGTGGGAACCAGAGGAGTATATGAGGCAGAAGTACCCACACATTTTCTTCTCTTAGGGTATAAGTTAAAAATTTCAGGGATGAAATTTCTTAAGTGGGGAAGAATGTAGAAACCTGAAATTGTGGTTTCCTAATTTTGTGTGTTATTTTATTTTATACTCAAAAATACTATTTCATTTAATAAAATGAGTATTATTAGAATAAGACCCTTGAGATTCGACTTTTATATGACCGTTGGTCAATATGACCGTTGGAAATTAAATGTTACAATTATTTTCTATAAATACAATTGATCTTGGTTAATACCGAAAGAATATTTGATGGTCCCATCCAGTAGACTTGGGATGATCGAAGACCATCTGACAGAACTCGGGAAGGAGGTAGCACCTTTGGGAATTGCTCTAGACCAAAACCAAGTCAAACATCATCGTTTGAATCTGAAACGGAATCGCCTTCGTGAGATGTTCAAGATGATAGAAATCAATAATTGGGCAATGTTGGTTGAGCTTCCCCAAGATTATATCACCCTAGAACACCTTACTCTTAGTTCCTATGCTGGTGTTGTAAGGGGTTATGTAACGAAACTCTAACTGCGTTGAGTAATCCTCTGATTTAAATAAAAATTGTGTTTTCTTCTTATGGTGAGGTTTGTGAATTTTCAAATGTATGGATAAATATAGTATGCATATTATTCATCAATTTTAGAAAAAGGATATTTTAAAAATATTTTTGTAAACCCTAAATAATTAATAATGTGTAATGATTTTCAAAAAGTGTGCTTCTACAGTTATGTTCAGAAATAAATTTAAAGTCTAATAAGATCAAATTAATTTTTTATTAATAGTAAATTATGAATAGTGATTTTACTCTTCTGATTAGTAATGTGATCAAATGTATTAAGTAACCTCACTTAAGAAAGTATTAATATAATTTAGGCACCATGATTATGTAATTTGATTCAATAAAATAGGTAAATAACTGTTTTAGAAATTATTGGTTAAGTATAAGTCTTTTAAGGTGAATAGTGATTTTTATTAAAAAATTAAATAAAAAATATTTAGAAAATTAATTTCATAAAATGGAGTTCATTTTTTAAAATAGAGCATTGATATTTGGATAAGGTGATTTTTTGTGAATTTTCTGAGAAAGTTGAATTTTCTGTGAATAGTGAAAATAACATTTTTGAGTTTCAAGTGTTTAATGACATCATTAAGGATGTAATAATTTTGAAATAATTCTAGTAGACTTATGAACAGTAATATAAGGTATGAGGTGTCTCAAGTGGCCAATTACATGGACAAACACCATCGACAATCTCATGGATTTTCCAATACCACTGATGAGGTGTCCCTTGGCCATTAATGACTTGTCCCCTCACTTCTCCTATAAATACCAAGACATTCTCTAATTAATTTCATTTACCAATCCTCCCCAATGATGTTCTGGTCTCTTTACCTCCCATGTAGTCCTCCTATGGTTCCCTCAAGCCTCCCAAGGTTCCGACCTTCATGCTTTTGAAGTTAATCTTCAAGGTAAGGGATCCTTTCACACTTCTATTTTAAGCCATGGCTTTCTTTAGGTTATGTCTTCTAATTTCCATCTATTTTCATGACGGTATGTTTTTATATGTTCTCATTACTGTCCATTTCATATCTAATTGTTGATAGACCCTTTCCTCTATCATCAGTTTGTTTTCTGAATTTTTAACTGTCGTCGTTAGGCTGCCGAATTTCTTGTAAAAGAAATTGCATCTTCACTTTTCTTTCATGATTCATTTTCTTGTGGAATGTCATTAAAATACCAATACCATGACCTTATTAGGTACTCATACTGTATTATGAATTATTTATTAGTTGTTTACCCTTTTCCCCTCACATTTCAATGATTTCTAAAACCATTTTATATAGCTGTTATGCTGCAGCAATTTCATCTAGAAATTTCTATCTCTTTCTCTCGAGAAATTCTATTGTTTATTTATGTGAATACCCAGACATATTTCCTTTATATGGGTGTTCATATATATATATATAGATGATATATTTGATTCTGAAATTTACATACATATAACCCTCAATCCCTTTCCTTTGGTTATAAATGACATATTGCTCTTATTTTTATGCTCTTTTAAAAAGTCTCAGTTTTGACATGAAACACATTTTATTGATTCTATTTGGGTTATTTATAAAATATTTTATTAGGATCTATGTAACTCACATTAATTTAAATACATATAAAGGGTGTTCCCTGATAGTGCTTTAATGCATTGGGTAAATATTTAATCTCTAGAGATGACAAATTTCATGATACCTTGGAGAATAACCTTGGTAATTTTTATGACACCTTAGCGATGGACCTTGGTGATATGTTCATGAAGGTCTAAATGAAATGTTTTAGCCACATATTAATGTAATGTTCCAAGTTCTATTCATTATTATATGACTATTCCTCAATTTCTAATGTCTTTATTTTTTTATTCATGTTCTTATTGATATCACAAGTACATTGATTCCCTTGTTTACCCTTACCAGGACTTCTGCGCACCCTTTCCATTGATGTCTACCTCCAGGATAAGAGATGCAGAACTTTTACATAGGATGAACCTATGATGAAGCCTTAAAAGTGGTTTAGAATAATGTTGTATGTTGTTTTCATGTATTATGTTCCTGATTTCCAAGACAGTAGATTTTAAAGATCCTCTATATGTAAAATGTAATGAAAGGTTATGATTTAAAAAGGCAGGATTCCATAAGGTAAAAATCTTATTTGAGGTTCTAACCCATCTAAATTTACACTCCATCCATTCCACCCGTCCCATTTCTACTCGATACATATCCATCCATATAATTAACTAAGCTTCCACATCAAACTGAGATCATGAAATCCATTTGGTGCATCTCAGTGCATAAAATCCATTCACGCCATCAATACTCTAATAATAATTCAATAATCTTTCCATGCACAAGACCCAAAAAAATCCATATACATCCAACCATATAGATATATTCATGATAAGGAATGTTAACCATTCATAATCTCCACAATTTCTCTAGAAATATAGACACATGTAATCCCTATTTCAAACACCCTTCAGATATACGTGGGTTTTGATAACATTTCTATACAAAAGGTATTTAGGAAGACTATATAATGTTCAATAAAAAATGATGGTAATCCTTGGTGTCCCCATAATTGGGTGGAACTATCTCGATCCTACCTCAGTGATGTCCAGAACATTTCCCATGTGCAGAAACCTTCTCTTTACGAGACACATCATGCGGGGTATTCTCTCATTGGTAATTCTAAGCCATTCATCTGGTAAACCTTCCATGTTTTCCCTCAATGTGTTCCATCTCTATGATATGTTCTGTTCAGATATCACTATATATCTAGAAGATGATAACCATGTTTCTTGCATAGTGTGAAACATGGGATGAATGAGGAAAATATTGAAATACATGCCTATGAAATAACCATTTTCACGTGATGTTGAACTCATAGAATACACTATTTTGAACATGGGATGGATGAGGAAAACCCCAGAAGATATTCCTCTAGAATAAGATATATTGTTATCACTACGGGATGCCTCGGGTTTCGCACTGTTGATAATCCATCTTATGAGGTATAATATAGTTATACTAATGATCCAATGTGAATACGTGATACTGATTCTCGAATGGAAAACTCTCTTAACCAATGGTTGATTCTGTAAATAGACCCCTTGGAATGTACATATTTAATAAGGGTAACATTCTCCCATTATGTTCTGGTACCAACAGCATGTTTCATGAACTATGACTAAAATATATCTGGGGGACCCATACTAGGTTCCCAATTCAAAGGAAGATTCCATGGAAGGGGGGAGAAATATCCCATCATCCCATTTTTATCAAGGAGGATACATCACTAAAAAATGTTGAATGTATCCCACCAATGGAATGAATGAATGAGGGGTATAATGAGTTTATAAGGGAACAAGGACACATTGTCCAACACAAAACTGGATGATTTTGCAGAAGTGGATGTGAACTGTTGAAAAGCGTTAGAAACAATGATCAACTAGGTCTTCCCAAACTAACTTTTAGACTCCCCAAATAATAAAATGAAGGCGTTCAGAGAGATTTAAAGTAATGGAGACTAATAAGGAATTAGTTATTGGATTTCTTTATGTCAATAATGTGGAAAGTACCACATAATTGAATGACATAGAGAATAAATATGGTGTTTTGATTATGGAAAATAATGACACAATTTAAATAACTCCACAGGGAAAATTAAGGGTCCAACTAACTAAATGGATTGGAATATTGGACTTGTTTATACATCATAAATGGATAAATTATTTATGTGTGTAATGAATGTTAATTAGGGAACTAAACTCCCAAAGTAGAAATAATTTACAGAGAATTACGAAGATGGAATGATTAATTGATATATTTTTGAGGAAGATGAGAGTATGTACGAAATATAAAACAAATATATTTTATATAATAGTATGAGGTATCCTTATTATGACATATGGATGATATGAAATAATAAATTTTTTTATTTATTTTGATTCCAGAATTATGTAGTTTCAATGATGAAATATGCATGAATTTTTCAGTTTATTTTTTTCTATAATGATTTCAATGATTATATTAAATTTTTTGGATGCAATTGAAATGTGGATTAATGGTATGGTGATATTCATGGGAATATCAATATTAAGTTAAATTTATCCCTTAACATGTTCCCAGTTTCATGATAATAATGGTTAGATAAGAGAAATATTAGATATCAATAAGTGTATAGGATGGTCTAATTAACTTGGAAATTATAAAGGATTTGTTGAAAAATAAGTTTGTTTTATAATGGAAGGAGTTTAAATATCTTCTTTATTTAAGGAATATATGAGGTAAAATTTGGAATAAAGATGAAATAATATATTTTAATTTAGGTTATTTCTTTTTTCTATAGGATATACTAGGAGGGTCATCCCATGTTTGGAATGTTAGAACCTATAGTTGCTTTTAGATTTATTAAGGACCAATGTTAAGGTAATTCTTTGAATATATTTTTATCTATTTGTATTTTTTTCATTTGGAAGGGTTATAATGTTAACCAGCTATGGAAATTTTATGTTTAACATCGAATGAAGTATTTTTATAGTCATTTTTTATTAAAAACAATAGTTAAAGGGCCATCTAGTGATTAAAAATATTTCAACGATGTATACCATTTTTATTTTGTAAATTATATAATGTAGTTTTTGAAAAGGACATTTTTAATGTTGAGCGACAACCCATTATGTCCCAAAAGGCCCTGGGTCTTGAACCGATGACCGAATTATCATAAAGATTCCACACCTACCATTGGCCTACATGATTTTTTGTTTAATGGGTAATTAAAGTTTTTATTTAAAAATATTATAAATAAATATCTTTTTTTTGATTGATAACCTTTATCATTAACTAATATTTATAATTCTAATCAATTTCTATATGTTCACTTCCCAAACATGTTCTCATATCTGGAAACCTTGTTATGTGTTACCTTGGGTAACAGTTATTTTCCCGATATTCTTTTTATTGGATATTTATGTATTTAGATTTCTATATGCGTTATTATAAATAGATCATTTAATTATCAAATAATTGATATCCAATATGGTTCTTTTGATAGAAAATCATTTTAATGGTTATTGGGGTTGAATATACCACCTTTATATTTTAGAAATTTTTCAATTTAATTTAATATCTTTATTATTTAATTTCATTTCACAAAAAACTCAATATATATTTTGTTATGTTAAATCAATATGTTTGGCTCATGAAATTCCATGTTTATCATTCACTACACACAATATAAAATTATTATTTCTCTATATGTAACACATTGGTGGATTATATTATAAAAAAGGCATACATTCCTCGATGGCATACAAGACATGTATGATTGAGTTTTACCAATCAACAATATTTTATTAAATTCCAATTATTAAATATATTAAGACCTATCATTTTCACTAAATATGTAGTTATGGATAGAATAAATGTATTGATTAAAAAATGTTCTTTAATCAAATATAAAATGAATTCATTAGTAATAATTAATATAAGAACCAATTTCATATAAAAGGCATATATTTATAAAAACCCATTTTAGAGATAAAAAAGAAGTTTTATCAAAGTAAATAATTTAATTAAAATCAGTATGTTTTATTAATTAATACTTATATAAATTATATAATCAATCAAATATTTTTTATATTAATTATGTATATTTTATAAGTATTTTATAAGAACAAACCCACTAATAAACAAAAATAACTATAATTATAAAAAGGATATTTTACCGTATTTTGATGGAAACTATATTTTAAATACAAATTTATGAGATTTTATAAATTTTAATTTTAAAAATATGCTTCATTTATTAAATATAACAATGAAAATTAGGTTAGGGCGAATGTTTGGAATTTTTCATGGATGTTTTATTTTTTAATAATTAGGAAAATTTAACTCAAGCCTCAGTTATCATATAATTTATTATTAAAGTTATAATTTTTTTTAATTTATTTAAAAGTACATATTGATCAAATTTTTATCAGGTCATCCAATTTATGCTATTTTTATAAATTTCACATTGATATTGTTTATGAAAACCTTGAAAATATTTGAACATTTTTATATTAACTACACAATTTATCGTCTCATCTATATTATGAAATATAATTTAACTTGTGTCACATAAATTATACGAATTTTGAAGTATGGAAACCATAAATGGAATAAATATAAATTATAATTTCTAATAAAATCCAAATATTTTTTATAAAAAATATGAGTTAAGGTAAATAAAATTAATTACCATTATTAAGATTAAATTTAAAATAACATAGAATAAAACCTAATCATAATCCCTAATATAACCTAAATGTTTATCCAAAAGAAATTAGATGGACATATTTCGATAATAACCTCATTTATATATTATTTGTACAATTACTAGATCCACTGGCAAATGGAGACATATTTGTGGTTTCCCTTTTCCTAAATATTACAAGAGTACACCTCCTACTCTAGTTTAAAAGGCCTCCTCGGCTCCCAATTCCTCACACCTCATTTGTCACATTTTCTCGACCAAACACATCCCAAATATTTCGATAAAATAAAAACCTTAATCTTTGAATCCTATCCTTTAGTAAAAAGCATTTCATGTAATTCCTTTGGTGAAAACCAAAAGATGTAACCCAACGAAGAGGTAAATTCCTTCCTCATCCTCCTTTCTCTTATATTCATTCACCACACATCTACACACATTATTCCATTATCATACAATAGCTCCAATATTCTCAATATACATATATGTTTTGTTATAATGTTTCTACATACACATACACACACTTCCTTCTAATATATAACAAACATATTATTTATGTGTATGGTGAATGACCACCCTAAAAAATAATGATGGTTCATTCATCCATTACCACCTATCGTGGTAGATATTATGATGGAAACACTTATTTTTATTTATGATATTAATAATATATATAGTCTTATTTAATTGTATTACAACACAAATATTTATAAATTTCCATCTTGTGAAAATATGTTAATTTTGTTTGAGAAAGTTTGGACAACCACTACCTCAATGTAATGTGATTCGTTCACATAAAACATTGAATTTATTAATGGTGCATGTAGTGAAATTATATAATATATATGATATAATAATAATATTGGAATAATTATATATATATGTGACATTTACTATCATTATGTCAATACAACAATAAAACAGATACAACGTTCATAGTTATGTAGAACATACCGACTACATGAATGGTTTTTTCCATTCCATACATCAATATATTAATTATTATTATAAAAAAATATAAAAATACCAATTATATTTATATCTTGTTTTACAATCTATAACTATTGATATATGTATAAGCACTAAATATTAAATAAATTATGACACATTCAATTATCAAAGCAGATGTTAACCAAAGTGAAAAATAACTTATAGTTGTTAACAAGAGGGTAATATAAGGTAATAATCAAACCACATGTGATATTATATATAATAATATTATTCTATAAAATAATTATAATAAAAATAATTTTACTATACAATATGATTGAATGATTATGAATATAGTCAAGAATCAATGTATTTGAATTTAATCATGCATTTTATATATGTGACATTCATTCAATTTTCAAAACTCTTTTTTAGTGTATACACTTCTAAGGAATGTATTATTTGATACTTATATTTAATTTATGGTTATTTATGTATCCATTATTTGATATTTATTTAAGAGGATTTATTTTTCAATAGGATTTTAAGATACTTTTGTATGTTTTTATGGAAAATGGGTTTTAAATTTATTTAAAAATTCATTATATAAATCATGGAAAAAGGATTCCTAAACGTGTTCATGATTACTTTATATGTTTCAAAATAATTTTTCAAAAATATTTTTTTCAAATTTTTATGTTTTATAAATAATTTATCAATAAATAAATATATTTTCCCAAATAAATGTTTTAAATAAATAAATAAAAATTATTTCCCATGTAAAATATCATTTTTTGGTTTTAAGAATGCCTTTATAGGGAAAATATTCAATGTGATCATTTATGTTATTTGAATTAATTTTTTATATATGATGGATTGATGTTTATTAATTCATTATCTTTTCAAGGTCTATATTATTTCAATAACTTAACCTTTTATGGTTAATTCATTTGAAGAAATAATTATAATGAATGTATCTTATTTTTTCATAGGTTATGGTATGATCATATACCTTTGATAACTATTTCATTTATTGAGATATTATATTATTGTTTATAAATTTAAGGCACATTTATTTATTATTCTATTTTGAGATGTGTGGTATGTATATCTCCCTCCAATTCTGTGGGCATTTTTTTATATCTCATGAGATAGACTATCATGGTATTAGGAATGGACATTCCCTAGTAAGTAGGTCGTGGATGTGAACCCTAACTTCCATGATGGTTTGTGGAGTGAACTCATGTTACTAAAATGGACATGTGAGTAATCCATGACTACCCATATGGTCTGATGAGTGCACCAATGCTACTAAGATTGACATGGGATTGAACCACGACTACGGTTAGGGGAATGAACACATGCTACAAATATGGACTTGAAATGAAACATTGTCTTTTTTGGAAATCATATTATTGGATTTGGGGTTTACCATCATTCTATTTTCATTCATATATTATGATTTCATTGTTATTGTGTTTATTTCCTTATGGTTAATGACTTATGAACTATAATGCTTTATTCTATGATTTATGATTATGATCATTGATTTTCTGGGTATCATATTCCAATGTTTTGATCATGTATCTTAATCATATGCTCATGTTTATGATTCCATGTCTCCCTCGATTACCGCTACCGAGAATATGTGATTAGCCTTTTTATGTTTCCTTCCATAGGATATGAATATAATTATTATGTATGATGTGTCTAAATAATATTATAGTAATGAATAATCTAATGGGAGATAAAATAGCTCTCTTTTGTACCCATTTTTATATTACCCTGATTACAGAGTAACTAAACATATACGATATTTGGGGGTCTATATATGTAGTGTTTTATGTATTCCACAAAAGTGATGTATGGTCTTCATACAATAATAATGGTTTTTATATAATGACTACCAAAAATTTAAATAGGTTATCCCTAAATAATCTATTAATTTAGTGCGTAATGATTTATAATGTTTCAGTGATTTCAAATTCCATCATTATTAACTCCTAGTGCACATAACTTTTATAAAAATAAATCTTTATTAAATCCTCCATATTCATATTTACATGACAATATCTCGATAAAATATACACCATATATATGTATAGATCACCATGTAGCTAATTGAACAAATCATAAATTAGTGTTAAAAGATACATATTCATTATCATTGTTTTTCTATATTATGATAATCTATGAAGAGGTTGATTGATACATCATTATTCATGAATATTAGGATCTATTCGGCCATTATAATGCACTTTTTCATAAAAATACTTTATCATATTTCACATTTAGTTTTTCCCTTATCACCTAAAGTAAAGAATAGTGCATTCAATCTGATTTATTGGATTTGGGAAAAACATTGGGTAAATGATTGATCATGAAATCGACCACATAACTATGAAAAACAATAGTAAATTCAATCTGAATCTCATCAACAAATTACATTATAATTATAATTTCATAAAGATAATCATTTACTTATCTACAATTTCATGTGTTAACAATGATTTCTCACAAATAAATTATATCCATTATTGAGATAATTATACCAATAAGGATAATTTGTCACAATTATATTTATATATAAATAGGACATGAATTATGATATGAATGGTGAATTACATCCCATGAAAATTTCTATTTCCACTATAAAAAATTTCCAATACATGCCAAAAAAATTCTAGAATTATAATAATGTGTTATAACAAGGTTTTGAAGGAAATTGAACCCCAAATTTTTTATATGGTTTGAGTAATATACATAAGAAGTAATAATTTCCCCATTTCCATTTTCAATGATATTTCTACATTAATTTTTTATGGTGTTTGAATAGTTCAATAAAACATGATGGAAACATAGGAATGTTCATAAATAGAATAAAAATGTGTGTTCATTATCGTTTAATTAATAAATAGTTTAGCATCCCCTCACAATTTTTTTGTTCCACCTTTTTAGATATGAGGGAATAACTAATCACTTTATCAGTAGGCCTTGAAAAGATTTATCATTGGTTTTCATCATTTACCCAAAGTTTATTACATTGAATAACATTGGGTCCTTATTTATTTAGTTTAATGTTCATATAAATTGAAGGGGTAGACTAGTGAATTCATTTTCTCCATAACATACATATATATGTCACATAAAAACTCTCTAAATAGGCATCATTCAGTCTCAGATATAATTTATTTCATTGTACACTTTAGGAAATTTTATATATTACTGCTACCCAACCTTTGATAAGTTGGATGTTGAAATTTAATTCCCCCATGAGGATTTTCTTTCAAACATCCAGTATGAAAATGTATTCTCTACTTCATTCCTCAACAACCAAAGGTGAATGAGATTCATCGATCTCTATTTCAACATTGAATGAACATCAAAATGAATTTATTGCTATCAATGTATAGAATCACCAATTGGTTTAGTAGAATAGTTTTCAATCCCCCAATGAATTGATCAATATTACATTTGAGGTCATTGAAAAATATGGAGGCATAATCTCCATGTAATATGAATTTTACCTCATACTCATTGATGGATTCTTAATCCATTTCTTTTATACTAATGAAACCTATCTCGAATTTGGACAGATAGTGGGAGGAAAATATTTATCCAAAAACATTTACTAGAAATAATTTCACTCTATTGAAATTATCACCTTTAAATGCTCTATATTTATTATCAACATCATCATTGATCAGTTTTTCAATCCATATGAAAATCAACCAATGCACCGTTTTTTATATCATTTAATGGTGGATAAGAAATTTACATCTATATTGATCTATTGATCATCAATTAATGGAATGGACTATCTAGAAAACCATGATGGAGATTATTGAATAAATAACTCAGTAAAAACAATATCATTATTAGTAGAAAGTGTTTTTAACACAAGATTTACATTTCTTCTCAAATCATGTGGCATTTGAGAAACCATTTAGATGATTTTATGTACTCATGGACCCATTGAGTTCGGTATGTAAATGGGGATTTCCCCGCATTTCTCATCACACTTTTTTTTGGGATCAGTTCATCATATCACAATACAATTAATAAATTTAATGGAAAAATTGGGGTGGAGAAATTAAAATATATTAAAACCACAAACAATAAAAATGGATATTAAAGGGATAATTTATAAAGGTCATATATTCTTTAAAATATGAATATCTATTTTTCAATGAATATTATCAATTATATTTACACTATCATAATTTTCAAGGGAATTTTGTGTCCTCATAATAATGCTACCAAATGATCACGTTATTTTTCAAAATAATATCACCCAATATTATCAAACCAATAGTGCAGTAAGTCCACCTTGTCACCCGCCAGGTGATTATAGTGTCCATCTCAATTAACCGTTTTTTGGGATATTAACCCTTTATAAAACTATTCGATTTCCAAAGTCACATATAATATCCAAAAAAGGAGGTATTTTCATGTAATCCATAAAATATATACCTCACTAAATTTTTTGATTTTTTTTATATTTACTATTATCCCTAATGTTTTTACTTTAATTTAATAATACCATTCCATAATTAACTAAATTTTTCCCTCATACCAACTATGAGGAAACATTTATTCTATTTACATTATTTCACTATTTATATCATAAAGTCTCACATAATCTTACCTCACAAGATTTTTTCAGATATAATATTTTGTAAATTATGTATATAGTATAAAAAATTTAAATAAATATAAAAATACATAAACTAATAATTCAGATCATGACCCTGAATTTGAGTTATATGCTTAAACTGCATTGGATTACTTTTGGTATACGTAATAATGGGGAGAACTATGAAGATATATAAGGTATTAATCATTGAATTACATTGAAAATATAATAAATGTGTGTTAATAATCATATCAACATAACATAATAGGAGTTAGAGTAGTAATCATGAACATCATATCATGATATAAGAAGATAAGAAAAAATGAAACCTGAAAACATGGTAAAACATAATTCATGACATAATATAAATAATTTTAGGATAAAAAATAGTACACAATAACATATTGTTCCTACGATGATCGGTCTCTCACTATTCATGGTATCTCATATGATAAAATTTTTACCCAATTAATTGGAGGGATATGAAATATTGGGCCCACCAGCCATATTCATAACATGTACACGTATATGTTTTAAATATAGATTATAAAAAAATAGGATTTAATTCATCAAATTAAAAATAATGAATAAGGTTTTTGGGAACATAAATTTATTTTTCATATAGATTATGTATTGTAAAATATATGGGATTTCCATTTAGAAGAAAAGTGGATGAATATTCAGTATATAAATGTTTGGAATGTAAATTAGAATGATAATTTATATAGTATAACAATGCTATATAATTATTCATGGATAAGTTTAATTAGAGTAAAATTGTAATATTTTAACTTTTACATCTTAATTTTATTGAATGGAATGGGTAAAACATATCCTATAAGAACAATGTGAAAAAAAATGAAAAATATAAAGATGGTACTTGAATAAAGTGGGGTAGGTGTGGTTCCCTTACCATGAGTGGGCATATCTAATATCATGGGAGGATCCTCTCATTGGCATTGGGGAACATCAGGAGGGATCTATAGTGGGAGGGATAGAGTAAAATTGGGTTCCAATGGTTATGAGTTATGTGGAATGGGGTATTGGTTTGTTTTTATTGAAATGTAGATGAAAAAGTTTCATTTAGTTTTAAACTTAGGTTATGGATTCTATAGGATAAATTTAATCCATAGAAAAAACCACGACCTGGTTTATTCACATTTAATCTTCCAATGGGGATAATATTTCATTATTTTATATGATTAATAATTGTACTTTATAAAACATTAGACTTGATTATGTGAAAGTCATTCATGTTTATAATTAAAAGAATTCAAAATATAAAATATAAGATAATTTTTCGATGATTCACCATGGATTAATAAATTTATTCAAATAACATAAAAACAATATATTTTAACATTATAAAATATAACAACATATAATCAATATAGTATTTATATTTTCAATTTTTATATTTTATAATATGATAATATATATTCCATAATTATACCATATTTAATTTTTAGCTAAAAACAATTGAATCAAATTTTTTTAAAATATCAATTTGGTGATTTTTATGTTGATATTTTACCAATAATATTTATATCATCTAAATAATTATCTAAATAAGAAATTTCTAATTTTACATAATTACTATGCATTTATTGAAAAAATAAAAAGTTTTATAATATTATTTTTCTATCCCTTAAAAAAAATATATTTTACCTTTTAAAATCGTGTTATAATTTATATTTAAAATTTAAAATTATATAATAACATTTTATTAAGATATAATTTCTTATAATAATTCATGAATACTGTATAAATAAGGTCTCTATTGAAATAATATATTTCTATAAAATATAATTTTTGACTCATCATATTAGAATCCTACTATTATAAACATAGTCAATAATCATTCTAGAGTAACAATAAAAAAAATATTTAATAGTTAAATTATAAAACAATTTACATATTCACAATAGAAGGGGTCTAGATACATGTACCATTATTAAACCTTTAAAAACAATATTATTAAGGTGTGTGATAGTTCTAGTATCATGGGGTTGTTGGCAAACATGACTGACATTATATTCTCAATGATTTTGACATTATATTATATATATTTTTACAAAATGATTTATATATTTAATATCATATTAATATTTTTCAATAGAAAATCACATTGATTCTATCTCCCACACAATATTAGATAAATTCACATTATAGTGTATCATTCTGATTGTCGAGGTCGTCTTTTCCTCTATCAATGTCCATTGGATTTAACATAAGAAAGTATATATTAAACATATAATCATTGGATAACAACTATACCATAAATTGTAATTATTAGTTATAGTCTTTTCAATTCAATATGATATGTCTTACAAAGTCCATTATAACCAATTTAGGATAATTATTTTTTATATTATCATTTCATAATAATGAATTTTTAAATTAAAAATTTCCATTTATAAATGATTGGTTAATTAAATGGTGTCTGGGGGTTGAAACATTTTGGTCAATATTCCAAATTCTACCTGTCATGGTATAGATCGTAGTGGAAATTTGGTGGAGGTAAATATAACAAAATTAGGGTTGGATGTACAATATTTGGTTTTAGGGAACGAGCTCCATTGTAGAGGACATGCTGGATGAATTAGAAAGGTGATCAAATAAGGATTTTTTAGTATTTTATGATAGACCCCCATTAGTTTTTAATAATATTTCCCCCCTTTATAATCTATAAATCTCTCAAAAAAATTTGAAGTAAGGGAGGGAACATCGAGATCATACTCCTCCTTGTTCTTCTTAATTTAGTCATTTTTCATTTCCAACAAATGATAGTATATTTATAATTTATTTTCCTTCATCATTCTTATAAGTTTCATCTAGTATTTTTTTAACTAGATTTTCAATTTCCCTAAAATAACTAATTAATTTCATGTTCAATTTAATATTTATATAATATGATAATTAAGATGTATTTAATTAATAGAGCTCGATAAGGTATAATTCATTATTGATTTGGCTTCAATTATTTAAGTTGATTTTGTTGGTTATTTAATCTTATTGAAACTTTGGTGTTTTTTATCATTTTCTTATATGAAAAGATATGTAATACTTATATTTTGTATATTATTTTCATTAATTATTTAAAAAAATGGATTTTTATGATGGATTTGAAATGTTTTTCAATTTTTTATCTTTAATGGAATGGTGTTATTGATTTCCAAGTGTTTTTTAAAATTAAAATATAGTTATTTAAAAAAAATTAATTATTTATAAAGTGTGTTTGAAATTTATATATTATAAATGAATGTGTATCGTCATTAATAATTATTAATTTGGGGCATAGGAGAGTCATTCTCAATTTTCCTAATTATTTTGATGTAATTGTGACTTATTGGTATACAAAAATGATATCAAATGATTCCTAAATTTTCACAGTGTTTTTAAGGAATGATTAAATTTATATATTTCAAATGATTTTTAAATTATAATCATTCAAATTTTTTCTCTTAAGGCATATTTTTTAATTTGATAAAAATAAATTTTTTAAAATTTATGTTACCAGTAGTTTATATCACCTTTTTATGTTGTGTTTTTTTATATTTCATCACCATGGGAAGATGTTTATTATTGATTCATATGTATGGATATGAAAGGGTATTTTTGAAGAAGGCTTCTGGATATGATTTTTGTTGTATTAATTATAATTCATTTTTACAAGTGTGATGATAATAATGTTTATTCTTTAAAACTTATAAATATTTATTTAATTTGAACACCCCATAACATATAGAATGTATGGACTAATTTTAAAATGAATTAGTAAATGTTGTATTTCTATATTCTTTTAATTTCTTTCCCGCATGGGGGTTTCAAATATAATCAGATATCTGAAAGGGAACTAAGAGTGAAGTTATTGATTTACATTTGTTCCACAAAGAGAGAGTGGTCCAACAAATGTTGTATGATATCAATCATGTTAGAGACTATTTTTATTCTCATGATTTTTAGCTCTTTGTGGGATTAATTTTATTACTTGATAAAAATCACTTATTTTTATCCAAGTGATTTTGAATTATTTTAATGAAATCTTCAATTAGTTGTTAGTTGTTTTATTTTATTTCATTAATATCCTGATATTATTGTGTTGATGCTATATATTTTATTTTGGTCTATCACAATTTAATATAAATATGAAAATTGACTAAGTTTTTCGAATATTTGAAATAAATAATTTTCTCAAAAATTTATTTTTTAATTTATATGAGAAAAATATAATAATATATTTATTTAATTAGATATTTTAAAATTCAACTTTTATTTTGAAAACAAATTGATAAAGAAATATAATATATTTCATTAATATTTCATGTGTAAACAACAACAGTATAATTTCTTTTCCCAATAGAGTTTATTTAATTTTATATCGATGATGTTATATAGAAACTATATTAAATCCGTATTTAGAATTTTTGGATAACAACTAATATATACAATAGTGTCTTTCTGTCATTGTGTTTGTGTCTTTCTGTGTGCAACTCCAATGTTTACTTTTTGTGTCCAGGTTTTCATCTGATATATTGATTTTTAATTGGGATAATTTCTATATGTAATTAGATATTGTAAATGGCTAGGTGTTAAATGATGATTTTATTATATCCATTTGTGTTTTTTATTATTGGATATTTTATCCATCAATTAAGGAAAGGGTATTTTATATTCTTTAATAATTTTAATTGAATTCAATATTCATTATCCAATGTATATAGTTTTTTTAATAAATGTATGATGTATATATAAATCATTTTAGATTATATTTAAATTTATCTATATATTTATATTGTGTTTAAGGAAATATCATCACTAATTTCAAAATTCTGATGCATGGGAAGTATATTCTATATAATGGTGTTCTGGAACACCCTGGTGGCCTATTTGAGGGATGGGTAAATCAACATGTTAGGTTATATCATGTTAGTTCATTGAAACATAAATTAAACCCTATTTTCTCAATATGACATATTTTATTGAAATTTAAGCATATTATTTATGTCGAGCACAATATAGTGGATATAAAATCATCTTTTTAAAATGAGATATTGGTCTTGATTGGGTTCTTGATCAATACATGTTTGTGAACTTTATTTTCTATATTTATAATTGATTTTGATTCTATATGGTTTATAAGGGTGAATGAAAGGAGATTGTGGTTTTTTATACAACATTTGAATAAATTTAGTTTTACTAGGGGTTTTATACATGTTTGTAATTATAATTGTAGAGGATCCAATAATGAAAAATAAGATGACATTAACTAAAATAGTAAAATGTAAACAGAAGGATTCTAAACTATTTTATAGGATATATTATTATTGGATCATAATATTTCATGGTATGTTTTCCAAGTCATTAATTATTCTAAATTACTATTTGAAATTATATTTATAATACCCTAGGATTATTCCCAATAATTAATTTTATTTCTAGTGAAATTTTAGATTTTCTGATGATGTATATTGTAAATATTATTTGTTTTTTTGTGGTTTGTCCAAAAATAGTCATTATTTTTGAATAAGTTGGATTTAATGGAATATGGTTTTGGTTCGAAATGTTTTTATATGGGTCATTAAAAATTGAAAATATATTTCTAGAAATGGTTTTATAAATTGTTGGATTAATAATGAAATAAAGAAAGATTTATTTAAACTGCTATATTATTTATTTGGAAAACTATTTAGACACAGATGAAATGTATTTTCAATAGTTTCTAGTTTTAAAAATGTAGAAAAGGAATATATATTTATTTTTCATATAGGGTGGGGTGTATTGAAAAATAGTGTGGTTATTTAAAATGACTTTAATTTTAATTTTTATTAAAGATATTCTAAAATTATTGTTACAATATAAAGAATGTGGCATTCCAAAATTGTTTAAATGATTTTATATTTACAAGAGGTTGAATTAATGTTATAATAATATTATATTGTTTTTTCTTATTCAGTATATGAATAGTACATAATTTTCAAAAAAGATGTTTTGATTATTATTGACTGTGTAATTTTTAAGAAGAAATTATATAGTTTTACCCTTTCCATTTCAGTGATTAATGTTTTATTTTAGACTTTATCTCTTGGGGTTCAATGACTTGATGATTTGATTTAGTAAATATAATGTGTTTGGACATCTGTTTCAGGTTGATTAAAATATGTTACTAATAATATTTGGAGTAATGGTAGAAAAACAATCTCTTAGGATGACTGGTATAGTGAATCCTATTGTTGTGTGGTTATATCACTCTTCACTCTCATCTTATCCTGGAATCTATATCTATGTATTTTTTATTCTTTATAATTTTATTTTTTGGATTCATAGAGAAATATTTAGAACTATGTTTGTTCGTTTGAATTATACAATGACATTATATATAGATAATACAGTAATTTAGTGGGCTCTATATTTTCTTTATTTATAATTAATGGTTTGTGGTGATTGTCCAATAATTTATTAAATAGAAGTTCTTATGGACATAAGGCATAGTTTTTGTACTCATGTTGAGACTCAGTCATTTTATGAACTGGTGGCGGTGAGACATTTTTTGTTATAATTATGAACATCATTTATAAGATTATGTTGACAATAATGAGATGATTTGGGATGATTTTTTATTAAGGTATTATTTAAATGATTATATTTTCAAATATTCATCCATTACATGTTTTTAGAATCTTATGTTTTTATGTGACCTTTTTTAAAGTATAAATTCACTAACTTAAAGGATTTCAATTATGTTAGCGATGATTATTTTTTATTTTAATTTCTCCTTTATATATGTGTCTCTATTTCATTTATAAATGGTATAGATAAAACTATGTTGTTATTTTAACGAATAATATGATTATTCATATTATATTTACTCGTATGATATGGATGTTTGAATTTTTTCTGATTAGAACAATTTTTCTACCTCATTTTTATTTTATCTGAACATCAAAATAATTATGACATCAATTATTTTTACTCAATGTTACCAATAATTTTATTAGTTGAGTCTATGTTAGAACAATATTATCAGAGATAGAGTAATACTGATTATTGGTGTGTTCCACCTATTCTTATCTAATGTGTGAATTCATAATATTTTTTAGTATCATTTGGATATGATTCCTATATGGAATTAATTTATTCTATTTTTCTTTTATGTGGATAGTTGAATCATACCTTTTATGTTGACTACTTGTTGAAATGATTATGTTTTAGTGACATGAATTTTCAAGGGTGTTTTTATATATTTTAAACTAATTAAGATGAATTATAATTTGGTTGGTGGAAGATCAAAGAATAACACTAAGAGACAATAAATTAAATATTTTACAAAATAACTAAATGTGTTCAACAACATTCTTAATGTGAAACAGCAAATAAAAACAGACCATGCAATGGTATGTAATTTTTAAAAAGGATTAAGTGAATTAGAAAGTAAATATTCATAGAACATAATTGTAAAATACAGGTTGATAATTTTTTTAATATAAATTCATTGATAAATTTTTATTAGTTTATATAAGTTGAAAAATAAATAATGTATAAAAAATATTTTTCCAAAAAAAATTATTTTCCATCTATAGTGATGTTTTTATTAATATTATAATATAATGATTAAAAAGGAATATATTAAGGACATATAGAATGGAATAAGTCATTGAAAATTATAATATTATTAATAGTAAGATAATAAATTTCTTTTTTCATCAAAAGATATATCAGTCTAAAAATTTATTTAATGTGTTATGTGGCATTATAAAAAAATTTACTTCAATTACTTTTTGAAATTTAATCTTAATGAATAAACTAAATATTTTATTTTATTTTAGAAAATTTATTTAATGGTTAAAAATAAATTTTAATGCATAAAATATTGTTTCCATTAATGATTATAGTTACTATGGTAAAATAGTTATTTTTAAATGAATGATACTATAAAAATAGTCTTTATTTTAAACTAAATTGATATATTTTAAACATAATAAAAAACCCTCTTTTATTTAATAATAAATTTTAATTATAATTGGAGAAAATTATTTATTAGGGGATATTTTCATAATAAATTATATGTTTTAAGTAATAATTAATATTCTTATATTTATTATTTAAATATGTTCATATAATGTATTTAATTGGAATTAGAATATTTAAATTTAAAATGAATGATTATATTATATTAATAATAATAAAATATTTACATTTGTTATAATTTAAATAAGAATAAAAAATTTCAATATATGAAATAATTTGTGACTATAATTTTACTAAATTAATATATAACAAAAAATAATAAAACATTTTGGGTTGTTAATTGAATAACTAAATTCCTCTCTATCAATTTCCCACCAATATATAAAACAATTCCATTTATACCCCCTATATAGAATTCATTTCCAAAAATTGACACTCTTATTCAAATTTAAAAGGATCTCAATTCATCTAAATTCAAGAAACCCATCTCATATAAAATTATAATGTAAATATGAAAAATTTAAATAAAAATGAATCTCATTAATTTTGAAAACATTTAGATTAATAAAATTTCCTCAACTCATTCAAATAAAAATGGTACATCATAATATGTTTAAAATTCTAAACAATAACATTATATAATATTTTCATTTTTTTCATTATCAATCGCATCCACCATCCGAAAAACCCATTGTAACCACATTTAAAAAAAGAATTATCAAAAAATTATAAAATAAAATTTTATTATATTCAATCATTAACTATTATCTATTCCTTTACCACCCAAATATAAAATTTAAAACTATTTCCCATGTCTGTTCGTGTTCTACCACCTCAATAAACAACATATTATTTCCACAACCAAAACAATATAATGGTTCAAAAAATATATTTTACTATTACATAAGTTATTTATTTAATGATTTATTTTAAAAATATAAATTAGGAATAATATCGAATATAATAGCTATAAAATATTTTTTTAATCCTAACCTCTAAAAACAAACTCTTCATGTGGAAAAGTGATTTATTTGTTACTTAAAAAATAATTTGATTTACCATTTTCTTATCAATATTAAAAATTATGATTTTTAACAATAATAAAATATAAATATATTCCTTATAATTTCGTTATAATGATATTATAATAGTGAAATCTGTAAGAACCCATGTTTTCCAGACTGTCGTTTTGAGCAGAAATTTGAATTTTGTTGTTGGATGCTCATGAGGAGTAAAATGGTCATTTTCCCATGCCATCTAATCTCGGATAATTTTTCTCACAACTCTGTTCGTCCCAGAATAAGGATTTTTCTCTTGGAAAATAGTTTGGAGGAAATTTAAGTTGTTCGAATTTTAGCAGAATATTTAATTTTTTATATTATCAAATTAAATATAAAATTATTCGCATAGGTTCATTTGTCAATAAAATTTAAATGTAATGTCAGATTGAGTTTCCATCTGTTATGTTGAGTATGGAATGTGTATTTTATCCTAGGGAAGGCATAAACTCATGTCAGTCACATGGGCAGACCCAAGTCCCTTTTCTTCTTTTTCTTTTCATCCTTCTCTTCATTCCTCCTCCTGTATGACCACATCTCCTACGCCACCTCCTTTTCCAGGAACTATTGTAGAAATTGGTGTCTGATAAAGAGAGGGATTTTGGGCCAACATGGGCACCAATTCAATTCTCTTGACGCGTTGAGTCTGCATGCGACAACCGTGATCCGTGAAATCAACTGAAGCTTCGGTGGTTTCCGCCCAATGGTAGGTACATTTCTGTTTTCATCATAGATCCCCTATATGTATTTTTGTATGAATTTTATGCTATATATTTCTTTCTTGTGGACTTTTAAGTATGGATCTATTATTTTTGGGGGCAAAATGTGCGATTTAGGTATTTTGAGGGATTTCCCTTCGGAAAACCCATAATGCACGGCTTGTGATCCATGGGTACACGCCATGTGTTCTTCCCATTCGAGGAAGACAATGTTTTCTTAAGTACACTCTGTGTACTTCGAGTACACATCGTGTAGTGGGAGGACGTGTGACGACCATGTCAAATAGAACACGAAATAGTAGTTTTTAAAGAATACACGCCATATAATATAAGTACACGCCATGTAGTGGTACATGTCCATGTGTTTGGGTGAAAACACACATGGAGTATGTTTTTATGAACAATAAATGATGTGTACAGTAAATTACATGTTGTGTACTATTACACAGGCAGACCCCATGGGTCTGGCCATGTGTTCTGGCCATGTACTACTTCATCTTAGTAGTTTTGGGATATCTTGGGCCTTGGAAGTCAGAATTGGGCGTATGATTAGTCCATTCTAGGCATTTTCCCATGAATATCGCAAAGTTGGAATCATTTTTGCATTTAGTGGTCATATTAATGATGTATTTGGGATTTATTTTCAAAAAGAGTGGTTCTCCCCCCTATTATCTTGTTCTTTTGTCACCTGAGAGTGAGACTTTACGTAGATGATAGGTTAGGTGTTCAGCACTGCCTAGTTGAGAATTTTTGAGATGAGATGAGCAATGAGATATCTCATGTGACATATCATTTGATCATTATTATTCTTGTGAGGTATTCCCTTCTAGCCTATTAGGTTTTGAGACCTAATACTTCCATGGATCCCCGGAGAGATTCCTTTACTTGTGTGATGACCTAGGGAGTACCTTGTAGGATCTCTCTCTCTTTTCCCCTTTTATAGGAACCATGTTATTGAATTCTTATGTTTTCCTTATTTTTATGATCCCGTGTATGAGTCCTCATATACTATACCCTAAGGATCCTGTGTAGGATGCCTTCATTCGTGTTTACTTGGAAGATCACGAGTATGATTCCTCCTCATTGTTTGACTTGGGGGACGCAGTGGGTACCCATTATTTGACTGAACCTAAGATGTTACGTCGGGTTTTGGTAGAGACGGTGATCGGGTGACACCTAGAATCCATGCAAAACTGGTGATTTCTTGGGGCTTTGGATGTATTGTGGGGTTGGGTGTTCGCGCCACCTACACTTATTTGTTTATCTCCGACATGGTTTGATGATGTTAGAGTAGTTATAAAAGGTGATTCATGGTAGGTGGCTATTGTACCTGACACGATGTGTATTACTTGTTTGATAGGAATTATACTATGCATGTGTTCCTGAGAAGGTGGTTTGTGAATTTCTATTGAAAGTTTTTGAGTTATATGTGAAATTGTTCCCAATACCCTTGAATGAGGTATAGAGTGTCTGTTGTTTTAGCCCTATTAATTTCCTAGTATGCATGTATTCTTGAATAGAGGATAATTGAATGGGAATATGGTTAATTTCTATGCTTTGGAAGTGTTTTCCCATGCATGTTTTTTCTGTGACCATTTGGTCTAGCTTATCCTGTTAGGCTACCTTGTTTGTTTATCATGCCTAGTATTATAGGATATAGATATGTCTATACGACATGTCGTTATGCTTTAGACTATTATCCAATTAGTTCTTGATGTTTACATTGTCTATATGGTGTCTCTATGCATGTATGACTTACACAGGGCCATGAGAAACTAGTGTAGTGGATCACAAGGAGAATAGACATATGGGCTTCTCCAGAGTGTACATTATTATATCACACTATGAGACCATACTGGGGATTGAAGTTGAGTTCTCCCTCCAAGGTTCTATAGTTACGTTACGAGGCCACAATATAAATTGACATCGAGTGCTTCCTCAGAGTTCATGTAGTTTCTGTTAAAAGAAGATAGGGAGAATTGATGGTGAGTGCTTCCTCAGAGAGTCTTTAATCATTCTTGGATATAAGTGTAATATACGTAGAGTGATTCCTCAAAGAGTCTTTGATCACACATGATTATATGGTGATTTGGCGTTGAGTGCTTCCTCTAAAGGTCTTTGATCAGACATGACTATAGGAGGAATTGATGGTGATTGATTCCTTAGAGAGTCTTTGTTATATATTCTATTGTATTTTGAACCATAGGTGTTAGCATGTGATTACAACCCAGACGGTTTCTTATGTTTGATTTTGTTGTACTATAGGGTTACTGGTTTTTTTATCTTGTTAAGAGGCATATCTCTAGAATTGGATAACACGGGTATATGTCAATGGTATTACATACCCTTAGATCATCTTTTTGATACATGGCTAGCGTGGAATGACGTCCATCCCAACTCCCTTGTACAGGATTTCCAGAAGTGCAGGCTTATGTTCCCAAGGATCACCTGCTGGTGTTGTTTCTTGTTATTTGAAAAACCTAATCATTAATATGAATATTTAGGTATATGTTTATAGGTATGGGACTATACCTATGTATGTATATAGATATGGGCATCCATGATGGCACATGCCCAGCTGACATGAAATAAATACCCTAGGTTTGATTGTGGCTGCACGTTAGTTTTACTTTCTTTTGTTGTGTTTTAGCTAGGCTGAGCACATTGTTGCTTCATATAGTTTAGTATCACAATTATATGTTGCTAGTCGGGGTTCCCTACTGAGATTATTTATCACATGTGTGCATGCACCTCGGTGTACATTTAGACCTTATGACTACTTTTTAGGTTGAGCACGAGTTTCATGGAGGATAGGGATGAAGCCCAGTGTTGCATGATGAAGCGGAGCTACTCGAGTGGCTCTACTGATCGGGCTATTGCAGTTCAACAATGTCTAAGGATCGTGTACGTGGGTTGGTTTGAAGTTAATTGTTGATCTTTTTTACTTTTACTTTCACCATCTTTTGTACTTGTATATCTATGGCCGACCCGATAAGTGACCAGTGTTGTATTGTATTGCATAGTTGTTTTTGATTTGACAGTATTTTATTATTTCATCTTGTTCTATTTTAGTTGTTTATTTCTTCCACACTCTATTTACTTTTTGTTGGGTATGACACATAGTTATTTTCAATATTTCATACTCATGTATGAGGGCATATTCTCTCCGCTATCACACCTGAGGCCCTCTATGCTAGTCAGCAGCCTCTAGCGTATGGGGAGGCACGCTTGCGGACTTGTGGAGAACCGTCTTGGAGAGATAGTTTGTGGCTTCCGAGTCAAGTTGTTACAGAATATACACTATAGAAGTATAGAAACTTATACTGTAGCATGTTTTAATTTAGCCAAGTTTTCTACCGACAAGAACAATGCTATTAATCCAAATTAGTGAAAGATTTGGGTTTTTAAAATTTTATATTAATATGTAAATTTTATTTTTTGAATTGTTATATAACTTTTTAACTCATTAATTAATAAAATATCATTATTTGGATAAAAAGTACAAATATAATCATGCCACTCTCTTCATCATCATAAATAATTACAAAAATATATATGAAATAAAAAATTTAAAAAAATTTAATTATAAAATCAATATTTATTTTACATTGTATCATTTTCTATTTAGAAATTATTTATATGAATAAAAAAATACCACATTTATTTAACATTTAAAAAAATAGTCCAGATTAAAAATATGTGATAATGAAAATAAATGATAACTAAAATAATTCTTGTTGAAAATAATTAAAAATGATGTCTATAAAATTCTATGGATACAAACTATTTTATTAAATAATTATTAATATTTTTATATTTTTTATAACATGTATTAGAAATACATAGTGGATATCACTAATTAGGGAATGTGGTTTTCTCTTCGAAAATTAATTTCCTTAAATAATTTTTATATTGTTCAATGTTCTACCTTTAGTATGAAGTGGATAATACATAATTTTTTTATTTTGAAATAATCATGCAATTAATGGTATATTAGGATCCATATCATATTATTTCTTAAAAGGGGTATCGATTGAATATTTAAACTATTTATTGATTAGTCAACTCTTTTTCAAGGCATTGTATTACTTCAACATGAGATTATATTATACATGATTACATTATTACACCATATTATTTTTCATAAATTTTATTCCAAATCCATTATTGTGTGAATATTACCTTCAATTTAAAACTTTTACCATGATAAATTTATTTCCCCAAAATTATTCCATTTTGGAGATTATATATCAAATACATTAATGACAATTTATTATCCTTGTCTACATATTTCCATCATTGGAATGTTTATTTTTTTAATTGGAAAAATATTTATTCGTATCTAATTTTACATTAATTCAACAATTCCTTTCATTCCAAAATATTATTTATTACTCTTTTTATAATTTTTTATTTTTACCAGTGCTGTTTCAAGAACTTGATATTTTATCAACTCTTGTAATATCAAATGTTTAATATTTCCCGAATTTATTTTTCATAATTCTTATATCATTTCAATGAACATATGTTGAGACATTTGTTTTTTAAATAATAATGTTTTAAATGTTTTCACATACTCATTAAGAAAATTAACATTGAACATGACATATAAATTCATATTTTCATAACAAAGTCAATTATTTTTTCCAAAATACACATATTATGATTTTATTCATTATGAACACATCAATATTCTATAAATTTTTATCATTGAAAGAAATAATTTTCATCTGTATATTTTAGAAGTTAAATTATATATCTCATTAATTTTTATAGTTATTCTCATAATATTATTATAAGATCAAGGCTATTTAACACTTATAATATCAATATCAATATGCTCAAAAAATTTATTACCATATATGCCAACACCCTCTATTAATTCCATTAATATTCTCATTTGATACCTTTATATAATTCCTTTTTAATCAATATGATACCATGGGGTAAATTATTGGTAATTTGAATGGTACCTTATAAAAATGAAATAATTATATTTTTAAATAATAAATAACTAGAGATAACCTTTTCACAATTACATAAAAGAATCAATTAGTAACTGATTATTATACCAAGCTGAACAACACAGATAATATAAATTTTATTCCCTGATTATTTTTGAATTCCTGCGATAAAGAATTAATCTCTTGGTGTTAAATTTTCATGTTACCTTGGTAGACTTTCATGTCTGTTTTTTCTGTGATATATTTGGGAAAAAAATTGGTTATATGATTTTATAGCACCTTAGTGTTGAAAATATATGATAAAATTTTGAATATCTAATGTTTATGATGTATCCACATTTAAATGGTACGATTCATATAATTGGGATCACATTATACCTATTTTTATTCGTTCCATGTTGATATATTCAAATTACCTTGTTCTTCAATATGTATTTCCCTTGTTATATTGCAATATAATAGTTCGCCACTTAATAAGGAAATAATAATCCCCATTTATTATGTTACCATTTCCCATGGTCGTAAATAAAAATAATAAATATTATGTTTCTAGTCCAATATCATTTATAAAAGAACTGTGGAATATGTTGAATAATTTTTTTAGATTAAAATTTATCTTATATAGTTGTAATGTTGTATGTCAGTTGAAAAAATATCTAGGTTTGGATTGTTAATAATTTTTTTTAACTCTCTACAAATATAAACTCTAGAAATCTATTGTGTATAATTAAAGAACTATATACTTTAAAATTTGTTATTGGGATATCCATATACTTGGGGACTCATAGTATTCAGCATTTTAGGGTTTAAATGACCATTGAATTTATGATACTTGTTATGTTTATTTTAAGGGTAGATATTTTAAGAATGAAAATGATTTAAAAATTAAAGATAATAATTTATGATTTTTAATGTTTGGATGAATATTTTAGGCATTAGTATTAAAAATTATTAGTGAAATTGTTATAGTAATATTTATTCTCATGGTCAAAGTAATTTTTTTTTGATTTTTTGGTATAGTTATGGTACTATGGTTCTCCTAGAATAATATACTTATAATTATAGTATAATTTATATATGGCTTTAATAAAGATAAAACCAGTTGTAATCAATATGACATTAGTATGGTGATATTTACCCAATCACCAATTTGGTGTATGATTAGAATGCCTAAGACTGCACACCTATATATAAACCACATCGAGATATTATTTGGTTAATAAAATTATATTTATAATATTGTATAAATGAATTTTTATGTTATCGGGTTCTGTTAAATAATATAATAAAACCATATATAATAAATCATGATTTGATCATTAGTGATTTAGGATGAATATAAGGATAGTGTAATAATTTTGAAGGGGAGGACAATTTCAGGTTGTATTTTTCCTCATAATATAATAGTATTATTATTTTCATCACTCAAAAATAACACCTTTATGGATTTATAAATTATTAAAGACTTAAGGAAATGATTTCATATTTTATTCTAAAAAAATATTGAGACTGTCCAAATGCATAACCTAATGAAAAAAACAAATTTTAATAAAACATTTCGATATGTCAAACTAGATATCAATTATTTTTTATAACAATAATAAAATAAATAAATTCACAAAATACAATTAAAACAATAGAATATGTCTTATGATTTTTTGGGAGAAAAGATGATTAAGGAAAGAATGTTCTATTTCAAATGTGTCAATAATGAAAATGGTTTAGTATAGGGTACATTTTCAGCAGAACTACGAGATGTTACAAGTATATAAAATGAGGGCATAGACAATCACATTTCCAAGGCAAAATGAAGAAATAAATCATCTTATATATGGAGAATTTTTTTTCAAAGATGTATCTAAAATAATAACTTTGACACATCATTAGAAAATATATCCACATTTATTCTTGTTGATTACTTGACAATAACTAATTATAGTGTAATGATTTTAGGTGAAAGGATCAAATATATCTAAAGGGATATGAATGTGACACCCTATGATGTTAAATTATATATATTTTTTTATATCATAATGTCTATATTATTATTATTCACGACATAAAAATGATTTTTTGAATGTTACGTAATTAAATTCATAAATACTTTTCCAAATAAAAATAGACTTATTTTTTAATACTAATTAAATAAAAATTTTATATTAGTATAGCTAAATAAAAAATATACACATTTTATGAATTGAAATTTATTTTCATAACAATTACCTTTTTATTCATAATAGAAGTTAATATTTTATGATAAAATATTGCATAAAATAAAATAAATACAGAAAAAATATTTTGACATGTATCAATCCCTCCAAAAGTTATTACTAGTAAATTATAACTTTATCTTTTTCTTAGAAGATGAATGCTTCTTAAAAATTATTTATATTTTACATGGATGGATTAAAATTTTAGTTTAATAATTTTAAAAAATTTATTAATATAAATTTTTTGGATATTTTTATACATTATTATAAAATAATGAGATGAATGCATTTTAATTTTTATTGAAAAAATTGATTTACATTGATAAATATTAGTTAACATGGTAAAAAAATTCAATTAATAGAACTATACTTTAATAAATATTTATTCCAATGTTAAATTCATATATTTTTAAAAATTCAATTTAATATGATTATAAAAAAATTATATTCAAATAAAATGACACACATTTTGATATTAATTAATGTAAGATAAACTTGTCAAAACATAATGTTTTTAATTAAATTATTATAAAACTATTTTTTCAACAAAATATATGTTATGAATAAAATGTTGTTATAACAAAATTTTGACATTGATTTAGATTGAACGTATTAAAAAAGGGTGAAAATTGATATTTTGTAACATGGGTTGTAATTTATTTTTACTACTAAAATCCTTCAAATTTTTAAATTTTAGCAATGATTAATAAGTTTTAAAATGTAAAATATTGTGAGAATTTATTTTCAGAGATTTAAGATGAAACATATACTTTCTATAATATCACTTTTATGTTTCATAGTCATTCCAACATGCCTCAAAAGTATTTCCCCATGTATTCCACCCTACTATATTATATTTTATGCATTACTACCTAATTTTCATTTTTAGAGATATTTTCCCCTCCTATTCACCTATAAATGACCACACATCTACCACATTAAGTCACAATAATAATTTCAAATTCTAATGACGTGATTCCTAATTTAAATATAATTGATCCCCTATAATGTATTTGATGATATTTTCCATGAAAAGTTTCCTCTATTATTTAATAAGAATGGATACATCATGAGAAGAAAAAAATTATCAATGTATGATTTAATTGCACATTAACATCCTATTATATCAACCCCATTCATCTAGATGCAAAAACATTTTAAACATATATATATATGAAAAAATTAAAAATTATTTAAATAAATATTATTATATTAATTTTATAATCATTACCAATTCCCCCCCCCAATTCAACAAAAAAATGAACATGTTGCTCATGTGTGTGTGTACTACCTCTCTTATAAACAACACATTTATTTTTTCACTAACAAAATAAAAGGATAGTTATATAAATTATTTAATGAATTTATATGTTATTTACATAATGATTTATATAATAGAAATATATTTTATTTTCTCTATATTTAATAATATTATTATGAAATCATGGTAATACTAACTATACAAATTGACCTCCATAGATGAAATGATATTTATAAATACCTAATAACATGGTTTTCTTTTAATATATGTATATAATTCCTCTCATTTATTATTCATATCCATTTTAAAATCTATATAATTTCATTAAACATGGGTAATAATGAAATTTTAACCAAATAATCACTTCTTCGTCCATACTCACACATAAAAAATATCATGTTCACATTATGTCACTATTACCACCTACCTGGATAATTTTATTACATTCTATCAATGTTGGATTTTTATATATTCTATTTAATATATATATTTAATCTATATAAACATGACTTCAATAATTAATTAATATCGGGATTTTGTTAACACAACACACAAATAGTAATAAAAATATAAAGAATAAAATGTTTAGTTTTTTTAAGGATAGCTACATATAAATATTATTTTATGACATATAAATATCTATATTAAAAACTCTTCTCATGTAGACACTTCTAAAGATAAAAATTCTCTATTATATTTTTATTAACAAATATACTACAAATATCACAATGAGGTAAATTCAAACAATCTATGACTAAAAAAATCACATAAAAATGAAATATAATAGGGGGTAGGCATTAATATCATGACCAAAATATCATATGACAATAGATAATATGTTAAAAATTTGTTAGAGAAGAATAATATCATATAAATATCAGTAGGGAGGCATAAATTATATAGAAATTATTAAACACATCACTATAATAATATTACATGTGATCATGACGTAATGGTTTAGAATGATTTTTAATTATGGATAATCATGAAAAAATTGAATTTAAAGGAATTTTAAATGGACTAATCTGGATAACCATGAATCCTATAACATGAACCATTTTGTCAGATTCCCGAAAGAAGTTTTTGATCACCATGGTTTGAAAAAAAAAACACTTGTATCACAGAACAAACTCGAATGCAATGATTTCTCCCAAACCGAATAAAAGCATTCCATATAAATACATTGATAAATAAGGGAATGAGTAATGATGATAAATATATTCCATAACTATGGGCAAGAAAGAAGAAAAAAATGACTATTAAATTTTCTAAAAATGATAAGAGAAAATACCATCTACAAAAGAAAATGACCAAATAGTTATTCCATGTAATGGTGTGGGTGAATTCCCACCATCTACTAAACACACATGACACGAAACATTACTGCCTCATTGTGCTACTTTTCCATTCCTTGCATTGGTAGAAATACATATTTATACACATCAACAAAGTAGTTTATAGGGTGTGAAGAACTATATACCCAATATGATCTCACCTTGGATCTGTATAAAGTGTCTCTCTATAACAATATTTGCTTAACCATTTAAAAAAACATGGAATGATAAATAGTAAATCTATTTTATAGAAAACATTTGTAAACATTCACTCATTATCAGAATTTGAAAACAAAACCATTTATATGAATATAAAATAACATTTCATATATCATATTTCACAAGAATCAATATTCATATTAGTTATAAAGAAACAAATGTCAATGAAATAAAAGACTACAAAACATAAAAGGCATCAAAACACCAAGGAATACAACAGGTTTGGAAGCCCACTACTCATACCAAAAAATCTACGAAAAGAGTAATATTGTACCTGCATCCAATTATCTACACTCTAGAACCAGGGATAAACCCCAAAGTGTAATCCCCCAATATCATATATTTTTCTATAGAAAATAATATACACTCCAGAAAAATAATAACACTCAGAACGTGAACACAGACAATGGAAGATGTCCTGAAACAGAACCATCCACCTTTTACACAAGGTATCCCATGTTCTCGTTTTCAAAACCATCTCAATTGTTTGAAAATAATTTCAAAACCATTTTTGAAAATCAAAATTTAGCATGGTATCCATAATCTCTTATTTTTTACATATCATTTAATGTTTTTGAAATCCCACATTTCAATCAATTTACCAATAATAATAGTAAAGACAAATTTATTAAAAATGTCATTCCAACACCAACTAACTATCATGATAATTTGAAGACAATTTGTTAATAAATAAATTTATAAAAATAGAAAAATATACTTTACCAAGAAAAAGCAAGAGGCAGAACTATATATTTCGAATCTCGGGTCTCACATGCATGAAACGAGATCCACAAACAAGAAAAACCCAACAACATCAACAAAAACACTATATTCTAGTCTAAATTAGAATAATGATTCAATTTAGAAAAAAATGCCTTGGTGGGAAGGATTACACCCACCCACATTTAGAATGAACACCTTCCACACCACAACTAACTATTGAACTGTCATGACCCAACCGAACGGGCCTTGAGCTTCGACTCCCCAAGCCCACCTCTAATAGGCCAGGGGCTGGCATCATTCACTGAGTGGGCTATCACACACATGGGAGGCATTTGCATAAGGTACCAGTAAACACGCACCTACATATACTTCCATGAAACTGTACGGTGATATATAAAACTGAAAAGAAAAATTCATGCATACATATATCCCAAACCAGCGTTCAACAGCAGTACAAAAAGGGAAAAATAGGGCCCACCAAAGGAAAACTACAAAAGCATCCATACTACTTGGAAGAAGGGGTACACTGCCAAAATCACTATCAGAAAGCTTCTCGGCACACCTCCAGTAAGACTCCATAGTTAGTCCCACTCACTCAGATCTGCCTACTCCATGTCCTCCTAGGACACCATCAAAAAGCTTGTGGTCATCAAAAGTAACCAACATGTGTAGGAAAAGCTGGTGCAGGGGTGAGTATAACAATAATCAGTAGGCACCCCAACAACCAAAAACAAAAGAGAGCAGCTGAAAAGAAATAGTTCGCTCATCCCAGCCATAGGGAACCCGAACGAGAGAGAAACTCCATCTCATGACCATCCATGGATAAACACAACTAGTCATCTCAACTTAGGTGTATTCCCATACATATACCATGAACAACCAGATATACTCAGTTGACACACCAAGCCACATGTGGTACCTACATCATCACCAACAATTATTCAAAACCAGAAGAGAACACTCAACGATCACTATCATACCAGATGACACTGATCTGAGAGATACACTCCATCAGGTCCCACAAAAACATCACAGATGCTCACCCGTGAGATCATAGTCGTCAGATAAAGTCATTAAGAAAAGTCCCACAGAAACAGCCAAAACACTAAACTCTGCGGATATGGGATCACTCCTACAGTCCGCTAGGGGATACCAGAACCCACACTAGTATACGAAGATCTCACAGATAGGGGATCACTCTCAGGATCCGTTGTGGGACACCACAACCCGATCTGGCATTCGTAGATCTCACAAATAGGGGATCACTCTCAGGATCAACTGAGAGATACCACAACCCAATCTGGAACTCGTCAGAAACATGTCACACACAAATAGGATAATCACCCATGTTACAATGACCAAAATGATACCGAAACCCTATATGGTACATATCGCGATGTAGGGATCGAACTGAAGATTCTGAAACCCTACAGAAACCATGCACTTATTAGGGGATCATATAACCAACGATACTACAACCCTACTATAATCCTCATTCTGAGTAAGGGATCGTATACCCGATGATTCCACAACCCTACTAAGGATGGCCCACTGCGTAGGGGATTATATTCTCGATGATTCCACAACCCTATAGGGTTTACCTGCTAGATAAGGGATCACCACCTGTGAATAAGCGATCATAGTGATAACAAGAACCCAATCTAGGGAAAATGATGCTAGAGGATCCTACTCCGGGCCCACCAAAGGGATGCCACAACTCTATCAGACTAAAAATCCCATCAAGAGGATGACAAAACTATACTAAGGATGTGATGTCACGTGAACCGTCATAGGAATGTACCATGATATTACATTTAACCATTTCTGGTCTAAATGTCCCTAACCCGAGCGACCTGCCACAATTCCACATCACGCACCTCTAAAGCCTATACTGAGGCCACCATCATGATCAATGCGAAAAACAAATAGGATTCGTAATTTACTAGCACGAAACCAGAAACCGGTGAACAAGGTACTATTCACCATAGCCTTCCCATGTGGGGCCCACACCACGATCCCAAAACTCATCATGTAGATCACACCATTGTGATCCCCTCAGAAAAACCCAGGAGATCAATAACTCGGTCATCCAAAACGGATACGCAGTGAAAAAGGAACTATTCACCGTAGTTAGCATGTGTGGGGCCCACACCATGATCCCAAAACTCATTAAGGGTGTCACACCATTGCGATCCCCTAGAAAAAACTCATGGGATCGACTACTCGATCATCCAAAACAGACACCCTGCTGAAAAGTCATGTTTCTCAGCAAACACAAGAACCCGGCCTTGTGCAGACCACACCCTATTCTCAATACCAACAAACAAAAACTATCTTGATGAGTCTGTCGTACCATCAGGGTCTCAATTCAACTTATGGAACATTAATCGAACTCTCTTGGTAGAAGATACAATGGCCCGAAGTTGAATAATAATAAAATATTAATATTTTATTCGACGTTTCAAGCTCCCAGACCACAATACCTAACTATAGAACTCCCAAACCCACACCTAAGGGTTCGCGTCGTCGCCAGGGTCGCATCACCACAGATGGAATGTGAATCTGACCCCTGTAATGCAAGTGACAGTGGTTTTTAAATCCGTTGTGTACCAAGATGGACCGGACCGGCCTGAACCGGTAGGTCCGGCCCGCGCCGGCTGACCCCCCACGTGGGGGTCGCCACTAATTGGCACTGGACCACTACCCCCTGTGGTGGTCCAATCACATTGCAGTGTCCATCCGATTGCCACCATCGTTCAGGTGCTGTGACGGCAGACCATCTGAGGGACGCTGGGGGAACCTCGGGGGTCTAAGCGTGCATCCGAAGACATATTTGTGCCCCCGGGACCAGATCTACACATCTGTAGGCACAAAATAGAGAGAACCCGACAATATCTGGATCCGGAATTTCAAAAGTCAAAATGCCTACCAATTGGTGGATCGCCGAAGCTTTGGGTGCAGAACGTCGCCTGCGATGCGCTGGAGCTCTATCTGCTGAAGATCAGCGCTAAAAACGGACGTTCGGGGCTCGATATGGTGAAGAAATGGAGGAGGGGAGGGTTTTCATTTCCTACGTACAAGAGGAAATGGGGGGGGGGTGAGATGATTGATTTTCCTTTTTATAATTAAAAACATTATTTCATCTCCCCGAGAACCCGCCTCTGACCCGACACCCAACGCTGACTAAAACTATGTCGCCCCTAGGGTAAACACATCATTCTGAACGCAATAGAGAACATAGAATTGTGATTTGAGACTCTGTTCAAGGGTTTTTCGATCCGGAGCTCATAAAAAATCTTTTCTATTTATTTACAAAAACACCACTGGTGGCTTTTCTCACAGTAGGCTTGCGCCCGCAAAGTTTACCACTCGCCTAGGGTAGACCGCACTATCCGGATGCAACAATGCCCTCAGATTCTTGTTCTGAGCTACCATTATGGATATATCACACCCCCTCCACGTGTATAGTATAAAAATAATTATTATTTTTATAAAATTATTTTCGGGCACACCGGGCCTCGGAATAGCACCCCCTCATTGTGCGTGGATCTAAAATTATTGATAGAAAAATTTCAAAGTCTGATAGGGCCAAAACCCGAGTCATTACATCCTCCCCTCCTTAGAACATTTCATCCCCGAAAATCCATAAGCACAAGGGAAGCAACTGGACTCTCAAATGGGTCTCCCATGCTAGTGAGTTCTCCAACTAACACCCATGATTGAACACATAAGTCAGAGGGTCTTATCCACCACACCTCAACACTATCCTCTTTGGGTGGAACTGACTCGCCCGCATGGTTTTGATCGCATCACAAAAACACATCTCCGTGGGGGTAGGATCCCTCTTCCTTGTGCATTCAAAGCACGCCGAAAAACACCAACATAGGGTCTTACCTACACCCTAAACAAAACTCGAGCAAGAAATGGTAATAGAAGAGTACTGCAAAACAATGTCAAACAAACTACTACAGAAAGTGGAAAGGACACAAGGTATACCTCTATCCATCTGCGGAGCTTCTGGGTCAATATCCTCCTGGTCATGAAGATGTCCTCGCCCTCGTCTAGAAGCTCCTTGGGCTTGGTGTGGACCTCCTAGGGGTGGGGTGCTGGAAAACGATATCGCATACCACCTCCTGCTGCGGCACCATCACCATCACCATGTCTGCTACCTTGAATACCTCCTTGTACAAGATGTTGCCTCTGCCAAGGCGGTCTGTCGACCGGCACCCTCTCAGCAGCATGAAGGGTGTGACAATCTCTAGCAAGATTTCCCCAACCATCGCAAACATAACATCGCCTCTCCTGCGGCTGACCCAAATTGGCCTACAAGCCATGTGAGCCCTGAGCCTCAGTTCCTCCATCCTTGGGTCTCCTCCTAAAACGTCAGTCGCGTCAAGACCCTTGTGGGTTCTGCCGGCTACCAGATGCTGATCTGACTGAAAAAGTCTCATCTCTCGGGTGCCTAGTACTAACAGGCGGGATACGCTCGACTATAAAGCTCTGCATCACTAGGGTCCACTCCATCACTCCAGCATAAGTTGGAAGACACAAGGAAACCACACCTGCCTGGATGTCTCTGGGTAGGCCCTACTCGAAGGTCCAAGCCCTAAAGAACGGGACTCAAACCATATCCAGGTACTTGTGTGATAGGTATGTAAACCTCGTTGTGTACCCCGACATAGTCATTCCCTTCTTCCGACGATGTAGAAGCTCTAAAATCCGCACTGACCTCAGCATCACAGGATAGAACACTTACCTGAAGAGCCGCTCTAACTATACCCATGTGAGGGTATCCTTGTCGTGGGACTTCATCACTAAGCTCCACCATCTCCCAGCCAAACCATGTAGAAGGCTCACCGCTAGGACCACCATCTGATCTGGAGGTGTCCTCACTAGGCGGAAAACACAGGTGACTGCTATGAGCTAGTCATCAGCTGCCTGAGGGTCTGGATCACCCCGAAACCTCAGAGGTCGCTGCCTCTGAAACTCGTGCAGTGCACTAAGCCTAACTGAATCCTTATCCTGCACTCATGGAACCACTAACATCTCGATAGGTGGTTGATCAACTGGCTGACCACCTGGAGGTGTAGCCTCAGAACCTGTGCCATGGTATACAACCTCTACACAGGGCGGATCGCCACCACAATCCCTATCTGGAACCCTCGCTAGCTGTCATCATGTTGGTATCTGGAAATACAACCAAGACGCTCCACATTCAAAGAGTATATCTATATAGCGTCATCAATAAGAACAAAGGAATCCCATAAACCCAGTCCTATAAGATTCATGTATCGTTATGTCCCTATGACTAGTTTTCAAATGTCCCGAGTCGAATGGCAGGTTATCAGAGTCTTGGTGTATGGATATGTCAGTCTCTACAGCAACACGATAGTCCCTGGCCTGAAATACGAACATAAAACACCCTAACACTACCACTATGCAACCCAAACCAAACTCACAACTATACTGGCTACGCTTTGAGATCACAAAGGTGCAACCTCCTCTAATACCACTCTGTCACGACCTGACCCAACGGGGCTCGAGCCGCAACTCTCAATGCATATCTCTAATAGGCCAGGGGCTGGCATCTAGTGCCGAGTAGGCTATCACAAACATTGGTGGCATTATCCCAAGGTACCTATACACACGCACCCACACACACCTCCATGCAATAGTGCAGAGATATATAAAACTAAAAAGAAAAATTCATGCATACATTTATCCCTATCCAGAGTGAAACAATAGTAGAAAAAAGTAAAAATAGGGCCCACCAAAGGAAAACTACATAAGAATCCAACCTTCTCGGAAAAGGGGTACGCTGGAAAAAGCACCACCAGAAAGCTCCTCGGTACAGATCTGGTAGGACTCCACGGTCAGTCCCGCTCACTCAGCTCTGCCTACTCCGGGTCCTCCTAGGACTCCATCGAAAGGCTTGTGGTCTGCACAAGTCACAAACACGTGTGGGAAAAGCCCATGCAGGGTTATGTATAACAATACTCAGTTGGCACCCCAAAAAACCAAAACAAAAGAGAGTAGCTGAAAGGCAATAGTCCACTCATCCTAGCCTGAGGGAATACAGAAGATAAAGAAAATCCATCTTGTGACCATCCTCGGCTAAACACAACTAATCAGCATAACTCAAGTGTATGCCCATACATATACCATGAACAACAAGATATACTCAGCTGACATACCAAGCCACATGAGATCCTGACCTCATCACCAGAAACTACTCAAAACAAGGAGAGCACACTCCCTGATCACTATTATCCCAAATGACACTGGTCTGAAAGATACACTATATTGGGTCCCACACAAACATCACATATTCTCACCTGAGAGATCAAACTCGTCGGATACCATCACTGAAGAAATTCCCTCTAAAATAACAAAAACACTAAACTCCATAGATAGGGGATCACTCCTAGTGTCTGCTAGGGGATACCAAAACCCACACCTGTATACGAAGATCTCACATATATGGGATCACTCCCAGGATCTGTTGTGGTATACCACAACCCGATCTGGAATTCGTAGATCTCACAAATAGGGGATCACTCTTAGGATCCACTGCGGGACACCACAACCTGATCTGGAACTCGTCAGAAACACATCACTCAGATAGAGGATCGTCACTGATGTCACAACGATCACGATGATAACGAAACCCTATCTAGTACATCTCGCACTGTAGGGTAAGGAACTGATGATGCAGAAACTCTACAGAAACAATGCACTGAGTAGAGGATCGTATAACCGATGATACTGTAACCCTAATATAAATCTCATGCTGAGTAGGGGATCGTATACCCGACGATGCTACAAACCTACTGAGAACGGCCCACTGCACAAGGAATCATATTCCCGATAATGCCACAACCCTATGAGGTAAACCTGCTAGATAGGGGATCACCGCCTGTGAATAAGCGATCACATCGATAATAAGAACCCGATCTTGGGAAACGATGCTAGAGGATCCTGCTCCTAGCCCACCAGAGGGATTCCAAAAATCTAACAGATTAAACATTCCATCGAGAGGATCACAAACCTATACAATGGTTGTGATGCTGTATGAACCCTCGTAGGAACAAAAAAAGGGAGTACCCTCAACCATTTCTTGTCCAAATGTCACTAACCCATGTGACCCACCACAAAACCACACCGCGCACCTTTAAGCCCGATAACAATATACCCATCGCAATACACACAGAAAAACACACAGGATAGGAGGTTTACTTGCCTGAAATGAACAAATGGTGAACAAGGTAATATTCACCGCAACCTTCCTGTGTGGGGTCCACACCATGATCCCTGAAGACATGATCTGCATATCTTTAGGCACAAAATATATAAAACCAACCAAATACGGATCTGTTATTTTGAAATTCAAAATACCTACATATTGGCGGATCGCTGATGCTTCTGGTGCAGAACGACGCCTACGACGCGCTGGAGCTCGATCTTCTGAAAATCAGCGCTGAAAACGGACGCCTGGGGCTCGATTTGGTGAAGAAACGGAGGGGGAGGATAGGGGTTGTGTGGCCTGAGTATAAGAGTAAATGGGGGGATATGATTGATTTTCCTATTTTTAATTAAAAACTTCATTTCATCTCCGCGCCAAACCCCCTCCGACCCGACACTCGACGCCAACTAAAACTATGTCACACCTAGGGTAGACACGACATTCTGAACGCAACGGTGCACTCAGAATTGCTATCTAAGACTCTGTTCAGGATTTAATCAAGTTTTCGGTCAGAAATAAACTTTTCCATTTATTTACGAAAATGCCCTGGTGGGTTTTCCCACAGGAGGCCCACGCCCGCAATGTTTACACCCCCCTTAGGGTAAACGACATGCTCCAGACGCAACCATGCCCTCAGATTCCGATTCCGAGCTACCATTCAGGAGACATAACACCCCCACCATGTGAATAGTATAAAAATACTTAATATTTTTAAAAAGTTAATTTCGGGCACACCAGGCCTCAAAATCGCATGTCGTCTTCATGCCTAGCTATGAAATTATTCGTATGAATATTCAAGAGTTTGACAGGGCCAAAACCCGAGTCACTACATTAACAACCACTATAAAGAGATCACATAATATATCTAGAAGAATACATGAAGAAACCAAAATTCATTCCAAGGAAACAAATAATGTATCTCTATTGCATTACTATGATCAATGGATACAAAAAAATAGAATGATTACTTACTCAGAGAGATCCACCATAACCACAATAATGATCGAACTCTGAATGGACTTGTTTTGAAAGAATTGTGCCTCAAAAAGTTACTGGATAAGTACATTGGTACTATATAAAAGGAGAATGGGCAGCTGAATGGGTCCCCAAAATATGAACAAAACCCTGAAACATCCCCCCTTGGTAAATTCAATGACATTTTACTTCAATACACATCGTGAATTCCATGGTGTTAATACAACCCAAAAAATAAGTCACCTAGTATTGGAAATCTGATATTTGAATAACAATTGAGATTTAACTATTCGTCACATCTTGTAACCTTTCACAGTGTGTATCCCTTTCATGTACGACACCCAAAAACCATTACACTTCATGTAACCTAGTTATGCAATGTGAACTCTTCCTGCGGCCTATAGAAACCACTACATAACATCAAGAGTCTAACAAATATGCGACTTTACTAATATAGGTATCCTCCCAATTACATCTCAACACTATAGAAACAATGAAAAAGTAAAACCATGACACTATTATGAATATACCTAACATATCATTAATTTAATGATACAAAATCCTCTCCATAATGAATTTTCATCCCGAGGAAGATATGTGGAAGATGAAATCCATGAAAAAAGATGATTCCACTACTCCCTCATCAGCAACTCATGTTCCAAATTCTCATGATAATCGGATCCATATTGCATTGAACTATTATTAATGAAATATACTACTTGTGAAATATATTAATTTTATAGTCAATGATCTCAATAAGATTCTCTAATATATAAACTATTGGATATAATGTAATTTCTTTTCAAAATATATCATGAGTAGGATCACAATTATACATCATGAGCTATGATGTGTGGAAAACATCATAAATGCCTACCAAATGAACTAGAAATGTTATCTAATAAGAAAACTATCTGAGCATCTAGATGGCCTGAAATGGAAAAATTTTACTCAGATCCATCAGTACATTTTTTCTATGCTGCTGGTGAACCAACCGAAGATAAATGTTTAAGAAAACCTAGTCAAAAATAGAAAATTCTAGAAGAAATCATCACCAATCCACATATGATTTCATTCGTCTATGGGATGTAACCAGACATTGATGTAATTCCATAATTTTTGTATATGTATCTTGAACCAAACATGCTCCCACAAAATCTATTGTGTGAACCTCACCCCAATAAATAATATATATACATGTTATCCCATACAATGCGTTAAAGTGATCCATTTTTTGGATGACTTATAACTATTATTATAGAAAACTCAACCTGTTCCAGATGGTTATCTAATGATCTATTGAAATACAATACATGGTCATGAATAACATCCTCTATGATCTAAATTACTTTCTATATGTATTTATCTATATATGAATGGTATGTTGTGGTCTATATGTCTTGAGTTCACTCCTCCTCTTGGATACTACTCTTCAACCTCGAGGTTATCCTTTGATACCTATATGATATAATGGAAAAAATACATCTGTGTAACCACACAATCTTATGCACATTCAAATTACCCAGATCTTCGGCCTTTGTCAATTCCTTGATCGAAATGAAGTGGGAAGACTTCGTCAACTGATCCACAACTCCCCAGAGAGCATTCCTACACCGGGGAGTCTGAGGTAATCCAATAGTAAAATATATAGATTCATCATCCCATTGCTATAATGACACTAGAATAGGCTAATGAAAACATGAGGGGTTCAAGTGCTCTACTTTTATTCATTTGCTGGTATTACACATTGACACACAATCAATACTGTCACACATTATACCTGGACAAAATAACCCTTGTCTCTTGTCATAATAAATCTTCATAATGTCTGGATGAAGGTCCCATGAAGAGATGTGAAAATTAAACAATACTAAAATACTCACATATGATTAGATAAAAAACCACTTACCAAAATGATGTATAAAATTTGAAGAAATAGACTATCAGGAAATGGTCTCCCAACCATAACAGATTTCTTGAATTTTACTGAACTCATCATCTAGCTGCTAACTTTTTAAAAAAGACTATAGTGTAGATGACCATAACTAAACATTGGTCAAAACCATGCCTCAAACATCTTCATGAGAATACAATTGAAACTATGACAAAATACCCATATGGTTCTACTCGCCCTTCAATTACATAAGATCTTGTGACTGTATATTCATCTATAGATTTGATGCAATCTCATTTCCATCAAAAGGTATATACAATATCAAAATCAATCATATAATGGTATTTTATCCATCATCCATATATAATATTCAATTAATTCAAAGATATGATATAACTCAATATCATATGACTATATAAGTCCATGAGCCACTCACCAAAATGATAGTGATGTGATAAATTTTGGCACAGGTATAACTGTACTATTCTCTAAATCAAGAGTGGGGATGATATTATTTTGTTGTTAAATCTAATGAGAGCAATAATATTTCACATTGTCATATTACAGAAGAAAATATCCCAAAACTAACAACAGATAAATCATAAAACACTATGTACACCGTAACATGGTCAAGTAAGATAAAGAATACTAATATATGTTAAAAAATGTATTAGTTCATTGAATTAAGGATAACACTTCACATCACATGTGAGTTTCACTACATACCTGGTATGAAAATTCAAATTTGACATCAATTTATATAAATTCAAAAAAAACCCATCAGTAGTATCCATAAAGGGAAAAGAATATTCATATTATAAAGGCATTATGTGTTTCCTTCAAATATGATACCACCTTCTCCTTCTATATATCAAATAATAAACCATGTTCCGAAATCTTTTTTTCCTAAGAACATCACTTCATGAATGCATAAAATAAAAATCAAATGATTTCTATAAAAGTGATGACTTATTGAAATTTCTAGGTTTAAAGTTAGATTGTGCTCATTTCACATTTAGACTTATAATAAATCTGGATATTATCCATGAACACTACCACAAAAGTGTTAATATGATGATGGAGTATCTCATTCATCAATTCCATAAAATCAATAAGATAATTAGTCATACCCAAAGGATTTACCGGATATTTTTAATGGACATACCTACACATGAAATTCATATTTTTTATGTGAGACTCCTGAATTCTGAGCAGATAATAAACCTACTGATGGAAAATAATTGAAATCAACATTCCCCCTTTAACATATATAATATATCATCTCAGTGATGATGATAATATTTTTTTCCTAACTATTACTCCATTCAACATCAGATAGTCCAAACACAATTAAATTGAACCATATTAATTATTGGATAAGAGCATTGGGGTTTCCCATGGAGATACAATAGGGAGAACAAAATATTTTTATAAAAGGTAATCCAACTGAATCATGATCTTTTTCAGTTATTCTAATGCCATATGTTATGATAGTATCAATATCAGCTATGTACATGTCACTAAGTCAATCATAAACATTTTATCTCTCTATCTAGAGAAAGAACATAAATGTAATATAGGAAAACATTATAAATGTCTGAAATAATAACTATAAGATCAATTATACAATATATTTCATAAATCTCACTTATTATAGAAGACACCAAACTCATGGTCTCTATATGGGAAGGTCATTCAAACATAAACCTTAGGACACACTCCACCTAAAACACTGGAGAAGTTTCATCAGTAGAAAGACAAAATCAAACTAATGTTGAAAAAAACCTCTACTATATGAAAGACAAGAAGATACATATCGATGATGATGTCAAAAATATTGAGTTCAAGAATGAGAAAATCACAGACCTAAAAAATATCATCTTCTGTTAGCGTACAAGATGGACACTAAAACCCCTTCTCTCTTATCTTACGAAGAGGTGTTTCTAACTCCATTAAATAATAAATATGTTATCATGGATGTTTATGAATATAATCATAGAATATAGAAACAAATGATTTGGTTATATCAATATCAAATAACGAAATCAGTATGGAAGATGAAATAATGATAGTACCTCTTACTATTGTCGGACCTACATCAACTTCCAATGGATACTCATTTACTGCTGGAAAGTGCATCACTCATGAGTCTTATGGCTAGAGATATATAGTATTTGAATCTATGGATTTCACCATAGTATCCTTTCAGGTGAGGAAAACTAACCTCGATGAGGATGGTCATATAATGACTGGATCAGTGTAAATGGCCACAACGCCCATATCTATTACAAGTCACTGCAGGTATATGAAAAAACATTAATTTTCTATGACATTTACACACAAATATCCAGTTATAGGAAAAAATATAGATGGTGAAGACAATGAATATGGGTCTCAATGATGATACACACCTCTACCACATATTCAATGATCATTCCACATCCTCTTCTTCTCAAACAAACTAATGAAATAACCAATAGTTGAATGATAAGGGCTAGTGAAATAAATCATTCCCTCTATACCAATCTCCACCACCACAGCTATGTATATTGTATCTGTGTACATAGAATGATTCAAAACAAATACATGTGATTTGATATCCTATAAAAATCTTGAACAAGTTTCTTAGTCATGAGTAGTTTAACTTTCCCCATATTTTGAGAAAGATGTGCAAGCATACAAAACCTGTTGGTGTATGATGACACTGAATTCTATACCTATTAAAAGGACAAGAAAACCAAATTTTTTTACAACATTAAGGACTCAGGGAAATGATACTTTAAGAATATTTTTTTGAAACCCGTCCAATCCATTTCCATGTGTCTCTCTACTTGGACCATAAAATACCACCATCACATTCTGGAACCCCCAAGACTGAATGCTACCCATTTCAGCATGATATTATCTAGAGTCTCAAGGAATTATATGATTTGACTGATACTATATTGATAGTCCTCTACCTATTGATGATCATTTTTTCTAATAAAGAATGGTGTATTCTCATGCAAGTATTTGTGATATCGATATCTATCTTTATTTTCTCCTTGTTGCACCTCAACAACTTTATTATGAACTCATTTTATATACTTATATACAATGCGAACAACCCATTCTATTGTTTGAATGGGGTTGTTATCTATTGGTGGATACCCTTGAGAATTATTATTTTCACAATTCCTTTTGAACTTTTAGATTACATCTAGGAAGAATAATACTTCACATCAAAGCATAAGAATGATAACAAAATATAACCAAACTCATTATGAACGTGAAAACCCATGAGTAGAATCTAATATTTTAAACAACACCCAAAATAGAGACATGTATCTGAAGATCCCCCAAAATCATCAGTCTTATTACAACATGATATATCCAATAACATATTTTGGAATACCACTCATGTCTTAATAATCATTTCACCAGTCTAACATACATCCCATGACGAGGAATATTGAGTACATTCCCCCTTTTATACAAAATATTAAGGGTCTAGTTCAGGTTACCCTCAAACATGGATCCCGACCCGATCTATCTCATAACTGAAGGGAATTTCCAATCCCCATGGGTTTGAAAAAAGCACCCAGATACCAAACAACAAACCATAGGTAATGATTTTGGCCAACCTAAACTAACACATAGAATATATATACAAATTTAAAGAAGGTAGAATTGAAATCCAATAAATATATTCCATATCTATAAATAAGATAGCAGAAAAAAATGACTATAAAAGTAGAAAAAAACTAAAATGGACACGAAAAAATACGGATAAACTAAAGAAAATAGTTACTCTATATGATGGTTTAGAGAACTCCCTCTATAATTACATAACTACCGAACTCAACTGACCCAAAAAATCCCCCCTCACTATGCACAATTTTCATTCCCTATATTGGAATTCATATATAGGTATTCACACCACTAAAGAGGTTGTCGTGGTGTGAGCTAACATGATCAATAGGATCATAGTCAGGTGATCCATAATAGGTACTTGTATATCAATTCATTTATGATAATTTTAAATAATACGTGGAATGATAATAATTAATGTAGTTTTCTAGAAAACTTGGTAAACATTTTCTCTATATAAAACTTCTATAAATGAAAATTTTTATCCTTTAAAAGAAAATTTCCCATATAACATTTCACAATAATACACATGCATATAATGTATAAACAACAAAAAAACATAAAATAAACAAAAATATTAGCAACACAGGCATCACAACACCACAAAATAAAACTGGTTATGAAGTAGACTACTCATACCCAAAAATATATGAATAGTTTACTATGGTACCTCAAGCCAATTATCTACCATCCAAGACCAGGGAGACACCCCAAATTATAGTACCCAATTATCATATTAGTTTCGAGAGCCAATATAAAACACTCTAATTCAAGAGGAACATCTATATATTGAACCCCCATAATAGACAATGTCCTCAAGCTAAATCTTACACCCAGAATACATGGTAACTCATGTTCTATTTTTAATAATCAGAACAATGTTTTGATAACCATTTAAAAATAATTTATGCAATTCTTCATTTAATATGGTAACCATACACACTTATTTTTATGAAATCCTTCAATGATTTTGAAATACCCCTTCACATTCCTTTTATCGACAACCAAAGAAACATGAATTTTATTCAAAATCTTATTCCAACACACACAAAAAATCATTTCAATTTCATACCATCTTATTTATAAATCAAATTATAAAAATGGAACAATATGGTTTTTCTAACATATTCTATGTAAGGAACAACATAGCTCAAAAATCAAGTCCCACAAGACCTTAATGGGATCCAATAACAATAAAAATCCAACGACATCCACAAAGGAACTAGAATTAATATCTACATCTCATGAATGATCCAATTTAGAAAATATGGGGTTGATGGAAAAGAGGATATCCACACTACTAACTAAAAAACACCATCCTCCCCACAAACAATAATGGGATGACCTCTAAAACCAGATCACAACATGAATCATGAATAAGACATGATGAAACACGAATTATTACCAATGATCCAATTAACAAAAATGTAATGAATTACCATGATCGATGTAAATGATGATGCAACAATATCACTCATGCAAAAAGACACACCTCAAATACAATGAAGATAGAATGTGGAACGGATTGACTTAGATGAAATATTGTCTCCAAAAATCACTAGAGAGGAACATTTTTTTATAGTAATGGAAGATGAGAGGTTGAATGGGATCCCAAAACCCAAATGATGCACTTATAAATCCCTTCTTAGCTAATTACACAATGTTCAGCTCCATTAAAAAATGTGTAATATATGTTGTTCAGGTAGACTGAAATATATATATCCTTAGATTTAAAATATGTCATTGAAATAAAACATGATGTGTTACCATTTGTCATGTTCTTTAACCCTTCACTACATCTATCAATTTCACAGCTTTCACCCATTTTCCATTACATGTATCGTAACTTTGTTACATGGCGTGAACTCCTCCTATAGCCTGCAAAAACTGATAGTTAATGTTGAAAGTCCAAAAATGTTGATTTCACCTTTTTAGATTTCATCTGAATTTATTCTCAACACTATAAGATCAACGAAATAGGAAATAAATGATGATTTTAAGGATATAACTGACAAATCTGTAATAGGATGTTATAGAAATTGAATGTATCTTTATCATTTGGAATAAAATGATGATAAAAATTGAATTGTGTCATAACCAAGTGATTAAAAAGTATTGTGAACAAATATATATAAAAACTACCAAATAATAACATGGGTACAATTTTTTCTACATATTGTTCACACAATATTATTGTGATAAAATAATCATGTATCGTATACGAAAAACATGTAAAAATATATTCTCGCACAAAATTCAGAAAAACAATAATCATCTTATTTTTTATCAAACTATAATCAATGATTTGGAAGGTGATATAGGATCCAACAATTTTTCTACAATACATTTGAGTTCCATTTCAAAAAAAAAATATTAATCAATTTTAATGAACCCATGGATAAATAATGGGTTTCTTAAACCATTTTAAAACATCTAATAACATTACCAAAATTAATAAGAAAATATTCAAACTCTAAAATTCAAATTAAAATCAAATCATAATATCCTATAGGGGGAAATCAAAATGACACTTGGTGAACAAACATGTAGTGTTTATATAATTGAAATATAGATTGATTCCATGTAAGATAAGGAAATCTTGATGTAAAAATATAATTTGGAACATTTTTTAAGATGATAAAGAAAGAATAACTATATACTTATTATAAAAAATTATAAATAAATGATCTATAAAAAGTCTTCAGGGATTCAAAAAGGAAAATTAAAAATTTATAGAAAATTATTACACTAAAAAATATCTTTTTGATTGGACACTTAAAAATGAAATAAATTATTAATGAAATGGAAATGAAAATACATTGAAAATAATTAAATATCAATTAATATGTAATAATGGAGATTGAAAAAGAGAAAAAAATATATAATAAATGGGAAATTTAAATACATTGAAAACTTTTTATTTTGAAATAATCATTAAAAATGTAGTCTATTAAATTGAATTAATCATTCATCAAATATAAATAAAAAAACAATGAAATTTTTTAAATAGATATTAATATTTGATAAATATGATTTGAAAAAACCAAAAATTATATCAAATAGAAATATGTAGTGGATTGTAGAATTTTATTAAAATGATGTAAATCATTTGATAATTTTTAAATAACCATATTGAATAACCATATCATAAAATGGATTAAGAGACCATTTCTATAAAGTGAATAAATGGGAATAAAAGTTTAATTGTATATTGGAAAGAATTAGTTTCTATATTGTAAAGGTGATAATTACATAGATTTAGAAAATTAGAAAGTAAATGGAATTTCATTGAAACAAAATGGATTTATTTTTAACTAATATGAATTTTCCCGAACACATAGAATCATTTTGGAAGAACAGTTTGGAGTGAAATATCATTTCCCGATAAAATGATTAAAAAAATATAACATCATCATATGGAATAAAATATCAATCATTATAGACTATAATCAAAAAGATTGATTAAGACCCAAGGAATATATACGTAATAAAAAAATCATTAAAATAACACTATGTTGTTTTATTAATTTTGTATCTTCTTGAATAAATTCAATTCAATTGAAACTGTTAGATATACACAACACTAAGTTCCAACGATCTGCAATATACTATTTATATTAACATTTAATTGTATATTTAATTACTATTCAATAAACATAGAATTATTAATTGTAATATTCTTATTTAAATAGAATTAATAATTAAATCATATAAATTATATTTATATAATGGTAATTTATTTTTTGTAATTCCATTATATGTTTCAAGAATTTATTTTTCTAAAAAAAGATGCAATTTATTTTTGTGATTAAATCATAAAATATGTTTTTGAGTATTTTAGAAAAATATTTTTATTTTGATAAAATTAATTTCATGAATCATCATGTTATAATTATTTTATGGGGACTTCTGGGAATGTTTGTGATTATATTAATTTTTTGAGGAGTAGTGAAACATAGGGGTTTTTATTTAATACAACTTTTTTGTTTAATGAATTTATTTTTTTAATTTTATAAAATGGATTTTAATGTTGAAGTAGTAAAATTATATAATTATTAACAAAATATATATCATTGTAATTGTTTTTGTATTTATTTTTAATATGAAAACATTTTAATCTTTAGTATATATTCTACTTCTAAAAATCATGTGGGTCCCATAAATATTGGTAAATTTAAATTAAATTAATCCAAATAAATGAATTGAATTTTAAAAAATTGATTATATATTATGAATAATAATATTTTATATTATATTATTATGTAAAGGTAATTTATTCCTTAATGAATTTTGAAAATAGTAAAAAATAATTATATATTTGAAGGTTAAAACGTTTTTACATGGAGTTTAAATAAAATTATAAAAATTATAAAATCAAAAAGACCAAAATATTCATATATATATATATAATCTTTAGATTTTTTTGGATTGAGAATGAAAAATTTTAGATCCCTTTTTATGTAATGATCATAGGTATAATTTGTTCTTTTAAAAAATTTCATATGTGTCCCCTCCACTCCTATTCACACTTATGAAACTATTATGTTCATAAAAATAACATACTAATTCCATTCCATTCATAAATAATCTCATTTTATAGGCGATATAATTATTATCAATCCCCATTATGAAGGATTTATTTATTAACCTAAATAATCACTTTGAAGAAGAGGTAAAATACTTAAACATGTGTTTTTTTTCAATTGAAAAAATAATTTAAATATTATTATTCCAAATTAAAATAATATCCCTATTATAATAAATTTATTTACACATTATTATGTTAATTTATTGACCTACATAATTCTCCTCTTCACTCCAATGGTAAATGAAACGACCGATCTTGTGTTTGATATACTACCTCCTCATGAACCAATTTTAATTTTTTCCCATCACCACCTCACACTCCAAGTAAAAATGATAAATTAATTATTTATATATGATATTTATATTAAAATGATGATTCTTTAATCTTTTTATCACATACTCCTTACTTTATATTATTTTTTATATAATTACATCTCTCATGTGTACGGCGGACTACCTCATTAGGGAGCGATGTGATGTGTTTTTCACTAATACATTATATGAAAGGTAAAAATGATAAATTTATCAAATATATGTGAAATATATAAAATTATAATGACTCTATGAAGGTGATATATTTTTTACCTTTTTTATCTTGATTTTTCGATAAAATGGATACAATGTTCTTGTTTACATATGGATTAGTGTATCCATGAATAATGAAACTCATTTTATATATCTAACATTATTGGATTATTATAATTACATATATATTGAATATATCACATATTTATATTTCATGTATTACATCAAATATATTATTGAACAATTATCAAGGTAAATAGATAAAAAATACAAATCCAAAACATACACTAAAAGTTAATCAGTAATTACTGGAAACATCATTTTAATAATAATTATTTAAAATTGGGTTATAAAATGTCATATATAAATCATATATTGAATAGTAAAAATTATTATTTATCTTTAATATAATTATATAAAACTTATTTTTATTATACTAGGGGTTTGAATGTGTAAAGAGTAATTAAAGACTTGTAGTAAGTTATGTTTTTCTCAATTTACCTTCTTTGAGACATATATTGTGTTTTTCAACAATATTATATAATGTGGTATATATACGGAGCCATTGACATTTATTATCTTTATTTTTAATTTTTATCATGATGTATTAAATTTTATATAAATTTATCAATTCATCGGTCATATGATTAAAAGCTGCCAAACTAGTAATGAATTTATGATACAATATCATAATTTATTATTTAATTGTTTATTTTTATGCATATAATGATTAAATAATTTAATTAATATATCATGAAATTCATAATTAATCTTCTTTAATTGTTGGGATGTGATAATACATGTTTTCTGATGATTTTATCTGCATCACACCATAAAGAGTAAAATGTACTGTTTTTAAGGAAAATCTACCTTATTTCTCCCTTTGAAAGAAAATATATTTCTTCTATATCTATGTTTAAAATATTGTATACTGAATTTTCTTAATATTATGAAGTGATTTTTTAAAGACACATTTTCCCATTTATTATTTTTATTCATAAAAACTAAAATCAGTCATAATTTAATTTCCAAACAATGTCATTTTTTACCTAAAATATATAATGATTATTTATATAAAATTTTAAAGTTTGAAATAAATTTCACATTGATATGATCATTCATTTTTTATATATTCCATTATAATATTAAAAAGTTTTATCATAGAAACAATTTCTTAAAATTATCTACGTTTATTAAAAATTATCATTATAGAAATGATAATTTCATTATGAATTATCTTAAATGACTTTTATTGCATCCTTTGTATGATTAAATGGTTAAATTCCAAAAAATTTATTTTGAAGATGGTTTATGTTGTGAAAAAGTTATTTTTATAGTGTAAATCGTTATTACTCATTAAATCATCTAGGATATATTTTAAAATAATTTTTTGTCTAGGAATCAATAAATTGAGGTGATTTATTATTATTTTGGGATATTATCCTAGGATACCATTTTTATCAATTATCATAATAGTTTATGTTCGTGATGTTATGATGAATATGTATCCTAATTCTTTTTCGATAATATATAATACTATTAAACGATGAAATGACAATGAAACTTTTTTTATATGTAATTCTACAATGAAATATTTATGAAAAACATATATTTTCATGTGTTCTAATATGATGAACATTTTTTTCATTTGTCACTCCAATGTATAATTTTGATCATGTGATTGGTGGGACATATAACTCCCTAAAAATAATTAGGTAAAGATTGAAATATCATTTAATAAATAGTATTTGAGTGGGGACTTATCCATGTTCAGTAAGACAATTTATCCACTATGATATTATTGGGAATCAAACATGACTACAATCATGGTTTTGAGAGTCAAATCATTCCTCTATGATAAACATGGATATGATCCATGACTGCTATTGATATTATTTTGTATCCTTCTTTGTTTTCCATAAATCCAAGTATTATGTCAAGGGTATTCACTCATGGATCATATATTGTGATTTAATATTTAATCATGTCCTTGGGTCATAATATACATAGGACATGAATCCTAATTTTGTTCTTTGATATGGAATATATTGTTTTCATATGTTATGCTCATTTTCTCATGTAATTATTCTCATGTTATGTTTACATATTTCCCTTGTCTAACGATACTGAGCATCTGAGCTCACCACTTAATATATTTTCCCTTGGTCATTATAATTTTTTTATAGGATGCTATTAGTTATCCTCTAGAAACTAGGATTATAAATCTATATTGATAAGAATTATGTGATTTGGAAGTATTCGGTAACAATTTTTTTTATTTGTTAAATATGCAATTAATTTTTTAAATTTAAAAACAACAATATCTAAAAACATCTTTATATAGATATCATAATTCTTTTATATCAGTTATTTTTATGTAAAAATGTTAGGGATATATTTCATTATTCTAATGGGTTTCACAACCATTTCCCATAATAGAAAAGAAATTGAAAACCATGGCCATGGATTTTTCTTGGGATTCCACTCAATGTATATACGAAACACTTTAATATTGGTTGTAGTCGATCAATATAAGATTTCAACAAACATCATTACTATTAGGGAATATTTCCTTATGGATATTAATAATAGAATTAAAATTGAGACTTTCAGGAGGATTCATGATCTACCACATTATATTGTTTTTAATCATAATTAATGGTTTTATCATATGTTTTGGTGATTCCTATAGAAACCTCATTATAATTAGTTGTGTTTCATCACTACATATTATTCTTCCACAATTAGTCATCTTGAGAGAACAAATAAAATCATAAATGATATTCATATATATTTTTTCCTCTATTTATAATTTAGTTAGGATGAAAACATTCTTATAATTAGGTATTTATAAAACAATAACCTCCACACTATTATTCAGATGGTACCTTTTGAAGTTCTCTTTAGGAATAAGTTTTGTCCTCTAAAATTCTATATTTTTGATTTTGAAAGAATGATGTTGGTACTTGAGATAGCTGACTGAATTGAAGTGAAGTTCAAATCCATTTTGAAACAAATATAAGCTGTAGAATTAATTTTGGAAATTTATGCTAAAAATCATCAACATGATCCTGTATTTGAGGTTTTTGACATTGTGATTCTAGGAATTTTTATATGGATAATGATAATGATATTTCAAACAAATAGAAATTTAATTCAGATGTTTATTGGTCGTTTTGATATTATGGGACCTTTTTTAATGGTATCCTATAAGTTCTTAGTTCCACAAAACCATTATCATCTCCATGATGTGTTCAATGAATGTTTCTCCATGGGATGTACACACTTGAACATTCAAATGAATCTAACTTAAATGTTATACCACTAAATATATATTTATCTTTTGAGGAGAAACTTCTGATGATTATATATTGAATAAATAATGTTCTATGAAAAAAAGAACAATAAATTTTTTATTTTATTATGGTGAAGACACTAGTTTTAGAGGACGTATGGGAACTTGAAGATTTAATGGGGAATAAGATTCCAAATTTATCTATACTAAAGTGAAAAATATTTATGGATAAATTAATTTTACGGGATTTATAATTGAACACCCAATGATTTTATGGAATATATATATTAAATATTGAATAATTTTATTTCTTATTAATGTTTGATCATTACCAAATAATGAGTCCAAATATGTAGTAATGTACATCATATATTTCAATTTAACATGGTTTTATGTCCTCAACATTTAACACAGAGGTATAAATAGGAATAATCACATTTTAAATATTAATAATAAATGTTTTTATAAAGAAAAAATCTTCATTAATGTATCATTATTTTTTCTAAAGCCTTTATATCTTTGAAAAATTTTATTTTCTCATGAAATTAATATATATCATTATATGGATAGAATAATAAGATAATTTATAAAAATTATTTGGAAATATATTATAAACAATGAGTATCAATATTTTAGTCAACATATTAAAATTATCAGAGGTTTATTTTGGGGTATTTTTCTAAAATGATTGTTTTTTCAATTAATTATAAAAAATACTAGTTTTTATAGAATACTAAATTATCTATCAAATAATTAATAAGGATATTATTTGTAAAAATTGTTTAAAATGTAATATAGAATTAATTATATTATTTGTAAACCAATATTGTTCACTTGAATCCATTTCATAATAATTATTTAAGTTAAATCTTTTCAAAATTTGAATCTTTTCTCATTGTAAACATTTTTTAATTGTGCATACATGATTTATATTAAATTATATTATTCCAAATCTCTAAATTAAATTGGAAACAATTTACTAGATATTTGGAATCCAAATATTTAATATCAACTAATATGTGGGAATTAAATGTTTATCAAAATCTATAGTAGAAAAAATAAACAATAATTACCATGGTTAAGGTTAAAATGGTTATACAAGGGGATAAACTTAAATAATATTGTTTCAAATGTCCAAGATCCTTTTTAATATCATATTCAATGGAAATATGTTTACCTTATAACCTATAATTATGCATAATAAACTATTTTGGATCCTTATAGATTATAATAAAAAATGGGTGAACTTTATTCTTTTCAATCAATTATGGTTTCTCCACTCCCCCTCTTATAGATGTCCACCAACTATCCTCTATTATGCCCTCCTAAAAATGAATTTTGATTAAAAATATACATTAGATATTACATTATTTAGTCTCTTCCCATTATCCTAGAGAATAAATTGTTTTTATCATCCCTCCTATGATGTCAACTAGAATAAACCTAAAGAGGGTTTCTAATGAAGTAGAAAAATTATTAATCATGTTTTAATAGTATTATTTATTCATCCATCTCCATAAAATATTTTTCAATCATGATAATATAAAAACCATCGTATCTAAAATGAAATTATATTTTTCTACTCTAATGAAAAGACATACAAATTTCTTTACTCCCATTAAATGGGAAACGAAATCATTGATCTTGTGTATGCTGGACCACCACCTCATGAAATGATGTTACTGACATTCCATCAACTCAAATAAAATAATGATATACTATCAGATTTTTTTTATATAATATATTTTTTTTCTCAAGACCCCAGAATCATTATATCACATATTACCTCTTATATTCTATTAAGATAGGATGTTATTACATATATCTTTTTTACGGAAGATAATTTCTTTATAAAGTGATGTGATTCGGTTTTCACTGACAAATTACATAGAAGGTAAAGAGTATAAATTTAAAAATGATATGATAAATATATGATATAGAAATTAATATAAAATGTTTTTAAATTTCATAACATCAATTATTTTGATTCCATGGGAAAATGGATACAATGTTAATATGTACGTACGACTGATCATCTCCAATAACAGTTTAATTAATTTTCTATATATTAATTTAATGTATTACTATATAAATATATATAATGAATATATATGGTAATCAGATCATGGTTAACATTATTAAGATGATGTAGTCATGTTCAATGTGAAATTATAAAAAAATACAATACAAAAAAATGCAAGAAAAAAAATGTAGTTATTACCGGAAACATGTTTTAACATGTAATTATTAATAAATAGGAAACAAAAAGGAATCAATTTATCATATATTGTATGATACATATGATTATGCTTATATTATATACTTATAATAACATTATATATTAAAAAATATGTTATAAATTTTATAAGGGACAATAAGAATTAAGGTATGTGATTTTTTCCTCAATTTTCCTTGTAGAATTGTGTTGTGTAATTCCCAAATATTAGTTTATGTGGTGTATATACCGCCAAATTGACATGTAATGTCATGAATTTAATTTTTTTTTGATATATTAAGTTTCATTCATTGTTATTAATTAATTTATCTTACGAATCAATGTTACAAGAGTTGTATGTCATTAATGATACAATCACATCATTTATAAGGAAATTTTATGTTTATGATTATAATGATGAAATATTATGGTCAACATCTTAATAATATCATTATATTAACTATCCCATGGTTATTAATGATACTAAATCTCTTTCCATTATTTTACTTTCATTATGTACTTAAGAAATGAACAATATTTGTTCTATGTAAAATTGAATTTATTACTCTCTTTGTTCAAAAATACTTTCTCCTAATATACACATTTAAAAAAATTAAAATGAATGCTTTTACTAGTATTCATTGATTTATTAAATAAATTGTTAATTGTTTTTAAATTTAAAAAAAATATTTAAAATGAATATTAATTTTTGTAAAAAAATTCTTGTCTTTCATTTAGATAATTGTTTAAAGGAATATTTATTTAAATTTGTACAGATTAAGTGTAATTTTTTACCTTCATAAAAAAAATTTAATGATTAATTTATAATTTTAAAGGGTATTTTCACGACCCGCCCTTGGGGACCATTCCGTGACTACCCCAAGCCCACCTCCCATAGGCCAGGGGCTGGCGACTAGCACCAAAGGCATAAATCTCGATAAAAATGGAAGGCATTGCCTTTATAAAGTAAACAAACACAACAGAGTATGCAACTAAAAAAGCACTAGGTAAACTGAGTACAAAAGTAAGTGCTGAAAAGTAAATGGTCCAGCATACAAACCCAACTAAAAGTATAGTACAATTGAAAGTATAGTGCAATTGCAGTAAATCAAAACAGTAACCACTGAAACGTCCTCTAGGAATCCCACCTGATGGGTGGGTACATATGGTCTCCGCAGCACCTCAGATCTGTCCACCCTCTACGTGTACGTCTCACCAAGTGATCCACCTCTGTGTACCATCCAACTCAACAGGTCTCCACCACGATCAATGTTGTCCTTCGTCTACATCCAGCACAATGTAGTGCAGGCATAGCCCATGTAGGGGTGATTATAACAATACTCAGTAGAGACCCCGAGACTCTCGAAGGTCTCCTAGAATCCAAGAAGGTTAAATTACAAAGAAAATATACAATCAGGAAGTATCAACATACTCTACTTAATTATATTCTCATACATATACCTAAGTTATCAATCTCAGTTCAGCTCCAACTCTCGAGCCCAAGCACAACCTAGTCCACACAGGAAAGAAGTCAATCAAATTGATGATAATGATTGAATGTCAATACTCAGCTCAAATAGGTATACATCGTTCGTGAAGTGATAAAGTTGATCAGATTCAGTCACAGATTCATCTAAACTGTTACACACACGTAGGATACTAGTCCAGCTAAGCTTTCGGACCCACATAGGATACAAGTACACTAGTCAAACTGTTGGACACACATGGGATTCAAGTACAGTAGTCGAACTATCGGACCCACATAAGATACAAGTACAGTAGTCAAACTGTTGGACCCATGTAGGATACAAGAACAGTAGTCGAACTGTCGGACCCACGTAGGATACAAGAACAATAATCATCATCATCGAACCCATGGAGGATTCCAGTACGGTAGTCGTCATCATCGAACCGATAGAGGATTCCAGTATGGTAGTCCTTGTCTCCAAACCCATGGAGGATTCCAGTATGGTATTCATCGCAGTCGCAACTTGCTTTAGGGTTCCCACACACACCACGCTCAATTCTGGGAGGGTACGCTCTTAGATCCAAGGGGTTCGATAAATAAACTCCCACGAAGTTCACAGTTGATGTATCCCAATGTTTTTTCTCATCAAAAGGAACCCAACGTGATAGAAGGTGTGTCAATCAGACACCTGGTCTGAGAGTTATTAAAAATTTTTCTCCAGGGGCCCGGGCGGAAATACGCATGTTCCAAAACCGCCAATTTTCCAAAGTTATCCAAAACCCACTTAGAGTATCGCAAAAGTACTGCCACGTCACGAGGGTCCAATTTCCGCAGATGGCGTGTCGATCAGATGTGTGGTCTTTATGTTATTCACCTTTAAGTGAAAACGGGCCCGGCCCGTTAAGCCCAGTGTGCTGACGGGTTGGGTCAACCCAGTTTTGGTAGGTCAAAACCAGCAGAGGGTCGGACCGGTCCGATGAATCGCGTGGCCCAGCCTGAGGGGGCATGGCCCAGCCCGGTGGGGTGAAGCCCGACACATCCTGGCCTTGCGTGGCATAGCCCCTCCTGGCATGGCGCGGCTCGGCCGGACGTGGCTTGGCCCGAGTGGGCAGAGCGGTCCAAGAGGTGGGGGGGGGGGGGGGGGTCCGGCTGCCCGAACAGGCGGTGCCAAGTAAAACTGCCCTCCCAAACCGGCCGGTCGGCCTTCCCGGTGCAAATGGGCCTCTCGGGTGGGCTGAGGTCTCCTTGAACGGCACCATGCATGTCGCTACCTTCATTCGACAGGCTGGCCAATGAGACGGCCTGTTCTTCCGCTAGAGTGGCCTTCCCTGTGTAGGCCACGGTCCTCCACAGCACGGCGCCATGGGCTACCGCAGTTCCTCCAGCTCGTCCATCTTTGGTCGACAGGTTCTTCTTTGGACAAGCGGCCCGAGGATGCGGGCCATGGTTCCTCCACACACGGACATCACATAGCCGCCACCTCCATTCGTCACCACTGCCTCTAATTGTCGCCGTCAAATCTTCCAAGAACAATTGGAGGGTCTTCGAGCCTTGTTTGTTCGGCCCGTTCCCTGTGCATTAGGTTGTATCAAAAGGCCAAATACAGACCATTATTTTCAACGATGAATAAGAAAAATTTTAATCAATTAAAATTGAACTTAATTCCTCCTACCTTGGTTTCAAAAGAAGAGTTGTGGAAAGAGGTTTTATAGATGAATTTGGGGTGCGTCCGAGGAGGAAGTGGCATTTCCTCACTTTTTGCGGAGAATAGAAAGGAAGGCATGTCTTTGTTCTTCGCAAAATCGTCGTTCTTTTTCAAAGAGTGTGTCGTTCTTCGTGGAAGGAAAGAGATCTTCTATTTCTCTCGAGGTTCCGCCACAAATAATATTTCCTATGCCAATATGAAATTATATTTCTCCCATATTAAATAAATTCCAACCAATTCAAAATAATTCAAAACTAGATTAATTAATTAATGATGCCTTTAATTAATAGAGTTGGCACAAATTAAACGGTGAGAGGGGAGGAAGTGAAGAGTCACAATTAAAAGATAGGTTTTTATAAAAAATGAAAGAGTAATTAATTGGGGATTTTAGGGAAAGTGAGGAGTTAATGGTTTGTGTGGTCCCCAACTCACAAATATCCTTTCATGGGAGGTTTTGTGGGTTTGGGCCCCACCAACATCCTCCCCCTCATAAGATATAACTACCGGATATAAAATAAAATTGTCTTCCATAATTTTTTTTATTATAAATCCCAAAAATTAACTTCCAACACTCATAAAATTCTACTGTGATAAAGGCCCCCTTAAGAGAATATGACCATTGAGAGTTAATCAGTGTCCTCATATTTCAATTCCGAGCTCTGGTTCAAAAGATTGAAATACCTGCATGTACCATTACTGAACGTACCTGAAAAAACTTCAGAAATTAATTCTGGCCACACCGGGCCTTGGAATCAAGTGCTGTCAAAAACCACAGACTCGTAAAATTCCAATTTATTTAGGAAAAAATATTCCTTGAAATTTTTGGGTCTTTATATTACTCCCACCTTAGGGATTTACATCCTCATAAAGCTACAACACACCCTAGGAAAACAAATGGGTGTACTAAGCTCGCATCTGAGCCTCCCACTCCCAAGTGCTCTCCTGGAGGTTCTCGTGCTGCCAGTGAATGCACACCATATGTATCAACCATCTATGAAGGACCCACTCCTATTGATCCTCGATCTCCACTGGGACCTCTGCAAACATTGCCCCATCATCGATGTCTAGGTCCCCATGAATGATGATGTGGGTCGGGTCATGCACGTTTCTCCTCAGATGAGATATGTGGAAGACGTCATGCACCCGGTGAAACTGAGGTGGAAAGGTCCAGGAATTAAGCCACCTTAACTACTCTAATGAGGACCTGGAATGGTCCGATGAAACACGGAGATAACTTGCCACCCCAGCCAAATCTCCATAGACCTCATCGTGGTGAGACCCGTATGAAAACGTGGTTTCCATCCTCAAACTTTTGTGGTATCTATCTCTTATCAACATTGGACTTATGTCAGCTCTATACAGTCTTCATCCACTGCTTGATGATCTCCACCTTCTCCGACATAGCATGAACCATCTCTAGCCCTAAAAGTGCTGACTCCCCAGGGTTAGTCTAGCATAGAGGTGATCTGAAAGGTCGGTCGTACAATGCCTCGTATGGTTCCATCCCAAGGGTGGAGTGGTAACTATTGTTGTACACAAAATCCTCCAAGGGTATATGATCCTCCCAACTATGACCATAGTCAAGGGCGCATGCATAAAGTAGGTCCTTAAGAGTCTGAATGGTCCTCTTTGTCTGACCGTCTGTCTGAGGGTGGAAGGCAGTGCTCAGACATAGTTGCGTCCCAAAATCCTCTTGTAACCCCTTCCATAGCCGAGAAGTGAATCGAGCATCTCGATCGGAAACTATAGTCGATGACACTCCATGAATCTGTATGATATCTTGAACGTAAGGCGTCCCAAGCTCTCTACAGAGCCCTACTCTCTGATTGGTTGGAAGTGGGCCAACATGGTGAGTCGGTCTACGATCACCCAAATATAGTCGTGTCCTCTAGATGTACGTGGAAGTCACTTCATGAAATCCATGTATATAACTTCCCACTTCCACTCTGGGACCTCCATCGGTTTTACCAAGCCTGATGGTACCTGGTTCTCTACCTTCACTTACTGAGAACTGAGGCATCATGAAACAAACTCTCCTACAGCCTTCTTCATACCCGGCCTCCAGTGATGTCGTCTGTGGTCCCGATACAACATCGCCACTCCTGGATGTACCACTTGAGGTGATGTGTGAAACTCCCTCAGCACTTCCTCCTGTAGTGAAACTGGTACCATAGTACGTCCCTTGAAGAGGATGACGTGCTCCCCTCCTTCAGAAAATCCATCAGGTGCATGTCCTGAGGATATCTGATCATGTCTCACAATCAACGTCACCAATATGTGCCTCCCTGACTCACTAAAGTAGTGGAGGAGTGACTGTGAGAGACTAAAAAAAGGCTGCTCCATCTATATCCACAAAGGATATCTGCAACGCAGCTAGCTACTTCGTCACCTCTCCTAGGAGCTGAATGCCCGAACCCCTGCTGAGTGCATCAGCTACAACATTCCCCCTCCCAAGAGTATATAATATCTCAAAGTCATAGTACAGGAGGAACTCGAACCATCACCATTGTCTCATGTTTAGGTCCTTCTACGAGAAGACACACCTGAGACTATGATATTAGAGTAAAATGTAAACTGTTCGGTCAACGAACTATGAGTGTGACTTTCCATTTGTAAAGAACTCAACTACACCATTTTTATCTTACGTCCAACAAGAGATGCTAAGATTTCTCCTATGCTGAAAAGAGAAATCTGGTCTCATCATCTAGATGTACCATGTTCTTTTACTAATACAGTCAATCCTAACATGAACATCACTATTTCATGCCATGGATGATGTCGTAAGGCCTTGATGCTAATACCAAGAGATCCAACTGTTACTCTCGCCTCCAAGGTTCGAGTCACACTGTCGGCAGCAGTGTCTGGTCACTTGGTCTCCTCCAGTTGGAATATCAAAAGTGAGGGTCAAGTCATTGGTTTTAACCGGAACCTCTCAGTATCAACCATACGAAAAGGTAGGAATGAAAACATCACTTGGACAAGTGTCTTTTATTATTGCAAATCATAGAACAATGTCACAAAACAACCACAAACAATGAAAACTACTAAGATAGAAGTCTCATGAGCAAAGGCCTCTATGCCTGGAGCTAGTTTCGCTCCCGTCCACCTGCTTCTAGTGATCGAGGAGTACCGTCTAAGGGTGGAGGTGGTAGTAGTGCCTGGTGACTCTGATCACCATCCATTGATGGACCAGCTCCACTGCCTCATCCACCACATGACTGTTTCTCAAGCTCCTACCGCTACCTCTGTCTCAGTGGATTCTCCAATGCATGTTGATAAACTATGCAGGGAGTCAGACAGTCATGCGCTTTGTGACCATGTTTTATACAGGAAAAACTAACCCTCCTTTGTTCTGAGCTCCCTCGGCCTCGGGTGCCCCGCACTCATCTAAATGTTGATCCAACCCACTTGTTCCCCCATGTTATCTTCCTATTTCCTGCTGCTGATGTCTTGAAAACTGTCGATAAGCCCTGCGGCTAGAGCAGCAGCTCCTGAGCACGTACAGAGCATAGAGTCACTGCTAAAAACTCTGCCCTGAAAAGTCCCTCGAAGTCTCCCCATGTGAGAGTTGCCTCATCGTAAAACTGGAGCATCGGGATCCACCACCTCTCAGCTGCTCCAAGAAATAGACTAACTACTAGGTACACCATTAAGTCCACAGGAGTCCCAACTGTGTGGAAAACTCACGATACAACCTTCAGCCAGCACCTGGCCGTCTGAAAACATGTCTCACCTAGAAACCTCAGAGGTCTCTATAACTAGAACTCGTGCAACTCACAGAGGCAGTTTGCACTCTCTTCTAATGATTCTTGTGGTATTGGTGGCCCAGCTGGTAGTGGTACTGCTGGTGCCTCTGCTGTGATGGGGCCCTACACTGCGGCCTCATCGCTCGGTGTTCTTCCATCTCGTACGTGACTCGGAACCCTAGCAGGCTCCCTTCATGGAGCCATCTTGAAAAAAAAACTATTGCTCCATGGTCAAATTGTATACCAGGGGAGCTGACACAATGTAGTCACAAAGAAAACATTTTAATCACTCATGCAATCAGTGTTTTCATGCACTTCGTTGGAAATCAGAGGTCAGGGTCCTGGTGTATGGATATGTCGGCCACCGCACCAACACTCGACACCCTGGACTATAAACCACACTCAATACTCATAACACTATTGCTTCACAGAAAGGAATGATCAGAGTCCTGAGTTCTATCATAGAACCGACTCCTCTGACACCAATTTGTCACGACCCGTCCTCGGGGCCCATGTCGTGACTACCCCAAGCCCGCCTTCCATATGCCAGGGGATGGAAACTAGAACCAATGGCGTAAATCCAGATAAAAAGTGAATGCATTGACTTTATAAAGTAAACAAACACAAAAGAGTACGCAACTGAAGAAAGCACTATGTAAACTGAGTACAATATTAAGTGCTAAAAAGTAAATGGGCCAGTATACATGTAGAGACCTGAAGCTTGACGTACATGGACATTACATTTATTTTTCGGAATACTTAGAACATAACAAAAACACACACACACAAGGATCGTAATAGTTTAGTGTCTTTTGAAACTCAGAATATAATCTTCTAATCCTGGTGAAAGATCTTCAACATCTCCCATAAAGATCTTCCTTTTTTTAATACCTAAAACATTTCTTTATATCCTGGGGAAAAGAAAACATAAAAGGCTGAGCTCAAATGCTCAGTAAGGGTAATCAAAAGAAATATCAATCACATTATATACATAAGCACATAACTTTTGGAAATCTTAACCTGTATAAGAGATCATAATTTCATAACCTGGGATAACTCATGGCAGTGAAATGTAATCACAATAATCATAACATAAAACATGAAACTTTGTGGCATACACACATAATCATAGAGAATCATTTCTTATTAGTCAAGACTCATTTACAAGACTATCTTAGTGGACAATGTCCCTTTCTGAACTGAGTTACCCTCATTTCAGTCCTACTTAACTGAACCGGTATAACCTACCGTTCCAGCCATGTCTATCTCATAAGATATAAAATCTTTACCCAGTGAATTGGAGGGAGATATAGGTCCCACCCTTCTCATAATGATACCATTCTTATGTGTGCCACAAAATCATAAATCATACATCATTTCATAACCCATGTAATAAAAATGGGATTCATAAACATTGTGACATCATAAAACAATTTATATAAGATAAAGAAATTAATAAATATAATTCCATCAGAACATAATCAAATCAATGTAATAATAGGTATAAAAACAGAACCCTTTATTATCTTATATGGAAAATAATTTTGATAAAACACTTGAACTCCATTCTTAAGGAAAATATCCTTTCTACTTGAAAAATACTTTTCCTTTCTTAACATGTCGTACAATTATAAACTAAAAGATGTTGATTAAAAATAAACTTGAAAACTTGTAAAGGATGCTTCTTGAAAATAATGTTTTAAAAATCCATTCATGCTGTATTAGTTAAAAAAACATTCTTCGTACTTTTTGTCGGAAAAGTCAAAAAGTACATCGTACGAAAAACGATAAAAGATTCTTTTCATATCTTTTACTAAAAACTCACCGAAGGGTAAAATTGGATTTAAAAAAAATGCAAGAGGATGTACATAATATTAAATATCTAGGAAACATGGATGTGGATGATAAAATACACCCAAGTAAATTTCAAAGTATAAACAATCTCGGATAAAAATTGAGATTGTGATATTTCCCTTACCTTAGGTCCGATTTGATTCGTAAGTGTCCGAACCTCATGTATAATGATTTAAATAATGTCATTGAATTATTAAAGAATAATATTCATTGTTATGATATCATATATGGTTCACTTATGACTTTATATTACCCGTTATTTTGTAAATTCCATGTTAAAGAGCGTTTTGGGTTAAATTGTTTCATTTGTCGTCCGTGTTTTGACTTGTAATTATTCATATGATTACATAGATCACGATTACTTAATTCCAGAATATAAAACATGATATATATATATATATATATATTTATAATATACATATATATAATAAATTAGTAAATGGAAAGAAATACACCGTTCATGGAGACGGTAGGTCGTACGTACGCATGAACACTGTTTTCGTTTCCTTATTGAGTTGAACGAAATTAAGTAGATGACATACATATATAAATGCATAAATCCAGTATCATTATTATGTCATATATTTCATGATTACTTATTATATATACTTTATAATCATTCATGAATGGTTAAAGTGGAGAATGAATTTCATCGCGTCGTGGAGACGGTAGTCCGTACGTACGCATGAGCGATGATATCATTCTCATGATTGTGGGACTGTATTGGAGTGTATGTATACTATTTCAGAATCAATATCACTTTAAAATAATAATATATAGTAATTATTTACACCATTATACCCATCCAAGTAAGGTGGTGGTGGAAAATAGATTTCACCACGGCGTGGAGACGGTATTCCGTACATACGCACGTGCGGTGATTTCGTTTTCCATTGGATGGATAGATGGTGAAATAGGATTTTTTCATACATATAATAACATATCAGTATATGAGTGATACTGATGTTATTACTTCATAATGAAACAACCTAAGAAGAATAAGTGGAAGAAGAAATAAAGGTGAAAGAATCGGTAACGGAAATTACCTCTTCTTTGAAACCCCTCTTTGAGACCTCCTCTTAGGGAACTAAAATTGGTCTTTGAGGAAGACCAGAACCTCTAAGATTTTGATAGGGAAGTGGATAAGTGAATTTGGCAGGGGTTGGCCGATCATGAAGGCTCAATGTTGTGTGAGGAAGAGAGGGAGGTGGTTCCCTTTTATAAGGGAGGAGAGGGGCACCATTGGAATAACTAAAACTATTATTTTATTATAAAGTCAAGTTCGGTTTTAAATAGCTCCAAATTGATTTATTTCGAGGCTAAGGTGGGGATGGGTCGAAATCCTCTCATCCAATAGGATTTAGACATGTTTACGTTATTATTTTAACATTATAAATTAGATTTAACTCTAAGTTAAATAATTTATCTTTTACCGTGCCTTTTTGTTTTCTTACACTATATGGTTAATAAACTTACTATATCAAGCACAAAAGAACCCCAAGTTGTTTATTATTAATATATATAATCTTATATAAGTAATTTGGCCGAACCTTAGATTTTTAGGAATAAAATAACAATTAAAAATATAATATTTGTTTTGAAAACTATTTTATGTCAATTTTGACACTATTTGGTACATGATTTTTAAGAAATTAATAACAGAATGATAAGTTCTAACCAAGTTACTTAAATAAACAATAACATGTCATATTAACCTAGAAAATTAGTGCCAGTAATAGAAAGTCTCAAATTGCATTTATTTGGGCATTTATAACATCAATTATGTCAATATTTCATTAATAAGACAATAACTACATCATCTTTGTGTCATAATAAATGATAATTATTTAATCCCTAAAAATACTAAATAAATTTCTATGATGTAGATAATTGTATTATATTTCCGGATACTATTCATGTTCGAAGTTTCATTAAGTTTATCACTAGATTAAAATTATTATACTTATAAGATTTAAGAAAGTGACATGTTGTCACATTCTTTGGTTTTAATAATAATTAAATTTTTTTCATTGAAAAAATTTAATTAAATTAATCTAATACAACCATTAGGTGATATGGGTCGACTTTTAGTCTTCCAGTAGGATTTTTCCAAGTGTTAGGGTAATTTTCTAATCTTATATTTACCCTTAATTACTCGATTTACTTTTAACTATAGTAAATAAAATTTACCGTAGTTACTGTTCACAATGCCCAAAAATAAAAAGTAGCTTATTAACATAATTTGGACTCACTAATTCCAAATATGGAATCCATTTTTCCAAATTAAATACAAAAAATATGCAGAAATTAAATTAAAATTAATCCCGTTGTCGAATGAAAATTGGTTTTTCTTTAAAACATTGCAAAAGATTGAATTGATTTAACCTACGAATTCAAAGTAAAATCAATGCTAATGACATACATTATATTAAATGGTAAAAATATATTCTATTTATACTTTAAAACTATTCAATATTATAATTTTACCACATAATATATTACGATGAAAAAAGTTGTTTTTAATTAAAATATAGCGTGTTTTTACTATTCATTAAAATATGAAAGTAATCGGAAAAATATCAAAACTTTATCTAATGTAAATTTTTATATCCTAATTCAAAAGAAGAATTTTATTTTGTCAAATTGAACTTATAAACATGTCAAAAACTAGATTTAATGTGGGTGCGCCATCAAAAGGAGGCAGAACTGCATTTTTTTAAAAATACTTATTTTACCCGAAAAATTTATTTTGTTCTTATACCAAGTTCTAGAAAATGTGTAAGATGAATAATAATGTTATAAAATTCAAAATTTAGTTAACAATATTCATAACGGCTAGTTCATGACAATATTATAATAATATATCGTTGTTTATTAAAACCCAATATTGCGTACAACACACGCTATCGAGGAAGGTCGCGATTGCGTGTAATGCAAGCCAAGCCAGGAATGCGTGTTGTGAAAGAATCCTTCGTTGTTTCGTATAACATAATCCAACCATATTTCATTTATACATTGAATATATATATATATATATATACTCAATGTTGTGTAGAATAACTATTATCAAAATTGTGTGTAACATGATCCAAGAATAGTGTTGCATATACTGCAAGCTAATACGGTGTTGCGTATAGCGCAAGGTAATCTTGGTGTAGAATAAAACACAAGACATTAATGAAATTAAAAGAATATTTTTCATAAAATCATGGGGTGTTACATTCTACCCCCCTTAAAATGAATTTCGCCCTCGAAATTCGTTGGGGTTATAAATGGTTTACTATTCGAATGTTTCTTTAATAGAAACCCACATCGTAAAAAGGAATACCAAAACCAATCTTTAAAAACAAAAGTATGAAATGTAACAGTTACCCAAATAAACTAATCACTGGGTTTCCACATAGGTTAAAATTTGGATATGGAAAAGAAATCTAACCATCATGTTCTGATGGAGAGTGGTAGAGAACATGGCTATGGAAAAGCCAGCAATCACAAAGCCATAAATTTGTGACAATCTAAGGCACCATCTGATTAATCAGATATAAGAGCACTAGGACAACATTTTTTGGTTTTCAAGATCGTTTCCGTAAAGTTGATGAAATTGGAATTAGAAGAAATACTTTCATGATTTTGGTATAGTCTCACCGTTTGTCGTTCTTTGGACAATTTCCACTTCATCTCTTAAAGAAATTAAGTTGAATTTTCCATTCGTGAAGTGTTAAAAGATCAAGTGATAGAATGACGGGTCATTCCATCTGTCTCAAACAAAAGGTTAGAAAAAGTTATTAAAAAATACATAAGTCGATCTATAGTGAGATTAATCATATATGGTTCCTAAAATGGACTTATACTTTATATATCATACCGCTTAATAAAATAAAACTAGTTTATACTAACCAGGGACTTCCTGTAGGCCAGTGGTAGGCGATAAAGGCCAGTCTCACTTCGGTTGTGGGTTCGATTCCCACAGCCTTGTCCGATGCGATGGGCTGTCACCCGTCCTGCAGGTTGTCCTTTTTCTAAAACTATATTACTATAACATCCCATTAATAATATCGAAAAAACTTTTATCCTTAAACAATACTAACTTATGTCCAACATAATCCATTCTAATATTTATGTTTATCCAAAATATTGTTGTCCAATATCATATTATAGTGAAAATGATTACCAAAGAGTTCATATAACAAGCCTGTTAATACCATCGTTGATCCCCGTATATCATGAGATATGACTTGTTGGTCACATTCCAAACATTCGAAGGCCTTAATCATGTATTCTCTTGAAAAATGAATACCCATTGATTCTTAGTGAAAACATGAGTGCTGTTAAAATTTAACTCTTTTCACATACCAAAACCTCAAACCATAATATAACTATTTCTTTATATCAATCATGATCTCATGAATACTGTCAAACATTTCATTTTCTCATTTTCCCTTCATTATGCGCATATCATCGTTTTTTCCAATAATATATCAATCACTTTCCATGGTTACCGGTACCATAAAATTATTGAAAACCACAATAGACCAATACATACATATTCTAATATTCCACGATACTATATACAACATTATTTTGGAATCCCATTACATAAACACTTATTCATTCCACCACATTGTTTTCATATTCAACATCGCCAATAGTGATCGCATGTGACTTCCCTTTATCCTTTGCCTTAAGTGGTTTCTCATGTCGATCATCACTAACCCTTGGATTAGGGAATTTATTAGCATAATGCCCCATTTCCTTTCACTTGAATCATTGAAGTGTTGGTGGTGCGTTCTCTGCAATGTCTGCTTTATTCACATAATTAGAAACCCTTTTTCCATTACTTCGACACTCAGCTGCTCGATGACCTTCTTTTCCACACTTACAACATTTTCTAGTCCCTTTAAGAAAATGTCTACCATACTTCTTTCCACACTTTGTGCATAACGAAACATTCATCTTCTTTTCACCATTATTTTGAGATTCATCCTTGAAATCCATCTTTCGTTTCTTGTCAAAACTATGAGATGGATAAGTAACACCAACTTCCATTTCAACCTTCATAGCATAACGCAAAATTTCTTCATAGCTACTGAAGTCTCTTATAGTTAATGACCTTCGAAGACTTGGTTTTAAACCACTGAAAAATCGGTCAACTTTACTTTCTGGTTGGATGATAATGCCAGATGCATACCTTGCAAGTCTTGTAAAATTCGCTTCATATATACCAACAGATTCATCATCCTTCTGCTTCAGCTCAAGAAACTCCTTTTCCATCTTTGTTCGAAGAATACGAGGGAAGTACTTACTGAAAAACAAGTTCTTGAACTTTTCCCATTCCATGGACTCAATTTCATCTCTTGGCCTCGTATTCTTGATAAAATTCCACCATTGATCAGCTTCACCTTCCAAATGATATACTGCTAAGATGACTTTATCATGCTCAGAACATTGAACAACTGAAAATATCTTTTCAGTGGTACTGATCCATTGTTCATCAACAAGTGGATCGGAAGACCCACTAAAAGAAGGTAGACGTTGCCTCATGAATGACTCAATAGAATATTGTTTCCTTCTCTGCTCATTTGGATGTCCAAAATGATTCATAGCTTGTGTAAGTATAGAAATAAGATTTTTCACTCCATCTCCCATAACATTTGTTTGTTCAGGAGGGCAATCATTGCATTGTCCATTGCATTGATCAACACGGTTTATTCGGGTTCCAGCCATCGTCTAAAACCCAAAAAGAATAGTGTGAGAGGCAAAAATCATGCTATGGAAAACAACACATTAAAGGGGGAGTACCTTCAATATCTAACATCTTAGGTTAAATTATAAGATTGTTACCGTAGTTCTAGGACTATATCCTATATGTATACTTATCCTAAGGGACATCCCTAGACATACCTTAGAAATATCTCTAGAGATCTCACTAACGTTTTCGCATCCTAGTATCCAAAGGTTGACTAAACCATTCCTCTGATACCAACTGTAGAGACCCGAAGCTTGACGTACATGGACATTACATTTTTTTTGCAGAATACATAGTACATAACAAAAACACACACACAAGGATCGTAATAGTTTAGTGTGTTTGGAAACTCGGAATATAATCTTCTAATCCTGGTGAATGATCTTCAACATCTCCCATAAAGATCTTCCTTTTTTTATACCTAAAACTTTTCTTTATATCCTGGGGAAAAGAAAACATAAAAGGGAGATCTCAAATGCTCAGTAAGGGTAAACAAAAGAAATATCAATCACATTATATACATAAGCACATATCTTATGAAATCTTAACCTATATAAGAGATCATAATTTCATAACCTGGGATAACTCATGGCAGTGAAATGTAATCACAATAATCATAACTTAAAACATGAAACTTTGTTTCATACACACATAATCATAGAGAATCATTTCTTGTTAGTCAAGACTCATTGCCAAGACTATCTTAGTGGAAAAAGTCCCTTTCTAAACCGAGTTACCCTCGTTTCAGTCCTGCTTCACTGAACTGGTATAACCTACCATTGCAGCCATGTCTATCTAATGAGATATAAAATCTTTACCCATTACATTGGAGGGAGATATAGGTCCCACCCAGCTCATAATGATACCATTCTTATGTGTGCCACAAAATCATAAATCATACATCATTGCATAACCCATGTAATAAAAATGGGATTCTTAAACATTGTGACATCATAAAACAATTCATATAAGATAAAGAAATTAATAAAAATAATTCCATCACAACATAATCAAATAAATGTAATAATGGGTATAAAAACAGAACCCTTTATTATCTTAGATGGAAAATAATTTTGATAAAACACTTGAACTCCATTCTTGAGGAAAATATCCTTTCTACTTGAAAAACACTTTTCCTTTCTTAACATGTCATACAATTATAAACTAAAAGAAGTTGATTAAAAATAAAATTGAAAACATGTAAAGGGAGCTTCTTGGAAATAATATTTTAAAAATTCATTCATGCTGTATAAGTTAAAAAAAACATTCTTCGTACTTTTTGTCGGAAGAGTAAAAAAGTACCTCGTACGAAAAACGATAAAAGATTCCTTTCATATCTGTTACTAAAAACTCACCGAAGGGTAAAATTGGATTTAAACAATTGTAGGAGGATGTAAATAATATTACATATCTTGGAAACATGGATGTGGATGATAAAATACACCCCAGTAAATTTCAAAGTATAAACAATCTCGGATAAAAATTGAGATTGTGATATTTCCCTTACCTTAGGTCCAATTTGATTCGTAAGTGTCCGAACCTCCTGTATAATGGTTTAAATAATGTCATTGACTTATTAAAAAATCATATTCATTGTTATGATATCATATATGGTTCACTTATAACTTTATATTACCCGTTCTTTTGTAAATTCCATGTTAAAGAGCGTTCTGGGTAAAATTGTTTCATTTGTCGTCCGTGTTTTGACTTGTAATTATTCATATGATTACTTAGATCATGATTACTTAATTACATAATATAAAACATGATATATATATATATATATATTCAGAATATACATATATATAATAAATCACTAAATGGAAAGAAATACACCGTTCATGGAGACGGTAGGTCGTACGTACGCATGAACACTGTTTTCGTTTCCTTATTGAGTTGAACAGAATTAAGTAGATGACATAAATATATATACGGTTAAATCCAGTATCATTATTATGTCATATATTTTGTTATTACTTATTATATATACTTTATAATCAATCATGAGTGGTTAAAGTGGAGAATGAATCTCATCGCGTCGTGGAGACGGTAGTCCGTACGTACGCACGAGCGATGATATCATTCTCATGATCGTGGGACTGTATTGGAGTGTATTTATACTATTTCAGAAAAATATCACTTTAAAATAATAATATATAGTTATTATTTACACCATTATACACATCCAAGTAAGGTGGTGGTGGAAAATAGATTTCACCACGGCGTGGAGACGGTATTCCGTACGTACGCACGCGCGGTGATTTCGTTTTCCATTGGATGGATAGATGGTGAAATAGGATTGTTTCATACATATAATAACATATAAGTATATGAGTGATACTGATGTTATTACTTCATAATGAAACAACCTATGAAGAATAAGTGGAATAAGAAATAAAGGTGAAAGAATCGGTAACGGAAATTACCTCTTCTTTGAAGCCCGTCTTTGAGACCTCCTCTTAGGGCACTAAAATTGGTCTTTGAGGAAGACCAGAACCTCTAAGATGTTGATAGGGAAGTGTAGAAGAGAATTTTTCAGGGGTTCGCCGAGCTTGAAGGCTCAATGTTGTGTGAGGAAGAGAGGGAGGAGGTGCCCTTTTATAATGGAGGAGAGGGGCACCTTTGGAATAACAAAAAATATTATTTTATTATAAAGTCAAGTTCGGTTTTAAATAGCTCCAAATTGATTTATTTCTAGGCTAATGTGGGGATGGGTCGAAATAATCTAATCCAATAGGATTTAAAAAAGTTTAGGTTATTATTTTAACCTTATCAATTAGATTTAACTCTAAGTTAAATAATTTAACTTTTACCGTGTCTTTTTGTTTTCTTACAATATATGGTTAATAAACTTACTATATCAAGCCAAAATAACCCCAAGTTGTTTATTATTAATATATATAATCTTATCTAAGTAATTTGGCCGAACCAGAGATTTTTAGGAATAAAATAACAATTATAAATATAATATTTGTTTTGAAAACTATTTTATGTCAATTTTGACACTATTTGGTACATGATTTTTAAGAAATTAATAACAAAATAATAAGTTCGAAAAAAGTTACATAAATCAACAATAATATGTAATATTAACCTAAAAAATTAGTGTATGTCATAAAAAGTCTCAAATTGCATTTATTTGGGAATTTATAACATCAATTATGTCAATATTTCATTAATAAGACAATTACTGCATCATGTTTGTGTCATAATAAATGATAATTATTTAATCCCTAAAAATTCTAAATAAATTACTATTATGTAGATAATTGTATTAGATTTCTGGAAACAATTCATGTTGAAAGTTTCATGAAGTTTATCACTAGATTAAAATTATTATACATATAATATTTAAGAAAGTGACATGTTGTCACATTCTTTGGTTTTAATAATAATTAAATTATCTTCATTGAAAAAATTTAATTAAATGAATCTAATAGGACCCTTATTTTATATGGGTCGACTTTTAGTCATCCAATAGGATTTTTCCAAGTGTTATGGTAATTTTATAATCTTATATTTACACTTAATTACCCGATTTACCTTTAACTATAGTAAATAAAATTTACCGTAGTTACTGTTCACAAGGCCCAAAAATAAAAAGTAGCTTATTAACATAATTCGGACCCACTGATTCCAAATATGGAATCCATTTTTCCAAATTCAATACACAAAAGATGCAGAAATTAAATTAAATTTAATCCCGTTGTCGAACGAAAACGGGTTTTTCTTTAAAACATTGCAAAAGATTGAATTGATTTAACCTACGAATTCAAGGTAAAATCAATGCTAATGACATAAATTATATTAAATGGTAAAAATATATTCTATATATACTTTAAAACAATTCAATTTTATAATTTGACCACATAAGATATTACGATGAAAAATGTTGTTTTTAATTAAAATATAGCGTGTTTTTACTATTCATTAAAATATGAAAGTTATCGGAAAAATATCAAAACATTATGTAATGTAAATTTTTATATCCTGATTCAAAAGAAGAATTTTATTTTGCCAAATTGAATTTATAAACATGTCAAAAACTAGATTTAATGTCGGTGCGCCATCAAAAGGCGGCAGAACTGCATTTTTTGAAAAATACTTATTTTGCCCGAAAAATTTATTTTGTTCTTATACCATGTTCTAGAAAATGTGTAAGATGAATAATAATGTTATAAAATTCAAAATTTAGTTAACACTATTCATAACGGCTAGTTCATGACAATATTATTATAATATATCGTTGTTTATTAAAACCCAGTATTGCGTATAACACACGCTATCGAGGAAGGTCACGATTGCGTGTAATGCAAACCAAGCCAGGGATGCGTGTTGTGAAAGATTCCTTCGTTGTTTCGTATAACATAATCCAACCATATTTCACTTATACATTGAATATATATATATATACTCAATGTTGCGTAGAATAACTATTATCAAAATTGTGTGTAACATGATCCAAGAATAGTGTTGCGTATACAGCAAGCTAATACGGTGTTGCGTATAGCACAAGGTAATCTTGGTGTAGAATAAAACACAAGACATTAATGAAATTAAAAGAATATTTTTCATAAAATCTCGGGGTGTTACATTCTACCCCCCTTAAAATGAATTTCGCCCTCAAAATTCATTGGGGTTATAAATGGTTTACTATTCGAATGTTTCTTTAATAGAAACCCACATCGTAAAAAGGAATACCAAAACCAATCATTAAAAACAAAAGTATGAAACATAACGGTTACCCAAATAAACTAATCACTGAGTTTCCACATAGGTTAAAATATGGATATAGAAGAGAAATCTGACCATCATGTTCTGATGGAGAGTGGTAGAGAACATGGCTATGGAAAAGCCAGCAATCACAAAGCCATAAATTTGTGACAATCTATGGTACCATCTGATTAATCAGATATAAGAGCACAAGGACAACATTTTTTGGTTTTCAAGATCGTTTCCCTAAAGTTGATGAAATTGGAATTGGAAGAAATACTTTCGTGATTTTGGTATAGTCTCACCGTTTGTCGTTCTTTGGACAATTTCCACTTCATCTCTTAAAGAAATGAAGTTGAATTTGTCATTCGTGAAGTGTTAGAAGATCATTTTATAGAATGACGGGTCATTCCATCTGTCTCAAACAAAAAGTTATCAAAAGTTATTAAAAAATACATAAGTCGATCTATAGTGAGATTAATCATATATGGTTCCTAAAATGGACTTATACTTCATATATCATACCGCTTAGTAAAATAAAATTAGTTTATACTAACCAGGGACTTCCTGTAGGCCAGTGGTAGGCGATAAAGGCCAGTCACACTTCGGTTGTGGGTTCGATTCCCACAACCTTGTCCGACGCGATGGGCTGTCGCCCGTCCTGCAGGTTGTCCTTTTTCTAAAACTATATTACTATAACATCCCATCAATAATACCGAAAAAACTTTTACCCTTAAACAATACTAACTTATGTCCAACATAATCCATTCAAATCTTTATGCTTATCCAAAATATTTCGGTCCAATATCATATTATAGTGAAAACGATTACCAAAGAGTTCATATAACAAGCCTGTTAATACCATCGTTGATCCCCGTATATCATGATATATGACTTGTTGGTCACATTCCGAACATTCGAAGGCCTTAATCATGTATTCTCTTGAAAAATTAATACCCATTGAATCTTAGTGAAAACATGAGTGCTGTTAAAAGTTAACTCTTTTCACATACCAAAACCTCAAACCATGATTTAACTATTTCTTTATATCAATCATGAGCTCATGAATACTGTCAAACATTTCATTTTCTCGTTTTCCCTTCATTATGCGCATATCATCGTTTTTTCCAATAATATCTCAATAACTTTCCATGGTTACCGGTACCATAAAATTATTGAAAACCACAATAGACCAATACCTAAATATTCTAATATTCCACGATATTATATACAACATTATTTTGGAATCCCATTACATAAACACTTAATCATTCCACCACATCGTTTTCGTATTCAACATCGCCAATAGTGATCCCATGTGACTTCCCTTTATCCTTTTCCTTAAGTGGTTGCTCATGTCGATCATCACTAACCCTTGGATTAGGGCATTTATTAGCACAATGCCCCATTTCCTTGCACTTGAAGCATTGAAGTGTTGGTGGTGCGTTCTCTGCAGTGTTTGATTTATTCACATCATTAGAAACCCTTTTTCCATTACTTCGACACTCAGCTGCTCGATGACCTTCTTTTCCACACTTAAAACATTTTCTAGTCCCTTTAAAAAAATGTCCACCATGCTTCTATCCACACTTTGTGCATAAGGAAACATTCATCTTCTTTTCACCATTATTTTGAGATTCATCCTTGAACTCCATCTTTCGTTTCTTGTCCAAACTATGAGATGGATAAGTAACACCAACTTCCATTTCAACCTTCATAGCAAAACGCACAATTTCTTCATAGCTACTGAAGTCTCTTATAGCTAATTCCCTTCGAAAACTTGGTTTTAAGCCACTGAAAAATCGGTCAACTTTACATTCCGGTTGGATGATAATGCCAGATTCTTACCTTGCAAGTCTTGTAAAATTCGCTTCGTATATACCAACAGATTCATCATCCTTCTGCTTCTGCATCAGCTTAAGAAACTCCTTTTCCATCTTTGTTCGAAGAATACGGGGGAAGTACTTACTGAAAAACAAGTTCTTGAACTCGTCCCATTCCATGGACTCATTTTCATCTCTTGGCCTCATATTTTTTATAAGATTACACCATTGATCAGCTTCACCTTCCAAACGATATACTGCTAAGATGACTTTATCATGCTTAGAACATTGAACAACTGAAAATATCTTTTCAGTGGTACTGATCCATTGTTTAGCAACAAGTGGATCGGAAGACCCACTGAAAGAAGGTGGACGTTGCCTCATGAAGGACTCAATAGAATATTGTTCCCTTCTCTGCTCATTTGGAAGTCCAGAATGATTCATAGCTTGTGTAAGTATAGCAATAAGATTTTTCACTCCATCTCCCATAACATTTGTTTGTTCAGGAGGGCAATCATTGCATTGTCCATTGCATTGACCAACACGGTTCATTCGGGTTCCAGCCATCGTCTAAAACCCAAAAATAATAGTGTGAGAGGAAAAAATCATGCTATAGAAAATAACATAATAAAGGGGGAGTACCTTCAATATCTAACATCTTAGGTTAAATTCAAAGATTGTTACCATAGTTCTAGGACTATATCCTATACGTATACTTATCCTTAGGGACATCCCTAGACATACCTTAGAAATATCTCTAGAGATCTCACTAGCGTTTTCGCATCCTAGTTTCCAAAGGTTGACTAAACCATTCCTCTGATACCAACTGTAGAGACCCGAAGCTTGACGTACATGGACATTACATTTATTTTTCAGAATACTTAGTTCATAACAAAAACACACACACAAGGATCGTAATAGTTCAGTGTATTTGGAAACATGGAATATAATCTTCTAATCCTGGTGAAAGATCTTCAACATCTCCCATAAAGATCTTCCTTTTTTTATACCTAAAACTTTTCTTTATATCCTGGGGAATAGAAAACATAAAAGGGTGAGCTCAAATGCTCAGTAAGGGTAAACAAAAGAAATATCAATCACATTATATACATAAGCACATAACTTTTGGAAATCTTAACCTGTATAAGAGATCATAATTTCATAACCTGGGATTACTCATGGCAGTGAAATGTAATCACAATAATAATAACTTAAAACGTGAAAATTTGTGTCATACACACATAATCATAGAGAATCATTTCTTGTTAGTCAAGACTCATTGCCAAGACTATCTTAATGGACAAAGTCCCTTTCTGAACCGAGTTACCCTCGTTTCAGTCCTGCTTCACTGAACCGGTATAACCTACCATTCCATCCATGTCTATCTCATGAGATATAAAATCTATACCCATTGCATTGGAGGGATATATAGGTCCCACCCATATCATAATGATACCATTCTTATGTGTGCCACAAAATCATAAATCATACATCATTGCATAACCCATGTAATAAAAATGGGATTCTTAAACACTGTGACATCATAAAACAATTCATATAAGATAAAGAAATTAATAAAAATAATTCCATCACAACATAATCAAATAAATGTAATAATAGGTATAAAAACAGAACCCTTTATTATCTTAGATGGAAAATAATTTTGATAAAACACTTGAACTCCATTCTTGAGGAAAATATCCTTTCTACTTCAAAAACACTTTACCTTTCTTAACATGTCGTACAATTATAAACTAAAAGAAGTTGATTAAAAATAAACATGAAAACTTGTAAAGGATGCTTCTTGGAAATAATGTTTTAAAAATCCATTCATGCCGTATAAGTTAAAAAAACATTCTTCGTACTTTTTGTCGGAAAAGTCAAAAAGTACCTCGTACGAAAAATGATAAAAGATTCCTTTCATATCTTTTACTAAAAACTCACCGAAGGGTAAAATTGGATTTAAACAATTGTAGGAGGATGTAAATAATATTACATATCTAGGAAACATGGATGTGGATTATAAAATACACCCCAGTAAATTTCAAAGTATAAACAATCTCGGATAAAAATTGAGATTGTGATATTTCCCTTACCTTAGGTCCGATTTGATTCGTAAGTGTCCGAACCTCCTGTATAATTAATTAAATAATGTAATTGACTTATTAAAGAATCATATTTATTGTTATGATATCATATATGGTTCACTTATGACTTTATATTACCCGTTCTTTTGTAAATTCCATGTAAAAGAGCGTTTTGGGTAAAATTGTTTCATTTGTCGTCCGTGTTTTGACTTGTAATTATTCATATGATTACTTAGATCATGATTACTTAATTCCAGAATATAAAACATGATATATATATATATATATACAGAATATACATATATATAATAAATCAGTAAATGGAAAGAAATACATCGTTCATGGAGACGGTAGGCCGTACGTAAGCATGAACATTGTTTTCGTTTCCTTATTGAGTTGAACGGAATTAAGTAGATGACATACATATATATACGCATAAATACAGTATCATTATTATGTCATATATTTCATGATTACTTATTATATATACTTTATAATCATTCAGGAATGGTTAAAGTGGAGAATGAATCTCATCGCGTCGTGGAGACGGTAGTCTGTACGTACGCACGAGCGATGATATCATTCTCATGATCGTGGGACTGTATTGGAGTGTATGTATACTATTTCAGAATCAATATCACTTTAAAATAATAATATATAGTTATTATTTACACCATTATACCCATCCAAGTAAGGTGGTGGTGGAAAATAGATTTCACCACGGCGTGGAGACGGTATTCCGTACGTACGCACGCGCGGTGATTTCGTTTTCCATTGGACGGATAGATGGTGAAATAGGATTGTTTCATACATATAATAACATATCAGTATATGAGTGATACTGATGTTATTACTTAATAATGAAACAACCTAAGAAGAGGACGTGGAAGAAGAAATAAAGGTGAAAGAATTGGTAACTGAAATTACCTCTTCTTTGAAGCCCCTCTTTGAGACCTCCTCTTAGGGCACTAAAATTGGTCTTTGAGGAAGACCAGAACCACTAAGATGTTGATAGGGAAGTGGAGAAGAGAATTTGTCCGGGTTTGGCCGAGCTTTAAGGCTCAATGTTGTGTGAGGAAGAGAGGGAGGAGGTGCCCTTTTATAAGGGAGGAGAGGGGCACCTTTGGAATAACAAAAAATATTATTTTATTATAAAGTCAAGTTCGGTTTTAAATAGCTCCAAATTGATTTATTTCGAGGCTAAGGTGGGGATGTGTCAAATTCATATCATACAATAGGATTTAGACAAGTTTAGGTTATTATTTTAACCGTAACAATTAGATTTAACTCTAAGTTAAATAATTTAACTTTTACCGTGTCTTTTTGTTGTCTTACAATATATGGTTAATAAACTTACTATATCAAGACAAAAGAACCCCAAGTTGTTTATTATTAATATATATAATCTTATCTAAGTAATTTGACCAAACCACAGATTTTTAGGAATAAAGTAACAATTAAAAATATAATATTTGTTTTGAAAACAATTTTATGTCAATTTTGACACTATTTGGTACATGATTTTTAAGAAATTAATAACAAAATGATAAGTTCAAAACTAGTTACTTAAATCAACAATAACATGTCATATTAACCTAGAAAATTAGTTTAAGTCATAAAAAGTCTCAAATTTCATTTATTTGGGCATTTGTAACATCAATTATATCAATATTTCATTAATAAGACAATTACTACATCATCATTGTGTCATAATAAATGATAATTATTTAATCCCTAATAATTCTAAATAAATTCCTATGATGTAGATAATTGTATTAGATTTCTGTAGACTATTCATGTTCTAAGTTTCATGAAGTTTATCACTAGATTAAAATTATTATACTTATAAGATTTAAGAAAGTGACATGTTGTCACATTCTTTGGTTTTAATAATAATTAAATTATTTTCATTGAAAAAATTTAATTAAATGAATATAATACGACCCATAGGTTATATGGGTCGACTTTTAGTCATCTAATAGGATTTTTCCAAGTGTTAGGATAATTTTATAATCTTATATTTACCCTTAATTACGCGATTTACCTTTAACTATAGTAAATAAAATTTACCGTAGTTACTGTTCACAATGCCCAAAAATAAAAAGTAGATTATTAACAAAATTTGGACCCACTGATTCCTAATATGGAATCCATTTTTCCAAATTCAATACACAAAAGATGCAGAAATTAAATTAAAATTAATCCTTTTGTCGAACGAAAACAGGTTTTTCATTAAAACATTGCAAAAGATTGAATTGATTTAACCTACGAATTCAAGGTAAAATCAATGCTAATAACATACATTATATTAAATGGTAAAAATATATTATATTTATACTTTAAAAACATTCAATTTTATAATTTTACTACATAAGATATTACGATGAAAAATGTTGTTTTTAATTAAAATATAGCGTGTTTTTACTATTCATTAAAATATGAAAGTTGTCGGAAAAATATCAAAACATTATGTAATGTAAATTTTTATATCCTGATTCAAAAGAAGAATTTTATTTTGCCAAATTGAACTTATAAACATGTCAAAAACTAGATTTAATGTGGGTGCGCCATCAAAAGGCAGCAGAACTGCATTTTTTTAAAAATAATTATTTTACCCGAAAAATTTATTTTGTTCTTATACCATGTTCTAGAAAATGTGTAAGATGAATAATAATGTTATAAAATTCAAAATTTAGTTAACACTATTCATAACGGCTAGTTCATGACAATATTATAATAATAAATCGTTGTTTATTAAAACCCAGTATTGCGTATAACACACGCTATCGAGGAAGGTCACGATTGCGTGTAATGCAAGCCAAGCCAGGGATGCGTGTTGTGAAAGAATCCTTCGTTGTTTCGTATAACATAATCCAACCATATTTCATTTATACATTGAATATATATATATATACTCAATGTTGCGTAGAATAACTATTATCAAAATTGTGTGTAACACGATCCACGAATAGTGTTGCGTATACTGCAAGCTAATACGGTGTTGAGTATAGCGCAAGGTAATCTTGGTGTAGAATAAAACAGAAGACATTAATGAAATTAAAAGAATATTTTTCATAAAATCTCGGGGTGTTACATTCAACCCCCCTTAAAATGAATTTCTCCCTCGAAATTCATTGGGGTTATAAATGGTTTACTATTCGAAATTTTCTTTAATAGAAACCCACATCGTAAAAAGGAATACCAAAACCAATCTTTAAAAAAAAGTATGAAACATAACAGTTACCCAAAAAAACTAATCACTGGGTTTCCACATAGGTTAAAATATGGATATGGAAGAGAAATCTAACCATCATGTTCTGATGGAGAGTGGTAGAGAACATGGCTATGGAAAAGCCAGCAATCACAAAGCCATAAATTTGTGACAATCTAAGGTACCATCTGATTAATCAGATATAAGATCATGAGGACAACATTTTTTGGATTTCAAGATCGTTTCCCTAAAGTTGATGAAATTGGAATTAGAAGAAATACTTTCGTGATTTTGGTATAGTCTCATTGTTTTTCGTTCTTTGGAAAATTTCCACTTCATCTCTTAATGAAATGAAGTTGAATTTGTCATTCGTGAAGTGTTAGAAGATCATGTGATAGAATGACGGGTCATTCCATCAGTCTCAAACAAAAGGTTAGCAAAAGTTATTAAAAAATACATAAGTCCATCTATAGTGAGATTAATCATATATGGTTCCTAAAATGGACTTATACTTCATATATCATACAACTTAATAAAATAAAACTAGTTTATACTAACCAGGGACTTCCTGTAGGCCAGTGGTAGGCGATAAAGGCCAGTCGCACTTCGGTTGTGGGTTCGATTCCCACAGCCTTGTCCGACGCGATGGGCTATCGCCTGTCCTGCAGGTTGTCCTTTTTATAAAACTATATTACTATAACATCCCATCAATAATATCGAAAAAACTTTTATCCTTAAACAACACTAACTTATGTCCAACATAATCCATTCCAATCTTTATGCTTATCCAAAATATTGCTGTCCAATATCATATTATAGTGAAAACGATTACCAAAGAGTTCATATAACAAGCCTGTTAATACCATCGTTGATCCCCGTATATCATGAGATATGTCTTGTTGGTCACATTCCAAACATTCGAAGGCCTTAATCATGTATTCTCGTGAAAAATGAATACCCACTGAATCTTAGTGAAAACATGAGTGCTGTTAAAATTTAACTCTTTTCACATACCAAAACCTCAAACCATGATATAACTATTTCTTTATATCAATCATGAGCTCATGAATACTGTCAAACATTTCATTTTCTCGTTTTCCCTTCATTATGTGCATATCATCGTTTTTTCCAATAATATCTCAATCACTTTCTAGGGTTACCGGTACCATAAAATTATTGAAAACCAGAATAGACCAATACATAAATATTCTAATATTCCACGATACTATATACAACATTATTTTGGAATCCCATTACATAAACACTTAATCATTCCACCACATCATTTTCGTATTCAACATCGACAATAGTGATCGCATGTGACTTCCCTTTATCCTTTGCCTTAAGTGGTTTCTCATGTCGATCATCACTAACCCTTGGATTAGGGAATTTATTAGCATAATTCCCCATTTCCTTGGACTTGAAGCATTGAAGTGTTGGTGGTGAGTTCTCTGTAGTGTTTGCTTTATTCACATCATTAGAAACCCTTTTTCCATTAATTCGACACTCAGCTGCTCGATGACCTTCTTTTCCACGCTTAAAATATTTTCTAGTCCCTTTAAGACAATCTCCACCATGCTTCTTTCCACACTTTGTGCATAAGGTAACATTCATCTTCTTTTCACCATTATTTTGAGATTTATCCTTGAACTACATCTTTCGTTTCTTGTCAAAACTATGAGATGTATAAGTAACACCAACTTCCATTTCTACCTTCATAGCACAACACACAATTTCATCATAGCTACTGAAGTCTCTTATAGCTAATGCTCTTCGAAGACTTGGTTTTAAGCCACTGAAAAATCGATCAACTTTAATTTCAGGTTGGATGATAATGCCAGATGCATACCTTGCAAGTCTTGTAAAATTCGCTTCGTATATACCAACAGATTCATCATCCTTATGCTTCAGCTCAATAAACTCCTTTTCCATCTTTGTTCGAAGAATACGAGGGAAGTACCTACTGAAAAACAAGTTCTTGAACTCGTCTCATTCCATGGACTCAATTTCATCTCTTGGCCTCGTATTCTTGATAAGATTCCACCATTGATCATCTTCACCTTCCAAACGATATACTGCTAAGATGAATTTATCATTCTCAGAACATTGAAGAACTGAAAATATCTTTTCAGTGGTACTGATCCATTGTTCAGCAACAAGTGGATCAGAACACCCACTGAAAGAAGGTGGAGGTTGCCTCTTGAAGGACTCAATAAAATATTGTTCCCTTCTATGCTCATTTGGAAGTACAGAATGATTCCTATTTTGTGTAAGTATAGCAATAAGATTTTGCACTCCATCTCACATAACATTTGTTTGTTCAGGAGGGCAATCATTGCATTGTCCATTGCATTGATCAACACGGTTCCTTCGGGTTCCAGCCATCGTCTAAAACCCAAAAAGAATAGTGTGAGAGGCAAAAATCATGCTATGGAAAAAAACATAATAAAGGGGGAGTACCTTCAATATCTAATTTCTTAGGTTAAATTCTAAGATTGTTACCGTAGTTCTAGTACTATATCCTATACGTACACTTATCCTTAGGGACATCCCTAGACATACCTTAGAAATATCTCTAGAGATCTCACTAACGTTTTCGCATCCTAGTTTCCAAAGGTTGACTAAACCTTTCCTCTGATACCAACTGTAGAGACCCGAAGATTGACGTACATGGACATTACATTTATTTTGCAGAATACATAGTACATAACAAAAACACACACACAAGGATTGTAATATTTTAGTGTCTTTGGAAACTCGGAATATAATCTTCTAATCATGGTGAAAGATCTTCAAAATCTCCCATAATGATCTTCCTTTTTTTATACCTAAAACTTTTCTTTATATCCTAGGGAAAAGAAAACATAAAAGGGTGAGCTCAAATGCTCAGTAAGGGTAAACAAAAGAAATATCAATCACATTATATACATAAGCACATAACTTTTGGAAATTTTAACCTGTATAAGAGATCATAATTTCATAACCTGGGATAAATCGTGGAAGTGCAATGTAATCACAATAATTATAACTTAAAACATGAAACCTTGTGTCATACACACATAATCATAGAGAATCATTTCTTGTTAGTCAAGACTCATTGACAAGACTATCTTAGTGGACAAAGTCCCTTCTGAACCGAGTTACCCTCGTTTCAGTCCTGATTCACTGAACCGGTATAACCTACCATTCCAGCCATGTCTATCTCACGAGATATAAAATCTTTAACCAATGCATTGGAGGGAGATATAGGTCCCACCCATCTCATAATGATACCATTCTTATGTGTGACACAAAATCATAAATCATACATCATTGCATAACCCATGTAATAAAAATGAGATTCTTAAACATTGTGACATCATAAAACAATTCAAATAAGATAAAAAAATTCAAAAAAATAATTCCATCACAACATAATCAAATCAATGTAATAATAGGTATAAAAACAGAACCCTTTATTATATTAGATGGAAAATAATTTTGATAAAACACTTGAACTCCATTCTTGAGGAAAATATCCTTTCTACTTCAAAAACACTTTTCATTTCTTAACATGTAGTACAATTATAAACTAAAAGAAGATGATTAAAAATAAACCTGAAAACCTGTAATGGAATTTTCTTGTAAATAATGTTTTAAAAATCCATTCATGCCGTATAAGTTAAAAAAACATTCTTCGTACTTTTTGTCGGAAAAGTCAAAAAGTACCTCGTACGAAAAACGATAAATGATTCCTTTCATATCTTTTACTAAAAACTCACCGAAGGGTAAAATTGGATTTAAAAAATTATAGGAGGATTTAAATAATATTACATATCTAGGAAACATGGATTTGGATGATAAAATACACCCCAGTAAATTTCAAAGTATAAACAATCTCGGATAAAAATTGAGATTGTGATATTTCCCTTACCTTAGGTCCGATTTGCTTCGTAAGTGTCCGAACCACCTGTATAATGATTTAAATAATGTCATTGACTTATTACAGAATCATATTAATTGTTATGATATCATATATGGTTCACTTATGACTTTATATTACCCGTTCTTTTGTAAATTACATGTTAAAGAGCATTTTGGGTATAATTGTTTCGTTTGTCGTCCGTGTTTTGACGTGTAATTATTCATATGATTACATAGATCATGATTAATTAATTCCAGAATATAAAACATGATTTATATATATATATATATATTCAGAATATACATATATATAATAAATCAGTAAAGGGAATGAGATACACCGTTCATGGAGACGGTAGGCCGTACGTACGCATGAACGCTGTTTTCGTTTCCTTATTGAGTTGAACGGAATTATGTAGATGACATACATATATATACGCATAAATCCAGTATCATTATTATGTCATATATTTCATGATTACTTATTATATATACATTATAATCATTCATGAATGGTTAAAGTGGAGAATGAATCTCATCGCGTCGTGGAGACGGTAGTCCGTACGTACGCACGAGCGATGATATCGTTTTTATGATCGTGGGACTGTATTGGAGTGTATGTATACTATTTCAGAATCAATATAACTTTAAAATAATAATATATAGTTATTATTTACACCATTATACCCATACAAGTAAGGTGGTGGTGGAAAATAGATTTCACCACAGCGTGGAGACGGTATTCCGTTCGTACGCACGCACGGTGATTTCGTTTTCCGTAGAATGGATAGATGGTGAAATAGGATTGTTTCATACATATAATAACATATCAGTATATGAGTGATACTGATGTTATTACTTAATAATGAAACAACCTAAGAAGAAGAAGTGGAAGAAGAAATAAAGGTGAAAGAATCGGTAACGGAAATTACCTCTTCTTTGAAGCGCCTCTTTGAGACCTCCTCTTAGGGCACTAAAATTGGTCTTTGAGGAAGACCAGAACCTCTAGGATGTTTCTAGGGAAGTGTAGTAGAGAATTTGGTAGGGGTTGGCCGATCTTGAAGGCTCAATGTTGTGTGAGGAAGAGAGGGAGGAGGTGCCCTTTTATATGGGAGGAGAGGGGCACCTTTGGAATAACTAAAAATATTATTTTATTATAAAGTCATGTTCGATTTTAGATAGCTCCAAATTGATTTATTTCGAGGATAAGGTGGGTATGGGTAGAAATACTCTCATCCAATTGGATTTATACAAGTTTAGGTTATTATTTTAACCTTATTAATTAGATTTAAATCTAAGTTAAATAATTTAACTTTTACCGTGTCTTTTTGTTTTCTTACACTATATGGTTAATAAACTTACTATATCAAGCCAAAAGAACCCCAATTTGATTATTATTAATATATATAATCTTATATAAGTGATTTGGCCGATCCTTAGATTTTTATGAATAAAATAACAATTAATAATATAATATTTGTTTTAAAAACTATTTTATGTCAATTTTGACACTATTTGGTACATGATTTTTAAGAAATTAATAACAGAATGATAAGTTCTAACCAAGTTTCTTAAATCAACAATAACATGTCATATTAACCTATAAAATTAGTTTAAGTCATAAAAAGTCTCAAATTACATTTATTTGGGCATTTATAAATCAATTATGTGAATATTTCATTAATAAGACAATTACAACATCATCTTTGTGTCATAATAAATGATAATTATTTAATCCCTAAAAATTCTAAATAAATTCCTATGATGTAGATAATTTTATTAGATTTCTGGAGACTATTCATGTTTGAACTTTCATGTATTTTATCACTAGATTAAAATTATTATTCTTATAAGATTTAAGAAAGTGACATGTTGTCACATTCTTTGTTTTTAATAATAATTAAATTATTTTCATTGACAAAATTTAATTAAATTATTCTAATCCGAACCTTAGGTGATATGGGTCGACTTCTAGTCATCCAATAGGATTTTTCCAAGTGTTAGGGTAATTTTATAATCTTATATTTACCCTTAATTACCCGATTTACCTTTAACTATAGTAAATAAAATTTACCGTAGTTACTATTCACAATGCCCAAAAATAAAAAGTATCTTATTAACATAATTTGGACCCACTGATTCCATATATGGAATCCATTTTTCCAAATTCAATACACAATAGATGCAGAAATTAAATTAAAATTAATCCCTTTGTCGAACGAAAACGGGTTTTTCTTTAAAACATTGCAAAAGATTGAATTGATTTAACCTACGAATTCAAGGTAAAATCAATTCTAATGACATAAATTATCTTAAATGGTAAAAATATATTCTATTTATACTTTAAAACCATTAAATATTATAATTTGACCACATAAGATATTACGATGAAAAAAGTAGTTTTTAATTAAAATATAGTGTGTTTTTTACTATTCATTAAAATATGAAAGTTATCGGAAAAATAACAAAACTTTATCTAATGTAAATTTTTATATCCTGATTCAAAAGAATAATTTTATTTTGTCAAATTGAACTTATAAACATGTCAAAAAATAGATTTAATGTGGGTGCGCCATCAAAAGGCGGAAGAACTGCATTTTTTGAAAAATACTTATTTTACCCGAAAAATTTATTTTGTTCTTATACCATGTTCTAGAAAATGTGTAAGATGAATAATAATGTTATAAAATTAAAAATTTAGTTAACACTATTCATAACGGCTAGTTCATGACAATATTTTAATAATATATCATTGTTTATTAAAACCCAGTATTGCGTACAACACAGGCTATCGAGGAAAGTCGTGATTGCCTATAATGCAAGCCAAGCCAGGGATGCGTGTTGTGAAAGAATCCTTCATTGTTTTGTATAACATAATCCAACCATATTTAATTTATACATTGAATATATATATATATATACTCAATGTTGCGTAGAATAACTATTATCAAAATTCTGTGTAACACGATCGAAGAATAGTGTTGCGTATACTGCAAGCTAATACGGTGTTGCGTATAGCGCAAGGTAATCATGGTGTAGAATAAAACACAAGACATTAATGAAATTAAAAGAATATTTTTCATAAAATATCGGTGTGTTACAATACAAGCCCAACTAAAAGTACAGTACACCTGAAAGTCTAGTACAACAGTAGTAAAGCTAAACAGAAACCACTGAAATGTCCTCCGGGTATCCAACACGAATGGTGGGTACAGATGGTCTCCTCAGCACCTCGGATCCATCTGTCTACTCCATGTACATCTCTCCAAGTGATCCACCTCCGGGTACCATCCATCTTAACAGGTCTCCACCACGATCATTGTTGTCCGTCATCTGCATCCAAAACAATATAATGTGGGCATAGCCCATTCAGGGGTGAGTATAATAATATTAGGTAGGGACCCTAAGACCCCCAGAGGTCTCCCAAAATCCACAAAGGTTAAATCACAAAGAAGAGATAAAATCAAGAAGTATCAACCAACTCTACTTAATTATATTCCCATTCATATACCTAAGTTATCAATCCCAGTTTGGCTCCAACTCTCATGCCCAAGAACAACCCAGTCCACACATGAAAAAAGTCAATAAAATCAATGAAAATGATTGAAAGTCATGACTCAGATCACAAAGGTATACATCATTAGTAAAGTGATAAAGATAATCAGATGCAGTCACTAATTCAAATAAGATTTTGGACCCACATAGGATACTAGTCCAGCTAAGTTGTCGGACCCACGTAGGACACTAGACTAGCTACTCTGTCAGACCCAGGTAGGATACTAGTACATAAATCGAACTGTCAGAGCCACGTAGGATACAAGTACAATAGTCGAACTGTCAGACCCATGTTGGATACAAGTACAGTAGTCAAACTGTCGGACCGACATAGGATACAATTACAGTAGTCGAACTTTTGGACCCACATAGGATACAAGAACAGTAATGGAACTGTCAGACCCAGGTAGGATACAAGAATAGTAATCATCGTCATCAAACCCATGGAGGATTCCAGTATGGTAGTGGTCATCGCTGAACCCACGGAGGATTACAATACGGTAGTCATCACTACCGAACCCACGGAGGATTCCAGTACGGTAGTCCACCCAATCGCAGCCAGCTCTCGGATTCCCGCACACAGCATGCTCAATTCCGGGAGGGTCTGCTACTCAAGCCAAGGGGGTCAATACATCAACTGTCATAGAGTATAGAGTTGATGTATCCTGATGATCTGCCTCGTAAAAAGGAACCCAATGCAATATATGGTGTGTCAATCGGACGCTCGGTCTTAGAGTAATTAGCATTTTTGCTCCGGGGGCCTGGTTGGAAATATGCTCGTTCCAAACCCGGCCATTTTTCAAGGTTATTTAAAACTCACTTAGAGTATCGTAAAATTAGTGACACGTCATGAGGGTCCCAATGACGTAGACGACACGTCGATCAGCCACACGGTTTATAAGTTATTCAATTTTAAGAGAAAAATGGTCTGGCCCGTTAAGCCTAGTGGGCTGGCGGGTCAGGTCAAACCAGTTTTGGAAGGTCCGATCCGGTAGAGGGTCAGACCGGCCCGGCCCGGTGCGGCACGACGCGACCGGCCACGGCTCGGCCCGATGGGGTCGAGTGGTCCGAGAAGGGGGGAGGGGGGACCCCCGGCTACCAAAAACGGCGGTGCCAAGCGGTGATGCCCTCCCAAACCGGTAGGCCGAAGCCGGCTGGCCTTCCCGGCGCAAGCGGCCCACTTGGACTGGCTGTGGTCTCCTTGTGGAGTCCCATGGGTGCCACGACCTTCATCTTCCCGGTTGGCTAGTTCTTTTGTAACGTGCAGCTCGTGGTCCTCTACATCGCGACGTGGTGGGGCGGCGTGGTTCCTCCAGCCCAGTCGGCTTCGGCCGGCCGGTTCTTCTTCAGCCAAGTGGATCGCAGATGCGGGTCGCGGTTCTTCTGTACGCAGCCGGCACACGGCCTCCACCTCTGTTCGTCACCACCACCTCTCATTGAAACCATCAAATCTTCTAAGAATAATCGTAGTTTCATCTGTTCATGTTCGTTCGGCCCGCCCCCCCGCGTTAGGCGTTATCAAAAGGCCAAAGATGAACCATAATTGTTATCAATGAATAAGAACAATTTTAATCAATTAAAATTGAACATAATTCCCCCAAACTCGGTTTCAAGAGCGGAGTCATGGAAAGAGGGTTTGTAGAGGACGTCGGGGTGCATCAGAGGAGGAAGCGATGTCTCCACTCTTGTTGTGGAGAAGAGAAAGGAATGTGCATCGTCGTTCTTCGCTGAATCAGCATTCTTTGTCGAAGAGTGTGTCGTTCTTCGTTGAAGGAAGGAGCTCTTCTATTTCTCCAGAGGTTCCCCCACAAATAATATTTTCTATTCCAATATCAAATTAGATTTCTACCACTTTAATTAAATACCATCCAATTCAAAATTAGTCAAAACTAGATTAATCAATTAAAGATGTCTTTAATTAAAAGGGTTGACACAAATTAATGGGTGAGAGGGGAGGAACTGAAGAGTCAAAATTAAAGCGGAGTTGTCGTAATAAATTCAAGGGGAATTAATTGGAGAGTTGAGGGAATGTGAGGAGTTAGGGGTTCGTGTGGGCCCCAACTCAAAAATATCCTCCCATGGGAGGTAAGGTGGGTATGGGCCCCACCAACAACCTCCCCCTTGTAGAATATAACTACCAGATATAAAATAAAATTGTGATCCACCATTTTATTTATTTTATTATAAATCTCCAAAATTAACTTTCAACCTGCATAAAACGCAACGGCAGTAAGGGTCCCCTTAAGAGAATTCCAGTGCTACAAGTTCATTGGTGTCCTCAGATTTCAACTCCGAGCACCGTTTCAAAAGATATAAAACCCTGCAAGTATAGTTACTGAACGCACCTGAACAAAACGTCAAGAATTTGATTCCGGGCACACCGGGCCTCAGAATCAAGTTCCGCCAAAAACCGTAGACTTGTAAAATTCCAAAGTATTTATGAATAAACATTCCTTAAATTTCTGGTTCTTTTCAGGTATTTTCAGAGGAAAGGATTTTTAAAATGTTTTATGTCTTAAATATTTTTCAATTTGTAATGTATATTTTTTTGAAGTCATGTTTTAAATTATTTTAAAGACTTAGATATATATTTAAATGGATATTTTCAATTAAATGTATTTTGAAAATGATTTTTGTTTTATTTTTTTTTCAAATTGAAAATTTTCATGAACTGGCATGGACACCCAGGTACCTAAGATCCCAAACCATCAATGACATGTCCTGAAGGACTTTCACAGTCACCACATATTTTAAATTTGCCCAATGCATCATATAAATTGAAATTATGAACAAATTTTTCACAAAAATAATATAATCATGAATAAATTGTTTATATGCATATAAGAAGAAATCCCTAGGGCGAAGTGTAGTAGAAGTCAAACATACATAAACATCCCAATATATTATAGCAATGTAACCAGAAATTTGGATGAAAACCCAAGTAATAGTAGACACAAATCTCCAATCCCAAGGATGAACTGATACTAAAACCTCCATGTAGAGCTTTACACTTGCTTTAATTTGGATGAAGAAAATAAAAAAAAAACCAGCTGAAGGAATAGTTATTGTGTGGCCAAAATGACCTATAGAGTCTCACCAAGAATTCTATAATAATATTACAACATTTAAATAACCAATTAAATAAGAACATTTTATATAAAAGGACACGTAATTTTAAATAATATTAAAATAAATAATACTATACATTTAAAATAATATAAAATGCATTAAAAAATGGATTAAAAATATATTCTGTTAAATAGCTTATAAAAATTCAGAAGCAATTTGTAAATTATTTTCAACAAAAATTTGATTATATTTTTTGAATACCAATAAGATGGAAACATATTCATCATATAAAATGTATGATAGTTACATGCATTGAGATTCCCCCACACTCGAAAAGTTATCTCAATAATATGTGTACCCACATCCTCCCCAATACTGATCATACAAGACACTTCACCATCCCATCAGGGATGTGACCTTTTTCATATGTATTGTTATTGTTGAAAATCATATAGTGTCTTCCTGAATAACACTCTAATTACATAATATTTCTAGTCATCTAATAAAAAATGACAGTAAATTTATTTTAAGACTGCCTAATATACAATATATCTCATTATCCAATTTGAAATATAAAAATTTTTCATTTAAAAACAAAAAAGGTTTTTATTCAAAACCCATCATTTTCAATGAAAAAAAACCAATTGGTTTCTATAAAAACTAATTAAACAGATTTTATCCAATTACAATATGCAATTTATTTCATCAATGTAATTACAATATTAAAATTTCATAATAAAATTTCACAATTTCATTTTAAAAAAATTTATCCAATTTCACAACACATTGCATTTCAAAATATTTGGGGGATTTTCCCAAATTCATGCAAAGTCTAAAATAAAATCCCATATTCAATGAAATTGTTTATTTAATAAAACTATATAATGGACATTAAATTATATCATTCAATTGAATTTAATTAAAATTGTTTAATTTTAATACAGAAATTTATTGTTAATAAAAATTGTAAATCAAAATCGAACGACCTATATCATGATCAATGTTCCCAATAATCCAAGTTATAATTGTGAAACATTAATGTGGATAATTGAAAAAAAGGATATGAGAATAAAAAATAAGTTCATAATCTAAAACAATGGGGATTAGATCCTTAGAAAATAAGGATTTTGGATAAACCCTTAAGTGAAAATAAGAGAGAGGGAGAGAAAGATAATTGAAATAGAAAACCTATCAGGTAGAGATCAAATGACATTTCCAAATCCTTTATCTACATATTGAATGGATTATTATGGAAAATAATTACATCTTTTGAGATTATAGTGAAATCAAAGACATTTGGGGGATGAATCTGTCCACATGGCACATAAAAATGAGATTTTCAAGATGATTAAAAATAATTTTAGGCTTAAAAACTCTCATACACATCGTTTCTAGGTAGGGACAGATGGTTAGACCAACCATATGCCCAAATCTGAAGGAGTTCACATTTTCTCTATGATGGGTAACAGTTTTTAAAACCATGTGGAAGCCACAAAAACCATCACTTTCTAGTTATTCATGGTTTTCCCAAAGAGGGTTCATGGATTGGGAAAATCATGTGAAAATCATGAATATCAAAGAAACATTCCAATTATTAAAAATTATAAATAAAATAATCTCCTAATGAAAGAAAAAAATAATCATGTTCAAAATACGTGGTTTATGAATACCTAAAAAGATAACATGATGTCACATCATCCGCAACAGAGTATCATTATTCCCTGAGAAAAAATGTTTTTAGAATTCCATGTCAAATTGATGAGTCCACTACTCTCTTGTCCATGACCCCCTCACCCACATCCCATGAGATTCAGAATGATATTTCTATAGCATTCAAACCAAATGTATCATCCTCCCACGACGTACCTTAGTTTTATAAAAATAAATATGGATCTTACATTCATTCACTGATAATTTGGGTTCAACTTCAAGATCAATCCATCTTGGAATAAGAGATGGATCATATATATACATTTATAGAGATTACACTAATAAAAATTTGGCCTATAGAGACCGCACAGGGACCGCCAATGGAAGTCGCTTTAGGCAGGATGTTGTAGACCTACAGCGACCGCCAATAGCGGTCGATGAAGTCGGCCAAAATGCTGGCCAACAACGACCATCATTGGCGGTCGCTAAAGCCGACCAAAATTCCGGCCTACAACGACCACCATTGGTAGTTGCTAAACTGGAAATATTTTAAAAAAAACAATTCATGTTTGGTAATAAAAAAACATCATATAAATTATAAAAAATGTAAAACAAATTCAAACACCATAAACATAAAGATCATTATAAACAATAAATGATAGACGTTCTTCAACGATCCAGAACCATTTGCTTTAGAAACCTACAATAATATACCAAGAAAACAACTAAACAAAACAAAATTAAAATTGACATATTTATTCAGTTATTATATACATAAAATAAAATGATATCTGACATCTCATGGGTTATATAATAATTTAAAACCCCCAATTTAAGAAATTTTATCATTTTAGAATTTTGTTTTCTGGTTTTGGAGTCTTTTCATTAATTTATAAAAGTGTTTTATTATCTAAAAAGGAATGTTTTCCACATGCACCGAACATCCGATGGATGTTCCGTCTCCTCCTACAAGTCACAAATAATATTCCTATCGTTTTTGTGTGGTTTCAGGTCATTCATAGCATGTTTTCTCTAAATTCGTCGGTGACACGCTATTTTGGTCTTTTATGACTCTGGAAACACGTTTCCGGTCACCACAGTCAAAAATCACCTCTTAATTACGTTCTATTTTCCCTAACATTTTACAATTCACACTGTGGTTGTTTTGTATGATCTCATGGAATTCTGAGGTTGTTCGGGTGGTTTTGACCACCCAACGCGCCCTTTTAGAGTTCGTTGAACTGCTGAAAACGACACATTCGGTCGTACTGCATGTACCGCACATCTGATGGAAATTATATCTCCTCCTACATGTCTCTAATAATTTTTATATAATTTTTGTGTGGTTTTAGGTCATTCAAAGCACATTTTCTCTGAATTCGGCCATGACATGCCGTTTTGGTCTTTTATGACTCCGGAAACAGGTTTCTGGTCATCGCGGTCAAACAGCACCTCTGATTGATGTACCGTCTGCCCGACCATTTGAAAATTTACACCGCGGTCGTTTTTGTATGATTTCATTTCATTCCAACGACATTCTAGTGGTTTGACCACCTAACACGCCCTTTTAGAGCGCGCTGAACTGCTGAAAACGACACATTCGGTTGTACCGCGCGTACCGCATGTACAATGGATGTATCATCTCATATAACATGTCACAAATAATATTCATATCATTTTCATGTGTTTTCAGGTCATTTGTAACTCATTTTCTCTGAATTCGACCGTGACATGCCATTTTGGTCTTTCATGACTTTAGAAACGCCTTTCTGGTGACCATGGTCAAACGCCACCACTGATTGATGTACCATCTTATTGAACATTTCACAATTCACACAACGGTTTTTTTTGTATGATTTTTTGGTATTATGAATTCCTTCAGGTGGTTTTGACCACCTGACACTCTTTTTTAGAGAGCGCCAAACTGCTAAAAATGACACATTCGGACGTACCACGCACACCGCATGTCCAATGGATGTGATGTCTCCTACTACATTTCACGAATAATATTCCTATCATTTTCATTGGTTTAAAGTCATTTGGATCACGTTTTCTCTAAATTTTACTGTGACACACTGTTTTGGTTTTTCATGACTCCGGAAACGTGTTTCTGGTCACCATGGTCAAATTGCACGTCCGAATGATGTGCCTTCTTCCCAACCATTTCACAATTTACACCGCGGCTATTGTCATATGATTTCATGGAATTCATAGGTCATTCGTGTGGTTTTGGCTACCCAACGCACCCTTTTAGAGAACGCCAATCTTCTGAAAATGACACATTCAGTCGTACGGCGCACACCGCACATCTCATGGATGTGATTTATATATCTACATGTAATGAATAATATTCCTATCATTTTCATGTGGTTTCAGGTCATCCAGAGCATGTTTTCTCTGAATTCAACTATGACACGCCGTTTTGGTCTTTTATGACTCCGAAAATGAGTTTCTGATCACCGTGTTCAAACGGCACATCCAATTGGCATGTCGTCTGCCCGACCATTTCAAAATCCACAGCTTGGTTTTTTTTGTATGATTTCATGGAATTCCGAGTCTGTTCGGGTGGTTTTGACGACCCAACGTGCCCTTTTAGGGCACGTTGTTCTGCTGAAAACGACACATTCTGTCGTACCGCGTGTACTGCACATCTGATGGACGTGTCATCTCCTTATACATGTCACGAATAATATTTCTATCATTGTTTTGTGGTTTCAGGTCATTCGGAGCACATTTTCTCTGAATTCGACTGTGACATGCTGTTATGGTCTTTTATGACTCCAGAAACATGTTTCTGGTCACCACGGTCAAACGACACCTCTGAATGACATGTCGTTTGCCTGAACATTTCACAATTTACACCGTGGTTGTTTTCATTTGATTTCATGATATTCCGAGGTAGTTCTAGTGGTTTTAACCACACAATGCACTCTTTAAGACCGCATCGTACTGCTGAAAACGACAAATTCAGTCGTATCCCCCACACCGCACATCCGATGGATGTGTCATGTCCTCCAACATGTCACGAATAATATTCATATCATTTTCATGTGATTTCAGATCATTCAGAGCATGTTTGCGCTGAATTCGATCGTGACATGCCGTTTTGGTATTTTATGACCCCGGAGACGTGTTTCAGGTCACCATAGTCAAACAACACCTCCGATTGACATGTCGTCTACCCGCCCATTTCACAATTCACACCAGGGTTGTTGTCGTATGATTTCATGGCATTTCGAGATCTTTCAGAAGGTTTTGACCACCCAATGTGCCCTTTTAGAGCGTACCATGTGCAACACACTTCCGATGAACGTTCTGTCTCCTCTAACATGTCACGATTAATATTCCTATTGTTTTCGTTTGGTTTCAGGTAATTCGGAGCACATTTTCTCTAAATTCGTCCGTGGCACACTGTTTTGGTGTTTTATTACTCTAGAAACACGTTTCCTATCACCACGGTGAAACGACACCTCTGATTGACATGCCTTCTGCCCAAAATTTTTACAATTCACTCCTCGGTTGTTGTCGTTTAATTTCATGGCATTCCGAGGACTTTTAGGTGCTTTTGACCACCCAACGCGCCCCTTTAGAGCGTGCCGAACTTTTGAAAACGACACATTCTATCGTACCGCGCGCACCGTACGTCCGATGGATGTGTAATCTCCTCATATATGTCACGAATAATATTCCTATCATTTTTTTGTGGTTTCACGTCATCCGGAGAACGTTTTCTCTGAATTCGACTATGACACGCCGTTTTGGCCTTTTATGACTCCAGAAATGCATTTCTGGTCACCGCGGTCAAACAAAACCCCCAAATGATGTGTTGTCTACCCAAAAATTTTAAAATTTACACCGTGGTTGTTGTCGTATGATTTCATGACATTCTGAGGTCGTTCGTGTGGTTTTGACCGCCCAATGTGCCATTTTAGAGCACGTCGAACTGCTGAAAACGACACACTCGGTCGTACCGCGTGCACCGCATGTACGTTGGATATTCTGTCTCCTCTTACATGTCACACATAATATTAAAATCTTTTTTGTGTGGTTTTAGGGCATTCAGAGCATGTTTTCTCTGAATTCGACCATGACACGCCGTTTTGGTCTCTTATGACTCCGAAAATGTGTTTCCGGTCACCGAGGTCAAACATCACCTCTGATTGACATTCCCACTACTTGACCATTTAAAAATTCACACCAAGGTTGTTTTTGTTTGATTTCTTGGTATTCCAAGATCGTTCGAGTGGTTTTGACCACCCAACTTTCCCTTTTAGAGCGTGCTGAACTGCTAAAAATGATACATTCATTTGTATCGCATGCACCACACATATGATGGATGTATTGTCTCCTCCTACATGTCACGAATAATATTCCTATCATCTTCGTGTGTTTTTAGGTCATTTACAACATGTTTTCTATGAATTCGACCGTGACATGCTGTTTTGGCCATTTATGACTCTGGAAACGTGTTTCCAGTCACTGCGGTCAAATGGAAAATCCGATTGACGTACCATCTGCTCCACCATTTCACAATTCACATCGCGGTTGTTGTCGTATTATTTCATGGAATTATAAGGTCGTTCGGGTTGTTTTTACCACCATACCCACCCATTTAGAGTGCAACGAACTGTCAAAAACGACACATTCAGTCGTATCGCGCGCACCGCACATCCGATGGATGTGCCTTCTCCTCCTACATGTCACGAATAATATTCCCATTGTTTTTGTGTGGTTTTATGTCATTCAGAGCATGTTTTCTCTGAATTCGATCGTGACATGCCATTTTGGTCTTTTGTGACTCCAGAATCGTGTTTCCGGAGAACGTTTTTGCCTTTTCATGTGATTTCAGGTCATTCGGAAAATGATTTCTCTAAATTCGATCGTGCCACACCGTTTTGGTCTTTTATGACTCTAGAAATGCATTTCTGGTCACTAAAATCAGAAAGATCCTTATATTGGCGTGCCGTCTGCGCAACCATTTTTCAATTCACACCTCGGTTATTGTCGTATGATTTCATGGTATTCCTAAGTCGTTCTTTGGTTTTGACCACCCAACGCGGCCTTTTAGAGCGCGCCGAACTGCTGAAAATGACGCATTCGGTCAAACTGCATGCACCGCACATCTGATGGATGTGATGTCTTCTCCCACATGCCATGAATAACATTTCTATCATTTTCATGTGGTGTCAGGTCATTCAAAACATGTTTGCGCTGAATTCGACTGTGACACACCATTTTGGTCTTTTATGACTCCAGAAACACGTTTCCAGTCACCGTGGTCAAATGGCTCCTCCGAATGATGTGTCGTCTACCTCAACATTTCTCAATTCACACTGTAGATGTTTTCGTATGATTTTATGGCATTCCGAGGTCATTCATGTGGTTTTGACCGCCCAACGTGCCATTTTAGAGCGCACAAAACTGCTGAAAACGACAGATTCAGTCATACCATGCACACCACACATATGATGGATGTGCGTCCCCTCCTACATGTCACGGATAATATTCCTATAATTTTTGTTTGGTTTCAGGTTATTCGGATCATGTTTTCTCTAAATTCGACCGTGACACGCAGTTTTGGTCTTTTATGACTTCGGAAACGCATTTTCAGTCACCGCGGTCAAACAGAACCTACGATTGACATTTCGTCTACCCGACCATTTCAAAATTAACACCTCGGTTGTTGTAGTATGATTTCATGGCATTCTGAGGTCGTTCTGGTGGTTTTGACCACCCAACGTGCCCTTTTAGAGCGCACAGAACTGCTGAAAATGACATATTCGGTCGTATCGCGCGCACCACTGGTCCGATGGACGTGTCGTCTCCTCCTACATGTCACGAATAGTATTCCTATCATTTTTGTGTGGATTTAGGTCATTTTCAGCATGTTTTCTCTGAATTCAATCGTGATTCACCATTTTTGTCTTTTATGACTCCAGAAATGTGTTTCCAGTCACCGCGTTCAAATGGAACCTCTGCTTGACGTTTTGTCTACCCAACCATTTCAAAATTAACACTGTAATTGTTTTCGAATGATTTAATGGCATTACGATGTAGTTTGGGTGGTTTTGACCACCCAACTCACCTTTTAGTGTGCGCCGATCTAATTAGCCTAATGGCCATTTGGCCTATTATATAGTTGTACAATTGGAATAATGGTATAATGGCCTAATTGCCGTTTCTTCTAATATTGAATCGAAATATTGGCCAAATATCCAATATCCCTAATGGCCTTACAGCCCAACAACCAATTTTTCTATTGTGTAGTTTCAAAATTGGGGGGGGGGGGGGCTGTCTGGGGGTGCGGCGGGCTGTCCGGGGGAGGGGGCTGTATGGGGGTTGGGCTGGAAAGTCGGGGTGCGGGGGGGGGGGGGGGGGAGGGGCTGTCTGGGGTGATTTCCAGGGGTGGGTTTTATCCGGGGGTGGGGCAAGCTGTCAGGGGTGCGATGGGGGGGTTTTTTGGGGGGAGGGGGGTCTTGGGACTACAAATAATAAACCTGAGCTTAGTCATCAAAAACAAGATTCATTGTTTATATTAGGAATAACATGGTTTTTTCAAAACTACTACAGAACATAAAATTAAAAACATTACAGAATTAAATGAAACAAAAATATCCAAATCATTAATCAGTTTCATGGTTACTTCTTAATTCATGCACACAAACATTGCATCAGGGAAAAACGCATGATTCCCCCAATTCACAAAAAAAAATCACTAGAATCCCAGCCTAAACATTGTTAAAAACCCCACCAGTAAAAACAGAAACACACATCGTGAATATGATCTGTCTGGCTTGGTCATGACTGCTACCTCCATTTGGTGGGCCAGGGGCCTACAACAATTATACATTATGAACATTTTCATAACAAAAATAATATAAATTAAATAAATAAATATACAATAAAACTATTCCTTATGATCCCCTACACCATCACCTAGACGCACATATTCCTTCAGTGCTCTAACCTCAGCGATTAATTGCGCATTAGCCTCTTTGGAAGCATGCAGTCGTGCCTCAAAATATGACAACTGTTGTGTCATCTGAGAAAATGCAGGACCGACAACCGTAGTGCATGACACTACAGAATGAGGAAGCCCTGTTCCATAGTTCAAACTATATCCATGCCCGTCCCGACCAATAATGTAATGAAAGATCTCATCCCTTCACATGGGAAGCTATCTCTGGTCCTCTGTAAGATGTTCTAACTCAGCATCAAATTGAGGCTATGAAATATTTAAATATATATATATATATATATATATATATATGTGTTAATATATTGATTTATGTATGTATTGCTAAGTACTAGAACATACTATCAATGTTTCAACCTCTGGATCATTGTGATCACGAGTCCTCATCCACACCGACATTTTATCAGTCGGTGCAACGTGCTCCCACAACTGTATATGAATATAATATAAACACAAAACTATATTAATTAATAAATTAAAAAATGAATAATAAATACCTCATGTCAGATCTGAGACACATGACGAGTCCCGAGCCTGTGAGGTGGTCCCGACAATACTCGATTCTCATAATGGCATGTTCACTCCTCCTACATTCAATTCATTCAAATTTAAAACAAATAAAACATTCTTGAAAAAATATATACCAAAATAAATATACAAACTGAAACACCCTCAGTTTACCAATATGCTACTATGTCACGCCACTGAGCTAGGAGGACACCTCTCGGGACTTTTTCAAGAATGTCTGGGGCACCCATATTTGGTACCCAGAGGTCCCTCTTCACTTTTTCTTTATAGTCTTTCCACGTCTTATGCCATTTTATCATAAACACTGGCCGAAAATCATTGGGGAATACTTTCAAATTTTTCTATTAAAGTAAAAAATCACACATATTAGTATTATTTATAAATAGATAATACAGTAAAATGGTCTTCTTACCTGGACCTACCTCCAATGATGATCTAATGTGTCCTGAGGGATAGAAGCCCAATCACGTGTGGTCAATGGAAATCTATGTGGGTAACGTATGATATGACCCAGCGGACGAATAAATTCAGGGGTATTCATTCCCACATGATGAAATACCTTATCAAAGGAAACCTCAAATGTCATGTCAGAATTCCATGATAAAATGCCCCGACTAGGGCCTCTCTTGTGAGAGGAAGAAGCAATCAAGTATTATCTTGTTGAAAACAATTTTATATATAATTTGGAAAATGTTATATATATATATATATATATATGTTTATCAATTACATAAAAAAGAGAGACAATGACATTCAAACATACCTCGACCCTGAGACATAGATGCCTCAGATGGATGATGTGGATATGCTGCCTCTTCCCCTAACATGCCTGCAGTAATAGAAATCATTAGTAAGCGGACTATCCAAAGTAGCCAAAAGATAAATTGGATTGTTCTTAAAAAATTAAAACTTGTACAATTGTAAATCAAACAAAAAGGAATTCAATAATTAGATGTTAATGAATTTTAAAAAATCAGAAAGTTAACAAAACATATATAAAAATTATGTACAAAACTAATCAATGCGTAGCCAAATTTCAAATTGAATAAATAAAAATTCAAGAAGCACTTGAACCAGATGAAGAATACCTCAATGGGAATATTCACCGACAATAACATCAATATACCAAGAGTTAAATCACCCTAAATATTTATAAATGTATAATCTTCCAAATGTGAAGATTAAAACATACAAGGATTTATAAATTGGTTAGATTATTTATGATATCCTAGGACATTCAATACTGAATAGAGGGAAAAAAATTATACCTTTCATTAAGAATGAAAATCGACCGGTTCACCTTCAACAGCTTCTCTGACCCAATAAATATATTCTTCATGTTGAACTACAGTATGTTGATCAAGCTATTGGGAAACAAGCGAAACAGTCTCGGGTTCATCTTCTTCATATAAAAACACTCATCGCCGAGACATTTTGACAACAACTTTCCATCTTGGATTCGAAGGCAAAGTAATGAAGAATACTTGTTCTGCTTGTGATGTCAAAATGAAAGGTTCATTCTAAACTCATTCATTTCTGTATAACATATAGTTAAAATTCACCAATGAAAACTGAAATTGCTCGACATTACATCCATACACTGGATCCACCCAATTACACTTTAACAATATGTACTTCAACCCATGTGTGTATACATCATTAATGATGTCTATTAATTGACCATAGTATTAACTAGAATCGAAAAATGAAAAAATGATGCCACTTTTTTGTGTTTCTCATTTGTCGTCAGCAACTTTAATAAGAAATCCAAAAACGTTAGCATCTATAGCTTTATAATGACATGATGTTATAGATGGACCCTTAGCCAGTTGGATAAATTCTTTAGTTAGTGTGGGGTCCACTAACTCCATCAGCATGTGAACCTACATAATTTATAAAATTCAATAATGATATATGCAGAATGAAATTGGTATAATACTTCACTCATAATGAAAATCAATTTATACGTATATAATCCTTGAACCAATCATGAAATGACACATAATGAGATTGTTGAATTTGAAACTCAGTCGCACGATATATCCCTTATTTAATATCATTAATGTATTTCCTAAAAATGATAACGTGATTTTTAAATGATCAACTTATGAAAACAAAACATGGAAAAGTTAAACAATAAATGTGATAAGATACTTACTGCATTAATGGTGCAACTGAAGGAGTATTGAACAAGATATATTGATGTGCTTTTATCCACTCGATGTTGTCCATATCAAATGTGGTTCTTTATCCAACTGGACCATCATAAATATGAGAGGGATTATATAATTTTTTTTCAACATCTATAAGATATTCTGTAGAAAAAGTAGTACATTGATCCATCAAATAACCATTGGCTATTAATGCCTCCGGACAAGCTCTATTGCGTAAAAATCATTTCAATGTACTCAAATACCACTCAATAGGATACATCCACCTAAATTTCACTGGACCAGCAGCCATTACTTCATCAGTTAGGTACAGTGTCAAGTAGACCATAACATTGATAAATGAGGGGGGAAGAAGTTTCTCAAACTGAAAAAGCGTAAGTACAATTCATTCCTAAAAACTTTTTAAACCACTCATTCGTTGATTTCTTAAAAAAATATATGTAAAAAAATTACTCATCTCAATCCACGACTGAACAACATTTTGGGATAAACAATCACAAATTGCGATTGGAATCAACTACTGAAGTAGAATGTGATTGTCATGACTATTCCACCCTTGCAATGTCTTTCTCGTCAGATTCAAACACATTTAAATATTAGAAGAGTAACCATCAGGCAGCTTGAGAATCATCAAAATGGAATGAAATGTATCTTTCTCCTTTTTAGTCATCATATACTGTGCACTTGGCATATATTCCTTGTTTCCCTTAGCTAACTGTAAATGCACCTGTTTTCTTAAACCCATTTCTTCCAAATCACAATGTGCATTAACATGGTCCTTTGATTTTCAACTAACACATAAAATGGTCCACAAAATGTTATCAATTTTTTTTCAATGTGCATGACATCCAAATTATGCCTCTGTATGTTAGTTTTCCAATACAGAAGACTATAAAAAATACTTTTCTTTTTCCAATTATGACTGTGCAGCCTACCCGCAGCACAAATATTACGTATTGGGGGAGCCACCGAATCCTGAATTTCATATACCATGCAGTTGTTTTCTTCCTAAATATCTGATAACATGTTGACTCATGTCATGATCTTTGGTGGTGGGCTGAAATCCCTAGAACCATAAAATTCCACTCTTTCCTTTCTGGTCCTATGCTGTGGGGGGATAAAATGTCTATGAACCATGTATGACCATTTATTGGGATGTTTAAGACATACAGATTTCTTTTCTTTTATTACAACAAGGGAAAGAAAATTACCCTTTCGTACTCCAGCCTGATAAATTTTCATAAGCTAATAAGTCTTTGATTGTCCATAATAAAGTAGCCTCCAGTTTGACCATTTCATTCAGTTCACAATCATAAGTCATCACACCATCGCCCCAAAATTCATTCAACTCATCAATCAATTGCTAAAGGTAAACATCAATATTTTCTCCAGGACATTTAGGTCCATCAATAAGAGTGGAAATTAATACAAATTGTTACTTAATACAAATAAATAAAGGAATATTATACGGAACTAACACCACGGTCCATGTTCTATGAGTTTCACCAACCATAGACTTCAATGGATTGAAACCATCTATTGAAAATACCAATCATACATTAAAAAAATCATTAAAAATGTCGGGATGTCTCTTATCAAAATCCTTCCATGAATGAGAATTTTCCAGGTCAGTTAACATATCACTTTCATTAACTCTTTCTGCATGCCATCTCATTAAATTAGAAACATTAGATGACATTAAAAATCTTGTCAACCTCGGTTTAAGGGGAAAGTAATGAATTTTCTTTATGGAAATTGGTTTCCCCTGTATCATAATCTTACTTTGATGCGTCTGATTTCCCCTATTCTCTTTCCACCTGGAAGCAACACTGATTGTAAAAATATCCAAATGGGAAGTTTCCTTTCTAAACAATATATAGTTGTTTGCACATGCATCTATGGTCTCATAAGTAAAACCTAAGTTCTCTGTCAACTTATGAGCATGGTAATATGACTTGGGAATCTTAGCGTCGACTGGAAGAACCATTTTCAATAATACCAAAATCATGTCGAATGATGTATCTAACCAATTATTAAAAGTAATCAAATACAACAACTCCATGATACAAGACAGTTGATTATAAGAAGTTCATCCAAGATATAATTTTGTTTTCACATCATCATGTTCTTCACAAAACCTCCTGGAATAACGATCTGCACTAGAGAAAGGATTTGTCTCACTGGTCTCAAGATTCTGGATGTCACTTCCTTCATGATCCAACCCACGTACCATTTCCTTAAGCATTTCATGCATTGGATCGTTCATCCTTGCATCAACATCCATCTGAACTACATCCAAATTTTGACAAAGAACATAATCTTGGCCATGATGAGTCCAAATCTTATAATTTTTCAGAAATCCATTAATGAATAGGTGATCCCTCATAGTATCTCGTGTGAATTGATATCTATTAGCACATTTTCTACATCGAAAACTAATATAGTCACTTTCAAATCCTCTGTTGATGTCAATAAACTGCATAATGCAATTGAAATATTATCTAGATGTTCAATTTGGAATATCAATCCAACTCTTATCCATAATTATATCTGTATAACAATCATTTATAGAAAACTTATTACATTTTCATTTTTCAAGTTAGTTATATTTAGTGTAAATACTAATCAATTTTTTTGTAAACCATTGATAAAATAATAATGTAAGTCAAAGCTCATGTCATAACTGATTGCACTACAAACCTGGAAGGGAGCGGAGCTGAAGGCTGTGCTGCGAGAGAGAGGAGAGGCAGTAAAGTGGAACCAGAGCTAGATGTGGTGCGGCGAGGGAGGGGACAAGTGGCGGTGGCGGCAGGGAGGAGGCGGTGAGGGGACGAGGGATGCGCATTGAGCGGGGGGGTATCCACTGTGGGGGGTTGTCCGGGGTTCATAGAGGGATGTCCGGGGTGAGGGGGGCATGTCCGGGGTGTGGGGGGGTGTCTGGGGTGGTGGGGTGCTGTCCGAGGTGTGGGGGGGGGGGGTTGTCCGGGGTGTCAGGGGCCTATCCGGGGTGAGGGGGAGTTGTCCTGGGTGCGGGGGTGATGTCCTGGGTGAGGGGGTTGTCCCGGGTGGGGGCGGGGGGGAGGGAGGGCATATGGTGGAGGATGGAGGGAAAAGGGGTCAGAGACCGGAGGGGTTGGAGGCCGGAGGCTGTAGGGGTGGAGGCCAGAGGACGGAGGGATTCCGGAGAGGACGGAGGGCAGGGCGGAGGATGGCCGGAGGGCGGAGGGCAGCTGGAGGTTGGTCGGAGCTGGAGGGAAGAGGGCGGAGGGCGGGCAGAGGGTGGAGGCCGATGAGGGTGGAGGGTGGAGGGTGGCGAGGGTGGATAGTGGTGGAGGGTGGCGAGGGCGGCTGGTGGTTTAGGGCGGCACGGGCGCACGACGATGTGGGAGGGCGCGCGGGGGAGGGTAGAGGGTGGAGGGCGGCGACGGGGGAGGGCGTGCGGCTAGGTCGAGGGTGAGGGGGGGGGGGGGGGCTGAAGAACCCTTTTTTGGAAAAGATCCATGAATTCCAAAGGTGGTCCCCCATATCCGGGGGCTTCAAATCACAAAAATTGTAGTAGTGTGATACATGGAAATAATTGTATATCGACATCACATTCGATGGAAATTCATAAATGAAATAAAATATACCCACCGTATGAACAACCAAAAAAAGTATCATAAATTGATGATCATTTTTTCCTTACCTCCCAAGAAGTTGATGACCCAAATGGGGTGAAACCCTCATGAACACGTGATCACTTATAAAAAATTACAATGGTATTATTGAATTATAAAAAGAATATTTTCACTGACTATGAGTAATCAACATTCTCTGATGAATCAACTAAATATTTTTTTCCATATATAGAAAAATTATTTTTCCAACCAAGGAAAATTTTCCAATATCAATATATCATGATGATGATTTATATGGAAACTCATATAAGTCCTCAAAAAGAGCCATTCTGATCTCAGACAAGTATAAATTATTTTAAGAGAACTCAAAGATCCCCAAATGGTCATCTTAATATCCACAAAGTATGGGAATGCGGGTTTGGAGAAAATCCTAAAGAATCAATATAGATCATTATATCTGGAAATCCAATTGAGTATATTATAACATACTAAAATAGAAATCAAATCTTAGTGGCTCCTAATGATCACTCCATAAAAAATTAATCTGAGGATCCCTATCAGTGAGTATATATAATTAAACTCTGTGAAAAATTAAAATCAATTTAACATAACTATTACCCAACTCTTCAATTTTAGTTGTACCTTGATTGGGTAAAATGTGTCCCAATTTATTCATCCATATAATCACAACCCATATCGTATTCTTATTTTTGGGTATGTGGTAACCCATAAACTAATTAAATTGAGATCTCACCCCACTTTCATGAAGGCACATAAAGTGGTTGGTGGTAAACCTAAAGGATTCTGGTTCTCAAACATAACTTACCCTCACACATAATAATGTGTTCCAAATTCAACACAACCCTATCTCACACCAAGCCCTTAGAATCAACATTGTATATGATATAACATCTTCGTAGTTACAGGGTGAAAACCGCACCGGGAATTATGGAAATATCCCATCATTGAATTCCTCAAAACCAATGGAAAAAATTATTCTTATTATATAAAAAAACTTTAAGGGAGAAAAACATGTCATCCAAATTCTCCCCAACATAAAGAGAATGTAAAATTTTATGGAATTCTTCACCAAGATTCCACTCCCTGAGAATCAACTTTAAAAGGATGAATGTAAACTGAACACTAGACAAGGATACGTTGTCCCTTGATCATGATATTAATTTGAAACTGTGAAATGTGAGCCCCCAACTTCCCCTCTACCAATTATTCCTTCATGAATTAAGTCAGTAGTTTCATTATCCAATCACCGGATATGGCATTTCCTATCCCTGAGGTATAGGTTATGAAAATGTCAACAGAGTATAGGTATTTTCCCAACAACTATTAAAGTTTTTCAAATATTTTTTAGAGATGATATATCTCAAGATCATGTGGTTAAATTTTTTTAATATATTCATGAAAAGGTTCGCTCTATCAACTCTTATTTATGTGCATTAAAGCTGAATGTTCATAGTAAAGTGTTAGATAATTATTCTAGTATGAACTAATATGACAATAGACTTGATAATTAAAATGATCACCATATTTAATAAGATGTCCCAAACATGAACTTGATGCATCATGGAAGACCAGATTGCCCTACCTGGCCACTAAGAGAGTCATCACTAATGTAGTAGTTGAAAGGCATTTCAGATCAAAAAAATAATTCGAACAATTTTCATCCCAATAAAATGATACTTTATTCTTGGTTATAGAATTCATTATAGAAGAAAAAATAGAGAATTCAAAATAAAAATAGTGATAAAAACATGATAAACCAATGAATTTTGGACAATTTAAATAATTTCATGGTTATTCCCATTCCATAAAGTCTTTTACGTTTTCAGGATCAAATTTTACACAATGTTTAAATATCTTGTGTAACAAGAAATTCACTTCCAAAATCCCAAAATAAAAATATGAATTATTTTCATAATGATTATTATTTATAAAAAATTGAATATCTACACTCAGTTTACACACATGATCCTCCTAAAACATAGAGTAAATGAGGATGTCCCCCAAATGGGTTAACATGAAAGAATCAAGGTACTCATGGAAAATCTTAATAATTTATTCTATAATTACTTTTGTAGATTTTTCTACCCCAAAAGCATGAAATGGTACATATAATGGTTATACTAAATCTAAAGGTGGGTTTTATAATGATAGATTCTTTTACTCTCAATTAATGGATACCAGATAAAAGATCAATCTTCAAGAACCACATAAAATTTTTCAAATGATCAGAAAATCATCATTCCATGGAAATTGATATTTTTTCTTTTATTTCACTCTATCAAATTTTTAGTAATCAACACAAAGATGAAGTGAATCCTCATCATTCATAGCATAGAGAACCATCACCACCCAAGGTGACACACTCATGTGTATAAAGATAACTCTAGAAGATAATCCAACTATGTCGTCAAATAATTCATTTTTATTTTGGATGATATAAGAAGGAATAAGAACTAGTTGAGTACATGGTACTAAATTGATAAAAACACTACCTACATAACCAGAGGAAACAAAGATAATACATAAGGAAAAATAATGAGAAATTTTATGATAAGTTGAGGAAGACCATCACACAAGGATTCCAAATATAGATAAAAAATCATTCATCTATTACATTCCATAACCCTATATCATATGGTATTGTTATACTCCACCTTGGGTATCACACTCAATGAAATGTATGACACACCCCATCAAATGTTTTAAATGAGACCCATTGAAATTAAAAAATATTGTGTTGTGTAATGGAAATGATCTCATCCATCCTAAATAAGAGAAAAATTTGATTCATGTCTTCAACTAGAAAATAATTATAATGAAAAATGTCAGATAAATGGAATGAACAAGTTATAATACATATACCTTACACTATCATCATATAATGTTGTGTAGTAATATAAATCACATAAAAAATTGATCAGTAAGAATATATTGTAGATTATAAATATATGATGAAATAAATTATTTGACACACCAATATAAAAAAAGGATGTCACTAATGATGATTTTATATTGATGGAACCTATCACAGATGTAGGAGCTATATCTGTTTCCTCTAGAAGATATTTTACTTTGGGATGAAGCTTCATTCTAGTTACCTATATATAGATCCCATTTTTCACATGTTGCATCTGATTTCACCACAGTATTAACAAGCACTAATGATCTCATTAAACTAATAAGAGTATAATAGACATTAAATAACTTAGGTTTGTGACCCGAGAATCAACATGAACAATTATTCATGGGTGCCGCAGTGAAAACCCACTTAAAATTCTCAGGCATTCCACACTCATATAAAATCATAGGGAATCATCCATGAAATGATAGAGGTCATGAAATAACCATTCTATTGAGAACAGCTACATGAATTTTCACTTTTTTCTTCTTCTTTAGAATAATTAACACAAAAACTCGGTGTTAAAATGAACTCCCATTAACCTTTCTTTCTATCCAGGTCTATTTTCACCATCAACTAATTGTGTAGTACATTATTATAAGATGGAATTTTTGGGAGAAAACGTGTGAATGAATACCAGAATAATGTCCAAACTCAAACCATCATGTATTTTAAATCTCATTTGATATTATCTCGTGCAAAAACTATACCTGAATAAGAAAATGGTTTTAATACATCATTACAATATTTTCTTCCAGCTCGAGTTTGAATAACTCAATAGCCATACCCAAAACCTTAAAATATGGTTATAAATGGTCAGTGAAAAAAATTTGAAGCATTCCCACTCTAAATCATCGTTCTTCTTTGTTATCACCATCTCCTGCTCGGTTCCTCAAGAAAGAAGGTGGCACACTTAAACATGATTTAATCTAGTCTATTAGAGAACTAAAAAATAATGATCCATCATGATCAAGAAATTCTCATCTTATTGAGGATCATTGGATCTAGTGAACAACAGTTTCCTTTTGTGATGAATCTAATGAAAAAAATCTCTTAGGACATCCCTATGAAGATCCATTTCTTGTGCCTAAATAGTATTAAGTGTTGGTTCTGTCAGAAATCGTTAATAGTATCTGGGATCATGTCCATTATACATGGGTCAAAAATAGGGTTTTCTTATTGAGTTTCACTCACAGTTTCCTCCTACACCCTATTTTTACATCATCTCAAACTCATGATGATACAAAACATTAGAAAAAACATCTAAGTCGTCTTTTCAACATTCAAATAGGAAAAAAAGGAAATTAATCCCGACCGATAGACAAAATTTATTTGGATTTCCAACTCTCTAAATAAAAATTAGGAAAAATAAAAAAACTAATCCTCACGATGTCATTTCCAAACCACACATGATGGCTTAAGAAACATTATGGTTATATATATACATGCACACAATCACAAATATGTCCTCAGTCCCAATATTATTACACAAATTCTTACTAAAATCATGATATAAAAAACCACCTAGAGCTCTGATATTACTATTTTTATAAATAGGCTTAGACACTTATATAATCTAATGCCCCGACTGTCAGTTTCATATGTCCATGGGAATTCCGGATCCCCAAGAGTTGGTGACTAGCACCTGGAATCGTACAAAATAAAAGTGGGAATGAATTTTCCATAAATATCCCAGAAGAAAGGTAAAAAGTTATTATATATACAAGGAGAAATTCATAGAGAGTAGTGTACTATAAATAAATCTATAATAATATTTCCAGTTTACTAAAACAAATTACAATATCAAACCAAAGTCCATGTGAACATAACTCTCTAATCCCAATCATCAAAACCAATTACCAACTATAAGTGGCGCCTTGAATATTCTTGAACCTAAAATAATATACTTTAAAAAAACCTAATGTGACATGTATGAAGAGGGATAAAGGTACAAATGGGTCTCACCTTGGATTTTATAATACGATTATGGCATTTAATTAACAAAATAATGTTTTCAATTTTCATTTTACAAACATGGATGTCAAATGAATTTTAAAAAAATCAAACTTTACATTACAAATGATGGAAAATATTTTAAAAAATTTCCTTAATAAAAATTTAATATTACTTAGTTTATATAAATTAATAATCCATGTGTATAAATTTTATAGTAAGGATCGGAACATATATTTAAAAAAACAATCACGAAACACGATAATCTATGAAAATGTATGATATTTATAGTCATTGCAACTCCCTCAAACTAAAATAGTTTCCATGATAATATATGTACCGAATTATGTCTTAATACTACCTAGAGAAGACACATCACAATCCCATCAAGGATATGACATACTTTATAGGTATTATAAGTGATGTAATTCATAGAATGTTGTCTCAAATTACTCACTAACTACATATGCCTTTATGTGCTATAATAAAAAATAGTGATGGGAAATTTATTTTAAGACTTATTAAAATAAATGAAATACCATTCTTCTTTTTCAAATATAAAATTTTTTCATATAAAAACCAAATTGTGTTTTTAATGAAAACAATCCATTTTAAATGATAAAACCGATTGGTTTCTATCAAAAATATTTTAAAATATTTTTTGAAATACCAATTAAAAATCATTTTCATCAAATAAACATTATAAATCAAATTAAAATTTTAAAATCCACAATTTAATATTTAATATTTACATCGAATTTACCATCACACCCCAATTCAATGGAATTGTGGGATTTCTCAAAATTAGTCGAAATCCCATTTCAAATCACCAAATCAATGTAATATGGGTTTTAATTAACCAATAGAACGAAATTTAATTTATGTTAAGTAAATAAATATAAATTAAAAAAAAATTACTTAAATTAGACTATTTAATGTTTATTATAATTGGCCATCATAACAATACCATGTACCTCAATATTATTGGATCTGAAAATACAATTCCCTAATCTGGAAATTTCATCAATGATCGCTAAAAATAAGAATTAAAGAATACAACACAGATTCAATATCCCTAATTTATAGGATAATATCATAGAAAACATGAGGATATATAAAACCATATAAATTAAATAGTAGAGAGAGATAAAGAGAATGTGAAGAGGAAATCTAATGGGGAGAGAACGAACGTCGTTCTCCCTGATTTGATATTCTTTTGGAATGGTGTATTGGGGACAAAACTTTCTCTCAAAATCATCTAATGAATAAGGATTTTTTGGTCAAATAGGTCCATCGGGCACGTAATAAATATGTTTTAAGATGATTTAAAATAATTTTTTGATTGATAAAATCATGTATGGATGGTCATATGTTAAAGGATGCACGGTTAAACATATTGTGCACCCTCACCATGATGCCCATTTTAACGGGGTTCATGGTTTTTACTTAGTGGAATACTGTTTCTTAAACTGTGCACCTTCCATGCAAACACACTTTGGTTAGGTTTTCACGATTTTCCCTCAATGGGTTCACTATATGAGAAAATCATGTGCCAACCATGAATAACCCAAAAACATTGCAAATATTATAAATTTTAACAAGTGGATTCTTAAAAGTAAACCCAATAAAGGCATGAATAAAATACGGGTATTAGGAATACTCGAAAACAATACACGATGTTAAAAAAATTCTATTTTCTCCAAAAATCTCTATGTTATATTTAAAAAACATATTTCATCTCAGTTAAAACCATTTTATGGTAAATAAAATATACATGAGATCTGATCCAATATACTATCCATATTATTTCTATCAATGGTTTCGGTTTTATTACTACATGATGCTTATGAAATCATATTCTTCATCATAGGGTTTTTCTATGGTGAAATTAATATGAAACTTGTTTCTTATCAAATGATTATTCTATGGTGAATTATTTATGAAGATAATTTATTTTTATATGTTTTTATATGAAAAATTTTCATGATCATAGGGAATGCATATGTATGATTTTAATTTTATGATTGATGAGACCCATATAAACCTCAAATGAATTGGTTAATTATTTAAATGTAATAATATTATTAGGAGTAGATTCGGGAGTTAACCAAATTCAGTAAGATACTTTTTCTAATAAGATAATATTGGGAGTGAACATTAAATATAAAAATAGTATGGGGAGTGAACCCAATAAAATATTGAAGACATGGAAATAATCTTGGACTACCCTAAAAATGAATTTCAATTCTTATTTTCATGCCATATTTCCATCATTATGATTCATGTCTTATGAGCTTCTAATTATTATTCCATGAATCATGTTTCATTCATCTGATATACATGGTATGGTTTTATAATGTTATGATCATATTATAATTACCTTATGAAAAAATTATTTTTATGTAGTTCCCTTGTTTATCTTTTTATACAATATATTAGCTCAATCAATATTTTTTTTACTTACCCAAGGCTATGATGATAAATGTTATATATGAAGTATCTAATATGGGTAACAGTTTTGAGGATCTTAGTGAGAGATGATGTAATCTACTTATGAACCATTTTATTATATTTTTATGTATCCAATAACACTATAACTTTACAATCTTCATGTATGATTTTTTAATGTAATGAATGTTCATAAAATTGATGTGATTTATTTTCATGTAAATATATGGTTATTAAAGTTACATCCTCTGTTAATTTTGAATCTTTTCTCCATGAGAGGAATAACAATAAAATCAAAGTTTAATTTGAGGAAATATAAGAGGATAATTATAATAAATTTAAATATGGTCTTAAAATTAAATGTTAAAAAAAATCATTGTTTATAGCTAAACCATGTCTCATGGGATGAAAATTTGAGATAATGAATATTTTGCAATTCAATTAATTTTTTTAATAAAATAAAATTGGAATGATGAAAATGATAGATTTATATGAATTATATCTTTATAATAGTTTATTATTCAAAAAAACATTCTTGGGTATTATTAACATATTATAAATAAATAAGTGGTTCATAATAATAAATCATGTCACAATGAAGAGAAGTTGAACAAAACCCCTTTTGTTGTATCAGATTCATTACAAGCACATGCTTGACATGCAAAATAATAGATTTATACTTATTATTTAACTTCTATGTGTCATTATTATGGTTTATTTAATTTAAGATGGACCATTTATTATCATATACTATTTATTTTTTTATATAATTTTCTTTTCTACATGATATTATCATCCACTTCTTATGCATGGTTAACAGGGTTGAATGTGTCATAATAAAACAAAACAATATCCAAAAAATTACTAGTGTTAAGGGAAAAAAATTATAGGGTATATATATTTTAGATTCCAACCATGGTTAATTATGATGACAGATGAAACTTTTTATTCATGGAACTGATAGTTCACATGTACACATGATTAATGTTTAGATTTCATAATGAATGAGATGCAAACAATGTGGATGATAATATTAAATTTTAAGACAATATTAATATTATATATATAATCCATTAAACCATTACATATTATTCATAACCCATGAATGACAATGTTGAAAAATAGAAGTTGTTTCTTTGTGTTTACAATAGTCTATACAATTCCTTAAAGACGTTTTTGTCATTCTTGGCGGATTGAGAGTAATAAAAAAATTTCACTAATTTAATATAATACCATATTTCAATAATTATGATACAAATTCCATTATATTTTTATGGAACTATTATATATTGAATAAGAATATTATGTAAAAAATTAATGAATAATATATTACTTATTATAGAGACAAAATAATTACATAGTAAACCACACTGAATTGATTAGATTTGGTTGTCATTGTCAATATAGGGTATAAATAATGGTTGAGGGACATATTAGAGTTTATATTCATACATTTTATCAAGGAAAATTATAATTTTAGACTCATGTTAGAAAGGGTGAGAGTAACCCCCTTTTATAAGAGAGGAAAATGAACTTTTGGGAGAATTGTTTATATTTTATAATTTCATGAAAATAATCAATAAACTATGGAACAAATGGTCATAAATAATTGTCTTTTTGTGTATTATTATTAACAAAAAAGTCATTACCCACATATCTTAAATATTTTATATTTGTTTTAAATAAATTTTTATTTTTCATCATTTGTATTTAAACTATGTTGTCAGTTTTTAACTATTTATTTTATCTTGGAGATGAATTTTATTTTGATTATAAAATGTAAATGAAAATTTTATAATGGGTATAGTGAGACCCATTACACGACCCAAAGTTCCTTTTGGACGAAGATTGGTGGAATATTACATAAAGTCCATGAGATTTGGATTCCAAAATGTTTTGCGCAAGAAGGTCCATATTATTTCTAAAGGCCAACCTTTTGAATAGTACTTGTAGAATACCTATGGTACTATAGTACATTATATTATACAAAAACCACTATAGTAATCTCTAGAATACCCACCGCAATAACAGTCATTAGTGCTAAAATTCCTCTCATGAAACAATTGTGATATTGTTCCACTAAATTGTCTACAATTCATTGGTTTTGAACCCAAGAATTTAGGTATTCTAGAAATATAATTATCATCTAGTTTACACTAATTAATTTTCTAGATATTTGAATATTAATTTCCAAATTAAGAATGATAATATATAGGTGAACAATGCTAGTATAAAAATGACATTTTAGCCGTTATGTATTTTTAGGAATATAATGGATTGATTATAAAATAATTTTTCCAGATTTTATTTATTTACATTTTCATAAATATATTTATAATAATTTTATACTATATTTCAATTTAATTTATTTTTTGTAAACTAATTTATACTAATAAAACAATAATTTTAAAATATGGTTTCACCATTATCATTCTAATTATAAATAATCCAAAAAATTTATATTTCATATAGAAGAAATAAATTATATGTATTATATTATATTATAAATATTATCTCAATTTTTCAAATAATTTTATCAAATTATATTTCTATTTGTACATAATTTATTTTTATTATTAGGACATGTAACAAGTGAAACACTGTTTTTTTATAAAAAATGCATTTTTATGAAAAATGATTAGGTATATGAAAAATATATCATTTTTATTAATTATAATGATATTATGAATATTATTAATTTTTAAATAATATTTACTTTATATTAAGATAAATTCAAATCCTAATTTCCCCATTCATTAATTTAATTACGGAAATGGACAAAAAATTGTTTCCCTAAATTTTAAATTAATTTTTTGAAATGATTATTCATTGGTTTTATAAATTTTAATATTATTTTTATAATATTTATGTTTCATTAGAGATATAAAATATTTATATTTATAACATATAAAAAATATCAATGATATATAAATGTTATTATTTTAGAAAATAAATATTATCCTACCAATAAATTAAAAATGATTATTTTCTTATAAATTAAAAAACTAAATCCTCTACTGAATTTTTTATTAAATTGAATATAGGTTAATAATTTAAATTATTTTATCTCTAATTTTTTAAAATTTCAAATTTTTATTAAAATAAGTAATATTAATAAAGCATTTTTATTGAAAATAACTTATTGATTGTTAACACATATTAATTATTTATGATCCTAAGGTAATAAATATTAATAGTTTATAATATTTCATTTAGTATTTAACAGTATAAAATGTATTTTTAATTTGTTTTTTGTTTACATTGTGTAACTTGTCACACATGTTAATGAAAATATAACGTATTTTAATGAATCCAAAATCTCATGTCTTTAAATTCTCACCCCCCCAGATTAATTTTTCCATCAAAATTTTATTTATTTTTTACTTATGAAGAATGATAAGAGTACCCATATTATTTGTATGATTAGAGAGTTAATTTCCTATTTGTTATTAAAAGTTTTAATTAATTTAATATTATGACAGTCTTTTATCTATTTCTAATAAGAATATACAAGCATTGATTTTTTTTGATCCATTTTGGACAAGAGCCATCATTTATAGGTATCATAACCCCTATAATGAATGAAGTTATCCTATAAGGTTCATATAAACCCATGTTAAGATGGATTATCATAATATGTTTCTTCGAATTATGATATTCTAATTGCCTAATTTATTTATAAGAAATAATTCAATTTGGAAATAACTACTACACATCCAATAACACATTTATTTCTCCAATGAATGGATAAATAGACTTTTTGGAATCATATTCGATAAACCAAATGTAGGGATACAATAATATTATAAGACAATATCAAATCAATAAGGTGTTAATTTTAGACTCATATAAAACATCATAAGCCAACTAAGGTGGATTGAATGACATTCCTATGGGATATCCAGTAATTTGTAATGGAGGGTGAGTGTAATTTATAACCTCATATTTATGACCTACCATTATTAATGATGGTTTCATATGATTTCAATTGATTACATGGATTAATTTTTTTTTCTATTTTTTCTACTTTTTAGTAATTTGGTTATGTCAACATATTTCATAATCTGTAAAATCAAGAATATTGAAGAATTATAATTTATATAACATTATTTGTAGTTATTATATTCTATATACCTACCCAATAATCCATTTCTCAATGGCCAGTAATTCTACACTAGAATCGCTTTATGTTCCTAGAGATATTCCCAGGGTTTCTTATTACCACATTTTTAAAATGTAGAAGTCTAATATTTTTTCCTGTAGACATCATCAATTCATAATATACTATATATCATCATCTATCTCTTTATTGTTAATCTTTTAGTTTTTTATAGAATCTTCTATTTAGTAATTAATTGTTAATGTTGGTTGAGCATAACCATTAGGATTTCCACACCAAATTTTTCCGACAATATTTTTCATAACTATATTCACTATAATTCCACTTATTTTCATTATTTCCCATTTATCTAAAAATTCATAAAATAAAAAACATAATTGTGAGTGATCAATATTATAATCTGAATGAAATTATTTTTACCAATTCTTTGAAATGTGTTACTCTTTGAAATCATCAAATTATCTATTTTCTAATGGAAAATCACACTTCATTCAGTATGTGAACATTTTGGGTTGGTAATATCATCCATATCATAATTCATAAATATTATAAATTTATATTTTTTACAATTAATGATAATGTATAATATAAAAATAATATTCATTATGAGGTTCAATCTAGGAGAATAGTGAGGCGTATTTATCACGTACCAAGTCAAGGATGAGTGGATAACCAGCATTGCCACTTACAGGTTATTACCACTTGGTATAAATTTTTCAAATACTTCTTACACATATAATATCAAGAAAAGGATGCTATTTATATGTGACCCACATAATATCTATGTTAAAATAACCTTGTAATGTTATCCTATACTTATATTCATTCATTGTATTTTTCTATAAATTATCTTTAATGTTCTATAAACCATTCTCAAAAAATTACTAAAATTTCGATAATGTACCAAATTCAATATCTAATACCCATTACTCCTACTCAATATTATCATGAAGTGAACAATTCATTATTATAATGATTTAATTATTAAATATGACAAATTATCACAAAAACCCCAATGACTAAAAGCTTTCTTGTATTGAAATTTATTCACATAAATATATTATTTTATAAGGCGTGAAAATATTTGTAAATTATGGATCTCATATAGACACATTTCTAGATATCTCAAATTAATTTACCCCTATGTATATTGGGGATAGGAATTATAATAAATTAGTGGGATTAAAATCTCAATAATGAGAAAACATGTCCAAAACATGAATGATAACAAGAAGGAAATATAAATATCACGATAAAGGATTATAATTCAATTAATGAACAACATAAAACATAATATTGACATATAATAACATAAATATCATTAAGTAAGAAAGAAAATAAAAAATTTCTGAAACAAATTCCATAATTCATATAAAATATGAGAATAAATTGATTGTAAAAAATAAATTAAAAATAATGAAATATTATGAAAATACATTATTTTAAATATATATTATTTTTTTTTTAAATTCATTTTACCATGATGAACAACTTGAAAATGTGTCAAAAAAAATGAATGAAAAATATTTTGAACAAATACTTCATATCACATAAATAATTTAACTTATTAAAAAATATTTTTTCTTCTTTTTCACATATCTAACATTGGAAAAAATATGAATACATCTAATTAATGCATCATTTCACCATATCATGTTTTATAGAACCATAAAAAATGTATTTGAGGGTAAAATAAGATCCCAAATTTCATCATCCATATATATGTGTTCTATTAAATTATAAATCCTAAACCTATTCAATTAAAAAATGGAAGAATGATAGGATTTAAAAAAATATTATAAAACATCACATAACACGAACTTCTAAAATAATAGAATATCAAAACAATAATATTATGAAATAAATTATATCAAAATAAAATATATATAGTGACCACAACATCACCTCATGAAAGATATACCTTTGATGGAAAATCTATGTGAGAATAAAATATTTTCCCCATAGTCTAAAAATTTTGTTTATAAAATTTTCCTTATTAAACTTTTAGTTAAGGGAAATTGATGACTATTTAAAACATTATTATAAAGAGTTCAAAAAAATATTCATACTGTAACACCCCGAGCTTCCACGATACGCTTCCCTTTCAATAATGCAATAGCTTGTATTGTACGCAAGTTCGAGATTCTTACACACCACGACCAATCAAAGTAGCAGTTATGAATAGTAATACAAACCTTTTGAAATTATATAAATTTAATATTTCAAAATTGACTTCATTTTTTTATTCGTAATATCAAAATTATCCTAAGTTGAATTTTTTTAAATTTTCTAAGAACTTCCAATTTTTTTATGAATAGTGAAAAATACTTAAAAATAACTTTTATAATCAAAATAATTTATAGTGATAAATTATAGTATTGAGTGGTTTTAAAGTATAATAAGAATATATTTTTACCATTTTATCCAATGGTGTTCATTGGAAATAATTTTACTTTGAAATTGGACATAAACAACTGTCAATCTTTTGATATATATAATTTCTTAAAAACACGCTATTTGTTGAGACAGCAGGAATTAATTATAAAATTAATTAATGCATCATATATGTTTGGAATTTTTTAAAATATAAATCATTTTTGAATTTGAAATATCAATTACAGCTTAGGGTGAAATTTTGGCATTGTTCTGAAAAACTTCAATTTTTTATGAATATTGATACCACTAAGTGGTAGTTAAAAAACTGATTTCTCGTTTAAATTAAACATTAAAACTTTTGTGTTATTATTTTCAAAAATCTGACATATATGGTTGTCATTAGGAAGTAAAATTTGGTTCAATGGGATTAAGATAATTTTTTGGTGAATAGTAACTTTTATGTTTAATTAATTGCGATTAAAGGTAATTAGTGAAATTTATGGTAAAAATGATATTCTAAAAATATGAAAATACATTTACACTTGTCCTACCATTATTGGATGAGTCATTTCCAACCAAGACAATCCATGGGTCAACTTGGGGACCCCATGGAGCCACTTGGGTAAGAAAATGACGTTAATGACATTTTATTTAAAGTAAGAATAAAATTGTCCTAAACATGAGTCGTTTTACTAAAAAAATAATTACATGTTGTTATATAAGGTAACATTTTGACTATAAATGTACATTTAAAATCTAAAATGATTTAATATATCATGATAATTTTTTTATAATTTTTAGACATTAAATAAATTAAAATATTTATGACACCATGATGATGCAGTAATTACCTCATTAATTAACGATTTAAATAAAATAAAAAGATAATGTAAAATATAAGGCTTAAACTGGTCAAAAACCTATTGGATGAAAATATTTCGAACCCTTATCACCTTAGCCTCTAAATATTTTATTGTGGGACCTTTATAATCCGAAAATCATTTCATAATAATGTAACATTTCAATATTTCCAAGAGTGCCCCTCCTCTCCTCTTATAAAAGGCCCCCACCACTACCACCTTATTCACACCTTCAAAGCCTTTTGGATCGGCCAAACTCTGCCCAAATTCTCTCTCAAATTCCCTCTATTACTCCTAGAGGCCTCACTTTATGCATAATTCTTCCCAAGGAAGACTTTGGCTCAAATCAAAAATAGTTACCTGATTTAAAGGTAATGCCTTCTCTTATGTTATTTTGTTTTATTTTGCTTCTCCAACCCCTTAAACCCTTTTTATTCTATTATTTTGTAACAACACCAGTATCTTCAATATACTAGGATGTTTTTATGAGAATGATTTTATTTACACTTACACACACCTTTTTCTAATGGTTAAAGAATATAATGTTTCTGTGGTTGGCGAATTTCTGCCTCACGAAACAATGATTGTTCTATCTTCTTTTAACACATCTCATGGTGGTCATTATGATGACACTATTTTTATATATGATATATATTATGTTTTTTTTCCATACTATTCTGAATTTTTCATTTATGTCATACCTTTACGATTTCCATTATGGGAAAATGTGATATTTTCATTTTAGGAATTGTGGACTACCGCTCCCTCAAAGTGATTTGAATCGTTAATGCCATATGTGGGATGTATAAAGGATGGAGTAAATGGTATTATAAATTATATAATACTGTAATTATATAATACCATTATATAATTATAACTTAATTACATTAAATATGAAATAAAAAATTGAAAGTAGCGTTCATGCGTATATACGGCTTACCGTCTCCATGAACGGTGCATTTCATTTCTTACCTCTAAATGTTACGTAATATTATGAATGAATGTATATATTGGACATATATGATATATATGATATCTACATAATGGATATAATTCTGTAGATAATGGATATTCTACCACATAATCAACTTGTAATTATAAGAAGTTTATTGTTAACTCAAGTACCAAAGATCGACAAAACAACCGTTATTAACTTAAATGACTACATAATTTTCGTAACATTGTAATAAGTGATATAAAAGGGAAAATGTACTTGAAAACTTTTCTTAAGCAATTAGATATTAACTCTAGTTTATTATTCAGGATGATAATGAGCGGTCGAGTCAAGTTGGACATGAGGTAAGGGAACTTCTTAACCCAATTTCTATTATTTGGGTTAATCTCCAAATTTCAAATTATGTCATGATATTAATATGTCCTATCTTGTATTTTTACTTTTTTTATGTGTAATTATATTGAATAAACCTAGTAGATCTGTTTTATTTAAAAAAATGAACTTTTTAAGGGACTTTGTCTCAATCACCATTCATTGATGCATATTTTGTTTTATACAAAAATTTCTTTTATTCGGTGTATAAACCCCATTGACTTTAAAGTTTATTCAAAAAGAATCTTTTTATATGAATCGTTTTACTAAAAGACAAAAAGGATTTTTTTTCTTGTCGTACGTATGCGGCGACAATGACTTCTCCGCTGACATGACCATTATTTGAGTTTCAGCTTCCTCTACAATCCATATTTTTTTTAAATGAAAAATACATACCACGTTTTATTTTTCTTTTATTTTCGTATTGAAAATGCTTTTGATAATGTTTTTATTATATCAATGTGTTTTATTAATATCTTGTGATTGAAATGTGGAAATTTTATGTTTCCATTATTCATGTTTTATGTGATACGATTATGTTATGGTTTATGATATGTTTAAACCTGTTCATATGTGGAATGCATTAGACTTAATAAGTGACAGGTGGACCCCACTATAGCTCCTCGATACATCGTCAGGTCTCATGAGACAAACTAGTGTCTTGGCACGAGGCCTTGAAAAAATCTTATTTGTAGTCTTGGAACGAGGCCTTGGCTACATGGTTATGATAGTCTGGCATTATGCATTCCATCATTATGAAAGTGGTTATTGATTTGAATGTGATTATTCGACCAGTAGAATATCCATGTGAACAAGTAAATGGAATTAACTCATTTTACATTTGACATATTATGTTGAAGTTCAAGTTTAAAAGGCTTTTTTTAGTTATACATATCCTTAAATGTTTACTTTTATTTATGAAAGCTTCCGCTATATTTTTATCCTTACTGAGCATCTGAGTTCACCCCTTTCAATGTTTTAATTTTTCCAGGATGTAAAGAAGTATTTTATGAATGACCTATAGGGATATTTGGAAGAGGATATGAGTGTGGACTATAGATACCATGTTATTTAAGTTTTTTACTTTATGATATAATATAACGTTTATGAATGTATCTAGTGTTTCCAAGGCTACTAAACTAATCGGTCTTTCGAGACTTGATCTTTTGTGATCATGCCAATGTTACGCAATAATGCACCGACTCCGGGTAACTGGGGTCGGGGCGTCACAGTTGGTATCAGAGGTAGTTCAGTACAAACCTTGGAAGATAGATTTAGATAATCTCTGATTAGAGAACATAGCTCAAAGATAGACTTTGAGTATAAGTATAGAAGAACTTCCTAGAATTTTGGTATTATAAAGATTTTGTGAGTTTTCCGAGCAATACATCCCTATCTGGATACGAGCAGTTAGAGGAAGCTCTGGCACAGATGTACCAAGGGGTAAAAATCGAAAACACCGCTTTGAGTTAGACTCGAACAAGAACTGGTGCACGACAATGGGCCTTGCTGCACTCTTGGTTACAACACTCCCGGGGGATATTCTTAGGATAATTCTAATTTTTTTTACAAACCATTATGAAGGGTTTATGAGTATATACACTTCCTCAAAGAAAAATTTTTTTTATTATGGATTATATCCATAATCCGTTCAGTTTACATTTAGTATTTTACATGTTTGGAATTATTCATCGCAATTCATAAACTAACCAAGTTTATGCCATTGTATAGAAATGTCTCCCAGTAGATGGAATGTGGGCTCCATCAATACATATGATCCAAAGAGTAAGAAGGATCATATCTTATAGGGTATTAAGCCATCATTTAGAAGGGAAATAGTCTCCCATGTGTTCTCAACATATTAATAAACTGTATCATGTGTTAATAAGATAAGTAAAGAATTATTTGAGGCTTATTGATTTGAAGGGATGAAAGAGAAGAAAAGGATGGGAGAGATAATGATGGATAAAGGGACGAGGGAAAAGATGAATTTTCTAATATGTGATAACTATGGGAAGAAACACCTTGGAACTTTCCTAAAGGGAATGGATGTTTGTTATAAGTGTGGAGAAAAAGGACACAAAGTGCGTGACTGCAAGGGTAATAAAAAGGTTTCAAATGTACAATGCTTCATCTGCAAGGAGGTGGGACACTACGCAAACCCATGTCCAAATCATCAGAGTATTCCCCAAATGATGTTATTGGATAATAATCAAGTTATGATAATACCACAGATGAGGAGGAATGACTAGAGTTCTTATGTTGTCATTAATGAATTTTTACATTTGAGTGTTGTATTAATGATGTACTGGTTATAATAATTATGGAGTATATAAGGATTGTACTGCAATACTATTTCATCAAGGACTTGAGATTTTTTAGAACCAAGAAAAGTGACTCCACAATAGGTTAAATTTTTGGAAAATATATGGTTGAGGGAAAGATAAACAATAATATGGTTCTGATACCGAGATAGTAATTTTGGAATAATACATGATTGATTTGGATAAATTATATTGGATATTCTTAACTTCCTTGAAAGAGATTAATGATTTGTAAAAAATTTTGGATAGAAGGAGTATATCTATTATTCTATAAGGAATAAGGGATCATGAATGTAATCAATAAGGATTTATGGTAATTCCGGATGTTTCAGTATTTTAAAAAAATACATGATGAAGGTGTTGACATGTTGTTACGCGGAAAAAAGTATCTTCATTATGTTTACATTCCTTATAAAATTTGTACTGTGAGTTGGACAAAAGTTTTTTGGAAAACTATAAACATTGGAATGGATTAAGTTGAACCTTGGATAGTATTGTTTAAGGTTAAAACATTTCTAAATATTATTTTTGGAATATTATAACACTATGGTTTTAGGAAAAGGACAACTTGCAGGTCAGGGGATAACCCTTTGCGTCGGACAAAGCTGTAGGAATCGAACCCACAACCATAGTACCACATGCCTTTATTACATACCACTATCCTACAAGAAGTCCCTGGTTATTACAAAATAGTTTTTCTAATCTAAATGGTATGTGTTAATATTTTCAATCTTGTACGATTAGGATAAATATTATATTTTTGAGTTCTATTATCTTTTTGAGTGAAAGATGAGTTTGTGGTCGAAATTAGTCAAAGGTTGAAACTCTACTTTTCAAGAATATATATATATATACCTATATCTTATTCTATGAATAAATTAATTCTGAAACTTTAGTAAAGGGTAATAAAAAAAATGTGTAATCCTAATACCTTATGTCTTGTTGAACTTACAATATTTTAAATCAACATAGATTGAAGGCATTGAGGCCCTCAATTTTACACTTGTTTGTGATTGATGACCTCAATCACTCCCTACAAATATTTACGTTTATCCTCCAATTATATGTCAGTAATTTCCACCAATGTTCTTCTTATCGAGATCATAATTTGGTGGTGACTTTTTCATTTCCCTTTCCCTCTTATTAAAGCTAAAATTTATTAACCTTATTTCTGATGTGGGTTTTCCACAAGGGAATTTTCTATTTTCAACCTTTTATTTTCAAAAAAAAATTCAAATTCTGAGGACTCAATTTATTGAAGGAGGTGAGAATGTAACACCCCGAGCTTCCACGATATGCTTCTCTTTCAATAATGCAATAGCTTGTATTGTACGCAAGTTCGAGATTCTAACACACCGTGACCAATCAAAGTAGCAGTTATGAATAGTAATACCCACTTTTTGAAATTATATAAATTTTATATTTCAAAATGGACTTCATTTTTGTTTTCTTAATATCAAAATTATCCTAAGTTGAGTTTTTTGTAATTTTCTGAGAACTTCCCATTTTTTATGAATAGTGAAAAATACTTAAAAACAACTTTTTTAATCAAAATAATTTACTGTGATAAATTATACTATTGAGTGGTTTTAAAGTATAATAAGAATATATTTTTACCATTTTATCCAATGGTGGTCATTGGAATTAATTTTACGTTGAAATTGGACATAAACAATTGTCAATCTTTTGATATATATTATTTCTTAGAAACACACTATTTGTTGTGAAATCAGGAATTAATTATAAAATTAATTAATGCAAATTATATGTTTTGAATTTTGTCAAATAGACATCATTTTTGAATTCATAATATCAATTACAGCTTCGGGTGAAATTTTGGCATTATTTTTAAAAAACTTCAATTTTTGATGAATAGTGAAACCACTAAGTGGTAGTTAAAAAACGGATTTTTCATTTAAATGAAACATTACAACTTCTGTGTTTTTATTTTCAAAAATCTGACATACATTGTTTTCATTAAGAAGTATAATGTGGTTCAATGGGATTAGAATCATTTTTTGGTGAATAGTAACTTTTATGTTTAATTAATCGCAATTAAAGGTAATTATTGAAATTTATGGTAAAAATGATATTATAAAAATATGAAATTACTTTTACACTTGTCCGGCCATTATTGGATGAGTCATTTCCAACCAGGAAAATCCATGGGCACCCTTGGGGACCCCATGGAGCTACTTGGGGAAGAAAATGACATTAATAACATTTTATTTAAAGTAAGAATAAAATTGTCACAAACATGAGTCGTTTTACTAAAATAATAATTACATGTGGTTATATAAAGTAAGATTTTGACTATAAATACTAATTGGAAATATAAAACGATTTCCTATATCATGGTAATTTTTTTATATTTTTTAGACATTAAATAAATTAAAATATTTATGACACCATGATGATGCTGCGATTACCTCATTAATTAATGATTTAAATAATATAAAACGGTAATGTAAAATCTAAGGCTTACACTTATCAATAACATATTGGATGAGAATATTTCTAACCCTTATCACCTTAGCCTCGAAATATATCATTGTGGGACCTTTGGAATCCGAAAATCATTTCATAATAATGTAACATTTCAATCTTTCCAAGAGTGCCCCTCCTCTCCTCTTATAAAAGGCCCCCACCACTACCACCTTATTCACACCTTCAAAGCCTTTTGGATCGGCCAAACTCTGCCCAAATACTCTCTCAACTTCCTTATATTACTCCTAGAAGCCCTACATTGGGCATAATTCTCCCCATGGAAGCCTTTGGCTCAAATCAAAAAGAGTTACCCGATTTAAAGGTAATGTCTTCTCTTATGTTATTTTGTTTTATTTATCTTCTACAACCCCTTAATCCCCTTTTATTACTTTATTTTGAACAACACCAGTATATTCAATATACTTGGATGTTTTTATGAGAATTATTTAATTTACACTTACACACACCTTTTTCTAATTGTTAAAGAACAAATTGTTTCTGTGGTTGGCAAATTTCTACCTCACGAAACGATGATTTTTCAATCTTCTTTTAACACCTCTCATAGTGGCCATTATGACGAAACTATTTTTATATATGATATATATTATGTTTTTTTCCTTATTATTCTGAATTTTTCATTTATGGAATACCATTATGATTTCTATTATGGGTAAATGTGATAATTTCATTTTAGGAAGTGCGGACTACCGCCCCCTCAAAGTGATTTGAATCGTTAATTCCATATGTGGGATGTATAAAGTATGGAGTAAATTGTATTATACATTATATTATACTGAAATTATATTATACCTTTATATAATTATAACTTCATTCAATTAAATATGAAATATAAATGAAAGTAGCGTTTATGCGTAACGTACGGCTTACCGTCTCCATGAACGGTGCATTTCATTTCATACCTCTAAATGTTATGTAATATTATGAATGAATGTATATATTTGATATATATGATATATATGATATCTACATCATGGATATAATTCTGGAGATAATTGATATTCTACCACATAAACAACTTTTAATTATAAGGAGTTTATTGTTGACTCAATTACTAATGATCGACAAAACAACCGTTATTAACTTAAATGACTGCATAATTTTTGTAACATTGTAATAAGAGATATAAAAGGGATAATTATCTTGAAAAAGGTTCTTAAGAAATTAGATATTAACTATAGTTTATTATTCAGGAGGTTAAAGAGCGGTCGAGTCAAGTCGGACATGAGGTAAGGGAACTTCTTAACCCAATTTATATTCTTTGGGTTAATCTCCTACTTTCAAATTATGTCAGGATATTATTATATCTTATCTTGTATTTTTACTTTCTTTATGTTTACTTATAGTGAATACACATAATAGATCTATTTTATTTAAAAAAACATCTTTTTATGAGACTTCATCTCAATCACCATTCATTGATGCATATTTTGTTGTATACACAAATTTCTTTTATACGGTGTATAAACCCCATTGACGTTTAAGTTTAATCAAAAGGAATATTTTTATATGAAGAATTTTACTAAATGACAAAAAGGAATGTTTTTCTTGTCGTACGTATGCGGAGAAAATGACTTCTCTGCCTCCGTTACCATTATTTGAGTTTCGGCTTCCTCTACAAGCCCTAATTTTTTTTAAATGAAATATAATTACCATGTTTTATTTCTATTTTATTTTGGTATTGAAAATGGTTTTGATAAGTTTTTTATTATATCAATGTGTTTTATTGATATATTGTGATTGAAATGTGGAAATGTTATGTTTCCTTTATGCATTTTTATGTGATACGATTATGTTATGGTTTATGATATGATTAAACCTGTTCATATGAGAAATGCATTGGACTTAATAATTGACGGGTGGAGCCCTCTATAGCTCCTCGATGCATCAGCAGGTCTCATAAGACAAACTAGTGTCTTGGCACGAAGCCTTGATAAAATCTTATTTTTAGTCTTGGCACGAGGCCTTGGCTACATGGTTATGATAGTCTGGCATTATGCATTACATCATTATGAAAGTTGTTATTGATGTTTCATGTGATTATTCGACCAGTAGAATATCCATGTGAACAAGTAAATGGCATTAGCTCATTTTACTTTTTCCATATTATGTTGAATTTCAAGTTTAAAAGGATTTTGTTTTAGTTATAAATTGCCTTAAATGTTTACGTTTATTTATGAAAGCTTCCGCTATATTTTTATCCTTACTGAGCATCTGATCTCACCCCTTTCAATGTTTTAATTTTTCCAGGATGTGAAGATGTATTTTATGAATGACCTTCAGGGATAGTTGGAAGGGGATATGAGTGTGGACTATGGAGACCATGTTATTGAAGTTTTTTACTTTATGATATAATGTAACGTTTATGAATGTATCTTGTGTTTCCAAGGCTTCAAAACTAATCGGTCTTTCAAGACTTGATCTTTTGTGATCATGCCAATGTTACGCAATAATGCACCGACTCTGGGTAACTGGTGTCGGGGCGTCACACATACAAAGTAAATATGATTTAAAAAGGATATGTGGAAATTCATTGAAAATATTTACTTTTATCTAAATACTTAATATTTGGGACTTAAAAAAGAAATAAGGACATCACAAAAGTGAAATAAATATACAAGGGAAATTTTTACATAGAAATTTGGATAATTATTTCATTTAAATTTTTTTAATATATCATATAATGGGGAAAAATACAATGAAAACTTTTTATTTCAAATTAATCATTAATAATAAAGACATGAGATATAAATAATGAATTTACTAATTGTGAATGAAAATAAATTATTAATTTTTTTATATAATCATTAATATTGGATATGTTAAAAATATATTTCTTTTTATCAAAAAAATTTGAGGATTATGATTATCCATTATAGTTAGAATAGACATAAAATCATTTTTAATACACCTAAATAAACACGTTGAAAACCAATATCATTAAATGGTATATGAAAATTCCACATTTAAATGAATAAAGAAGAATACATTTTTTATTAGATATTAAAAAATATTTACTTCCCATTATAGAATGGGGAAAATTAATGTGATGTAAAATCATGGAGAATGAAAAATGTGTTAAAAAAATTATAATGCTTCTTAACATAACTTCATTTTTGAAAAACTGTAGAATCATTGATGAATAATACATTAACGGGAAGAATTTTATCTAATGAAAATATAGTAAAAATAAAATATAACATCATCATAGATTATAAAAGATCATTATTGATCAAAAATTGTAAGTAATGAATGAATATGACCCATGATGAAATTTGATCCGTAAAACCCCCTTAGAGCCTTCATAACATTTGAATCCAAATCCCATGATATATTAAAAAATAAATTAAAAATTAAATATAATGAAAAAGGAACAAATAGTGATTACGAATGAAAATAGGGAAATATTTACACCATCTAAAATATGTTATTCTTTTATAATTAACATGTATTAGTGTATTAATTTATGAGATATATAAAAACATATATATATAGAAATTTTGAAATAAAATTTCATTATAAGCTTGAAAATCATGTATTTTTAAAATCCAAGCCTCGTGTAGAGCTCCAAAAATAAAATAATTTGAATTATATTAAAAATAATTAATAATTTGTTGTATAACATTTAAAAATCCATCAACGAAGAGAAATTGAGAGGAAAGCCTTGAATTGTTCAAGATGTATTCTCATGATGTGATTAAAATCAAGAATAACCATATTATTATTATTATTATATTCTTTATTAGAAGTCCTTTTCATATTTTTATAATTATATATGGAACATCTATAATCATTTTCTATTAATTGTTTATAATTTTTTCTTACATATATCAATTACATATGGTTATTTAGTACATTTTTTCAAAAATCCTTACATATGATGCATGTGGTATAAAGCATTATAATGTAGTTTGATAAAAAAATTTGTAACATATTTATTGAAATTATTTTTATATATTAAATATATTTTTATACACAAAATTAATGTAAAGTTATGGAAAATGATAATCATGGCTCTTAGAGATGATAGTTCCACAAACACATGATTAATGTTTAATTTACTCAATAAAATATAGAGAAATAAGGTAGATGAATGTTTAAATATTATGAATCATAGTTATTTTATTAATATATCATTTATTATTACTTGTCACCCTTTTTATTATCCAATAATGGTGATGTTTAAAATAGAAGATATCGCTTTGTGGAGGTGGTTGTATGCATAATGCACTAATAATGTTTTTTCCTAGAGGCTGGAGGGGACTAAAAAACCCATGTTGCATTAATTTAATATCAAATATCCAAATATATGAAATTTATTTAACAATATTTTATGGATATAATATACTTGGATGGTAAAAAATAATAAGAAGGATATAATACAAACATTGGAAACATGATATTTCCATGGTAAAAAATTGGAATTTAATGTCTTATGTTAATGTTGTTTAGATAGGGTCTTACTAATGTGTAATATGTTTTATATAGAGGATATTTCTATAGATCATAAATGGAAATTAAAATGTGAGGTTAATGTTCTAAATTGGGCATCTGATTCCCATTAATATGACAGGACAAGGCGTCTTTTTGAAACACTATTCATATTTTAATAATTTCAGGATATTATTCCATGGTCACTGTCTCCATTATAGATAAATAATAATTTTAGGGAGTATCATGGATGATAATGACTCAAAAATGTTTTTCATACATGATTTATATTTACTGACCCATTTTTACAATTAAATATTTTAAATTTCTATCATTTATATTGAAATAAGGAACCTACTTTTTTACTAAGTTATATAATATTTTATTAAAAATATAACAGAACATATATTAATATATTTGGTTCTTATGTAATTATATTTATCCTATATTAAATTCAATAATAATTATAAACATTATCAAATTCACTTTCATATTTAATCAAATAATCTGTTCAATATTCTATTTAATAGGTAAATAATATTTTTGACCATTATGGATTCATAATATTATTTAGCAATGAATATAACATAATTTATTATAAATAAATATATTTATTTTCTTATACGTAATATTATAATAATTACATAATTTATATCCATTTTATTGATTCTATATAAATTCATTGATATTTATAAACAAATATTTTGAAATAATTATTTCACCACTATCATTTAATTAATAAAATTTTAATATATAAATATTATGTAATTTTTTTAATGGATGATTCCATGAAGAAGAGTTTAATAGATTTTCATTTGTGAATAAAAAATATTGGATAAGTGGTATCATAATTCTTGTGATATATATAATTATTTCTTTTAATTTTTATTGAATACGAATAACGAGATGTGATATTAGAGTCTTGGACATCTTTTGAATAACATCGTGAACAAGGATACTAAGGTTGAAAATGTACATTATTTTCCTATGGTCAATATAAAAATTTATAGGATTATTTATTTAATACAATAACGGTTATTTATAACTCTTAATATAAGTATTTAAAGATTCAATATTCTCTTTAGTTGGTACTTATTCATTCTGATATTTTTAGGAATGTGGGGAAGATATTTACAAATATCGATACGTATATTTTTATTAGGAAATTTAATTTTTTTTACATCCAATTGGTCAGGAATAATTATTCAATGGATATAATGTTTTTAAAATGTGAAAAATATGTGCAAAAAGGAGAGTGGGTATTCATTCAGGGGAAGAAAAATTAATAAGAAATTAGGGTACACCAATTTAATGACTAATTATTATTTTATGAACCATGGAATCTCACATGATTTTTTTATAAAAGGTACCTCAAGGAAAATATGACACCTTAAATGGAATAAAATAATAATGGTTATTTTTTATCATAAAAAATTGGAAGATTCTAATACATCATTAATTTGTTTTGAATAATAAATTAGGAAATCATTAAATATATAGAATTGATATATTCTCTCCCAGATTAAGATATGTGTACATTTAAGAATTACTATATGAGGAAATATATTTTTTCTGTATAGAATTTTTTTTGTAAAAATTTGTTCATTTTAAATAAATAAAACATTAAGATGTTTGTAGATAGTGGTTTTATATTTAATTTGTTTGTATATCCCCAAATTACAGAGGACACATCGTCATTTATAATGATACCAAAAAAATATTATATATAGTGTTGATGTGAATATAAATTTACTTTTTTTTGTTTGTGAGTGTAACTTCCCTTCCATCCTTTTTGGAATGGGATATGAAAAGGGAGAAACTATGACTTAGTTGACATCCCCAGGACAATAATAAATTGAAATATAAATTGAGGTCCTCAATTAAATTTTAGGGATGATTTCAACATTTAATGATAAAACATACAAAGTATAAAATAAATAACCAACAAAATCATTATATAATGCATGTCTTCAAAAAAAATCAAAACATATTAATATAAGTAAACCAAATTATAGAATAAGACGAAAATAAAAATTACTCAATGAGCTCCAATAGACTAGAAATCAAAAAAAAATTGACGTTTCATTAGCCAACGACACCCAACCTGCTCTAATCTCTAACACCGCAATCAAAGCCCATGGTATCATGATGAAGCACTAAATAAATGAAGTACCTTGTATTTATGAATTTCTAAATAGAAGACAGTAAAATTCACAGTAATGCCTAACAAGTGGGTGACTTTAAACTGAAAGGTTTTACCCGATTAATTCCAAACTCACTCCACTAGATTTTATCTTATCATAAAAATTTATATTAGAATATTTAAAAAATATAATTTTATTTAAAACACATTACATATTTCAATGGAAAACACTCTCAAGCATTAAAACATTTTACAATCATTTGGAGCACCCTTAAGAATGTATCTAATCACGCCATGAAGACTTATGTTATAGCTCCATACTCTAATTTATCCTATTGTCGATCAACCTTATATTCAAATGGTGACCAATTTTCATGTTCCCCAATGGGACACACCCATTATATAGGGCCACTTCAATATACCATTATATTACACTCCACTTATTTTGGGTCACATTCAATAAAATAAAATCACACCAAACATGTATTCCCAATACCCATACCAAACAATTGATAATAAATTATTATAATTCATTAAAGAGTATTCAAAAAACCATTACAGTTATAAAAAACCGTATTTTAAAGATCACCATTTTAAAATTATAACCAAAAGTGTTTTTTCCTGAAATATATCCATTCACCCCATATTCCAAATACAAAACCCCAATGAGTTTCCATCAAGAATCACAAAAGGATTTCAAAAATATTTTCATAAGATCTTTTAAAAGAATTTAATTATTTATTTTCTAAATAATGTGGTGATCATATTTAAGAATCATACCATAAAAATGATTACTAAAAGAATAACTTCTCAAAAATAGATCATATCTAATCACAAACCACATTCCCTTACATATATCCAATAATATTTCATTACAAAGCCTATCATAACACATTGATATATCCATAGTAGATTAGATCTATGGTTACTATTGAGCGAATAAATATGGATTTATGAATAATGTTAGAGAACATGTACATACCGATGAATCTAGTTATCCAACTCACTTCACTTCACATGCAAGGTTCACACTCATATCGATAGGGGTCATCACTCAAGTAAATGTAGCCAAATAAATTTAGGATCATAGGTGTTTATGGAGAAAAATAAGGTTAAGGGGGAAATTTTGTATTGGATCAAAATTTTAAGGAGGGATAACAATATGCCAAATGGTAAAGCCCTGTGTTTTTAAAAAACATGTTCCAACTTTGTAGCGATGTTAACATAATGTCACATAACACATGGTTGGACCAAAATGTTAAAAAAATACATGTGCCACATTTTTCCTCTATATCAATAGACATTGTTTCTCTAAGGGAATCAAAAGGATGAGATAAATCGTGTGACAACAATGTGTCTATTCGGTGCCTACAGTCATCCATTTTATGGCATTCAAGAGATGATTCATGGTATAAGTTTAATATTAACATGTTTCCGTCATCATAATATCATTTTAAAAATTACAAAATATTTTTTTAACACATGATATATAACTCACAAATTATATAAACTAAAAATACATTATAAAAGGATAATTTTCTTTAAGCTGAGGGTGATACATTCTACACAACATTGTCCTTTGAGACCAATGTTTTTTACAACTACTATTTTTTGGAAGATTTTATCCCATTTTTCTATCATTTAATTTTAATTCACCTACATTTATTCATTAATTTGACATTGATCATATAAAATCTACATTATATCAATGCTTTTCTTATCTAATATCTTCTATTTCCAATCCTTAATACATAGCAGAACTAGAATTTAAATAGAATCATGTTCTATGTTAATGTGATCCGATTAAATAATTATGTTAGGATCAGTTTTTTACAACGTCAATTGAAATACAAGAGATACATTGTTCACTGAACTAAACCTTACCGAAGATTCAAACTGATATCCCACCTCATTATCTTATCATGTATCTCAAAATGGATTGTGTTTTGTGGAGTAATATTTCCCTACTTACCAATAAAATGTCACTGAAACTATGAAGATATTCCAAATAACACATGATCACCCACTATAAATAAAAATTCCCATTAACGATGATCAAATTCTTATTTTTGAAAAGTTTGACCTTTCTCCATTCTATTTCGAATCAACTCCAAATTGAATATTGTCTCTTAAACAAGGCTTGGTCAAATTAATTAAGTCTAACATGTTACCAAAAAAAAATGTTGATAATGATTATGAAGATCTTCCAATACTTAAAAATGTGCAATATGTGGCGAGGCATGATAGTTTTATTTTATAATAACTCCACACAAAAAATATGTTACTCCCATGAGCCACCAAAATCCATCACACAAGACCTAATGATGTTTTAAAATGTTTTTCATACCCTTATAGACTATCCATACATTTATTTATGATAATTCATACTCACTGTAAACTATATTCCAAAATTATTTGGGTAAGGATCTCCGATAATGAGACATAATTTTGGGGTCTTGGTCTAATTAAACTGATATTTGAAAATGGTACATATTTATAATTTCATAAATGTGGATTTTTAAAATGTAGTCCAATGTATTATTTTTATAAACATTGATAATTTGATCCAATTTTGTGGGAAAATCCACTATCACCCATATGGCATGGGGTTTAGTAATAATAAATGGTATTCCGATTTAAATCCTTGGTTTTATACTAACATTTACAAATCAGAACAAATAAATCATGCAAGATACCAGTTGGTCATTAATTCTTTGTGTTTACTCATTGATATGTATGACAACTCAAGACATACTCCATGCAATTTATTTTTAATTCCAACCCAAAAAAGAAATTTTTTCAATAATTTATTCATTATATATATCCTATGGTGAACAAACAATCATTAATGATGGTTTTAAATAAAAATATATCCATAATAAGAAATTGGGTGACCATCCAATCTTTAAACTACCACCCTGAAATCCCATACATCTTCAGACACTCAATGGTCAACCTTCCGTTGTGTTTCAAATACATAGGAATATAATTTGTTTTGGATGTTTAAGAAACTATAATCTATTAAATTCAATCGTGGTTAAATTTAACGTTCTAGTATATCGAAACATTTACTAGTTATATACTCGAATGGCCCGAAGTCGTTCATTTTAATTGATTTTTATAACCCCCCTTTCAAGGGATGAGGGGAACCCTTACAAGTCATATAGGCTCAGAGATTACATGGCCCGTAGGCTTAGAAGATTAAATTACATGAAGGTCTTAGGGAATTCAACTAAAATATCTACAAGGAACATACCCACCCCAGCATCTACATTAGGATATTAGCTCTCCAAATCAGCATAGCTGTCTTGCTAGGCTTCCCGTGCAAGCACAGGCTGGTCCTAAATGCATAACCAAACCCTCTCATTCTGAAAAATCCATTTGGCTCTTCTCTGGTGAGTGCACCTACTCTAAATACTCTTCTGGGGCTGCTCCTTTTTTTTAGTTAGTCTGGGGAAATTCCATGTGGCCCTAAGGCCTTGAGGTGGCCTGAAAACCTTATGTACTCTAATCCCAAACTGATGGCCCAAGGTGAATAGTCCTAGCTACTATAGTACCAAACCGTACCTACTACAGTAACTGCTATAGTGCCTGCTACCATAACCACACCATGTACAGTTATGCTACAGTACCTATTCAGTGTACAGTATTGCTACAATACCCACACAGTGTACATTACTACTACAGTACTGCTATAGTACTGCTATAGTACACAGAAATTTGCCTCTACCTGGGTCTTCTGCATGCACTTTAGGTTACCACACCAACTGTGTTGAGGCTCATGTGCATCAACTAGTTATATATAATTCAGAATAATTTATACTATTACTAAATATTTTTATAATTGTCTTGAATCCTATTTCTGAAATTGAGCATATGAAATTCTACTCAATGCATCGACACATTGTTCTCTTTACACAGTGTATACATTTAGTTGATGTCAAATATATAAATATAATCCATCTATCTATACTACCATAAATTGAAATATCAATGTGATAAATATATTTTATAAACTTCTTATTCATAAAAAATAAAAATTTATCACTAATGAGATCATAAAAACATGTCCTTATACCATAGACCACGTTAGGTATTTCTATTTTTTAATGGGTAGTTGATCTCCTAAAATAATAATTACTGTAAAACATAAGAATCAAAATTATCTCCCTGCATGAGAACAAATTTCATCCCAAATCATGATACATAATAGTAGAATACATAGCCATATATATAGTCCAGAAACCTGAGGATAGGTGCTGATGTAAATCTAAATATAATTTATTTAATGGATTTATGGAATGTATCATCCAATTTCATCTTCAAATCTATCAATTGTAATTCCATTTATGAAAAATCACATATATATTGTTTCTAGTATCCTGTAAGGATAAAGAAACTTTGTTTGTTAAGAAAATTCAATTATAGTTTCAAATAAATAATAGATTATATCATTTTAGGATACAAAGAGACGCATTTTTAATAAATTAAAAGGAAATAGAAATATACAGATTATATTCTGAAAAACACATATGAATATGCTGAAATACATAACATTCACTAATATGATTCCCATAACTATATACAATTGTTTCTTGTGAATTTGTTTTCTATAATATTGCATTATGTCATATTATATTTCTACAAAAATGTAATCCAATTACCTATGAAATATTTGATTCAACAGTTACATAAAATAATTGGTGCATTTTTATGAAAAATATTCATAACCTTATAATCATAATGTATATATAAGATTATAATAGTAGTGTTTAGAATAACCTCCTTCCAAACATAAATTTCGAGAGACCCCAAATGTAATTCCACTTCAGAGAACCACTAGGTACCCCTTAATTTATCAAAATTTTCATCAATTCATGTACGAGGATATTGGATTTTCATTATACAATTGATAGGGTTATGAAATTCAGTATAATATATTAGAATTCAATCTGCCTTCTCTACAAACAAGACCATTTTCTCATATAGAGACATTCTTGGTTAAATGATAAAATTTTATTCTTATTAATCTAATTGGAATTTAACATAAATAAATTATATTTATTCTATATGATATGATGAAATTGTTATATTTTTAGTCACCAGTGTGAGATCAATCGTAAACTATAACTCTCTTTTATGTAGAATCCTTGAGATATTTTCAGGAAATCCAACTGGAAGTTAGTCAATAACAGTTGGAAAATATATATTCCCAATTTCATATATATATATATATATACCAATGTAATAGTTTCCATATGATTATATATAGTCATATAATCTAATACTAATAATCATCCTCCACTTTTTAAAATTTGAATATCCTCTAGTGTGATGTTTGACACCATCATATTGGGACATGATTGATATCACCTAATCGATACATATAATCATGTAATAGAAATTTTCCTCTACTATAGATTAATAAAAAAAATCTACCCTATAAATATTCATATTAAAATATTTATACATAAATATTTGATACTCTCATTAGCTAATAGAATTTTGATGTTTAAATATAGAAGTTATCATCTCAAAATCATCAATGTTTTGACAAATAAATCCAGTTTCAATAAATGAGTTTTATGATACCATAAAAAAATTTCTTACATAATGTTAAAATTCAAAATAATTGTACCTATCATTATGAAAAGACAAAATTTATCATCAAGAAATCACATTCAGATCTTCGTTAAATTTTTATGTCGCTGTTATTTTTTAGTTTGATACCATGTTGGGTTGCACGGGTCGAGGATTCATCATGTTCCAAGAATCACCATGCCTTCTTTATAATGATTAATATATTTATTTTTCTACAGTCATCCATTTTAAGAATATTATTCTTTAAAAACATGAGATATGTCTCCAATACCAAACCATGGAGAACTATGAAAATTTTGTTCAAATGCCCTATATTATTGAAATAGTGACATGATTTGTGTGGTTTCCTATATTATAGCCATAAATTCACGAATGAACTATATTTACTAATTCCCATCATATTATTTTGTTTGAGAAGGAATATTTTCTAGTCCCATGGTATAATAATGAGGTTTACCACAACTCTAGAATTATGTATCCCTCAACATATTTTTCTTATCATTATATTTGTATTCTATTCCCATAAGAATAAATTAGCTCTCTCAAACTATATTGTTCAATATACTCCTTTCATACAAATCTCATTACATGAAATATATACCATTTTATTGAGAAAATAAGAGTTTGGGATGGTCTTGTGTGTTTAATTATGTGGGTTCATTTCCTTACTCAATCATAGACATCTATTTTACCATTTGATTAGTATTCTATATAATGCTACAATGGATCCCACACCAATAAATATGTATAATAATTTTTTTCGATTTATGGTTGTCCATTCATATTTTAGACCCAATAAATATTAGTAACTCTAATTGGATGATATAAGTGGTTGTTTTTCATATTCACACGTTTTTGGACTGATTTTTTTCATTATATGGTACTCTCTTTTAGATTTGATATATGATCATGAAATCCTCTCCATTCCCCGATACTGGACTCGTTACCCTAATGAAAATGATTTTATTGTATACATGTATTGATATTTCACACAATGATTAGGTAAAATTTCTCCATCAAACTCTTATTTATCTATTATACATTTGTTTTTGATTTGTTTGGGACCATGGGGGTTTATTTTCAACTAGGGTGGTTGTTGGTGTCTGGGAAATCAGATTGAACCTCTATTAGGTGTCCTAAGTATCCTATTAAAATAGTAATGAAAAACAATTGTTTTTTTTTTGAAATAGTTTAAGGTCATGTTTCTGTACCCTTCCATACTATTTAGGGTCATGAGATTTGGATGTAGTTGTCAGGCTTGATCATTAGCGAGGCTTCGTACACAACATTTTCTGATAGGAATAAGAGATTGTTTATTTCTTATCCCATATCCCACTAATGTGAAAAGGCGGGTGAACACTATTGGAATCATTATTATTATCACATATAATTTTGGAAAGTTAGAGGACTACACCAACTTTGATACCCTTTGGCTCTCATTCCTTAGGTGGGGGTCCAACATATGGTTCTCGTAGATTTGATTGTCTAGGAATATATACTTTTGTTTCCCTTTATTTTTGTCATTATTTATTTGAGAGCATCAAATTGATAGGGTCACATGAGCGTCTAACCATAGTTCATCATGTACACTTCCCATATAAAATGGGTATGTATCTAATGGTTCCAAGATAGGGTACACATAGCAAGAGTCCCAGTTCGTATGTCATACAATATTGAAATTCCATATTTGACATTCCTGAAATGTCTTGACTATATTCTGTACATGTCCTGATTTCCCATCCAAAATGTTTATGGGGTCAATCAATTATTCTAGAAATGGAAAATGATGCCTTATTGAGATATCCATGATTCTTTTCAATCCTAATATTTTTTTTCATGATCAATGTGGACTTCTTTAGGGTTCTTCCCTTGATAGGAGAAGACATCACTATACACGATTGCATGACCAACCCAGAAGATCTGATACTATCACACGACAATGATTATATTTCAATAAACTATCATGAGATTATCCAAACCATTCTAGATCTGGTCTTATTTAAATGAAAATATGATAAGGGACTGTCTATTGATCTCCATTCAATGTCTTCATACTACCACATGACAATGATGATATTTCGATCAATTATCACAACATTAGTCAACTTATCTATGGATTTACTTATTATCAAAGTGTAATGTTCCATATTTCCCAAATAAATTTCAAGATTAGTAAGGAATATTGTTATCATGTGACTATAATATAATCATGTTGATAGGTCTCAAAAACATATTTAAAATCAATCCATTTCCTGAATGTTGGTTCTGCATTTGAAAAGTGATCTAGCATCAAGTAAACATGTATATTATATTTGTGGAATCGTTCTTTAATGGATAATGTATTGATTCTACACTCATACCTCCATGGTTTTTAATGTCAATGTTGTGCATGCTCGAAAGTTCTCAAGTTCATCAAAGTGACATGTATGCAATTTGGGGGGACCATGTGTAATAGTTCTATGTGGTGGTCCATTACATTAATAACATAAATGAGGTATTGTGTTGGATTATTCTACCATGTGTGGGTCAATTTTTTGATTACTTACACTTGGTATGGTATATACTATTCATGAAGATGATGTGTCACGACCCGTCCTCGGGGCCCGTGCTGTGACTACCCCAATCCCGCCTTCCATAGGCCAGGGGCTGGAGACTAGCACCAAGGCGTAATTCCCAGTAAAAAGGGAAGGCATTGCCTTTGTAAAGTAAACAAACACCACAGAGCAAGCAAGAAGTAGAAGTAAACACTAAGTAAAAACTGTGTACAATAGTAAGTGTAGGAAAGTAAGTGGGCCAGAAGAGAAACCCAAACTGAAAGTAATGTACAAATCGAAAGGGAAAACAACAACTGAACGTAAACCCGCAACGTCGATCCCCCACTGGAAGTCCCACCTGTAGGGTGAGTACAGATATCCTCCATAGCTCCTCGGGTCCAGCCGTCCGCTTCGAGTACGTCTCGCCCAGTGGTCCACCTCTACTTATCGTCCTGCTCCGCAAGCCTCAAACACGATCAGCGATGTCCGTCTTCTGCAACCAACACAATGTAGTGTGGGCATATCCCGTTCAGGGGTGAGTATAATCTACTCAGTAGGGACCCCGAGACCCCCGAAGGTCTCCTAGAATCCACAAAGGATAATCCACAGAGGAAAGATACAATCACGAAGTAACATACGACACCGCTTAGGTATATGTCCATACATATACCTAAGTCACCAATTCCAGTCCGCTCCAACCTCCGAGCCCATGTACAACCCAGTCCACATAGGAAATCACAACCCAATCCACACAGGAAAGCACAACACAATCCAAAAAAGAAAACAAACAGGATTCAGCTCACACAGGTATACTACTTCGTAAGGCGATAGAGATGATCAGATGTAGCCACTGATTCATCTAGGCCGTCGGACCCAAAAAGGATCGGTAGGTACTAACCCCCACAATGACCCACACAAGATCGATCATTAATTTGAAACCATATCTATTGGGAAACTCCTTCTCTATCAAGTATAGTGGGTATGCTTCTACAACCAAGCGCTTCCCTCTAACCTTGGACTGTTGTAGTACTCCACCTATCGAGTACTTTGGGCCTGCTGATACAACCAAGTGCTTCCCACCATGGGTCTTCCACTACAACCAAGCGCTCCCCCTCATAGCCTCTAGAGGTACTCTTTCTGTTGAGTACCACATGTCTGCTGCAATAACCAAACGCTCCTCTACCGTGGGTCTGCTGATACAACCAAGCGCTCCCCTCGTGCTGCTACAACCAAGAGCTCCTCCATCGTAGGTCTGCCACAACAACCAAGCGCTCCTCCGTCATGGGTCTGCCACTACAAAAAAGAGATCCCCCTCATAGCCTCTAGAGGTACTCCTTCTATTGAGTACCGCAGGTCTTCCGCTACAACCAAGCACTCCTCCGCCGTGGGTCTGCTGCTACAACCAAACGATTCCCACTGGGCTATCCGTAACACACCGAGTCGTTCGATCAGCAGTCGTCAATTCTCAACTGGATCTAGGGTTTCCGCAACAAGAATGCTCGTTCCGGGAGGGTCCACTCCATGAGCCAAGAGTTCGATACATCAACTGACATGTAGTCCAGAGTTGATGTTCCCAAAAAGAACCGTAGTGGTCACAACCAATCCCACGGTGCATTCTCGTAATGTCTTCATTGTCGTCGCAGACGCAGCCATCTCTAGGGTTCCCGCAAACAACAAGCTCGTTCGGGAGGGTCTACTCCACGAGATGAGAGGATGATACATCAACTGACACATAGTCCGAAGTTGATGTATCCAAAAGTTCCGTATCGTCAATAGGAACTCAACGTCACAGACGGCGCGTCAATCTGACGCCCGGTATGAGAGTTATTGGCTTTTTCGTCCCAGGGGCCCGGTTGGTTTTTATGTCAAAACCAACCCGACCGTACTCCACCTGTGTCCAAAACTCCGGCAGAGTAAGCCAAAAGATCTATCTCACTAAGAGGAATCTATCAAAGTCGATGGTACGTCAATCAGACATCCGGAGCTCAAGTTATGAGTGTTTCCGCTCCGAGGGCCCAGTTGGTTTCGTGTACGAACCAACCCAGTCGAACCCAAAGTATTCCAAAACCTTGAGTGTAATATATCAAAACGACCGTCTCGTTCCAAAAATCACATCACCGCTGACGGTGCGTCGATCGGAGGTCTGTAGCCCAAGATATGGGCAAAAGGCCGAAAGGGGTCCGAGAATGGGGGGTATGCGCCCAGACCGACCCGGCTCGACGCGACCCGTCCCGGCCTGCGCGGCCCGTCCCGTCCTGGGCGCGACCCGGCTTGCGCTGGACGGACGGCTGGCGGGTCGGCTTGGCCGTTACGGCCGAGCGACGCGGGCGGGGGGCGGGCTGCCCCCGCCTAAAGGAGTCGCGACCCCACGTGGGGCCGCCCTTGCCAGTGGACGTGGCCGGATGCCACGTCCCGTCCCCCTCCGGTCCCGCACGGTCGCGGGATCGCGCCTCACCGTCGCGGCTTCTGTGGCGGCAGCTCCTCCTGGCGGCGCACCGGGCGCCGACGCCCCCTGCCGCCGGCACCGCCGTGCCGGTGAGGCGCACCGGCGGGCAGCTCTACGGACCACCGGATGAGTTCCGGTGGTCGGAATTGTGTGGCGTCTTCTCCAATGGCCCTCCCAGGGCCTGTCCTTCACTGCGAGGACCTTACATTGCCCGTGCAGCTTGTTTTGTCATCTTCCGTCGCTCCACACACCAAGAACGAAAGGTTGGTGGGTTCAGACTTGTTCGTTGGTCCGCACCCACCGCGTTAGCGGTTTAAAAGTCTCACAACAATCACGTAAACAAACTGCGTATATAATCACATAGATTAAAAAGAACAAAAACCCCTACCTCAAAATTTTCGTTGAACGTGTGTTCGTTATGGAATTAACCATCGAGGAAGAAGAGGATCGTTGCGCCGCGGAAGGGGTGTCGCTCAATCGGTTGTTGATCGAAGATTGTCGTGGGGAAGGAACGTCGCAGAAGAAACGTCGTGGAAGGAGGATCGTCATTGTCGCGGTACACGGCGTCACATCGTCGATCTCCGAGTGTTCGGAATTCTTCGTCTCCCTTCGTCGAAGGCCGACGTTCTTCACATTCTTCACATTCTTCGCGAAGAAAGATGAAGATCTTCAAGCATTAGATTTTCTCCAAATCCTCTCAACAAACAACCCCTCAACAAAAAGTGTTGGTCGTATTTTATTCCCATGCCATTGATTTGAAATTCAAACATAAGAAATGAACAATTAATTTGAAGAATTAATTGTAACAATTTAACTGCACAATTTAATGGGGCATTTCATAACCAGAAAAACACATGGTTGACTTTCATTAAAGAGGGGGTTGCGGGTGCGTTACCTAGGAGGGATGAAACGGTGGGGCTCGTACGGGCCCCACATCACAAATATCCTACCAAGTGGGTAGGTTATTTTGGGTTCCACCCTATCCGCTTAACTAAGATTAAGTGGATTTAAGTGAAACCAAATAATGTGTTGCACCACCTTTATTTTATTTCTTAATGTAACCCCAAAAATTAAAAAAACCACACCCGAGCAAACGAAACTCCGGAAAAGGCATTTCTAAGCAAATATCGGCGCTACGATTCCACCAGTGCCCTCATAATTCGATTCTGAGCACCAATTCAAATGTTAGAAAAGCCCACTTGTTCATTCACTAAACGCACCCGAGCCAAAATGCGGAAAATGATTCCGGGCAAATCGGGCATCGGAATCAGGTGGCGTCAGAAACTACGTTCTTTTAAAATTCTAATGAAAATTAAGAAAAAAAATTTCCTTGAATTTTACGGGTCTTCACATAACTCCCACCTCAGGGATTTACGTCCCCGTAATGATACATCATAAACTAGGGAAACAAAAGTGGGTACTGATCATGCATCTGAGACTCTCGCTCCCAAGTGCTCTCCTGGAGGTCCCGGTGCTACCATCTGATGCACACTAGAGGGATCGATCGTCCACATAGGACCCGCTCCTGTCGATCCTCGATCTCCTCTGGGACCACCGCAAACGTCTCCCCATCATCAATGTCTAGCTCCCCATGGTCAAAGATATGCATCGGGTTGATCTCGTATCTCCCCAGTTGAGATACATGGAAGTCGTTGTGAACTTGGTGTAGCTGAGGAGGGTGGGTCAAGCGGTAAACCACCTCGTCAACCCTACCGAGGACCTAGAACGGTCCATTGAACCTCAGTGATAACTTGTCGCCTCAGCCACATCCACGTAACTCACGTCGAGGTGTGTCCCATAGGGAAACGTGGTCTCCATCCTCGAACTCTAGTGGTCTCCGCCTCCTGTCAGCACAAGACTTTTTCTGGCTCTGAGCTGTCCTCATCCGCTCTTGGATGACATGGAACTTTCTGGTCCTACAAGAGCTGCTGAGATTTCTTCTTTTCCAAGAAGAGAAATTCCGTCTCATCCCCTGGATGAACCACGTTCTTCGCCTAATACAGTCAATCTCATCATGGATGATACTAACCCATACAAAGGATGGAGTTGTAAGGCATCGACACTACTACCAAGAGATCCAACCGTTACTCTCACCTCCGAGGGTTGAGTCACACTGTCGGCATCAGTGTGTGGTCACTAGGTCTCTTCCAGTAGGTATCTCAACGTGAGGGTCAAGTCAACGGTTTTTAAACCGAAACCACTTAGTAACAACATAAAGAGAGGACATGAAGGTAAACACCAAAAGAAAGGTGTTTTATTTTACTGCAGCTCAATTTACAAAGACACTAATCATCTACAATGCTAGAAGCAGCATAAACAAAAGTCTCCAGGTCTGGAGCTAGTCCCACTCCTATCTATCTTCTCCTGGAGATCCATGATCGTAGGCCTCAGCTTCCTGAAGCTGAGCTCTTCCATGTCCACCAGCTCCCTGCGGTCGGGGTGGACCTCCTGGTGGTGGTGGTGGCAACACCTCGAAGCGTCATCCACCTCCAGCTGCATGGCCAGCTCCCCTGCCATGGTCTCCAGCTCCATGCGGTTTGCCTCGATTGAACCTTTGTGTCTGCCTAGGAGGTCATTCGTTTATCTGCTGGTCATCCGTATGGCGGGTTGGACAGTCACGAACCATGTGACCAACCCCGCCGCATGAGTAACACTGACCGCTCATGGTAAATCGTTGTCCACCCCGGGTGCCTCGCACAAACGATCATGTGTCACGTGGTCGACCACCTGTACGTATAATCCTCTTGGACCCCTGCGTCATCTGTCTACTGCCCGCTGCAGAAGACTCTGCCGCATGCCGGGTAGTGGTGGGTCCTTCTCTAGAGATTGCTATGCAAGGAAACTCTCCACTAAGAGGGCTCGCTCCAACACCCTTGTCTGTGTCGGAATGCTGTGAGAAACAACTGAAGCTCTAATCTCTCGCATGAGCCCCTGCTCAAAGGATCGATCCATGAATAATAGGTCTCGTACCATGTCCGTGGAATATCGCGAGAGATAGGTAAACCTTGTAGTGTACTGGGCTACTGTCATGCTGCCCTTCCGCAGCTGTAGAAGTTCCTAGATACACAACGCACGGAAGTCGGCTAGGATGAATTCCGAGCGGAAGAGGCTCTCAAAGTCCGTCCAGAGAAGAGATGCCTCATCGTGCACCTGGAGCATCAAGCTCCACCATCTGCCTGCTTCCGCGTGTAGTAGGCTCGCTGTGAGGATCACCATGAGGTCTGTTGGTATCCTCACAAACCTGAAAACCCATACAACCACCTCCAGCCAGTCCTCGGCTGCCTGGGGGTCCGTCTCCCCGAGGAACCTCGGCGGTCGCTGGCGCTGAACCTCGTGCAGTGCACTAAGGCGACGTGCATCGTCAGCGGCTAGGGTTGGTATCATCGGTGGCTCGATGGGTAGAGGTACTACCGGTGCCTCTGCTGTCAAAGGGCCCTGTACCGAGGCCTCGTTGCTCAGCGGGCTGTCGTCATGTACAACTCTCGGAACCCTAGCAGGGTGCCGTCGTGGGGCCATCCAGAAAAGAGACATGTGCGCCACGGTCAGAACAGTATACCTGTTGAGCTGACACAAAGTAATCACAAAGAAAACGTGAAACACACATGCAATCAATGTTTTCGTGTATTAAGATGGAAATCAGAAGTCAGGGTCCTGGTGTAAAGATATGTCGGCTGCCGCACCAACACTGGACTCCCTGGACTGATAACCACACCCAATACGCTTAAGACTATTGCTTCACAAAGAAAAAAAGATCACAGTTCAAAGTTCTGTGGTAGAACTGAACTCCTCTGATACCAATTTGTCACGACCCCGTCCTCAGGGCCCGTGCCATGACTACCCCAAGCCCACCTTCCATAGGCCAGGGGCTGGTGCCTAGCACCAAGGCGTAATTCCCGGTAAAAAGGGAAGGCATTGCCTTTGTAAAGTAAACAAACACCACAGAGAAAGCAAGCAGTAGAAGTAAACAATAAGTAAAAACTGGGTACAACAGTATGTGCAGGAAAGTAAGTGGGCCAGAATACAAACCCAAACTGAAAGTAAAGTACAAATCCAAAGGGAAAACAACAACTGAACGTAAAGCCACAACGTTGATCTGAGCACTGGAAGTCCCACATGAACGGTGACTATAGATATCCTCTACAGCTCCTCGGGTCCAACCGTCCGCTCCGAGTACGTCTCGCCCAGTGGTCCACCTCTAGGTATCGTCCTGCTCCACAAGCATCAACCACGATCATTGCTGTCCATCATCTTCAACCAACACAATGTAGTGTGTGCATAGCCCATGTAGGGGTGAGTATAAGCTACTCAGTAGGGACCCCGAGACCCCTGAAGGTCTCCCAGAATCCAAAAACTATAATCCAAAAAGGAAAGATACAATCACGAAGTAACATCCGACACTGCTTAGGTATAAGCCCATATATATACCTATGTCACCAATTCCATTCTGTTCCAACCTCGGAGCTCAGGTACAACCCAGTCCACACCGGATATCGCAACCCAGTCGACACAGGAAAGCACAACAAAATCCACAAAGGAAAACAAATAGGATTCAACTCACACAGGTATACTACTTCGTTAGACGATAGAGATGATCAGATGTATCCACTGATTTATCTAATCTGTCAGACCCACAAAGGATCGGTAGTTACTAACCCCCGCAAGGACCCACACAGGATCGATCATGAAGTTGAAACCATAGCTATTGGGAAACTCCATCTCTATCAAGTACAGTGGGTATGCCGCTACAACCATGTGCTTCCCTCTAACCTTCGACTGCTGTAGTACTCCACCTATCGAGTATTGTGGGATTGCTGCTACAACCAAGCGCTTCCCACCTTGGGTCTGCCACTACAACCAAGCGCTCCCCCTCATATCCTCTAGAGGTACTCCTTCTGTTGAGTACCACGGGTTTTCCGCTACAACCAAGCGCTCCTCTTCCATGGGTCTGCTACTACAACCAAGTGATCCCCTGTGCCACTACAACCAAGCGCTCCTCCTTCGTAGGTATGCCACTACAACCAAGCACTCCCCCTCATAGCCTCTAGAGGTACTCCTCCTATTGAGTACCGCGGGTCTGCCGCTACAACCAAGCGCTCCTCCGCCATGGGTCTACTGCTACAACCAAGCGCTTCCCACTGGGCTATCCGTAACACACAGAGTCGTTCGATCAGCAGTCGTCAAGTCTCAACCGGCTCTAGGGTTTCCGCACACATCAGGATTGTTTCGAGAGGGTCCACTCCATGATCCAAGAGGTCTATGCATCAATTGATATGTAGTCTGGAGTTGATGTATCCCAAAAAGTACCGTAGTGGTCACAACCAAACCCATGGAGGATTCCCGTACTGTCTTCGTTGTCTTCACAGACGAAGCCAGCTCTAGGGTTCCTGCACACGACAAGCTCATTCGATAGGGTCCGCTCCATGAGCTAAGGAGAAGATACATCAACTGACACATAGTCCGGAGTTGATGTATCCAAAAGTTTTGTATCGTCTACAGGAACTCAACGTCACAGACAGCGCATCAATCGGACGCTCGGTCTGAGAGTTATTGAGTTTTTCGTCCCAGAGTCCTGGTTGGTTTTAAGTAAAAACCAACCCGACCGTACTCCACCTGCATCCAAACCTCGGGCAAAGTAATACAAAAGATCCGTCCCACTATGAGGAATCCAGAAATGTCGACGGTACGTCAATCGGACGTCCGGAGCTCAAGTTATTAGTTTTTTCGCTCCGAGGGCCTGGTTGGTTTCGTGTACGAACCAACCCGATCAAAACCAAAGTACTCTGAAACCTTGAGTGTAATATATTGAAACGACCGACTCATTCCAAGGATCGAATCTCCGCTGACGGTGCGTCGATCGGAGGTCCATAGACAAAGATATGGGAAAAAGACCGAAAGGGGTCCGAGAAAGGGGGGTTTGGGCACGGACCGACCCGACCCAACCCTCCCTGGGTCGGCCCGAACCGGGTCCTGGTCCGACCCGGCTGGGCGCGACCCGGCTGGCGTTGGCCGGGTGGCCAGTGGGTCGGCTCGGTCGTTACGGCCGAGGGACGCGGGCGGGGGGCGCGCTGCCCCCGCATGAAGTAGTCGTGGCCCCGCGGGGGACCACCCTTGCCAGCGGACGCGACCGGATGCTGTGTCCCACCCCCCTTCGGCGTCGTGCGGTCATGGGACCGCGCCCTGCCGCCGCGGCTTCAGCCGCGGGGGCTCTTCTCAGCGGAGAGCCGCCGCCCCCTGCCGTCGGTGCCGCCGTGCCGGCAGGCTGCTCCGCGGACCACCGGACGAGTTCCGGTGGTCGGAATTGTGTGTCATCTTCACCAAGGGCCCTCCCGGGGCCCTTCCTTCACTATGAGGACCATACATCGCCCGTTGCAGCTTGTTTTGTTATCGTCCACCGTTCCTCACACCAAGAATGAAAGGGCGGTGGGTTCGGACATGTTCATTGGTCCACACCCACCGCGTTAGCGGTTTTAAAAGTCTTACAACAATCATTTAATCAAACTGAGGATATAATCACATATATTAAAAAGAAAAAAAACCCCTACCTCAACGTTTTCGTCGAACATGAGTTTGTCACGGAAATAACCGTCGCGAAAGAAGAGGATCTTCACGTTGCAGAAGGGGAGTCCCTCAATCAGTTGTTGATCGAAGATTGTCGCGGGGAAGGAACGTCGCGGAAGAAACGTCGCATAAGGAGGATCGTCGGCGTCGCGGTACACAGCGTCGCGTCGTCGATCTCCGAGGATTTGGCGTTCTTCGTTACCCTTCGTCGAAGGCCAGCGTTCTTCGCGTTCTTCGCGTTCTTCGCGAAGAAAGATGAATATCTTCAAGATTTAGTTTTCTCCAAATCCTCTCAACAAGCAACCCCACAACAAAAAGTGTTGGTCTAATTTTATTCACATGCCAACGATTTGAAATTCAAAGATAAGAAACGAACAATAAATTCGAAGAATTAATTGTAACAATTTAACTTCCCAAATTAATGGGGCATTTCTTAACCAGAAAAACGCACGGTTGACTTTCATTAAAGAGGGGGTTGCAGGTGTGTTACTTAGGAGGGATGAAACAGTGGGGCTCATGTGGTCCCCAGCTCACAAATATCCTAACATGTGAGTAAGAGATTTTGGGTTCCACCCTATCCTCTTAAATTAGCTTAAGTGGCTTTAAGTGGCTATAAGTGAAATAAAATAAAGTGTTGTACCACCTTTATTTTATTTCATAACTTAACCCCAAAAATTAAAAAAAACCACACCCAAGAAAACGCAACTCTGGAAATGGCGTTTCTAAGAAAATACTGGCGCTGCGATTCCACCGGTGCCCTGGGAATTCGATTCCGAGCACCGGTTCAAAAGTTAGAAAATCCCACTCGTTCGTTCACTGAACATACCCGATCCAAACATCGGAAAATGATTCCGGGCACACCGGGCCTCGGAATAAGGTGCCTCAAAAACTGCATTTTTGTAAAATTCCCAAGAAAATTAAGAAAAAACATTTCCTTGAATTTTATGGGTCTTTACATGATGCGAGTCCTATCAGTCACCCAAACTCATTATTTTTATATAACGGGGGTGTCATCGAGGATTTTCATGTCAAGGAGGTCACTTCCAAGGCTATATTTTGTAATTAGAGACATGAATGATCATTTTTATTGAATAATGAGTGAATATTTTTGGGGAATCAATCTCAGTTCCATATCAATGGGTTTCATTAAACATTATCACATGATTGCGATAGTGTCTCGTGAAATAAAGGGTTTTCATAAAGCTCCTTTATTGATGCTATTCAAATTACATCAAAAAGGGTTCTTGTGATATTCTCCATTATCTTAAAAATGACCAATGGGAGTTGTTTCTAAGACAATTCAACCATGTAAAGGGATACATTGAATCATCAGAGGATAGAAGGATCATGATATTCACCAAATTGAAGGTTGGCATGTCTAGTGGTACATGCGTACAGACCCTCACATAGAGGACTCGAATGTCTAGGTGACATGAATTACCAGATTGAATGAGGTTATATTACTCAAGTGACCATGTGATTCAAATTATGGTCATCCAGGATGTCTTCCAAATGAGTGAATTGTGTAAAAATAGGGATTTTATGTCGGGATGATGGTTTACATGACATACAGATGGATTGACCGAACCACAAAATCATTTATTCATAAACAAATTAAAGGTAAATTAAAAATAGGGAGTTTCATGTAATCTTATGTAGAACACATGATGGGTACTTGAGGTGGTTTTTCATGGAAAATATTCATGACATGATCCCCTAATTACCTAGAGATGATCTCAAAGGGTAGTAGCTCACTCCTATGTTTTTTTCTGACTTGATACCTTGTTTTCTATTTATCTCCCTTCTCCATCATGTGTGTTCTTATAAATTGGAGTAGGGTTACTAATAGACCGATGGAGTCTATATATCCATCATCAATTCACAAGGATGATGTTGTTTGTGTTTTCCATGGTGGATGACACTAAACATGATAGATATCCTAAGACTATATGACGTCCTCACATGATCTACATTTTGTTTTTTTATTCTGTTTTTTTTTCTTGAAATAATTTGATAAATATGATTAATCTTGGATAAAAATCATATAGAAGACGTAAGGGAGGAACAAAAAAATTAGGATGCGATGATTTTAGTGATTTTATACATTTCCTCACATGAATATCATGAAATTTGGGAATTCATGTGATAGATTCACATGGCTCACAAGAATGGTATCATGAAATGGATTTTCTTGGTTTTATTATTCCATGTTCCTGAAAACTCATTAACATTGATTCCTTAGATATTAATGGAGTATCTGATTCCATGGATTGATTTCTGGGGAAGGATTTCATGGAGTACCATGTGATGTCGAGAAACACCATAACTTTAAACCATGGGAACAATTTTGAAGTGGCATAGTGGGATGATGATGCCGAGTTTGGTAGAGTTTTTTAAGTATGATTTTAATGGGATATTTTTACGAAAATGTGAACCAAAGGGGGCATCACAGAGGATGCTAATTTTTTTCAGCTAAAAGCCTGCAACAACGTTTCTCCCTTTTCACAAAAAAATAGTACTTTTTTATTATATTATTTATTTATTTTTTTAAATATATATAATAAAATTTATCAATAAAATTTTTCTTCTATATAATTTCAAATAGTACTATCTTTATAATAGTCTAGATTTTGACAAAATCACTCACCCAAAGCTCTATTTTATATGATGGCTTGCCCTGAAATCATTCTTCTTCTTGGATGTGGGATTTTGGTTTTCCCTTTCTATAACGACCCGAATCCGGAGCCACTCAACTGGTTCCCCGTACCCGGTTCGCTACATGACCTCAAGTGAATTTTCCCAAATTCCAGAGGCTTCCAAATACCAGTGAGGGCCTTGATGAGTCAATGGAGAAACTATGCCAACATTTGCTAAAGTTTTCAACGGGAGGAAATAATAAACAGTCATGGAAGCAGTAAATAGAACACAACAACTGAACTAAACAGCAGAAGCGATGTATAATATAATAATGATGCGGCATCACACGTGTTTCTATGGAATGCAGTAAATAAAAAAACATGCTGAAACACAATTTAAACCCAAGTAGAAAAAGTAAACAATAAACTCCAGTAGCATTACAAGCCCATGCTCGGTCCCATGATCTCCAGCTCTAACCAGCAATCTTGCACCTAAGGTGGAAGGGCCACAATCCCTATCCACACCTGCAACCATATAACCTTTTTGGGCCGAAAAGAAGGACCCAAACAGGGTTTGAGACTAATCCTAGTAGGCAACCACCAAAAGATATGTGCCCTATTGTCAGTGAGAAATATAGAAAAAGTAATAGAAATAAATGCAGCAGAGAAACAGGGCACACTAAAGTAAAAAATCCTACAATTCTCCATTCACATTTATTTATTAATTTAATTCAATCATTTGATCATCAACCAATGTATCTAGTAAAAGGATATATATTCCAAAGGTATAGAATGTAACACAATAGGTATCTCAATAGACTACCTAAACGACAAGCATTACAAACCCAATCTTTTTTTTATCTTGGTCGAATCGTCAAAACCAACCAACAATATTTATTACACTGACCCTCTGGGTGGCTCATGTGGGCAGAACCTTATGGTCAAGCATTTGAAGGAATTAAAAGACACTCTGAGGAAGCACTTAACGTAAATTACCCCAATGGTCTTGCAGTGATACTAAAGACTCTATGAGGAAGAACTTACGTCTAATTCCCCCTTTAGTCTCAGTACGATAATTATTAGACCCTCTGAGAGAGCACAAAGTCAATCCCCCTTCTGGTCTCGTAATGGTAAAAATTAAACATGACCTCAAAGGAAGAACTCAATGTCAATTCCACCTATGGTCTAACTACAACAGGTTCCAACTGCCCTGAGTAAAAGCAATCGTACGTAATCGATTCGTAGCAGCCCTATTTATGTTCAACAACTACATAGCTAATAGATATAATTCAACAAAAGCATTTAAGCATCATAAAACTCATGCAATCATTCATACCAAAGAAACAATTAATGCAATAAGGTTTTCCTCAAAGGAAACCTAAGCCAAATGGCGGTAAACAACCAAAACAAAGGAATACACCCATGGGGTGATCCTTGAACATGATAACAATAAAACATTATTCATCTAATAGCCTCAAGCACACAAGAAATATAAGGAAGATAAATAAAACGGTTCATTACCCTAACCTGAGATAGCCGATACATGGATATCTGACACTTTTGCACAAAAACTCAAGGACATTCAATGTAGGGAATAAAACCACCTACCTTGATCCTCGTAGATTGATATACTTGAACCTCGACATGTGAATCGGCCTAGAAAGGAGTATATCTGCAAAAACGTCTAAAATGTTCAACCTCAGATAACTCACATGAGAGGAAGAAATAGGAAATGAGGCCAAAGAAGAACCAAGAAGTCACCGCTGCGATTCTATTGCAGCCGACAGTGTTTGATTCGGGGAATCTGTGATGGATTGGTGGCTCAGAGAAGATTCTGCCTCCTCGGACACCCTTTACAAAATTCGGCAGAGAAGAAGATGAAAACAGGGTTAAGAAGCTACCCCGGTCTGATAAATGAAATAAAAAAGAAAAGTACGCGTCCATTTCTTTTAGAGTACACAGCGTGTACTTAGGTTTTCCATATTCCACATTAAGTAGTCTCTATGTCATCCCACACGGCCGTGTGTGTGGCCCAGACAAGGCCATCACACGGCCTCGCGCGGCGTCGAAGTACCATGTGAGTACTTATAAAGTACACAGCATATACTCTGAAAATTTATAGGTTTTCCCCTTTTTCTCAAAAATGAATAGAAAAGGAAAAACAAAACTCAATAGATGGTCTGAGTTTTTACAAACATCCCCCCTTAAAGAAATTCGTCCCCGAATATCCTTACGAGGCATAGAAGAAGAACCCTCAAACAACATCAGCCACTGTGATCGCATGTTGTCCTCCCTTTCCCTAGTCTCATCCTGTACACGGTCATGCTGCGATAGCACCAATACTAGAGGGAAAGGCTGGCCACAGAGTACCTTTGCACTATGATCAACAGTCCTGATTGGATGCTCCTCGAATGATGCATCATGCTCTAGCTCAACCTTCTCAGGTTGAAAAACAGGAGATGGGTCTGAGAGAAACCACTGTTGCTGAGAAACATAGAAGTCGTCGTGCATAGTCTAATACCTCTGAGGTAACATCAACCAATAAACAACCAGCCTGACTCTCTCTATAACCTCAAACGGCTCAATGTATCTCGGTGAATGCATTCCCTGTCGCCTAATCCTTCTATGTCCCAACCTCGGGGTAAGACGTAAGATATCCGGATCTCCGACCTTGAACTCTAAAGGTCGTCTCCGCTGATCAACATAATATTTCTGTCAAGACTGTGCAGTAGTCATCCTCTTTCGAATCAACTCCACCTGCTCTATTGTCTTCTGAACAAGACGTGGTCCAAGCACAGCTACCTCTCCCTCCTCCAGCCAACACAAGGGTGATCGGCACGACCTACCGTACAAAGCCTCGTAAGGTGCCATATAAATAGTTGATTGAAAAATATTATTATCTAAAAACTCTACTATAGGTAGATGTTTCTCTCATGAACCTCTAAAATCAAGGAGGCATGCTCGTAGCATGTCCTCCAGCACCCAAATCATGCGCTCTGACTAGCCATCTGTCTGGAGATGGTAAGATGTACTCGGATGTACTGGTGTACCCAAAGCCCTCTGTAGCCCCTTCCAGAAATGATAAGTAAATAGGGTGTCCCTATCAGAAATGATAGAACTCAGAACACCATGAAAGAGAACAATATCCCGGATGTACAACCACCCAAGCTCATCCATAGATAAGGTCTCCTTGATCAGTAATAAATGTGAATCATTCATGAGCCTGTCCTTTATAACCAAAACCAAATCATTCCCTCGCGGAGATCTCGATAACCCTATCACGAAGTCCATCAAGACATCATTCCATTTCTACTCTGGAATGGGTAACTGCTGTAGATGCCCTGCAAGTCGCTGATGCTCTGGCTTCACCTGCTGACAGGTGGAGCAAGGCATAACAAAACCAGCCACATACTTCTTCATACCTAGCCACCAATACTGACCACGTAAGTCTTGATACATCTTTGTGACACTAGGATCAACTTCCCAAGATGAAGCATGAAACTCCCGCATCATCAACTCACGTACATCTACAGAAACCCATATGAAACCATGAAAAAGTAACACCTCATCATTTCCCTCTATCCACACTAGAGTAGGTTCTCCATCTAACACACCCTCCCATATGACTAGGCCTTCTGGGTCTAATAGCTACCTCATTCGAACTCGATCCAGAAGAGTGGAGGTAACAAATATAGTAGAAACAATCGTCTGTCCCAATTTGTCGTGCACCTCCAAATACATCTCAGAAAACAGAGCCATAATCCGCCACTCGCTGCTGGCCCCCCGAACTGCTTGTAACTGAGTTCTCCTGCTTAGTGCGTCTGCCACATCATTGCCTTTCCCAGGCCTATAAGAAAGCTTAAAGTCGAAAGACTATAGGTACTCAACCCACCTCTGTCGTCTCATATTTAAGTCACGCTGCGTGAAGATATACTTGAGGCTCTTGTCGTCAGTATATACCATGAAATGCTCTCCGAAAAGATAGTGTCTCCAACAACGCAAAGCATGAACAACAACAGCCAACTCCAGTTCATGCATAGGATAGTTCTTCTCATGCCTCCTGAACTATCGAGATCCAGATACAACAACACAATACTTCTACATAAGAACAACACAAATCCCAATTCGATATGCATCACATAAAACTATATAACTCTTTCCCGGCTCTGGTAAAAATAGAATCAGTGCTAAAGTAAATCTTCCCTTCTGCCCCTGAAAGGCTGAATCGCAGGCTTCTAACCAAACATACTTCACAACTTTCTCAGTCAAGCCCTTCAACGGTGTTTCCAAGCATGATAAGTCCTTTATAAACCCCCTGTAGTATCCAGCTAGTCCTAAGAAACTCCGTACCTCGAAGACATTCTTCGGTTTCTGCCAGGTAACTACTGCTCTCACCTTCTCTCGGTGTACTGATACTCTTGTCTCAGAGATGACATGACCCAGGATGTGAATTTTGATCATCTAGAGGTGGCACATAGAGAGCATAGAATATAACTGATGCCCTATCAGTGTAATCAATACAATCTATTGATGGGTATCATGGTCATGTCGAGTGTGAGAGTACACCAAGATATCGTCCATGAAACCCACCATGAAGGAATCCATGTAAGGATGGAGAACTCTGTTCATCAGTGCCATGAAGACTGCTGGCATGGTCGTGAGACCAAATGTCATAACCATATACTCGTACAGAACATAATGGTTCCGGAAGGCTATAAGAGTTATATCTGATGGTCTGACGCCCAACTGATGATAGTCAGATCTCAAGTCGATCTTCAAGAACACCATGGCTCCTTGAAGCTGATCAAAAAGATCATCACTCCTCGGCAATGGATACCAGTTCTTGACCGTTAACTAGTTCATCTTCCGATAATCCTCACAAAGCCGTAAAGTACCATCTTCCTTCTTCTCAAACAAAATAGGTGAACCCCAAGGGTAAGTACTGGGTCGGATAAAACCCTTTTCCTGTAACTCCTCCAACTGCATCTTGAGCTACTGCAACTCAGGCATAGCCATCCTATAATGAGGTATGGATACCGGTGCTACTCCTGGCATAATCTGAATAGGGAAGTCTACCTCACGCTCCGGAGGCAACCCTGAAAAGTATTCTAGAAATACATCTGATAAATGATCAACCAATAGTGGAAAATCTATCTAAGAAGTCCCCTGATAATACAGATATAAATTAGCAATCTTGGCAATAACACCGCCCAACCCATGATGCTTTGGTCTTGCTCTGCTTTCCTGGATGTCCCATTCACCCTTGTGAAGAACAGATCGGCCCTCTGGTGACATGATACTCACCCAGTGGCGATAACAATCGACAAGGGTATGAAAAGGAACTAGCCATTCCATTCTGATAATGATATCATAACCTGTCATCTCTAGGAAATAAATATCCCACACGAAGTGACACCCACAAACCACAAGTGGACACTCCTTTCACTGATGCACACTAGCAGTTCTATGTCCCAAGGGAGTGTCTAGTGTCATCATATCCTCGGAAGTAAAAATAGTAAGTCTAAGGCTCTCCAAAGTGTGCACTAAAATAAAGATATGAGGATCTCTTGTATCAAAAAGTGCCGAAGATAAACCTAAGGCTACCATGATCGTACTTCACACAGTGAATGGTCTAGGATTCAACTCCTGATAAATATGCTCCACCGCAAACATTTGGCCAGTATCGCGGCCCTGTGCAGCAGCCTAAGATCCCTGAGATGATCCTCCATATGCTTGACCACTACATCCATGGATTCTACCCTAGCCTGAACGACCTATAGAGCTCCATCCCCCAGTCTTCTGCGGAACTGTTAAACCATCTCCTGTACATGGAGTTGAAACTGATCCTACTACACTAGCCACTGGAGGAAGAACCTTGCAAAACCACTGAAGATGACCCATCTTGCCGCAAGATCGGCACTTTACTGGGTCCATCGTGCACTAGGGATTTTTATGCCCATCCTTCCCATAATGGTAGTACACAACCTTGATACCTGAAGATACATATCGCTTCCTCGAGTCACCTCGTGTAGACTCTCGGTGGAGCTTTCTGTTGTCAGTAGAATGATTACTGACTCTGGATGCTGAACCGCCCTGGCCTACTACTCTGGTATCTCTCAAATTCTTCTCCATGATCATCTCCTGGTTGACTATCAAAGAAATAGAGGTCAACTGTAAGATGTTCAGCTGTGATCTGATCTCTGGTCTGAGGCCCTCCTCAAATTTCCTCGCCAAAAACAGCTCGTCATTCCCCATAACAAGAGTGAAATGATTTAACTTAGTGAAATGAGTGGAATACTCCATAAATGATAGAGTACCCTACTATAGGTCCATGAACTCTCTGGAACTGTCATCCCTCAGTGTTGCCGGGTACAAGTAGTCATAGAACGTACACTGAAACTCCTCTCAAGAAACTATCTATTGGCACCCATCCCGATAAACTACGTCTCACCATCTCTTAGAGGAATCTCACAGCATGTAAGTCACATGATTCACTCTTCTGTTTGGGGGTGTCTTGAGATGTTCAAAGATAAAAACCATCGCTTCAAACCAAGATTCAGTAGCCTGAGGTCCTCCATCCCCAGAGAACATGATAGGATGCTGCTACTGGAAGACTCATATAAGCTTCACGATAGACTGGGCAGGTTGCTAAGCTCCCTGAATGGTCTGTATGAACCTCATGAATCCCTCACAGAACTGTGCATCTTCACCAGTATCTGGGATAACTTCTTGTGCCATATCTTGTGTACGATCATCGTTAGATACCTGGCGTGCTATGGGAGGACATCTTAGTGGAATGACTCTGTAAGTTCAAAAGCACACTTATATTAACAACGAGAACAGTTTCAAATTCAAAGAATCAAAAATGGAACCAAAGAGGAAACCTTTTAAAACTGAAAAAACATAGTTACATGGAATGTAGTTCCCACACATGATGTGTTCCAGAAAAAGTTTACTTGGGTGTGTACACCGGCCAACATGGCGGTTTAAACCCCAACTGCACGATGATTTTTTTATATTCACAACATGTACCGTCTGTTTACCTCCTACCCAGTTACTCCTATATGACTAAGTCACATGGACTGTCCCAGCTGAAGAGTACATAGAAGTATATCCACTACAGGGAATGTCCTTAAGGTTTTCCATTGTCTGTGTCATTAGTCACCCGAACCGGTATACATGCCACAACTACACAGCGTGTCAACAACGTACACGGCGTGTTGTCCCTACGATTTTCCAACCCATGTATTCAACTACACAGCTAGGTCATACAGACCATTACTACACATTGTTTCAACATGGTACATGGCATGTTATTACTGAGGTTTTCTATCCCATGTATTCAACTACATGGATGGATCACACAAAAGAAGAGTACACGACGTGTACTTCAATGTACATGGCATGTAACTGTGAAAAGTAGATCTTCCCAAATAGAAGAACACATGGCGTGTGTACATAAGTCCACATGTCGTGTTATCCGGGTTTCTAGGTAGTAGGAATACAAAACACCCCAAAACACTAAAAAAATTGAAAACCCGCACCTATGTGTCAAATTCTGATCTGTAGGGCCCATACTCCCCACGAATCAAAGACTGACATCATAACAATGCATATAATGAGTAAAAAGTATGATAATACCATGATCCGCCAAATTACAATCCTTCAGGTCCCATAACACCTCTAAAAGAAAAGATTGGTGTCCATGCTAAATAAGCTGTAAAATAAACAACACCCAATAAACACAGCAGGTATTTCTGTCACAGAAACTATCAATACATCATGCATAATCTATCACAACATCTATCAAAACATCATTCAATTTCAAATACACCCTAGCTGGCATGGTAAAATTCATGACATTTGTTCTTTTAACCAATTCCTAAATGATGCATGAGATGGCATACCATCATCTCATCGGGTTGCAACAAAATAGAACCTCAATCATATATACTATAACAGCACAAAACAAGTGCATCACCCAACAATGAAATATAATGAACTGTAACACTTGCAAAAACTAAAAATTGCAATTACGTTGTAATATAGCTTTTCCCTTTACACGTGTTAATTAATCCCATGCATAGTTAAGTACCAACAACCCATCTCTTCCTATCCCTACCTATTGTTGCCAAAAAAAAGGAAAATAGAAAAGAAGAAAGACTCCTCTGATACCACATTGTAACGACTCGAATCTGGAGCCACTCAACTAGGGCCTCATACCTGGTACGCCACATGACCTCAAGTATGTTTCCCCAAAAGCCAAAGGCTTCCAACTAGTAGTGATGGCCTTGATGAGTCAGTGGGGAAACAATGCCCTCATTTGGTAAAGTATGCAACAGAAGGAAATAATAAACAATAGCAGAAGTAGTAAACAACACAAGACAATTGAACTAAATAGTGGAAGCGATGTATAATATAATAATGATGTGGCATGACACATGTTTCCATGGAAATATATAAACAAAATAAACATGCTGAAACACAGCTGAAAACCAAGTAGCAAAAGTAAACAGTAAACTCCTGGAGCATCGCAAGCCTAAGCTCGGTCCCATGCTCTCCAGCTCTGACTAGCAATCAAGAACCTAAGGTAGAAGGGTCACATTCCCTATCCACACCTGCAACCATATAACCTATTTGGGTCCAAATGCTGGACCAAAACAGGGTGTGGGACTAATCCCAGTAGGAAACCACCAAAAGATATGTGCCCTACTATCATTGAACAATATAGAAAAAGTAATAGACATAAATGTAGCAAAGAAACATGTCACACTAAAGTAAAAAATCCTACAATTATCCATTCACATTTATTTATTAATTAAATTCAATCATTTAATCATAAACCAAAGAATCTATAAAATGGCTTTATAGTTTAGAGTCATAGAAAGTAACACAGTAGGTGTCTCAACAGACTACCAAAACTACAAGCATTACAATCCCAAGCTTCTTCTTTAGCTTGGTGGACTTGTCACAACCAACCAAAAATATTTTTTACACTGACCCTCTGGTTGGCTAACAGGGGCAGGCCCTTATGGTCAAGTATACGAATGAAGGAAAATGCACTCTGAGGAAGCACTCAATGTCAATTAATTCTATTGTCTTGTAGTGACACTATAGACTCTCTGAGGAAGCATCTACATCAAATTCCACCTTTAGTATCGATTCGATAATTATCAGACCCTCTGAGAGATCACAAATTCAATCCCCATTATGATCTTGTAATGGTAATAATTAAATAGGCCCTCTATGAAATCACTCAATGTCAATTTTCCCTATCGTCTAACTACACCAGGTTCCCGCTGCCCTGAGTAAAAGCAATCATATGTAAATGATTCGTAGCAGCCCTAAGTATGTACAACTACTATATAGCTAAAAACTAAAATGAAAAAAAATCATTTAAACAGTAGAAAACTCATCCAATCATTCATACCAAGGTAAGAAATTAATGCAACATGGTTTTCCTCAAAGGAAACCTAATACAAACGGTGGTAAACAATGTAAACGAAGTAAAACATTCATGGGGTGATCCTTGAACATGCTAACAAAAAAAATTATTCATCCAATAGCCTCAAGCACCCATGAAATCTAAAGAAGATAAATAAAATGGTTCAAACCACTAACACGAGATACCTGATACATGGATATCCTGAACTTTTTCACAAATAGTCAAGGATATTAAACGTATGGAATCAAACCACCTACCTCTATCCTCGTAGATTGATATACTTGAACCTCGGCCTGTGAATCATCCTAGAACGGAGTAGATCTGCAAAAATTTCTAAAATGTTCAACCTCAGATAACATACATGAGAGGAAGAAATAGGAAACAAGGCCAAAGAAGAACCAAGAACTCACCGATGTGATTCTATTGCAACCGATGGTGTTCGATTCTGTGAATTGGTGATTGATCGGTGGCTCGGATAAGATTCAGCCGCCTTGGATTCCCTGTATGGAATTAGGCAGAGAAGAAGATGAAAACAGGGTTAAGATGTGTCCTCAGTCTGATTAATGAAATGTAATGGACCAGACCCCTCCGGTCCATTCCTTTGTTGAAATCGATGTGGTCAACACGACGCGCGTTATAATGGTAATTTTAATACTGATGATAACGTAAAAATATGTTAATAATAATGATGATGACATAAATTGTGTGATTAATTAAACTAAAAAGAATAATCATGATAAAACGATTTAATTGGTGTTATTATTATTAATGATGTGAAGTGGGAAGGTGTGTGATCCATTAGACGTTGATAAATGAAACATGCAGTTTTTTTATTAACTGAGTAGTTGTTGAAATTAAATTTGAATAATAATTATGGCTGTTGTGTTATTAATATTATTCATAATATTAATAATAATGAGAAATTTATGAAATTAGTCATGGTATTTATTGCAAAAAATTAAATGAAGATGAAAGTGGAAGCATGGTGGTGCGTTCATAAAATTAAAGGTGAGTTCGTTATTTTGGGTTTATGAAATTGAATGGTTTTAATTTAATAAATGTGGTTTCAATTTAATCAGTGTGAAATTAAAATAAATAGAAATAAAATAATTAAATTGATGGATGTTACACGACCTTGACGTGGCATGGTCGGATTCAGGTATCCAACAGGGTGGTTTAACGTGGTCAATGCGACGAGCGTAAATCTTTTTGTTATTAAAAACAATAACGTCGGTGAGTTAATAAAATAAGTTTATGAAATTGTTATTGAAGAAAAATAAATAACAATGATGGCGCAAAACTATATGTGAGAGGTTACTAAAATTAAATGTATAAAAATGGGGTTGAATATGTATGTTATATTAATTTTGTTTTGTCATTTAATTCAATTAAATGAAATGGTTTTGAGTCGCATGGAATGGTTGTGCATAGGTTCTCCCAAAATTGAATTATGAAATTAATAACATTGATCGTATAATAAATATAATAATACAATTAAAAGGAAAATGGTTTTATTTAATAAATTATAATAAATTTATGGGGAGGCGCATGAGATGGGGAGGGGAGGCGTGAATGCCCCCTTTCCCTTGTATAAATCATTTTTTTATATAATTTAATTTAATATATCATATATTTTATATAATGTTGATTTAATATATTAAAATAGTAATACAATAATAAAATAAGGGAGTGCGCATGGTGTAAGGGGAGAGATTCACGCCACAAGCCCTTTTGATCAAAATATTAAATTATTATAATAATAATAAAATAATAATATTATTATTTTGGGTGATCAAAACATAAAAAGTCTATAACTTCTTCATATGGTGTCGGAATGACGAACTGTCAGCGGCAGTGTAATCCTGTAATCAAGACGGTCATTTTAAGACCAGTGATGGATACCTTTTTCTGAGTTATGTCTCGGGTCAACGAAACACACATATTAATAAAATTGACGTTATTATTAAAACGCGTGGAAACCGCGTGACGTGTCGTGTGTTGACCAGTCAAAACGCGTAACGGGTGTACGGTCACACCGTGTATTCATCAATACATGCTGCATACTATTTTGCCTATTCGTTGCCTATATAAGAAAGGGTCGCGGATTATTTCCAGACCAATCGCTTCTTCTTCGCACGACGACACTCTTGGATGATCAAGAAGTCTTCCTCCTCTAACTTCTTTGTCTGAGCTCCGAATTACGATCCGTCAGTGGCCACAGGATCGTAGCGATGAGACGATGCTTCTAAGCCCGGACTTGTCACCTTTCCTTCCAGCCTTCCTTCTCCAGCTTCCATCCTAGGAGGCATTTGTCGGGTTTGGCGAAGGCGGAGGACACTGAAGGACGTCGTCGGAAGCGACATGATCGGGACCTTTTGAGGTAGGGGTTTACCTTCGTCTCTCTTTTTGGTGCAACATGTGGGGTGGGATATTTTTCTTTTGTTCCATGGGAGGCAGTTGAACTTTAAATAACGATAATAACCGGATAAAGAAGGGTTTGGGGTTTTGTGCTATTTCTATTGCCTTCAAGTTTCTTTATCTTCTGATTGTGATTTTGGATTGAAAGGCCTTTGCCTTTTTGAAAATCAAGTTCGTTTGTGGCCTTTGCGTGCGCAATTTATATCTTAATTGTTTGTGGTTGGTTTTGTTAAAACATGGAAAATGGATAAGCACGTAATGACTGGATGATTAAATGAGAATGAAAACCTTGTGTGATCACCCCAGTTGAACAAAGTTGGAATAATGAACATGTTGGTGGTTTGGTTGTTTTGTGGAAAATGCCTTTATTTATGAAAAGTGTTTTGATTATGAAATGTGTTTTGAAGTAAAAGGTGTTTTCAAATGCGGAATTGTTTTGTGTGTGGAAAGTGTTTTATGTGTGGAACTTTGAAATAAATGAATGATGGAATGTTGTATGGTTGTGATAATCTTTTGTAAATGAAATGGCATGTGGTTGCTTGCGTTTTACCTAACCTTGGTTGTGGATGGCAGGGATATGTTTGTGAAAGGTTTTGTCTGGATGATAGTTGCCCAGTAGTAATAATTTGTTAAACCATTGCATGAAACATGAAAACCTAAATGGGGTTGGGGGATGATTGTTTGGTTGTTGATGCATGCTTCGTGGTAGCAGTGCCGAGGCACATGCTCAGTTTCTCTTTTTAATAAGCCATAGGTTGGGCTGTGTGTTTGGTATATGTATATATATAATTGTATCTTTGTGTTTTGTCGCACCACACCCATGTCAAGCACCTAGTGCCGAACACTCCCATTTTATGGGAGAGGGTGTTCCCCCTTAGTTACTAGCTCCTTCCTACTCCTTCTTCCATAGGCTATGATGGCTTGAGGTGACCTTACACCCAAGAATCTTCGGGTAGGTCTCGGAGGCTGTGATGGCTTGAGGTGACCTTTAGCCCAAGACTCTTCGGGTAGGCTTACCGTTCCCAAGAACCTTCGGGATGAGTCCCAGGTGTCTGCGGGCGGGTTAGTGGTTGTGGCCCAGGTGTGTGCGGGCGGGATGCGTGGTTTGGCCCAGGTGTGTGCGGGCAGGAAGAGTGTGGTAGCATCATGACGTTTGCCGTTAGGAAGAGCAACATCTAATTAAGTGGGAAATGGTGTGGGGTACCCAATACTTTTGTTCTATATATATACTAAACTTGTTTGTGTTACTTGGTGAGTGTGACCAGTGAGGCTGGGTGGATAGTTTTTCCTTGTTAGTTTCTGGTTCGTCTGTTTTCTCACGGGACCTTAGGGTGTCTCCCCACTTGTGCACGAGAGCTTTAGGTTTCCCTACTGAGTATACTTGTATGCTCACCCTACGTTTACTTTCAGGTTTCCAGGAGGACTACCAGGGCCGTGCGGGACCCTACTAGTCGGGCAGTTAGAGTTGTTGCAGTTGTTGTTCTCTTGTTTTCTTTGGCATTGTACTTTTGAGCTTCCTTGTACTTGTACCTTGTTATAAAAAAATTGTTTAAACATGCATGTGGGATTGGTTTGGGTTTATTTATATACACTTTTTCTTTTCCCTTTTTGGCGGTTGACTTGTCCTATTTCCTGATCCAAAATAATAAAAAGGGTAATGCGTCCCATATTAATGAAAACTCATACCCTTGGTGCAAGTCGCCAACCCGGGGCCTACTGGAGGCGGGACTCGGGGGTCATTATCTTCCTTTCACCATTGCCAGATCATGAGGGGCATCTTTGGTGGGAGGGGGTCATGACATAATGGTATCAGAGCTGATGGTTGAGAGATAGGATGGAGTCTGGAGTTAGGCACAGTGAGGATTGCATGGGATGGTAGGGCAACAGTGTTCGTTAATCATGGTGCCTGACATAGGCCAGGGAAGACCGGCTAGGACACGGGATTTTAGGGCCCCCCGTGATCCGATGCAAGGACTCTGAGCCTACCGAACGACCAAGTGAGACTATATTGATTGCAGGGTAGAGACCCTAGGGAAGGTACATGCATCATCATGTTTGTGTTTTACTTGATTTGGGTGTTCTGGGAACGAAATTTAAATAAAATGATAATTAAAACATTTAGTTTTTCCTTACTACTTGGGATTAGGTGATCCTTGTTTACCGTACAGCTATGGAACCTGGACGGCGTTCCCAGGTGGATCAGGTGGCTGAGGCCCAGCAGGTTCAGGCAATCGATCAACTGAGGATCGATCGAGAGGAGGAAGACAGCCAGTGGCAGAAAACCCTCCATTCTTTCCTACGTCAGACTCTCAAGAAGTACGAGGGAAGTACTTCGTACCTAGAGACGAAGGGGTGGCTTGAAGAGTTAGGGATTGCTTTTACCTTGTTCCGTGCTCCGAAGGAGTACTGGGTCCCCCTGGCGGTTAGTCAGCTGAGAGGTGCGGCGCGCCAATGGTGGATGCTCTACCTCGGGGAGAGGAAGGAGGCAGAGATTCCATGGGCTGACATCGAAAAGGAGTTCTGAGAGGAATTCCTTTCTTCTTTGACAAGGCGGAAAAGCGTCAGGAGTTGTTATCCCTTCAGCAGGGGAGTATGACTATTCGAGATTTGGGGATTAAGTTCAAGAATCTCCTACGCTTTTCTCCGGAACTCTTTCCGGATGAAGAGTCTCGGGCGAGACGTTTGGAAGAGGCGCTTCATCCTTCGCTCCAGTATGCTATGACCCCCTTCACCCTTCCGACATACTTAGCCGTACAGAAGAAGGCGGAAGTTGTAGAAAGGATGCACTCGCAGGAAGGTGCACCACGTGAGGGGATCCGACCTAGTTCGTCGAAGGGGAAGGCAGTCAGCAGCAGGTCTCCTGCGACGGGACCTTCCAGTTTCAGGCTAGTAGGGAGCATGCCCCAGCAGTTCCAGTTCAGATCATCAGGTCCTCGTCCCTTTTTCACGAGCCCAGGACCAACGTGTTTTTCTTGTGGAGGTTTCAGGCACGTTCAGAGTCGGTGCCCGACCCATGCTTAGTACGATGGAGATGGACAGGTTCAACGCCCTCCTCAGCAGCACCAGTCACTGAAAAGACCCTTCCAGAAGCAACAGGCTCCAGTCCCTTTGAGGGGAGATGGAGTAGGTGGTGGCCAGCCACAAGGAGTTCCTCAAGGATCCCAATCGGGACGTGGTCGAGGAGGCGGACGTCAACAGAGAGGCATAGGAGCTCAGCGAGGATAGTTGCATGCATCAGAGGCAGCATCTCTAGAAGGACTAGGGATCGATAGAGATGTGTTTGGGTTTTCTTTAATGATCTCCTTTATGTTTTTTTGGGAGCATTACACTCCATTGTTGGAACTCTTTTGCTCATTCTCTGGGTCTGGACCTTGTTTTTGTGAGTTTTTAATGCTATGTTGTTTTCTGCTTTTCTTTAAATGTACGTGAAGAGCCCTATCATGTGGGGAGGGGAAGACCTAATCCCTAATCGAGACGCATTAATGTGGATGCGATTTAACCCGTGCAGGCGAGTCAGTGCTGCCTAAAGCGGATAATATCTCAATATGGGAGAAGGAATTCCTCAAGCCATGTGTCCGGGCAGTGTGTGGGTTGTGCGTTGTTGGGTGCAGTGTAAGTTGGAAAAAAACCTAATATATGGAAGTGGGAAGGCCCAGTCCTTAATCGAGACGCATTAATGCAGATGCGATTAAACCCGTGCAGGCGAGTCAGTGCCCCCTAAAGCGGATAATATCTCGACATAGGAGAGGGAATTCCTATCTCACATAATTAGGGTTGTCGGTTGTTTCTTGTTATGACAAGAGCCCTAAGAGGTATCTTGCGGAGTGGTTGTTTGGATCCATTCTTTTTCTTGGTTGGTTTTTAATTCTCCAGGACGAGAATGTTTTAAGAGGTATCTGATGTAATGGACCGGACCCATCCGGTCCATTCCTTTTTTGAAATCGATGTGGTCAACACGACGCGCATTATAATGATAATTTTAATACTGATGATAACGTAAAAATATGTTAATAATAATGATGATGACATAAATTGTGTGATTAATTAAACTAAAAAGAATAATCATGATAAAATGATTTAATTTGTGTTATTATTATTAATGATGTGAAGTGGGAAGGTGTGTGATCCATTAGACGTTGATAAATGAAACATGCAATTTTTTTTATTAATTGAGTAATTGTTGAAATTAAATTTGAATAATAATTATGGTTGTTGTGTTAATAATATTATTCATAATATTAATAATGATGAGATATTGATGAAATGAGTCATGGTATTTATTGCAAAAAATTAAATGAAGATGCAAGTGGAAGCATGGTGGTGCGTTCATAAAATTAAAGGTGAGTTCGTTATTTTGGGTTTATGAAATTGAATGGTTTTTATTTAATAAAAGTGGTTTCAATTTAATCAGTGTGAAATAAAAATAAATAGTATTAAAATAATTAAATTGATGGATGTTACACGACATTGACGTGGCATGGTCGGATTAAGATATCCAACAAGGTGGTTTAACGTGGTCAATGCGACGAGCGTAAATCTTTTTGTTATTAAAAACAATAAAGTCGGTGAGTTAATAAAATAAGTTGATGAAATTGTTATTGAAGAACAATAAATAACAATGATGGCGTAAAACAATATGTGAGAGGTTAGTAAAATTAAATGTATTAAAATGGGGTTGAATATGTACGTTATATAAATTTTGTTTTGTCATTTAATTCAATTAAATGAAATGGTTTTGAGTCGCATGGAATGGTTGTGCATAGGTTCTCCCAAAATTGAATTATGAAATTAATAAAATTGATCGTATAATAAATATAATAATAAAATTAAAAGGAAAATGGTTTTATTTAATAAATTATAATAAATTTATGGGGAGGCGCATGAGATGGAGAGGGGAGGCGTGAATGCCCCCATTCCCTTGTATAAATCATTTTTTTATATAATTTAATTTAATATATCATATATTTTATATAATGTTGATTTAATATATTAAAATAGTAATACAATATTAAAATAAGGGAGTGCGCATGGTGTAAGGGGAGAGATTCACGCCACAAGCCCTTTTGATCAAAATATTAAATTATTATAATAATAATAAAATAATAATAATATTATTTTGTGTGATCAAAACTTAAAAAGTCTATAACTTCTTCATATGGTGTCGGAATGACGAACCGTAAGAGGCAGTGTAATCCTGTAATCAAGACGGTCATTTTAAGACCAGTGATGGATCCCTTTTTATGAGTTATGTCTCGGGTCAACGAAACACACATATTAATAAAATTGACGTTATTATTAAAACGCGTGGAAACCGCGTGACGTGTCGTGTGTTGACCAGTCAAAACGCGTAACGGGTGTACGGTCACACCGTGTATTCATCAATACACGCTGTATACTGTTTTACCTATTCGTTGCCTATATAAGAAAGGGCCGCGGATTATTTCCAGACCAATCGCTTCTTCTTCGCACGACGACACTCTTGGATGATCAAGAAGTCTTCCTCCTCTAACTTCTTTGTCCGAGCTCCGAATTACGATCCGTCAGCGGCCACAGGATTGTAGCAATGAGACGAAGCTTCTAAGCCCGGACTTGTCACCTTTCCTTCCGGCCTTCCTTCTCCATCTTCCATCCTAGGAGGCGTTTGTCGGGTTTGGCGAAGGCGGAGGACACCGAAGGACGTCGTCAGAAGCGACTTGATCAGGACCATTTGAGGTAGGGGTTTACCTTCGTCTCTCTTTTTGGTGCAACATGCGGGGTGGGATATTTTCCTTTTGTTCCATGGGATGCAGTTAAACTTTAAATAAAGATAATAACCGGATAAAGAAGGGTTTGGGGTTTTGTGTTGTTTATATTGCCTTCCAGTTTCTTTATCTTCTGATTGTGATTTTGGATTGAAAGGCCTTTGCCTACTGAAAATCAAGGCTGTTGGTGGCCTTTGCGTGCGCAATTAATATCTGAATTGTTTGTGGTTGGATTTGTTAAAACATGGAAAATGGATAAGCACGTAAAGACTGGCTGATTAAATGGGAATGAAAACCTTGTGTGATCACCCCGGTTGAACAAAGTTGCAATAATGAACATGTTGGTGGTATGGTTGTTTTGTGGAAAATTCCTTTATTTATGAAAAGTGTTTTGATTATGAAATGTGTTTTGATGTAAAATGTTTTTTCAAATGCGGAAATGTTTTGTGTGTGGAAACAGTTTTATGTGTGGAACTTTGAAATAAATGAATGATGGAATATTGTATGGTTGTGATAATCTTTTGTAATTGAAATGGCATGTGGTTTCTTGCGTTTTACCTAACCTTGGTTGTGGATGGACGGGATATGTTTGTGAAAGGTTTTGTCTGGATGATAGTTGCCCAGTAGTAATAATTTGTTAAACCATTGCATGAAACATGAAAACCTAAATGGGGTTGGGGGATGATTGTTTGGTTGTTGATGCATGCTTCATGGTAGCAGTGCCGAGGAACATGCTCAGTTTCTCTTTTTAAGAAGCCATAGGTTGGGCTGTGTGTTTGGTATATGTATATATATAATTGTATCTTTGTGTTTTGTCGCACCACACCCATGTCAAGCACCTAGTGCCGAACACTCCCATTTTATGGGAGAGGGTGTTCCCCTTTAGTTACTAGCTCCTTCCTGCACCTTCTTCCATAGGCTATGATGGCTTGAGGTGACCTTACACCCAAGACTCTTCGGGTAGGTCTCAGAGGCTGTGATGGCTTGAGGCGACCTTTAACCCAAGACACTTCGGGCAGGCTTACCGTTCCCAAGAACCTTCGGGATGAGGCACAGGTGTCTGCGGGCGGGTTAGTGGTTGTGGCCCAGGTGTGTGCGGGCGGGAAGTGTGTGGTAGCGTCAGGACGTTTGCCGTTTGGAAGAGAAGCATCTAATTATGTGGGAAATGGTGCGGGGTACCCAATACTTTTGTTCTATATATATACTAAACTTGTTTGTGTTACTTGGTGAGTGTGACCAGTGAGGCTGGGTGGATAGTTTTTCCTTGTTAGTTTCTGGTTCTTCTGTTTTCTCACGGGACCTTAGGGTGTCTCCCCACTTGTGCACGAGATCTTTAGGTTTCCCTACTGAGTATACTTGTATGCTCACCCTACATTTACTTTCAGGTTTCTAGGAGGACTACCAGGGCCGTGCGGGACCATACTAGTCGGGCAGTTGGAGTTGTTACAGTTGTTGTTCTCTTGTTTTCTTTGGCATTGTACTATTGAGCTTCCTTGTACTTGTACCTTGTTATAAATTTTTTTTAATCATGCATGTGGGCTTGGTTTGGGTTTATTTATATACACTTGTTCTTTTCCCTTTGTGGTGGTTGACTTGTCCTATTTCCCGATCCAAAATAATAAAAAGTGTAATGCCTCCCATATTTATGAAAACTCATACCCTTGGTGCTAGTCGCCAACCCGGGGCCTACTGGAGGCGGGACTCGGGGGGTCATTATCTTCCTTTCACCATTTCCAGATCAGGAGGGGCATCTTTGGTGGGAGGGGGTCATGACATTAAATAAAAAAAAGTACACGGCGCGTACTTTTAGAGTACACAACGTTTATTTGGTTTTTTGTACTCTGCTTTAAGCGGTCTCCACGTCACCCCACATGGTCATGCGTGTGGCCCAGACATGGCCAGCACACGACCACGTGTGACGTCGAAGTACATGGCATGTACTTATAAAGTACATGGTGTGTACACTGAAAATTTCCAGTTTTTCCCCTTTTTCTAAAAAACGACTAGAAAAGGAAAAACTTACATGAATAGAAGGTCTGGGTTCTTACACTTTCATGTGCTAAACATTCATAATTTCTGATGTGGGATTTTGAAATATTTAAAGTATATGGTTTTAAAAGAGTATAAAATATAAACTATAAGACCAATACAAATTAATCTTAAGAAATTAATTAAACATATAATGAATAGTTGAAAATATATAGAATTTGGTAACAATTGTAGATGAAAATTATTTTATAAGCATACAAAGGAACCTACATGAAGCATAAAAATGTTTCAAGTTTATGAAATTGTATACCAATAAAATATAAACTATAAGAATAATATAATTGACACATAAATAATGAATTAAACTTATAAAAATAAGGTAAAGAATATAGAATTTTATAAAAAATGACAGTGAAGAATAATTTATATGTTTTCAAGGCACCGTCATGAAACATAAAAATGATTCGATTATGTGACTTCGAAATAAAATAGAAATATTCAATAAGAAAAATATAAATGAAACATAAAACATGGATTTAAAATATAAAATTAGTTGAAAAAAATATTTTTATAAAAATACTGATGAAAAATAAATTATATCATTCAAAACCAACTATTTTAAACATAAAAATGTTTCAAATACGTGGCATCAAATGACTACAAAATATATAATGTAATAAGAATATAAATAAGACATAAAACATGGATTAAAACTATAATAAATTGATTAAAACTAAAATAAATTCAAAAATATCTTCATGAAAAATTGCTTATAAGATTTCAATACCACCTTCATGAATCTTAACAATATTTCAAGTATGTGGAATTAAAAGAAATTAAAATATAAAATATAATACAAACAAAGATAAAACATAAAACATGGAATAAATATATAAATAGTAGTTAAAAATTAATAAGTAAAATTGCAATATAATGGTTAATTATTTAATTAATAATTATATAATAATTAATTAGTAAGTTTTTATAATAATTATTAATTATTTATTATTAATTATATAATTAATTTTTTAATTATAAATATCAATATTTATTATAAAATAATTATATTAGGTGAATCGGGATACAATTACATTAAACACACACATATAACGCACCCACACAGGCCCGAAAGGCAGGTCATAGCCCCTCCAGGGATAACCCACCGAACAAGACACTTTATTATATAATATTTTTTGGCATGAAAACTTAGTGGGCATGTATCCCATTACATTCTTAACCCATGACCAATTCTATGAATAGTATCCTCACTATTATAGTACCCAAGATAGTGTTACCATAACTAAAATACATGCTACAATACCTGTAGCTACTATAGTGTCGATGGTCGTTGCTACAGAACCGTTACAATACCCCCGACCACTACAATTCATGATATAGTGTTGGTATCTCTTGTAAGAACTGGGTCCCACCCACCAGTTGTCCCGCAGACACGTGGTCCCCACCCCGGGCCCACCCACATGCCTGAATGGGTCATCTGACTAATGATTGTCCCCATAGGCCAACACATGTCCATTCCAGTGTGTTTTTTCCTCACTCACACACACCCTGGAAAACTTCCTATAAGGTCACCCATCCTGATCACTACTCCAGACCAAACATGCTTAAATGTGGAGTTCTAACCAAGTAGGCTCTCGAAAAGAAAGTTTCACCATGTGGACATGAGTCATATCATTTAGTCATTAACCCTTTATCATTTGGGGGTGTTATAATCACCCGCCCTTTAGAGCACAATGTCCACGTTGTGGCCCCTACATTTCAACCCAGGGAGTGCAGCGCACATAAGGCTAGGTACAACCTCTGATACCAAATGTAATAACTAGGTCCCACCCACCAGTTGTCCCACAGACACGTGGTCCCCACCCCAGGCTCACCCACAAGCACGAATGGGTCATCTGACTAATAATTGTCCCCACAAGCCAACACATGTCCCTTCAGTGTGTTTTGTCCTCACTCACAGACACCCTGGAAAACATCCTAGAAGGTCATCCATCCTAATCACTACTCAAGGACAAGCATGCTTAACTATGGAGTTCTAACGAGGGAGGCTCCTGAAAAGAAAGGTGAACCTTGTTGACATGATTCATATCATTTAGTCATTTGACCTTTTATCATTTAGGGGTGGTGCATCTCTACTATGCCAACCGATGAACAAATCCATCATCGCTATAGTACACTACAGTACTACTACAGTGCATGTGCCCAATGGGGTTTCAACCCCCATTTGTTTTAGTATTACAGGGTCATTACCACTAAGCCTAGCCCCAAATAAAATTCATTATATAATAAATAATTATTAATATAATTATTAAATATGTCATTATTAATTAGATATTTAGTAATGTAATTAATAATTATATAATAGTTAACTAGTTAATTCGTAATATAAATATTTATTATAATTAGTCATTATATTTTTAAATTTTAAATTGTTAACAATATATTATATAATAATTTATTAATCAATTAGTAATATATTTATTAGTTATATTATAATTATTTAGTTAATGAGGAATATAATTTTTATTTATAATTATTAATTATTCATTCTATATTAAATAATTATAATACTAATTGTCTAATTAATTATTATATAATAAATAATAAATAAATAATAATTATATAACTAATTAACTAACTAATTATTATATAATTAATATTTATATTAATAAATAGATTAATAATTATAATTAATAATTATATTACTAATGAACTAATTAATAATTATTTTACTAAATAATTGATTATTATATAACTTATAATTATATTACTCACTATTTATTTATTTATATAATTTATAATTTTAGTAATAATATTCTAATTAATTACTTATTATTAATTATAATACTATTTAACTACTTAGTAATTATATTAATAATAATTATAAAACTATTTAACTAATTAGTTATTATATAATTTATAATTAATTTTCTAATTATCTAATTAATTTTTATAAATAAAAATTATATGTCTAATTAAATAATTAATAAATATAAATGTAATTATTAGAAATTAATTATTGAGTTACTATAATGAATAATACTAATTAATAGTTACATTACTAATTACAAAATTAACTATTTTATAAAAAATAATTATATTACTAATTAACTAATTAACTATTATATAAGTAATAAATATATTTCAAATTAACTAAGTAATTATTATATAATAAATATTTAATTATTAAAATTTAATAATTAATAATTAAATTTTACAATTATAATTAATAATTATTATTAATAATTATATTAAAAATTATATGATTGATTATTATATAAATAATAATTATTTTAATAATTATATTTATAAGTAAAATTAATAATTATATTACTAATGAATTAATTATTAATTATATTATTAAATAACTATTTATTATATAATTAATAATTGCATTACTAACTATAATATTAGTTATTATATAATTAATAATAATATTAACAAATAACTATTTATTATAAATTTTATAATTATATTACAAATTAATGAATTAACTATTATATAATTAGTAATTATATTCTTAATTAAATTTTAAATTATTATTATAGTAATAAATAATAATAATTAATAATTATGTAATTATATAATTATAATAATAATTATAGATAATTTTAATATTAATAATTATAAGAAATGATTATATTACTAATGAAATAATAATAATTATATAAATAATTACATAATTATTATATATTTAATAATAATATTACTAATGAAGTAATTTATTATTATATAATTAATAGGAATGTTCTGGAGCAGAGTGTACTCGGTCATAAAAATTTACAAATGAAAATAAAAATAAATCAAACAAAACAGAAGAGGAAAACCAGATACCACCAAAAACATGAAACTAGTGAAATCAATATCCCCAAGAATATTAATAGGAAAACCCTTTCCAAGTGGTGAAATGCTCCAAAATTAAAGATCCATTTCGCACCACTAATTATTCATAATAAATTAGTATACAATTAATAATTAAATCAAAAATGATCTAATTATGTATTAATTATTAATTAAATTTAAAATTAACTAATTATTTATTTTATAAATTATAATAATAATACTCATTACCCAATTAATTATTATACAAATAATCATTATATTACTAATTAGTTAATAAATTGCGATAAATAAAAATTATATAATTAATTATCTAATTAATTATTATATAATTACTAACTATATTACTAATTCAGTAATTGATTATTATATAATTAATTTTTTATAATTATTGATGAATAATTATACTGGATAATAATATTACTAATTAACTAATGAATAATTATATAAATAATAATTAAATTACTAAATAAATATTATATAATATATAATTACATTAAAAAGTAAAAAATTAATTATATTATTAATAATTAATAATTATATTTATGATTAAATAATTAAAAATTATATAATCAATAATTATATTATAAATTAACTTATCAATTTCAAATTACTTATTATTTGTTTAATCCATGTTTTGCGTTTCATTTATAATGGTCTTAAGGTTTATATTTTATAGACATTGAGAGTCACCTACATGAAACATTTTCATGTTTCATGTTTTAATTAAAATATTATAAAGTATTTTTCATTAAAATTTGTTTAGAAATTCATTTTTTTGACTATTTTGTGTATGTTTAATAAATTTCTTATGTATCATTTATATTGGTCATATAGTTTCTATTTTCGAGGATTTCGAAGCCACATACATGAATCATTTTTATGTTTCATGTATGTTCCTTTGAATGCTTATAAATTATTTTTCATCAATATTTGTTTAGAAATAATTTTTATTTTCAACTATTTATTATATTTTAAATCCATGTTTTATGTTTCATTTATATTGGTCTTATAGTTTATATTTTATAGTATTTCAAAACAAAATGCTTTAAATTTTTCAGAATCCCACATTGAAAGTGATGAATTATTTGTAGAGGAAAGGGAGAACTAGAATCACAAATCAAAAATGGAGAAATATTTCTATGGAAAGCCCTCCTATAAATGGGAGTCATGTGTGAGAGCTTCTATTGGAATCTAGACTTCTATAATAGAATTTCTATTAGATCATAAATAAGAGATAAATTATATTGATGTTTTGATTGAATTATATATTTATAAACAAAACAAAACAAAATACAAATAAAAATAATTTTCTAAAAAAATACATAAATAGTAGAAAAATTATTTTTTTAAGAAAGGTTGTGATAATGGTGTCACCATTCAGCTTAACATGAAAGGTGGTAGTGTAGTTTCTACCTTTCACTTCAAATAAAAGGGCTGGAGTTTCACTTCCACCTTTAGTACACATTTTAAAAAAAAATATTCACCCTACCCCGTTCAAAAAAAAATTCAAGAAAAAATATATAAAATACCCTATTTTGGTATGTTGATCCGATGAAATGATATTGATTTGATTAGTCGAGACAAGTTATTTACAAATTATAAACTATGGGTGAACATTATTCGCGTATTGAGTATCCCATAAAGACACGCCACAATGGTTGTACTATGGTTTATTGGTCAAGGAGTGTGACATCATGTTTAGAAATTTAAACCCTGCTACAATCATGCTTACCAACATGGTGTAACCACATGTGCTTCTATGCTACCTCCCTAAATTTGTGATTTACCCCTCATGTGTGGGTACTTACCCATTCACCCTAGTCCTCATGTGTGCTAGTTGGTCCAGCTAGTTTAATATGAATGATTTACATAACATCACTATGTTCCTAGGCCGAGATGGAAATTTATGTTGGTACTAAATGACCCCATTTTCATGGTGATAGGGATTATATAAAAATATATAAAAAGTAATCACAAAAAAAATGAATATCTATCAAAAAATTATTACTCATATGGAGAATATCAATGCCATACGTGAAATCATTGTGTCCTTTAGGCCTAGTATATCATCAATTTTTCACTATCTACAATATTCTAAAATCCATGTCGGAAAAGTGAATACCACACAATTAGAGGTTTCAATAAAATACCCCCCATATAATGAGATTAAATTGGATGGAAAATAATATGATTTAGTATTAATCTGCGATCACCTTATCACATATTTTGAAATATTACATTCTTTGATATTGATCCCCATTAGATTATTTATATAGATTACTTTTAATAAGGAACGCCCCAGTTAAATTACTATGAGACTCTTGGAATTTAAATCTTTGATAAATATTATATTGAAATTATCTTTTTATTGGGGAGCAGATACCTAGATGTTCGATTTCATGTGGATTAAATAATGAAATAGGTATTGGGGGAATATAACATGTGGATGGATCAGATGTATGGTAAATGTAGGTCACTAAAATTCCCATCATAATTTGAATCTATCACTATGTAGTTCTATAATATGACACGGTTCAGATTAAAATAGTTCACATAGATCAGAAGTTCACATATGATGAAATCTATGTTTAATGTCCTTACACAGATCTAGCTCATATGTATGAAGGGTAATGTCATTGTTTTGTGACAAAATCATTGGTAGAGGTCAATGTTTAGGTGGAGATTTTTCAAGGATCATCCATGATAGACATCCTTTGAATATAATACCAAATACATCCAATATTCTGGATTTGATTTTATAAAATACAATAGGTTTCTCATGATAATTTTCATGAATTCCCACCGACATGAAATTCATCATTGATCACCAAATCTCGATGTCTTGGGAATATTTGATTTATAAGGATAATTTTTCAATGCTATTTATCATGAATGAATAATTATCTAACTTCCACATATATCTAGGGACTAAGTGAGCATAGCTAGAATTTTTATAATGCTATATAAGGTCCCCCAACATTAGATCTCATTATTTATTTTTCCCTAACTATTTATTATGCGTCATCTGGTGGAATACTTAGTTGGAAGGGACATGGGTTTTTATCAACCCTTTTTTATGGTGTTTCTAACTAACATGCTTTGTGAAACATCAATTTTTTTGAATCTCAATAATTCCTTGATCACTCTAAATTAATTTCTAAAGAGTAAAGGCCCATATTTTTTTCGATGATTCTATTATTTTTGATTCAATAGGCTATGTATTATGCATCATTAAATTAGGATAGTCGAAGGTCTTGTGTTCTATACCCCTAATTTTTTTAGTTTATGGACTTCTATATCTGATATTATATTATTGTAGTTTATAATATTTTTTATTATACATGATGTTATTTTAGTTTAAGGTACATTATATTGGATCTTCGATGTGATATGGATTATATTATTCTATCATGGATTTTTCATGTGATGTCTTAAAGGTCTTCTATATTGGACTCGATTGTAGACTATGGAATAGGTATGAAATCCCATGGATAACCCAAAATAGTCTATGATTATGAGTTCCTCCATGGTATTTCCAGATATCAAGATGATTAGGGATCTTTTTTTGAAGGATGATATATCTTGTTGTCATAGGTAAAATCCATTTATGAATCAAAATCACAGTCAAACAAAGGTTTCCCCACTGAATCCATGTTCCATGAATGATTCATGGGGTAGTATTTGTGAATGTTGAAATTATAGTGAATGAGGATTCAACCAAAATAGTTGGATTTTTTCTTGGGAAAATTATTTTACCAAGTTATATAATCTATGGATTTCAAAGGAAAAATAATTATAGGGTATAATGCAAATAACCTCAAGGTTTTTACTTATAACATGGTGGCACCGAGTCTCTTGAGTATTGGAGTTCCTCTTATATTATAATGAGATTACTCTAATTGATTGGTAAAATACCTTATGCATGAGTCAATAGGTCTTACATGCATGATCATATAGATTTGATACACACTTATTTCCCTAGGATATGAATGATTTATTAAGACTCCATAATCTAGCAAATGATGTTTGATATGTATCAAAATCTATCTAGGAATGGTTATGAAACCCAAATGTAGTTTATCTGTTAACGTGATATTCAATCTCTAGGACATGAGGATTAAATTCCTAATGTGTGGGTTATCAAAATGTTCTTGAATGGAGTGTGGAATTTTTTTATGGGAAATGGTACAGATCTATTGTGACCCATTCATTTCATATATTAACATTACACCATATTTTCGGAATATGTAATAATTTATAGAAATAGACCTCCAAAGTCCGTATTGTATTTTTTATTTTTGAAACATGAAACATAAACATAAATTATGGTTTGATGTATTCACTTTTTTGCAAAAATATCACCCCCTTTAGCATGAAAACCTAAAATCATTTTTTACAACCATAGTAAAAGAAATCACATGAAAATGAAGACCTCATTAGTTCAAGTAAGGGTAAACAAGGGAGATACATAAGCATAATCATGAACATAAGGGAATATGAACATGGGAATAACATTATAATATCATACCATGCTTATCAAATATTATAAAACTAAATCAATGATGAATTATTTTCATTTTATAAGACATGATTACAATAGGAATAAAGAGCAAATTCTATGAAGGCCTAACAGAGAAATAAGACATAGATAATTTTGGATAAAAATCAGATTTTACCCTTGTGATCATTTTAATATAGAATCTATTTCACATATCAAGTTAAGGAAATGAAATGTATCCCTTGAATAAACATATGGACACAAAACCTGGTATATGCATAAAATTGTGAACATGTAATAATGTTCATTCATAAAAACATGTTAATTTAATCTGACTAACACAAAAACATATGAAAATGCATCTTGGTCCATTCATATCATTGTGATCCTATAATCGGGTTCACACATAACATTGTTAACACATAATAATGTTCTCTCATAACATTGTGAACATGTAATCAAGTTCCTGAATAAACATATGTACATATGACTAGGTCCATTCAGAACATTGTGAACATGTGATCAGGTTTATTCATAAAACTGTGAACATGAAATCAGGTTTAGTTATAACTTCATGAACATGAAAATAGGTTCAAAAATAACCAATATAATAATGAGTTATCCATCAATACCTAGTGAATTGTGGGGAGATATAGATCCCACCCATTACATCATATAATAATACATATTTTGAAAAATATTATAAAAAATCATTATATCTTAACATAAGAAATGAACTAGGTATCATAAACATTTCATCATATCATTACATATGAAAGAGGTCTATGTCACATACTAATTTCATCAAATCATTTTCCATGAAAAAAAAGGGTTCCAAATCAAATAACCAATGGAAGATAAGTAGCTTCCATAAAAATTTTAACATAAAAAAATTCATTGATGAAAATAATATTAATGTTATCCAAATATCATGTCCCTATTAAAACATGAACTATGTGATGGGATGTCAGGTTATATGTAAATTAATTTTGAAAGACAGCCTGTAACATATCATTTCATTAATAATAAATTAATATAAGATACAAATTCTTAAAAATTATTTTCTTTGAAATCCAAATTGACAATGTAGCGACCTAAGTATTTATAATATAATACCATTTAATTTATACTAGTACTTATAAATAATATATTATTTTTACATTAAAGGTGTGGCTTTTTTGATAGCATATTCAACACACAACATGGGGTTTCCCCAAAATCATATGTGGCATAGAACAATGAGATTTTCTAAAAAATTACATTTTAATATTATTATAGTAGTTAATGCCTAGCTATTGTATTAGAGAGAATGAACAGAATAATCAATATTATGACTATACTTTTTTTTAATCAATTTAAATTTATTTAATAAAATTTAGAGGCTTAAATTGACAATGAAACCAATTGTAATTATAAATACTCTAATATTTTCTTTAAAGGTAGTTTTACCAGTATTAGAATGAGAGACCATTTTAAATCTAGTATTATATCTTTTATAGGTTTAGTTTGAATAAAATAAACATCTTCTTTAGAAGTGGGTAATCTAAATTTAATTTGGGTAATTTTTGGTATTTTTCTAAAAATGTTCATTTTTTAATTAATTGTGAAAAATATTGTATTTTATGTCAAAACTGTCTTCTCATATAATTTATTTATATGAATAGATTTTCCTATTAAATAGTTCTAAGTGGTAATTATATTATATTTTAATCATTTAATCAAATTTTGTTAATTGTAAGTAATTTAAATTAAAATTGAACTTAGACACATGTCAATCTGTTGGTAGTTTTTTATTCTAAAAAACATGCCTTTTGGTTTAGACATTGAGAATTAACTTTTAAATAATTTCTGCATGTTGTATGTTTTGAATAGGAAAAATGGATTCAATATTTGGAATCAGGATTTCCATGTTTTTTAAATAGGGAAATTTTATTTTTAGACATTATTAATAGTAACTTCAGTAAATATTTTATTTACCATGGTTAAAGGGTAAATCTGGTAAATAATGGTAAAAAATAATAATATATTATATTAAATTACCCTAACACATGTCCTAAACCAATTTCATTATATATTCCTGACCATTTGTATCCTTGGGTAAATTTTAGCACCCCAATGGAGCCAAATCTGTGTGAAAATTACATTTAACTACCTTTTATTTAATGTTAAGAAAAATATAACCTAAACATACATCTTTTACTAAAAGAAATCTATATGGGTTTATGTAAGTTGTATCTTCAACAATAAATATACATTATAAATATAAAAAGTCTTCCTACATAATTTTTTAATTTTTAATTTTTAGACATCATATGAATACATTTATTTATGACATAATGGTGATGTAGTTATTTCCTTTTTAATAATTTTTTTAATTAAATTAGATTATAAATATTAAAATAAATTTATTTTGAATCTTTTTATGTCATCATAGAATTTTATCGACATTTATGACTTGTTATATATGACTTATTGTTTTTTTTAATTAATAAAGTTGTTATAGATTTTTTAAAAATCCATGATATGAATAGTGTTATAATTGACATTAATGTGTTTTTATATCAATTAATATTTTATTACATGATATAATATTCTTAAAAGTCATTGATTCATCCAACATATATATATGATGTTTAAAATTTCATTATTGATCCATATTTTGGTTTCTTTTCATTTTATAGTAACTATGGTAACCATATATTATCAATATACAACAATACATGGTAAAGGTTACATTATTTTACTAAGTGTTCAAGCTCAAAGACATGGATAATTTTAAGAACTAAAAATAATTAAAATCCATTTTATGAGTGTATTTATACAAATCCGAATCTTATATTTTAAATATATCACTTTGGTTTTATTAATATTCAATAATCATTTAATAATGAAATAATATTTTCAATCATTCCTAATGTGACCCTCCTTAATCTTTTAAAAGGACAGCAACTATAACCCTTACTCACACATCTCATTCCCCTATTACTCGTCCAAGATCTTCTCAAATAAGCTCCCATAATCCATATATTCCTCCTATATTCCTTACATTGGTCATAATAAAATTAATGAAGTTATTTGAGCTTAAGTCAAAAGGAGTTACCCAATTTGAGGAAATATATTCTCTCAAGACTCTTTCATCTATCTTCCCTCTCAAAAACCCTAAAATATCATTATTATATTATTTTATAAAAACACCTTTATCCAAAATGTAATAGTTTTTTAAAATCATTTAAACTACACATACACACACCTCCATCTAATGGGTATAGAATATATAATTTCTGTGGATGACGAACTACTGCCTCACAAAATGATGATTGTTCAAGCATCTACTACAACCTCTAATGGTGGCGATTATGATGGGACTGTAATTATATATGAAATATATGATATTTATTTAATCTATATGATTATTTAATTCTTATTTATAACATACCATTATTCATTTCATGATGTATTGATATGATAATTTCTTTTGAGGAAGTGAGGACTACCGCCCCATCAATGTGATATGACTTATTATTTCCATAGACAAAACATATAAAAGATTGAGTGGATGATATTATATATGATATTATACTGAATAATAAAAGACCTTTTTATCATTTAGTTTTAATTCCATTAAGCTTGATATAGAAACAAAATTAGTGTTCATGCGTACGTATGGCTTACCGTCTCAATGAATAGTGAATATAATTTCTTAACACTAAATGTTATGAAATTTTATAAATTCAAATATACTTTATATATATGATATTAATAATATCATAATCATGAATATCATTATAGAGATAATGGAATTTTGACCACATGGATAATTTTTAATTATAAAAAGTTCTTTTTGGACCAAGGAACTAAATGAAGACAAAACATCTGATATTAACATAAATAATTAAGTAATTTTTATAACATTGTAATAAGTGATATAAAAGAAATAATAACATTGAAAAAGGTTTTGAACCAATAAGAAAATAAAATAAGTTTATTATTTAGTAGATTAATGAATTAACAAGTCATGTCAGACACAAGGTAAGAGAATTTGTCTCAAACCTGTTTCATTAATGAATATTTTGATTTATACCAGACATTCTATTATACGGTGTATAAACCCCTTTAACATTTAATTAAATTTCATGGTAATCCTTTTCTACGTAGAGTTTCACTAAATGACAATGGTAATGTTACTTTTTAACATACACGGTGACAACAACCTTTCCGCCACTGCGAACATTATTTGAAATTTGGAAACCTTAACAAGTCGTGATTTTATTAAATAAAAATGAAATACCATATACCATTTTTACATATATTTGAATTGAATATCATGTTTAAAGTGTAATTTCTATATCAATATCTTGAAATTATTTCTTGTTATCGCAAATAAAATTTTTATGATTGAAATGTTGATATTTTCAATATTTTATGTGTGATGATTATATAATGGTACTTGGATATTTTATGGTGTTTAAGTGATAAACCAAATGACTAGTGGTTTCTCAATAATCCAGGGATGGGTTGTTACATTATAACCTCCAATTCAATGGGTATGGAAATAGGCAATGTGGCTATTCTTTTTGCATGAATGATTTCTGGATGTTGACCGTGTGGTTATTCCATTTAATAATGTTTATTTCCCAAGTCCACCTTTTATATGATATGTGATATTTATATGGGTTTTATGATAAAATTTGTTTAAAATGGGAATGCTATGATATTTTACTAATGGTTTTCCTTCATTATGTATATAATATTGAGATTAATTTGCTCATACCAATTTTCTAAAATTTTTATTCATTGTAAATAAGCTGGACTAAGTTCATGGATAGGATCATGTAATATTCATGTTGATCAAAACATGGAACTAAACCTATTAATTTTTTATGGTTTTTTATCTTATGAAAAAATTGATACTGCTTAGAAGTGTCTACATGTAATAATCAAGTTATCATGAATAATTTATGACAAAATTCTATAAATTTGTAAACTTGATAATATGATTATTGTAATTTATTATCATAATTTAGGAAAATGTAATGTTTATGGATGGGGATTTTTAGTTGGTATCAGATGAAAGGATTAAACAACATTGGGGATTATGATTTTTCATTAAACACATGGTCAGTCTTTATGTCTATTATTTTTGTTAAATCCCTATTTTATAACAGTTTCTCATCAAGGAAATTTGGTTACAAATGGATGGATGAAAATATAAATCATCATTCCTATCTCTTCCTAATGTCATACCTGCCAAAATTATTTCAATGTCTTGTTCAGATGATTGTGAAACCTTTTCCACCAAACAACTCACTAGCATGAAGAGGGTTGACATATAAAACTCCTCCACTATACCACGATCCCATCATGGATCATGGGTTGTATTTAAATAAATTATACTTGTTAAATATTCTAATATTTTCAAGAAAGTTAAATCTTATCATGGAATTTTCAAATAATTTACATTTTCACATGATTTTGAAGCATATTATGATTTTTAAAAAGGTTCTGATGAAGCATACTGTTTCACAAACTCTTTATATTTTATTTTAAAATATAATCTCTTAACATAATATTGTATTATTTTAAAAGGTCCATTTATTTAATTTTTCAACTCAATCTCGGTCTGAATATTTGATAAAAATAAATTTTTATGGTTTGTTTTTAAATTATTTGTCATATATGATTATATTATGAGAATATTTTTATAAGAACACCCATATAAAGCAATTTGTACAATATGTATTTTTATTAAGGAAGAAAATGATTTTAAAGTATAACTAAATCATTAGTGAAATGCATGGACCATCTACTTACGTGAAAAAGCTGACGAAGAACCCATGTGGACACCATATCAAGGTATGATGTTCTTTATTTTAGTAATAGTTTTATTTTATCAAATGTAGGTGAAATTAAAAATTAAAAATTATATATTTGACTTCATGAATTATAATATTTAGGCCATTTTTAGTTGGTGGAAAAATGATGGGATTAAGTTAAAATTTGATGTTAAAACATGTTTGGTAGTTTTTTGAGTTTTAGAAAAAGGACAACCAGCAGGATGGATGACTACATGTTTCATCTAGAAAGGCCATGAGAATTTACCCCACAACTGATGTGAACAAGGGCGCATCACCTACCACTAGCCTACATGAAGTCCCTAGTTAGAATGACTTATTTTGTTATTTTAAATGATATTTTTGATCAAGGATATTTTTATTTGGGATCTAATGTTCTATCAAATGGATATCCTTAGTATAAGAAAATGATTTGGTGATTAAGTGAAAAAGGATAATTTTGAAGATATTTGATTTTTAGGAACACTATTTGACTGAGAAAAATACAATAAAATTGGATTTCAATTGAAGAGTATTGGTTGAATTTTATTTTGAAAGATTCTTTTTTTATTGTGGAAATATAGATATATTGGTTATTTATTGAAATAATTGATTTATCATTGAGAATATGTGATTAGGTTAATTAATTTTATATGTGATACCATAAAATTAGTCAATGTTATAAATGTTAATATTTATCATGGAATTATATGTGATCAAATACATATAAATTTTGGGTTTCAACATTAGTTTGTATTATTTAAAATAATTTTGAGTACAATAGTGTTTTGAATGGTCTTTGTTGTTTTTTGGATACTGTCTGTTCAATTTTGGAGATTAAGAGTAGTATTTCTTTTTATAAAATATTATACTTTTTTGGGATTATCTAATCTTGTACAAACTATTTTGATTTTGTTTAATGACAAAATAATGGAAAATATATATAGTTCATCTATTTAGGATTATATGAATCCTTGGAAGTTGATTCTAGCACTACAGGTGTGACAAAGTCATCTTGAATATTACTTGTTTGAGGAAAAGATGAGTTTTTCATTTAAACATATTAAATGATGAAACTCTACATGAAAAGTAATTATATTTCCTTATGTTCTTATTCAATCTGATAAATAAATTATCCAAATTTATGAAATGGAAGATAAAACAAAAAACATTGTCACTTAATGTTTACTACTAGGGAATCAATGAATGTTTAACCTATCACATGTTTGTGGTTTTCTAGTGGTCAACTTTATCCTTATATTGTTTTCTATAACTATCCAATAGAACATTATGGTTAGTTTATCTTCCATATCCATCTTTTCCTACACCAAATCCTAGTATGGGTTATCTTGGGTAACCTTTATAATACTACTATTTATTTATTTTATAGTTAGAGTTTTGTTGAATCTTTTTCTGTTGTGGAACATTCAATCATGTTTCGAAGCCCAATTATTAAATTGTGAGGACGCAATATCCAAATGTGGGGGAAGGATATAATGACCCAGGTAATTCTAAAATAATACATATAAATTTATATTAATAATTATGAATAAGATATTAATTTTATGTTATAAGGGATTCTTCTTCCGATATCAACTCGACCCACAATAATGTGGTTTTTTAAATCATACGATAGATATAACATTAAGATATACTAAAAAATAAAATTATTATATTATATATTATTTTTCAATTTTATATGTTCCATTTCACAAATAAATTTATTATTTAGATGTGGGGCATCATAATTTTTTGGGGGTAATTTTTTGTTATTTTTCTTATTATATTAATGTTTTAATTAATAGTGAAAAATATTACATTTTAAGTCATAACAAGATTTTCAACTAATTTATTTATATGATAAGATTGTTTTTTTAAATGATTTTAATGTTTATGAGATTATTGTTTTATAATTTAATCCAATTTTTTATATTGGATGTAATTTTACATTGAAATTGGATATAAACACATCTGAGTCCTTTGGTGGTTTTAACTTCTTGAAAACACGCATTTTGGTTTTGACAATTGGAATGAATTTGAAATTAATTTTTGAAACATCCATGTTTTAATTTTGAAAAAAAGGTTTTCATATTTTGAATTAAGAGGTCCATATATTAAAAGTAGGTACCCATTATTTTTATACATTATGAATAATAGATTCAGTAAATATTTATTTACCATGGTTAAAGGGTAAATAAGGTAAATAAGGGTAAAATACAATATTATAATAATGTTAAATTAGCCAAACACATTTACTAACCCTATCTGATGAGATATGTCCGACTATTCTCATCTTTGGGTCTATTTTAGGACCCCATTGATCTACTTTTGTGTGAAAAGGACATATAAGTGCTTTTAATTTAATGTTAATGGAAATATAACTTAAACATGTATATTTATAAAAACAATTATTATATTGGGTTATAAAACTGATATATTGACCTATATATAGTCATTATAATAAAAAAATCTTTCCTATATCATGGTAGTTTTTTTTATTTTTATACATCATAAATGTTTATTTATTTATGAAACAATGGTGATGTATTGATCACCTTATTAATGAATTTTTTAAATAAATGAGATTAAAAATAATAAAATAAATGTATTTTTGAAAATTTTATGACCTAAACGAATTTTGTTGATGATTATGTATTGTTGTATTATAATTAATGATATTTCATCGAATTAATAAAGTTGTTATGGGTTTTAAAAAATACATGATATGAATTGTATAAAAATTGACATAAATGATATTTTTAATCAATTAATTCTTTATTAAATTATATAATATTCCAGATTTCTAAAATTCGGCCAAATAACATATATGATTTAAAATATTTCATTAGTTATCCCTTTTCTATATCTTGTCATTTTATAGTAACTATAGTAACCATATATTATGGATATACATGAAGACATTGTAAAAGTTAAATTACTTTACTATGTGTTAATGCTAAAAGATAAGGTTACTCTTACGACCTAAACTTGTTTAAAATCCTTTTTTTGAGATTATTTATACCCATAATCATCTTAGATTTGAAATATATAACTTTTTTGTTATTATAATCTTGATATATATTAATTATAAAATAATATAATCCAAATTTCATAAAGTGCACCTCCTTCGTCTAATAAAAGGACACCCCCTCTAAATAATACTCACACCTCTCATGCACCCTTTCCCATCCATACGGTACCCAAATAATCTTAAAAAATCCATATATTCCACTTATAATCCATTATTTGGGCATACATCAATTAAATAATTCTATTTATTTTAAATCAATTGGAGTTACCTGATTTGAGGTAATGACTTCTCCCAATATTCATTCATTTATTTTCCTTCTACAACACCCTAAACAATATTTATTTAATTATTTTATAATAACCCAGTATATAAAATATACCATTTTTTTGTTATGAGAAGTATTCATACTACACTAACACACACCTCTGACTAATGGGTATATAACATACTGTTTTTGTGGATGACGCACTACTAGTTCACAAAGCGATGATTATTCAATCTTATACTACCACCTATTATGGTAAACATTATGAAATAGATATAATTATATATTATATCTATGATATTAGTTTTATCCCTATGATTCTTTAATTATAATTTAACATATACCATTATTCTTTTCATGTTGTATAAATAAGATAATTTCATTTGACGATGTCCGGACTACCGCCCCCTCAAACTGATATGACTAGTTCATTCCATTAATGGAACATATAAAGGATAGAGTTAATGAACATATATATATATATATGATATTATACTGTAATTATAATACAATTAGGTATCGAATAGTTTTCATTCCATTAAATATGATATAGAAATGAAAATAGCGTTCATGCCAGGTCCTTATGTTGGGAATCTGGATACATGCCAGGTCCTTATGCCGCAACCCTTACGAAAAAAATTATGATAATCCTTTTATATGGGAGTGTGGATATGTTCTTTCCCATATATGTATACTTTTACATACTGATCAGGGAGTTTTTTTTCTCTAGCTAGTCAGATATAAATATATACCTAACCTTAATTTTTTTATAGAATACACCGAATAATATCTTTTGTTGCAGTCAAAAAGCCTTGGAATTTCAATGGGGGTATATACACGAATATATCCATGTATTCTCTCATCTACCATGATGGGTTGGTCGATGTATTTAATTGAATTGTGGATATAATCCCAATCATATCCTCCATGCTCCATTAAAATACATTGATAAAAAAAATAAATTAGTGTTTCAATTCATACCTTCCACATGATTACATACAATATATGATAGATGACATTGTTCATACAAGTAGAAGAATGATCCTTCTCTCTATCATATGAATCCTTTTTAATGGTCTCTATGTCACCCAGATCGATGTGTTTTGTGATAAGCCTATCATAAACTTCCCTAAAAAGTTGACTAAGGTGTACTATTGTTTTATTGATATAGCTGGGATTGATATTGAATAGTATCAATAGTACTACTAGTAACTTCAATTTATACCTGATGTTGGAGATATCTCATAGAGATTGAAAAGCCACACATATTTTCATCTTATGAATGAGTTGTGTTACATGCAGTTTATATTCATTTTCTAATAATGTGAATATTGGATTATGGGGCATGATATAGGATTCAGGTTTCCATATGTTTCTTATTATGAGAAGAATCAATTTGTACATAGTTAATGAAAACCTATGCAAATAAATTACATTGGTAAAGGACATCATCAGTGATTTTTAGCATCTTATTGTATCGATATGAACAGAAGTGGATTATATAGGATATATAATCTGGTGTCCCTAGATATAAAATTAGGATGAGTATCATGCCCTATATTTTTCTAGAATAAATTTGTATCTTAATTTCTTGATAAAAGGACATCATCTATGAAGTTTACCAAATTCCGGTATGGTTGGGGATAAAGGTGAATTGGACAAGATATAGATTATATCATCCCTAAATATCTTAATAGGAAGATAATAATGTAATACGTAGTTCTAAAAAATATGGTCAGTTGTTTAATTGGGATTTTATGGCATGGAATGGGATCTACTTATTGTGATACCATTTTAACATTTCCATAATACTTCCAGTGGTTCCCCCATCGGTATCTAGGATTGGACATGCTTTAAAAACGATGGAGTTCATGTAGGTTTTCATTCCCAATGACTCTTGGGAACTCTCATTGTTTGAGAGTATGGGGGATAGACTCATCACACCCTTTTGGGGGGAATTATTTCAGACTCTGGGACAATATTATATAATTATGACATGTTTTTGAATCTCTTCTTAATCCATATGCATGACCGGTTAACCAAAAAAACTTATATGGGTTAACTAACTTTTATGTGCGATTGACTGGGGTATCTTTTGTGAATACATTGCTATGTATCTGTGGTTCTTCATAATATTCATTTAATGATAGTTATCTTATATGCTGAAACCATAGGACCAACTGTTTTAGGCCATGCTCCCATTAATGGATGAAGTTATTATTAGTAGGATGGGATTGAGCAATTATGAGGTGTCCAACCTATCCTGGTTAGTACAATAATCAACACCCACAAGGTTCAGTTTATCCATGTAGTTTAATTCCATGTGGTAAGGGTTCATATGGGGGTGTAGAAACATCATGTCTTTGATCTTGTTTCTAGAAGAGACATCCTAAAATTAATCGGTATGGAAGGAATTAGAGTCATTATTGTTCGGTCAATGTTGGGGCTTAGGCATTGAGGTTTTCCTCTTGAATGGGTATTTGATGACTAATGAGGTTTTTGTTGCATCCCCATAATCCCACAGAAGCCACGATCAATGTGATAAACAAGGGGTACTGCATTATCAACCACATGAAATATGGATATGGGAACTATGTATTGGTTATGTACATGTTATATTTGATTTTCTGCTTGGGTCATTAAGGAGGCATTATATATATCCCAGTTATGGAAAGAATCATATTCCTAATAGTTTTCTTGAAGATGTTGGGGCTTACACATTTATGATTCCCTAGTAAATGGTTTTTTGATGCAAGTTGAGGTGTTCATTACAGCATGCCTAAGCCCACATGATCCATGATCATTGGGAGAAAATTAGGGGAGTACATGATCTGCCTCATGGCATATAGATATGTGTTCTGTGTATTCATGAATTACTAGGAGTGTTTCATATAGAGCTTAGTATTTTAAAGAGGTTTTCTATGTATCCTGGTTATGGTGTGAATCAGATTCCTCATTGTTCCCTTGGAGCTGCATAGGCATACACATTGAGGCTACCATAGAGAATAAGAATTATTATTTGGAAGGTGTTGCATGATCCTTTTTTCATACCATGGAGGTCATTATGTGACATGGATTGAAACATGAGGAATGTGTCATGAGAGTTAAGGTAGCATGATTTGAGGGGGTCTTGTATCTTGGATGACACCTCAGGGAGACATCATGGGACCTAGATGACTTGTCCAATGGGTGTTGAATATCATGGATGACACCTCATAGATACAACACAAGACCATGCCCACATGTTCAGAGGGTACTCCATTAGATATAGATTATAATTACTATATATTTCAATGATACTCAGCTAACACGAGTTGGATCAGTTATATGAGGTAAGAGTTTCATCCTAAGGACATTCAAAATTAGGGGTGATTAACAATTATGGTTCAAAAGATCCAAGTGTTTCCCTTGAAGCGTCTGCAATACTCATTTTGACAGGTTCATATCATTTTGCATATCTTTGATAAAATGTCTATAGGACATCACCATGTCTGGGTGGCACACCATGGTACCATCATGAATTATTGATTGAAACATATGAAGCATGTTGTGTTCTATGATCATATCATCAACATGGGTGTTCCACTTTGAATTATGAATATTTTTCCTTATATTACGAGTGATTAGGTTTTTTTAGGGGCAGTTTTTTTGGGCATCGCTTGATCTGGGGGACATGTGTTATAGACTCTGCATGTCTCACCATATGTCTTTCACATGATTTATTTATTGAACACATAGAAGTATTTATTCATAGCACAAAACTTCTCTGGTTGTCGACTGGTGTATTACATAGCATAAATTCGACTAGTTGCACGAACATATGTGTGCTGAAGAAAGAGTTCTGAGTGCTGATGTGCCTAGCAGTGGTCTAGTTTAAAACATCAAGTGTTCGATCAACAATCCATTGAAATATCCCATATTACAATTTTTTTGAGTTGGAATAAAGATTTTATATGTCGATCCATCCACTGACTCAGTGGAATGTGTGCGCAATCTGGTGTGAGTCTAGGATGGAGTCATCATGGGGCCAGACGTTACATAGTTTTACAAGAATTTATGGTTGACCACTTCACGGGAACAACCGAATTTTTAGTGGTCGTATGTTTGTCAATATTTTATTGGATTATTTCCATCTATTGAGTACATTCACATTGAAGGACTTCCATTTCATCTGGTTGAAATGTCCAGGGGTCTAGACGAATTACAAATGCCTATTGGAATGCATTCATGATTCATTTGATCGCTTTTCATAGGGACTTGAAACACCATGATGAGGGTGATTTGGGTGCATTAGATACCCATCAATGACTACATACCTTGCTCATCTTCTCCTTTTATATCTCATTCCTTTTAGGTGATGAAGATCAATAGTCACACAAGATTTTACAAATGGAATTGAGGTTGTTGTTTCTAATTCATGGATATTCCTTGCATGATCTGTATGAGTCAAAGGGGAATCAAATATTTTGTAAAAAAGTAATAAATCTGAAGGGCTTCTGTGAGGTGAGGTGGGTATGTCACAGAGGGATTGTGGTGTTTCAAAAGTCATTAGGGGAATTCTTTATGTCTTTAATGGAGCACAAAACCCTCTAACTACCTCTTTTCATCTCTCCATTGTTTTATTTCAAAAAAGTATGGGGTCATGCAGGATTTCAGGATCAATTTATGGGTTTTAAGATAGATTTTTGGGTGATGTCTTGTTTTACAAATTTGGGGCATACAGAGATCATTCAATCTTGTACGGGAAAATTTTGTTCATCTGTTTTTGGAGTGTTGTAGAGTCATATGGATGCATGTGTGGGATTCCGAGTGTAATGGGAAACAAGAAAATGGGACTTCATGAGGTGATCCAGCCATGATTCTAATGTCTCATGGTGTCTAAAAGATCACTCGAGGAACACGTCGAATGTCCTTCAGTGACCACGAACAGAATATACTTCCTCTCTATTGATCCCATTTCATATATGAGATAAGGGTTGGGTGGTATGCTCGTTTTACCGAGTAATGTATTTTATATTTACTCAAATTTTGAGTGGTGTCTCATGTGAACAGTTTGAATAACATATTAGTGCACAATTAATTATGAAAAAACCTTATATATGTCCTTAGAGAACATCAGAATTGTTTGTAGTTTTTTATTTGGTGTGGAATATGATCATAAGGTGTCTCCAGAGGTTCATTGAACATGTCATTGTGTGTCATATATCATCATTGGTGTGTCGCTTATCATTTAGGGACCACGATCCACTCTCACATCCACCTAGTAATCTAATTCATTCATTCACATGAATTCTTAGAGGTTTCACAATATACAATGTATATAATATAGGAATTTTATTCTTCCCAATAATGATTTGGTGTATGAACTATCTGACTATCAGTGGTATCTTCCTAGAAATGTTTCTTCTTGTGATTTTATAAGGATTCCCGATATTTTTTCAGGTACATTCCTATGACAAATCATAGGTCTTGGGGGTTTCTCTTTTAGTTATCATCATTCGAACACTGCAAAAAAGGGTGATCACTATAGAGGGATTTTCAATACCGGTTTCGAGGTAGGAACCTAATGAGATGACTTCTAGTGACCTTGTTTTGGTCATGAAATTGCATTTCTTTAACCACACTCTTATTCCATTCTCTCATAGGAAAAAAATATCCATTTTTAGAAGATTATACCTGTGTGGTTTTCTTGTTACATTTTTTTTGGGTGTCAATAAATTCCCTCCCCCCCTCAAGAGAGACATCCAAGGGGACAAGGAATTTGAACTGAGGGCAACTAAATTCCCTCTAAAGTACATGGTTGTGTCTTGAACACATTCTATTTGGTGAAATTTAGTCTACTGAGAGGGCATTGGTATTTTGGGAACTACATATATATTGGGTGGTTAGTATGAAATATAATCTCACCGGCCACCACCATCTCAAGATAAATATTGTTATTTCTTTGTCACAAAACCTCTCCATGAACCCTTATTGTGATCCAAAATTGTGAGACCCACTATTGTGTATGACTGATTTCTTCTAAGACACATATATATCCTGACCAAAGACTATTCTTCTGTATATTCCTTAAGAATAAGAGGTTTCCAAGAGGAAATTTCAAGTTCCACAGGCCCGACCTCTCGATTTGTTTTCCTGTCCATGTCCAGGTCGTATGACCACAATCCTCCAAGGAGGACATGAAACATGATTAGGGCCTTGAAGGGGTTATGTTCCCCACATGACGTCCTAAGTCTAAGTGGTTCACAAACACATTGATATGGCTTGTGAACCATTGGCGTGGACATGCGATGTATATAAAGACATTGGGGTATTTTCAAGCCTTTACCATTATCAAGGATTTAAAATTTTTGTCTAACATGTTCTACCTTCTTTTTCTCTAATGGATTCTGGATGCTACAGAGAAATCTAGGGTGGGTGTTTTTTTCCTCAGTGGGGGAGTTATAGCACACTATAGAGGTGTAGATTGTGTCACCTGATCAGATGCATTAATATATGGCTTTAGAATAGTAAAGACTTGATGATCCAAAATACTCATTTCAGAATATGGTATAATAGATGAAATATTTTTCAACCATTCATTCATTCAACGTATATTATGGGGTGTGTGTAGACTCCTCATTTATATGATGAATTTGATGAACCATGTTGTGGGTATTTATATTATGTTTATAACCTTCTTCATTACCTCTGAAGGGAATGAAATTTCATTATTTAGGTATTTCAAGAACGGTTGATGGAATCCATCTTGTGCATCGTGGAGAGTGAGAACAATTGTATGGTTGGTGGGGAGATAATTGCCGTAAGAGATATGTTTGGAAGGATGAGTTATTTACACATCTGTGGAGAGTATCCCATGTATTGTAGGTTTATACAACATGCCTTCTGAATACTATCACATGCTTTAGTATAGTATCTTTATGTCAGAAAATGTGTTTATTTAGATTAGGGTCTTTTAGATTACACCTCCTATTGATTTAATTTACTATATTTAGCTCAGACCCTTCTATTGATTTAGATTACTATATTTTACCTCGTGTCTTCTATTTCATGAGTTTATATTCTTTTAATTGAATTGTATATTTCTTTATTTTAGGGTATTTTTTTCTTGGACCATCATTGAATTCAGGGCGTATAGGCCAAAAATGACTAAAAATAAAAGGGGGTTTTATGTTATTCCATTGAATTGACAAGTCTTTCAAGGAAATGAGTTTTTTTAGTAAACGGTGAGATACATTTAGATGGAGGGCCATGTCCCTTCTACATCGATAGCATGTCTATGAAAATCTAATCTCCACTCTTATCCATGATATATAGAATATTCATGGGGTTAATATTGTTGAGCGTGAAATACTAAGACATCTATGCCTTCCTGGATAGTTGTAATATGGGTGATGAAAGAAGAAATCGAAAAGTCTGAGTTGGGTGATATGGAATAGGGTAGACATGACGGGTATGTCCATTAACATTACGGAGTGTTAGATTCTACTATGGTGTCATTGCGGCTCACTAGGATTTGGAAGCCCATTATACCAGGACAAGTTGTTTCTGTTTGGTCAGTCAGATCCATTACATATATTTAATATCCAAGTGGAGAGATCTATTTTCCATTCCAAGGGATATGAAATATTAAGGAAATTTAAAATAACAATATGATGAATTTTTGTTTGGAAGGAAAGCTATCTATGAAGGTTTCTAGAAACCCGGGGAATCACAGCTCATAATATAATATCTCATGACCAATGTCTTATGGTTTTGTATGATGTGGTGTGATCCATAAAAATGATTAGTAATGATGGGATTCCTTCCTTCTTTGAGAATAGGTTAAAAACATAGTGATGCAACATAGATAATATATGATCCAAATGGAAAGTATGATTCTACTACTAAAAATTATAGTCCATCATTCTCAATTCAATAGGAATGTATTAGATAATCACCTTTTAGGGATCCTATGACACAATGGGGTGCTGGGATCCACCGTGATGACGTAAAGATCACAAGATTCAGAAATCCCTTTACATCGGTCCAAGATGTTTCAAATTGGTGGGTCTAATCCCTCACATCAATAGCATGGCCATGTGAAGATATTTCTATTCCTTGTTAGGGGAGATGAAATATTTTTGATTATTTTAGATTAAAAAAATCATGAAGTGGTATATAAAGAAAATTTTAGTCCCATGAAGGGTTTGAGCCCCACAAAATTTTTGACACCACCTACAGTACATGTTCTCATGGCGATGATATGTAAGGAATACTCCATCTAGTTCGTTCGCTAACTAGGGGGTCCACTAGTCATAGAATTTTTTTCTAGGTTTATATAATATGCCCTACGAGAACTATTCTTTATTTACTTTTGCCCTAATTTTTACCAAAACATCAATGATGGTGAGTTTAGAAAGTAATTACATGACTTTTTCTCAGGTCAACCATTGCGGTTTTTCAGCCTAATAATGTTTGTGTTTCATTCGTTACTAGATTATAGTCTCATGATTTAAACCATTATGTGCATGATTTTAAGGTCATATAACATTTTCCATGGTGTGATCTGTTGAAGTTTATATAACTTGGACATGTTGTGGGAATGCTACACAAGAATCTCATTAGGGTACCCAGGGTCACGAGAACTCCAAAATCTCTTTGAGTGGGTGAGGGAGATATTGTAAATCATGGAAAAAGGTTCTCAAGTCATGATATAGGATATGGATTAATCATTTTATTTATATCCTATAACACAAAGTGGTGATGGGATCCACATTAGTGATGTTAGGTTCATGAGAATCAGAAATCAATTTAAGAACATGACATGATGCCTTTGGTCAGTTGATCAAATCTCAGAGACCAATTTCATGGGAATCAAAGAGGCATATTTTATTATTCAATTCCATCTAAAGGATTGAGATTACCCAAGGCACTTTAGGCATAAATTGTGGAATATGGATTGAGGTGCTAAAAAATGATGATGGAAGCACTTCGTTCTCTCGTTTTCCAAGGAATGTATCTTGTTTTTGTTTAATAATGAGGGGTAATGGATAGTGTCCTAAAAGAATTATCATCATATAGTGGGGAAGTTCTTCCAGGAATTTTAACATAATGTTCTATGTATGAACTTCCATATAGTTTAACTTCATGTGCTGAGGACTCATCCATGTAGTTTAACATCATGTGTTAATGACGTCAGAACTGATGTGATTGGTGGTAATGTTGTGGTTGGGCCACAGGATGAGGACTTTGGAGTCAATACGTCTCACATATGAATTAGAATGAATCTATACATAATTATTCATGTAATACAAGCATTTTATCATCAACCGGTAAGGATTAGGATGAACCATTGTGAATTCATGGGAACATTCCTCTCCGTGTAGTTTCACATGATGCGGTAAGGACCTAAGAACTGAGGTGAAATGTGGTAATTTTGTAACTAGGCCATAGGATAATGACATGGGTTTCACTATATATCCCATAAGAATGATAATCAATCGTCACATTGTTTTTAAAGGACCATTCATTTTAATATCATGTGTTAAGGACTTACATACACGAAATTGAACATCTTGTGGTAAGGATGATGCAATAACCATTGATGTTGTGTTGTAGGGATAAATGTAGATAGTTTAGGGTCTTATGACATAGAATGTTAGATGGACTCCCTGATATAGATGTGAACTTTGGTTCCATCAAGTGACAAGACATGAATGATGACTATAGAGGTCTCATCCACACCCCACATCATTCAAAGAGGATCAAGAAAATGGGAGAAAAGGATGCTATAACAATGTATAGGATGACAAATAACTATTTGGGTGTCACTATGTATCTCATGAGGATGAGAATCAAGTCATACATAGTTCTGAGAGCTCCATATAGTTTAACAATATGTTGTGAGGACGTATTCCAATGAAATTTAACACCATGTGGTAAGGAAATAGGATCACACTTTGTGAATGGAATTAAATACTATGGATGGACCCAAAAGTAGGTGTTCAGAGGTCACTATGTATACTATAATGAAAATAATCAAACCATATGTAGTTTTTATAATTATCTTCAGTTTAATGTTATGCAATAATGATGAAGATATTCCATGCAGTATTATGTTATGTGGTGAGGATGACATAAAAATGATGTCAAGATGACATAACATGTATATATAAAAGATCAGGATTGAACCCCAGTGATGAATCCAACATATCCAACCTAGTTAGGAATCAATTTCTACATAGTTCATATAAAAGGAGGTACTCTATTTAGGTTTGGGTCATATGTTGAGCTGGGTATTATCTCTTGATCATTGTTGAATCTGTGACTCTAATTAGAGATCCAAGAATCACTAAGTATCTCTTGAGAGTAATAATTATGATATACATAGTGCATATAATTAACTATTTGGTAATTTCATAAATAAAAGATTATAGTGGTGGGATGTGGTCCATATGGGGATGTGTGTGCTGTGATAAAGAAAACCCAACTTGAATGAAGAACCAAGAGATCTACCCCGTGCCATACATCCCTAAAAGGGGCTCATAACATGAGGCTAAAAAGAAGGATGGTTTAGCAGTACCTAGGAATGGAAGTGAGGATTAATTCCATAAACATTATTATGTATCTCATTAGGGTGGGAATCATGGGATACGTAGTTCTATAATCACTATACAATTTAACATCTTGTGGTTAGGAAGCATCTCAATGCAGTTTAACATCATGTTGTAAAGAGGATGGTGTTCTGACATAAGAGGAAGACAATCCTATGGTTGGGATCAGTATCATATATTCATTAATCACTACACATCCCCATAGGATAGGAATCAAGCAATAAGTAGTATTTGGTTGAAGGTACTGTTGGAGACAGACACCTACAATGACGTTTCTATTGTACATTTTCATGTCTTGTAGGGGACATCGACCATGAAATTTAATGTCATGATACAATAAATCATTTCATACCCTTTAAATACTTTTACTTATGTTGATAATGATCTCACCCCATGCCTGCATGCCCAAATTTGTGTAGGGATACCCTTTTCTGAATTCTTATGCTCGAGTGAGGTATGCTCCATGTGAGAATGAAGGACTGATAGGGGTACCCTTCACTATTAAGTGTCATAGAGGATATGGTATGTATATTTTATGTCTCATGGTGTATGGGCCACAACATATGATCAAGAAACCATTAGTTATCTCATTAAGAATGAAAAAAAAGTTGTACATAGTTTTTGAAGGACTATGTGCTTTAATGTCATTTACTGAGGATGTGCAAGCACAATTTTTTGTTATATCTAGTAAATTTCATCAAATTTAATGTCATAAAACAAGGAAGATTATTGGGACTACATTATTGTGGATTCCCTTTTAATCGAGATTATGAAATGTATAACTTTATAAATATTTCATTGGTGGGTGGTGTGATATGCTCCTGATCCATGGAACTAAAGAATAGGCTCCATTATGAATAAATTTGTGTATGATGTAAGGTCCCTCCCACGTGGAATCAAACATAAGATGATTCTTTCCTAGTATCAAATGGGTTCCAAGAGATATCACCAATTCTCCCTGGTTAGTTTAATAGAGGTGAACCTTTTTTATTCAAGGTCATACTATTCAGTTCATGTGAACAAGAAGGTTTTATAGTGTGCACAAAATCTTTTAATATAGATACTCCAAATCATCCATTCTTTTCTTTTCTTATTCATCATCCAAGAGATTCATACAAATGGCTGTTTAGAGTGAGGTTGTATGGATCTCTCTGGGTTTCACTACATTGGTCTTGTGCACTAACATGTATGGTGTTTCTTTTGTAGTAATATGCATGGTGGTATTGTAGGCCCATAAATCATAGATGGGTTTTTCATTCCATGACTTCTTATCCATGTTCACCATCATAAGGATAATTTAATATAGTGTCCTAATAAAGGCCCCTATATGTCTATATTCAACCACATTATAGTGAGATGAGTGAATGAATTTAATTTTATACTCTAGGAATAGCTTCTTGAACTCTACAAAACAAAATTTGGTGATGTTTTCCTTCAATATCAACTGAGGGAATATGAACGTGTTGATTATATAATACATTATAAAGTTGATGATATTCATCATTCCAACTTCTTGGACGGGTATCACTTCCTCCCATTTGGAGAATATTTTGGTTGATGTAATGATGTAATTAGACTTATTTGCGGTGGCTGGGGGATATTTCCCCGCAACATCCATCCCCCAAATAGAGAATTTATATGAATATTTTGTTGTATCCTATAAAATTATAGGTTATGGAATGATGTTTTCATGAATTAGGAACACATGACATTTTCTAGTGAATTCCACAAAGTCTTGTATCATGCTCTACTAGTTATACCCTAACCTTCTGATATAGTGGGGGAGCCTAGTTCTATATCACTGGGTACTGCAATTGGATTCATGGAATGCTCCAATGACATGGATTATTTCACATTATATTATCTAACTAAGGATAATTCCATCAAAACCAAGATTTTATAGGTTTTTTTGATCATTTGGTCAATAAAACAAGGTAATGTTGGTTTCCCAATGTTGGATATCAACATTTGTAGATAGATTCATCAAGATATTTCAATACCAAAGACAGATTATTATGGGATCCATCATCCAAGTGGTGGTCATTGGTTTGTCATGCTCTGGGTGGTGTTGACCAGATTGATCTCCATTATATTACAAACTATGTTTGATGATACCATAATTTAATGTGCTATACATAATATCACCTCCTCTTGATCTGGGTACGCCAATAGGATGGATGCATTAACCATTCATCAGCATGAGCATTATTTGATCAAGGGATATAATACAATGCAGGAATAAAGAAAAAATCCACCATTTGTCCATTGATTTTTATTGATGGGATATTCCTTCCTTATTGAAGAAATATTTGTCATCGATTATCATTATCACTAGTTATGAATCACCATTGATGATTAAGTCGGTTATGTGATGTGGTAAAGCTATTTCCGTACCAGCGATGAAGGCTTGGTATTTAGACTCATTGTCAGTGTAGCCTTTAGACATTAAAAAATAGTTTGGAATAACTTATTTTTATAGAGAGATAAATACAATACATAGGACAAAACTTTTTAGAATTAGGTTTCCCATTCATAATCCTATAGGACTATTGGATGACTTATAAAAATACATTTCCCAGGTTTGGTTGTGTTAAGGGAAAAAATGACTCTTCTTATAAGAGTTCAATGTCCTCTTGTTTATTTTCTAGTGCAGGATGTGCCACCCAGAAGTCACCCATAGTGTTCCTTTTGTATATCGTATGGGATATGAACTGGATTTCATACTGATATTGAATGACCACCCATAGATCCAAGCACCCAGTCAATATAGGTCAACCAAGGATATACATGAGCAGGTCAATACGAGAGACTAGATGGACCTCATGGTGCTCCAGGTAATGCCTCATCATTTTCACTATGATGATAGAACAATGTAGTTCTTTCGATAGTAGAATATCGGGTCTTGGCACCCATCATATTCCAGATTAGTATGTAAAGACTATTCTTGATCCCCATGTCATTCTTATTTTTAGGGATGGTTCCAAGTGGGTGTTTCTTAGTGGACACAAAAAAGATGAGTGTGCTCCCGAACACTGGAGGCATCATAAATGGTTGGTGCATAATAAACATCTTGAAATTGATGAATACTTTTTGACACACATATTCCCATCAATATGCGACCATCTTCATCATTTTCCTCATAAAGAAGACGGGTCTATCAGCATGGGTGTCTATGAATCGCCAAATTTAGTAGATGTTCCCTTGGATCTACCTTATTTATTTCAGATGTCTAGTGGTGACATTACTAAGATAGAAATAGTCTTCTCTAGGTCTACCTAGATACAATGGTGGAGTAACTCAAAACTGATGAATTTACATGATGTTACCCCAAATTTACACATTAGAAGATTGATAATTAGACTATGATGTCACAACATGACAATGATTTCTCAGAGATATATGTAGTGATCACATCAATATCATTATTTCAGAAATAGGTCATCCATCTTACACTCATTTATCCTTCCTATGAACAAATTAAATATACGATGCATGACATGATGATATGTGGCGCTAACATTCTTTAATCTGAATATTATGACATGTTAGTAGAAGATCCCCTAGGGTGGCCCAAAAAGAGGTGTCTTATTCATAATCAAGTTCCCTTTTCATCTGATTGTACCTCAAGTAATAATCCATGAAGGAAACAGATTGAATGACAACAATATCATTGATTAATTATTATGTATTTTGAAGTGCGATGTCATCTTTTATGAAATTCCAATTACGGTCTCTGAAATCAATGTAAACCCTAATATGTCCATTTTTTTCTTGGTAGGGATGATTTCGGCAATCCATTTCTGGTATTTCACTTCTCTAAAAATGTAGTCATTGAATAAAAAGTTTTCCTCCACCTAAAAATTTGTATCATGATAATGTTACATTCTCATGGACACATACTTGAATCCCCAATTATCTTTCGGTAGTCTTAGATGGTGAGTAGCCACAATTAGATTCATTGTATGAATTTCTGTATTGTTTAAAGAAAAATCACATCTGATATTCTTCATCAAAGCGATATACATATCCTTTTTCTCATAAGGATTGGTGTAGCTAATCAATGTTGGACGCGGGTCTCCATTTATCCACAGGTTTATAAAGCAGAGCTCATATATGGGGTGGGGAAACACATTCCTTGAATGTTGGAGGTGAATTTCTGGGGACATCATCATATTATTCTATTTTTGAATCTGTAGGGACAATTTTAGATGACGATGGAAGTTTTTGGGCTTCACCATCAATATCAGGGTATCAGAGGTCATTATATGAAATATCATAATCTATCATCATTGGATATACTGAAGAGAGATGAAAAAGATGACTCTCAATGGGGATATGAGTGGTTGTGACCTCTGGGAACATGTCTTCTATTTCAACCATGTTTTTGGTGAGCACTAAATTCTCATCGATCATGCTCCATGGATTTACAGGGGTTGTCCCTAAACCATTGGGGGTGGAAGCCTGTATAACATCATCCACCATGATATTCTTTACTCAAATGATATATAAGTCTGGTTCAACATATATGGATCCAAAATTCTCTAAGAGGGTATTATCTCCATGAAATATGAGGACCATTGCATTGATGGGGTACTTCATCCTTGGATGGAATGTTGATGGTATCAATTAGTGGAAAAGGATTCAGTGTCATCCATTCGTGAAATTATAATAGGTGACTTATTGGATAACCATGAACTCAACATCAAATGTGATATATCCAAATTGGGTATGTAGCTAAATCTTCTTTAGGGGCCTTTACTCATGCTTATTATATCCATGGATAGTTTTCATTGTATGGGATATGTCTCCATCACTATACCCCAAATATTGGAGGGGTCGAGCTCAGATGAGATTGATCCCATATATTTTATCGACCAACTCCCTTTAGAAATTTACACCATGGAGTTTCTCATTGATGTACATGAGGATGATGTGTCACTAGATGGCCTCCACCTGATCTTGAGCAGTGAATCAAATGGAGACATGAAATCCAAAGGACATGGTCTCCACTCGATAAACCTAAGTCACGATGACATTGGTTTCAAATTCCTAGGGGATTTGGAGGGCTTTAACATGTTCCTCAATGAGTTCTCTTGAATGATGAGGCACATCATGGATTGGGAGATTTCTTGGGATAACATCTAAATGTTTCCAAACATCACCATTTTTTACCAACGGTCGGCACTTCCTATCATGGGGATACTATGGGGTTTGTCACTAAGAAGATGGAGTAGATGAGGTAAATGAACATTTTTCCTATGTATAGGTTTACGAAATAACTATTTCAAGTGGTGCATGTTGTGCTGAAATTCCATATTGCCTGGGTTGATAAGGTCGAGCCCCAGTTATGTTCCCATGCTAGGAAATCATGTGTGGGAAACTACTAGAGGGCTTTAAGTAACCTCCTTGTGCCCTTTTAACCTATAAGAGTTATTTTACTTGGGTCGTGGATGCATATGTGTATTCTATGGGGATATAGAAAGGATACTAACTTCAGACATATCAGTGTTGCCCCATGTAACCTCATCTTGAATACATGAAGCCTACCTTTCTCATGTTATATGAGAGAATGTCATATTTGGTGGTAATACTATTCATTGGTGTAGGTTTTCATCAAGAGTACCTTATTGAAGGAACCAAATATTATCTCTTCACTGGAAGATGATTCGGTTTGGTAGGGTAGTGTCTATGCCACATAAGATGCATGGAAAAAATCTACAATAATTTAGTAAGATTAAGAGAAGAATATGGCTATTACTAATCTATTTCATCCTACTTCTAGTGGTCGTGCACACCCTTGGGAGGTACATCATACTTCTTCATTTTGGGTTGTGGAGCTATGTTGACTTTTTTCAACAATGTCCTCAAGGATGAGTGATCTCGATCAACGGTTTATTTGTGATCCATCTATTGAAATTTTGGGATTTTCTGGTAGGAATTTTATGCCATAATTTATTTTATTTTAATGGTTAATTGTTATGGAAGACACATAGTCTGGAGAATTGTCTATTGTCACATGTTCGTAGTCATCCACGCCTTGAAGAACTTCCTTATAGAGGAAACAGTTCTCGATATTATGACACAACCTTCAGTAGAAAGGGAATTAATCGAGACGACTGGTGAGGTTATCCTCATTGATATTTTTTCCTATAGAAGTGTGAGAAGTTAGTTTTCCAAGGCTTCAAATATGTAGATAGAGAAATTCTCAGTCCACAAGAATAAAACCTTGTTCATTCATTCTTGAAAACATGGGAGATCATAGTTTATCTATGCTTCTAGTAAAGGGTAATTCTATGCCTGTTTTTGGTCAGTAGGAGGTGATGCGTAGTCTGGAATATGCAAGGGTAGATGGATGGTTGTGGTATTAAAGGTTATATTTGCAGCTTCCACACTTCTTGGTGTTTTTCTTTATTTTTTTACTTGGTAAAAGACATCGATCTGGTTCATTGAATATCCACTCGAATATGTTGGGTTGTTTCATTGAAATCTATGAATCCACCTAGATATTTAATGGGGATTATGGTGTGTCTGTAACTCATCTTGGAGATATTCTGCACAAATATCCAATGGTTTTTTCTTGATATTGTGGGATGTTGAGTGAATAGTTTAGGCCATTCCACCTTGTTAAAAAGTGGTACACCCTTTCATTATTGTGCTCTTTATAGTTCATCATGTTGAAAATTGAAGTCTTCCACTATGTTGATGTGAATTGGTAAAGGAACTAATGATTAATGTCTTCCCAGCCCGTGATAGATATTGTGGCCAAACTACTACACCAGAAAAAGGTTGGCCTTGATAATTTCTGTACAAAATACCTCAGTTTGGTCACCTCCTACTGAACCCAAGGGCTCATCATTGGCCCAAATCAATATATGAAGTGTTTGAGATGATTCTCATGATCTCCTACATAGTTCAAGGTGGAAAATGATTGATTTCTGATGATGAATGTAGGTGGGGTATCATCTACCAATTCAAGATATGGATTTTTATCAGGATTCACTAGCATCCATCGCCCTTCTATTGCATCCATCCAGGTAGCTGGGTATTCAATGGTAGTGAGAAGCGCAAGAGTCACTATTTTTGGAGCCACCTCCACTATACACGGAGTGGTTGGTGGATGATAAATTGGTCACACATTAATCTCATATTGATATTCTATTTTGTCTTACGACTGAATATTTACACTGGTGAGGGATAGGTTGTTACCACATTAGGTGGAGAAATAGATCATTAATAGCTTCCTCATTTATATAGATGACTTTTCTTGACCTATATCCAATCTGTTATCTAGACACTACAATGGTTTTATAATCTACCATAGGAGTGATACTATTATCCTTGGGTTGTAGATGAACCACAATATGAATCTTTTCCTCATGTAGTACCTCATTGAGTTGTCAGAGATCTTGTATTTCCCTCCCATATTGTGAAAATTCCTCCTATGAAGATGGAATCCAAGGTCCGGCCAGTTCATTCCCTTTACCATTAGAGATATTCCAATGATGATGTGGATAATCATTATTTGGTGGTTCAAAAATATGTAGCCATCATTGAATTCTGGTGCACACAATCTCATATATACATCCAAATCACCCTCCTCCTAGGGTATGTCTTCCCTATTGTGAACCTCTACATTTCTATCTTTATCCATTAATACCATGTTAAAAGTTAGGATATTTATAGTAGTTATTGTAAAATGGTGGTTGTTCCCGTACTTTCATTGAGGAAAGATAGTTATCCACGACTTTCATTATAATTTTTGCATGAACCATTTGTCTTATTGGGTTTTTTCGTCTTATGAAGCTAGAAGAGCCAGATTTTATTTACTATATACACCTATCCTCTTGGTTCAATAGTGGTTAACTTGAGGGTTTTTTTGTTATTTTTTCTAGATGATTTTAAACAATATAGGTTTTTATTGTGGTAGGATGAACAGGTGGGACGTTGACTGTTGTTCTATTCCACCCAACCTAGAGAATATTTATTCCCTCTTTGGTGTCAAGGATGATAAAAATTCCCACAGCCTTATGTTTTGGGGTTTATCTGGGGTTTTCATCATACGTAATGATGTATTTGTGCCCATCCCATTAGGGTTGAGGTGATTAAAAGTTTCCGATGATGTATATGATCCCTTTTTAGGGGATACTATATTTGGAATGGCGATTGAGATATAATTTCTCACATCTATGTGGAATGGGGTTTATCCAGGAAGCATGTTGTGATTTTTTTTCAGAAATTGATGACCCTTGGGGCTATGTTAGTGGAAAATTTTTTCCATTAATTTGGGGGTGAGTATATTCTTGGATGACCTAATGGAATCTTCTATTATAGACTTTGTGATTCATAAACATCATGCTTTCATGCGATATTGCAGAAATAACATCCCATGATGCGGATATTTCCCTACAGGCAATAGTCCAGTTGAATTCAACACCGATATCCTTGTTTGGAAAATCATTATATTATAATCTGGGGCCCCAGTTTGATGTCTTGTTGGCTATCATATCTCCCTGTTTGTGATGAGTAGTAATTGTTGGAGTTGGGGAATTCGGTTTAAAAAGCCAACTATCCCGACCATTTCCTAGTACCCTGACCTTATTGGAGGCTATAACATTACATGATTTCATTTCTAAGGGGATTCACTATTCTAGGGGAGTGGCATTGTTTAACTATTCATACTATCTGAAACCTTAGATTTGTATTCCTGACATATTATTAGAGATGCGCTATCAAAGTGTCATGATGAAATAGAAGAAATTTTTTTCCAATATATGACATGTTTTTCTAGTTTTGGATCTAGTTCCATGGAGATATGCTCTTGGTTGAGCTAGTGATAGTGTACCCAAATATTATTAAGTTTAATGTAAGATATTTGATAAAGGAGATGTTGACCCTTTAGTCACTGTTCAGTATCCCACATATTATGGCGTAGATAAATAATGAACTAACATTCTAATTCATTGGGGATCTCATTCATGGAAGTGGTGAGGGTCTAAAACATTATTGGGAGGTTGTTTCAGGATATATATCACCAAATATCATTGTCGGCCTCTTATTCATCAGACATACAAGCCTCCATCTCATTAGAACATATGAAGATGACTCTAATGGTCTCCTGCTGATAGGAGTGGAGTGTTTCTGGATGTTGATGGGGAACTATATAAAGTAGACCCTAGTTTTTTGAGAACCTCTTTATACGAGGGTGTTATTACATGGTTCTCCTAACTATAAAAATGTGTATGGACAAAGGGGGACCGCCTTTCCCATGGGAGATATCTCCGTTGGGAGGTAGACCACATTTGGTTTTAGGAGTAGAGTCCCTTTGATACATCTACACATTACCATGACAATTAATATGATGGTAATGAATGTACCCGACATCCTCCTTAGTATAATAGTTTACTATCCCTTATGGTGTTAAGAGTGTGTATTGAAAGACACAAATTATATTGTAATTTATTAAATTAGAATTATGAGTCATGTTATGAATTGTTGTTGATGTATGTTGACCTGCATTTCGTGGTTGTGCAGGGATATGTTCCTGTTGTACGGTTCTTTCCAGAACATGTATATAAATTCACGGAGCCATTGGGATATGACCCACATTAAAAGAGCTATCAAAATATGTCAATAATATTCCTCATTGTATATTGTTGTATGACCCTTTCATAAGCCATGTTCTACTTTATCTTGGTGATCCTTAGTGAGGATGGGGTTATGTGCCTAATCTTTAGCCTTTGAGGGGTTTCCCCTATTAATTGTTGGAAACAATATTATCCTTCCCAAAAGGGTTTGTTGTTCTCACCATGTTCACATCTGTAGGATTTGGAGTATACGACTACTCCCAATTTTCATTTCTGGTTGAAAGTGGATAACTATCCTCCAAAATGTGAGAAATAATATGAGAATCCTCCTTTATTTCTTAGGAATAAGGTTAGTGTAGTTGTTTGATTAAGGAAGCCTAAATATATTCTTTAATTATGTGAATTTTTGGAGTCTACTATGAAAATTCACAGATAGGATTTTTAGCATGTCTCTAGGCATGTTCTATTTTCACCTTGTTAGCCTTGGCCAGAACAAGGATATGGGCCCGATCCTGGGCCTCCGGATTATGTCGTCGGTCATATTCAATAGGCATGTTCCCTTGTCCTGAGGCATGTTTTACTCTTACATAGTTACCACCTATTGTAATTATAATAGTATCTTGGTATGATGCCTCACCCTAAATCGGGATATGCTAAAAATTTTCCAAAACAGGAGCATGAATGTGTGATTTATTAAGTATAACCACAGGATCATGATGATCAATGTGTTTATTTTTTCCTTTCATTAGGAATATAAGTATACTCTAGTACCATGATCTAAAATAATGTTGGAATATTTAGGTGATGTTATTCAGCTATTGCTAAAATGTATTGGTCTTTTAGAGAAGTCTGTGTGGGGTTATAATCCTGCACATTTTGTATCTCCATGACCTATTGAGAGATATCCTCTCTTGAAACTGGGAGATGTTCCCACATATTCCATCTATGTGCCATCAGGATATTTTGATGAGATTTTTTCATGGGGGTAGGAGTATGATCCTCCCACATGCTTTCTACAGTAATATTCCAACATACTGGTTCTGATCATGCATGGAATTGAACAAGTTGCCTTGTCCATGAAAGAATATTCTAGAGGGATCCAATATGATCATAGATTTTATCAATTTTATGGGTATCTGCTGTCATTTGCCTCTGATGACTCTTACTCAGTGGGCCCATGCATGTATTTACTAGGTGGATTTCAATCAAGAGGTACCCTCTGTTGTTATATGATATTTTTTAGTATGATGATTCTGGTGACAGAGGTTAGTAGGCACCCTACTAGGTGATGCCTAAATTGATGGATTGTTGGATCTGGTCCCCTAATCCACCTTTATCATGTATGAAATGAGGTGTTTATCATGCTACGAGGATAGTATACCAGATTGAATGGTCATGTTAATGCAGAATACTAGTTTAGCAAAAAAATTCATCGACAGACATAGACTCTCCAGCTTCGATACATGTAGAATATGATTGGAAGTATCCATAGTTAGGATCCAAAAATATCAAAGGAAATCTAGAATTATTGTGTTTTATACCTAGTACTAGAGTCATTTGGATGACAAGATAACTTTACAACCCATGGGGGCTGTGACGATAGATGATGTACCAAAATTAGTGATGGATAATGAAGACATTATCCTGGATCAAGATTATGAAATTATTCAAAAAATAAGAAAAAAATCCCACTAATGAGTGCTATATCAGTGTCATTATAATTCTCAATCAGATATACATGGTCAAAACAATTTTCATGTATTCCATTCCTACAAATTCTGATCATGTAGACTTGTTAGCATGAGGATTGACTTATATGAATCCTTTTTTATGATGATCTTACTCATTTATTTGTGTTTGATTTACCAATAAATGTGTCCTATGAGGTCACCATTGATCCTTTCTATGATATTAACATGTAATGGGAATGCAAATTGTCTCAATGGATTATAACCGGGTCATTTTTAAAATTTTTAGCTTCATGTAGGGTTCACCATTTTTGTTTTGTTAGTATTTTTGGCATTGAATTTGTTCTACTCATTGGGTTACCATTTTCATTTTTTCATGAAACTCCTAATGGTTCCCCAGTTTGAAGCTAGACTTTGACCTACTTTTCAAATGTTGATGTTCTAGTTTTTTAGGCCCTTTGACCCATGAAGAGTTGCATTGGTCATTTTTTTGGAGGTCGGGGTCAGGACACCCTTTTGGTGGAAATTGTTTCCTACTTTAGGACACTCTTATAGATTTAAGACAGGATCATGAATCCCTTCATAATCCCAATATGGGACGGATTACCCAAAAAAATATATTTTGGTTGATCACTTTTATTTTCAATTGATTGGGTTGTCATTAATGAATCCAACTATATGTATCTGAAGTTCCTTTCCTTTTTCACATATTGTGTGGTTGCATATATGCTGAAACCATAAGACTAATTATTGCAGGCTATGATCCTTATAATAGAGTTGGATGATATTCATAGGATGGGATTGAGAAATTATAAGGCATCCTATTCCTCCTAGTTATTACATGAATCAAAACCCACGTAGTTCTGTTGGTCCATGAAATTTAACATGATGGAGTAAGGGATAATATGGTGGTTCTAAAACACCAATAATTTGAGCTTGAGTCTTGAAAATATTTCTCACGTATCCTAGTTATTGTAGGAATCAAAGTAATTTTTTTTTCAGTCAATGTTGGGGTTTACACCCTGCTACTTCCCTAGTAAATGTGTATTTGAGGACTAATGAGGTTTTCATTACATCCCCTATGCCCAGGTGGGCCATTTTGATTGTGAGAATCATGGGGGAGTTCATGATTAGACAAATTGAATATCGATAAGTGGCCTATATGTCAGGGCAGTCCTAAAAGTGTTTGATATGAAACTTGGTCCTTTAAGGATGTTTCATATGTATTCAATTTCTAGTGAAAATCATATTCTATGTAGTTAATTGTGATATTTTTATTCTTAAACCCTAATGATACTCCGGTGAATGGGTGGTGAATGCCTAATGAGGTGTTCATCGCATCCCCCTAATACCACATGAGCCATACTAATTGTGAGAAATAAGGGGGGGGGGGTGAATGATTAGCCTCAAGGAATAAGAATACGAGATACACATATTGGGGGAATTATTGGATTGTTTGATAACGAGATTGATTCATTAATTAGGATTCATATATATCCCTATTATGGAGGGAATAATAGTCATCATAGTAATTTTAGAGATGTTATGGATTACACACTGAGGCTTCACTGGGGAATTTTCCTTCTTATCTAGATGGTTTTGCATGATCATGTTGGCTTACCATGGAGGTCACCACGTGAAATGGCTTGAGACATGGGGAGGGTGTCACAAGATTCATGATAGCATTATCTGATGGTTGTTGTGTATCTTTTTTTACACCTCGAGGAGACATCACAAGACCATGATGACATTTATAGAGGGTGTTCCAAGTATTGGAGGACACCTTAGCCTAACCTAGGAAAAATAGGATGACATTTTAGAAGGGTATGCTACGATAGATGTATTTTCATGTCCAGATGTGTCGACAAGGCTTGGATGACATGAGTCGATGTCATTATATTTTTGATGGGGTGCATCCTATTAATCTCATAAATATGGGTTTTTGAATGCAAAGTGTTCGTAATATCCATGTGGTTCTAGTGAAGGGTCTGAAAGACTTTTCAAAACATGTCCAGAGCATTTTGTACATCCCATAAGACTTGTGGATGGGATGTCCCAAGGTTTCTGTGGCGAAACATGGCACCGATTTATATTCATGATTAACAATGTGAAGCATGTGGAGGTCTATGATCATGTTTTCGCCATTGGACATCCACATTGAATACTACTTTTGGTCCTTGTATTGAGAGTTCCTTGTTTCGGTTTCGTGTTAATTTTTTGGGACTCCCATGATATTTAGTATATACGATATGTTCTTCATATCTATCTCTATGTGTACATTTAAAGATCTATCATTGATCATGACAGGTTATTTATTCCTAGTGCATGAGTACATTAGAGTTCCATCGGTGTATTACTTGGAAGAAGTTCGACCACTCACATGTTCTGATGTGTGTAAAATCCTTGTGATTTAGTGTCGACGTCGTATAGGAGGTATGGGTCCAAAATTCTGGCATTCAATCAACCAAACAATGAACCAACCCACTGAACCATTTTTCTGAGTTGTAGTAGAGGATTTATAGGACTATCCATCCACCAATGTACAATTTTGTGTAGAGAATCGTGCACAAGTGAAGCATTTAGCTTACATGGGGTCTGGTGTTACATAGATTTTTGAGTCATTTTGGTGGACCCTATCAAGGGCGCCGCCTAATTTTCTACGATTGTAATTCAATTGATAATTTATCAAATTAATTCCAACTATTGAGGACATTCACTTCAATGGAAATCTATTTCATGATCCCAACATGTCAAAGGGTCTTTAAAAAATCCAAATGACTATTGGATGGAATCCATGAGTCATTAGATGGATTGTATTATAGTCTTATGGGACCACATCAAGGGTGAACGAGGTGCATCACATACCCATCAGTAACTAAGAACCCCTCTTTCCTTCCCTTTTTACAACTCATTCAATTTACGTGATGAAGGTTGTGAGTCCTTAGAGATTGTATATATGGTATAGTGGGTATTTCCTCTATTTTTTGGAGACTTTTCATGTGACCAGTTGGGTGATATAGTGCAAAATCTTTTTGTGTCCAAGTCCTCGAGCAAATAGTTTTCTCTGAGGTGAGGAGGTCATGTCACTGAGGGCTCGTGGTGTTGTGAGGGTCATCAGGGGTGCGTTTCATGTCATTCTGTGAGCAGAGACCCCTCTCTCTTCCTGTTTTTCTATCTTCGATGATTTATTAAAAAATTATCTTGGGTCATGTGGGATTTCTTGATCAATGTTTGGGTTTTATGGCTGATTTTTGGGTGATGTCACAGATGACCAGTATGAGGAATATGGAGATCATGTGAGCATGTTATGGAAAAGGTTGTATGTGTATCTTTATAGCATTATGAAGTTGTTTGGACACACGTACTTTCATCGGAGTTATGAGGATTACAAGCCAATGGGACATTTTGAGGTGTGGAATCCATGATGTTGAGGTATCTTGGTGTCTCTTGAAACACTCAAGGCACGCATCGCATGTTCTTTAATGACCACATGAACCACTCACCTCATCTATTTTGATCCCCATTGTATTATGGGACATGGGTTAAGATGTATGCATGTTTTCTCTTGTAATATTAATTATTTTTAATCAATTTTCTATTTTTGTCTCACTTGACAAGTGTGGATCACATGAGAATGCACAATTATGGTGTACATAACCATGTGTCTATCCGTAGAGTGCCACAAAATTACTTTATGGTATCCATGTGTTGTGGCGGACGAGCCTAAGTGGTTTAGTGAAGAGAAAAATAAATATCATGGTGTGTCACATGTCTTTAGGGGAACACAGCATGTCCTTAAGTGACCCTGAGACCCTCTCTCCTTATGTTAGTTATCTCGTTTGTTTTTAGTGATAGAGGTCTGGAGGTCTTTTGAGATGGATTGGATATCTTATAGGAAATTTTATTTATTCCCAATGATGACTTAGTGCATGATCTATGTGACCAATGGGGGTCGCTACCTTGAAATGTTTCATACCCAGTTATTTGAAGGATTCTATTTGAGTTTTCAGGTTCCTTCCAATGACAATGAATGCAGTTGGGGGAGGGGTTCTCATCAAATTATCACCATTAATCCATTGGGAAAAAGGGTTCTTACTATGGAGGGATTTAATATATTTGCAGTGGGTTATGTTCCTTATAAGGAGAATTCTGGTGAACCTACAGTGGTCATGCAATCATGATTATTTAACCATCCTCATTATACTTTATATTTTGGGATAATTAATATCCACATTCAGATATTTCTTCCATTACAGTTTTCGTGATTCCTATTTGGAAGGAGTCAATAATAGTTTAATTTCATGAATAATGGAAACCAAACATGTCGATTAATGTCTGGTGGTAAAGACATTGTCATTGTAATTTAAAGTGTTATGGTAGGGATGTCAACTGGTTTTTTAAAAACATTTTGTATGGGCATGCCCCATACATTTTAAAATCATGTGAATATAATGTTTTCCATGGTTTTTAATTTCTTGTGGTTAGGATTTGGTCCATGATGTTTATTTTTAGGTAGTATGGATGATGTCTGTATCCTATTAGGATAATAGAACATACAATAGATCTTGGATAACTCTTATTAATATTTCATGTGTTTCATAATCCATCAACTCTATCAATCCATCAATTACATGTACCTCAATCCAATCCTTGATGACAATGAAACGTTCAATTATATGCCTAAGACATCTATAGAAGGGGTAATGGTTTTATATTTCAATTTGAAATTTTTGTATGTTTCATCAAATCATTTAAAATGACAAAATTAAAATTCATGGGATTTATTGTTGTATTGACAGAATTTGATCGGTTTAATATTTCAACAAAAGATGGTCATTTATCACTGGGACGTATATGTACCATGATGTGATTTACTACTAGTGTGTCTAGTTCAGAGTGATCAGATAACTAGGGTGGGGATTTAGGATTTAGTGGTTATAATATACCAAGTCCATCTACAGCTAAATCCATTCATTAAATGTAAATTCGTTATCTATTATGTGAATTATATTCTAAAGGTAGGGGAAATGATTTTATTTGTATATCATCCATTCCATAGATATATTTCTCCTTCCCATGATTTTTATGAAAAATATTTCCCATGTCATAAGTGAAATACCTAGAATCATATCTTGATTGGAAGGTATATAATTTTCATTTTATATATTCAAGGAATGAGTGAGAATTGTACTACTCCCATATATTATTTATGCCTCAATTGATGTAGGCACATAGATGATTTTAGAGCCTGAGATTAAATGTCTTAAATTTTATAGGTAGGAGGATAGGTGTTGAAGCCTTGTGGGTCTTGGATAATGAATACACATCCCCCAAGATTAAATGGTATGGAATCTATAAGATTATTTTTGTAAACATCTAACATGAAATATATTTTACGATAAACCTTAGAGGATGAGTAATATTTGTAAATTACCTAGCCCAACATTTTATGTGTGGTGGAAAGATGTACATATTTCACCCGACGAGTGGATGAAAATTATGAAATTTCCTCAGGGCATTTGGGATGTGTAACATTACTAAAAGGTGGGATTATATGAACCAATACTCATATATCATTATATAGTAGGGATCATAGGAGTATTCTGAAAAATATTTACAAGTGATCCTTATTTCTTCATTAGATTCATGTGATTTGTTCTTCGATAGAAATTGTCTTATCAACCTTGTGTGTATGGATAACAGGTTCCACAATAACAACATTTAATCTACTGATGGTTGGGTTTGTGTATAATGATAGGAGATCCAACATGGACCCTAGATATGGAATCCACTACTTCCGCATTCCATATATTATGTTTTCATTTCTTTCTGAAATACCAACATGGAAATTAGAACTTCTTATAGATGCCTGACATATACTACTAATTCGTCAATTTCATGAGCCATCAGTAGAAGGTAGGCCAATATGTGTTTAAATAGATGAATACATGTGGGTATGTCTATAAAATTTTGGAGTGTATGCCTTTGAATCATATATTTCGTCTTCAGATTTTATTTATATCATGTTGAATGAGATAAAAGTGGGATAGTTCCCCTCCTAGAAGGAAAATCCCATCTTTCGGGTCGGTTCTTGGGGTACCATTTGGAGTGTCAATGCCCATTGTACCTTTTGAGGGGTTGGATCCCATGATATTATTTTATGGGTAAGTTCCAATGGTTCTATTTTAGTTATCAGTTCCTATGATACCATTTGATGGGTCATTGCATGTGGTACCATTTGTGGGGTGGGTACCCATGATACCGTTTGAGGGGTTGGTTTACATTGTACCATTTGAGAGGTTTGTTTCCATTTTGAATATGATACCTGGGTAAAATATGATAAAAAATTTCCCAGACCAATAGGTTGGGGTGCTCACTGGATTTCCCAACTCACCAAGGCCAGTTGTGATAACGTAAAAACCTTCAATCTATTGATGATCTAAGATTAATTTGTGACCATTTTTAGGATACAATAGAGATCCTATTATAGATTAGTTATAGCAGGGATAGAAGCATGATATAGAGATATATTTTTTAGATACCCAAGAAAGTATATCCTAATAGGTTCCCCACATGGATAGTTGATTTAAAAAAAACCTCCTATATAAATATTTTTGGATTCATGGTTACATGTTAGCGATTATAACCCGAATGGATGGGATCCCCAGAAGGATTCTCTTCAGAGATTTTGTATCCATGATTTATATCAGAATCCTTCACCATGAGTAAGAAAGGTATAATTTATATCACTATAGGTATAAGGTACCAAATACTATTAATGTTGAAATAGTGGCCACATCCTCTCCAGCAGCCTACCCAGGGAAACATGTCCAGTTCGAATAAATCCTCAAAAATATTTCATGATCTGATTCCAAATTGAAGATTGATCTATGGATGTTGTACTATTGGACCAAGGAATTCAGCAGAAGGTACTGCATTAAATGTGTTGGAGGCATGGTATGTTGGATCCTTGGGGCCAATGATGATTTTCCGGTGTGGTTTGAATACTTTTTCACAGTTCATGATGAAATTTTTATTCAATGGAATCATTAAATTCATTTAGATGAAACATGACACCTTACTAGTGTAGTATCGTTTACAAGATTTCATGTTCTATCAATAACTTTAAATATTTAAAAGATAAAGTGGAGTTACACTATTTTTATGAAAGGTTCAGTGCAGTTAAACAAAATGTTTTAGGTTCAAATAGTTCTAACAAAATGATTTTAGAAAAAATGAGACATATGGGAACTAGAAAATTAATCCTTTTCAACTTTTGAAATTGATAAAAATGATAAACAATTTCACATTTGGATCATCGTTTTTCATCAAAAAACGACGTGGATGAGATTTGACTAAATTATTGATGTGGGGGTTTCAATTCCTTACTCAATCACTCATATCAATTTTACTATTTTATTAGTATTCACTAGAAACTCTAAAAGGATCCTACAAACGTAATTGTGTATAAAGATAATTACCAAAAGAATGTGGTCATTGGGGGTTTCCAACCCTAAATTTCATAGGAACTCGCATTGGTCAATTGTATGAGAGGTCATGCTTGTTCCCCCTTTTGGGCAGAATTACATCCAATGTTGGGAAACACTTATTGATTTGAGATATTTTCATGAAATCATTCTAAAATCCCAATACACAATTGATTACCTCTATGGAAATTCTAATATTTTGAACATTTATTAATGGGACCCAGTGGGTATGTGTCACATGTTCTCCATAATTCTCTTGATTATATATGATTCTTTATTTTGTGACCATGTCTGGGAACTATGAATATTATTTATAACTAGTTAGTTGGTTGGTGTCTCAGAGATGGGATTGACTCTTTAGGAGGAATCATATGTATCCTATGAAAAATGGAGTCAAAGCCCACATAGTTCATTTATCATTGCTTATGGTCATGTGAATGGACCCATCTATGCTGCTTAACATGATGAGTTATAGACATTAACAACGCGCTTAGACTATGGTGAGTTTTCATACATATCTTGGTTGAGTTAAGAATAAGAGGCTACATAGTTCTTATCACATATCCTATAAAATTGTTAAGATGTATGATCACTATTGGAGATATTATTATTAACATTTCTGATTTTAGAATGCTAGGGGATTACACGAGGAGAGAATAACTTTAGAGATTGGGCCTTAGAATGTAATAAAATGTATCTTATATGTACATGAATCATATATCTTGTAGTTCAGTTTGTAGAATATTACACACTAACGTCGCCCTACCGTATACTCATTCATAATTTTCTAATGAATATAGAGAGACGAAAATCGTAAATAGTCTATCTGAGATCATGAAATTGATTGGGCCACATGACTATGAATCCCTTTCTCATCAACAAATAATACCTTTTAAAATGTGTATATATGTGAGGTTTTTGGGATGGGGTTTACATAAAATGAGTCTAATTTTGTCTTCAAAAAAATGATGATCTGCATTAAGGGATCTATCTGAAACATCATGAATGTTTGCTGGACATGCATCGATTTCCCACCCAACATGTTTGTTATGTCAATCTATAATGGAATTCACTTCCAATGGTGTCCACTTATCATGTCCATGATTCTTCATATGAATAATAATGTCCACATCATCAAAACAGATGTGTAAAGGGTCTTTTTTATGTTCTTTGTATATGTGACTATACACTATCACAAGATACATAAAAAAATTGATAATATTGTCTCATGAAATGATAATTGTTTTATAAATTTTCATGGCGTAAAAATTTCATGTCCCTAGATAATATTTTGGAAATTCGTTGAAGTTAAGGAACTATCTCCTAATCAACCTGGATTATCATCAAACCACCACATTAAAATGGTGATATGTCGATCACCAATCAATATATTGACCTAATTTTTTTATGGATTGTAATGCAATCAATTTATTATGTCCTGAGATGACCAAAAATATCACAAGAACATTGCTGAATCATTTTATCAAATGAAATTAAACTAATAATTTGGATTGGTATGGAAATCATATTTAAATTCATTCACTTTCAAAAATATTATAAACACATGTCAAATTGGAACGAGCCACAATTTGAGAAGAATATTATATCCATAGAAAGAGGAGTTCATGGATTATGGATTCATTACACACCTACACCTCTTAGGTTCTTCATTGAAATTTGAGGGATTAACTAATATTAATCATATGAATAATGTTTACATTTGAAAATAGAGGGGAACCCTACATGATTTCACATCTTGTAGGTCTATGACATGAATTAACTCAAATAGTTCTTGCGATGTAATCTATAAAATTATGTAATTTATTTTTGGGATTCTGAATTAATGGATTAGGGTTCAATCATCATGAAGAGGTATTATGAAATGTGTTGCACAATTCCTCATTGTTTTACTTGCATGAAGGGGTTTTCTACAAGGATGATATGTGTTGAGGCTGACACTATGAAGGCCCCATTGAGGAATAATGAGACATTGAGGCTCTTCGTGCTGTAAGACTGATGGTATGCAATGGGGATGTTTTATTATTTTCAATACACCAAGGATAAATTCCACACAATTACTGATTCATTATAGTGTCTCAAACTAAATATGGTACACATGAATCACCATTGGTTAGGAAATTTCCATGCCTTAAAAAATGGGTCATACAATTTTAGTTATTATCATTCCAGGGGCAATGGGGGTGGTTTCAAGAAAATACAATCTTGTATAGGGTTTCATGAAATCACCATAAGGCAAGAGAAATTGTATTCATGAAAGAAATGGATATAATTACCACTGGTACATTATTATATAGGCTAACATATCCATGTCATGGAACCATGTGGTTTATATTACTACATCACAATAGGTTCTATTTATCATGTGATTTGATTAGAGAACCAACAGGTGGTATTGGGGATGAGTGGATGGGTGCACATTGAGACTGTATATTTATAAGAAGATATACATGACATATAGAGTTCTTTTAGGAACCAAATATTCATTGTAACATTTTCTCAATGAAGATATGTGTCAAAGAGAGAGGAACAAGTGATTTAATGTTCACCATCAGATGGATTTTGGTGGTGGTGTTGTATAGAAGGATGTTTTGACATGATCCCCTAATTACATTGAGGTGTTTTCCAAATATACCGGAATGATCATGTATTAACCATCTCTTACTCAATCTCTTCATTACTACTTCTCTCCATCATCCATCATGTGTTTTTTCCAATATTACCATGGTTATTTATATTCTAATGTTGGAAAATTCTCATTCCATGTTTAACTTCAAGGAATCCACAAGAGTTGGCTGAGGTAATGGAGACTTCATTAGATAGAAATAGTAGGGCCATAAGTTGGTTTCACATGATCTTCATTAATTCTATTTTATTGTGCTACACAATTTGTAATATTATGATAATTTTATATTAATTCAGATACAAATTATGGAAGTTCAAATGGTCATAATGTTCGAGGGAAGATTTATATTTTTTTTTCATTTCATGACATTGATTTCATGACCATGAGAAATTATTTTTATGGATTGTAATGATTTTCAACAAAGGGATCATGTGATAGAGTTTTGTGGCCTAACCATTCCACATTAAACCCTAATAAATTGACTTTGTATTATCTACCTTGACATGACCATCGGGAAAATATTTCATGGAGTATTATGGGACATCGATCATTTTTGATGTATTGAACTAGTGACACAAAAATCCAGCAGACGAGCAAGTGATAAAGAGTTTAAAGATAATGGTGTGATCATGATCAGATGGATTGGATTCATTTATTACGGTAGCATTGTTTATTTTTAGATTTATAACTATAGGTAAATAGTAGAGATGGCTTTGTCATCCAATATTGAAATGAAATTTATTTATCATTGTGGTTTATCAAAAAATTAGTGTGGATTCAGGTTAGAAATCCAATCGTTCCACCTTTCATTCTATCCCACATGGTGGCACTGCCCAACTGACTACATTGTATCCCTATGGTGGTGTGTTCCCCCACTTGTGTTTCTGTATTCCCATACACCCTATTCCACCTGAGTACCAGCCAGACAATCCTGTTACCAAATCGTAGTGGAGGGGAATCCTTATTCCTAGAATAAGATAGAAATGATTTTTTGGACTTGATTCCCCCCATATTTAGTTAATGTGGGTTTCATTATTTACTTTAAAAATAGTCTCAAGTAAATAATAATGGTAAAAAACACTGCACATATTATACCTAATGTCCAACCCATTAGTGAAAAAATTTATCCTTTATTGAATGTTTATCAGTAATTTTGAATTGTCTTGGATGTTATGTAATTTCTATTGGAAGTGTGCTTAAAAAGTTTCTGTAAACATCCGCATAATTCAAATATAAAAATAAGAACAATAATTGTGTTAATATATGGTAATATTCCAAAATAAAAAAATTCACATATTTAAGAAATCACATGTAGTATCTTCTATGTAAAGATAGAATAAATTCATAAATTAATCTATACACAATGTCACTATAAGGTTTTCTTTCTTCAGACTATAGAACTCCATCATTGTATAATTATAAAAAAAAATAGTATAGAATTTCTTATCAAAAAACATGTTCAAAATCATCTCATGTCATTTATTTGTTAAATTTATCCAAAATTTATAATTCCAACCATTAGTGTCCCAAATCCCCCATAATATATGTTTATAATATTACTTTTATCTATTCTAGTTTCTTATGTAAATCTAATTCTCAATTCAACCGATTTAACTCGATGATTTCTTTATATAGTTCAAACTCACCTCATACGATGGTTGGAATCTAATTTTGGAACTAATCTGATTAATCCACATTCCAAGGATAATCATTCCATGTTCCCTTATCCACAACATGAAAATACTAACCAAATAATTGGAAAATATATTTATTCACAAATGTCTCTAGTAAAACCATATTTTTAATAGCCTCCACTATTTTATTTCTAGGAAACGTACATGAACCAAGCCACTATAACCTTAAAAAACATCTATTTAGTCTCCCTCATTAGAAACTAAATTCTCCACAATTCAAATTTCTGAACATAAACACATATCACCATAAATATTTCAATAATTCTACCATTGTAAACATTGAATCCATTTTTAAAAAAACTATAACCCTAATTTCCAAAAATATTATTACAAAAATATTTAAAAATACATACATATTATCAATTCCATAAACCATTAAACATAGAAAAAAAAAGGAATTGATATTGGGAAGTCTTACTATCAATTCATGTCATATGACTCTCATTAGCTAAACCCATGATAATAATGTGGAAATTTACCTAGAGATATCCAAAAACACTCAGAAACCCAAACAACATAGTAATATGTTGTTCAATATAATGTTGATAACTCTTCCATTTTAGGCTCCACAATTAAATATTTGACAATCCTTATCCTCAATTGAATCCATAGAGATATATTGAATCACCCAAATTTTAAATTAATTAATCTTTTATTTATTATTTTGTAGTATATAAATAAACATGTAATGTTTTGGAGGGTTTTGGAATTTTTTTTTTGTTTTTGGTGAATTTATATAGGGTCATGGCTTTGAAAAAAAATTATAAACACATATAAGAAACCATGAACATTTAGAAATCAGATAATGGGAAGGTGCATGAGAGGAAAATGAGTTGTCCAAACTGTGTTGAAGCCTTGTAGAAACCATAATACATGATATTGTGTAATTTATCATGGATATGGAACATTTCACTAACGGTGTGGTCCAATATTTTGAGGTTAATACTTGTGGTGTTTGAAAGAATAAGTATAGTGCATGGTTTTTCTAACAGTTTGACTAAACTGTGTGCGGTTAGAAAACTACATCCTAAAAAATGAATCTACGTCTGCATTGTGTATTAATGCCTTGTTTTTTCAAAATAGTCCTAAACATGTTTTTTTTACCATTCAAAGGCTGTTAGACCTCTCCTCATTGACTTGTAAGTGATAAAGAGGCTTCTATTGTTCTTTTTAAGCCATAGTCTTGAGTTAATCCTTTGTTCATTATAGTTCACGGTGGTTTTTATTAGATCTTAACCTCCATATATCTCGATTCATATATGTATGAATGATCTGGAAATATATATATGATATTTTATTCAAAATATCATTATATTTTTGTTGTATTTTGACAGGGGAATTAATCTCATGCAAATTTATTGATATTTGACCTAGTTTCATTATCATTTTCGAGTTGTTTAACGTTTTCACCTATTTCTCGAGGAATGATGCTTGAATATTGACTACTCTATCTAGAAAATAAATGTATGATTTCACATTTATTGTTTTTTTAATGTTTTTTATAATGTTTCTTATTTTTTTAAATACCTGTTGGTTGACATTTGTTGAAATTGTGAAATGGGGTGTTTTGGTTGGACTGAATATTTGGTTACTTGATTTTTGAAAATATGATTTTAAAATTTTTGGTTGGTTTTCCTGAATGGAATAAATGGGTTTCAAGGAAATATTGAAAAAGAAAATTTTATTGGACACTCATGGGATTGGAATGGGTATTCACGGTAATTTTCTTATGTTCTAATGCATTGTCATGGATTATTGTGTGATGTTCCCTATAAAAATGATAATATAAATATGGGAATGATGTTCCTCTATTAAAGTGGTTCTCTAAGTGAATTTTTTTTTAAATAATGACTCAAAATTAATCATTATATAGAGGTCCATGTTTTATAAATTTTTGAATGTTTGGTTGTGTTGAATGATTGTTATGTTTTTATCTGGGGAAATAGTGTTTATCATTATAAACTTAGTTTGTTATAACATTTTTATATTTTCATCTAAACTTTTTTAGAAATTGTTTTGTATTAACTATTTTAAATTGATGTGATGACTTATTTTATCCTAGTGGCATGTGCAGGGATTTTTTTGGGAAAAACTACTATGTTTTATTATGCTTCACTACTTTGGCACAATTTTGTATTTTTCATATTTTTTTTATCTAGACATTGTAAAATTTAAAGCATCACACATCTTTATAAAAAATTCATGACACATGGTAGTTTTTTGTGATAGGTCATGTATCATATTTGGAGCATGAAGATTTCATTTAAGTCTTTCAGTTTTATAGTCTTCTACTATGTATGCTGATATGGTAGTCCACCACTATGGTAATTGATTTTCATTTGATTTTGATAATTGAAATTTTGAGTTATATTTTATTGATATCATGAATCATAGAGTGTTTTTTGTTATCTATTGTTTGATAGTTGTTTTTTAAAGTAAAATTGTCCTCCCATTTGTATGGATTTCCATTTACATTTATTACCAGCCATTTGATCATATGGAATGTTGCATTAGTCCAAGAAACATTATGATACCTTCTCATGCTTATTATAAGGGGATTTAATTTACTATTTGTGTCAATCTTGATTGATTAGAATGTCTCATTGTAAAAAGTGTTATCATTCATAGTTGATTCAAATATCATTTTTCTAATAAGCGTTATCAGTCTTGTTAAATCCAAAAACTGGTCAAAACTAGTGTTATCAACATAATCAATCTATTTTTCAAGAACACTTGGAATTTTAATTGGTATTAGTTGTGGATTTTGGAGATGAATTATTTCCTGTTAATTTCATGAGTTTGGATCATAAAAATTAGTTGGCATGTCAGGACATGAAATGTAGAGGATTAAAATTTGTATCTAACCTTTTTATATTGAAAATAATGTTACCTAGGAGTTTTCAACATATGAGTTTTAGAGAATATTATAGGATGTTTAATCTCATTGTCATGGGTTCAACCAATGAGACGAGCATGACATGAGTTAGAATAAAGAATTCCCATTAGGTGTGAATATCTAATTTTGAGTAATTATTTTGTGTAATTTGAATGATGTTTTCATATATTTCAACAAAAATATTTTTAAAAAGTTCATGGTTATTGTATTTTTAAAATGGAATGATTTACAATCTAATGTTAAATTTTAAAAAAATGATTAAATATTAAACAAAAATGATTTTGAAAAGATCATTTTGGAAAACACGATGTGGGAGAATTTGAATTAATAATAAGTTAGTTAATATAGAGTGTAAAGACCCGTAAAATTCAAGTGAAATTTTTTCTTAATTTTATTTGGGATTTTATAAGAATGCAGAAGCTGACGGCACCTGATTCTGAGGCCCGGTGTGCCCGGAATAAATTTCCAAAGTTTAGCTCGGGTATGTTTAGTGAACAAACGAGTGGGTTTTCCTAACTTTTGAACTGGTGCTTGGAATTGAAATATGAGGGCACCGATTAAACCGTAGCACCAATATTTTCTTAAGAAGACCTTTTTTGGTGTTGTGTTTGCTCAGGTGTGTTTATTTAAAAAAATGGGTTAAGTAATGAATAAAATAAAATTTCTGCAACCAATTTAATTTTTATTCTAAGTAGTTTAAACCTACATATGGAAGTTGATGTGGGACCCATTATATCCTAAACCCTCATGATAGGATATTAGTGAGGTGGGCCCCACATTATACCCACCCTTTCAACTTCCTCAAATCACCATTAATTGTGTAACACACCCGCACCCCCCTTAAATGAAAAGTCCACTCTTGAATTTAATAGAAATATTAAACGCCTTCAATTAAGTCAACAAATAAAATGTGATCTTTTTAATTTCAAAAGGGATTGGAATGAGAAATAAAATAAGGGAAGCCTTATTTTATTTTGGGGTTGATTCGTTGTGTGGGAACAAGGGAGGACTCTTGCTCTCTTGAAGAACTTCATATTCCTCCTTGAAGAACGCGAGGAACGCATCGTCGCTGACGAAAAATGCCGGCCTCCAACGAAGGACGACAAAGAATGCCGAATCCTCAGAGATCGATGACGCGATGCCGTGTACCGCGACGCCGAAAATTCTCTTCTCCGTGAGGCCGAAGACACTTATAGAACCTTGTTCTGCGACTTCATCTTCCACGATGATTATTTTCCCACAACGAACCTTCGTTCGACAACACCTTGAGGTTAGGGTTAATTTTGTTCATGGATTAATCTTTTTCATTCTTCATCTTTTATTTTGGAACCCTTGTTATCAACTTAATGGGAGTAGGTCGGACCGCATGAACATGGCCGACCCTCCTCCCCCTTGGTTGTTGTGTTGGTTGCGGCTCAAAAGAAGAAGGTGCGGTGCAATGAAACCACGTGGAAACATGGACGAATGTGGCGAAGAAGCGTGGCGCCGTCGCGCCGCGCCGTTGAGGTCGAACAAGCCGCGACACCATCGCGCCATGCCGGAGAACCACGAAGAGGCCACAGCCGGAGCGGGGCCACAGCGGAGGGGTGTGGCGTCGTCGCGTCGTGCCAGTCGGACAAGGGAGCGGCTCAAAGACGAGGCGGTGCAAGGAGGGGTGGCCGGAACCGCCGGCCGCCGGCACTTCAGAGGGCGGGACCGCGACAGTCCCGTGGTGGCAGCACCGACCGGCCGAACCGGGCCGGCCGTTTCGGAAGGTAGACCAGGGTTTGTAACCCCTGGATGGCCAGAAGGAGAGGCCCAATTAGGGGGGTCGTGGTTTCAATCAAAGGGGGCAGGCACCCCCCCCTGTTTTCCGCTCAACTCGGCGCTGGCCAAGCTGGCCACGCAGGCTGCGGGAGCGCACCAGGCCAACCGGCCACCTAGGCCGAGCCGGGCCGTGCTGACTGGGCCGGGCCGCGAACTAATGGTCTGGACCCGGACCCAGTTCTGGTCAACCCGGTTTGGGCCGACCCAGGGGGTCTCGGGTCGGGTCGGTCCGGGCCCAAAACCCCCTAAAACCGGACAAGCTTGCTCTTTTGCCCATATCTTGGGCTAAAAACCTCTGATCGGCGCAATTTCATTTGAGATGCGATCCTTGTACCGAGATAGTCATTTCGGTATATTACACTCAAGGTTTTGGAGAACTTTTGGTATGGCCGGGTTGGTTCGAACACGAAACCAACCCGGCCCTCGGAGCAGAAACACTTATAACTTGAGCTCCCGACGTCTGATTGACGTAACATCGACTTTGTTGGATTCGTCTTAGTGAGACGGACCTTTTGTCTTACTCTGCTATAGGTTTGGATGTAGTTGGAGTGCGGTCCATTTGGTTTTTACTTAAAATCCAACCAGGCCCCTGGAATGAAAAGGCCAATAACTTTCAGACCGGGCGTCCGATTGACGAGCCAACTGTCACGTTGAGTTCCTCTTATCGAGACAGAACCTTGGGATACATCAACTCCAGACTATGTGTCAGTCGATGTATTGACCCCCTTTGGCTCGTGGAATGGACCCTCCTAGAAACGAGTATGTTGTGTTCAGGAACCCTAGAGCTGGTTGCGACTGCAATGAAGACTGCACTGAAATTCTCTGTGGGTTCGGCAGCGATGAAGACCATACTGAAATACTCAGTGGGTTTGACGGTGATGAAGACTGCACTAAAATCCTACGTGGGTTCGTCAGCGATGAAGACCGTACTGAAATCCTTTGTGGTTCAACGACGATGAAGAATGCAGTGAAATCCTATGTGGGTTTGGAAGCGATGAAGACCATTCTGAAATCCTTCGTGGGTTCGACGATGATGAAGACTGCACTGAAATCCTACATGGGATCGGTAGCGATGAAGACCGTACTGAAATCCTCCATGGGTTCAACGGTGATGACTACTGTTGTTCTATCATACATGGGTCTGGAAGTGTTTGACTCTGTTCTTGCTATCCTACGTGGGTCTAGCAGAGTAGTTGGTCTGTATCCTATGTGGGTCCGACAGCTTAGCTAGTTTAGTATCCTACGTGGGTCCCAGCTTAGATGAATCAGTGACTATATATGATCAGCTCTATCAACTTATGAAGAAGTATACCTATGTGAGTTGAGTCGTGAATTTTAATCATTATCTTTGGTATGATTGACTTGATTTCTTATGTAGATTGGGTTGTGCTTTCCTATGTGGATTGGTTTGTGTTTTCCTATGTGGACATGATCGAACATGGGCTCATATGTTGGAGCAGAATGGGAATTGATGACTTAGTTATATGTATGGGCATATAAATAAGTATTGTTGGTTGTTACTTCGTGATTGTATCTTTCCATTGTGGATTATCCTTGGTGGTTTCTGGGAGACCTTCGGGGGTCTCGGGTCCCTACTGAGTAGTGTATACTCACCCCTGCATGGGTTATGCCCGCACTACGTTGTGTTTGTTACATACGACGGATAACACTGATCTTGGTTGAGGCTTGTGGAGTAAGTCGGTACCTGGAGGTGGACCACTGGGCCAGACGTACGCAGAGAGGACGGTTGGACCCGAGGAGTTGAGGAGGCTATCTGTACCCACCCTTCAGGTGGGATTTCCAGTGGATGGCTCGGAGTAGCTGCTTTACTTTCAGTTGTTGTACTTTCTTTCTAGTTGTACTTTACTATCAGTTTGGGTATGTATTCTGGCCCATTTACATCCCACACTTACTTTTGTACCCATTTTTAATTAGTGTAAACTTATTCTTTCTTACTCTGTGGTGTTTTTTTACTTTATAAAGGCAATGACTTCCCCTTTTCGTCGAGATTTATGCCTTGGTGCTGGTCTCGAGCCCTTGGCCTATGGGAGGCGGGCTTGGTGTAGTCACGACATGGGTCCTGAGGACGGGTCGTGACAAATTGGTATCAGAGGAGTTCGGTTCTACCGCAGAACATAGGACTCTGATCTTTCTTCTATGTGAAGAAATAGTGTTAAGGGTATTGAGTGTAGTTATATGTCCAGGGAGTCCAGTGTTGTTGCGGCAGCCGACGTATCCGTACACCAGGACCCTTCTGATTTCCGACTCAATGAACGAAAACATTGATTGCATGTGTGTTTCAAAAAATTTCTTTGTGATTACTTTGTGTCAGCTCACCAGGTATATTATATGACTGTGGCGCACCTTTTTCTTTTTAGGATGACCCCACGATGGAAGCCAGCTAGGGTTCTGATTTGTTTTCCAGCTAATAGCCCACCGAGCAACGAGGACTCGGTGCATGACCCTTTTTCAGCAGAGACACCGGCAGTACCTCTACCCACCGAGCCACCGATACTTCTAGCCCCAGTTGCTGAGAGTGCACATCACCTTAGTGAACTGAACGAGTTTCAACAGCAGAGACCGCCCAGGTTCCACGGGGAGATGGACCCTCAGTCAGCCGAGGATTTGCTGGAGGTGGTTGTGCGAGTTTTCAGGTTATTGGGGACATCAGCTGACCTCATGGAGATCCACACAGTGAGCCTCCTGCACGCAGTAGCAGGAAGATGTTGGAGCATGATGTTCCAGGTGCACGAAGAGGCATCACTCCTCTGGACTAACTTTGAGAGCCTCTTCCGCTCGGAGTTCGTCCCAGCCACCCTCTATGTGGAGCGCATCCAGGAGCTACTACAGCTGCGGCAGGGCAGCATGACGGTCGCCCAGTACTCGGCGAGATTTACCGATCTCCTGCGCTATTCGACGGACATGGTACAGGACCCATTCATCCAGGCCCGGACCTTCGAGCAGGGACTGAGACATGATATCAGGGCATTGATGATCTCCCTCAGCATTCCGACGCAGGCAAGAGTTCTGGAGCGAGCCCTTCTTGTGGAGAGATTTCTCGCTGAGCCTACGTCAGCAGCGAGGCCTACCGCAGGGCGACACGTAGCGGAGTCTTCTACAGCCGGCAGTAGACATATATCGTAGCGGTCCAAGCTGACCAGGCCATCAGGCTGACGACCACAAGATACTGGCTCGGAGGTGCGGGGCACACGCAGCAGAACCAGTCTTACGAGTGGCAAACAGTGCTATGCATGCAGTGGGTAGGGCCACATAGCTCATGACTGCCCGACCCACCATGCAGGTGGGTAGAAGAAGGTTGAAGGACCACCCAGGAAGAGTCAGAGGTTCGACCGTGGTGGTCCGCAGGGAGGAGGCGGACAAGGCCAAGGAGCTGGTTGAGTGGCAGGTGGTGGACGACATTTTGAGGCTCTACCACCACCACCACCACCAGGAGGTCCACCCCAATCACAGGGGAGAGCATAGCTTCAGGCAGCTGATCCTTATGATCATGGAGCTCCGAAAGCGGGTGGATAAGTGTTGGACTAGATCGAGGCATGGAGGCCTTTGCCCATAATTCCTCTAGGTTCGTTGTTTGTGTTTCTTTGTGTCCTTGTACTTTGAGTTGAAGTAATAAAAGACACTTGCAATAGTGAAGTTTGATTTCTTGTCTTTTGTACATTAATACTAAGAGGTACTGGTTAAAACGGTTGAATTGACCCTCACATATGAGATTACTACTGGAGGAGACCTAGTAACCACACAATGATGCTGAAAGTGTGAATCAACCCTTGGAGGCAAGAGTAACATTTGGATCTCATGCTAGCAGTGTCGAGGAATTACGATGTCATCCATGGAATGAATTAACTGATCATGACGGGATTGACTGTATTAGGCAAGGAACATGGTTCATCCAGGGGATGAGACCAGATTTCTCTTTTCAGAAAAGGAGAAATCTATGCAGCTTTGTAGAACGTTAAGGAAGAAGGGGAAACCCTTCGTGTGTTCAGACAGATGTCATAAGAGTTTCCAGGAGCTGAGACAAAGATTGACCTGCACACCTATTATGAGGCTACCGAAGGAGGGAGTAGGGTACGTAGTCTACTGCGATGCATCAGGGACCAGACTCGGATGTGTTCTGATGCCGGAGCGGGCAGTGATCACCTTTGGATCACATAATTTGAGGCAGCATGAGTAGAACAATGCTACCCATGAACAGGAGTTAGCAGTATTGGTCTTCGCTCTGAAGATGTGGTGACACTATCTGATGGCCGAGCGCTTTACAGTCTACTATGACCACCAGAGTCTCAGGTACATATTTTCACAGAAAGACCTGAATCTGAGATAGCGGCGGTGGATCAAGTTCCTCTAGGACTATGACTTGAGATAGTCTATACTCTTGGAAAGGGGAACTTAGTAGCCGATGCTATCAGCAGGAGGACGGGCATTCAGCAACTCGGGGAGGTGACGGAGAAGTTAGCCACTTTGTAGATATCCTTTGTGGATATGGATGGAGAAACCTTTCTTCAGTCACTCACAGTCACTCCTCCACTACTGTAACAGGTCAGAGAGGAACACGTGGGGACGTTGACGGTGAGACGCGGCGTGCACAGATATCCTTAGGACAGGCACCTGATGGATTCTCTGTGGGGGAAGATCACGTCATCCTTTTCAGAGGACGTACCATGCTACCAGCTTCTTTATAGGAGGAGGAGCTGAGGGAGTTTTACACTTCCCCTTTAGAAGTACATCCAGGAGTGGAAAAGATATACCAGGATATCAGATGACAACACTGGTGGCCGGGTATAAAGAAGGTTGTAGCTATGTTCGTTTCCTGATGCCTCACCTATCAGCAGGTGAAGGCAGAGCACCAGGTACCGGCAGTTTTGGTGCAGCCCTTGGTGGTCCCGGAGTGGAAGTGGGATGGGATATCTATAGATTTCGTCACTGTACATCCACACACTTCCCGAGGTCATGACTCGATTTTGGTGATTGTTGACCGACTCACCTAGTCGGCCCACTTCTTACCCATCATAGAGCAGGGCTCAGTGGAGAGCTTGGGGCACCTCTATATTCAGAAGATTGTACGGATTCATGGTGTGCCATCATCTATCATATCTGATCGAGATGCACACTTTACTTCTCGGCTTTGGAAGGGGTTGCAGGAGGCATTCGGGACGCAGCTACGACTGAGGACCGCCTTTCACCCTCATACGGATGGTCAGACGGAGAGCACCATTCAGAATCTCGAGGACATGCTTCATGCATGTGTCCTCGACTTTGGCCGTAGGTGGGAGGACCACCTACCCTTGGTGGAGTTCGCGTACAACAACAGCTGCCACGCCACCATCGGGATGGCACCATACGAGGCATTGTACGGCCTCCCTTACAGATAACCTCTATGCTGGACAGACCTTGGGGAGTCAGCACTTGTGGGAACAGAGATGGTCCAGGCCACGACAGAGAAGGTCCATGACATCCAGGAGTGGATTAGGATAGCTTAGAGCTGGTAGAAGTCTTATGCTGACAAGTGGCGGAAGCCACTATAGTTCGAGGATGGCGACCACGTCTTCTTGCCGGTATCACCTCGACGTGGATTACAGAGATTTGGCCAGATAGGTAAGTTATCTCCGCACTTCATCGGACCATTCCAGGTTCTTAGTAGGATAGGCGAGGTGGCCTATCACCTGGTTCTACCACCTCAGTTGCGCCGGGTGCACGACGTCTTCCACGTATCTCAGTTGAGGAGATACCTGGACGACGTGACGCATATCATCGACCATGGGGAGCTAGACCTTGACGATGTGGCGAATTTTTTGGAGGTCCCAGTGGAGATCGAGGATTGACATGAGCGGGTCCTACATGGGTGGCTGATTCATCTAGTACGCATCTGATGGAAGCATGAGAATCTCCATGAGAGCACTTGGGAGCGGGAAGCTCAGATGCATGCTCAGTACCCTCATTGTTCCCCTAGTCTATGATGTATCTTTACGTGGACGTAAAGCCCTGAGGTGGGAGTAATGTAAAGACCTGTAAATTTCAAGGGAAATTTTTTCTTAATTTTCTTTGGGATTTTACAAGAACGCAGTTTTTGACGGAACTTGATTCTGAGGCCCGGTGTGCCCGAAATCAATTTCCGAAGTTTAGCTCGGGTACGTTCAGTGAACGAACTAGTGGGTTTTTATAACTTTTAAACAGGTGATCGGAATCGTAATCTAAGGACACCGATGAAACCACAGCACCCGAATTTTCTTAGGAAGACCTTTTCTAGTGTTGCATTTTCTCAGGTGTGGTTATTTAAAATAATGGGTTAAGTAATGAATAAAATAAAATTTGTGCAACCAATTTTATTTTTATTCTAAGTCATTTAAACCTACATATGGAAGTTGAGGTGGGACCCACTATATCCTAAACCCTCATGATAGGATATTAGTGAGATGGGACCCACACAAGCCCCACCCTTTCAACTTCCTCAAATCTCCATTAATTTTGTAACACTCCCGCACCCCCCTTAAATGAAAAGTCAACTGTAGACTTTAATAGGAATATTAAAAGCCCTAAGTTAAGTCAACTAATTAAATGTGATCTTCTGAATTTCAAAAGGGATTGGTCGGAGAAAAAAAAAGGAGATACTTATTTTATTTAGGGGTTTATTCGTGGTGTGGGAATAGGGGAGGACTCTTGCGCTCTTGAAGAAATTCATCTTCCTCCTTGAAGAACGCGAGGAACACACCATCTTCGATGAAGAACACCGGCCTCCGACGAAGGACGATGAAGAACACCAAATCCTCGGAGATCAATGACGTGACGCCGTGTACCGCGACGCTGATGATTATCTTCTCCATGATGCCAACGATTCTTAAGGAACCTTGTTCCGTGACGTCTTCTTCCATGACGATTATTTTCTGCGAAAAACCTTTGTTCGACAACACCTTGAGGTAGGGGTTAATTTTCTTTGTGGATTAATATTTTCCGTTCTTCGTCTTTTATTTGAGGCCGCTTGTTATCAACATAACGGGAGGAGGCCGGACCTCACAAACATAACCGACCCTCCTCCCCCTTGTTTTTTTTTGTTGCATCTCTAAAGAAGATGGTGCAGTGTAACAACACCGCACGGAAACATGGAGGAATGCAGGGAAGAAGTGCGGCCCCGATGCACCCTGCCGTTGAGGCCGAACAAGCCGTGGCGCTGTCGCACCCCGCCAAAGATCCACGAAGAGGCCACAGCCGGAGTGGGTCCGCGACGGAGGGGTGCAGTGTCGTCGCGTGGCGCTGGTCGGACAAGGCCGCTGCTCAATGTCACGGCGGTGCAAGGTGGGGCAGCCGAAACCGCCGGCCGCTGGAACCTCGGAGGGAGGGACCGCGGCGGTCCCGCGACGGCAGCACCAGCCGGCCGGATCGGGCCGTCTATTTCAGAAGGGAGACCAAGGGTCGTAACTCCCGGATGGCCAAAAGGAGGGGCCCCACGAGGGGGGTCGCGGGTTCAATCAAAGCCCCCCCCCCTTTCTGCTCAGCTCGGCGCTGGCTGAGCTGGCCACGCGGGCTGCGCGCACGCGCCATGCCAACCTACCACTTAGGTCGGTCCTGGCCGCGCCAACCGGGCCGGGCCGTTCCCTAATGGGCCTGACCCAGACCTGGTTCGGGTCGACCCGGTTTGGGCCGACCCAGGGGGTCTCAGGCCAGGTCGTTCCGGTCCCAAAACCCCCTAAAAATGGACAGGTTCGCTCTTTTGCCCATATTCTGGGATACTGACCTCTAATAAACGTACCGTTAGTTGAGATATGATCCTTGGACCGAGACGATCGTTTCGGTATATTACACTCAAGGTTTTGGAGAGCTTTGGGTATGACCGGGTTGGTTCGAACACGAAACCAACCAGGGCCCTCGGAGTGGAAACACTTATAATATAAGCTCCGAACATACTATTAACATGCTGTTGACATTGTTGGATAACTATTAGTGAGACAGACCTTTTTCTTACTCCGCTCGAGGTTTTCATGCAGTTGGAGTGCGGTCGGGTTGGTTTTGACTTATAAATCAACCAGGCCCCTAGAACGAAAAAGCCAATAACTCTCAGATCGGGCGTCCGATTGACGCGTCGTCTATCACGTTGAGTTTCTCTTGTCGATCCGGAACCTTGGGATACATCAAATCCAGACTACATGTCAGTTGATGTATCGATTCCCTTTGGCACATGGAACGGACCCTCCCAGAAACGAGCATGTTTTGTGCAGGAACCCTAGAGCTGGCTGCGACTGCGATGAAGACTACACTGAAATCCTCCGTGGGTTCGGCAGTGATGAAGACCATACTGAAATCCTCTGTGGGTTCGACGGTGATGAAGAATGCACTGAAATCCAATGTGGGTTCGACAACAATAAAGATTGTACTAAAATCCTCTGTGGGTTCAACGGTGATGAAGACTACACTGTAATCCTACATGGGTTCGGCAGTGATGAAGACCATACTGAAATCCTCTGTGGGTTCGATGGCAATGATGACTGCACTGAAATCCTACGGGGGTTCTTCCGCGATGAAGACTGTACGGAAATCCTCCGTGGGTTTGACGGCGATGACTACTGTTCTTGTATCCAACGTGGGTCTGGTAGTGTTTGACTCTGTTCTTGCTATCCTACGTGGGTTTGGAAGAGTAGCTGGTCTGTATCCTATGTGGGTCTGACAGCTTAGCTGGTTTAGTATCCTATGTGGGTCCCATCTTAGATGAATCAGTGGCTATATCTGATCATCTCTATCACCTTACGACGATGTATAATTGTGTGAGATGAGTCTTGACTTTTAATCATTATCTTCTATATAATTGACTTGATTTCCTATGTGGATTGGGTTGTGATTTCCTATGTGGATTTGATTTTGTTTTCCCCTGTGGACATGATCAAACATGGGCTCAAATGTTGGATCCGAACAGGAATTGATGACTTAGGTATATTTCTGGGAATATAACTAAGTAGTGTTTGTTGTTACTTCGTGATTGTATCTTTTCTTTGTGGATTATCCTTTTTGGGTTCTGGGAGACCTTCGGGGGTCTCGAGGTCCCTACTGAGTAGCGTATACTCCCCCTTCATGGGCTATGCCCACACTACGTTGTGTTGGATACAGATGACAGACAACACGGATCGTGGTTGTGGCTTGTGGAGCATGTCGGAACCTGGAGGTGGACCACTGGGCGAGACGTACACAGAGCGGACGGCTGGACCCGAGGAGCTGAGGAGGCTATCTGTACCCACCCTTCTGGTGGGATTTCTAGTGGATGGCTCGGCGTTGCTGCTTTACATTCAATTGCTGTACTTTTTTCTAGTTGTACATTACTATCAGTTTTGTTTTGTATTCTGGCCCATTTACTTCCTGCACATACTTTTGTACACAGTTTTACTTAGTGTATACTTCTGCTTGCTTACTCTGTGGTGTTTGTTTACTTTATAAAAGCAATGCCTTCCCCTTTTTGTCGGGATTTACGCCTTGGTGCTAGTCGCCAGCCCTTGGCCTATGGGAGGCGGGCATGGGGTAGTCACGACATGGGTCCCGAGGACGGGTCGTGACATTGAGTGATAATTATGGTGGTCATTTTTTGTATAAAAAATTTCACCTGATAGGTGTCCTTGAAATCTACTATAGGAAGCTACAAAGAATGTGGTTTCACCAGGGCCATAGATGATCCAATAACTACTTTTGAGTATAGTACATTATTTTAACGATATATATAGTGGGAACTATAGGGATGATCCAAGGAAAGTGGATAATTCTGTCTAATTATCAATATTGAATCCACTGACCATTCAGGGAGATTGTGAACCATAAAACGAATGGTTTGGCTAAATATTTTTTTCATAATTTTCATCTTGAACATTGTGTATTATATTTTGAGTAGTCCTACATTGTCTCTATTTGATATATTATTAGAGTGTTTTTTGTTAAGCATACAATGAATCTCAACAAATTTTCTTATACTATCAATAATCTAATTAAATATTATTTAGAAAACATTGTTTTTATTTTTTATGTGATATTCTATAATATTTCACCAAAATCCAACATTTTTTTCAATTCTATGTTGTCGATCCTTGATGTAACATAATCTAATTTTAAAATATTGAGAATTGGGTAGACAATTTATGATAAGATTCATTTTTTTTGTCAATTTAGAGTTTAACACAAGTTTAATAATTTATAATTCATTTATCTCATTTTGGGTCACTCATTATTTTTTATGGATTATTGGATGATGATTTAGTGAATTGCACTCTGATTACTTGATATTACGAGTTTAAATTATAGATAATGATTCATCATTGATTTTTGGATTTGAGAAATAATGATATGAAACAATAATATGATTTTATTAAATGGTATTATGTCATTTTTAAGATGAAATTTCTTTTTTAAACTTTAGTATTTCTATTCTCGTTAGAACATAAAAATGAATCACAACATTTATTAGATTGAGAAAAACACAACTTTTGTATCAATTTGAAATAAATTTTCCATATGTCACATTTCAATTTCTTTTCTTAGTATACTCTATATATGAATTCCATGTATATTATTATTCTAGGTTTTCGTTTTTTATGTTTTAGTACATTTATGTCAATTTTTTGAATTTAATTTTTTAGTTGGGATTTATTCTATAATTATGTTAATAATTTTAATAAATTTTAGGGATTCCAGGTTATTGGGTGATCCAATTTTTTCCCGATGATTTAATTCTTAACGAAGTAGTTTTTTCTTTAGAATATGTATTATTTATTAGAGATCAACTTTTGTGATATTTTTGGTTTCCTCTTCACTGTTCATTTTATTTCAGTTCACTACAACTGAATTGTATCTCTATTGGTGGGATATTATTTTGGTATATTCATAATATTTTGGGATTTTGGGTCTCATCAAGGATGGTTATATCAACCTCTATAAATGAAAGTGGGACCATCACAAGTTTTGGTTATGTTTTATTTTGTTTCAATTATTTTCTATTTTTTTAAAAAAATATTGGTTTTAGTGTTTTTAGTTTTTGTGGTTTTTCTAGATTATTTTGGACCTACTGTGGTGATTTCGGGTATTCATTATCTAACATGACATTCAAAGGTATGTATAGGTATGAATAAAAATACATATGATCCCCCATATATATATCTTCACTCATAGACATATATATATATATATATATTATGGCAAGGTTTTCAAATGAATATATAAGAAAAATGAATCTGTGTGTATGATAAAGGCAAATATACAAGTATAAGAATATATTTAAGGATTCCCATGTACATTTTTGGCCATTTAAATGTGTTAATAGGTGCTAGGTGTCCTTACATTTATGTGAATGTGAATATGTGTGAAAGCAATAAAGGGAAGATTCGAGTTGTCGTCATTATAAGCAGAGCACCATGAGTTTGAGGTATATTTCTTTATGAATTAGATTTTATATTTAATTAATCATTGTTCACTAGTATTTTAGACAATTTTGTCCTAAAAACTAGTGTTTTAGATATCTTATAAGAATTATCTAGAACAAACTCTATGAAAAAATATAAACCAATATAAAATTGAGCAATATTAAATTATACTAAACTAAATGAATTATGACATCATATTACTTGGAAAAACCAAAATAATTTAAATTTTATTAAATGATAAAGAGTGTTAAGTAAATGAAGGAAACAGTGGATGAAAACTATGTATACAATGTTTAATAGCTTTAAAATCTCAGAATACAAAAAAGTATCTTAATAGAAGAATAGGGGGAAGATTAAGATGTAGGATGTTAATGAAATGGAGGGGAAGTATGAATACATGCATGATTAAGTCTTCTCAATCTGAAGGGCCATCCATGACCTCGCAAGGACCCTCACCACCTATGTAAAACATGAAAATTAGAAAACGAAACATATCCCCCCATCACATAGAACCCTCCAATTTATTACCAATAAAAAATAACCATCAACCAAAAAAATTCATTAAGAATACAAGTACAATGATACACATTCCACTAGAAACTACTACCTAACCAATACCCACTACCCTGTTCATTGTACGGATATCCCCAACCACCCCACGTGCCTAATGAAGACTATAACTATATACTTGTAAATGTGCATAGAATAAGTTAAATTACCCTATACTAAAGAAATTAATTAACACTAGCTATATCTAAATAAAATCCAATCATGATATAAAAAACTAAATCATACACAATCAATATAATCCAATTAGACATCACCTAGCCCACCATAATTAATAATGCATCAAACATAACAAACAATTCTTAATGGCAGTAAAGCAAGTAAAATATGATTAAGAACTGTAAACCCAAATTTAGTTGACCTAAATAAAGTGGAACCATACAAACCCATAATGGACAGTATAAAAATATTATAAAAAATAGAATAAATAATTTTTTATAAATTAATTACCAAACTAACTCTACCATACTAGTAATGTAAATTAGATCAACCAAAATAGATCTAGAATGATTAAAATTAATAAAATATAATTCAAACTGAAAAAATATTGTTAATCTAATTCGGGAAAACTAATATATCTTGAACTAGTATGATTGACGAATTATGGATATAATTATACAAAATATAATGAACTCCAACCAATCCAACTACATCTTTCATGATATAAACTGATCTAAATGAAAATAAAATGAATGAAATACAGTCATACTAAATCGATTAGGAACCAAATGAATGAAATTTTACAAGATAATATTATCAAAATGAGGATATACTAAATCTAATTGAAATGTACAAAACAAACTTATATCAAACAAAACTGTCCCAACATTTCTAGGATTATGATAATTCGACACAATATAAAATGAAGGGAAAAAAGTCAAATAATCAATACATTTAAAATACGTATCTAAAACAATATATAATTGAAATTAACATAATCAATTGGTGTTGGAATTAAATAAATAAATCGAAACTGAATATTATGAAATTAATGTAAGATGAACTATGCCGAATAGAAATAACCAATATCAACCAAACTAAACTATTTATAGCATAATCAAGAAAAATCAAGCATAGTTAAACAAAGTCAAATAAAATATTGAACAACATCTTCCAGAATTAATATAATTTGTTTCCTCCATGCTTTAAAGAACATGTTTTGACCCACAGGGTGTTGTGATTATTATTTTGGTGTATTGAAATATATATTCACAATATATATCTATTCATTAATTTCATTTTTATTTAAATATCATTATTGAATTTTCTAATTAGGCCTTTTACTTATTTCTTTGAAGAATGAGTTTTTATATTCTTCGGAGAGGGTCAGAAGGGCATTGGAGGGGGATATAATGTCTTTATTACTGGGGAGGAATATTTTGTTGGTGGAGGTATTAATTAGTTTATTTCATTATCATCTACGTTTGTTTTTTATTGTTTCTATTTATTTTATTTTACTTATGTATTGGCATCTAACATATGGAAGAGATGTGATGAAATTTTATTTATCTTATAATACGGTTTTAATTTATTTTTTGTGGGAGAGAACATTCCTGAGTGGTGATTCCTTTATTCATGGACACTTTTTACAACCTATAAGCATATCCCATCAACATTAGTCCATCCTAGTATTCCTATATCAAACTCTATGTCTGAACCATGAGAGAGACTATGAAAAATGAATAATTAGTGATGTATTTGGAATGTCAAGGTTTGAATTCTGAATTCCAAAGAATAAGGATTGAGGAAAATGGAATTTATTATGAGTAGATATGAGGGACTATGAAATATATATTGATTTTAGAAATTCAATGTGTATAAAAGCAGGTAAAATGTAAATTCATTTGGGATACTAAATGGAAATTCACATTCCTAATCAATTTGATAATTTAAAAACCGATAATTAGCTACTATTCAATTTTTTGGTTAATTATTAGACTCTATCCAAATATAACTATAGAAATACCTTGGTTCATAAAATACTATATCAAACACTATAATGTTTGGATTAAAATTCTAGTGAAAACATCATTGACCTCCCATAGGTTTTAGTAAAATTTAATTTAAATTATTTCAATTCAAATCACCTTCATCAATTCCAAGGACTAATATGATCACAAATCAATGAGTAATCTCACATTACAATTCTAGGTGGATAGACTATTTAAATGGTATATTTATGGATCGAGACATAACTAATATGAATGGCCACTTACTATAATTGATTACTCATAATCTCAGTTCGTATAATATGTGTGTATTTAGTGATTAGATTCTTTTTTGTTAATAATTATTAACCACCTTTTTTATCAGTAAATTGGACTACAATAACAATATTATTATTTTGAAATGATTATCTGATCTAAAACACCAATTCCTCATTAACATGTGTAGGAGTTTCCTAATGAAATCTTGTGTTCTAAATTGAATTTTTTTTTTCTTACAAGTAATCTATAGATTTCCATGAGGGAATGGAAGAAGTTTATCATTAAATAAAAATTATTTATTTTATACCACATTCTCAGTTAATAATATTATTGATAATGGTGAACTATGGTTGTCTATGTTTATTGTATTGGATTAGCTTGATCCCTTTTTGATGATGTTTGGGCTATATGCTTTCAAGAATGGAGATGATTATAAATGCCCATTGGATTGTTCTAATTGTTGAATATTATATTATGGGAAGAAATTCAATGGTAAATTGAGACAAACTTGATATATATCATAGACAAAAAAACTTGACTCAACTAGAATGAGTTTTTGTTTGATTATTTTATATTAATAGGTAAATTTATTTTTTTCACCCATGTTTATATGTAAATTATATCATGTATAGGTTTTTAGGTCAATATTTTGCATCCACTAATGATATTTACCATGTACCATGGTTTTTATATAGTGTGAAATATTTTACAGTTTAAGGATGGAAGGAAGGAGGGTGAATCATGTTTGGAATATGTATATTTTTCCATAGTTTAATGGAATATGGGTATATTATGCATGCATCAATAATCTATACACAATGTTTTTTAATCTGTTGTTATAGATATGAGCCCTTGGATTACCTAAAACCATGGGTATTAGGGATGATTCTGGGGCTATAACCAAGAATTCTATGAAACTGGGGATATAGATATATACCAGTGCCTCAATATATCCTGGATCATAAAACCATGGTTATTTCCTACACCAGCAGTATTAGGGGTTATACCAATGGTTTCTAACTATGGGTAGAAGTGATATTTGTAGTAGTGTGGAAAAAAATAAATGTGCCGCGACAAAGCAATTTTATGCATCTTATAAAGTTATTATGGATGATCAGCATAGAATATCTAAATTATGAGTTGTGATTCATTGAAATTCTAACATTATGAATTTATATTTTGATAAGGATGCATCCCATTACATTATTTATTCCCATTATTATTATTTTTTAGGTTTATAATTTTTGATTATTACTCATGTGTTAAATCATCAATCACTTCTTGGACAAATATAATATAGAGAATTAGTATGTAAAACATGTTTTGTAGATATTGATTTAGTCAACATACAATATAATTTAACTTTGATTGAAATGTATTTAATTAATATAAATACATGTATGAATTGGTTAACAATGCTCATTGATCACATCGATTTTTATACCATAAATATTGGTTTTACAATTGAATATAGTAACACGAATATATTTTGGGGAAAAAAGAATGTAAATCCAGGTGCAATGAGATTGCTGGAACCATATATTGGAATGATATCATACTATTTGGTAGAATTTTATTTGGTGTTGATAAAAAATATGGAAAATAATAATGTTCCAGGAGCGGTGGATCTGCTTCTAGATGTGTATACTAATAATTTCTTAAGGGTTCCACTGATGAGAGAAGTCATATTTATGGTATATCTTATTCCATGTACTAATCCTATTTCAATTATATCATATAGAATGAAACCAAAATAATAAGGTGTGCATAATTTTTATTTTTAAGGGTGGGAAATAAAATGGTTCATTCGTCATGTCATGTCCCAATGGGCATAACCAGTCATGGATTTGAAAAATTAGTATGGAACTCAAAGGTTGTATGTGGATTATAAAAATCATAACCTTTTTACGATAAATAATAGGTATTCAATACCATGAATTAATGATATATTTTATCAATTAAGAGGATCTAAATGGTTCCCTATGATTTACATGCAATCAGGAGGTGACTAACTATATGTTCAGATGGTGGGTATTCCAAAACTACTTTTTAAAGAAAATAAATCCATTATAAATATATGTTAATTCCTTTAGGTAATATAGTTTAATTCATTATCATTATTTCATTGAAGAATAAGATATTTTAGAGATATATTGATACTTTTGTGGTGGTGTTTGTGGATAAAAATTAGATATATTCAAGTTCAAGGGATAATAATGAGAAAAACATGGTGACAGTGTTAGGAATCATTAGGGATAACTATCCATATTCGAAATTTTCAAAGTTATATTATTGGATACGAGACATATGTTTTCAAATATATATAATTTATGTAATATGTGTTTCTATGAATACTGAAAATATTAATGATATTATCTCTTCAAAACAACTGAATAACTTATTCGAGATATAATGTTTTCCAGGATTTACTTGTAATCATACATTGTTTCTGTGTGACTTTTCTTCAATATCTTTTCCTATGAATTATTTTAAAAATAGTATTTTTTATTCCAATGGGTTGATTAATTCTAGATATGTATTGATGATATTTTATATTTCCATACATTGTAAACCATCTAGTTTTTTTTAGAATCAGGATTAGCATATATTGTATTGTGATCCTTTGGGATCAGTGTTGTGGTGTGTCCTCATATAGGGAGATCATGTGGTTGTATATGGATCAAGGTAGTTATGAGTGCCTTAAATGAACTACCCCACACATGATTTGGTGATAGTTGTCGTAGTCCATGCATTGGAAACAAGGTTTCACTATCTATTATTTATTAAATTTATTGTGTTCATAGATCATAAGAGCTTGATGAATATTTTATCATAATGGTATTTGAACATGAAACAAAAAAGATAGATGGAGTATCTACAAATTTATGACATTAATTTTATCTATACACTATGTAAGGGAAATATGTTGGTAAATGAATTATGTAGAAAGCCATATTCCCAATTAACAATATATTCATTATATTGGTGGTAGTTGATGTCCAGGATAGAAGATGTGGGCATGTAATTTGAATAATGAAGTGTTGTTTCAGTTTTCATTACTTTTTTCCTAGTGCTCGATTTGGTTGATACGGTTAGAAGGAACATACATCAAATTTAGGGTGTGTTATGATAAGATAAAAACTTGATTGTGGGGAGACCATTGATGGATGAAGATTGGATGTGAGTATAGTGTTGATAATCATAAATTTGATGTTCTTACCAATGGCTTGTTAGAAACCACTTCATTATGATTACTAAAATTCAATATGGGATTTTAATCTTGTAATACCTAATAATTATATGGATTTGAAATGGTTGTTCTGGAAAAGCATCATGAAAAGGAAGATTAAAGAGTTCATTTCAAGACACATACCGTTTCAGCTAGTTAAGGCAGAGAATCAGTTACCAACACATATAATACAGTCTTTACATATTCCTATTTTGAATTTGGATCACATAACTATAAATTTTATGACAAGGATTCCATGAATGATTTGGAAACATGATTCCATGTAGGTGACAGTGTTTTTGGACTCATTGTTGGATGTATTCACCTCTCATCACGAAACTAGTACATCATTGGAATTTATAGAAATCAATATTCGAGAATGGGTAATGTGAAATGGAATACCAGTTTCGATAGTGTTGGATAAGGATTTGTTGTTCACATATAATTTCTATAAATCTATACAATAATCCCTTGTAACCGAGTTGACTAGGAGTATGTCGTATTGTCCTCAAAGGGATGGACTATCTAGATAGACAATGAAGTCATTGCAGGACATGTTTCATTATTGTGCAACATATTTTTACGTCTTATTGAAAGAGAGTGTGTCATTACAGGAGTTCTCAAATAAAAATAGATTGAAGGAAATAACATAAATGGAACTATTTAAAGTATTTTAGGAGAATCTTTTTGAATTTATACTTTTTTGGGTGGAAGCCTATGCGACATCATTGGTTTGGCTGAGCATTGTCCCAAAAAAAGATAGAAGTTTCTGTTGATCATGAAGTAGTTAGAGATGACTCAAAATAATTAGAAATTGTATGTGAATCATCATCATTGACTGTTGACATTTCTGATGACTAATCATGTGTTCTTGTAGATCTTCCATAAACATGTACATTGGAATTTTGAAATAAATTAATGTTCTCTCAATTATATATATAACATTTCAATATTAATTAATAGGTTGGTGAGGTGGAATGTCACTTTGAATTGACACCATAGTTCAGTGTGGTACATAGTGTGTTTCACGTATCTCGATTGAAAAAGTATCATCCTAATCTAGATGATGTTACATGATGGTAACATGTAGAACTATAGTTGGATGCTTCATGTATACATATCTTGGTGCAATGTATGGATAGGTAAAATAAATTCTTTCTTGAAAAATAATCGGTCTACTGTGGGTTTTTTGAAAACATTGAAAATTAATGGAGAGCCATGAGTACAATAGAAATAAATGAATGATAAATGTCTAAAACTCTTTCAATATTATGTGGATTTTCTACTTTTTTAGGATGGAAATTCAAATAGTTAAAGAATGTATCACCCCTTGTTTTCAAGAATGTAACCCTTTATTTTTAATTTTATAGTATAGAATGTATATTAGTATGGTTTGGGATATATGGTAGAACATTTGGCATTTTTTGGGGAATTTTTATTTGGGAATTTTTTCTTCAACATTTGGGAAAACTATGGAAAACCTATAAGAAACCATTCACATTGAGAAATAGGATAATGGGAAGGTGCATAGGTAGTTTAGTATTTTTCCAAACCATGCAGAATCCTATGAGAAACTATGATGCATGAGATAGTTGGATTTAGAATAGATAGAAAATAGATATGTGACCAATTTGATCTACTATGTTAGGTTCATCTGAGAGGAAAGGGATGATTCATGGATATTACATGACTTTTATAATTTTGTGACTAAAACGAGCACAGTTTGAAAACTATATTCTTAAACATTGATCATGTTTGACTTTATCTTTTAATTACTTTTATTCCCCCCAAAATGGCCCAAACTCTAGGTTCATTCCTCTCAAAGTATGTAAACACTCTCCTCATAGATTTTGGAAGTGATATGAAGGCCTCGTATTGTGTTTTGAATCCTAATTATCATTGTAAGACATCGTTCATGGTAGTTCTTAGGGGGGTTTCATAGATCTTCTTATCAATATCTATCAGTTATTAGATTTAAATCCAATATGAATTGATATAAGCTATTTTATGAAAAATATGACTATTTTTGGATTTCTAAATAATAGATTAAACGATCTAAGATGGGTTCATGGGGATTTTACCAGATCTTGTTGGTGTTTTTCATACTGTTTCTTGTTTTCAAATGTTTCATGAGGTTGGTAGCCTCACCCTCAAATGCATTAATTACAATATAATGTATTATATTCATATTTATTTTCAATTAATTTTTTTTAAGAAATTTATTTGAATCCCATTTTGAAAACCTTCTTTAGTGACGATTTGAGAAATTTGGAAATGGGTTGTTTCGGCCTGAATATGTGTTTTCTTACATGATATTAAAATGAATAATTATTTTTAATACATTGTGTAACATCCAAGGTAAAAAATTAATATAATATTTTCATATTTATTAAAATTTATAAATTAACTATTAATTTTACATTAAAGGAGATGCTATGTTTGATAGCGTACACGATATGAAATGAAGGGTTTTTTAAAATCATATTTTGCACACAATATTGAGTCATACTAAATAATAATAATATAATATTATTATAAATGGCAGTATATGCCTAGCCGTTTATTTTGTTTGAATGGACATAAATAACTACACTATGAATATAAATGTTTGTTAAATGTTTTTACATATGTCCATTATATTTTTGAGACTTAAAATAAGAAAGAATTCAATTTGAAGCCTAAATACTCAAATATTCATTAAAAGGTCGATTTACCGCCTTTTGATGGTGAACCCTCATCAAATACTATTTTGGTCACTTTTATAAGTTATATTTGTCAAAATATTATTCTTATTTATAATTGAGACATAAAAATTTTCCTTGGACAAAATTTTGGGATTTTATGATATAGTTCACTTTTTTATGAATAGTAAAAAACACTGTATTTTAGTTCAAAACATCTTTATAGACTAATTTATTTATATGGTTAGGTTATCTATATATATGGTTATAATGTGAAAATAGATTTTATTTTTTCCATTTTATATTATTTTGGTCATTGGAAATAATTTCACTTTGAAATTGGACCAAAAACAAGTTTCAATCTTTTGATAGTTATTTTTTCTTAAAAACACGCGTTTTGTTTGACAGCGGGAAATAAATTTAAATTAATTTCTTCCACTTTTGTTTTTCCAATTTGGAAAATTGGATTCAATATATAGAATCAGAAGGTCTAAATATTTTAAATATCAAAATTTTATTTTTAGGCATAATGAATATTTAATTCCGTAAAAAATTTATTAACCGTTGTTAAATGGTAAATCTCTAAAATAAGGGTAAACAAATTATTTTATAATAATATAAAATTAACTTAACATGTGTTTTAATCCTATTTTATTATACATTCCCTACCATGTTCATCCTTATTTTGATTTTGGGACTCCTTGGAGATACATGGGAGTTATAATATAACATTATATTAAATAATTTAAAGAAAAGGAAAAAAGGATGTAAACATATATCTTTTAATAATTGAATTAATACAATGGGTTATATAAGTTATCCCATAGAATATAAATATTAATTTAAATATAAAAATAATTCATACATCGTGATATTCGTTTTATAATTTTTAGACATCAAATAAACTAAATTATTTATGACACAATAATGATGCAGTGTTTACCTCATTAATGAATTATTTAAATAAATAAGATTATAAAGATTAAGACAATATATAAAACTTGTAAAATTCTTATTTTATGATTTTATTTCGAACATTAGTCATATTATCTACAAATTTAATATTTTTTGGACTTTTAGAAAACGAAAATCAATATATGATGAAATAATATTATAAACATTCTTAAAGAGCCCCTCCTACCCCTTATAAAAAGCACTCACTTCTATCCCATTTTCCACACTCCTTAAGCACCTTGGATCATCAAAACTCAGACTAATTACGCTCCCTAAATTCCTCTACTCTTTTTAAAGCATTTACCTATTCATAAGGAAATTTAATTAAACCTTTTGGATCAATCCAAAGTGAGATACCTGATTTAAAGGTAATGTCTTCTCTTATGTTCTTTTGTTTTATTTTAATTCTATAACCCCATAAACACTTTGTATTACTTAATTTTTTAACAAAAAAATTATACTCAATATAATAGTCCGTTGGTATATGAAGGACTCAAATTACACTTACACACACTCCATCTAATTGTTAAAGAACATACTATTTCTATGGACAGCGAACTACTGCCTCACGAAATGATGATTGTTAAATTATCTCTTATCGCCTCTCATGGTTGCCATAATTATTGAAATGTATTTATATGTGATATATGTTATATTTATATTGTTTCAATTCTTCTGTTTTTTCCATTTATATAATACTTTTATGGTTTCCATAATTGGTAAACGTGATAATTTAATTTGGGGAAGTGCGTACTACCACCCCCTCGTAGTGATATGACTCGTTCATACCATATATGGAATATATAAAGGATGGAGATAATTAAATTAAATATTATATTATAATGTAATTATATTATAACTATTTATAATTACATTTTCAATCCATTAAATAAGGAAAATAAATGAATGTAGCATTTCGGCGTACGTACGACATACTGTATCCATGAACAGTGCATTTGATTTCATATCTCCAAATTTTATGTACTATTATAAATACATATATATACTGTATATATATGAAATATATGATATATAAATCCTGAATATCTTTATATATATAATGGACTTATGACCACATGGACAATTTATAATTATAAGAAGTTCATTTTTTACTCATCTTCCGAACATCGACCAAATGTCCGATATGAACTCAATTAATTAACTAATTCTTATTGAAAGTTAATAATTGATAAAAAAGGAAAAATAAAATATAAAATGGTTCTTTTTCAAGTATAAATTATCTTTAGTTTATTATTTAGGAGAATACATAACGATCGTGTCAATTCAGACACAAGGGATGGGGTTTCTTATCTCACTTTTATTTCTGTGAGATTTTGGTTGTTCGCCCCTTATTTCTTGCATGTTGTATATTTTGTATTACCATTTGATTTATATTATCATGATACTAATTATATTATTTGTATTCAGTGATTCCCTTAGTTATTATTAACATTTGGTCTTATGACTCGATTGATTACAATGAGGTAATGGGTTTTCTTCTAACATTTTATTCCCGTGAGATTCATGCTAGATTTTCCAATATTTACATTAGTGTGGTATATGTACATCCCATGATTGTATTCTTTGGGAAATATAATTTATTTTATTGGTATTTACATCTTCATTTTATGATCGTCCTTTATTGTATTGTATGTTTCATATGTTACCAACTTGTTAAGGGAACCATTCACCCTCAACTTTTCAAAATTCTTTTTTTGTTAGGTATATTTATTTACATAATATTATGTTTTGATATGTTCTTATATATCATTATTGAAGTAATTTTTTGTTCATATGATGAGCTAACCATTTCTATCTCATTAACTCATTTTCAAAATATTAATGTGACGTAGTTAGGCTGTCTAATTTCAAAAATAGAACTTCTTCACCCATTTTCAATTTGTTGGGGTTAAACTTGTACTTGATGATTATGTATTGAATTGAATATGTTTGGATGAAATCTTATTGTTTTAACTTGAATACCCAATAATATTGAGTGTATTTATATTTTTCACTCATTATTATGAAATTGAGTTATCCTTAATCAAAGGATTCCATTTTTAAATGGGATTTTGTCTCAATTTACATTTCATTGAAACTTTATTGTTGTTATGATCCAATTCACTATTATATGGTGTAAATAATGTACTTTGTAATATTATATCATTAATCCCTTTATTCTCATGATATTATAGTTATATGATTAAATCTTACCCCACAATTATTTGTATTCAGTAGTCTCTTGTTTTGATAAAAACTCTTTAACTAAAATATCAGTTAAAATGGTTTTATGATTTATTATTCTATATATTTCCCATTAATTTCCATGGATTCAAAATGGTTTTTAGGATTTATTTTTATAGAAAATAATGATTTCAAATTATTATTAATTTGAATGTTTCTAACTTCTATGGGACACTTGGATTCAAAAATCAATTTATTTATTGTTATAAACAATTTTGAAAATGGATTTATAAATGATTGATTATGTTAATATCTTGAAATGAAATATTTTGATTCCAATGTGGAAATGTTATCTTTCCTTTATGCTTGTTTTATATGTTATGAATATGTTATGGTAATTGGGTGTTGTTTACGTATATGTGTGGTTCTGTGATAAACCTAGTGTGGGTAAGCCCGATATAGCTATCCAATGCATTGGGTTACATAATGTTGATAAACGTTAATGTTTATTCTTATAGATTTAGGGAATATATTGTTGTAGTTATTCCAAAGTAACTCTCTTCATAGATATGATAGAAAAAATGTAACTACAATATGGATGCCACAATTTACCTTTATGATTTATTATTTCTATGTGTTGTTCATAAATCTTATGACTTCAAGAGGTATATTATGATTTAAATGTTTGGTTTCATTGAATTGTATATATTTATGAGATAATTTTTTCCTTCCTCATTTTATATCCCTTACTGATCTTTTTTTCTCATCCCATGTACTTGAAATGTTATTCATAGGATATAATGTTGACTAGGCTTATGGATGGGATCATGGAAAAGTCATGATGTCTAATCCATGTAACTAGACATGTTTTTAGATTTTATTTTAAAAAAATGGATACTAAGTAGTAGTGTCTAAAAGTAATTTTCAAGTTGATATGTAATATTTATGGCCTAATTCTCTAAAAAACTAAACATCAAAATATCATAAATGAAAATTATTCATTAAATTCAAGATTATGTATTATTTTATGTTCACGTCCTTGTAGTTGGTATCAGAAGTCAGTTTAGACAACATTAGGGATTGTGAGTTTTAGTAAAATACATGGTTATTACCCATGTCAATTATTTTTATTTAAATCCTTGTTTTATAAATTTCTCAGATCAAGGAATGTCAGTTTCAAATGGAATGAATATGATCTCTAACAACATTCATATCTCATTATGATTACATGATTGCAATAATTATTTCAATGTAATGATCAGATGATTGTGAAACTTTCTCTAGCATTCAACTCACGTGCAAGAATCTATTTGAGAGATCAAACACCTCCACAATACCTCGATATCATCATGGATCATGGGTTGTATTTAATCAAATCCTCTTTTCAATATATTCTCACATTTTCATGAATGTTAAATATTATCATGGATTTTTTTTAATATTTTACCCTATCTCATGATTTTGAAGCATATTATGATTTTTAAAAAGGCTCTGAAGAAGGAGACCCTAGCACACACTATGAATATTAACTATTAAAATATTGTCTCTTATTACATACTTACGGTATTTTAAATGCATCATTGAATGAAAGTTCAAATTCAAACTCGATTTGACTATTTTATAAAAATCATGTTTTATCAAATGCTTTTAAATTAGATGTCATACATGATTTTTTTCTGAGACTATTTTTCTGTGAACACCCATATGACCCAAGATTTATATAGTGTATTTGGATGAAGGAATAAAATGATTTTGAAGGATCTATAAATCATTTTTTCAATGCCTGGACCTTCTAATTACGTGAACAAGATGTTAATGAATCCATATGGAATCCATGATCAAATTATGATGTCCATTCTTTTGGGAAAAGTTTTATTTTTTCATATGGAGGTGAATAAAAAATGAAAATTTATAATATGTTGAGGTATTAATGTATTGTGATGAAAATGAATAGTATAATAAAATGTTTGAGGTTAAAATATGTTAGGTATATTTTTGATTTTTATAAAAAGTACAACTTGTAGGATGGGTGACGACCTGTCGCGTCCAGAAAGGCCAGAGGAATCGATCCCACAACTGAAGGGTGATAAGGGCGCATATACTACCACTATCCTACTTGATGTACCTGGTTAGTATGACTTATTATTTTATGTTAAATGATTTTATGAATACAAAAGTACTTAATTTTTGGAACCTATTTTTTATCAAATTAATATCCATAATATAGGAAATTGATTTACTGATAAAGTGATAACCATTATTTTAGGAGTTTTTTTTTTCTTTTGGAAACATTATATGCTTAAGTGAAATAGAATACTATTGGATTTCATTTGTGAAGTAATGGTTGAAAAACTATTTTAGAAGAATTTATGAATTTATTATAGAAATATGATGATTTGGTTTATTTATGGAAATGATTAACCTATCATATAAAATATGTGATTAGATTAATTACTTTTTATTATGAGACTTTTAGAGTAACTGACGTTATTTGGAGATAATTGTTAAGATTTATCATGGAATACTATTTGATTAAATCCTTCTGAGATTTGGGATTCAATCTTACATTATATTATATTGAAGAATTTTATGGATAGTTGTTTATTGAATTGTCTAGGTAGAACTTTGGGTATTGTTTGACAAATTTTGGAGAGTAAGAATTTTTTTGTAAAATATTATCCTTTTTGGGGATTATCTGATCTTCTAATAACCATTTTATTTTTGGTTAATTCCTAAAGACATGAGAAAAATATAGTTCATATTTTGTGGATTATGTGATTCTCTAGAAGTTTAATATTGCGCTTTCAATGTGAACAAGTCTTCTTGAATACTAATAGTTTAAAGAAAAGATGTGTTTATGGTAGAAATATATTAAAGGATGAAAATCGGAATGAAATGTATATTTCCTTATGTTATTATTCAATCTCTTAAATATATTACTCAACATTATGAAAAGTAACTTAAAACAAAAACATTTTCTGTTTCCTTTTCATACTGGGGAATCAATGTCCGTTTAACCAATCACAATATTGTGATTTTCTGGTGGACAACATTCTCCTAATAATTTTTTTACCACGCTCCATCAATCCTTGATGGTTTTCTTATTCCATATCCATGTTTTTACTACATGGAATCCTAGTTTGGGCTATCTCGAGTAACCATTATATTTATCATTCTTTATATTAATGTGATATTTGTATTGACTATTTTATTCGATGTGGGACTTTTAATAATGTTTCCAATCCCATTTTTAAAATTGCATGGATGAAATTCCCAAAAGGGGGGAAGGATGAAATATCCACGGTAAAAAAATTAAAATTTCATATTTATTAAAATTTTCGAATTAAATATTAATAATACATTAATGGGGATGCTATGTTTATTGGCGTACCCAATATGCAGCAACTTGTTTCTTTGAAATCTTATGTTACACACAATGCCAAGTCCTATAAAAAATATTAATATAATATTATTTTAAATGGTATTTAATGCCTAGATAGTGTATTGGAATGAATTGAGGGAACTAACTACAATATGAATATACATTTTTGTCAAATGTTTTTAAATTTACAGAATAAATTTTAGAGTCTTAAAATCAGAAGGAATCTAATTTTAATCACAGATACTCTAATATTCATTTAAATGACGATTTACCACCTTTTGATTGAGTAACCTCTTTAAATATAGTTTTTGTCATTTTAAAATGTTCTATTTGACAAAATAATATTTTTATATAGAATGAGGACATCATAATTTACATTGGATAAAATTTTGGTATTTTTCTGATACAGTTCATTTTTTATGAATACTGAAAAATATTGTATTTTAATTCAAAAATGACTTTCAATATAATTTAAATATATGGATAGATTAACTTTATAAATGTTTTTAAAGATTAATTAGATTATATTTTTACCATAAAATCTTATGTTGTCCATTATAAAAATTTCACTTTGAAATTGGACATAAACAAGTATCATTGTTTTGATAGTTATTATTTCTTAAAAACAGACTTTTTGTTTTGACAGATGGAATTAATTTTAAATTAATTTCCGCCAATGTTGTGTTTTAAATTTGGAAAGATGGATTATATAATTAGAATCATTAGGTAAAAATTGTTTTAATAGATAACTGTTATTTTTAGACACTATCAATATTTATTTCAGTAAGAATTTTATTTACTATTGTTAAATGGTAATCCTTTAAATAAGGATAAAAAAATATTATTATAATATTATTAAATTACCCAAAAATTTTCCTAATGCAATTGGTTGATACTTTTCAGACCATGACCATCTTCGGGTCAATTTTGAGACTCCATGGAGCCATAGGGGAGTGATAAGGACACTTTATATTAATTAATTTAAAGTAATAAATGACTTAAACATATATATTTTAGTAAATCAATACATACAAGTGGGTATATATGTTATCTATTAGAATATAAATATTCATTTAAAATAAATATAGTTTCGTATATCATGATATATTTTTTAAAATTTTTAGATATCAATTTAATAAATTTATTTATGACACAATAATGATGCAGTGTTTACCTCTTTAATGAATGTTTTAAATAAATAATATTATAATGACTAAAAAATATCAAAAAATTATAAAATACTTATTGGATGATTTTATTAGGAACATGAGTAATCTTATGTTTGACGTTAATAATTTTTCAATCTTTATAAACCGGAAATCATTAAATAATAAAATAATAATTTTTAACATTCTTAAAGTGCCCCTTCTCCCCCTTATAAAAATCCCTCACTTCTAAGATATTCATCACACTTATAAAGACACTTGGATCATCAAATCTCTATCTAATTAATATACCTACATCTATATCATCATCCAATAATCCTTCCTTTTGGCAGAAGGAATTTCGAGTAATCCTTTTAGTTCAAACCAAATAGAGATACCCGATTTTAAGGTAACGTCCTCTCTTAATTGGTTTTCATTTTATTTTACTTATCCAACACCATAAACAATATTTATTACATTATTTTATAAATAAATAAGTATACTCAATATAAAATGTTGTTTTTATGAGATTTATTGGGGCTACACTTACTCACACCTCCATCTAATGGTTAAAGAACATATGCTTTCTCATGACGATGAACTACTAAATCATGAATCGATGATTGTTCCATTATATATGACCACCTCTCATGGTGGAAAATATGATGAACCATTATTTATATGTGATATATATATTATATTTTTTTGTGCTTCTTTATATTCTATTTATAGAATAAAATTATGGTTTCCATAATGGGACATGATAATTTCATTTGAGAAAGTGCGGACTACTGCCCCTCAAAGTGAGATGACATGTTCATACCGTACGTGGGAAATATAAAGGGTGAATATAATTAAATTATATATGATATTATACTATAATTATAATATAAATATTTATAATTATGTTTTAATTCCATTAAATATGATTTAGAAATGAAAGTAGTGTTCATGCGTATGTACGGCTTACTATCCTCATGAACGGTACATTTCATCTTTATCATTAAATGTTACATACTATAATATATTCATATATATACTAGATATATATAATATATATGATATCTAAATAACTAATATCATTCTGGAGATATTGGAATTTCTAACACATGGAAAATTTATAATTTTAACGCATTCATTTTTACTCATGTTCCGAACATCGACAAAATGTCCAATATGAACTCAAATAATAAATAATTATTATAGAAAGGTAATAATTGATATAAAAGAAATATTGAACATGAAAATTTTTCTAAATCAAGTAGAAATGTAATTAATTTTATTATTCAGAATATTAAATAATAATTGAGTCATGTAGGACACAAGTTAAGGTTTTTCTTATCTTACTTTTAATTCCGTGAGATTTCCATTATTCACATCTTCTTTCTTGCATGTAGTGTGTTTTGTACTGATATTTTATGTATATTATCATGATTATATTTATATTAATCGCATTATATGATTAATTTGGTTGTATTTATCTTTTTTTCTTACAACTTTATTGATTATAATGAGGTAATGGGTTTTCATCACTCTTTTTATTCAAGTGAGATTCATGATATATTTTCCACAATTTACTTTTTTATGGTGTATTTAATGCCCATGATAGTATTGTTTGTGTAATATAAATTATCTTACAGGTATTTACATCTTCATTGTATAATCCTTCTTTCATGGAGTGTATGTTTTGTATGTTACCTAATCGGTAAGGTAACCTTTCACCCTCCTCTTTTTAAAAGACTTATTTTTGTTATGTCTTTTAATTTACACCTTCTTATGTGGGTATATGGTTTTCTATATCATTATTGCTTTAATGTTTATATCCTAGTTATGAGATAACATTTTCACCCTCATCAACTCATTTTCTGGATTTTAATGTGAAGTCATTAGGCTGTTAAATTTCTAAAAGAGAACTTCTTATCCAAGTTTCATTTCATTTGGGTTAAACATATACTAGTTGATTATGTCATGCTATGAATATGTGATAATGACCTTTGATTGTTTTACACTGAATATCCAATCATATTGAGTGTATTTATGTTTTTCAAACATATTTATTTAATAGATTTATCCTTAATCTAAGGATACCAGTATTATAAGGGATTTCATCTCAATTAAATTCCATCGAGACTTCATTGTTGTTATGCACCAATTCATTCTTATATGGTGTATATACCATCCTTTGGAATATTATATCATGAATCTCGTTATTCTCATGATATTAAAATGTTTTGATTAAATGTAATTCCTCAATTATATTTATTCATGAATCTCTCATTTTTTTAAAAACTCTTTAACTAAAATATCGGTAAAAATGGTTTGATGATTTATTCCTCTAAATATTTTTCATTAATATCCATTTTTTCAAAATGTTTTTGAGGATTTATTTATACAGACATTAATGATTCAAAATAACGATTCATTTAAAAATTTCAAAGTGTTATGGGTCACCTAGATTCAAAAATATCATTAATAAATATTTTAAATGGTTTTGATAATGGTATTATAAAGAATTTATTATGTCAATATATTGAAATGATATATTGGGATTGAAATGTGGAAATGTTATCTTTCCTTTATGCTAGTTTTCTGTTTCGTGAATATGCTATGGTTATTGGGAATTTTTAACATATACATGTGGTTCCGTGATAATACTATGGAGGGTGAGGTCAATATAGCACTCTAATTCATTGGGTAATGTGACTGAGGTAAACATCAGTGTTTCTCCTTTGAGATTTAGGGAAATCCTGTGATGGTTATTCCATCCTATCTTTCAACATTTATGTGATAACTATAATATAAGTATGATATGGATGCCAAAAGTTACCTTTATGATTAATTATTTCTATGTGTTATTGATAAATATATTGATTTCACGAGATATGTTATGATTTAAAAGTATGGTTTCCTTGAAATGTATTTATTGATGGGATAATGTTTTCATTTCTTATTTTATATCCCTTACTGAGTAATTTTCCTCATCCTACATTTTTGAAATATTTTTCATATAACATATAGTTAATTAGGGTAATAAATTTGATCAAGGAAAAGTCATTATATCTAATACATAGAATTAGACATGTTTCTTTTTAAGAGTCTTTATTTTAAAAAATGGATAATGAGTTGTACTATATACATGTAATTTTCATGTTGATATATAATAGTTATGGCCTAATTATCTAAAACACTATACCTAAAAATAATTTAGATGTGATTTATTTAGTTTATTCAAGATTATGTAATGTTTTCAGGTTGAGTCCTTATACGTGGAATATATTGTTTTCAAAAATAAATTGTTTATTGAAATGGGTTTCACCAATCATTCTTTTGGAAAGTGTTTGATATGGTTATTTTAGGTATGTTCATATGCACTAGGATGGATAAGGTATTGAAGTAACAACATCATAAGGTTGGGACATATATGTGCATAAAGTACCCTGGACAAAGTGGTGCATTATACAAATAATTAGTGAAAGGTTGTACCACCACTAATTAGTATAGAGAGTGCCATATTGATAATATGGTGAAATGTTTGGTTTTGTGGAATGGAATGGGTTATGACATGATTTAACATGTGATATAGTTATAGAAAATTATTTGGTTAGATTCCTTGTAAATATTGTTTAGCTTGAGATAAATATTTTTTGGTAATATTTTTATATAAATTATTTCCAAAATTGTTTTCTATAAATTGTATTATATTAATGTTCAAACATGTTATATCTTAGTGGGATAAGTTTGAAATTCAATTGAGTAATAGCTACAATGTTTTAGTACTCAGCCATACATTATAACATTGGTTCTGTTTTTGATGTTGTTTATCGATAAATGGGAAAAATTAATGTATCGCACATCTTTAGTAGTACTTTGTGATACATGGGATGTTTTGGAGTTTGATCATGGATTACCTTTGTGATAAATAGTTTTTATTTTAATCATTGATATTTATAGTCTTATTCTATGTACAATGATATTGTAGTTTAATTCTATGGTACTTGGTTCTCATTTCATTTTGATAAATTAAATTTTGAGTTTTCATTATTTGATATTGGGCATCATATAGTGGTTTTTTTGGTTATGGCTTATTGGTTAGATCTTTTATTCATAAATCTATAATCATCAACCAATGTTTATTGAATCCCTTTAAAATGTATTTCGATACTTTTTTGGCATCAATATTTAATTTATTTCCATGTAACAATACAATACCATTTAAATCCATAGAGAAGAGGTGGGATGACCCATATATTGAAAACATTTCCAACACCAGGACTAAAAATTGAATCCAATTATCCCAAAAGACATTTTAATAGTCCAATACCGATACCCTTTCATAGGCCAACATTTGATCAAGTCATTACAATTTTTTTACATCCCACCCCACCTCATTGGATTCAAGACTAACAAGGTTTATACTAGGCCTTATGTGACTTACCCAGGACACCATTGTTTGGAAATAAATTCACAGAACCCCATGGACATTTTAGGATTGATTTTCTATTTCAAAGATAAAAATTCAAAACCAAATAAACAAAATTAAATGAAACATATTTAATGAATAATTAATAAATATATCACAAAACATAAATAAACCAATATACCATGTGAGATTAAACACTAATACTAAAAATAAATTATCAAATATGAGAAAAAATTAGGAAACAAAAAAAATCCAATGTGACATCTACAGACAACACCCAACCTATTCATGTCTCCAACTCCACATGTGATGCCCAGAATATTAAGAATCATTAATATGGAACTATGATACCTTTCCTTCACCTAAGTGTAAAAAGATGAAATATGAAAATTCAAATCATTTTCCATGAAAGGGGTGAGTTTAAACTCTGTAGGTTTTCTACAATGACAGCATAACTCACACCACCGATATATAACATGCTGGAATAATATATATAAAAATTCTAAATTTAGTTTAAATAAATTATTTCAAAACCATATACAATTTACATAGATAATATTTGTAGTCATAAACCCATTTTTCAGTCATTCAGAACACCAATAACGATGGTTCTACACAGACTGTTCTTTCATAAGTGAATATTCTATAATCATTAGATGTATCTCATTAATCAACTATGTTATCACATGGTTTCCAATATCCATGATCTCCAATGGAACATGAAACAAATCTAGGTAAACATCCTTTCACCCCAATGGTACATACCCTTTATTCATGGTCACATAAACTGAAATGTACTCAAGAAAACCATGTATTCTTAAACCCCCTTCCATAACATTCCACATTTTATATTTAGAATTTTTTAATGAATCAATGAACAAACTTCATATTCATCAAAACAAAATTATAATTGTTAAACCATCATAATATAATTATATAAAAATTGGTTGAACTGAAATCCGAACATTTTTCAAAAAAAATTAATACACTAGTAATATGTGATTCAATAATGAATAATTAAAGGATACCATATATATTTCCAGAGAATAATTTAATAAAAAATAACCATTCTAGTTCTATTCACGTTTTGATGATTGAGAAGCCTCATAATTCTTAAAACAATTTTAAAACCAAGAACAACATAATGAGACCTCAAGATATAATCATTATCCACATTCAATTTACTATATCAAAAAATATTTCATCCAATAACCATTGATAACACATATATAAATCTATAAAATACTAGATATATGGTTTTAAGAGAGATATAATTACCTTGGATCTAAGAAGTATGAGTAAGGACATATAGATTCTGATAAATTATGTACTCCAAGACATTTGATTATACTAAGGATCTCTCCCAGATCAAAGGGGGTCATCTCTAATGCCATCAAAGCAATAAGAATTCATTATTGAAATAGTTTTGAAAAAAATGAGCGTTAAAGGGGATAATTGTAATTTGAACATAATTTTATGGAGTCCCAGCTATACACCACATATTTAGTCTATATATATTGGAAAGACATACACTAACTATTTAGTGAAACTATCTTAAGGCCACGCCTCACATAGTTGGCCCAAATAGTGAATATAAAAGTGTAATATACATGATTTTACCTATTTTTCAAGATTAAGGCTTTCACTTTGGCATTCACATTATTTTCCCAAACTGTGCACCTACCCATTTCCCACTGTCTTCCTTTTCAACATTTCCTACTGGTAATTAATGGTTTCTACTAACTGTGAAAAAACCATTCACCTCCCTATAATCAAATGAAAATATCCAAAAACCTAAAATTCTTATAAAAAATTAATTTAAAATTATATAGACATCAAATACATTAAAAATGTGTTATTTACCTAAAATGAGAATTCAATATTGTGGGTACTAAGGAAAAATATCATAAAGTTGTAGCGATGATGCAAAAAATGTAGGACATCATAATTAGAATAGTGTAAATGTTGACATTTTTTTATTTTAAAATATAATTTAATAATTCAACCATTCCTTGCTAAAAACTAATATATGAATCTAATGATCATAGGATCTATAAGAAAGTATATTTATTGAATAATATTGTTAATTGAGATTCTATATTTCATCAATGGATCTTATTTAGGAAAAGGAATAATATATGGTAGTTATATACTATTATATCGATATGTATTTGTGAAATTTTCAATAATAGAGAATGTATGAATTATATTTATTAACAATTTGGTAAAATTTAGATGAAAAAATTATTGGAGTGGGTAACTCTGATAGGAAAGTAAATGTTATTAGAACATTTTGTGTGATATATAATCATTTTATTGAAAATTGGGAAAGGATAATTCATATAAAAACATCAACAATTATAAAGGTTATTCTATAGTATATTGGCTTGACAATGAAATAAAAATTTCTTTTTTAGAAAGGCTTATTAAAATAATGAATAATCTTTTTGTTTCAAATAAAATGTGATATAATAGCTTCTAAATACATTTCATATAGACCATTCACTATTATGAGAATATATCTGATTTTCACTTAAATAATCCCAAAGGATTAATCAATGAATATGATAAATTTATTGTTTTTTGATTTAATAATGAATTTTATGGGTTTAAAGATGCCTCCAGTGTATGTTATTTAAATATTGACTTATGATTTATAACATGAGATTCTAGGAAATGATATCATGAATATAAACACACACATTTTTTCAAATGAAAAGATAACACTCATTATTAATGTATTTTTTAAAGATATTATATTTTAAAAAAATGATAATTTTTATTGGTTTATCAAAAAAAAATACTTGATATTTATGTAATGATATATTAATTAATTATTAGGTCCTAAAAATTTTTATGATAAGGATTTAATTTTCTTTTCAATAGAGACATGTGTCAATGTTATGTAGATAATATTTGGAATAACTGATGAAAATATAATTCATATTCTAACTATAGAGGAAAATTTTATAATTATAATGAAGGTATATAAGATAACAAAATGAAATTACCGAAAATCATTAGGAGTTTATATTATATTAGTGTTTCAAAACTAGATATTATATATATTGTTATGTTATGTAAATGATATAAAGGAGAATAAAGGATCATTATTTCATTTCTGTGAAATGGATTCTAAGGTATATAAAAGTACATCATGTCATTTTACATTCATATCATATTCAATTTATGTTAAATCATTATAATTTTCATAATGATGAATGGGATCGAGGTGTCCTTGAAAGAATTATACATCTAATGTACTCTTATTCTTGGAAAACATGTATGTATTATAACAAAAAGAATAAACATTCTATTACTTGACTACTATAATTGAAAAAATTAATTTTTTTAAATATATAATCAACCTAAATGATTTGGATGTGAACTAAAAATAAGTATCAAAATACGAATGTAATGTTCCATTTTGTATTTGATAAAATATAAAGTGTGTTATCAATCATTTGAGAAATCTATTTCAGAATTTCATGGAGAATAATTAATTTCTAGAACCACTAAAAGTGTAATTGATTCTAAAAAAATTAATTTTGATCTTATGTAATCCAATTAGATATTAATGGATATCATTCTCATATCATTTTAAAATTATTTATCTAAAATTATTTGGTTAATTATAGTGTTATAGCCTCTTTATTTTCATGGTTAAGGTTTGATTTCAAATCCTCTCCCAAACATTCTATTTTTTCATATATAAATGGGGTATAAGATAGAGACAGAAAATTGAATAAATATATTTTCCTATAAGGAGGGGGGGGGGACTTTTGTTACCAGTTGGTATATATTGCGGGGAATTTTTTAAAATGGAATTTTTTGAATTTATATTTTGAAATATTTTTACCTGATTATTTAGTGTCTATTTATGTGTATTGGATATTTGTTGGTTATCAGTAAACAATTGATTTTTAGATAATTTATTTGAAATTGAACATGAACAGTTTTTTAATACTGGTCATATGATAATATAATAGGTATTAATGAAATTAAAATTCAATGTTCATATCTCATTCAATGGGATCACACATCTAGTGACTACATGAAAAATTCTATGGTTAAATTTGTTTGATGGTCGTCAAATGTCACCAATGTCTGATCTTGTTGAATCCAAGATAATTTTTGTTGAAATGGGATACCCTATGAAATAAAATATGTCAATGGGGTCACGTTATTGAGATTGTGAAAGTCAGGTTGATTTGATTTTTTTTTCAATTTGTCATATTTTTTCACTCCATTTATAATATTTGGTTTGTTATTAAATATCATATGATTCTTGGTAAATAAATTTTGTTGATGGAATTGGTGTTTTTTGGATGAATTATTATGGTGTAAAATATTTTTTTTGACATGTTCTACAATAGGACGTTAAATAATGACCAAAATTATTCTATCACATTATGATAGAGAAAATATGTTTATAATTGTTTTTTGATATTATATATATTATAAAAAAGCTAATTGATAAAGATAGATTTTATTGTAAAAAATTAAAAAGTATTAACACTTACATCATAACCTATAGACCGTGCTACAATGTTCAACCCCTGATTCTTGACGTATATAGTGTTTTAGTGTTGACATTTAATTATTATGTGAGCATAGATAGTTATTACATGGACCACTATATCTCTAATTAATTAATATGGATTTTAAAAATAAATGATTTTATATTTTTATAGAATTTACTCATCAGATCATATTAGAGAATGATCATTCAATATGCTACATGGATTTTGAGAATATACAAGTAGAGAGTTATCAAAAACAACAGGGACATTACCATGAAGTATAAAGTCACACAAAAAAGTGAATGATATTACTATAATTTTTTAGAACACATTATGGTTTGTAACAATGTAAAAAAATCAATAAAATTATTTGTTTTGAATTTTTTAATGATTTGAATGATGATTAATCATGATTTATACATATACTATAACTAAAAAATAGTTATTAGTTAGTTTTTATTGATTTAGAGACTCAATATAAAGCATATGGATTTATATATGGTTTCTTAATATAATCTAAATTTAAAATTATAATGTATAGTATAAGTGTAATAGAAGATGTGCGTACATTGTGATTAAATACATACATATTGAGTGAAGTAGATTTCAAATTCACATGTTTTCCAAAAAAAAATTGTGGAGGATTGATTTTTTTGTAATAGATGATAATAAGATATTAAATAGTTATTTAACAATAATAGAAACTATAGGATCAATTTTTTAGACAACTCCATTGGTCTGGTAAAATCAAGTTATCCCTATGAAATTAATACTGTAGAAATTCATGCATTTTAAATTTTCAAAAAATATTTAATATTTAGTTAAATTAATATTAAATATTTTAAAATATTAATTGATTGGGGTCAGGTAAGTCTCACATTTATTTATATATTGGATTTGACTTTCCTTTTTAGTCATATTTCTTATATGATGCTCTAATTCACATTTTAGATTATTCTTATTCACCCCCTCATAAAGGCTTCTCTATTTCAAAAATGATAGGGTGGATGGAGGGGGAGAAAAGGGACGGAGAGTGAGTGAGATAAAGGGATTGAGAGAGAAGGAGGGTGGTGTCCCTATATAGCTATGGTGGAAACATATCTTGATTTTTTTGGCTATGTTAAATTGATCAGAAAAAACATTAGTAGATACCATATGATGTTGAATTATTTAATTGTTTCACCAAAATTTATTTTAATATTATTATACATTTCGCATGCCTAATTATTATTTATGTGGATATAATTGGTGTTAATAATTTTTTGAGGTGAAATGGGATTTTGAGCAGATTGAAGTGGTTTCTGATTAGAATATCTTGACCACATAACATATTGTTTAGGAACAGACATTATAAGTTTTAAATTATGGGCATATGATTGATTTTCCCAGTTACTCAACATATATGATTAGGATACTCCATGTATTTTCAACTCATTATGTGACTATGTACTCAACCAGAAACCTCATTTAAAGGATGTTGTCCATATAGGGTGTATAGCAAGACCCCATGCAAAGGAAATGACCAGTGGCCATGTACTCCAGTTGTCTAGAACATGGAAATGTTGCATGTATTATTGACTGGATGAGAAACAATTATAGGTTAAACATCATTTATAATGGTGACACGTTGGGTAATTTCATAAAAAAAATCGATTGGTTCATAAGAAATAAAAAAGGTGGATTCAAAGTGATGATCATCTTGTATATATGGTAAAAGTCATCTACTCTTATCTCCAAGGTTTTTTCTCTTTATTGTTATCCATTGAGCTTGACCAAGAGTGGTGAGTAGTTCATTCTGATATTTTTCACAATAGATTAATTGTTTGTGATATACTTATATTATTTATATAAAATGTGTTTACTGTTTTATGTGTGAGACTATTTTGTTTCCAGGTTTTATTTGTGATTTGGATTTGAAATCCTCCCCAAAGTTGGATTGTGATATTTATGTTTGAACTGAAGATCCTTATATTGGGATCATCCAATCTTATGTGTTCCTATGTGTTTTTTATGAGTCCTTTTGGATTTTTCTTGAGATGCGACTTTGTGATTTCATGGGTTTAATCTTATTAGTTTGATTAATTGGGTTACATAAATGTTGTTAAATATTAGGATCAGTTGGCGCCGTATGGATTGGTTTACATTATAGAGTGTTGGGTATGGTAGGAATCTATTGGGGAGATTAAAAAAATGGACCAAAGGAATAACTATTTATGAACATATTGATGAGGTAATACTCAAGTATTTATTTTTAATATGTATGTTAGTAGATGACTTATAGCAACAAGTTTACCCCTATAGTGTTCTATATTATTTATTAGCCTTTTATAATGTGTTATGTTCTATAATTGTAGATTTACATTTCTGTGGAATAATTGATTTGGGTTCTTCATGGTTGGTTTAAGAGTTCGGTCAACCCTTGGATCAATTTATTTCATTGATATAATATTAAAAAACACCACTGGTGTAACTGCCATTAATATTTATTTGGAAACACCTACTAGGAAATGGTTTTGTTCTTTGATATGAATATTCCATAGGGGGATTTTTTTTATTCCTATTATAATAGAAAAATATTATTATAGTGTTATATGAATATAACAATTTAGGTAGAAATATATTCAGTGCTCAAAAACACTAATTAAGCTACTATGGTCCATGTACCAAGTGTCTTGATGATATTATTTACTATTTAAATGGATTTGGTGTAGGGTTATTCTATTTTGGTTTTCAGGGTTTATTCCCCCTAGTTGTGAGGATAATATTTTGGGAAGTTGTGGATTTTATCACAATAATGGTGTTAGGGCAATCATGGGGTATATCCTCAAATTTGGGAGGGCATTATTAGAGGATTCAATATATTCAGATCATTTTAATACAATTTAGGAAATCATGGGTTATGTATCTATAGTAATTTAGAATTTTTCTAGGATTGCATATATTTGAATAGTTTTTATTGTGTTTGGGTTGAAATGGGAAATATCACTAGAGTTATGAGGAATTTTCATTGTTGATTCTACGGATTTTGATTCTAGGTGATATTGGATAGAATTTCTATTGAGATGTTGTCAAAGACACTCCAACATAAGGTAAATATGTTTTGTTTGTCAGGGTTTTAGTCTTGAAGATCGAAACAAGATATTAGTTAAATGGTTGGACAAGGTCCTCATGTTTTTCTGTATTATTATTTTGGTTTTTAATTAAAATAGTTATGTATTGACTAGTGTGGGAATATTCCATCATAATTCACATATGAAAATAGACTATATATCCACCTTTATGGTTTCCTACGAAGGATTGTGTAGTCACCCCTATATGGGATCCTTGGTGTGTGTGAAAAGAGTATGTATGCATTCAGTTAGAAATGGATAGAACATTTTTAGGTGGATTCCTAGTGTTGTATTTTCAATAAAAGATATATTTTTAGTGTTTTGTATGGATTTAGTAATGTATCTAGCCTTTTTCATCATCATCTGATAGATTTGGGTCGTTATATGACCTCATGATCACACCATCATATATAAACAATTAAGAAAATGTAGAATGTATTTATGTAAAACAGTGTGGAGTCAATAATATCTGAAATATTGTTTCAATTTTGCAAAAAATAAGAAAAAAATTACAATATAAAACTCAAGAAGATCATCAAAAAATTAGTAGACATCTAAATAATTACAATTATAATTCTTGTCATCCCATTCCAAATTCCGAAATAAATTTTAGGTTTAAGGTCATAAAATTTATCAAATAAAAATAAATAAAAATTAATGTTTCCACAGGTCCTGGTCTGAGAAACCATAACTCATTGCATCTCCATGATCTAATCCTTGTGAAATAATAAACACATCTAGTATAAGGATCATTCCCATTATCCATTCATATATCAATGATGGCTTCTGAAGTAATGATTGGAGGCCCAAATTGTGTATGAGTAAAACATAGTAGTATAACACACTTGCTGTATAAAAAATATAGTAAAAATATAATTCATTTACTAGTATTATAATCTATGGAAATAATTCATGAATTAATGTAGAAAATAAAAATAACTGCCAAAAATCGAGCATTGAGTTGACACTCAGGGTTTGAAAATATTTTATTGACATGACACTATATGTCTTTGTGAAATTAAAGTTGGTAATTCCATGGATGATTCTCCTATATAATATACCAATATCAAGTATGAAATTTCATTGGTTAATTTTCACACATAGAAAGAATCACCCACACCATATACCAAATGACTAAACATAACACTCTCAGGCATAATATAAAAAACCAATATTAGTCAATATATGAATTCTATTATAATTGTACCGTATATGATCCAATGTTATATGATCGTTCCATGGTGAAAAGTAAGAATATCATATTGGTATTTATATAAATTCACATTCTGGAGCATATAATTTTTTTCCTCGTTGAAAGACAGTAAAAATAGAAAATGTATCACATGAGATATTATGAATTCATATACCAAGTGTAATTATATAATTTTAGGATATCATTCTCTATCATAATTCATATTCTAAAACAAATTTATTAATTAATAAACAAATAAACAATGATATATTACATTTTAAATCATTAAATATGACAGACAATATATCATAACCAATAGTGTTTAATTAATATGAATTATCAATTACAAATAATGTACCCAATAATGTAAAGTTACAAATTTTCAAAACAATCATCAAAATTCAATTTCACTTGTCATTTTAAAAAAAATTTACATTTTATAATCCAATATATCTGTTTTACATTATAATATCATTCTAGTTCAACATAAATCAAATGGACCTCTTTCATGCTTTATATTCCATATCAATCCTTTTAAATCAATTTCCATGATATCCTGATTTATATTTTTATAAATATTGATAACTAATTTCAAATTTATCCAAAGGTAACTAGGTATACTTGTTTCGTGTTCATTAATTGGTTCAATAATTGTAAATCTTCTCAGTTTTCCTCATGTCCCTATATCATTTTAATATGACCCAACATGAACGATGGGATGTATATTCAGGATGAATATAATAATTTTAATTTAGAATGGTCACATGCATAATGTGATCATGTAGTCATATAGCTTTCACATTTGGTAGTTAAAAAATAGTATTTTTTAGACCACCACCAGAATAGTAAAAAATATGAATAATATCATCAATGAATAAGGAAATAGAGCAAACAAAAAATTTTATTTCAATAAATACAAATTAAACAGTGTCATCACAAGTAATTAAAAAATTTCAACTATTTATATCATCTTAACCGAATAAAAAATAGTGGAGAAATAAGTAGAAAAATAACCAATAGGCATACCATAAATTTTTCAGTTTGTTACACCCTGAACCAATGAATCTAGATTTTAGGTTAGGTGAACTATAATTATTTCCTATGGTACATAGGTAGTATGTGAGAAATTTAAGAGTTGGTTTTTAGAATTTTTTTGTAGTGCAAAAAAATATGGCTTTGGATAATCCCAAATTTATTTATTTATTACATTTATATCATCATGAATCCTTAAGTATTAAATATAATGAAAACATATTTATACTAAAATAAATTATGGGAAAAGAATTTTTTAATGGAATCTTGAATCATTAACTGAATCATGCTTCAATTCCATTTATGTGCATAATGGAATTTATGGCATCCACCCAGAACAAATCTTTTCGATAATAACTATTAACACCACTAATTTATTTTCCTATCCATATATTTTTAACCCTTATATTCCCAAAATTATGAAATCAATTTATCCCAAAAAACACAATTAAGGAAATAAAATATATAAAATCTTATACCTTATATGGGGTTTGTATTTTGAAAATATTCCATCATTATAATAGCTCATCCCTACGATATGATCGTATTCATCACTATGGTGTATTGGTGAAAATGCCATTCAACTATACTAATATATTTATATCCCTCTCCCATTCTCATCTATATCATACCCAATATACCACTGAACTTCTGTAAGGGTGATTATTATTACCAAGAGATTATTTACAGTATGGTCTATGATACATATTAGTTTATTATCAATGTATATATGGTTACAATGATAAATTAAATCAACATATACATTGATTTAATGGACATGGTGATATATATAATGTTTTTAATAATAAAACACATTTTGAATATAAATATTTCATTGAATAATGGGACAGTTTGAGAACTATAGTAATTACCCTCCCTACAATCTGAAATGGATAAAAAAATATAGTCTCTACTCGATCGGAGGTCACCGTTGATATATCCATCATTTGATGTTTCCTTGATTTTATTTTTATGAACTCTATAGTAACATCATCAAACATAAATTATAGTACAATAAAAGGTAGAAACAAACATGGTGTCTAATGATACTCAACCTTCACCTAATGATAGGTGAACCAATCATCTATATAGACTACAATCTACTAATTCATCCCTATAAAACAATATTTAAAATGGATATCAGGATATATATTTGTTAGATTAGTATTTACCTACCATTTTGAAGCATGAAATTACTTCATATTCTTTCCATGAGGGCCTATTAGAACCTAGATATAACCATGGAAAATTTGAACATCATCGCTACCAAGAAACCACTGATATGGTGTCTATAAAACAAAAAAATATCTCTTAGGTAGAATATCTCTAGATCATATAATTTCCCACTCATGATCTGGTCTATAAGTACATGAAAAACAAGTTTCAATGTTTGAATCGCTCGAATATTGGAATCCTAGACATCTAGATGCCTTTCTATAAAAAGTGACATCATCCAACACTAACCAAAATATTAGAACCTGACCTGTGATTGAATATTTCATCTCATGAATTTAATAATTATATTTTCTATTCCAAGATTGTATTCCATTTCTTTTTTTAATTGTTATAGATACATGACCCTCCAATATAAAACAATTTTATGTCTTTCTATGAGAATAAGAATAATTTTATTTCCTTCCATGTAAAACATTGTCCTATCACCAAATATATAATTCTACAATTATAATAGGGTGGGTACCACCACTCATAACTATTGATCATGTGTAAGAAAATACGTAATGTGTGGCCTGAATATTCTGAATCGATAAGAAACCACATAATCACCCTACATCCTAACAACTACTCTCTTGATTCATAATAAAATATAGAACGAAGGATACTCCTTCACGACTTTAGACATGTTTAGGATTGATGTTGTGGTGAAAATTTTATTTAATTTGTTTAAGATCGATGATGATGTGAAAATTTTATTTAATTATTAGAAGGCCTCCTCAAATTCATCTTATGAAAAAACATCACTCCATTAATGGTTATCATGGAAATAAAATATTTAAAAGTTTAGATATACGGGATGAAACATTTGGTTTCATCCTTCTAGTCCGAAAAATATTAAAATCACTAATATATTATTGATGTATTCCTATAATACCCAAACTAGTGCCTTATATTGGTCCAATGACACTATAACATATGAGATAACAATACTCAGGAAGATTAATTTATCAATTAATAAATGTCACATAGAAAACATTGAGTACATTCAATGTTATCTCAGTATTATTATAATGCTACCTAGATTTCAATCATGATCACTTATAGATTGGTAGTAAACCCATATGTATTCATTTAAAACCAACACATAATAATCTAGAAATAAATGAATGATTTGATAAATCGAGGCCATGAATAATTGTTTATGTTTTTTAGATCTAATGTAATGAACCTGAACAAATAAAATACAAACGTAATAAAAAAATTTAGTTTGATGTTTTTTAGATGGTCCCACAAACACATGTCATTACCATGACCTCAAGCAAATCAATGATAAAATACTAGAACCTCCATGCTATTCATAGAGACAGTGATGAATTATAAAGCATAAATTTTCATTAATGTTATTTAATTAAATAATGTTCAATATATGAATAATAACAAACTATCATTAGAAATATTATTGAATTGATAATGAAAACACCATAGAGAAGTATTTTTTCTTATGATTACCTTATAGACTGATTATACAATAAAACTTTTATCTCATGATTCTTAAATGGAATTACCCTATAATGTGGGAGGGAAACTCATCTTGAACTGATAAATAACTCTATGATGAACACATTCACATACTCATGTGGTATTCTAGATCACCATTCAAGAAATATAATAGAAAATTAGTCCACTAGTGGAGTAAAAGTTATCAATTCAAGCCCACCATCGTCAATAATAATAATTTTTTAGTAGTTTTTGATAAATTTAATCTTTTATGAATTTTGTTTCAAGACCATATTTATTATCCAATTCACTCCAATGGATATAACATCCCATTATGTAGACAAAAAGGTCAATTTACACTAATAATTGTTGATACTTTCTTGATGCATGACTTGCTAGTCCATATGTAGAAAATAATAAGAACATGTAAATACTAACACTAACAACTCCAAAATGAAACACTAGAAAATAATATTAGAATAAAAATAATTATTGAGACTTATAACCTTTAATTTCACCCCTAACTATGTTTCAATTGACATAACTCATTTGATCTCTCTAAAACCAAAACCATGTCTTCGGAAAGTTGATCCCATATAATGTAATCCCAATCTATTATACCAAAAAAACAATGGTACATTTAGATATCAGAATATTAATACCTTTTAATATGGAATGTCTGACTTCTAGATGCATAGTACTAAAATAGATTTCATTCAACTGACTCATCAATTTTCTATGATCTCTAGTTATTCTCCCCAGTTATCCCCTCTCTTGCTGATAGTACAGTTCTTTTGATAGGGAACCGTGTCTCTTTCCCCATAATGAGATTTAATTGGAACTCTAAAAATACATATATTGATTTTTTAACTATGTCCTTCTGATCATACAGTTCCCACCATGATCATTTACCAACTATTGGACTGCAATTTTCTTCTACAAAACCTCTACAGATGTGCCATTTTATAAAAAACTCTTCAATCATATACAATGAATGTTATATGATATATCATATGTGAAGAAGTTAACATTCTCATATCGAAAGTCATACCAATAGTCTTGAAGTGTTTATATACCTCCAATAATTCAATGACCACTACTTCTGCGATGGAAACTATAAAAGAAGAACTTATTTCTAGATAAAATCGAGATTTCTAATAATCCTTCTAGGATAACATGCATACCACTCATGACCCTCATCAGGTTACCATATATGATTAGATAATGTGTAAACATCATATAGGATTTTCGATGATGAATGATGATAACCTATGGCATAGTAAAATACCAAATATTATCCATCATTTACAACACACAAGTTATCTCATCTACTCGAAAGAATTAAGCTACACAAAATAGGGCAAGGAAAATATTCATTATTATACATCACTGACATTATTTAACATGTTGTTTGAATTGACTCTTAGGATTTTTCATACATCATCATATTTAGATTAATGTGACTTCGTAACATTATCTTTATGTTCTTCTTGTTTTTCTCCTATTATTGATGGTGTTTCTTTAGGATTTACCAATAATGATTTTATTGTCCTTGTAGCATATAATAATAAGTAATCACTCGTCACTCCATGGGTGTATCAATCTGAATGAATATTTTAAGGAAAAATTTAATCCATTACTTGACTTAGTTTGTCCACATAGATCCCTCGAACTTTATAAATTTATGTGTCATATATAAGGGAGATAACTTGATTATCACTCTCTTGATTCTCATTTATAAGACAAAACATAGGTATTTTCTCTAAAAAGTTCAAAACAATTCTCAGATCATAGAATAAATAGGAAATTCAACCTGTAAATTCCAATACAAAAATAGAGGAAAAGTGACAAATGGCTTCTCCATCAAATAGATTAATAACTAATATATAATTTCATAAAAATATCATTTATTTCCCTTTATCAAATATAAAATTATTTCTTATACCAATTTAAATAGTTTTATATGTCACATGTGATTATTATGTCCATTGAATGAATAATTCATGTCAATATTTTTTACAACATGACAACCACGATGCATGCATACTCAACTCATTACATACCATATAAAAATCAATATCTCTAAAAAATGTATCATCAGACAACAAGTTTTTCACTCAAGGTGAAAAAACATAATAACAATGACAATTAGCCTTCCAAAACAACAACCACATCACTAGGTACATATATGCCCCCCCACATGGTTTACCTAGCCAATTCATAAGGTCATTGTTAAATTCTATAAAATTCTACTCTCCAACCCGTCATCCCAATTAGTAATGAAAAAAGAGACAATCATAGGCATCAATACCAGATTGTTACAACCATAGCCAAGTTATTATAATTAATCATCCCATTTTATTAATAAAGGATACATAAGTAAATTCATTTTATATTATTTTATATAAGTATTATATACATAGAGAATATAGTGAAACCAAAGACACATTAATTAATTAAATAAGAAAATTAAAATAGACAAATTTGAAACCTATAAAAATTCCAATAATTACATTTTAACAATATAATATAATATAGAAAATTTAAAATGAGAAAGTATTGATTACCCCAATCGATAAATTCATTACCCCCATGTATAACACTAAAGAAATTGAACAAAATCTTAGTTAAACAATAAAAATATAAGGAAATGAACATATGTTACCTATGAATGACTAGCTCAGAATATTGAATGAAATATTGAATTGGTATTTATAAGAAGTAATGTGACTATTGAAATTGTAATTTTGTTGTTTAAATAGTTACTAACATTTTGGGAATATTAACATGACCATTGTGATTGTTTAAATATTATTTGAAATTTAGATTTGACATCCAAAACATTTTGATATAAATAATTTTTTATTTTTAGGTTTATATGAAAATATAAATATTAAAATTTCTAAAAACTAAATATACAGATTAAAAACTCAATGAAAATATTTGTACATATTAAATAAACTAAACGTTGAAGAATTTTGTTAAAATCTTAATTTTTTCATAATGAAAATTAACTATTTTATATTTTTTAAAAAATATTAATTCAATTATTGATTCATGACATAAAAATTATCCAAGGTAAATTTATTTGTAATTTTCGAACATACTTAAATTTGAATGTGAATAGTGAAAAATTGTTTTCACGTAATCAATGTATGTTAAAATAAATCATTCATGACTTAATAATGTAAAAATAATATCTATAAGTTGATGCTCATACAATATATATATATATATATATTCATAAATGTTTCATTAAAATAAAATAAATATAATTTACAAACATAAAATTTACTTTCCATTTTCAGAAAAATAATGGACTAAAGTAGAATATTATTTTTTCAACATTCTACAGTTATATTTAATTAAAATAATGGTTCAAATTATAAATTTATTAAATTTCTTAAAATAATTTTATTGAATTACAATGTGTTTATAATTTCAAAAATTATATTGTAACATATTTTTATTTTGAATTTTTTTTTCAATATATTATTTAAAAATTACCCATCCCATCATGTATATATATCATATATCCATCCATTTGGAAAACCACTCCTCCTCACTTTATAGACTGTAATATCCAAAGAAATATTAAATATCATTCCCCTTAGAATACATAGGTATGTATTTTATTAAACCATATCCAATCATCGATAGAGATATAGTGTCCCAAAAGGGAAGCAACACTAAGGGAAAAGTTTATTTCATTCAACATTTCTCTCATTTTTTTATTCTCATTCATATATCCAACTTCAATTAAAAACATAAAATATTAGAGAATATATATTTCGACATTATACTAATTATGTTCAACAAATTTTATATATCATAAATATGACATATATAAATTTTAGACTTCCCTTTCCCAGAGTTTTAATAATGTCCCCTCAATATTCAGCAAACTACCAAAGCAGAAATTTTCAATAAATTTGTTATCATGATACTGATTGTTATTTATAATAAACTATTTATGATATATATTGGAATATCTACTCCACTAGGATTCACGAGCACCCCCTGGCGACTCATTTCTCCCCTTGGCGTCGACGATGGCTTCGGCGTCGGTCCCTCGCACCTCACAGGGGAGGGGGATTCTTTGACTCCGGAGGGATGCAACTTCTTATGACCTTTCTAAAACCCTTAATTCCTTCCTCCATTTCCCAATTTTATGGTTTTCCCTAAATCTCTAGAGCTTCTCGACAGTTACCCTAATCTCCATCGTTCGAACTCAGAATTCTTGGAGTCCTCTGCACTCCTAAAACTCACTCTGGTGGCCAGTTTGTCGCATAGGTGGCCCTCAGTTGACGCTTTTGATAGGTTGGTGTTTAGAACATGGGATCGTAACGAAAGGGCGGTGGTCAGTTTGCTTGACAGTCTCTAGATCATGATCTGTTTTGAATTGGAGGTGGATCTCATTCAGGCCTGGTCTAGGGCTCCACGAAGTTGCAACGGGATGAGTTTCATCTTCCTTCGATGGTCTTTCGATCTTCACATTAAGTATGATATTCCATTAATGGAAATATAGGTTTGTTTACCTAAACATCCCCTTCCATTTAAGAATGCCGCTATTATTAGGATGATTGGTAAAATGGATGGAAGGATTCTTTGTTCTGACAACTGCACCGCGGCTCTGTGTCACCCGGTTAATCTGTGTATCTGTGTAGAAGTAGATGTCTCTCGTCTGCCATTCGATTTTGAATGGATCACCATAGGTGAGGAGTACAGGTGCAAGAAGAAGGTGGTCTGTGAGAATTGGATGGACTTATGCTCCTTTTGCAAGCGGCTAGGGCATCCTTCGAAGGTCTTCCGAAGAAGAGCTCCCCCCAGGAAGGCCGAGAACAAAGGATAAGAGGGTGAAGGCTGATGTGATAAAGAATTAATTACAGGGAGATATGGGTATGGCTCCTAATAAAATGCCTCATATTTCTAAGCCTCCTAAGGATGTGGTGTCTCCTAGGAAACCAGCGACTGGAAAGAATCAGTGTGGTGTGCATCTGGTTTCTGAAAGGTTAGAGTATATTCTACCAACAAAATCCAGAATATGAGATGATGATAGATCAAGGTCAGAATGTTCTGGGTTAGATGTATAGATAGCGGGTTTCTCTTATACCCAATTCTGTGGCTGAGGAAAAGCCTACTTTCTCCAAATAGGTGACATGTGCTGAGGTTCATGATGCAGAGGTGGATGGAGTGTGGAATTTGCAGTTGATCCCGCATGTTTCTGATGTTTTCAGCAGGCCAACACTCAGTTTGGAGATTCTTGATTGCTCCTCAGGGAGAAGGGACACTTGTAAGAATGAGGAGGAAAGATGTGCCAGACCTTTGGAGGAGATCTTTCCGGCCAGTGCTAAAAACTCTCAGGGATTGGATCCCTTAGCCAGGCCTTTCCTATCCCTTAACAACCGGTTTCATGATCTCTCGGCTTGCATGTTGGAGGATGGAATGGTTGAGGATGTTTGTGTTTATATGGTTAACAGTGTGGAAACAACAGAGGATCATCTGGGTATGGGGAAGGAGACCTTCACTTTGGATGTGGAGGAAGTCAATACTGAGAAGAGGATGCCTCATTTGCTGGACAGTAGCACCCTGGAACAGAGGAGGGGGACCATTTCTAAGTTACCTGGTACTATCGTGAAGATGAGAGCTGAGTTTGGAGCTGAGACTTCAGGAAGAGGGATGGGAAAGGAGGGCGGGCCCTTTGGCCAGTCATTCAGTGATGTGGTGCAAAGTGGGAATTAGGAGACGGTAACAATGGAAGAACATTTATCTGTTACACCAAGAGGAAGGCCCAAAAAGGATTACTCTTACCTCCCACGGTTTATGCAGACCAGATCGGCTTCTAAACAGAACAGTTTGGTAACTGTAGCCTTTAAAAGGGTACTGTAGTTGAAAATGCATCGCTAGAGCAACCCGCTATCGAATAGCTGAGGAGTCGGGTTCAAAGTGCTAGCTTCTGGAGGTCTCCAGACTGGAAATTAGCCACTGAAGATGATGGATCCTACATGGGGTGCAGTGATGTGTCTGGCTACTATAATGTGTAAGTTTCACTTTCTTCTGTTTGTAGTGGTCTGTTGAGTAGTAGTAACCTATAAAACGACATTTATAAATGAAAAAAATGTTTTGAATGATTTATATATATTGAAATAAATATATTATTTAAGCATTTAAAATTAATTCTAATAGTTTATAAATTTTCTTGAAAAAAATATCAACATAAAAAAATTGAAAAAATATATTGAAAACATGATATATCAATTGTTAATGTTTAAATTAGAAAAATATAATTATGGGAGATAAATAATAGAAAACATTTAAATAACTCACTTATAGATCTATGTTTTAATAATCCTATGCTTTTTGTTATGGAGGTGGGAAATTGATTAAATAAATGTGGTTATTTAGTAACACGATTCTCAAACCCAACATCCATGCAATTTGTTATCCCTCTTTTATAACATATTCGATATGGATATTCCTATGATTTTCCATATATTTCATTTTCATATTCTTCACATTTCTTTTTTTTGGATTTTAAAGGCTACCTCCTTTATTTAAAATCCAAAACAATATATTTTAAATAATTAATTTCTTTTAAAAACACATATTTAACAGCCCTTTAGTTTTTTCTTCATCACACAAGAATGATGATATTTATGTCAAATATGTTTTATCTAATTTATTTTGGAATAGGATGGTTATTCATGAAATTATTCATTATTAAATCATTATCAAACCCATTCCTCTTCATGTGATATTTCATTAATATGATGGTTAAATGTTTTACGTGGCATGCATGATTTTGTAAAAATAATGATATGACGGGTGGCATGAAATTATATAAATCCTAAATTCATTGGGTAAGGTGATTTACCCCTAGATATAACATGTATAATTAATTATTATAATTCTATATAATATTCATCAGGATTAGGTTAGGATTTATAAACACAAGTTAAGCATGAAAATTATTGTATATTTGTTCACAAAAATGTGAGGTATTTGGACACTATGACATGATATTTTATTTTTATACATTACCCCATTTCATTCTCATACAAAAATATTCAATCGTGATGTATATTAATATATAATGATAATGTTATGATGATTTTTTTATCCATACCCATTAATTATTTATTGACGTCCCTTACTCTGCATACAAATCTTTGTAACCCACCCCTTTATTTTAAGTATATCCTATGGGGACTATGTGTAATGAAGCAAATATGAGTTATTATAATGATAAAATATGTATTTAAGTAAATTTATATGTTTTAATATGTAAATGTTATATATAATCCATATTTGTACAAGATACAAATCCTTTGGGATTGTGGAGAGTATAACTATTATATTAATTATCATTAATATAATGTTATAATATATTTTTCAAAAGTAGGGTTTCTATTGTATTTATCATTTATTTTTCTTTGTAAATTTTTTAATTAGTATTATAAAAATTATTGAATACCCATAGTGTAGAATAAGTATATTTAAATATCCATGAAGCTATGTTTTTAAATAAGGATAAACATATGGATCCCATAAAAAATTCTTTTAGATTTAATTGAGTTAAAGAATAGGTTTTTTATTTTTTACTTGTTGATTTATTTTTTAAAATCCATTTCAATTTTATAAATTACTAGGGAATGAAAGAATCCATGAAAACAATAAATGTGGGAGATAATGAATTTTTTTCGAAGTGACATCTAGAATTCGATGGGTGGTGTTGTTCTAGAACATTATGGAAATGTTAACATATTGAATCAATATATATTGAATAACCTAAACATCATGGAAATTAATACATAACCCATGATGGTGGATATCTATTGAGTCATTTATATGTTGAAATTACTAACATTGTATGGATCTTTCAATCCAATTTTCACAAAACTGTGGGATAAAATATCGTAGAATATTATTTTTGTTCCCCAATATCATAAGAAAGTAATTTGTCTATGAATATCTATATTTTATCAAGAGAAGCCTCTATAAGGTTGGATCTGATAAAAACACAAAGAATAAGGATGAAATTGAAGAGACAAAGTTGGAAGAATTTATTCAAATAAATTTTTAATAAGAATTTCGATCAAACACTCCAAAAAATATTTGTGGATAATTTATAAAGTGGAAGAAAATGTAGAGTTATTCTATCATGACTTGAAAGGAAGAGTTCACATGCCATGATAGATATTCTTCTAGTTCGTTATCAACAATGATAGAAGAATAGAATTATTTTTTAGAGATTTAATCCCAAAACTACCAGAGGATCTATCTATCTAATACTTCATGAGTAATGACGACATGGTTGATGTGATCTCAAATTAATGGTAGATTTTGGAGAATGGATATTTGGACATGGGGATAAAAAGATAAGAATGGTGTTTAACATTGTTGGGTCAAATGTCAAAGGAATTTATTTTATATAACAACCCATGTGTCAAAAATGTGTGAATAAAAATCATGTGCTGTACATGAAAGTGATTATAAAATTATTCTTGTGTAACACCTCATGCTTCCACAATACACATCTCTTTGAATAATACAGTAGCGTGTGTTATACGCAACATTGAGTTCTAACACACACCACAACCAATCAAACTAGCTGTTTGGAATAGTAATACCAAATTTTTGAAATTTTATAAATTTTATCTCTCAAAATGGACTTCATTTTTGTATTCGGAGTATCAAATTTAGCCTATGGTAAAAAAATTTGAACTTTTCGGATAACATTTATTTTTTAATGAATAGTGAAAATTACTAAATTTTAGTTAAAAACAATTTTTTTTAATCGAAATAATTTATATTGATAAATTATGAATTTGAGTGGTTTTTAAGTATATTTAGAATATATTTTTACCATTTAATAAAATTTTTCTCATATTACAGAATTTCAAAATTAAACCGGACATAAACAAGTGTCAATCTTTTGATAGTTATTGTCTCTTAAAAACACACTTTTTGTTTTAACAACGGGAATTAATTTTAAATTAATTTCTACCACTTTTGTGTTTTGAATTTGGAAAAATGGATTCCATATTTGGAATCAGGATGTTCAAATTCTGTAAATATGTAACTTTTATTTTTAGACATTTTGAATAATTACTTCGGTATATATTTTATATACCATGGTAAAAGGGTAAATCCGGTAAATAGGGGCTAAAAAATTATATTATAATAATAAAAAATTACACTAAAAATTGTTCTTACCTTATTGGTTGATACATGTCAGACCATGGGCATCTTTGGGTCGATTTTGGGAACCCATGGAGCAACTTAAAAGTGATAGGAACACTTTATTTTAATTACGTTAAAATAAATACAAAAATGACATAAGCATGTATCTTTTAGAAAAACAATTTTTACAGAGGGTTATATATGTTGGGTTTTAGACTATAAATATTCATTATAAATCTAAAAATATTTCATACCTAATGGTATTTTATTTATAATTTTTAGACATTAAACAATTTAATTTATTTATGACACATTGGTGATGCAGTAATTACCTAATTAATGAAAAATTACAATAATTGATATTATAAATACCCAAATAAATGTAATTTGAGACTTTTTATAAATACCAATAATTTTATTAGTTAATATGAAATTTTAGGATGGATTTAATTAACTTTATTAGAAGTATTAATTCTGTTATGATTTTTAATAAAATCAATTATTGAATTGTATCAAAATTGACATAAAAGAGTTTTTAAAACAAATATTATATTATTAATTGATATTAAATTACTAAACATCTATGGTTCTACCAAGAGACTTATATCATGATATTTGAATCATTAATGAACTACTTATGGGTCTATTGGATGTATATAGTATGTTTATTAACCATATAATATAAAAATACAAAGAGACATTGTAAAAGTGAAACTAATTAACTAAGATTTAATACTTAAAGATAAGGTTTATATAGTAACCCAAACTAGTCTTAATCCTATTTGATGAGTGGTTTTCGACCTATCCCAACCATAAAAATTAAATAATCCACTTTTGAGCCATTACAATCCGAATATGAATTTATTATAAAATAATATTTCTAGCTTTTCCAAAGGTGCCCCTCACCCCTCTTATAAAAGGGAACCCCCTTCTCATTAATTAATCTCTTAAATGCCTTTTGATTCGCCCAACCCCTTCCCAAATACTCTCTCAACTTCCCTTACTTCATCCTAGAGGCCTTCCTTTGGTTATAAATCCAACCTAGGGAGCCCTTTTGATCAAATCAAAAAGAATAACCCGAAGAAGAGGTAATGATTTCACAACCCTTTTTCAAGTTCCTTTCATCTTCCACTTATTCGGTATTTGTTATTACCATTATAAAATAATAACTCCAATATATTATATATAATTTTATGTTATTATAAACATGGTATTTCCATATTTCAGTATTCTATCCATCCTTTGGATGACATGTCACCATACGTCCGTACGTACGGCTTACCGTCTCCACGTCGTGGTGTAATTTTTATTCAAAACATTATTATTTGGATGGGTATAATAATGATGGTTAATTCATGTAAATAATAAATATAACATGATAATTATTCTGTATATATTATATACCATCCACGTAAATATTATTTTAATATCAAAAGAATGATATTATCGCTCGTGCGTACGTACGGACTACTGTCTCCACGAACGTGATGAGATTCATTCTTCATCTTATCCATTCTAGTCTAATTCTCATTTGAATATTAATACTAATTTTTAAGGACGTAATATAATTCTAGTTATGAATAAGATACAACCTATCCATAACAAACATGACTTACATAACAAAACATATAAAGTAAAATGAGTAAGTTAACACCCGAGACGACAATAATATTAAGATATTATTAACGAAGAAATGTTAAAAGATCATATATGACATCATATTAATGTATATGATTCATGTATAATTTAATAACAAGTATTTCACCATTATACAGGAGGTTAACCTACCCCCAACCAAGGAAAAGTACATGGTAAGGGTTTATTTTGCAATCTTTTCATTATCCGAAGTTGTTTATATGTAATAATCTACTGGGACTTCTTTATCATCCACATCCATGTTTCTTAAAAATGTATTTCAAAACAATTTTACTATTTACTACAATATGGGTTAAAGTAATTTATACCCTTTTTTGACTTGTATAAGTGGTTTATAAAGGAATCCTTCCGTCGTTTTCCAAACAAGGTCCTTTTTAACCTTTTCGACAGAATTAAGGTAAGAAAGTATTTTTTAAACTTATATGGTGGGTGCAGTTATTTTCCGCCATTATAAAATCTTCGAAGCTTCCCTTACAAAATTATAAGAAAATTTTCAATGTAAATGATTTATTTTAAAATTATGTGACTTTTAAATGTTTTCAAAAAGGTACATTTATCTCAAATAGTTTTGATTTCATCTATGTCAACATCCTTTGATGGATTTTATGTTTATTTGAAGTTGATTTATTATGATACAAAACTTCCATATTGTATTGAAGGTTTTGTGATTTGTTTGAATGTGGATGTGTTATTTTTATACCATTCATGGTTTATGGAGAAAGTATTGAAATTTCGTATGCTAGTTTTAATACGAATATTTATGTTATGTTTAAACATGTTCATATGAGTAATGAATTATACTTAATATGTGATGGGTGGAGCCCGCTATAGCTCCCTGATGCATCTGTAGGTCTCATGAGACAAACTAGTGTCTTGGAACAAGGCCTTGACAAAATATTATTTGTAGTCTTGGGACGAGGCTTTGGCTATGTGGTTATGATAGTCTGGCATTATACATTCCATCATTATGAAAGTGGTTATTGATATTGCATTTGATTATTCGATTAGTAGAATATCCATGTGAATAAGTAAATGGAATTATTTCATCTTATTTCGGCCATTTAATGTTGTAGTTCAAGTTTAAAATGATATGGTTTTAGTTATACATTTCATTAAATGTTTATTCTTATTTATGAATTTTTCCGCTATATTGTTATCCTTACTGGGCATTTGAGCTCACTCATTTCTATGTTTTATTTTTTCCACGATGTGAAAACGTATTTTATGAATGAACTGTAGTGATAAGATAAGGGGATAAGAGTGTGGACTATGGAGACTATATTGTTGTAGTTTTCATTTTATGATGTAATATAAACATTATGAATGTATCTAGTCATTCTAGGGTTACTAAACTAATAGGTCTTTCGAGACTTGATCTTTCTTGTGATCATGCCAATGTTCTGTAATAATGCACTGACTCTCGGTAATTGGGGTCATGGCGTTACAGTTGGTATCAGAGGATTTTTAGTACAAACATTGGAAGCTAGATTTAGATAAACTCTGATTAGAGCACATAGACCTAAGATGGACATTGAGGATTAGTGTAGAAGAACATCCTAGAATTTTGGTATTGTAGTGATTTTGTGAGTTTTCTGAGCAATACATCCATGTCTGGATATGAGTAGGTAGAGGCAGCTCTGGCACAGATGTACCTAGGGGTAAAACCTGAAAACACCTCTTTGAGCTGGACTCGAACGGAAACTGGTGCACGACAATGGGCCCTGCTCCACTCTTGGTTACGACACTCTTGGGGGATATTCTTCGGATAACTCACATTTTTTACAAATAATTATGAAGGGTTTATGAGTATATACTTCCTCAAATAACTTTTTTTATGATTATGGATTATATCCATAAGTAGTTCAATTTATGTTAAGAGTTTTAGAAGTATGAAATTATGTATTTTAATTCATAGACAGATCTATTATATGCCATTGTTTAGGAATGGCGCCTAGTAGAAGAAATCGAAACTGTATCAATGCATGCACTCCATGTTGGGATTTCCCACCTACTCAACATAATTATAGTGGAGCTGGTGATGCAACTAGTGACGATCAGCTATTCACCATACTGGGACAACTCACTCAGGTTATGAATAATAACCTTACCCGTATGGAGCACCATGATCTGCAGCTTGGAGGATCAATGTTAGATCAATTCATGAGGCAAAACCCACCAACGTTTAATTGGAGTACAAATCCCTTAGTAGCTGAGCAATGGATAAATTCCCTAGAGAAAATATTTTAGGCTTTGGGGTGTAGTGAAAAGGAAAAAGTTATCATGGCAGTTTACCGCCTCACTAGAGATGATGATCAATGGTGGTCATTGATTCAAAACACAAAGAAAGATGATGAAGTATCAAATATGGAATGGAGGGAGTTCAATGACCTGTTTTTAGAAAAATATTTTCCTCGTGACCATCGAGTAGATATGGAAAGACAATTTCTAAGTCTGAGACAAAAGGAGGATGAAAATGTCACAAAGTATGAGGCTATCTTTCCAAGGATAGAAAGGTATGCTGGAGAATATATATGTAAACCAAGAATTAATATTGATTGTTTCGTTGAATGGTTAAAACCATTTCTCCGTCGAGCATTAGTCTCACAATCCTTCTTGTCGTACGAGGACATTGTATCATGTGCTATCAAGACAGAGAAAGATTTCCCTATGTCTTATGACTTTAAAGAAAATCAAGAGAAGAAGAGATCTGCTAATCAATCTGGGAAGGGAAATAAACTGATGTATCATGGAAACAAAGTTTTGTGAATCATTCCCCATTAAGGCACATAAATGTTCTTTATCTGCTAATCTCATCATCATGCATATGATAGAATTTGATATAATCCTCCGTATGGATTGGCTTTCGGACCATGTTGCGAAGATTTATTGTAATAAGAAATAGGTTACGATTCTTGATGATGATGAAAAGGAACACCTTATCTTTAGAGCAGAATTGTCGCCACCTAATTCTTATATAGATCCACTCCCAGTAACTCAACTGAATTCAATTTTTGGGGAGGAAGAGAATTAAATGACTGAGGCTGACGAAAGGAATGTTGAAATAGAGTATATACCTATTGTGAAAAAATATGTAGATGTGTTTCCGGAAGATTTACCTGGACATCCTCCTAAACGAGAAGTTGAGTTTTCCATTGATTTAATTACTGGATCAAGGCCTATATAAAATACCCCTTATAGAATGGACACTGTGGAATTATTTGAACTAAAGAAACAACTAGAGGAATTTAGTAATAAAGTATTTATTTACCCTAGTGTTTCCCCAAGGGGCTCCCCTGTTATTTTTGTTAAAAAGAAAGATGGATCTATGAGGTTAGGAATAGACTACAGGGAGATAAATGCTATAACAATATATAATAAGTATCCCCTACCTCGCATTGTTGATTTATTTGACCAACTACATGGAGCTCAATACTTTTCAAAGATTTACCTTCGATCTAAATAGCATCATTTTTGTGTGAATAAGGGTGACATTCAGAAGACAGTATTCCGAACAAGGTACATGCATTACGAGTTTACGGTAATGCCTTTTGGGTTGACTAATGCACCCACTGCTTTTATGGATCTAATGAACATAGTTTTCTAGGAATATCTTGATGACTTTGTTGTGGTATTTATTGATGATATTTTAGTATACTCCAAAATCTATAATGATCATGAAAATCACATGCGCATTATATTGAAGACTCTTAGAAGACATGAATTATATGGGAAGTTTAGCAAGTGTGAATTCTGGCTTCAGGAGTTTTCCTTCCTTGGCCATATTGTCTCTATGGATAGACTTTACGTTTATCCTTCTAAGACCAAGATAATCCAAGAATGGCCAGCACCGGCGGGTATAATAGAGGTACTTATTTTTATTGGTTTGGCAGGTTATTATCGACATTTCGTCCCGAATTTTTCCCGATTGTCAAACCCATTAACGAAGCTCACACGTAATGGGGTTAAATTTGTTTGGACAAAAGAGTGTGAAGAATGTTTTGAATATATGAATAGAAGATTGGTCAATGCCCCTATACTGACTCTACCATCGAAGAATTATGGGTTCGTTATTTATAGTGATGCATCGAAGAAAGGACTTGGTTGTTCCCTTATGCAAAATGGTAAGGTTATTTCCTATGAATCACAACAGTTGAAATTTCATGAGAAAAAATATCCTAATCATGATATCGAGTTAGCAGCTGTGATCTTTTTTTTGAAGATATGGAGACAATACCTCTATGGTGAAAAATGTGATATTTATACTGATCACAAGCGTTTGAAGTATATTTTCTCACAAAAAGAACTCAACATGAGGCAAAGGCGATGGCTTGAACTACTCAAGGATTATGATTTCACGATACACTACCACCCAGGGAATGAAAACAAGGTGGTAGATGCTTTGAGCAGAAAAGATCATTGAGTTTTGAACATGATGAGAATTGAAAGGGATCCTATTTTTTTGGATCTAGTAATGTTGGATATGGGAATAACAATGGAAGGTGAAACATCAATGATTTTTCAAATGGTTTCCAAACCATCTTTACTAGAAATGATAAAGAGTTCTCAGACTGATGATAATGAATTTCAAAAGAATATTAAAGCTGTGAATGATGGGAGATTGAGTGAATTTGTGTATGAAGAAGGAATTCTGAAATTTGGGAGGAGACATTGTGTTCATGATATACCTGATTTAAAAAGGGAATTTTTGGAAGGTGATCATAGTTCCAATTTCTCCATACACCCTGGGATCACCAAAATGTATAGAGATTTGAAGGAACATTTTTTGTGGGACAACATGAATAGGGAGATTTGTGATTTTTTTTTCATGATGTATGGTTTGTCCACAAGTGAAAGCTATAAGGAAACAGCCTAGAGGAGTCATGAAACCTCATCCCATACCTTAGTGGAAATGATATAATATCACGATGGACTTTGTCATGGGACTACCCAAGACTCCTAGAAGGAACGATGCAATATGGGTTATTATTGATCGTCTTACCAGGTCAGCACATTTTCATGATATAAGAGAAGATCTACAACTAGAACATCTTGAATGACTATATATTAATGAAGTTGTGAGACATCATGGAGTACCCCTATCGATTTTTTCAGATTGTGATCCCCGTTTTACTTCATGATTCTGGAAGAGTATTCAGAAGGCCTTGGATACTGAACTTCATTTGAGCACTGCCTACCACCCTCAAACAGATGGACAATCAGAACGGACTATTCAATCCTCATAAGACATGTTTAGATCATACTCACTTGACTTTAAGGGTATGTGGGATCAATATATACCTCTGTAAGAATTTTCCTATAACAATAGCTTCCATTTGAGTATTCAGATTGCACCATATGAAGCGTTATATGGAAATAGATGTCGCACACCAACCTGTTGGAATGACATTGGTGAAAGAAAACTTGTAGGCCCAAAACTGGTAGAGCAAACGATGGAAAAGGTGAAGGTAATCCAAAACCATATCAAACCAGCTCAAAGTAGGCAGAAGAGCTATGTCGATAATCGAAGGAAGGATTTGGAATTTCAAGTCGGAAATCATGTTTTCCCGAAGGTATCTCTATGGAAGGGAGTCAAACATTTTGGTAATAATGGTAAATTGAGTCCTAGGTACATTGGACCATTCAAAATTTTAGAACGAATTGGGGCTGTAGTTTACCAATATGCAATGCCTCCAAGTCTCTCTAAAGTTCACGATGTGTTCCACGAATCTCTGTTGTGGAAATACATGCTTAACCCAACGCATGTACTCACCTATGATGAATTAGAACTTCAACCCGATCTGTCTTATTGCGAAGATCCCATCAGGATTCATGATATGTGATAACAAGTGCTGAGAAACCAGACGACTCCTCTGGTAAAAGGTCTATGGAGAAACCATAAAATGGAAGAGGCAACGTGGGAACCCGAGGAACATATGATGAAGAACCACCCGAGTTTTTTATGCAATAATATTTTAGAAATTTCTAGGATGAAATTATTTGGAGGGGAGAATGTAACACCCCAAGCTTCCAAGATACGCTTCTCTTTTAATAATATAGTAGCATGTGTTATATGAAACTTCGAGTTCTAACACACACCACAACCAATCAAACAAGCCATTATGAATAGTAATACCTACTTTTTGAAATTTTATAAATTTTATCACTCAAAATGGACTTCATTTTTGTATTTGGAGTACCGAATTTAGCCTAAGGTGAAATTTAGGAACTTTTCGGATAACATTTATATTTTGATGAATAGTGAATTTTACTAAATTTTAATTAAAAACAACTTTTTTAATTGAAATAATATATGATTATAAGTTATGAATTTGAGTGGTTTTAAATAATATATAGAATATATTTTTACAATTTAATACAATTTTGGTCATTATACATAATTTCACATTTAAACCAGACATAAACAAGTGTCAATTTTTTGATAGTTATTATCTTTTAAAAACACGCTTTTTGTTTTAACAACGGGAATTAATTTTAAATTAATTTCTACCACTTCTGTGTTTTGAATTGGGAAAAATGGATTCCGTATTTGGAATCAGGATGTTCAAATTTTGTAAATAGGTAACTTTTATTTTTAGACATTTTGAATAATTATTTTGGTAAATCTTTTATTTACCATGGTTTAAAGGTAAATCAGGTAAATAAGCGTTAAAAATAATATTATAATAATAAAAAATTAACCTAAAACGTGTCCTAACCTTATAGGTTGATACATTTCCGACCATGGGAATCTTTGGGTCGATTTGGGACCCCATTAAGCCACTTGTAAGTTATAGGGACACTTTATTTTAATGAAGTTAAAATAAATACAAAAATGACAAAAGCATATATCTTTTAGAAAAAAAATTTTTACATAGGGTTATATATGGTGAGATTTCAACAATAAATTTTCATTAGAAAGATAAAAAGATTTCCTACATAATGGTATTTTATTTATAATTTTTATAAATTAAATAATTCAATTTATTTATGCCACAATGGTGATGCAGTAAATACCTCATTAATGAAAAATTAGAATAACTTATATTATTAATAACAAAATAAATGTAATATGAGACTTTTTATAAATACCAATATTTTTCAAGGTTAATATTACATGTTATGATTTATTTAATTAACATTTTTCGAAGTAGTCATTCTGTTATGATTTTTACAAAAATCAATTATTGAATAGTATGAAAATTGACATAAAAGAGTTTTTAAAACAATTATTATATTATTAATTGATATTAATTTCTTAAAAATATAAGGTTAAGACAAAAAACATATATAATGATAGTTTTATCATTAATAAACTACTTTGGGGTCGCTTGGATGTATATAGTAATATTATTACCCATATAATATAATAATACAAAAAGACATTGTAAAAGTGAAACTAGTTAACTATGAGTTAATACATAAAAATAAGGTTAATATAGAAACCCAAACCAGTCTAAATCCTATTGGTTGAGAGGTTTTCGAACTATCCCCACCTTAACCTTTAAATAATACTCTTTTGAGCCATTAGAAACCTAATATGAATTTATTATAAAATAATATTTCTAGATTTTCCAAAGGTGCCTCTCACGCCTCTTATAAAAGGCCACTCCCCCTTCTCATTAATTCACACCTTCAAAGACTTTTGGTTCGGCCAAACCCTATAGAAATACTCTCTCAACTTCCATCACTTCATCCTATAGGCCTTACTTTAGTCAAAAAGCCAACCAAAAGAGTCATTTTGATCAAATCAAAAGGAAGAACTCGAAGAAGAGGTAATGATTTCACCACCCTTTTTCAAGTTTCATTCTTCTTCCACTTCTTCTTTCATTGTTATTACCAATCTAAAATAATAACTCCAGTATATTATATATACTATGATTTTATTATAAACATGGTACAACCATATTTTAGTATTCTATTCATCCATTGAATGACTTGTCACCATTCGTGCGTACCTATGGCTTACCGTCTCCACGTCGTGGTGTAATTTTTATTCAAAAAATTATTATTTGGATGGGTATAATAATGATTTGTAATTCATGTAAATAATAAATATAACAAGATAATGATTCTTTATATATGATATACCATCAAATTAAATATTATTTTAATATCAAAATAATGATATAGTCACTCGTGCGTACGTACAGACTACCGTCTCTATGAACGCGATGAGATTCATTCTCCATCGTATCCATTCAAGTCTAATTCTCATTTGAATATTAATAATAATGTTTAAGGAATTAATATCATTTTGGATATTAATAATATACAACCTATCCATAACAAAAATGGCTTATATAACAAAACATATACAATAAAATGAGTATGTTAACACCCGAAACGACAATAATATTAAGATATTATTAACAAAGAAATGTTAAAAGATCATATATGATATCATATTAATGTATATGATTTTTTTATAATTTAATAACAATTATTTCACCATTATATATGAGGTTAACCTACCCCCAACCAAGTAAAAGTACAAGGTAAGGGTTTATTTCACAATCTCTTCATTATCCGAGGTTGTTTATACGTAATAATCTACTAGGACTTATTTATCATCCACATCCATGTTTCTTAAAAATGTATTTCATAACATTTTTTATATTTACTAGAATATGGGTTAAAGTCATTTATACCCTTTTTTGACTTTTATAAGTGGTTTATAAAGTAATCTTTCCGTTGATTTACAAACAATTTTCTTTTTATCCTTTTCGATAGAATTAAGGTATGAATGTCTTTTTTTTAACTTATACGGCGGGTGCGGTTATTTTCCTCCATTATAAAATCATCAAATCTTCCCTTACAAGGTTATAAAAAAAATTCAATGTAAATTTTTAATTTTATAATTATGTGCCTTTTATATGATTTCAAAAAAGGCATATTTCTCTCAAATAGTTTTGAGTTCATCTATGTCAACATCCTTTGATGGATTTTAAGCTTATTTGAAGTTGATTTATTATGATACAAGACATCCATATTTCATTGAAGGTTTTGTGATTTGTTTGACTGTGGATGTGTTATTTTTTTTCCATTCATGGTTTATGGAGAAAGTATTGACATTTCATATGCTAGTTTTAATACGAATGTTTATGTTATGTTTAAACATGTTCATATGAGAAATGCATTGGACTTAATATGTGACGGGTGGAGCCCGCTATTGCTCCTCGATGAATCGGTATGTCTCATCAGATAAACTAGTGTCTTGGCATAAGGCCTTGATAAAATATTATTTGTAGTCTTGCCATGAGTCCTCGGCTATGTGGTTATGATAGTCTGGAATTATGCATTCCATCATTATTAAAGTGGTTATTGAAATTGCATTGATTATTCGATTAGTAGAATATCCATGTGAATAAGTAAATGGCATTAATTCATCTTATTTCTGTCATATTATGTTGAAGTTCAAGTTTAAAAGGCTTTTCTTTTAGTTATACATTGCCTTAAATGTTTATTCTTATTTATGAAAGTCTACGTTATATTGTTATACTTACTGGGCATTTGAGGTCACCCCTTTATATGTTTTATTTTTCCCAGGATGTGAAGAAGTATTTTATGAATGACCTATAGGGATAGTATGAGGGGATAGGAGTGTGGACTATGGAGACTATATTGTTTTAGTTTTCATTTTATGGTGTAATGTAAACTTTATGAATGTATCTAGTTCTTCCAAGGATACTAAACTAATCAGTCGTTTGAGACTTGATATTTCTTGTGATCATGCCAATGTTATGTAATAATGCATCATCTCTGCGTAACTGGGGTCGGGGCGTTACAGTTGGTATCAGAGGGAGTTTAGTACAAACCATGGAAGCTAGATTTAGATAAAATCTGATTAGAGCACATAAACCAATGGTTGAGTTTAAGGATTAGTATAGAATAACTTCCTAGAATTTTGGTATTGTAGAGATTTTGTGAGTTTTCTGAGAAATACATCAATTTCTGGATATGAGCAGGTAGAGGTGGCTATGGCACATATGTACCTATGGGTAAAACCTAAAAACACCGCTTTTAGCTAGACTCGAACGGGAACTGGTGCACGAAGATGGGCCTTGCTTCACTCTTCGTTACGACACTCCCAGGGGATATGATTATGATAACTCTCATTTTCTTTTCAAATCATTATGAAGTGTTTATGAGTATATTCTTCCTCAATGAATTTTTTTTTATGATTATGGATTATATCCATAAATAGTTCAATTTATGTTAAGTGTTTTATAAGTATGAAATTATGTATTTTGACTCATAAACTGATCTAGTTTGTGCCATTGTTTAGAAATGGAGCCTAGTGGTAGAAATGGAAACAATATCAATGCACAAACTCCATGTAAGGATTTCCGTCCTACTCAAGATAATTATAATACAGCTGGTGATGAAACTGGGGCTGATCAGCTAATCACCATACTGGGACAACTCACTCAGGTTATGAATAATAACCTTACCCGTATGAAGCACCCTGCTCCGTATCATGGAGGATCAATGTTAGATCGCTTCATGAAAAAAAACAGCAACGTTCAATTAGAGTACAAATCCCTTAGTAGTTGAGCAATGGATTAATTACCTAGAGATAATATTTCAGGCTTTGGGGAGTAGTGGAAGGGAAAAAGTTATCATGGCAGTTTGCTGCCTCACTGGAGATGCTGATCAATGGTGGTCATTGATTCAAAACATGAAGGAAGATGATGAAGTATTAAATATGGAATGGATGGAGTTCAAAGATATGTTTTTCGAAAAATAATTTCCTCGTGACCATCGAGAAGATATGGAAACAAATTTTCTGAGTCTGAGACAAAAGGAGGATGATAATTTCGCAAAGTATGAAGCTAACATTACAAGGTTATCAAGGTATTCTAGAGATTATATATGTAACCCAAGAAGTAATATTGATTGTTTCATTGATGGGTTAAAACCATTTCTCCACCGAGCATTAGTTTCACAATCCTTCTCGTCATATGAAGACATTGTCTCATGTTCTATCATGACAGAGAAAGAATTCTCAATGTTTTATGACTTTAAAGAAAATAAAGAGAAGAAGATATCTTCTGATCAGTCTAGGAATGGAAATAAAGGGAAGTATCATTACAACCACGTTTTTTGAATCAGTCCCCATTAAGGCAGATAAATGTTCTTTATCTCTTGATCTCATTATCATTCCAATGATTGAATTTGATATAATCCTCAGTATGGATTGACTTTCGGACCATGATGCGAAGATTTATTGTAAGATTAAAGAGGTTACAATTCTTGATGATGATGATAAGTAACACCTTAACTTTAGAGAAGAATCATCGCAACCTAATTCTTATATAGATCCACCCCCAGAAGCTCAACTAAATTTAATTATTGGGGAGGAAGAGAATGAAATGACTGAGGGTGAGAAATGGAATGTTCTAGTATAGGATGTACCATTTGTGAATGAAGATGTAGATGTGTTTCCGAAAGGTTTACCTGGACATCATCTAGAATGAGAAGTTGAGTTTTCCATTGATTTAATTCCTGGATCATGGCCTATATCGAAGACCCCTTATAGAATGGCCACTATGGAATTAGTTGAACTAAAGAAACAACTATAGGAACTGAGTAATAAAGTATTTATTCTCCCTGGTTTTTCTCCATGGGGATCCCCTGTTCTTTTTGTTAAAAAGAATGACGGATCTATGAGGTTATGTATCAACTATAGGGAGATAAATTCTATAACAATAAAGAACAAGATTCCCATACCTCACATTGATGATTTATTTGACAAACTATATGGATCTTAATACTTTTCAATGATTGAAATTAGATCTGGATACCATCAGTTGTGTGTGAAGAAGGAATACATTCCGAAGAAAACATTTCGAACAAGGTACGGGAATTACGAGTTTACGGTAATGCCTTTTGGATTGACTAATGAACCCTCTGTTTTTATGGACCTAATGAACAGAGTTTTCAAGGAATATCTTGATCACTATGTAGTGGTATTTATTAATGATATCTTGGAATACTCAAAAAGCTACAAAGATCATGAAAATCCCTTGCGCATTATATTGAAGACTCTTAGAAGACATGAATTATATGGGAAGTTTAGCAAGTGTAAATTCTGGTTTCAGTTGATTTCATTTCTTGAACATATTATCTCTAAGGATGGAATTTCTGTTGATCCTTCTATGACCAAGGCAATCCAAGAATGGCCCGCACCGACGAGTATAACTATGGTACGCAGTTTTTTTGGTTTGGTAGGTTATTATCGATGTTTCGTCCAGAATTTTTCCTGATTGGCTAACCCATTAATGAAGATCACATGTAAAGGGGTTAAATTTGATTGGACAAAAGAGTGTGAAGAATGTTTCGAATAGATGAAGAGAAGATTGGTCAATGCTCCTATACTGACTCTACCATCGGGGAATGATTGGTTCGTTATTTATAGTGATGCATCGAAAAAAGGACTTGGTTGTGTCCTTATGAAAAATGATAAAGTTATTTCCTATATATCACAATAGTTGAAAATTCCAGAGCAAAACTATCCTACTCATGATCTCGAGTTAGCAGCTGCGATATTTGATTTGAATATATGGAGACAATACCTCTATGGTGAAAAATGTGAGATTTATAGTGATCATAAGAGTTTGATGTATATTTTCTCACCAAAATAACTCAACATGAGTCCAAGGAGATGGCTTGAACTACTCAAGGATTATGATTACACGATACACTACCACCGGGGGAAAGAAAACAAGGTGGTAGATTCTTTGAGCAGAAATGATCATGGAGTTTTTAACATGATTAGAATTGAAAGGGATCCTATTTTTGTGGATCTAGTAAAGTTGGATATGTGAATCACCATGGAAGGTGAAACATAAATGCTTTTTCAAATGGTTTCCAATCCATCTTTACTAGAAAGGATAAAGAGTTCTCAGAACGATGATGAATAATTTCAAAAGAATATTAATGCTATGAATGATGGGAGATTGAGTAAATTTTTGTATGAAGATGAAATTTTGAAATTTGGGAGGAGACTTTATGTTCCTGATATACCTAATTTAAAAAGGGAATTGTTGGAAGATTCTCATAGTTCCAATTTCCCTATACACCATGGGAGCACCAAAATGTATAGATATTTGAAGGAACATTTTTGGTGGGACAACATGAAGAGGGAGATTGCTGATTTTGTGTCAAGATGTATGGTTTGTCAATAAGTGAAAGCTGTAAGGAAACAGTCTAGAAGAGTCATGAAACCTCTTCCCATACTTGAGTAGAAATGGGATAATATCATGATGGACTTTGTCATGGGACTACCCAAGACTCCTAGAAGGAACGATGCAATATGGGTTATTGTTGATCGTCGTACCAAGTTAGTACATTTTCATGCTATAAGAGAAGATATACAACTAGAACGTCTTGCAACACTATATATTAATGATGTTGTGAGTCTTCATGGATTACCCCTATCGATTATTTCGGATCTTGATCCTCTTTTTACTTCATGATTCAGGAAGAGTCTTTAGAAGGCCTTGGATACTAAACTTCATTTGAGCACTGCCCACCGCCCTCAAACAGATGGACAATCTGAACGGACAATTTAGACCTTAAAAGATATTTTGAGATCATTATCACTTGATTTTCAGGGTATGTGGGATCAATATTTACTTATGGTAGAATTTTCCTATAGCAATAGCTTCCATTGGAGTATTCAAATTGCACCATATGAAACCTTATATGGAAAGAGATGTTGTACACCAACATGTTGGAATGAAGTTGGTGAAAGAAAACATGTAAGCCCATAACTGGTGGAGGAAATTATGGAAAAGGTGAAGGTAATCCAAAACCATATCAAATCAGCTCAAAGTTGGTAGAATAGCTATGCCGATAATCGAAGGAAGGATTTAGAATTTCAAGTCGGTGATCATGTTTTACTGAAGTTATCTCCATGGAAGGGAGTCATATGTTTTGGTAAGAAAGGTAAATTGAGACACAGGTACATCTGACCTTTCGAAATTCTAGAACGAATTGGGGTTGTAGCTTACCGATAGTTAAAGCCGCCAAGTCTCTCCAAAGTTCCCGATGTGTTCCATGTATCTATGTTGAGGAAATACATGTCCGACCCAACACATGTACTCACCTATGAGGATTTAAAACTGGAACCTGATCTTTATTATTGTGATGATCCCATTAGGATTCATGATATGAGGGAACAAGTGCTGAGAAACCGGATGACTTGTCTGGTAAAAGTTATATGGAGAAACCTTAAAATTGAAGAGGCAACGTGGGAACCCGAGGAACTTATGATGAATAACCACCCGAGTTTTTTTATTCAATAATATTCTAGAAATATCAAGGATGAAATTTTTTAAAGGAGGGGAGAATGTAACACCCCAAGCTTCCACGGTACGCTTCTCTTTGAAGAATACAGTAGCGTGTGTTATACGCAACTTCGAGTTCTAAGACACACCACAACCAATCAAACTAGCCCTTATGAATAGTAATACCTACCTTTTAAAATTTTATAAATTTTATCCTTCAAAATGGACTTCATTTTTTTATTCGGAGTTTCGAATTTAGCCTAAGGTGAAATTTTGGATCTTTTCGGATAACATTTATATTTTGATGAATAGTGAAAATTACTAAATTTTAATTAAAAACAATTTTTTTAATCGAAATAATTCATATTGAAAAATGATGAATTTGAGTGGTTTTAAATTATATTAATAATATATTTTTACCATTTAATACAATTTGGGTCATTGTACATAATTTCACAATTAAACCTGACATAAACAAGTGTCAATCTTTTGATAGTTATTATCTCTTAAAAACACGCTTTTTGTTTTAACAAAGTGAATTAATTTTTAATTAATTCCTGCCACTTATGTGTTTTGAATTTGGAAAAATGGATTCCATATTTGGAATCAGGATATTCAAATTGTGTAAATATGTAACTTTAATTTTTAGACATTTTGAATAATTACTTCGGTAAATATTTTATTTACCTTGGTTAAAGGGTAAATCCGGTAAATAAGGGTTAAAAAATAATATTATAATAATAAAAAATTACACTAAAACGTGTCCTAACCTTATTGGTTGATACATGTCTGACCATTGGCATATTTGGGTCTATTTTTGGACCCCATGGAGCCACTTGTAAGTGGTAGGGACACTTTATTTTAATTAAGTTAAAATAAATACAAAAAGGACACAAACATATATCTTTCAGTAAAAGAATTTTTACATAGGGTTATAAATGTTGGGTTTTAGACTATAAATATTAATTAGAAATATAAATTGATTTCCTAAATAATGGTATTTTATTTATAATTTTTAGACATTAAATAATTTACCTTATTTATGACACAATGGTGATGCAGTAATTAACTCATTAATGAAAAATTAGAATAATTTATAATATAAATGAGTAAATATATGTAATATGAGACTTTTTATAAATAAAAATAATTTTATAGGTTAATATTACATGTTAGTATTGATTTTAAATTTTTTTTTGAAGTAATAATTCTGTTATGATTTTTACAAAAATCAATTATTGAATTGTGTCAAAATTGACATAAATTTTTTTATAAAACCAATATTATATTATTAATTGATATTAAATTATTAAAAATATTAGGCTTTTCCAAGAGACTTATATCATGATATTTTTATCATTAATGGATCACTTGGTGGTCTCTTGGATGTATATAATAAGTTTATTAACCATATAATATAAAAATTTAAAGAGACATTGTAAAAGTGAAACTAATTAACTAAGAGTTAATACTTAATGATAAGGTTAATATAGTAACCCAAACCTGTCTAAATCCTATTGGTTGAGAGGTTTTAGACCTATCCCTACCTTAAAATTTAAATAATCTTCTTTGGAGCCATTAGAAACCGAATATGAATTTATTATAAAATAATATTTCTAGCTTTTCCAAAGGTGCCCCTCACCCCTCTTATAATAGGGCACCCCACCTTCTCATTAATTCACACCATCAAAGCCTTTTGGTTAGGCCAAAACGTTCCCAAATACTCTCTAAACTTCCCTCACTTCATCTTATAGGCCTTCCTTTAGTCATAATGTCAACCTAAGGATCCCTTTAGATCAAATAAAAACGTGAACCCGAAGAAGAGGTAATGATTTCACCACCCTTTTCAAGTTCCTTCTTCTTCCACGTCTTCTTTATTTTTTATTACCATTATAAAATAATAACTCCTGTATATTATATATACTTTGATGTTATTATAAAAATGGTACACCAATATTTCAGTATTCTATCCATCCTTTGAATGACTTGTCACGATACGTGCGTACGTAAGGCTTACCGTCTCCATGTCATGGTGTAATTGTTATTCAAAAATTTATTATTTGGATGGGTATAATAATGATCTGTAATTCATGTAAATAAAAAATATAACATGATAATGATTATTTATATATAATATAACATCCAATTAAATATTATTTTAATATCAAAAGAATGATATTGCCGCTCGTGCGTACGTACGGACTACCGTCTCCACGAACGCGATGAGATTCACTCTCCATCATATCCATTCAACTATAATTCTCATTTTAAGATTAATACTAATGATTGAAGACTTAATATCATTCTGGATATGAATAATATACAACTTATCCAGAATAAAAATGGCTTACATAACAAAACATATAAAATAAAATGAGTAAGTTAACACCAGAAACCACAATAATATTAAGATATTATTAACAATGCAATGTTAAAAGATCATATATGATATCATATTAATATATATGATTATTTTATAATTTAATAACAATTATTTAACTATTGTAATGGAGGTTAACCTACCCCCAACCAAGATAAAGTACAAGGTAAGGGTTTATTTCGGAATCTCTTCATTATCAGAGGTTATTTATACGTAATAATATACTTGGACTTCTTTATCATCCACATCCATGTTTCTAAAAAATGTATTTCAAAACATTTTTACTATTTACTAGAATATGGGTTAAATTCATTTATACCCTTTTTTGAATTTTATAATTGTTTTATAAAGGAATCTTTCTGTCTTTTTCCAAACAAGGCCCTTTTTAATTTTTTTGACAGAATTAAGGTAAGAATGTCTTTTTTTTAACTTATATGGTAGGTGCGGTTATTTTCCACCATTATAAAATCTTAGAATCTTCCCTTACATGCTTATAATGAAAATTTTCAAATTAAATGTTTTATTTTATAATTATGTGACTTTTAAATGATTTCAAAAAAGGGATATTTCTCTCAGATTGTTTTGATTTCATCTATGTCAACATCCTTTGATGAATTTTAATAACATTTAAAGTTGATTTATTATGATACAAAACTTCCATATTGTATTGAAGGTTTTGTGATTTGTTTGAAAGTGGATGTGTTATTTTTATACCATTAATTGTTTTTGGAGGAAGTATTGACATTTTGTATGCTAGTTTTAATACGAATGTTTATGTTATGTTTAAACATGTTCATATGAGGAATGCATGGGACTTAATATGGGATGGGTGGAGCCCGCTATAGCTCCTCGATGCATCGATAGGTCTCATGAGACAAACTAGTGTCTTGGCACAAGGCCTTGACAAAATCTTATATGTAGACTTGGTACGAGGCCTTGGCTGTGTGGTTATGATAGTCTGGCATTATGCATTCCATCAATATGAAAGTGGTTGTTGATATTTTATTTGATTATTCGATCAGTAGAATATCCATGTGAATAAGTAAATGGAATTATTTCATCTTATTTCTGCCATATTATGTTGAAGTTCATGTTTGAAAGGATTTTGGTTTAGTTGTACATTGCCTTAAATGTTTATTATTATTTCTGAAAGTTTCTGCTATATTGTTATCCTTACTGGGCATTTCTGCTCACCCCTTTCTATGTTTTATTTTTCCCAGGATGTGAAGAAGTATTTTATGAATGACCTTCAGGGATATTATGTGGGTATAATAGTGTGAAATATGCAGACTATATTGTTTTAGCTTTCATTATATGATGTAATGTAAACTTTGTGAATGTATCTAGTCATTCCAAGGCTACTAAACTAATCGGTCTTTCGAGACATGGCCTTTCTTTTGATCATTCCACTGTTATGTAATAATGAACTGACTCTGGGTAACTGGGGTCAGGGCGTTACTGTTGGTATCAGAGGAATTTTAGTACAAACCTTGGAAGCTAGATTTAGATAAACTCTAATTAGAGCACATAGACCTAAGATTGACTTTGAAGATTAGTATAGAAGAACTTCCTAGAATTTCGTTATTGTAGAGATTTTGTGAGGTTTCTGAGAAATACATCTCTGTCTGGATATGAGTAGGTAGAGGCAGCTCTGGCACAGATGTACCTATGGGTAAAACCCAAAAAAACCGCTTTGAGTTGGACTCAAACGGGAACTGGTGCATAGCAACGGGCCTTGCTCCACTGTTGGTTATGACACTTTCAGGGGATATGCTTATGATAAATATCATTTTCCTTAAAAATTATTATGAAGGGTTTATGATTATATACTTCCTCAATGAAAATATTTTTATGATTATGGATTATATCCATAAATAGTTCAATTTATTTTAACTATTTTATAAGTATGAAATTATGTATTTAGATTCATAAATTGATCTACTTTATGCTATTCTTTAGAAATGGTGTCTAGTGGAAGAAATGGAAATAAAATCATTGAACGCACTCCATATAGGGATTTCCCTCCTGATCAATATAATTATAGTGGATCTGGTGATGCAACTGGTGTCGATCAGCTAATCACCATACTGGGACAACTCACTCTGGTTATGAATAATATCCTTACCCGTATGGAGAACCCTGATCCACAGCGTGGAGGATCAATGTTAGATCACATCATGAGGCAACAACCACCAAAGTTGAATGGGATTAAAAATCCCTTAGTATCTCAGCAATGGATAAATTCCCTAGAGAAAATATTTCAGGCTTTGGGGGGTAGAGGAAGGGAAAATGTTATCATGGCAGTTTACCGCCTCACTAGAGATGTTGATCAATGGTGGTCATTGATTCAAAACACAAAGGAAGATGATGAAGTATCAAATATGGAATGGAGGGTGTTCAAAGATCTGTTTTTAGAAAAATACTTTTCTTCGTGACCATCGAGCAGATATAGAAAGACCATTTCTGAGTTTGAGACAAAAGGAGGATGAGAATGTCGAAAAGTATGAGGATAACATTACAAGGTTATCAAGGTATGGTGGAGATTATATATGTAACCCAAGAAGTAAGATTGATCGTTTCTTTTACGGTTTAAAACCACTTCTCCATGGAGCATTAGTCTCACAATACTTCTCCTCATATGAAGACATTGTCTTATGTGCTGTCAAGAAAGTGAAATAATTTTCTATGTCTTATGACTTTAATGAAAATCAAGAGAAGAAGAGACATCTAATCAATCATGGAATGGAAATAAAGGGAAGTATCATTGCAACAAAGTTTTGTGAATCAGTCCCCATTAAGGAAAATAAATGTTCTTTATCTGTTGATCTCATCGTCATGACTATGATTGAATTTGATATAATCCTCGGTATGGATTTTCTTTCAGACCATGTTGTCAAGATTTATTGTAAGAAGAAATAGGTTACGATTATTTATGATGATGATAAGGAACACCTTATATTTAGAGTATAATCGTTTCCACCTGTTTCTTATATAGATCCACCCCCAGTAGCTCAACTAAATTCAATTATTGGGGAGGAAGAGAATGAAATGACTGAGGGTGAGGAAAGGAATTGTCAAGTAGAGGACGTACTTATTGTGAAAGAATATGTAGATGTGATTTTGGAAGATTTACCTAGACATCCTGCAGAACAAGAAGTTGAGTTTTCCATTGATTTAATTCCTGGATCAAGCCCTATATCGAAGACCCCTTATAAAATGGCCACTGTGGAATTAGTTGAACTAAAGAAAAAACTAGAGGAATTGAGTAATAAAGGATTTATTCACCCTAGTGTTTCTCCATTGGTATCCCATATTCCTTTTGTTAAAAAGAAAGATGGATCTATGAGGTTATGTATCGACTACAGGGAGATAAATGCTATAACAATAAAGAACAAGTATCCCCTACCTCACATTCATGATTTATTTGACCAACTACATGGAGCTCAATACTTTTCAATGATTTACCTTCGATCTGGATACCATCAGTTGTGTGAAAATAAGGAATACATTCTGAAGACAACATTTCGAACAAGGTACGGGCATTACGATTATACGGTAATGCCTTTTGGATTGATTAATGCACCCTCTGTTTTTATGGATATCATGAATAGAGTTTTCAAGGAATATCTTCATGAATTTATAGTGGTATTTATTGATGATACATTGGAATACTCTAAAAGCTACAAATATCATGGAAATCAATTGCGCATTATATTGAAGACTCTTAGAAGACATGAATTATATGTGATGTTTACCAAGTGTGAATTTTGGCTTCAGGAGATTTCTTTTCTGGCCCATGTTTTCACTAACGATGGAATTTCTGTTGATCCTTCTAAGACCAAGGCAATCCAAGAATGACCAGCAGCGACGAGTATAACTGACGTACGCAGTTTTATTGGTTTTCCAGGTTGTTATCGATGTTTCGTCTATAATTTTTCCGATTGGATAACCCATTAACAAAGCTCACACGTAAAGGGGTTAAATTTGTTTGGACAAAAGAGTGTGAAGAATGTTTTGAAGAGATGAAGGGAATATTGGTCAATGCGCCTACACTGACTCTACCATCGGGGAATGATTGGTTCGTTATTTATAGTGATGCATCGAAGAAAGGACTTGGTTGTGTCCTTATGAAAAATAATAAGGTTATTTCCTATGCATCACGACAGTTGAAAATTCATGAGCAAAACTATCCTACTCATGATCTCAATTTAGCAGATGTGATCTTTGCTTTGTAGATATGGAGACACTACCTCTATGGAGAAAAATGTGAGATTTATACTGATCACAAGAGTTTGAAGTATATTTTCTCACAAAAAGGACTCAACATGAGGCAAAGGCGATGGCTTGAACTACTCAAGGATTATGATTCCACGATACACTACCACCCGGGGAAAGAAAAAAAAGTGGAAGATGCTTTGAGCAGAAAAGATCGTGTAGTTTTGAACATGGTGAGAATTAAAAGGGATCCTGTTTTCATGGATCTAGTAAAGTTGGATATGGGAATTACCATGGAAGGTGAAACATCAATGATTTTTCAAATGGTTACCTAACCACCTTTACTATAAAGGATAAAGAGTTCTCATTCTGATGATGAAGAATTTCAAATGAAGATTAAAGATATAAATGATGGGATATTGAGTGACTTTTGTGTATGAAGATGGAATTTTGAAATTTGGGAGGAGACATTGTGTTCCTGATATACCTGATTTAAAAAGGGGATTGTTGGAAGATGCTCATAGTTCCAATTTCTCTATACACCCTGGGAGCAACAAAATCTATAGATATTTGAAGGAACATTTTTAGTGGGACAACATGAAGAGGGATATTGCTGATTTTGTGTCAAGATGTATGGTTTGTCAACAAGTGAAACTTGGAAGGCAACAACCTGGAGGAGTCATGAAACCTCTTCCCATACCTGAGTAGAAATGGGATAATATCATGATAAGATTTGTCATGGGACTACCCAAGACTCCTAGAAGGAATGATGCAATATGCGTTATTGTTGATCGTCTTACCATTCAGCACATTTTCATGCTATAAAAGAAGATCTACCACTAGAATGTCTAACAAGACTATATATTAATGAAGTTGTGAGACTTCATGGAGTACCCATATCGATTGTTTCGTATCGTGAACCTCGTTTTACTTCATGATTCTGGAAGACTCTTTAGAAGTCCTTGGATACTGAACATCATTTGAGCACTGCCTACTACCCTCAAACAGATGGACAATCAGAACACACTATTGAAACCTTATAAGACATGTTGAGATCATTCTCACATGACTTTCATGGTATGTGGGGTCAATATTTACCTCTGGTATAATTTTTCTATAACAATAGCTTTCATTCGAGTATTCAGATGGCACCATATAAAGCGTTATACGGAAAGAGATGTCACACACCAACATGTTGGGATGACATTGGTGAAAGAAAACTTGTAGGACCAGAACTAATAGATGAAACGATGGAAAAGGTGAAGGTAATCCAAAACCATATCAAAGCATCTCAAAGTAGGCCGAAGATCTATTCTGATAATCGAAGGAAGTATTTGGAATTTCAAGTCGGTGATCATGTTTTCTTGAAGGTATCTCCATAGAAGGGAGTCATATGTTTTGGTAAAAAGGTAAATTGAGTCGCAGGTACATTAGACCTTTCAAAATTCTAGAATGAATTGGGGATGTAGCTTACTGATTGGCAATGCTGCCAAGTCTCTCCAAAGTTCACGATGTGTTCCACGTATCTCTGTTGGGGAAATACATGCCTGACCCAACACATGTAATCACCTATGAGGAATTAGAACTGGAAACCGATATGTCTTATTGTGAATATCCCATCAGGATTCTTGATACGAGCGAACAAGTGCTGAGAAACTAGATGACTCGTCTAGTAAAAGGTCTATAGAGAAACCATAAAATGGAAGAGACAATGTGGGAACCTGAGGAACTTATGATGAAGAACCACCCGAGTTTTTTTATGCAATAATATTCTAGAAATTTCAAGGATGAAATTATTTAATGGAAAGGAGAATGTAACACCCCAAGCTTCCATGATACGCTTCTCATGGAGTAATAAATTAGCCTGTGTTATACTCAACTTCATGTTCTAACACACACCACAACTAGTCAAACTAGCTATTATGAATAGTAATACCTACTTTTTGAGATAATATAAATTTTATCTCTCAAAATGGAATTCATTTTTTTATTCAGAGTATCAAATTTAGCCTAAGGTGAAATTTTGGAACTTTTCAGATAACATTTATATTTTGATGAATAGTGGAAATTACTAAATTTTAATTATAATCATCTTTTTTAATCGAAATAATTTATATTGATAAATTATGAATTTGAGTGGTTTTAAATTATATTTAGAATATATTTTTTCAATTTAATACAATTTTGGTCATTGTACATAATTTCACAATTAAACCGGACATAAACAACTGTCAATCTTTTGACAGTTATTATCTTTTAAAAACAATCTTTTTTTGTTTTAACAACGAGAATTAATATTAAATTAATTTCTGCCACTTGTATGTTTAGAATTTTGAAAAATGGATTCCATATTTGGAATCAGGAATTTCAAATTGTGTAAATTGGTAACTTTTATTTTTAGACATTTTGAATAATTACTTCGGTAAATATTTTATTTACCATGGTTAAAGGTTAAATCTATTAAATATGGGTTAAAAAATAATATTATAATAATAAAAAATTACCCTAAAACGTTTCCTAACCTTATTGGTTGATACATGTCTGACCATGGTAATCATTTGGTCGATTTTGGGACCCCATGGAGCCACTTGTACGTGATAGGGACACTTTATTTTAATTAAGTTAAAATAAATACAAAAATTCCATAAGCATATATCTTTTAGCAAAACAATTTTTACATAGGGTTATATATAATGGGTTTTCGACAATAAATATTCATTATAAAGAGAAAAATATTTCCTACATAATGGTAATTTATTTATAATTTTTAGACGTTAAATTTTTTTCTGACACAATGGTGATGTAGTAATTACCTAATTAATGAAAAATTAGAATAATTGATATTATAAATACCGAAATAAATGTAATTTGAGACTTTTTATAAATAAAAATACTTTTCTAGGTTATTATTACATGTTATTCTTGATTTAATTAACTTTTTTCGAAGTAATAATTCTTTTATGATTTTTACAAAAAATAAATTATTGAATAGTGTCAAAATTGACATAAAGGAGTTTTTAAAACTAATATTATATTATTAATTGATATTAAATTCATTAAAAACTAAGGTTCGGACAAGAGACTTATATAATTATAGGTGTATCATTAATGAACCACTTGAGGGTCGCTTGGATGTATATAGTATGTTTAATAACCATATAATATAAAAATACAAAGAGACATTGTAAAAGTGAAACAAATTAACTAAGAGTAAATACTAATGATAAGGTTAATATAGTTACCCAAACCTGTCTAAATCCTATTGGTTGAGTGGTTTTCAACATATTCCCACCTTAAACTTTAAATAACCAACTATGGACTTATTGGAAACCGAGTATGAATCTATTATAAAATAATATTTCTAGCTTTTCCAAAGGTCCCCCTCACCCCTCTTATAAAAGGGCACGCCCCCTTCTCATTAATTCACACCATAAAAACCGTTTGGTTGGAAAAGAACCAGCCCGAATACTCTCTAATCTTCCCTCACATCATCCTAGAGGAATTACGTTTGTCATAAAGCCATCCTATGGAGCCCTTTTGATAAAATCAAAAGGAAGAACCCGGAGAAGAGGTAATGATTTCACCGCCCTTTTTCAAATTCCTTTCTTCTTCCACTTATTCTTTCTTTGTTATTACCATTATAAAATAATAAATCCAGTATATTATATTTACATTGATTTTATTATAAACATGGTACCACAATATTTCAGTATTCTATCCATCCATTGAATTACATGTCACCATACGTGGGTACGTACGGCTTACTGTCTCCACATCGTGGTGTAATTGTTATTCAAAACATTATTATTTGTATACGTATAATAATGATGTGTAATTCATGTAAATAATAAATAAAACATGTTAATTATTATATATATATGATATACCATCCAATTAAATATTATTTTAATATCAGAAGAATGATATTGTCGCTCGTGCGTACGTACAGACTACCGTCTCCACGACGCGATTAGATTCATTCTCCATCGTATCCATTCAAGTATAATTCTCATTTGAAGATTAATAATAATGTTTAAGTACTTAATATAATTCTGGATAGGAATAAGATACAACCTATCCATAAAAAACATGGCTTACATAACAAAACATATAAAAGAAAATGAGTAAGTTAACACCTGAAACGACAATAATATTAAGATATTATTAACAAAGAAATGTTAAAAGATCATATATGATATCATATTAATGTATATGATTATTTTATAATTTAATAACAATTATTTCACCATTATACAATAGGTTAACCTACCCCCAACCAAGGAAAAGTACAAGGTAAAGGTTTATTTCACAATCTCTTCATTATCCGATGTTGTTTATACGTAACAATCTACTGGGACATCTGTATCATACACATTCATGTTTCCAAAAAATATTTTTTCAAAACATTTTTACTATTTACTAGAATATGCGTTAAAGTCCTCTATACCCTTTTTTGACTTTTATAAGTGGTTTATAATGAAATATTTTCATCGTTTTCCAAACAAGGTCTTTTTTAACCTTTTCGACAGAATTAAGGTAGGAATGTATTTTTTTTACTTATATGCAGGGTATGGTTATTTTGCGCCATTATAAAATCTTCGAAGCTTCCCTTAAAAGCTTATAAGAAAATTTTCAATGTAAATGTTTTATTTTATAATTATGTGACTTTTAAATGATTTCAAAAAAGGGATCTTTCTCTCAAATAGTTTTGATTTCATCTATGTCAACATACTTTGATGGATTTTAAGCTTATTTGAATTTGATTTATTATGATACAAAACTTCCATATTTTATTGAAGGTTTTGTGATTTTTTTGACTGTGGATGTGCTGTTTTTATACCATTCATTGTTTATGGGTAATGTATTGACATTTCATATGTTAGTTTTAATACGAATGTTTATGTTAGGTTTAATACTATTCATATGAGGAATGAATTGGACTTAATATGTGACGGGTGGATCCCACTATAGCTCCTCGATGCATCGGTAGGTCTTATGATACAATCTAGTGTATTGGCACATGGCCTTGACAAAATCATATTTGTAGTCTTGGCACGAGGCCTTGGCTATGTGGTTATGATGGTCTGGCATTATGAATTACATCATTATGAAATGGGTTATTGATATTGCATGTGATTATTTGATTAGTAGAATATCCATGTGAGTAAGTAAATGGAATTATTTCATCTTATTTCTGCCATATTATATTTAAGTTCATGTTTAAAAGGCTTTTGTTTTATTAATACATTGCCTTAAGTGTTTATTCTTATTTATGAATGCTTCCGCTATATTGTTATCCTTACTGGGCATTTGAGCTCACCCCTTTCTATATTTTATTTTTCCCAGGATGTGAAGAAGTATTTTATGAATGACCTACAGGAATAGTATGAGGGGATAAGACTGTGGAATATGGAGACTATATTGTTGTAGTTTTCATTTTATGATGTAATGTAAAATTTATTAATGTATCTAGTCATTCCAAGGCTACTAAACTAATCGGTCTTTCGAGACTTGATCATTCTTGTGATCATGACAATGTTATGTAATAAGGCACCGACTCTGGGTAACTAGGGTCGGGGGGTTACGACTTGTGTTGTAGATAAGGTCACTAATGTCATGAATGTCGAATGTAAATGATGAATCCATCCAATATGATGTAGTATAGGAATAAACCTCATAATGAACCACCCATTGTTTAATGCTAAAAAATATATAGAAATGGGAACATGCTTGAGAGTGCCATAAACCATGGTTCGTTTAGTGTAAATAGGACTAGTACATACCACATCCAATGGATGATGGAAAATACTAGGTCTTCACTACTAATTATGTAGACTATGAAAATGAATTCATACATGGTAAAATTCTTATTCACTCAATAATAGAAAAAAGTTATTTGATTTCAGTTCTACACATTCAATTATATCTTATAAGTTTTCTAAATCAATTTAATCATTTACCTCACCAATTAATGTATATATGTATTTAAAAGTATCTAGTTTTGTGATCATTTAAACCCATATTCTTTTACTCCTATCAGATTAGTGTTTATGATAAAATTATTCCAGTGAATCTCGTAATACAACACATGGTGTAATTTGACACTATACTAGGAATGGATTGGATTTGTAAATATGGAGAAGATATTAACTTTTATGTAATGGAATTTTATTTTCATAATTTCAATCATCTTATAATCCTCAACAATTGAATAGAATATAATGTATCATATTTGGATAATCCATGAATGGTGTGGGTGTTGATACACTATTAATAAGAATATATTCCCAAATAGTTTAGTCAATGTAAGGTTTCATCTTGATGTAAATACCCACTTTTGGTGAAGACAATGATGTATTTCACAAAAAGATTTTAAAAAAATTCAAAAAATAAAGTGATATAGTTACGAAGAGTACTTATACCTAGATCCACCCATATCTATAAATTCCAACACATTATGGACCTTATCGAACTATGGGAGTTAATTAAGATACTACAGTTTCATTTTGCAAAAGGGATTGTAAGATATAGTGCATAATCATAGGGTGAAGAAGTGATCTATGTAAAAAATGTACAGATCAATGTAGGGTAACAATTACTCTGAGATCAACAAGATCACCAAAAAGGACAATTATAACTTAACATGGAATATTGAATTTTTTGATCAACTACGAGGGGATATAAAACTAGAAATTTGTATCCCCATTCCTTATTTAATCATATAATGTTAAAGATTGAATTTATTAATAATACAACATTCTTTTAATCATATAGACAATGTGAGTTCATATTAATACACATAGGACTTACAAATTTTCCTTCATTCATTAAAATTTTTACTAATAGTCTTTAAAGACTACATTGATAAAATTATGGCATTTTTTATTAATGATATTATGAATTACACTATGATAAAGGAGGAACATAAAGTGTTTCTTTGAAAAATATTAAAAACATTATTGATTGAGAAAAATTTTGTTTTGTTCAGTATGTATGAATTTTGGATGCATGAAGTGACATACATGGGTAACATGATGACATGTGAGAAAATGTTTTTGGAGCCATCAAGGAAAAATGTAATTGAGGTTGGGCCTTGTCCCTCTATTCACATAAAAATATTTATTCTTATTGGATTATAATTGTAAAAATGACGTTTTGCGATATATTTTAAATGATTTTCATAAAAAAATACATTTTGACATTGTAAGGGTTAAAATATTACTATATATATATGTATATATATATATATATATATATTTAAATGTTGGGGCCGAAGCCTCATTTTATTATTAAAGAAATGAAAAGAAATACTTTAACTAGGTAGAGGGAGACCCATTACATAGCTGGAAGTCCCAGTGGGCATGTATCCCATTACATAGACCATATGGCCAAAATGTTTGTCTAAGGCCCATTATTTTACCAGTAACCCGACTGCTATAGTGCCCTCCTGTAACGTCCCCGACCCGGAAGCCACTAAACCGGTGCTCCGAGATGGGTGGTAACATAACCCTAAGTGCGTCTCCCCGTACGCCAAAGGTTGTTGAATAGAAGAAGGTGTCTATATAGTCATGTGGGGAGACTATACCCCCTTTCTATCTGAGTAAGCCAGAATAGAATAACCAAATAGAGGAAACAATAACCAACAACAAGGAACATGTATAACAACCATTTCCAACAATAAACATTCCATGTCATACTACAAGTGCAAGAGTGAATAAAAACCCATAACAAGGACAACAGCTATAATCCCCAAGATGGACCCGACTCCAAGTCTAGATCCTCCACCAAGTGATACCCATGTCCAATCAGCTATCTAGTAAGGACCCATGCCCTTTTCCTGACCTGCAAACATGAAGTCTGCTCGGGTACCCAACTGCGGCCCAAGAATGGTGTGAGTACAACTCAATAGGCCACCACCAACGATGTCTACAAAATATCTAGTATAAACAAGTATTGCATGGAAAAGGAATATGAACGATAATTACCAAGTAATTACTAGAGGTTCCATTAACAAGTTCAGGGCCAAATCCATTGCCACTTCCATTACCATTCATTACACACAAATTATCATCACTTACCAATTCATTACATTTCCATGGATTAATAACATACATTATGTTACATGGTTCTAGGGCCAACAATCAAATTCAAGAGGGTGAACACATGGATATCCTATCTCACTAGGACTAACCCCCTCATAGCAACCACAACCTCAGCTCGAAGCATAAGTCCAGGTGGGCCATATCATCACCTCGAAGCCTCCGTTTGGGTGGATAGTATCCTCACCTCGAAGCCTCAGTCCCTGTGGAGGCAACCGTTAGTAGAATAGAGCCTCGGTCCTCATTCCTAACCCGTGCATTTAGGGTGGAGTTCAGATCATCATTCTTCACTCGACCCGTGGGCGTAGAGCCTCAGTCATACCCCACTCTAGCAAGCCATGTGTATATGCTTATATATATAAGTAACCATCAACCTTCCATACCATTTCCCCTTTGACAAATCATTCACAACACACAGGAAATTCACATCATTCCTTAACCCATTAACACATTACCATTTCACATCATTCAACCATTCACCCAATTCCCATGTGTTATTCCTATATCACTAAGCATTCAACACGAGACCCATAATTCATCCCATTATGGTCTTTAATAAATTAAAAAATTAACCCATTTAACCCGTTCATTTCTTTTAAAATAACCCTTTGATTATTACCAAGTCTAGGTGCATCACCTAACTTATTTTACGCATTCAACCAATCATGCCAACATATTCATCAAGTGCTCTACCATTTATGTCACGACCCGTCCTCGGGGCCCATGCCGTGAATACCCCAAGACCGCCTTCCATAGGCCAGGGGCCAGCGACTAGCACCAAGGCGTAAATCCCGGTAAAGGGAAGGCAATGCCTTTATAAGTAAACCACAAACACCATAGAACAAGCAAGCAGTAGAAGTAAACACTAAGTAAATACTAAGTACAACAGTAAGTGCGGAAAGTAAGTGGGCCAGTATACAAATCCAAACTGAAAGTAAAGTACAATTGGAAGGGAAAACAACAACTGAAAAGTAAAGCCACAATGCCGAGATGTCCACTGGAAATCCCACCTAAAGGGTGGGTACATATAGCCTCCACTGCTCCTCGGGTCCATCCGACCGCTCCGAGTACGTTCTGCCCAGTGGTCCACCTCCAGGTATCATCCTACTCTGCAAGCCTCAACCACGATCAGCATTGTCCGTCGTTTGCAAACAACACAATGTAGTGCGGGCATAGCCCATGCAGGGGTGAGTATAAGCTACTCAGTAGGGACCCCGAGACCCCCGAAGGTCTCCCAGAATCCAGAAAGGATAATCCAAAAAGGAATGATAAAATCACGAAGTAACATCCGACACTGCTTAGGTATATGCCGATACATATACCTAAGTCATCAATTCTCGTTCGGTTCCAACATCCTAGCCCAAATACTACCCAGTCCACACCGGGAAGTGAAACGTAAATCAACACAGGATAGCACAACACAATCCACATAGGAAAGCAAAACAGGATTCAGCTCACACAGGTATACTTCTTCATATGACGATAAAGATGACTAGATATTGCCACTGATTAATCTAAGCAGTCGGACCCACAAAATATCGATAGGTACTAACCCCCGCAATGTCCCACAAAGGATCTGACCAACAAAGGATTGATAGGTAACTAACCGCCGCAATGACCCACAAAGGATCTGACCCACACAGGATCGATAGGTAATTAACCCTCGCAAAGACCCACACAGGATCGGACCCGCACAGGATCTATAGGCGCTAGCCCACACAGGACCGCTGAGCACTGACCCACACCAGATTGGACCCACACATGATCGGTAGCAGTGATCCACAAAGGATCGCTGAGTGCTGTAGTCGTCGTCGTCGAATCCACTGAGGATCTCTGCACAGTCGTCATCGTCGTTGTCGCAGCTAGCTCCAGGATTCCTGCACATAGTAAGCTCGCTCGGGAGGGTCCGCTCCACGATCCAAGAGGATGATACATCAACTGACACATAGTCCAGAGTTGATGTATCCAAGAATTCCGTATCACCAACAGGAACTCAATGTCGCAGACGGCGCGTCAATCGACGCCCGGTCTGAGAGTTATTGGCTTTTTCGTTTCAGGGGCCCGGTTTGTTTTAAAGGAAAAACCAACCCGACCATACTCCACCTGTGTCCAAACCTCGGCCGGATAAAGCCAAAAGATCTGTCTCACTTAGAGGAATTCAACAAAGTCGACGACACGTCAATCGGACGTCCCGGGCTCAAGATATAAGCGTTTCTGCTCCGAGGGCCCGGTTGGTTTCGTGTACGATCCAACCCGGCCAAACACAGAGTACTCCAAAACCTTGAGTGCGATATACCAAAATGACATTCTCGATCCAAGGATCTCATCGCCGCTGACGGTGCATTGATCGGAGGCCCGTAGCTCAAGTTATGTGAAAAAGACCGAAAAGGTCCGAAAACGGGGGTCTGGGCCCGGACCGACCCGGGTCCGGGTCCGACCCAGCCGGCGCGGCGTGGCTCGGCTGGCGGGTCGGCTCGGCTGTTACGGCCAAGCCATGGGCGAGGGTGCAATTCCCCCGTGTGAAGGAGATCCGCGGACCCGCATGGGGCCGCTCTGTGTCACCAGACGCGGTAGAAGGCCGCGTCCCTTCCCCGCTGTCCCGCGCGGCCACGGGATCAGCCCTCGCCGCCGCGGCTTCAGCCGCGGCGGGTCTTCATGGTGTCACGCCGGGCTCCGCCACTTCCTGGTGGCCGGCCGCCACCTCCGGCTGCCGGCGCCGCCACGCCGGCCGGGCGCGCCGGTGGGAACTTCCGCGGACCACCGGATGTGCTCCGGTGGTCCGTTTTGCCTAGGGTTTGCGCCTACGGCTCTCCCGGGAACCGAACGTTGCTGTAAAGGCCACCAATCACCATTACGATCCCATTTCATAAACTCCGTTAAACCACACATCAACGAAAAACTGCAGAGGGTTGTCGGGCCATGTTTGTTTGGCCCGCAACCTCTGATACCAATTTGTCACGACCCGTCCTCGGGGCTCGTGCCGTGACTACCCCAAGCCCGACTTCCATAGGCCAGGGGCTGGGGACTAGAACCAAGGCATAAATCCTGTAAATGGGAAGGCATTTCCTTTGTATGTAAACCACAAACACCACAGAGCAACGAAGCAGTAGAAGTAAACACTAAGTAAAAACTGAGTACAACAGTAAGTGAGGAAAGTAAGTGGGCCAGTATACAAACTCATACTAAAGGTAAAGTACAACTGGAAGGGAAAACAACAACTAAAAAGTAAAGCCGCAATGCCGAGTTGTCCACTGGATATCCCACCTAAAGGGTGGGTACAGATAGCCTCCACTGCTCCACGGGTCCAGCCGACCACTCTGAGTACATTCCGCCCAGTGGTCCACCTCCAGATACCGTCCTGCTCCGCAAGCCTCAACCACGATCAGCGTTGTCCTTCGTCTGCAACCAACACAACGTAGTGCAGGCATAACCCATGTAGGATGAGTATAAGATACTCATTAGGGATCCCAAGACCCCCAAAGGTCTTCCAGAATCCACAAAGGATAATCCACAAAGGAAAGATACAATCACGAAGTAACATCTGACACTTCTTTGGTATATTCCCAAACATATACCTAAGTCATCAATTCTCATTCGGTTCCAACATCCAAGCCCAAGTACAACCCAGTCCACACAGGGAAGAAAAATGTAAATCCACACAGGATAGCACAACACAATCCACATATGAAAGAAAAATAGGATTCATCTCACACAGGTATACTTCTTCATATGACGATAAAAATGACCATATATTGCCACTGATTCATCTAAAATGTCGGACCCACAAAGGATCGATAGGTAATAACCCCCTCAATGACCCACAAAGGATCTGACCCACAAAGGATCGATAGGTAACTAACCCCCGCAATGACCCAAAAAGGATCTGACCCACACAAGATCGATAGGTGACTAACCTCCGCAAAGACCCACACAGGATTGGACCCAAACAGGATCTGTAGGCGCTGGCCCACATAGGAACGCTGAGCGCTGACCCACACAGGATCAGACCCACACATGATCGGTAGCACTGATCCACAAAGGATCGCTGATTGTTGTAGTCGTCGCCGTCGAATCCACTTAGGATCTCTGCAGAGTCGTCATCGTCGCAGTCGCAGCCAGCTCCAGGGTTCCCGCACACAGCAAGCTCGCTCGGGAGGGTCCGCTCCATGAGCCGAGAGGCTGATACATCAACTAACACATAGTCCAGAGTTGATGTATCCAAAAGTTCCATATCGTCAATAGAAACTCAACGTCATAGACGACGCGTCAATTGGACGCCCGGACTGAGAGATATTGGCTTTTTCGTTCTAGGGGCCCGGTTGGTCTTTACAATTTACCACAACAATATCACATGTTTAATAACAATCCCTAAATCCGGGAAAAGCTTGCACATCCCATGGATGGCCTTAATTAGGTCAATTCAATCCCAACACATCCCACGGGATCGTGAGGGTATCCATTTGCCATTTTAAACACCATTCTTCTCAAACATGCCAAGGCTATCAAAACATAACCACGGAAATGATAGAACACAATTTAACTTGCAAAAGAACCCTAAATAACCATGGGATATAACTTGTAGACCACCTACCTCGAATTTGTGGTTGAACGCACCCTCAATCAAGTCCTTAGACTACGATTCGTCTAAACCTTGGATATTCACCCTAGAACTCACCCAAAAGATAGGGTTTTAGGGTTTCAGAACGAGAGGGAGAGAAGACACAAACCCTAAACCTAGAAAAGAACCATGGAGGATATTAGCCTTACCTGGAGCTTCAATCCACAACTAACGACACCAAAAATTCCTTTGAATCGATGGAGTTTCATCTCTTGAAGTCATTGGGTTCTTTGGTTCGTGCCTAAGGTTAAGAGAGGAGGAAGAGAGGAAAATCCTTTGTTGGGGTTATAAAGCCCAGAGTAGAAATTTTGTAATTTTTCCAACTTTAAGTGGCCGCACGGTTTAGCCCCACGGTTTGGAAAACCATGCGTAAACTGTGCATAGCCACTGCCCGAAGGAAGGAGAGTCGCATGATTTAGCCACACGGTTTTGCAAAGCATGCACAAACCATTCGCTCGCTTATGTCCAGATGATGGAGGTTCGCACCGCTTAGTCTGGGCTGGCCGCACGGTTTGGCTGACCATGCGCAGGCCATGCACCTTGGTCTGTTTTGCCCAGACTTCCATTCTTTCATGCCCCGAGCCTCCGGAACACCCTTGAGGCCTCTCACACTACCAAGAAACGTTTTTAAGTCCAAAAAGAAAAGGGTTCAACCCATATCACAAAAAAACTACCATTCCAAAACTGGGATCTTACATCCTCCCCACCTTATAACGGCTCATCCTCGAGCCGAGCTTCCAAGCCTCATTGCTCCACCGAAGAGAAAAGATCGGGCCACTGAGCCCACATATCTTATTCCCGCTCACATGTTTTTTCCTGAACTTTCCCATGCTTCCATAGTTCTCGCACTAATGGCACAACCTTTCTTCACAAGACCATTTCACTATGATCCATATCACAAACTCGATGATCCTCCAAGGACGCATCAACTTGAATATCCACATCCTCAACATCAACAACATGAGATGGGTCATGGTGATACCGTCGAAGATGCGACACATGAACCACATCATGCATCCCCCCATACCACTATGAAAGAGACAATCAGTAAGCCACTGGTCTGATCCTCTCCAAAATCATAAAAGGTCCCACATACTTGGGCACCAACATACCCTGCTTCCGAATCCGATGGTGACCCAACCTTGGCGACACCCGAAGGAACACTTTATCCCCCACCCAAAACTCAAGAGGTATCTGCCTCCGATCTACATACGACTTCTATCTACTTTGAGCTGTAGCCATCCACTTCCTAATCAACTGAACTCTCTTAGAAGTATCCTATGTGAGACTTGGCCCCAATAACTCATATTCCCTAGCCTCTAGACAACACAACATAGATCTACATGGTCTCACATAAAGTTCCACAAACGGTGTCATCTAAATTGTATCCTGAAAATAGCTGTTGTAGGAAAACTCAAATAACTATAGATGCCTCTCCCATGAACCACCAAGGTCCATGAAACAAGCTCTTAACATGTCGTTCAATACTTGGATTGTACGCTCCGACTTCCAGTACATCTGCAGGTGGAAAGTCATACTCAAACACCTACGTACCAAGCACCTTCTGCAACCCTTTCTAGAAATGTGACATGAAATGCAGATCTCAGTCTGAAACTATGGTCCATGGAACCCCATGCAACTGCACTATTTCCTGAACATACATCTCACCAAACTGGTTGACTGTAAAGGTTTCCTAAATTCGTAAGAAATGAGCCACTTTCGTAAACCGATCCAAAACCACCAAAATTGCATTATTCTTATGTGGTGTCCTCAGAAGACCCACAACAAAATACATCATTACATCTTCCCACTTCCACTCAGGAATGGGAAATGGATGCAACAAACCTCATGGGAGTTTATGCTCGGCCTTAACCTACTTACAGGTAAGGCACCGTGCCACAAAAGCTGCAACTTCCTTCTTCATTCCAGGACCCCAAAATTTCCTTCGGAGATTATGGTACATCTTGGTTGTACCAAGATGCACTGCCCACTTTTATGCATGGAAATCTTGCATCAACACTTCCTGCACACACTTTGGCACAACCACGCGATCACGAACATGAGAAACACCATCCACACTGATGGTACAACCAGAAGGAAGCTCCCCACCTTTAACCTTTTCTTTAATGCTCAAACACTCAGGATCATCAAGCTTACTTTCTTTAACTCAACTCAAGAGCGTCGACTCCATCATTAAAGAAGCAAGAGTGCCCTGGCCGTTCTCCTCCTACACCTCTAGGTGAATCTCTGCAAACAAGTCCATCACCTTCCACTTGGTGCTAGACTCCTGAACCTCCCGATTCTGAACCATCTTGCTCAGTGAATTAGCAAAATGGTTTCCCTTTCCCGGTGTGTACACCTAATCAAAGTCGAAGACTGGAGATATTCAACCCATCTTCGCTGCCGATGATTCAGATCCCGTTGTGAGAAGATGTACCTTAAACTCTTATGATCAGTAAACACTATAATCTGTTCTCCCAACAGATAGTGCCTCTAGAACTTCAAGGTGTACACCACTATAGCCAACTCAAGATCATGACTGGGATAGTTCTTCTCATGGGGTCTCAACTACATTGACCCATAAGCCATAACCCACTCATCCTGCATCAACAAAACCCCAAGTACAATTCCAGATGCCCCATGAAACACGACGTATTTCTTACCCGGTTCAGGTAAGATCAGGATAGTTGTGGTCGTCAACCGCTTCTTCAACTCTTGAAAGGAATTATCACAATCCAAAGACCACTCGAACCTGATTCCCTTCTTGTTCATTCCTATGAGTGGTGCTGCCAAACAGGAGAAATCCTGAATTAACCTTCGATAATACCGGGCCAAACCCAGAAAACATCAAACATCAAAAACATTCCTAGGATGCTCCCAAGATACAATTTCCTGCACATTCTCTGGATCCATTTACACACTTGCCTCAAAGAATATGTGACCCAGAAAATAAACCACACCTATACAGAATTGGAACTTTGATAGCTTGGCGTATATCCGGTGCTTTCTTAGCATACCCAAGATGATGTCAAGATGTTGGGCATGATCGTCGTGAGTTTTTGAGTACACTATGATATCCTCAACAAATACAACCACAAACTAGTCCAGATTGGAATGAAAAATCATGTTCATCAAGGCCATAAACACTATCGGTGCATTGGTCATGTTGAAAGGAATTACCACAAACTCAAACAACCCGTACCGACTCTGGAAAGTGGTTTGTGGTACCTCAAAAGACCTCACTCTTAACTGGTGATAACCTGACCACAAATCAATATTTTAAAACACTGATGCACCCCAAAACTGATCAAACTGGTCATCAATTCTAGGAAGAGGGTACTGATTTTTCACTGTCATCTGATTCAACTTCTGAGATCAACACACAGCCTTAACGACCCATCGACCTTTTTTGAAAAAAGAACGGGTGATCCCCAAGGAGACATACCCGGACGGATAAACCCCTTACGCTCCAACCCCTCAAGCTATACCTTTAGTTCATGGTATTCCTCCGGTGCCATTAGGTATGGCGGAATAGAAACTAGCTCCGCTCCCGGCAGCAACTCGATCGCGAAGTCAATATCCCTCTTGAGTGGTACCCCCGAGAAATCCTCAGGAAACAAATCCTGAAATCAACCCACCACAGAAGGAAAATTATGTTGTTACCCTCCCTTATCATCATCAAGCATGATACATGCCACTTGATCCATGATTTCACTCATATGTTTACCCAACGGCCCTGCACGCCCTGCTCGAACATCCCATTCTCTATGGTGGACATAATCGTCACCCTCAAGATACCTAAATGATACTCCATAGTGATAACAGGCTATGTGTGCTCGATAGAACACCAACCAATCCATTCCCAATATTATGTCAAACCCTGAAATATGGAGAATGAACAAGTTACATAGAAAACGATTCCCACCAACATCGAAGGCACATTCCTTGCACTGTATGATATCCTCAACCCACACTCCCAACGAGGTGTCAATTGACATCACTCCACACACTCCCTCTACATGAAAACCCAGCACTACCACAAGTTGGGAAGTGAAAAAAAAGTGTGTGGAACGAGTGTCAATCAACCTACTAGAAAACATTGAAGGTACAATGATTGTACCTCAAATAGTCGATGGTCCAGCCTTGCCATCACCGGGTGAAAATTGAACTGCCTGAAGCTGACTCGCCCCTCTACCTTGGGCTCCATCCTAAACTCCCTACACTGCACTGCCCTGCTGGTGTGAGCAATCTTACCCGGGAGATCCACATCCACCGCCCCTTCCAGTACGATCAGTGGAGATCCAACTGCCTACCTGATACGGGGCAACTGATCCCCTTCCAGTATCCGGTACCTGCTTCCCGCCGTCATGCTCCCCTGCCTGCCAAGGATTCCTACAAAACCTCTGAACATGTCCCATCCTTCCGCATGAACGACACTCAATTAGAGGTCGAGGACACTGACTACGTTCATTATCTGGCCTACCGCACTGATAACGAAACACCCAGTTCCCACTCTGAGAGGCTGACCCTCTCTTCCAGCCACATTACATGCTACCTCCATGTTGTGAGCTCTTATAGCGTCGTTTCTGACCCTCTGAAGATGCACCGCTCGTCTGCCCCACCGGCACCACTATCCCACTACCCGAAGATCCCTTCAGGATTCCTTCAGATATGACCGCCTGATCCATCACCTCTGCAAAACTCTTCAATAGAAAGATACTTACTTGAGACCTAATCTCATGTCTCAACCCATCCTGGAAACGCATTGCTACCGTTGCCTCATCCCCAGCTAACACTGGGAGGAAGCGTCTCAAATCAGTGAAGCGACTAGCATAGTCCATCACCGACAGCAATCCCTGAGTCAGGCTCATAAACTCTGCATCCCACTCCTGCCTCAATGTCTCTGGGTAGAAATTCTCCAGAAACATCTCCGGAAAAACATTCAACGACATCCCCTAATACAGCTTGGTTTGAGCCTGAATGTCCCAACAATACCTCACATAGCCCCACAACATATACATGGCTAGATTTACTATCTTTTCAATAGGGGTCTCGAGGTGATCCAGTATCTTTTGGATGGAATCTAACCAGAACCCCACTTCCTCTGTCCCAACCTCTCAGGTGAAAGTCGGATGGTGCTGCAGCTGGAATTCCTGGGTCAGCTAAAACATACTCTGTTCACCCCTCTCTGGGTCCCGATCATTCATTTGCATAAGGCGAGCCATGTCCCATCGGCACTGGTCTTCTCAACCTTCATTAATCAACACATTTTCTTGCTCCTCTACTGGGGGAGTGTTCTCAGCAACATCCTCTCGTTACCCAACTGGCAATCGATGTCGTGGTGGCATCTCTCTACAATTCCAAGCATGAGATGTAGAATGTGTACCGTAAAACTTTCACGACTCCATCAAATGCACTTTACTAGCTACAACAACCCATTTTTAACAACTTTAACACCTCAAACTCCCTGCCCCGACCATCCCTACTGTGGGCCATGATCTACATGGAGTAAATAATCATGCACTGCCACCAACTCATGTAACATTTTTCAAGACATTTTCTACATCATTTCAAAACCTTAGGTTTCATTAAACATCATTTACCCACTTTTTTCATTTCATTCTTCTCATTATTTATTGGTTTCATGTAATTCATAATGCACCCTACTTTCCTTCCTCACACACCCATCTCGTGTGTTTTCTTAATAAAATGAATGTCACCTATCTCCCTAGGTGCCTACAATGATGCATAAATGAAAATCCTAGTGTTGTTAAGGCCACAAGACAAATATCATAAAACAATAACATCAAACCACATGTGTATCACCCAACGGTGAAATATCATCAACTGTAACAACACACAACCAAGAACATCAATTTCCCACCTAGGGTGACTTGGGATTCCCTCATACTTGGGTTAGCTACTCCCAAGCACGAGCTCATTACCAAGGCCTGACACCTCTTAACCCTTGGCCACAAATCCCAAATAACAAGACCTTAGATAATGAGAAGAAAGACCTCCTCTGATACCACTTCTAAATTTCCCCGAACCGGAAGCCACTAAACGCGTGCTCTGATCCGGGTGGTTACATAACCTTAAGCGTGCCTCCCCATACGCCAAAGGCTGCTGACTAGCGGCGGGAGTCTATGTAGTCATGTGGGGAGACTATACACCCTTTCTATCAGAGTAAGACAAAATAGAATAACCAGATATCAGAAATAATAACCAATAACAAGGAACATGTATAACAAACATTTCCAACAATAAACATGCCTTGTCATACTATAAGTGAAAGAGTGAACAAAAACCCAAAACAAGGACAACTTCCACAATCCCCACGACTGACCCGACTCCAAGTCAGGATCCTCCACCAAGTGCTACAAAAGTCCACTCAGCTATCTAAAAAGGACCCTTGCCCTTGTCCTGGCCTGCAAACACGATGTCCACTCGGGTACCCAATGACGGCACGAGTAGGGTGTGAGTAAAACTTAGTAGGCCACCACCAATGGTGTCTAAAAAATATCCATTATAAAGAATTACTGAATGAAAAAGGAATATGAACGATAATTACAAAGTAATTACTAGAGGTGCCATTAACAAGTTCAGGGCCAAAGCCATGGCCACTTCCATTACCATTCATTACACACCAATTATCATCGCTTACCAATTCATCACATATCCATGGATTAATCACATACATTATGTTACATGGGTCTAGGGCCAACAATCACATGCAATAGGGTGAACACATGGTTATCCTATATCACTAGGACAAACCCCCTCATAGAAACCATAACCTCACCTCGAAGCATTAGTCCGGGTGGGCAGTATCATCACCTCGATGCTTCAATACGAGTATATCATATCCTCACCTCGAATCCTCAGTCCGGTTGGATGCAACTGTTAGCAGAATAGATGATCAGTCCTTATTCCAAACCCATGAATTTAGGGTGGAGTTCAGTGCATCAGTATTCACTCGACCCGTGGGCATAGAGCCTCAATCATACCCCACTCTACCAAGCCATGTGCACATGCTTATATATATATATAAGTAACCATCAATCTTCCATACCAACGCCCCTTGGACAAAGCATTCACAACACACGGGAAATTCCCATCATACCTTAACCCATTAACACATTACCATTTCACTTCATTTAACCATTCACCCAATTCCCTTGTGTTATCCCAATCTCACTAATCATTCAACACTAGACCCATAATTCAACCCATTATGGTCTTGCATCAATTTACAATTTAATTCATTTAACCCATTCATTTCATTTCATATAAACCTTTGATTATTACCAAGTCTAGGTGCATCACCTAACTTCTATTCCATGTTTAACTAATCATGCAATCATATTCATCAAGGTCTCCACCATTTACCACAACAATATCACTTGTTTAATAACAATCCCTAAACACGGGAAAAGCCGGCACATCCCATGGATGGCCCTAATTTGGTCAAGTCAATCCCAACACATCCAAAGGGATTGTGAGGGTTCCCATTTTCCATTTTAAACACCATTCTTCTCAAACATTCTAGGTAAATCCGAACATAACCATGGAAAAGCAAGAACACAATTTAACATGCACAAAAACCCTAAATAACCCTGGGATATGACTTATAGACCACCTCCCTTGAATTCGAAGTTGAATTCACCCTCAATTGAGTCCTTAGAACTCAATTCGACTAAACCTTGGTTCCTCAACCTAGAACTAACAAAAAATATAGGGTTTTAGGGTTTTGGAATATGTGGGAGATAAGGCACAAACCCTAAACCAAGAAAATAACCAAGGAGGAGATTAGCCTTACCTGTAGCTTCAATACGCAACTAACAGCACCCAAAACGCCTTAGTATCGATGGAGTTTGATCTATTGAAGTCTTTAGGAGCTTTGGTTCGTGCCTAAGGTGAGGAGAGTAGGAAGTGAGGAAAATCCACAGTTGGGGTTATAAAGCACGGAGTGGCAATTTTTTAAATTTTCCAACTTTAAGTGGCCGCACGGTTTGGAAAACTGTGCGCAAACCGTGCGCACGCCACTGCCCAGATGAGGCAGAGTCGCACGATTTAGCCGCACGGTTTGGAAAACATTGCGCAAACCGTGTGATTGCTTCTTTCCATAGGAGGTAGTTTCGCATGACTTAGTCTGGGTAGGCCGTACGGTTTGGCTGACCGTGCGCAAGACGTGCGCCTTGGTCTGTTTTGGCCAGACTTCCCTTCTTCTTTACCCCGAGCCCTCGGAACACCCCCGAGGCCTCTCAAACATTAAAGAAACCTTTTTATGTCCAAAAAGTTAAGGTTTCAACCCAAATCACAACAAAAACATACCTTTCCACAAACTGGGATCTTACGCCGCCACTGCTACAGTGCCCTGCCACCGCTACATTATCATGTCGCCGCTACACTACCCGCCAATCAACAGTACCACCGCTGCTACAGTACCTCTACAGATCCTGCACCCCATCGGTTTTGACCCCCCATTTTTCATATAGTATTACAGGGTGCTTACCACTAAGCCAAACCCCAACTACTATTACTGAATATAATTATGCGAGGAATGATTAAATTATTTCAAGAATTTCGTAATCACTACACCATTACACACACTACCAGCTTGTAGAAATTATTTTCATATAAATTGATTATTCAAGGAAGGCATTATGTTGTGAAATATATTAAAAAAATGTGATTTCATTTACGTAATGATAGATAAATATTAACGAGAAAGGAACCATGTCACACTATCTATAGTTAGAACTGTTAATATTACTTTGATGATTTGGTGAAATTGTTTCAAAGGATATATGTTTTTTATAAATTATGAAAATATGATTCTAATGTATATATTCAAAAATATGGATCACTAAATTAATCAATGAATTTGGTTAGATATAATCAAATGCTATGATTGGATAATTCCAAACCATCCGTGGAAGGAGAGAAAGGTGACTATTTCCCATAGAAGAAAAACCCCACTATTGAATCCATGATCTAAATTAGGAAAGACCCGATCTTCATGGATATAAAATTGAAGGATCTAGAAATCATAATTGTGGGGAATAAATCCAAAAATATTTATATAGAAATGATTCTTCAAATAGAACATCATTGGGTAAAAAATAATAAAAATGTCACTTAAAAAATAGAATATTAGCAGCATGTTTTTAGACGGTATTATGCATAACCCCACCCCAAATAAATTTAATTTAGATGTAAGTTTTGGGGGAAATAAATACCCCCTGTCGTCATCAAATTTTATGAGAATTTTGAATATCTTCTAAATTCATTTTCTTTAAAAACTAGTCTGTATTTATGGGAAAATCGATAATAAGAAAATTTAGAGGGGGTTCATAACACCCTCAAAAATTTATACCATTATATTATTAATATACAATTAGAATTATAGGGGGTTTTAATTCCCCACAAACTTAACATATTGTGGGGTTTCATTACAACATATATTAAATGAGATTTGTGGTAGTTGAAAACCCCCTCTAATATCTTAAATTAGTGGAAATTAAAACCCCTTAATGTCTTAAAATAGATGAAGTTAAAAACATCTCTAAAATATTAAATTAGATATGGTCGAAACCCCATATAGTTCCATTAAATTATAGGGGGTCAGAAACACCCTAAAATTTATGAGATTATAGGGTGTTGTGAACACCAGCTATTAAAAAAACAAAACACATAATATATATATATATATATATATTATTAAAACACTCTATATAAATGCATTTAAAAACATTATATGAACATATTATATATAATATTTGTATGATAGTATTTATTTGAATTTATATGTACACTTAAATATAATTTTATAGTTTTGTGTACATTAATATATATATATTTGTATAAATTGTAATTTATATAATATGACTTACATATAAAATTAAATTGTAACCATATTATATAACTGTATACATACATATAATTTATTTAAAAAATTATCATATAGTAACCAACGCATGTAGTTTTTATAATTTATATTTTATTAACAATAAATATATTTTTTAATAATATGTTTATTTTATATATTAATTATAATTAATATTATATGATATGTAATTTATGAATATATATATATATTAATATACCCAATACTATAAATTTATATTTATTGAAATAAATATATATTAATGAACATATTATTATATGATAATATTTATAGAAATTCATATATATTAACAGGCATAATAATAAATATATGTATTTAAATTCAGTATATTAATACATATACAAATTATATTTCATATACTGTTATTTATATATTTCTAGACATATTAATTATATATAAAATAAAATTTATTTTTATATATCATTATATAATTATTCTTATAAATTTATTTTAAATTATAATATTTGAAAAAATATATATTTCATATAATATTAATTATATGTGACATTCAAAATTTTAAAAATTGTATTATATATATATATATTTGATATAATATTAATTATATATTAATTATATACAATTATATATAAATAAATATATATTAATGATCATAATAATAAGTAAATATGTTGAAATACATTATAAAAATACATTATCAATGTAATTAAATAAATCTAGTAATTATATACATATATATATATGTTATATAAATAATCATATATGTAATATAAAATTATATATTTAAGTATAAAAATCATTTACATAAATATATTTATAAATATTTAAATATATGTGTGCATAAATAACATAAAAAATTATTTAATATATTTTGTCAAATTCATGTAAATACACATATAAAATATAGAGTTTATATAAATTTATAAATATGAATATAATATAAATGTATTCTAATATAAATAAATAAATACATAAAATAAAAATGTATATATTAAAATATATATATATATATATTAGAAATATCATTATATTTATTTAAATATTTATTCAAATAATTTCTATTCAAAATACATTGCATATATATATAATAAGTTTTAATTATATTATAAAATATAATTTTCTATAGTGGTTGAGGTTGCAGTGATGTGTAATTTCGGTCATGGGTTTGAAACCTGGTATCCAAAAATTTTATAAGGTTGGTGAGCTGAGGGATCTGGAAGACACGAGACCACCAGGTAGTGAACAGGAGGGGGGAAACTGGTTGAATGTCAGTGACACCGTGTGATTTGTATAGGAGGGAACACATTATGGTATGGGCACATGTGAACGAGAGGGAAGGGACCACCTATAATGGGAGGGGTATGAAACTCGTAGATAACGAAATTTGAAAAATAATGTAATAATAATTGTCTGTTTTTGATCCCCCAATAACATGTAACATGTGGATGAATTCGAGGGGGTTAAAACACCCATATAATCAGGCCTTAAATTGAGGTGGTTCCCAAAACTGCCTCTAGTATTTGTGTTCTATCTCAATTAGTAGTTGTTTTAAAAAATTGATAATTTTTTAAATATATTAGAGTCGGTAAGATCCCCCTAATGTATATGGTTCTAGGGTGATTTTGTTGGTGGTTTTACCCCTATAATATAACCATTATTAAATTAGCCACTGCTTTACCCGTGGTTCCCCAAAAAAATGTCTACCAAGAATAGGTGGAAACATTATAATTAGTTATTTATAACCACAACAAATGTATTTAGAGGGGGATATAACAACCTCTTACCAGGAAATTTAATTTTTTCCAGGTCTTTGAAATAAGAAAATTTTAGTAACAAAAGGGAAACTACATGAGTTCCATGTTGATGATGATGATGTTATTCTATTTAGAACTAGAGTTTTTATGGGCCAAGAAACTAAAATAATAAATTAGCTATTTCATAATGTTCATATATCAATATTCAACATCCATCCATGATAATCAAAAATGTATACTGATCATTGAGAGATCCTCTTATTAGAAAACATGAAGAAGGATATTTATGATTATAACTAAATGTTCTTGGTAAGTCATCCAATTAATGTAGAGATTCATAATACCATTGGGATGAATTATCCAATGCATATTCCCATGTTTAAATGAGAGAATTATAAAATGGACTTTGTTACCTGTATCTTGATGACATCCAAAAGAAACAATACATTATGGGTTGTGGTAGAAAAACTGACCAAGGTTGTTTAATTCGTCAATATTAGTGAAATTTTATTTCTTAAAAAACATTCACAGATATTTTTGGTGGATGGGGTAAAGATTTATGGGTACCACATTCAATCATTTATGATTGTTATACTTTGTTTCAATCTATATTTATGGGAATTATCTTACATGATTTCGGTACTGGACAAAATTTAAGTATGACTTATCACCCCCAAACTAATGTCCAATATAAATGGACTATATAGACCCTCAACAACAACGTTTTTGATTTATAAAAGTAATTTAAAAATGTACGGGATAAACACATCCCATTATATGAGTTAATTTAAAATGAATTATTACACTCATGTATTCAATGGGGTCCATATGATGCACAATATGGAATGACGTGTAGAACATGTAATTTTTGGATTGAATTTGTAAAAAAGATGTTACTAAGTTCATATCACGTATAAGAGTTGATCAAGATGTTTCATTTCATCCTTCAACACATAGTGGATGCTTAATGCCAGAAGAGGACCAATTCTCATGACAACCAAAGGACTATGGAGTCTGATGTTGTATTAATTTTTTACATTGAATGTCAACATGGAATAGAATCATGCAGTTGGGAATGAAAAGGAAGCTTCCCCCTTGGTACATTAACCTCTTTTATATCCTTGATCACATAGGTGTAGTTGTCTATCAGCTTGAAAATCCACCATATATAACTCATTTTTATCGCATGTTTCATTTATATATTCTAATAATTCAAATTCTCAGCCACTCACATGTACTAATTTATTAGGTGTTACAGCTACATAATGGCCACTATTGTGTGGAGCGGGTAGTAATTATCTAAAACCATATAGACAATGTTTTATGAAATTAGAAAACTCACATTGTTAAATTTATCTGGAATAATGTTATATATAATGAGAGGAAATGGGAACAAGAATAAAAAATGAAAAAACTATATTTCCACCTATTCTCAATTGATATTATGAGTTGAAATATTTGGGAAGAAATTTTTGAACGAGTGATATTGTGATGTCTCACACCTTTTTAATGCTATTTATATCACAAATAAATGTGTTCTACATTATTTTATATTAGTATTATATTCAAAAATATCATATAGAAACAAACATAACATAAATTAATTAATTAATATAATTTCATTAGTTAACTATGAAAACCATTAAAATTCAAAAAATTAAAATTGGTGAAATAATATTATATTGAAAATATAAAATGGAAAAATATGGATCACCCTGATCTACTCCAATAAAATCCCTCATGGAAGAAATTATAAATATGTAATAGAAATAATAGTAAAACTAAAAATATCATCTATAATGGATAATATAGCCTTCAAATGAATTATAAAGAATATTGAGTGAAATATTGAGTTGTTATAAATAATAGGTAATGCGACCATTTAAATATTAATGTGATTGTTAGAAAAGTTACCTGATTATTTGTATATGTATCCTAAACATTAGAATATAATTAAAAAAATGTGTTATAAATAATATTAATCACGTGTAATATAAATAAAAAATTATAATTATATTTCCCAAAAATAAATATCATTATTAAAAAACTCAAATAAAATATAGGAATATTTTTTAATAAAATATATTATAAATTATTTCAAAAAATTTATATTTACAATTAAAATTTACATATTTTGAAATCAATTTTTTAATATTTAATATCATTTTTGAAAATAGAATGTTGATATTTTCTAATAATGATTTTTTGGTAATATTATGATATACCACTATTTTCAATAGAATACTAAAAATACTCTTTTCGTGTAATAGATTAATTTTAAATTACATGATTCATAATTAATGAATTACAAATAAATTTCTATAACTATATTTATTTTTCAAAATAAAATTAATTTCATAAATGGTGCATTATAAATATAAACTACATTTACAAAACATTGAAGTTTGTAAAAAGTATAAAATTTATAGTATTACATTATAATAAAACATTCTTATTATTCCAAATTTACATTTTATGAAAAAAATGAATTTTAATTATAAATGGGTTCAATGTCTCAATATAATGTTATTTAATTAAAATGTTGTTTGTGATGTGGATTTTATTAGTATTACAAATTTTACTTTACATGTAGTATTTTATTCAGTATTTTATTATGAAAATACACCTCTCCTCATGTACAAATAATCCCATATCATTCTCTTAAGAAAACACTGTTATTGTAACATCCCATGTTTTTAAATGAAAACACTATGTTCTATATAATACATTATACGCCACATTTCATTTAAATGAAAAAACAAAATAATATTATTTAATATGATATTTATCACATAGCCATTAAAATGGGAGAATGAATAGGTTTAACTATATTATGATAATATGGTTTACAAATATTTATATAACGATTCATTGGTTACCAAATTAATTAAGAAATTTAATACTACGAAATTTAATAAAAAGGATGTGTTTTTATGGAAAACCTAATTAAATGCATATAATTATGTTTATAAAACAATAAAATCACACATTTCGGAGGAAATTAATTAAATATAAATTAAATATAGTGTTTAAAATTCATCATATGTTTTTTCTATACCATATATAAGAAAAACATTAATTTTAGACCTTAAAGGTGTATTTTTCAAAAATGGGATTATTACGACCGTTTGATGGAAACCCCATTTTAAATCAAGTATTGTTAAATATTATAAATTATATATTTCAAAATAAACTTATTAATTTTATTAGGGACATAAAATTTTACTTTTAACAAATTTTGGTTATTTTTATGATAATATAAATTTTAATTAATGAAAAGTGAAAAATATTGCATTTTAATTCAAAATTGATATTCTATATTGTAAAACTATTTTGTAAGATTAAAATTTTATACAGATTTATGGAATAATTAGATTAATTTTTATATATTAATCGAAATTATATCAATGGAATATATTTCATTTTGAAATTAGATATAAAAATATTGCGAACATTTTAATGTTTTACTTTAAAAACACGATTCCTTAATCTGTCAACAAGATAACATTTAAAATTATTTTTAGTCAATTATGTGAATTTTATTTCTCAAAATTGGTCATAAATGGTCCTAATATGTATGAAAAATTTGATATAATATGATCAAAATAATTTTTGTTGGATATTTACAACAATATTTTATTTACAACGGTTAAAGTTAAATCGGGCAATTAACGTTAAAATAATATTATAATATGATGATGCTACCCTAAAAATTGTCTAAATCTTAATGGATGAGTTATTTTACAATAATAAAGTACATGTGATGAAATTATAGCCTTCTGAAGCACTTGTGGGTGATTATGACATTAATAAAAAAACATTAAATTTAATAGAATGATATTATAATCTTGTCTCTTATTACAAAATAATTACTAGGGGTTATATAATTGATATATATAATTTTAAATAGTATTTAGAAATAAATTATTATAACCTAAATAATTTTAATTTGTATATAATTTTTAGAAAATAAATAATTAAATTAAATGGTTACATAATGATGATGTTCTAATTAATTAACTATAAAAAGAATCTAATAAATGATATTATAAATACTGAAAATAAATATCATGAGAAAATTGATTGCATTCACTAATTTTATATATTAATTTGAAATTATATGATGATTAAATTTAGTTGGTTCAAACTTATATTATTGTTATTATATTTTTTAAATATTCAACTAATTAATAGTGTTAAAATTAACACAATTGGTATTTTAAAATATAAAATATAATATTTCTTGCTATAAAATTATATAAAAAAAATATTCAGAAAAATGGTTATTGTATGTCTAAAAATATCATTAATGACTCATTAATTTGTCTTTTTTTAATTTATGGTAATTAATTTAACCCTCAAATTGTAAATTACTTGAAAATGATCAGATGTAAAAGGGGTAAAAATGAAAAAATAAGGTTTCAAGAGTCAATACAAATATAAAAATTATTTATTGATTGGATTTAGGTACATCACCACCCCATATTATAACCAATAGTATATTTACTCATTTGGTGTTAAAAACAAATTTAAATTAATTTAATATTTTGATGGTTTCAGAGGGTGCCCCTCCCCTTTCTTTTAAACGCCACCCATTCCAATATATGACATAAAATTAAAAATCAGGATAGATAAACCAATAGTATCCCAAACCACTTTCTAGATTAACTCCCAAAATTATTGAGGGCATGGTTTATGAATTCCAAAATCCTTATAGTTGTTATGGTGTTGTGAAAATGTGATCTCCCAAAGGAATGGTATCATTTTTATTTAAGTTATCTATAATAATTAATCTTTTTTTAATGAAAACATTGTCAATTGATGATGTGATATGAAATAAAATATTCAAGATATAATGAGATGTTATAATAGTAACAACATCATCAAAATCCATTTCAATATCCATTGAATATGGGATGAATTAATCATTCGTGTCTACCTGTGAACAATCAGCTCCACGAATAAATATAATTTTTTTTGTTCACTACAACACTTATATAAATATTTTTTTATTTAAATAATTAATATGATATTAATTATTCTATTAACATTATATAAATATTATATAATAATTACCTTATTTCCCAAATAATCAATAGAAAATAAAAATATTACTATTTCATACGTACGACCTATCATCTCTATGATTATAACATTATTCATTTTTCATAATATATAATTAATGGTTTGATTCATTAGTATAACTAATTTTATATTGTAATCATTACATTATTTAAATTATTATGTTTATTATGTACTTATGCCCAATGGGACTATTTACATCTTACCGAGTTTATTTTCGACCCAATTACTGAATATCGACAAAACATCAAAGAAGAAAAAAAACATTTCTTTCAATTTTATGACACGTATGTAAGTTATATAAAAGGAATAATAAAACAAAAAATGGTTCTCAACATACTATAAACTTAACTAATATTATTATTTAGGAATATAAAGATTGTACTTGATGAGTTGCACTCAAGGTATGAGACTATGTATCAATATCCATTCATTGAGGCATATTTTCATTTTATACCCCTCCTTGTTTTATATAGTGTATAATAAACCCCTATGAATTTTAAGTTAATTAAAAAAAATTCAAAAATAATATTTTTTATGAATAATTATACTAAATTTATAATGAAATTTTATTATTTTATATGGAGACAATGAATTTTCTACCATTATAATCATTATTTGATATTTGGATTCATCAACAAGCCCTAGTGAATTCAAACAAAATAGAAATACTATAATCCCTTTTCAGGTATATTGGAATTGAAAATTATTTTGATAATGGATTTATAATCACAATATCTTGAAATTATATATGGGTATTACAAAGTAGAAATCTTATTTTTCATTTATTCTTGTATATGTGTTATGATTATGTTAAGGAAATTAGAAATTGATTTTTTTTGGGGGGGGGGGTTCTTGAAAAATCTGAAGGAGGGTGATCCCTTGATAGCTATCCATTGCATTAGGTAATGAGATGTTTTTAACTGGTTGGTTTTCACTTAATATATTTATGGAATATATTGTGATGTGTATTCCAAATTTAATCATGAAGGATACTCCATATATAACTATAAAAGATACAATGTAATCATGAAGGATACTTCATATATTACAAAGTAGAAATGGTATTTTTCATTTATTTTAGGCATCTTACAATATTTTTTCTACACATCCCATGTTTTTTTCATATGTATTTAGATTGTTAAGGACCAAGAGGATGTCAAGATGAAATTATCAATAATGTGTATTTAAAATAAATAACATTTTATCTTAATAAGATGAGTTTTTTAGTTAAAAAATGGATAGTTTTTTGAAGTTTCAAATTTCTTTTTTTATTGTTTCATTATGTATTAGTTTTGGAATAATTCTCTAATGATGTAAATTTGAATTTATCCTCTATATGAATAATAAATTATTTTTATACCTTAATAATATGCAATACTTACAGTTGTATCCGTAAATATAATTCACCTTCCAAAGCCATAAAACATCCCAAATATTCATTCTCAATCACAATATAATACATTGGGATGTTTTCGAATAAACCAACTACAATCACCATGGGATTTTAGTTCCATAGAAGAGAAGTTGCACTCTGGAAAGATTATGATTCTATAATCCAATCTCTTATTTTATTCTTCCCTATCGTTATTTCAATTCTATTCAAAAAATATATTTCATAAATTATTTAGGATGTATGTTAATATTAAATTAATGATATTAATCTCAATTAATGATAGTATTTTTTTCATATATAAATTTCACAATACTCATTCCTACAACATCAATATTTCCCTTTTAATGGTTGGTTAATCGCTAATTGAGAAATTATAATACATTTCATATCACCAAAACTTTGGTTTTTTATGATAATTACTTCTGATATATAAATATATAATTACAAGTTTTTATTATTGTGTAATTAAATATTATTATTTATGATTTTCCTCAAACAAAAATAGTTAAATTGAAACAAAATAGTCAATCATAATGAAAACAAGATATCAAAACATTTCACATTTTTCAAAGAGGGTTATAAATTTGATTAAAATAATTATAGTTTATAAATAGTGGAATGAATTGATATAATTCACTTTTATAGGTATATTTTAATAATCTTATGTTTATTATTTGGGATATGGAAAAGTGATGAAATAATGTGGGATTTAAGGTAAAAGGATTCCTTAATCCAACATCATTTCCTTCGGTTATCCCTCTTTCATGATATATTCTATAAATATATTCTACAAATGTTCCATTAATATCATTTTGTTATTCATACCTTTTATTTTATAATAAATATATTTTACTACCATGATATATATTTATAATTAAAAATTTTCAAAAAAATACATTCCTTTCAAAATAAAACATCGTTTACTACTCTTGAGTTGTTTATTCTTTATAGAATAAGTATGAAATTTATGATTAATATGTTTTCACTTATTTATTTTTTAATCCCACGTATATTCGTGATATCTTTCTATATGAAATAATTTATAAAATTATTCCAATCCTTGGGTAACTTCATGACTACAATTGTAATATTTTCTATGTGGAATTCAAGATAATGTTAATATTATCATGTTATATGTGGGATTAGAATTATATATCCCTATGTTTCGTTGGGTAATGTGATGTATCTCATGAGATAATGTGTATCATGCATCAAAATGTTTCTACCCTTTTTCAAAATGATGATGTGTTGAGTTTCTCATATATTTTTTGCATAGACATAGTGAAAGATATGATACAACTATGTATGGTATTTAACCAATAAAACATGATGTTTCATTTTTATAAATTTCTAAATTGAGTGATCTTATCAAATATTTCCCTCAGGATGTTAATTATTATTCTATTCTTATGTATTGTTTTTGTTGATAATTCATACAATTTATTATTGATTAATGTCCCTTATTCCCCCGCTTATAGTGCTATTTTCAAAACCCATTATTTGAGGTATTTATTTAAGTAACTAGATGTAATAAGGATAATGTTAGGTTTTATAGGGATAAATAAGAATTATATAGATAATTTTTTTGTTATGTAAAAGATAAGAATGATTTTGTTTTTCCATATAATAAACTTTTTGATCCATGAATTTTTTAATGTACTGTTTTTATCTTTAACATAATGTATTATTATTTTATGAAAATTAAGGGTCACTATATTTCTGACTCACATGACCATGTTAATTAGTTATGTGACATCATGCATGCCTCCCCCTAAGCCAAATGCAGTAATCTAGTAGAAATGGTTTAAGGATTATAGAGGAAAGACAATATCATCTCAAACAGTGTTTATTTTTTTTAAGCATATGAAAAAAAATTATATATACCAAAATATGATGAAATATAAATTCCATTCCATACAAACAAGAATAATAAACAATTTATTTCCATACAATATGCCACATTAAATTACATGATAAAAGTTATATAAGTAAAAAACTATAAAAGAAACCAAAATAATGAGTCCACATGACCTAATCCTACACCCCATTACTAATATTTTTCAATGATTGAATTCCTTCTAATAATGTAATCAATCAAGTACAAATCCCTTTTCAAAAACTACATCCATGAAGTCCACCCTTGTTCTAAAGGTTTTCCTAAGCATGTGTTGAGTATAGATTAATAGTATTGCATCCTTATTGTCTAAGAAATTTATTATAAATATATAGTCCATAAAACCATATTTTAAAAAAAATTCTATTAAAAAATTTAATCAATATAATTAGGAACCAAAAGAAATATATTGACACATAGTTTCAGATAACTTACTTTAACATAATTTTGAATATGTTTTTCCATTGTGAGATTCTAGTAGATATGATGAATGGCACAGGTAAGGTATCAATATAAAATATGAATTTTCATTGGTTAATCCTACTACCTGGGATGAATCTTCAATAAATTATATTATGTAACCCCCACTCACACCCTCATCAATGAAGTAACCAAGAAATATTTGGCTCTATGAGAATTCCAATACTTGAGCTTCTTATGTGTTATATTGTATGTTTACCATGATAAGGTCCTATGTGACTATATCATACAACACACTATCTAAAGTAGAATGCATGATCTAGTTAATTCTTACTAGGTTCATGGATATGTGAACAAAAAATGTATGACATAACATAGTGTTAGTTCACATGCGAAGGCCACTCACATGACATGTGGACATCAGAATCTAAGAGAATACACATGATTTATTTGATTTATCAATTCATATACAGATGAAAAAGTATCAAAGGTATATAAATTCATGAAATATACTAAAAATTTAATCTATAATAAAAATTTGTGAATTAATATAAATTATTAATTATGAACTATTATTCAACCATTTCATATTCCCTATTATCTCTATAATTGTAAAAATTCTATTCTATATATATTTTTATGTAATTTTCCATTTTAGAAGACATTGTGTCTATATTCCATTATAATAACATTCCAATGATAATGTTATTATATTTATCTACTTTATATCCATGTTATTCTGCATCTCTCTATTTTCATCAATTAACATGCAATTCCATTTGAAATAGTTAGGTATATTAATAAGAAATTTACAATTTAATAATCTGGATCTATATTCTTAATCATTCTAATACAACCTAGAGATAATATTTGGGACACCTCTTGTGTGTCCATGAGTACCAATACTGATGATATAGAACCGGTTAGTGTCCCATAATAACTCTAGTACAGATGAACATAGCAATTTTAATGAACAATAGTTATTCACATGTTGTTCTAGGGTTACTGAAAAGTCTTCAAATACTAGAGAAATGAATCAAATGTAATAATGTTTTTTTAACCACACATCTGAAAATTAATAATGATGATAAAACTATTCAAACCCCAAGTATGAACTAGGTCTCTCAACCATTCCATCAATGAACACTAATGAAAAATTTTCAACACAAGTTATTTAAATAAGTACCTTTTTTGTTATTACAAATATAGGGTTATCACTATGTAAAAACATTTAAACCATGAGAAAGAAGAATAACCATAAATAGTACCTTAAATTTTAGTTATTGATTGAACCGTATCTAATGAAACTTATTACATGGAAGAAAAAACCACAAAAATATCTTATGGGAGGGATGGGGTTTGAGGAATAATTTTGAAAGGATGTTGAGAATCACATGGAACATGAATGAATTAATATTTTTAGAATCATAACTATTAATTACTTAAATCTGGGTATTAAATTTTTTATTTAACATCTGGGATCCGGATGGAATGAAAATTCCCTAAGGAATTTTTATTTTTATTTCCAAACATGCCAAATCTTGAGTAAATACTCATAGTGGAGATCGAAGAGTTGGAACATGCCAAAAGAATTTTTTTAATGATAAATGATACCTGTAATGTATATTTTGTGTTTGGATGAGGTTTGGACTGTTCATCTTATGTTGTAGGAGTTTTTAGGTATCTATAAATAGTGAAGGGATTAGTGTGCTCAGGATAGGAGAAACCACATGACACCTTTATAACTGTGAACTTTTCAGTTCATATTGAACTGATAATGGTTGAGTTTCAAAATTGTAGAATATCATGGGATGATACTTCATTGGAAAAAGAGAAAATGTGAGAAGATAAAATGTGTTTAAGGCATTGAAAACATGATTTCATGGATTCAGACAAACTATGTTCCCTATAGCATGTGGCAAGAAGTTCCAACTACATGTTAGGAACAAGGTTCTTTAAATTGTGTCTCCTAAATGGGCATGGGGTGGTTGTTAGATATAATGGGTACACACAATTAGAGCATATTTTTTCTAACTATGTCATGAATACATGTGAGTGGTTTATCCATAGATAGAGCCTAATGCATGATTGACACATGATATGGAAAACATTGGGGACCAATCATGTTTTCGAGAATATTTTCATTATAATGGTATTTGTTGAATTTAATACTCCGATATTTTTAGTCACCCTTTCCCATTATCTTTCAACTTTTTTACAAGAACTGTCAGACTATTATCTTCACTTCCTCCCTTCTTCAATCATCACATAGAAGGTGTGTTTTTTGGTGTCTTTCCTTTGTTTATGTTGACATATCTTTTTCCCCCTCCTTCCAATTAACCATTATCTTGGTTACATCTAATTTTTTTAGGTGAATGTTAGGAATTTAATTCAAATTCAAGATATATAATGGTTTAACCAGTCATGGATGATGGGAATTTTGGATAGCTTTGGAAGAGGATACCTTCATATGGATTCTAAATGTTTTTTTATTGAGTGTCAATAAGTCTTGGGACCCAGGAGATTTTTCATAAGATTTTCATGTCAACTTTATTCTATTATGTGTTGGAATTGTAACTTATCCTAGGGATTTGGCCTTGATTGTGGTCATAGTTATTCCATAGGTCTTCGGTGAGTGGTTTCTAAAATTATTCCAAGTTATATTACGGATAATTAATTAATTATCATTTTTATAATTTAATTACATTATATCATTTTCTAATGTATAGTCTGTGAAATTCAATATGAGCTCCACTGTCTGCCTAGAGTTTTGGATTTTTCTTGGATGGGAATTTGGAGAGCCAACCCCAATTTAGAAATGTTTTGGAATGTTTTGTTAATGATGTAGGTTGTTTAATATATATTATAGTGGTATTAATTATTCTTTTATATGTGCATTGTAGTTTATTACATTATGAGAAACTGTGATATTATTTTTCTACCATGATTTTAGAGACTGGTTTTGAATTAGTGTTGATAACATAGACCTTCCATGATCATGTTGGTTGTTTAGTGAAATGAGGCTAGAAATATGGACATACATGGGGTGTTCCAACCATTATATGTGAGGTATTTTATGTTCCATGTTATTAATGAAATGACTATAATTCTAATGAAATGGTTTTAAATGGGTAAATTATGTATGGACATGGTTTTATATGTCAAAAGAGAGTGAATTGTTTTCAAGAGATCCTATTTTAAATTGAGGTTTTTTCCCATATGTTGTATATATAAAGATATATTAATTTTATTGCAAATATTTATTTGAAATTAGAGATTGGTGACATATTTAGTGAAAATTCCTTAATTCCACTTGTTGTGGTTTTAATCGATATTTATGTAGTGATATATGTTTTATTTTAAATTGGAAGGACCGTTGTTTTTAGATCTGTTTTGAAATATTTAATGTGGGTGTTTATATTAGTTTCATGTTGCATGTGGAAAAGGGTTGTTCATGTTTGAGGATTGGTTAGTTATGTGGGATGTAAGGACATTACTAAAAGATAATGGGTTAAAAAGGGTAATTTTTTTCATTAATGTTCATCATAGTCTTTTCAATAATTTTTATTAATTGAGATATATAGTAAAGGATTAGTTGATACACTGATGTACCAAGAACAAGTATTATACTATGGATATATTGTTAAGGAATGTATATGTACCATGGTTATATACTACATGTTTTGATTAATGGACAAATTATCTAGCAGATAATAGTTTTCCATGTGAAATATAATTTTCACTAATTCTCCTCATCCATCAGTTAGGAGAGATAGATTCTCTGGGAACCACCAACGTTAAGTTTAGATGAATGCTAGACTTAGGAGACATACACTAGTGTTATGATATTTCATGGTTTGATATACCAAATGTTCAGTATTGGTATCGATAGTTGTAATACGTTTAGTTGATGGATGTATAATCAACCAACATTTGATATTGATTTATATATTTTATTTAGATTCTTGACAGATTTCATAAGCACTAATTGCTAAAATACAGTGGACAAGTACCATAGATTTATCTTCTTCCATGAGTTGTATAAAATTCGAAAACATCCTTTTTCATTCAATATAAGACATTACAAAGTAATTTCATGATTGTTTGGCATGGATGCGACCTTAAAATCCATTATCTCATGGAATTGAGATGTTACATGATGTTTCATTGCTTTTTTTCTTTATTAAATATTTATTCCATTCACTATTTAGCTATATGTATTGTTATAATGTCTAGTATTTCTATATAATAGAGCCGGTTATAACCTATTGAGTTTTAATATCTCCATATATGGGTCACCACTGTTCATGTGTACATGAGAATATCTCATGTATTGGTAGGAGGTATAGGTTTGTGATTAGCCGTGTATAGAGTACGATTTGGTAAAGAAATATATATCAAGAAGTATTAGGAGACTGGTGGGTGTCGTTTGGTGATTCATTGGATCCATTATTCAATTTTTTTAAATTTGTATGTAATTTAACTGATCAATTGGTTTTTTTACTCATAAAAATGTCATTCAATACCTTATTTAATTCATTTTATTATAACATGTAATTTTATTTATTTTGTATACGTAATTTTTTTGAATATAATTTAGTTTTTTAGACATATTTTTACACTCTATTATGGGTGTATTGTCTACACATGGTTACACATTTTTCCCTACAACTAGTTAGTAGCCTTTAGAATACATGGATGTTTGACTAAGGTTATGTGGAACATCAACACGTGGTAATAAAAATGTAGCTTGCATGATGGAGAACTGTAATTTTATATTAGATAAATAACATTCTAATTATTTTATTGTATTATAATTAGAATTTCAGTGATATAGGAATCTGTTGGAGATTGAGATGGATATCTAGAACATGAGTCACAAATAATTGTTCTGCAAGGATGTTTAGGAGATCTGGGGATGGGATTGATATTCTGTATTTTTTTGTTATGGTTGATTTTTATTTTAGCATTGAGTGACACACATGTTGTATGAATTTGATGGTTTTTTATATAATTTTAGGATCATTGTGTGCTGAAATGAGGAAAGACACATTATTATGATTCATGGAATATGGACGCAATATGAATCTTGTGGATCATGATAGGTACGTATGATAAACATGTTTTTCACCTTCTAGTCTGTGTTTTTTTTGTTTTTATTCAATGGATATGTTATATGGATCTATGTTCATTCAATGGGAAACAATGACATGGGTGTAGTCCTTGTGTAGTTGGTTTAGTCTCATAGGTGGGTCAGTGTGGTGTATGTTTCTAGATGTTATAACCTTGTGGGTGGATTTGGATTTATATTTGAATAATTTCTGAATCCTCCTACGTGTGCTCTGATATGGAGATGCTCAATGGGGACAAGTTGCCTATTTGTTGGAACATGGTTGTTATATGAAATATTTTGGATTTGAAATGTAGAGGGGGGTGTATTGTATTATTTTTGTTATGTGATGATAAGACATGCATACGTTGGTTCAATGAGAATTATCGAATGCTAAGAGTGGGTATAGATTTTTTGGTGGGTGTACGTAGTGATATATTTACATGACTCATGTTTTGGGAAATAGTGTAATGTTTCTTCCATGAGTGACTCATGAAAGGGGAAATTAAATTATTGAGTGCACGATGTGTAAATAGAAAAATCGAATGCTTTTTAATATTCACAATACATTACAATGGGTGCATCCTTATTTGTGGTATTGGCATGTTGGATGCCTTGGATTTTGAGAAATAGAACCCGAGTGCTATATGATAGTCATGTGATTGGATTGTAGAGGAATGGGATAGTTTGGGTTTCTAGGAAAGATAATGGATGGGTTGATGGGTGTTTCTAGTGAATATGATCTAGAATGAGAGAAAAAGAGGTTTTATTTTGGAAATGTCAGTTCAAGAAGATGAGTTTGTTTTGGGTGGATTTTGGGTGTGTTTGTTTGTTTTATTATGTGGCACAAGCGTGTGTCCATATTTCATGATATTGTAAATACTGAGTAATATAGGGATTCTTCATAAAGAACATATTGATAGTGTACATTAACATAATTGAGCATTGGATAACACATATTTTTAGTGGTCAGGATTGTGGATTTGACTCATGAGTTGTTTATTATTTTCGAAAAAACCAAGGGTCTTCTATTTAGGTTGAGAAATACATCTGAATGATTTATATTTTTTTTATTTCATGTGATCCTTGGTTTCATGAAACAATAGTTTCTATCATTTCAAATTTTTTTTTTAACAAGATAGTATAATATTTTATTATTAATTGGATGTTGAGGGTTAAAAGTACATCTGACACCCTATGTCTTTTGGTTGGTGGATCAGATTTTACAAGATCATAAAAATTAGGTTATTATGTAGGGATAACGGCTTTCAGTATTCTAATGAAGGATATTGTTGTGCTGATATGCTTTTAGGCCGAATTTTCTAGGACCCTTCATTGATATTTTCATGTCAACATTGTGAGTGGTGACATTAATAATGGATTATTTTTAAATGGAATTTGTTAATAACATCTTAGAGTACTCATTTTTGGAGACGATCATTTAAAATAACATGAAATTATCCCTGGAACACTGAGAGAGGATATGATTTACATATAGCTACCAAATTTTATTTTTGTATGATACATGGCCATAGAGGAGGTGATTTTGATTTAGTAGAGTATGTGGAACCATATTGTGGGTACTAAATTGTGCACAATTTGTTGGAAATACCCATAGGATAAACCCAGAGTTAATGAAATCCATGGATATCAATATTGTATTATATATCTAGAGATAGTTGATGTTTTGTTAGGTCACCTTCATGAGTGATTGATAGCATTTTACAATACTTGGAAAACAATGGTTGGATCATGGGTAAATGTATATTAATTTTTTAGAGTGATTCGTTGATGATGAATCTCCTATGGTGGGGAGAGATGTATTAGTTGAAATGATATGACCTTTATTCTATATGGGTCATGGTATTTTGAAACTTCTTATGTAACATTTGTGTTGGCATCAAGATGAAGTTAAAACATACAAGGGTGGTCATGGAATGTCTCTTAGTGGCAAGGAATTGGGATCAAATGAAATGTAGGTGGGATAGAATATAGAGCTGGGTGCTCTAGGAATGAGTCATTTAAGGACATCAATGTAACTATATGCACACCTTGTGGTTTATGAAGATTAAAAAAAATTTGAGGTGTCTTTTTGGGCTAGATGGTTGTGTTATGGGTCAATTCGGGGTTTTAAGGAAAATCCTTATTATTTTAGTTTGTTCATGGTTGGTGGGTCTTCATCCACATCAGTTGGTTTTAGATGATGATGATTATGGGTTCCAATGATGATTTGACTTTTCATGGGTTTTAGGGATTGTTTATATGATTACTATTTTGTGTTCATGGTGGGATAAAGAGTTTAGGATTTTTAGGTATTTCCAAATGGAATGGCTGTAATGTATCGACAGTTGGTGGTTATTTGTTGGAGATTATAGTGGGGCTTTCCATAAATTGATAATTCCTTTGAAGAATTTATAACTATTATTTTCATTATATGGGCTCATTTAAGCTCAATTATGGTGTTTTGGATTTGGAAATATTTGTTAACATGGATTTTTTGTCGGTTGAGGTCCTTGATTTTGAGGTTGTGCCATGGTGGTGTTTGAGGCAATTGGAAGATGATGAGGTATTTTTAAAAAATGAGACCGAATTATTAGTTAGGATGGTACATATAGATGAAAAAGTATTATTCTTGAGGATGAAAATCATTCTAGTTTGGTGGTTTCCTGATCTCCCATCCAAATGAATTAAAAATTCATGAAACAATTTAAATTCTCATTATTCAATGGGTCAATTATTGATTTTAGACTAAATGTCTTTATCTAATAGGTTAAACATCTCAAAATAATTTTTTGTGGAAAGGAATGATGACATAAATATGTATTAGGAGTTTAGATTATTTTAATACTTCTATATTAGTTTTAAGAGATATTGAGTTATACGGAAATGGTTTATGGTATTGTATCAACAGTTTTTGAGAAACCATGCAATATCATGATGTTCAAGAGAATTTATATTCCTTTTGAATTGAGTATCCATGAGTATCATGGTTACATAATGGTTTAAGGTAAACTAAGAAAGGAAGTTTGATAACCCATGTGATGATGAAGAGGTTTTGAGGCATGGCACATGTGTTGTGCATGGTTTTAAAAAAATAGTGTTCCTTGCGGTAGATGGGAGGAATTGCTAACAAAAAGTTTGGACCAAATTTTGTCAAAATATTCCACTTAACCATTCATGGTGTTGTTATTTTAACTAAAGGGTTTAGATGGTTGGTCCATGGTTTTGATAGCCATGTACCTTGAAATTTTAGTACTTTGGTCTTGGATAGATCCCACTGCATGGTTGGCGCACTATTTGGAAAACCATGCTTCCTTGGTATTACCATATTTTTATTATACATATATTTTTAGAATTTATCCATTTAGAAATTTTATTCACCCCTACCCATTCATTCCATATTTCTCATAGAAACTTCTAGATGGTTCTCCTCCCATCCAACATTCTTCAATCCTCACCAAAGACGTGTTTTGGTGGTGTTTCTTCATCTATTAAGGTGATATTTCTCTTCATCAACAATCCATTTCTATCTTATATTGGTTAGATAAAATACTAATTTTTTTTCTTGGATTTGATTCTGATTACACCAGTTCTTTATTGAATCATCCATGGATTATATAAATTTTGGTTGGTTGGGTATAGAAGATACCCGGAGGTATTCCACACATTAGTTCTTGGAATTTCATAAAGTTATTTTATCGTAGGGATTTTCCATAGATTTATCTGGAAAAATTATTTTAATTATGTGCGTAAATGGGTTCATATCATATGAATTTGGGATATATTATCATCATGGTTATTCCATTGGTATTCATTGAGTTGATGGTTTTAATTTTGGTTTGGTATGATGACCTATGGATTTTAACAAAATTATTTAATGTTGATTTTAGGCAGTTAAATAAATTAAATTGTAATTATTTAATTTACATTTGTTCTTCGATGTTTGGTGAAGTATTTTTAGTTTCAAATGTTCTTATTTGGTTGATGATAGGATGGAATAATTTTTAAATGATCCAGGACATGACCATTGTAATGCAGATATGTTTTTTAATGTTTTATTAATTATGTAGGTTTTATAAGAATACTTTCCATAGTTTTAATGATTGAAATATATGTAAATTGGTTTGTATTCCATATATCCCATGTGTGAAATGTTTTTTTACATTATTTAATATATTGTTTACTTGATTTTATTAATTTTTTTTCACTTAGGGTTAATACCTTCGTCCTTCCAAATTCTGGTTGGATCTATAGTGATGTGAAGCTATACAAATGGAATCCATGGTATGTGACAAAATTTGGAAGTGAGGAGTTTTATGTTGTGAATTTCCCTAAAACTTTATGAGATTATTTTGATTTGTTTTTCAATTATCCAATGGGTTTTTATAAGGTATTTATTTCCATGTGTAATGGATATGTTTTAACCGGTTTTTTAAATGAGTTGCTGACCTTCATGTGGTTTATATAAATGTGATTTATTTGGATTTAAAATATTGATTTGAAATATCTATGTTGATAGGTCTTCGTTAGAAATGTCATAATGGCTATTGTGATTGGTTTAATTGAATGTATGGGCTTAGGATTTAATTTTTTTTCAAACATAATATCCGATGTTTTTAAGGGGGGTTTAAAAAGTTTAATAAGGGTGATTGGATTATTTTATTTTGGATTTTAAAAAGGGATTCCATGTATTAATAATTTTTCAGTTTTAAATGTTCTTTGGACCATCATAAGTTTTAATGGGTTAAAGATGTTTTTTGAAATTTTCTTGAAGGTTTTGTATATTCATGTAATTAAGATTTTATAATTGAGTAATGTTGGAATGGTTTAGGTTTTGGACTACTGCTCTGGTCAAAATAAGTAAACTAAGAATTTGGCGTTAGATTGACGCTTTGGATAGTGATAGTATAATACAACATAGTGTTTCTAGTTTGATGATTTAGGTGACAATAATATACCATGTGAAATAGGACGTTGGAATATTTTTACACACCATTTGGTTGGTACATACTGATTCTCTAGATATCATTGACATTATGTATATATGGATGTTGTGATAATGTTCTATACACTACTTTTAGGACTTTTTAGTGATGGGTTGATATACCTAATGTTTATTAATAGTATTGATAGTTTTTTATGTTTAGGTGATAGAAATAGAATTTATACATATTTGATATTGATGTAAAAATTATCTTTATATTCATGTTAGATTCTTTATCCATATATTGCTCACGTTTAGTGGATATGTACCATGGATTTAGGTTTAATGCTTCCATGAGATTAATGAAAAGTGAACTCTACCTTTGTAATTTTTTAGAGGACTATTCTGTGTCTCCGAATGTTTGGATGGCCTGGGTGGAACCTTAAAATCATTTGGACAGTGAATACTAAATGAGATGTCTTCTTTCTTGGATTGTGTCACTTTTTTGTAATATTTATTTATTTCACTCTTGAAATAATTATACTATTATATAGAATTGTATTTTTTTATCAACCATTGGTTTTGTCCTACTACATTATAGTCACACTATGCTAATGCTTCGATTTCATTTGGCTACCCGATCAGCTCTCACGTGTTATATACCAGCAAAGGTCTCATATAAGGGTTTAGTTGAATATGAGTTGGTCAATAATGATTGGTCAAGCGGTTTTAGAATACTTGTGTGTGTAGTAGGAGATGTAGTAGCCCATTATTCATTTTCTTTTATTTTTCTATATCATGTTAATATTATAGTGGTCAGATGGTTGTATATAATACATGGAAGGTTTGACCTTTATTTAATTCATTTTATTAGTGAATGTTTAATTATTTATTTGTTATATTTAATATGATGTGTATGATATTAATTTATTTACCTCTGGTGTCCACTCTAATATGGTAGTATACTCAACTCATGAGTCTACATAGGACCCATGATCCTATCCCATATCCTTTAGCATATAACTAAGCATGACTTGGGTCTGGTTGTTTACTAGATATGTGTATTAGGTTAGTGGATTCAAGGATAATATGTTACATTAAATAATTGAGTTTTTGTACACAACCAATAAACATGTCACCTCATCTTAAATTATCATAACCAAATTCATGTAACAAATGGACTATGATTTTATTGATTGAATCCATCCAAAAATTACATTCAAGACCTAAATATAATTTATGTAATCCAAAATGAACGATTCTTTTCAGGAATATCTATTTATAGATTGAAATAGTTCATATTATAATATTTTAAAATCCATTCTAGTTTAGAATCCAAACAAATTAATAAACATAGGCCATAATCAACCATGATAATGATAACATTATGATACATTAACATACCATAAGAGGGGATAAGGGTTTTATAGAGCTATAGGAGTTCAACTGTCATGGAGAGTAGGTATGTGTAATTTCATGGAGATAGTAGTGGATCATCATCTACAATCATTTAATTTCATTATTTATGTGTATCTAATCATCCCAGGGATCGATCAATTATTGTTTTCGAGCATGATTGTTTGAGTCTTTTTGAGCACATATAATTTATATTATATCATCTTCTATTATATTCTTTCTACTTATATAGTTTATTATTATGTATTGTTTTCGTAAACTATCATTAATTTCACACTTTCATAGAGTGAGTATCATGCCCCTCATGTACTGACAGTAGAACCCAACTAGTATTCGTCATCCTATATTTTATGCAGAGGAAAAATTAAAGTCATGAGGAACCATATGTCCATATAAATTTTAATGAATGTTAGGATTTTATTTTACAATGCGAAACATATAATGTTTTTATAACTATATGGGGAGATGGTATATCAGAGACATATAAATATTTACTATCAAGTTATGGAAACCATGTTTGTGCAATACGAACAACATTTCAGGTGGATGTCTAGGTAACTATAGGAAGGTGGTTTACATTATTATTTTGTGATATTATCATTACTTTTGATTTTACCATAAGTTACTTATATGGGTGCTTCCAATTTATAAATTATTGATTTTGGACATGGGAAACATCTCCATCACCAATAGTCTAGTTGTTGGATATTTTACTATTATTAGTGAGAACATAAATCAATGAATTCATCCTTCTGGGTTTAAATGTTTTATCATAACATGTGAATTCTGAGTGATTTCAATGATTATGGCCATATAATATATTAATGGTTCTCCAATAGAGAATACATTTACTTCCATAAAACTACATGATGGAATTTTAATATTCTAGGAAATGATATATGTTTTTTCTCATCAGATGATAAGTTGTTTCTATCAATTGGTGACATGATAGATGGCGATGAAGATGGCATATTCCCTATATTGGGAGGCTTTCAGTGACCCAATTGAGTCATAATTAGAATGTGATTAATTAGGGATTTACCTCTTGCAGTCATTACAATTTAGATCTAGTTATTTTAAGTGTCTGTAACAACCCATATCGATTTTCCCTTATATATTATAATATAATTATACATAACTAAACTCTATGGATATATGATTGTTGGAAAATATCACAAGAGGGTGGTGCTAATTTTACTGATCATATTCCAATATGATAATTTTATTCTCGGGGGGAATTCATATAGGTGTATGGTTATTGAGAATTGATTCCTAATATGTAGACGATGTGGGAATGGGATGTGAGATAGAGTAGATGAGGGAAAATGAATGTTTTTTCCTCAGTGTGTTTCATTTTATTTTTGATATGGGTGTGAGGATGAAATTTTTTAGTTTTAAAATGTGTGATACATGGATTATTTGATATGTGAGACATCCTAGTATCAAATCAGTGGATGTGCACAATGATAGTTAATGTTATATTCTAATTGTTATCCATAGGATTTTGAAATACAATATAACCTTGTGTTTCATTGATGCCTGGTATCAAATAATGTTTTTGAACGTCAAATTGGTTGTTTACTAGGACATGTAAGTTTTGGTTTCTATTTTAGAATTATGGTAGAGGTGTTTGAACCCAAAATTTTATTTTTGAATGAAATATGTTAATAGTATATCATATGGTAGACCTATACCTACCGATAAGTTCAATTATAGGGAGGAGTGATGATCTAACTCCTCAATTTATGAGACTACCATTTCATGTAATGTGGTCAATTTTATCATCATGTGATCATGGATTTTACGAAATGAGTGTATTGAAAGTGTTAGTCTTGTTTTGGGATTATGCATTAGTTAGAATCTATGTGTTAGAAAACGACTAAGGAATCTAATGTGATGCATATGATCTAGGATATCGAGGGATTTTGATGTGCATTTAACAGGTCCATATATAGTATATAATATATTAGAATTTTATTTATTTTTTATGACAAAATTAATCTAGGAAAAACAATCATGGTTTTGTATTTAGGGGATAGTGATCATGGATAAAGAAGACATAAACTAGTTTCATTGAGAGATAACCTTTTTTGATTATGTTCTGTGTGTGAAATATGTGATGTCATATGGAATGAAGTCCACCATTCTCCACTTGAGGCTATGACCCATGATAGAAGTGTAATTTTAGTGGTTATTGAAGATATATATCAAATATGTTAAAAAATGGTGATTAGTTAATGACTGTTGACATAGCTCACGTAAATGTGAGTTGGCCTATTCTGGTCACTGTTAATAGTGATGAATGAGGCATGGGACCAATTGTTCATGAATGGGTACAACGTTGTACAAATAAGTACTTACATTTAGTGTGGAGTATAGGATCATTCCTAATGATATGACCCTTATGTGGGTATAGTTGATGGGGATTTGGGATTAGATAATGGTTGAATTGGTGATAAACATGAAATAATATGGAATTAAAATAATTAAACATGTAATTATAATTTGATGAATGTGACTTCACTAGTGATTTAGAGGTGGTGAAGAGTAGATGGTTCAATTATTTTTAATTAATGGTCCTCATGTTAGGAGTTAAGAATAACGATATTACTCAGTATTCTAGTGTAAGACATGATCAGTGGATGACGAAATTATGAATTATAAAATATTGGAGAATGGATGTGAACAACAATGTATTCTCATGAAAAAAATTATTATGTAGGGGATGTTGTTAATATGCATGTTTTTCAGGTAGTTGATTTAGTGGAAATTTGTATATTTATTTTTGGATCTTATTGTGTTGTAAAATTGGTACTACCCCTACAATATGATCTCAATAATTATTTGATGCTATTCATTTCTGTGAAAATATTGTTAACCCTAGGTTAAGGGTTTTGTGGAATCTGTGACCTTCAAACTTCAACACATCAATTAATATTTAATTTATTAAATATTATGTATTCTTGAACATCCATTTCTGTTATAGTTAAAATGGAACATCAAATTAGATATAAGAATCTTCATTTGATAATGAAATGGGGGGTATCCTTGGTGAGGAATAAAACGAATATAGTAAATGCATATAGGGACCACAAGTTCATTTTGTCCTTTTAATTTTCCTTTTATAATTTTCTAATTTGTTTTATTCTTTATAATTCCATTTTTGGTTCCATCTTATACATTCACCCAAAATGGATCCACCAAATCATAGTTGAGAGTGTAGGGAGTGTGGGGTAGAGCAGGTATTATGGAAGGTAGATGTTTCCATAATGATGTTTTGGAGGAAATAGTTCAATGTACTACAAGTATGGGATGTATATTGGAATAATTAACTAATAGATTCCAATAGACGTAGGGTTATATTAATTTGTTTTATCCAATAGTCACAATATTTTTTTACATTAAATCTATAATCACTATTATTTCTATGAAAAACCCATCCATGGTGGATATATTGTTTTTGGGGAGAAATCAAGGGTTTGGGAATGGATGTATGGTTTTTTATTTGAAAAAACCTGATCAAAAAGTGTATAGTTTTAAAACACATTTCATGCATTATTCATTGGAGGTGAAGGGTTAAGGATGAATGTTTTATAACATGTCTTTTTAAGAAACAAGATTAAGGGGATTCATATGGTGTGGTTTTTTACCCAGATATACGCAATGTTCTGGGAAAATTGTTGTCATTGTAAAATGACCAGACACCATGTGAGGTACCCAACTTGTGAAAATGTACTAAAGTTGGAAACACCCCAATTCGGGTAAATGGACCCATACATGGATTTGCACCATTTTTGGGTAATATTCCACATATTTTCCTAATAATAGATTTACATTGAGAATTACATGTCTTTTTATCCCATCATACACAACCATATAAGATACAATATGATAAAAAATATTTATATGATCTAAACACCCTATAATCATCCCTCTGGGGATGGGTTTTTTCATACAATTATGATTTAGTTACACAGATAAGTATCACATTCATAGTTTTCTTCCACAACGATAAATATGGTGACATACTTTTGATGTTTAGAGGATGTTTGTATTTTTTTCGTTTTCAATTGATTTTTTGGTGTTTTTTAATTTAGTACTAGATTAATAATCCTTATAGGGTTGAGTTATGAGATGAGAGGCCCATGTGAGAATGATGGATTTATGATCTACGTAAAATACATTTTCTAAGGTTATATATTTCTGATTATATTTTATGGTTTATATTTATGGGACACTTTAATATTTTGGATCCATGATTATTAGTCAGGTTTCATGACTTTTGGATCCTATAATAAAGGTTCAGACCAGTTAAAGTATTCATGTTGGATTAACAATGTGGGGTATATGTTATATATAAGAGTCCTGGAAGAGTTATTGACATTATTCTGAATGACTAAATATGGATTCTTTATGGGTGAGGTAATACCAGATGATGGGTTCTATACAAGGGTGGTTGGATAGGATGTTCATACCACATGATATCCCCTAAGTGTTCACTTGCACTAGAATAGCCATTGTAGGGTGTCTTGTTATGTATATTTTGGATTCCCTCATAGATGATTTCATAGTTTGTGGTTAGTGATATTGGAATTTTACATTTTTTTGATCATGGTATTGTTTTAATTTTTATGTTTTATATGAAAAACACCATTTAAGATGATATTATATTATCTCAATGAAAAATTACCTCATATGTGGTAGTAGATTTATTGTAATTGGAAATTCCATTGGGGTGGTGTTTCTTTCAAATGATAATAAAACTACTATAGTAGGTCGTTAAATGATGATATTTTTTGGGAAAACTCTAGATTTTATTCCATGTTATACAATTCGAGTTACCATGGGTTATGTCACAACATTCATGGGGATATTATACAAGACTAATATAGATTAAGAACTCAGTAATACTATTATTTTTATATCTTGTAATGTGTCCTAGGTGTCATGAGATACTATTTGGTGACGACTATAATTTTTAGGTTGATCATACTATTTAAATATTTGTGGCGTATATCCACATAGTAGTGAGGATACATTTTAAGGATTCCATGAATTTGGATTTGAATTATACTATTTTAGCTAATATATGTAATGTCTCGAGAATTTTGTAGATATTTTATTTTGAGGTTCCATGGATATGGATCATGATTATACTATTGGGAAAGAAATTTATCCTTCCCATGACTCTTTTAGTCTTCAATTTGGTGGTTCCATGGATTTGGATATCAGGTGATATTGGTTGGAACAATCATTATGATTTTCTTAGAGAAACTCAGGTACTAGTAGAATTAGGCTTTATTGATCAATTTCATAGACATATGGTTTGATAACGGTATTTTTTAAAGAATCATAATTCATAACCCTAGGTGGTGGTTTACTTATTTATTCCCATTAGTTATGTATGGAAATAGAAGGAATTATTTCATTAGTATTATATTTTGATAGATGATTATATATCCATTATATGGGGTTTTATATTTAGGATTATACTCAAGTAGCCCATATGATCACATCAGGGCCCAGACAGACCTTATGTGTTAATTAATATTGTGAATTTAAGAGTAATAGGCAGGATATGGTTAAAATATAGCAGTATCAAGTGAAGATTCTATTGTAATGGATGGATTGCGATGAAAATGTTTAATTTTCATGGGGGTTGGGGTGATGTGGATTCAATCTAGATGTGGATCCTCATTAAAAATATTTTCTTATATTTATTTCTTTTTATATGATCATCCTAGTGGGAAATAAATTCTTATACATGAAAATGATCATTCATATCTATATGAATGAATTTATTTTATATTACATCATAATCAATTTTAATTTTTTACCTTATACATATAATTAATGAGTATTTATTTGGATATTTTATATTTATTTCTAGATCTGAGACAAAGTTTATAGTCTCCGTATTAAACCAGCCATAAATGATTGTTTTTTATATTATATACTCGGATGTAATAGAAGGATCTATTGATGTCATGTGTTGTCACTATTCCCATTACTATACATAGTGGTACAGATTGGGATATTTTTTTATTAAATGCATTTAACATTAATGAAGAATATCAGCAGAAGTACATGTCAAAATCCATGAAGGGAAATTTTCCAACCAGAACTATTGGTATCGAATGGGCCAGAAACCACTAGCTTATGGGAAGTGTTGTTTTCTTCACTTTTGGTGAAGGAGAAGGTGCATGGTGAGAATCATTGGTGAAATGAGAGAATTCCTCGGATGATGATGCCAAATGACTGGAGTATTATGTTGTCATGATTAATAGCATCGATTACAGTAAGACTATCAGACTCAATGATGATATCACCCCATCCACGTTCTATAGCGAGCATCATACCAACAAGGATTGTTGTGGATTCAGAAACTACCGGTTTCCAGAATGCTTGATGTGGTTCATATTTAGAAGGAAGGATTTGTTATAGATGATTTTAGGCAGGGAGGTTGAGGGCAACATGCCCATCCTTTGGAAGATATGTGTCCACGTTAATCTTACGTATCACATCCGTTGGGGATTACAATGAAAGGGATAGGAGGTGGTAACACCCGACATAGAACGTCCAATATGGACTTTCCAACCGTCAATCCATGAAGTGGCCCGATCAATCCAGAATTTGGGGGGTTTGTGAGCTTGGTGAAAAACAACATTGTTACGCTGGACCCAAAAAATCCAAGACAATGTGCAAAGTGAACCTACATTTTCCGAAGAGAAAGAGGAGCACAAACATGTCAGAAGATCGGGAATGTCAGAGGCCAATGCCAGTGAAGGAACTGAAGTCGGGACCCATTTATTCCAAATTTACAAAGCTCGTGGGCATTTAATGATAGCGTGAAAATAATTTTCTGGAATGTTCAATCAGAATGGGAAAAACATTACTGGCCATATGTCGGTAAATGAGAAGGCTCATTGTTGGGAGAGTGCCCGTTCAAACCTGCCACCAAAATTGACGATTTTTTTGGGGGGACGTTGAGCGTCCAAATTGATTTCCATGGTCCCTCATCCTGGCCAACTGAGTGGATTCCAAGAGCAAGTCTGTAGCCAGATCTCACCGTGTAGTCACCTGATATGTCATTGATCCAAAATATTTGGTTAGGGCATGCGTCTTGTACCTAAGGAATTCTAAGGATAATTCTTTAATCTCTTTCTTTAAACCATTCAACAATCTTTTCAAAACACCACCCATGTACCTGGTTGGAAAGGAGGTAGCTGACAGTGGTGTCATCGAGACCCGGTTGGGCGGGGGATGTAGCCCTTAAATTATCCTTATCAATAAGACAAGGATCTGTCTAGATTTTGACAGATGAAATCATCCCAATCTTCCACCCCATTCCTTTATCCAAGTGATTTTTGGCCCCCCAAATGCTTCTCGAGAGGAAGCTAGGATGATGACCAAGAGAGGAAGCATGAATGTATGTGTGGGTAAAGTACATAGCTCGCATAACTCGCGCACATAGAGATGATGGACCGTTAATAAGGCACAATCATTTCATGGCCAATAGCGCATCATGGAAGAGAGAAAGACTCTAGAACCGCATCCCACCCTCTGATTTGGGTTTTCATAGTTTCTCCTAGGCTATCCGGTGTGGTCAATTCTTTCCATCATTCTTCCCCCACTGGAAATTGGCAGTACGTGTGTGGATTCAGTCGACGATGTATGTCGGGTGCTTAAATAAGGACATAATGTAGTTGAGGATAGATTGGATGACAGCTTTGATGAGGGTCTCTTTCCAAGCTTTAGAAATTCTTTTTGGGGTCCCGAATTGAATTTTTTTCTCAATCAGGTCCACTAAAGATGCATAGTTTTCTTTTTTGGACCATCCAATCATCGTGGGAAGCCTGAGATACATCTAATGTTTATCAACCATATCGATTCTAGATGATTCACAATGTTCATCCCTCTTAGAATGAGGCACTCCTGCACTGAAGGATATTTCAGATTTTACATGATTGATTGTTTTCCCATACACCCGCTCATACTGATGGATCGCTTGGTATATCACCCATCATTCATTAAATGTTTCCCTGGAAAAAGGAGGCAGTCGTCAGTGAATAAGAGATGCGACACTGGAAGGCTAACTCGATAGAATGTTTCCCCATAAATAGAAAAAGAAGATATATCCCATGTAATAAGATTAGAAAATACGTCAGCCACCAGTATGAAGGGAAAAGGGTAGAGGGGGTCTCCTTGGTGAAGCCCTCGAGATGGGGAGAATTCTCTGGTAAGCTCCCCATTGACCTTGATTTTGAATGAGATGGTCAAGACACAGGTCATGACTATATCTGTCCATTTAGCACAAAAACCCATTTTATGCATAAAGAATCTTAAGAAGTGCCATTATAATCTATCGTAGGCCTTGGTCATATCAAATTTCCAGGCCATGGTTCCTTTTTTCACAGTGGATCATGATTTCATAGAATGGAACAATTCATGGGCCACAATCGCATTATTAGTGATCAGTCTCTTGGCTACGACGATGCATTGATTTTCATAGATAATATCAAGTAGCCAAGGGCATATCCGATTGACATGGATCTTTGAGAGGATCTTGTAAGAGACATTGCAGAGGATGATACGTTGAAAGTCAGGGATCACCCGAGGTTTCTTGATTTTGGGGATGAGGACGAGGACAATTTCATTGATGGATGCAACGCTGGTATTACCATCCCATATATTTTATATCATATTACAGATGTCATGATAGATTATGTGCCAGTATTTCTTAAAAATAGGGCGTTGAACCCATATGGTCCCGTGGCCTTAGTGAGATGAAGATGTTTCAGAACCAGGCATATCTCATCATCTATCACATCATTGGTGAGATTCTTATTGATCTCTTCAGTGATCATAGGTCTAATACATTATTCCGCCTCAGCAGACATGAAAGGGGATCCTGCAGAGAAGATGTTTAGGAAAAATCATGTCAAGGTCTCGTGGATTCCATTAGTGTTAGAAACATTGCTTCCATCGGGTTGTGAGATGCAAGTAATAGTGTTTTTTTAACGCCTGGCAGATGATTTCTAGTGAAAATACTTGGTGTTAGCGTCCCCTTATTTAATATGGTTGTCTCACGCATGCATAGCCTAGAAGATTTCATTGATACATAGGGACATGTCCATCTCTTTTTATGTGGCTCCAATCTTAGAGATATTTCAATTGGATGTGGGTTGTTTGATGATATTTTTCCGTCTGTTTTCAAGGATTCCATAGTTTCGGTCGGGGTGGCAGAATTTATTACTGCTCCAAGACATCAGATCGGATGCGACCTGTTGGAGGTTAAGGCAAACATCCTTGTGAGTACTTTTCAAGCTTGATCAGATCACCTCTTCACATTCCTGATCTTTTGACCAGAAACTCTCAAATAGGAAGGGTCTGTTGAATTGTCTATTTCGTTCAACTTGTGTACAGTCAATGAGAATTGGACAGTGGTCCGAGCAGTTGAGGGCCATGTGGTCAATAGGAAACATGCGTTCAGATTGTGATCATACAAATGAAATGATGTATTATAATTTTTTTATAATTTTAAATAATAATTGGAATAAGTGTTCAATATTAATTTGGAGATATAATATATACATTTACCCTTGATTTTTGAAATCATGGAATCAATTTTTTTTGATAACTCATTTGAATAATAAGTTTATATTAATAGATTCTATAATGATTTTTAGGTTCTAATATAATTCTAATAATGATTCATGTTTGTTTATTTAATTATTAATATTCTGTCATGATGTATATAATTTGATTGGCTCTGAAAGAAATATTTTATTCAATTTACAATGATAACACTAGTTTTTTCAAATTTATTTTATAAAAGGTAGGGGCCGGGAAACAATGCGGGTGATGGCCCAGCCCCCGAGTGGTTACGCGGTCAGGCATGCAGTGGCCCGAGAATCCCCTACCTTCCCCAGGCCCACCCAAGGGGTGAAGCCCAGTTCCCCAACGGGGGCCGGCGCCGCGTAAACGCTTGGGTAACCGGCGTGCAATCGTGCACCGCGTGTGGTGAACATGCTTTTTATAGCATACCCCCTGACAGGGTTCGAACCCCCGACCTCCCCTAAGGGAAGCGGAGCCTTCGACCACTCCACCACGCCCACGGGGGCAATGATAACATTAGTTTTTAATGTTGAACTATAAATGTTAAACTCATATATATTTCATGGTATATTTATATATGTTTTATGAATACTATTTCATTAATCTAAATATATTTTTATTGGTTATTTGGAATTATATTACCTCATCTATGATAGCTTTTAGGTTATAATAATTTAATGATGAACCCTTTCTTATTTGTTATAAATGATTATCATTGGATATTGTGATATTGAGTTTCCGGGGTAATGTCATTGATGTGGTAATTATTATTATGGGGTAAATCATTTAAATTAAATACTCCAACTCTACAAGTGTATCTAAAAAATTTATAAAAATTTAAATATCATTCAATTCAATCACAGTTACATTTTATGATGGTTATTCAATGGTAGAAAAATTATGAAAAAGAATCATTGTATCACAAACACCCCCACCATAGAGATGTGAATATCTATTATTATCTAGGTATAATATTTGATCAAAATTAATTTGATAACTATTATTATTTCATAGATAAATAGTTCAATACACACAATATATTATGGATTTTTTGGCGAGTTTCTGAATACGTACAATGATTTCATTGTTTGAGATCACAGTATTCATATACATGAAAATTTCAATATAATGAAATCATTATCATCAATAGATTTTTATAATATTAAAAAAATTATCTTATAAATATATAATAAAAATAAAATGAAACATGATAAATTATTACATATGTGTTTTTTGAATCTTATAATATCCCTTCCTGGTTAACCTCTATCCAAAAATGATGTTGATTACCACAAAATTTCTAGGACCCACAGTAAATATAAAAAATATATAAAAAATATATATTTTTATATATTATCATAAAATACATACTTTCAGGGTATTCCTATAATGATGTTTTTCAAAAATATTAATTCCTCCTTACCTATATATCCAGATAAAAGAATTTCCACTCAAATAAAATAACCTAGTCCTTCTATCCATTCATTAAAGCATATATTACTTTCTTTTAAATAGATTAATTTAATTTCTAATAACTTCTTTCCATCACAAAATTTTATTGAAAATAATTCCATCAAAACTATTTTCTCAAAAGAAATCCCATGAACATTATCAAACCATTGTTTTGTTTAAATTTTCTATAAAAATTTATTCTAATGGTTCTTCCTCATATCCCAGTATTTATATTCTACAAATATTTAACATAATTGTTTTATGAAATAGATATAGTATAGTTTTAAATTACCTATTTTTTTTTGAAAAACACCCCCAAATCATTTGAATTTTGCATTATAGATTTAGTAGTTACTATGAAATTAAAAGAACCTTAAACGAAGAAAATAATAAAATAAATAAAAACCAAAATATGTGGACAATAATCACTATATGACCTATCAAAAACTTTCTAAAAATTATAGATCTTATTTCATCCATATATGATTAAAAATATATAATTATATTATAATATATCTAATATTTAATGATAATTCTATATTAGGAATGAGAAATAGAAATAAGAATAATGATATTGTTAAATAACTAATGATATCACAAAGATCATACCATTTATTATTATTATGATTTCCTAATTATAAGGGAGAATTTTGGTTCAAATATGTATGTAAAACCCAAAATCACTTAGATAGAACCATATGTTTTTACCCAAACTATAATATGGTGTTAAATAAGATTCATAAGTGTTTAATATCTTGAAAAACCAAAACATGTAACATATAATAGGCTCCATTGAAATGTTTTGTGGTTTGGGGAATCATGGTCCGTACCTTGAAGACCTCCTATTATTGAAATCCCATTTTTAACGGTTGGATTTTATATTCATATTTTTATATTTCGGTCCATGTAACCCCACTATAACACAAATAGTTGGTTTCATGGTCAAGGGGTATATGTGTTATATCATGTACTATTATATACCTTATAAGAAAAATAAATATCAATTTCAAAATCCCTAAAACATGAAATGAGATTTTATATTCAGAAAAGGGTACCAATATCCTCATTCGCATTGGTCTTTCCATCCATCAAAAACTGAAGGGATTTCATTTGAATTAACACATTAGATATTTATTTTACTAAACTACCTTCCCTCTACAAAATCCCCCCATGATTCATTTTATGCTACCAAAAAATTCCTAATAATATATAACCCTATCTATCCAATAAAATACCATGGATATCAATTAAATATTCTAACAATTCATAAAAGGTAACATCTATTTATAAATATACCACATCAAAGATACTAATATTACCTATATGTAGTTGGTCAATTGAATGATGAAAAATACTAAACATGTGATGATATACAGTGTTATTCTGTGGAAATTTTATATAATATGAAATGTATAAAATATATTTAGAAATAATTAGATAACTTATATAATGGTATTTTAAAAATTCAATCTCCCGGAGAAATCAATCTCACAAGCATTGAAGCACTAACAAAAAAGTCTCAATCTATATTTAAAGGCTCACAGGGTTATCAGTGATAGATGAGAAAAATTCATTTTTCATGTTTAATATATTAGAAATCACTTCCATGAAAGATATAAATTATCTGTAATCCCATAAACAAATTTATTACACAATAGATAGTTTCCCCTTGGATATCATCAATGTAATAGTAGAAAAATAAATTCATTATAGTTTATTAAATGGTTATATTAGATTTATGTGTTGATAACTATTAATATAAAAATTAAACTAAAGATTCATGGATTCCCATAAACTTTCATAAAATTGTGTTGCATTCCCTAAAAATTATGAATGGTCCATTACAATTTCAATACATGATAAAGAATATAACATTTACTGATCTTCCACCAGGAAAATATATATTTTTTAATCCTATATGAAATCATGATCATAAAAATGGTCTCTAACTGAAAAAATATGCAAAAACAACACAATGATGTGTAACCACATTCAATATCCCGAAAACACCTATATAATTAGAAAACAAACAATTTAAGTTAATAGTAAATAACCATTAAAGTATCATTCATTCATAATGATATAGGAGAAAACCCCATTATTTCCAACACAATATCCTCATATTTCCATGTCCTCATAAGAATAAGATGAAAATATATCATTGGTTATTATTCATCAATTTTTTAATTGAATTTTAGGAAAACAAAATTTATGAGTATTGTATCACACCAACTGAACCCACTGGAAGGAAAAAAATAAATTAATGTTCACTTTAAATGAACCAAATCTAATTTATACAGTGTTGGTTAAGAAAAAATTTTACTAGAAAATTGGATTTTTGGGATTCCTACATTCATTATTCTATTTGGGAATAGTGTGCCTTAGGATACCATGAAATAATTCATCCATGAACCACATCACCGTATTTCATTAATGTTATTTCTTCATCAGTTCTGACGAAAATAATATAAATAATATTTTCAAATATCTCACATCATTCATACCCACTGAAACTGTTATGTATAATCCTAATATATCATCATCACTAGAAAATTCTGTTATATTTTTGAGAAATTAAACACATTCATAACATATTCTTTCCAGTGTAGGAGATTTTTAACATAATTTCTATAATAGATTATTTATTCTACAACATGATACCACCCATCAATGGTCTCCATTTTACTAATGGGTTTAAAAAATGTTATATTTAAAAATATTACCATTTAGTAATTATATATATATGATGTAAAAACCATTATATTGCTTGAATAAATAACATTAAACATTTAAATTAAATATAAAAAAATAACAACATATGTTTCTTATTGTAGTTTGGATCAGCTATTTAAATGTCTAAACATAACACTCTAAATTTCTTGACTAGTATAAATCACACTATTGACCTGTATTTATAAGTAATGTAACAAACCATATACAATATTTCATTTCCAAAAGTGTAACAACCTATATAAAAAAAATTTTATATAGGTGAAAAAACTAAATATGGAAAAATTTATGTTATTGAGTTTTAACTAGTACAAAAAGTTATTCCATAGTGGAAATTCATAATCTGTATCCAAATTATGCAAAGTGGCAATTATATGAAATATAAAATACCAATCATAAAACATTACAAAATAGATTTAAATAATACAATTGATTTCATTGGATCACATTCAATAATTATGTTCAACATTGTTGTAATACACATAGTATTTTCATATAATGGATGTTATGATAAAAATTTCAGGAGTTTTAGAGTTATTAATTCGGTTCAAATTTTTTTCATTAATATAGTGATATTAAATTGTATTTTTACCAATATCTATTTTCTAAAAATATGATTCAATTTTTCAATTGATTATGGTTTCCAAATAAATTATATAACCATTTTATTATTTACCTCATTGAATATTTTAATAATATATTTTTTATTAAATATATTTTTATGAAATATTTCAGAATCATATTATATATAAATTTAAAGATCAATGAAACCTACCAAAACATTATAGTTCAAATGTATTGTAAAAAAACATGGTATTATTTTATTCATTCCTTCAAACATCCTCATGGAATGTCATGTACAACCATATGTATTTCAATTAATATTATTCTTGCTGAGCTTGATATATCCTTATATAAACTATTAAAAATTGTATTAGCACTTTATGAAAAAATTATAATGTATCCATGTATCTTACAAACCCATGATATTTTTTTGTTTATAAACACATATTTCATCAAAATAAAAAAAACCATTAATGTATAATAAATTTCGTATTTATACATTATGTTATGCTTTCTATGTGAAGATGTTTTATGTTGAGTTATTCCTTTCCAATGAAAAATTCATTGGATCAATGTATTCTATGGTTAGCTTTATTCGTTGTTTTGTATTCTAATGCCACATTAATCACATAAAATAAAAAATTCAATATTCATCTATAAATTTTCCCACCCTAAATATTATTTAAGAAACAATATAATCTAATAAACAAAGAATTATTTTTATATTTTTCGAAAATGATAATAATTATGTCTTTTTTAAATAAATAATTAATTAAAATAGTGAGATAAATGTTTATAAAAATATATAAATTGGATCATGAACCCAATATTTTTGGATAGATTTAATATTTTAAAACTGTAAAAAATAATATGTTTAGTCTAATGTATAATCTATCCATTTCAAATATCATATTAAATTTTAACATAAGAGATAATTCAATAAAAAAATTTATTTCATATAATGAACCAAAACACAAAAATATTCTATGGAATTCAAATAATTAATGTATCATTATGTATATGAAAAAATATATATTATATGATTAGTGGTCCAATAAATGACTTATTTTTAATATATTCAAAACAAATAATAAATCATATATAAATTTAGTTAATTAACATATTAAAAAATTGAAAAACAATTTAAATTGAAAATTTATAACAAATACATGTTAATAAATGTTTATTCATTCATTTATACATTCTTTAACTATATACATATAGAAACATAAATCAATGAAAAAAATTATATTATTTTTCAAGAAAATATATAGTGTATATTCTGTAATGAAAAGAAAAATTGTTAAAAACAAATAATATTATAAATGAGTGTTTTCATTCTTCATCATTAAATTTTTTTCTCACATTAATTATATTGTTGGAACTTAGTTTATTATCACTCAACCCATATTGGAACTATAAAATTTATATTAAAAACATTTTCCACATTAGTACAATTATTTATAATTTTCTTTTTATCATTTTCAAACATCATTAATCTAATTTGAAATTTCCTCCATGTTCATTATATTGATAATCCAACACTAGTGGAACCACTTCATGTTTTTGGTATGCAAACATGTTGTCACATCGACTACTAATGGAATATACCCTCTCTAAAAAGAAACTATTAATGTGTGGATATAAAAATATATATAATGTGGCCTATAATGAAATATACTTAATTCCATATTTGTACACTTGATTCTAAATAACAAGTAATGGTTTTTTGATTCTTATTTATGTAGATATCACTATATTTTCTATAATGGGGAAAATGCATTCCTAGTTATTTTCTAGAAATACAGATAAATCCAACACTTATATTGAAATTGAATACTAGAAGTATTATTCTATTAAAATAACCATCTCTATCATCATTACAAACTCAAAGTGTAATATCCACTATAATCAGATAATATCATGGTAGTATGATTTATCATGAGGTGATAATAATTTATATTTTCCCTTTAAAATCACATTGTATACATAAAGTCTTTTTACATTTTGTAATTGTATATATTAATCTTCCCATTCAGAATGATTTCACTCAAATATTGTCCTAAATCCTTCACATCTGTAACTACCTCTAATTAATCCCTCGGTTTGTAGTGAGAATTTAATATTATGGATTTATCTTTATATTATTTATTTATATATATATACTAGAGAATTTTTTCATAGAATGTTTATATATACATTTCAATATCAAATAATTTTTTGGAATCATTTATTTCAATTATCCTTAACAATTTGACTTGATCCCTTACACTAACATTTCTGGATATAATGGATGATAAGAAAATAACAAAAAAAAATTAGTAAAAAATGTTGTACACACACATACATTCTTTGAAGCCACATGTTAGAGTTTAATAAAATATATTATTGTATTCACAGCCTACCCAAATTATATGAATTTAATTTACTGTGTACATATGAGTAATTCAATCTTATTAAATGTTATATTGATAATTGTATTAGTCATTATCATAAAATTAGGAAACATTATAAGTTTTATTTAATTATTATAAACCATTTAACTAATTTCAACCTTCAAATCATTGATCCTAAATTTAGTTTATTTTTAGGTAATATATTTTCCTAACAACTTAGGTTCGATCATCATATTATTTTTTATGAAAAATTTTCATGGGGTGAATAAAAATTCAAAAAAACAGTCTATGTATATCCTTACATTAAATCAATATTTTCCATACCATTATTTATTTTGGAGTAATTTTATTTTTTAATTACCTTGAATAATCCTAGAATACTATCTATATTGGTTTTATTGAAAGTATTCCCATAATATGTGCCTAATTCTTAATTATCATTCCCCAATAAAAGTATCCCTTCAGTTATCCTTCCTATTACATATCTACCATAGTTCTAATCAATTATAACCATAATGGGTAACCATTTACCCCATGTGTTCCAACACATACACATGAGTCTTCTATCTAGTACTGGTGGTATAAAATAATTTGGGGAGACTACACCTCATTGATCAAGTATGTATAAATAAAATTTCATTTTTATATAACAAACATCATCCATATAGAAACAAAATAAATTGATAACATAGTTATATTTTAAAAAAACAAATCCATTTACCCATAATGATGAAATTTGACCATTGTTAAAGATAAAATAAGTATTGAAGACATAATACAGACCCCCTATATATGAAACATATACATATTTATGTAAATATAAAAAATATATAAAAACCAAAAAAATAGAAACATTCACGATTCATGTATATGAACAATTATAATATCCTTAAAAACATGTAAAAGAAACCCCAAATATATGAGCCTCTCCATTTTATAGACCATTATCCATGACATCTGCTTAGGGAAAAATAGCGTATTGAGAAAGGTATGAGAATCTCTGATGGAAAAAACCAACGAGGTTTATAAATTTACCGATTCCAAAAGGCTATGACTATTGTTTAAAAAAATATCATATAGGGTAATAAAATACAGATTGTTCGGTCCATGGTTTCAATAATGATTCCCATGAATGAACATACCTTATTTGGATATTATTGGACTTCATTGGACGTGTTACATTAATAAAAACATGATAATATTAATAGACTATAGATGAAAACTCATATATAAAAACCATGGTGAAATGAGTGGCCCAACATAGACTAGTATCTGAATTATGGGAGCCACTTCCCAACCCCATAAAAATCTCATAAATAACTACTCAAGGGGAAAGATCATCAACCCCGAAACTTTCTCTAATATAAAAATTTATAGTGTATGTGTGGCCCGTTGTGGAATCATTTTATTTTTTAAAAACAATTTAGGAAGAGTGTTCCTCCCTAGAAAATTGTTATATAAAAATGTATTTACAATCTAAATATAACATTAAAATAAAATTACATATTTATGTTAAAACCAATTTATTTTCATTAAACATTTTAATTATATTCCACATTATATAAGTACCCAAATAATATAACTTTAGTTGATAATTGGATACTATTCTATTAAATAGGGTACCAACCAAAACATTCATAGGGATACCAATATTCTGGACAACATTTTAATGAAAACATATCTTAATGACAATACTGGGGAATCTATGGTTACCTTACTAAATCATAATACTAATTAAAGTAACTCTCATATTTATTCCATTATTTTAACATTAATTTATTCAAGTTATGACTCACATGGTGGCCAAAGGGTTTTTCATTAATCATATCAATGAAAAAATAATGTGATGAATATATATAATAAATATTTAAAACTTATATAAAACATTTAACTAGGATTTAGTAAAAGTGTATGTTATGTAATAATGAGAAAACATCATACACATTTGGAAATGATATAAGACATTATGAATAGCTTATATACAACCATCGAAATTATTATATTAATATTAGTATTAAAAATCAAAATTTGATTTGATGCTTAATGCATATAATCATGAATCTCGAGAGAGATACATAAATATGTTTAAAAATGTCAACAACATGTATATTTAAATTTAATAATTATAAAATAATTTAATATAACAACAAAAGGAAATGTAAAATCATTGTTTTTGAACTAGAGGAATGGAAAACAATTAATTCATTTAATGAAAATTTGGCCTCACACTTTTATAAGAATAAATATTGACATTTAAATATAGAACCCTCATTTTAACCACCAGTTTCATGATGAAGGGTAAAAAGGCCTCAATTAGACATTCCTATAGGAATGTGACCACCAACTAACTGTCCAGCTGACAATTCTATCCATGTGGCGAATAAACCTTAAGAATCATAGCCTAGAACATATAATATAATTAACATATAACAAACTCATAGTTAAAAATTACTCTTATGAATATATTATAAGGATCATATGTCATAGTATTAACAAAAATCCAACTAATGGGGTGATCCAAACAATATATATGTGTGGGTAAAAAAATGGAAAATAATATTGTAATTCTCCATATTCCATACTTTTACTACTCAACCACTGTTATCCTCTACTATGCGGTTTACAATATTCCCCTACCCCTTTTTAGATCCATATAAAAATATCAGGATTCCCATATTGGATGAGTGTAAATAAACCTAGTTAGACCGAAATAATGTTTCATAAAAAAAGATGATCATGTATAATAAGTATATTACATAATAATGATAGTAGAACCATAACGATTATTTTGTCATATAATAAATACACATGTATTATTCATGACACTACGAGCCCTATCAATATCTAAATAATCCCTATCCTAGGTTGAATATCAATTTAGGTGAAATAATAAAGAACGATCCACAAATATAATAAACATGATACTCAACATCATGTGAAGGGTGGATGATTTAATTATTACGGGTTGGATCCAATTAATAAATTCATTAAAAACTCCACATTTAATCCATGAACATATCCCTTCAAATGTGGATAATATATGATATAATGGGTTAGATTTCACTCATTTCATATATCATCATGATGAGACCATGACCTCCAACACAACCTATCATTGGGAATAGTTTCTTTATGGAACTATCTGGACAAAGCCATCTCTTTGGTGTTTCCAATAAAACAAATCCATTTCCCCACACCACAATATAGAAAATGAGTGTGTGGGGTCTCCAAATTTTTTAGGACATGAATTACCATGATGATCCACACCCTCATAAATAAATTTGATATACATTTTAACACTATAGTTCACAACAAACCCTTGATGGCATGCACCAGACTATAATGTTTCCTATTTTATTAATAAAAAACAAAACCCCCTTATAAGTCTACACATGCTTCAAAACAAATATGAAACTATCTGAAAATATTTCACCATTATAAGGCTATAAAAACATCAGTTAATATAGGTTGTATTTTAATTTAGGAAATCTAAAAAATTAAATGTATTCCCATAATCTACCTATATGGAAATATCATCCATGACGAGTATCCCTAGATTAATCCACGAACAACTCATGATATTTGGCCCGAATGTCAGACTCTTATAACAATGTCTCTGTGTTGATATTTTATTCCTCTATAGAATCCAAACAATTAGTATTTAATTACCTCACATAACCATCATGGTCTTGTATATAATCCCAATTGAGAACTCTATATATGGTGCATTAGGCTACTACTCAACATCCTCACTTTAGATGACACAAGTGGGGTTTTTCATGTTTCTCTAAGGCAATGAAATATTTATCACAACATTCAAGCATAGATATTTAAAATTGAATATCAAGATGGTGAACCACTTTCTGATCCCATTCAGTGGTATCAAGGTCTGAAACAAAACACGCATCTAGATTCAATTTCCTCTCTAACTATTTTAAGCCAACAGAAATTTTCACTCATAAAATATTTAAACATCATAAGAAAATCTATAGAGGTATCATGAAAAGGTAATAATAAGATATATGGTTTCTATGTGTTTTGATCAACATATTATATCTTTACTCAACTATCTTAAATAACTTTTGTAGAATAATAGACCATATATATATATCCATACAATCCTTGTTCTTATAATGTGGGGAAACATATCATACAATAATGAGATGAATATTGTGTCATATAAATAAAAACCTTGAAATAAAAATTGTATGTGAACTCAACCAAGGCTATGGGACCTTCCCAAACACAAATAATTTCTAGATTATAATCTCTGAGTATATCCAATAATATTTCAATTTCCATCTGTAAATTTCAATCAATATCAGGGTGGCACATAGGGCTCAATATCACCTAAATCCCTAATGAATTCTGCAATACATAAATAAGTTAAAAATAACACTTTCATATCAATAACATACAATTATCAAGGGATATGTTACCAAATAGACAATATTCTAGATATACAACTTTCCCATGTCATGTACTATGGAAGTGTCATGGATCCAGAAAAATTGGAAGATTTTATTATCTAAATGATATTATTCTAAAAATAGATACATATATTTATGGTCATTGGAAACAATCTCAAATTATATCATCAAATTACCCCACATCGTCATGGAAAATTTATGTGTCAAGAGAAAACCACCAGGATGATGGAGCTCGTCCTTTAATCTTTAATAGTTTTATCATCTAAAAACTAATCTGGAAATGTATATCTTCATTCTTGGAAAATAGAACTATCACATGAATCCACATTAAATCATTCTTGAAATAATGGTTCCAGCCACATAGATGCAAGAAAGACTCTCCACAACTCATAGTTAATAAATGTAACAACTATAGTTGTCCAACGAACTATGATCATATTTTCTCTTCATAAACCGATCCATGTATCATGTCATCACCTTTTAGATTTTCCAATATAACATCACACTTTAAGTCATCCACTTATCCATCCATTACCTAGTTCAATAAATAAAATGTGAAACACCAGGTGAACAACTCATTGATCCATTTTACATAGAATTATAAAATCTATGGTCCAAAAACAATATTATTAAGAACCAATTTTATTCTATAGCCTCTCATATAGGAGCCTAAGCGACAATTATTAGAAAACCATAGGATTCCACAACAACATTACCTATACATTGTGAATATGAATTATCAATGGGATATGTAAAGAGACACATTACCTACCACCTTAGTCTCATTTTTATGTATGGTTGTGTTATGATATAGTGAATTATTTTATGGTATTTAGAGAAAATAAACCTCTCCCAAAATATATATTATATTAAACACTTAATTTTAAAGACCTTAACATCAATATCTATGACCTAGGTTTTATATCTAGACTCATGGGGTGTCACATAATGGGACCAATTAAAATATACTCACTATTGATTCTTCACTACAACTCCAAATCTATGTTATGATGCATTATATTATAAAACAAAGAAAATACCTAATGCATGATTATTAAGCAAGGGAGTTATAGTCCACCTCTTTTTCAACTCTTTAAAATAATCTCAGAAGTGGTATGACCAATAAAAAATCCCCCATTTTTATGATATTTTATTAACTAGTTCAAATAAATGGTTGATGTTCTAGATAATAGGAATGTATTATCCAGATAATATTAAAATTATTATTAGGTTGAGAAAGTTCTGTGGACTTTTCCAATACAACATTTCCTAAAATATATTTAGATCAATGAATATCAATATCTTCCAAACCACATATCCCAAAAACATATACCCATAAAACTAAAAGATACACATAGATAGATTGGAATAATTCTTATGTTCTAAAGGAATACATAGAAATATCATCATATTTCTAGAATACTAATTTAATAATATTGGGTAGATAAGGATGTAAAGAAAATACAACAGTGAATGACAGAATGTATGGGTGGAAGATATTTTTCAGGAGATCGCTGCACACTATCATAACATTTTTCATTCCAAAATACCCATCAATGTATTCTTATACCTCATACCAACACCTAAATGATGCCTTTGATATGTCTAGATATCTATCTATAAACTAATTATTCCTTATTTGGAAATCTATATCACAGAACCATCGATCTCCACATGATGAAGAAAACATTCAATCATAGGAAAATGATACATGTTCCCCATCAAAACCTAATTCAACTTTAGGTAAAATACAAAGTATTTAATAATACCATCTTCTTCCATAGAAAATAAGAAAACTACAATCCATGGTGTATTTCTTGTCATGATAAGTTATTTTTGTATCATTTCCTCAAGTTATAAATTGATATCCTCAAACATGGTTGGTGACATGAGATAAGGCCATATCAAAATGGGTTACATAGCTAGCTTGAGATCTATCACAAATTCAACTCCCCATTCATTGGATAGTCTTATAAATATTTAAAGGAAGATATACTGGTAGATATCAAATAATATATGATAAGATAGAGGGGTTTTCCACTAGTCATGTTTTGTGAGCATGTCTTTATATCGTCATCATGAACATCCCAATTTGTGTTATATCATGAATATTGAGTCAGAATTATGACTTCTTACATTTCAATTCCATAAGTTTTTGAAATAATACACACATAATAATAAATATGTTTACCAAAATTTTATGTTCCATTTTATAATGATTTTTTAGAAAACATTCCTTTTAACATATATATAAAATGTTATAAATGATTTAAAATATAACAATATATTCCCAATAGCATCCATTATAAAATGTTTCCATCTAATTAATAATACCACTACTAAATTTTTCACTTTTTCCAATGGGGGAATATCATTTGGTAAAAGTGTATTTTCTATTGGTAAAACGTTTTACCAATATATATGTTCATGTCACTAAACTGTCAACAAAAACTCTATCGCTAAGTGTTTTTGCGACAGATAAAATAGTTCAATTACAATTATAATAATACCAACAGATAATATATATGTTGGTAAAGTGTTTAGAAATAGGTTCTAATGACAAATTTTTCTATTGGTAATAATATTATAAAAATAAATTTTTTTTTATAAATTACATTTGAATAAAAATGACAAATTTTAATTTCTAATATGATATTATATTATATTTATTAATTTATCATATTGTTAAACAGAAGATGATTTTCACACATGTTACAAAAATGGTTATATTAATAATGAAATTTAATACAAAAATGAAGGACCTCAACATGATCCCCACAAGAAGATCTAACCCCCACATCCTTGTCATGAAAGCGAGCCAACTCCGAGAACAAGGAAAAACCAATGAGTTAGCAAAATCACTCCCAGCCAGCTCTACCAAGCTAGTCAACTCTAACACTCCAGGCCAGCTCCACCCAATGAGTTAACTCCAACACTCCAGGTCAGAGACCAGCACTAGGGACCATCTAATGAGTTAGCTCCAGCCAACTAGTCATCTCCAACATTCCATGCTGACTCCAACTCCAAGGACCATCCAGCGAGTTAGCTCCGACACTTAATCCACAATCTATTTCTCTTACACATCAGTTGTGGTTGTCTTGGTTCACACTGGAGGTTGGAAGTAGCTAATAATCTCCACTCATGTACTTGTCCCCTTTAATGCAATCGTGGATGAAAATAGTTCACCTCTAATCTAACACTGACATCAAGAAGATCCAAAGGGTTAAACATGTTTAAAATTAAAATAGCACAACAAATAAGGAAATTGAATGTTGAGTCAAACATAATTAAAATATCTCATTTCTTTTTTACCTATTTCATAAAACATCCTACATTCCAAACTCATACCTAACAAAAATATGTTCAATAGTTTTACAAAAAACATATAAATAAAAAAGAGAACTAAAAAGATAATGTTTCTTACTAAAAAAGAGATCAAAATTCTTTAATCAAGCATATGGAGAAAAAATGCATCCTACAGTACATAAAAAAATTAGTTTTGGCCGTACAGAAAAAACAAAGACTAAATAAGAAACCAAAAATTAGGTAGTTGGAGAACAAAATACAGCGTAATGTATATAAAAACCACAATTAGTGACTAAAGAAGATATGTAGTGAGGCCTTGTACGAGATTTCTAAATACTAAAAAGGCTTCTTAAAATATGGAGCTCATGAATTACATAGAAAAACATATGAATCTAGTAGTATATAAAAACTGAGGAATTAAAATATCTATAGATTAGAGAAAACTGAAATACATACAAAGTATCACATAAAGAAATATGTAGTAATTATAAGTACTGTAAGAAAAAACTGAAGCCACGACTCAAGAATATGGAGGTTGATGATACCGGAAAACTAAATTTGTGATACATGTCCATGATTCACCTGTTAAGATCTCTGAAATAATTCATGTAGTACAATTATAAATTTTTACTATGATAATTGGAAAATGGTCTTACTAACTGCAGCTATAAAAACTAAATAAAATGTTCCTCGTGTTTCATGTTTTCCAAGCTGGATGGAGATAACAAGACATTTCCACCACAAGAATTCTACTATGAATATTGGGATTTTAGGCCTATAGATTTTTATAATAGGATTTATTGTAAGATAAGAAAAATTTTGGAAACAAGACTAAGTTAAATCATTGGAATAATTGATATTATTTCTGGTATTGATTCATTATACCATGAATGGTGGAATATTGTCTTTTCACTAATTGTAAGTTGTAAATATTTTAAAAACGAAATCTAAAGAGATAGACATTAAACTCAAATTAGATATCTCCATTGTGCCTGTAAGAGTTATAAAATAGTTGGTTTGGTTAAAACTGTTCATAACATTCAAAAAATGAAATAACCAACCAATGTTTTCTTAATAATTGACCCTACTGCTTTGGAAACCAATACCGAAACAACCAAAAAATATATGAAATGACTAAATTTTGTTGTTTCAAAATCACTAAAATAACCATGATTTTAAATAGTATTTCATATTGTAAAAAAATGAAAAGTACCAGTGTCCAACATTTCATGCCTCCTCTCCAAATTCCTAACACCAACTGCATTCCAAATTGCCAACCAATAGCATTCGATGTGATTGGTAACAGTAGCACAAAACCCTCAAATGTCCAGTACCATAGCTAATATGGATAAAAAATCCCATGAATAAATTCCAAATAGAAAAACATGATGAATAAATAGTGTATTTACAAAACTAAAAATACTATAAATATGCACTTTCCTATGATTTATAATTACTAGACTCCAAATAAGAAAGTATAAATCCAAAAACATGACTAATCAATAATGGATTTATAATACTAAATATACTATAAATATGTGCTTAAAAACCTACGATAAATGATGTGTCAATGTAATATTTTTCCCATTTGATAACTCATTGATAAACTTATTTTTGTCTCGAAACCAAAATAAAAAATCCACACGTCCTCAAAATATAATCCACCTCAATTAAAAGGAATCACATAAAAAATTCCCATCGAACTGGATGATAATATCACAAAGACTAGCCTATGGTGAGCCTATGGAACTGAAATATATCCACTACACAAGTAATGGATAGAGAACACCCAAATATTCATACAAATAAATGGAATTTTAAATCTATGTATTCATAATTTTAAGAGATACATGTAAAATATGATAGGATGTAATACCACATAAATGAACAAATATTCAAAAATTTCAAGGTATGTTTGATGTCCTTGTATTTCACGTAATCATACAAAGGATCACCGTCAATGAAAAATGACCTAACATGTGGGGGAAACATAAAAAATACATTCAGGTTGGATATAAAGTGTTGGGGGTGAAATTTACAAAAAATTTCATTAAGATACTGTATGCAGATAAAATAATTCAAACCGTACGCAGATGAAATATATGACATTTTTTATTTATACATGACAATTTTTTAATAAAATCAATCGAGAATTTAATGTATACAAATTTATGATTAAATAATTGAAGACTTATGCAAATTAAATATGAAAATGAAACTTTTTGAAATTGATGCTTTTCAATAATGAAACTATATGCATAATGATTTATTCATTTTGACTACACTATATGTAAATGATATATGTGTAATTTTTTCAAATGAATTATAGAACAAAATTATTCATACAGTTTTAAAATTAATTAATTAAACCATTTCAGATTAAGGGTTAATATGATATATGAAGACAATGTACTCATATGTACATAGTTATCTCATATATATATATAGTTAGAAATGATCTACTTCATTCTTGTACATTATATGCAGTTAACTAATACATAGTATCATTTCATAATGTTTTACCAAATTCCTTGTATATAATTGAGTATAAATTCTCATTTGATAAATGAGATTTCTTTGTGGGGTTACCAAGTACAATATCAGTAGATCTACATCATTCATGTAATGTTTCATTCCAAATTATTCATGTACAATATATGAATACATTTTATATATATGGGAATATGGTTTATTCATATGAGTTACGCATGTTGTTTCCTATAGAATTATAAAATAATTTATAAACATATTTATGAAAATGAATTACGAAATTGAAACCATACGCATATACATTATAGACTGTTTAAACAATTTCCCTCTAATAGAATACAAACACATGGATATATACTACAAAAAACTGTGATTAAAATAAGGATAAAAATTGACTAAGTGGATATAAACATGTAATAATACTATAAAATTAAAAATATGGGATTCAATTCACTGAGTTCACATTGAAATACATATTCTACTTTGTTGATCTCATTTTACTCTATGACCTTTGATTGAAATGCCACAAACAAATTCCTTGTAGAGACAGAACATGATCTTGATTAAGAGAGCTCTATTAAAATAGAGCATGTCCAAATTGATTACACCAAAGACACTTCAATATTGTAGGACATTAAAAAAATTCAATATAGATCAATTATAGATGAAAAGGAAACTTGAATAGACAACTATTTTCTTGTAATTTATTGGTTCCCTAGTAGTAATATCTTTTTATGGTTGACTGAAACTGAATGCTTTTTGTTTCATTTTCTGTATTAACTAATAATTACTCTTCCATTGTTTGTTCTTTCTATATTTCATTTTTCTATATGTTTTGATTTATCTTGTCTCAATCTACTTCATGGTTGGGGTTTTATAAGTTAGATCTATTTTTTCATTAATTTACATGCTATGTTGTCCCGAGAAATTGCACAGGTGGGGTACTAGTGTTAACATAAGTTTTGATTGAAAATTTTATATAAATTTTGGACACAAAATATGTTTTATATTTTTATTATTATAATGAATTATATTTATTAATTTCAAATAAAATTCATTGTTATTTCTCATTTATTAATTTTTATGACATTAAAATCAAATATTAAAATGACTTGATAAAAATTTAAACTCTTATTTTAATTTAAATTAACAATGCTTAATAATTTTTTTAATTGAAATGTATATGAATTATAAAAAAGTTTTAAATTTATTTTCTTTTCTCTTCTCGGAGTGGTGTAGTGGAAAGGATTGTGCTACCATCTTTTCAACAACATTTCGTGACTTCTATTTATTTTTCGAAATTATAGTTGATGTGATGCATTTAAGATATGATAGGATGAATTCAGGATCTCCTGTCATCTAACACAAGAATATGAATATGGATTTAGAAACCATGTTTTAGAAATTATCCTTTTAAGTGTTATGATTGCAAAAATTATGTATAATATTGATGTTACAAAAATTAAAGTCACGATGAATGTACGAGTCCAACAGTTTTTCATCGAGAAAAAATGATGTTTCTACCAAAACACAAATGGAAGGTATGAGTTTTATTACATGTGAATTTATTTATAGTTAACAGTAAAATATTCTCTTATTTTATGGTGGAAAAACATATTATTTTTGTAATAATATGGATTCCATGACACAGTGGGTTTGGAAAAATACTATACCAACATACCTAGATAAAAGAGAAAAATCGAATCACATTTTCAAGTAGAGACACCATATAAACCCGAAGCTATTAAAAATTAAACCATCATCTCCTTCCAGTGGTACTCACTAGTACATCTTAGTACATAACAAAATTTAGAATCGTGACATTTATGTATTCATGGAACAAAGAGGAAAATATTTAAAGTTTCTTTTGATAAGATACTTCTATGTAAATTTTCTCAAAAAATTGTTGAAGCATAACTGATTATTGGGAAGTTGTAATTTTCAGGCATGACAATGATTATCACAAGGACCAAATGTGGTAATAACCAACAACTCATTTGTTAAGGACACGTATATAAGAGAGTTGGAATTAAAGAGTACCCCATTATTGAAGTCTTTCTAAATCCTCATGGATCTCAAATGGGAAAAAAATATAACTAATAAGTATGTAATAGTAAGTGTAGATAAACACCAGTTTTTATACATTCCCTTCAATGTAAACCTGAACAGAGTAATATATTCTTTATCATTTCCATAGTACTATTTAACTTGAAAACATGGTTATTAATAATTTCAAAAAATATTCAAAACATAATAGAATGTAGATATAAGGAAAAACACAAAAAAATAATATTCAAAATCATTCTTTAAACATATGTTCTAAAACTCAACCACTTTTCCATCCAAGTCATGAATCTTGAAAGAATAAATAGGGGATTAAATTTAGATAGTGAAGCACATCCCACAGTGGTAAATTATTTCAATTCGATGACAAACATCAGCATATCCTCCTCACTGGATTTATATAATTTGTAGGATAGTAATAAGGAAGAGTATTCGTTCATTGAGACAACCAATTGATGTCATAAAAAGTTAGAAATGCAGTAATTGGGTCGAAGATTATCCAAAAAGGTCAGGGTGATAAAACCACCAAAAAAAACTGGATTATGCAATTAGAATACTAAAATCAAAAAAAATTAAACAAGAATACTCGTTTAATCTTAATTTTGAAGAAACCGTAACTGTAATTCATTTTTAAAATTATATTACCATGATTTCAAGTGCTTAAAACTTGAAGAGAAAGAATACATTCCTGTAACCTCAATCATAGACCAATTTCATGGGAAATGGGTTTCGGTCCATGCTCCTCCCGATATCTCGACATTCTAGTTGAAACAGAAAAAAAATCTGTCGACAATCAATGGGGGAAGTTGTATTGGAAGCCGTGGAGAATCGAGGTTGTGGATATTGATACGGGTGACAGTGAGGAACTAGGCATGTGCGTGTAGCCTTTACAAGTAGAGGTGACCAGTGTGGAGATATGGCTGACGAAGAAGCCGAGAGATGGGAGGTGCTGCTGTGCAGGGAAAACGTGAATGGGTTTACTGGTTATTTTTATTTTATTTTTCGTTTTAACTTTTTGTTAATGTTTTTTTAAAACTCATCCTTGAAAAATATATCTAATATATAATTTTAATTTGTTTCATATGAAATACAAATTAAATTAAATTTAATATTTATGATTAATATTTATTTAGATCATATTGTTAATTTATACATAATTTTTAGCAATTAAATTTAAAATATGTCTTATAATATTTTTCTTTTGTTTTATTTCAAAAAAAATAAAAAACACCTAATTTTCATTAACCATGATTTTTATTTTTAAATGATTTATTTGGATTGAATAAACAATAACAAGTTTATATGTTGAAAAAAACTATTTGTAATAGTAATTAATAATAATTATTATATTTTTTTGTAAAAAAATTGTTGGTGTTAATATGATAATGTGACATATAAAATTGTTTGTACAATATTTGTTGGTATTAAACAACTAATTAAAAAAATTATATTTTTTTGTAAAAGTAAACGTTGGTAATTAAATTGAGTATCCACAAAACTCAGTATCTATTGGAATGGCTCATTGTTTTCCAACAGATATATTATATGTCAATGAATTTCTGTTGGTGTAAGTCATTTTTTTGTAGTGTACATTCCATTATTGTGAAGAGTAGATATATTTGTTTATTGTACAATGTATTATAAAAATGCATGTCTATTAGAATGAATCTAGTACTGATACATCAAATTTACCCTTATAAGGGTTACTATATTGATACACTATTATTAAGTCCATTAGGCCAAATATATATTATAATCAAAATACATAAGAGTTTTTTGTATTGTATGTAATACATTCCGCATTGCATTTGTGAAAAAAATGATATTCCACATTAAATTCATCAAGATCATTCTAAGTAATCCAAGAGATTTTTATCTGAGGCCACATCAACATAATAGAAAATATTTATAGTGTCCTATTATTATCATGCATGTATATTACATAATATTAGATGAATATTCATCACATTAAAAAATTACATTCTTGAGGAAAATAAAAACTCACTAACTTTTAAACATTGAAAAATATTATCTAACTTGGTGAATGATATTCAATAATTATGACAAATATCTTCCCCTATAGTAAATCTACATAAAACTGTTCATCGTGACCTAGGAATAGAAGACATAAAAACTTGGTGAGCCCCGATGATCTGTATGGGAAAACAAGGGTTGTAAACATGATCACAATGGTATGATTACATTTTCATAAAATTATATGACAATACGATTAATACCAAATATCATAGATATGAATCATGTAATAACGATTAGCAGTTCATAATAACTAAATCATAGGTATTTTATGCGAATAATCTATGAAATCATAACTTAGGAATATGACTTGTATTTTCTAGAACACACAAAACATAGAAATTATCTTGTCAAGGCTACATACCAAGACTATCATAACATGTAAGGATTGGGATAATAACCAGTGTACATAACATAGGTTTTTGGATTTCCTCATGTGTTCTCTCTTGTTTTTGGAATGGGATTCCCTCATTTTTACAATTTTATTTTTGATTTAGGATAACCAACTGTGTACCCTCTTATTTTGGGCTTGGGAGTCCCTATCAGGTCTACTTTTAATTTGTTCTAGGAATGTGCTATCATGTACCTTCTTGTTTTGGTATTTCAATGACCTAACATGTACTCTCCTTATTCAGTCTTGAGATTTCCTCCTAGTTACCCTATTTATGACACTTTCTCTGGGGTGTACATCTGTCCATTGGAGGACACACTAATTGTTGACATGAATTAACACTTTACAATGTTGAGTGGAATCTGTCAAGATTTCATGGACTTCTTCTCCTTGGCCGAAATGAGTTGATGGGTTTTCAGTTCATCCTTCTAGGGATTCCTCCTCAGAACACGTCACCTAGTCCTGTTCTCCATTAATGATATGGATGTAGTTTTTGGAACTCATTCCCAGTTCCAAGTATCAATAAATGACTGTTAGTTACACTACATCAGGTAGGACATTCAAAGGGTTCATTTCCGGGAAAAAACATTTGGTCGTGGGAGTAGCCATGTTGGATATTTTTGGCTTGTCTGGATGCTAGAACTGTGATGTATCTAGGTTTCTTCCCCTTATGATATGGATTCCTGAGGGTGTGGAAGCTCAAGGAAGCCCACGTCGATTGCAGAGAATTATATACCATAGGCATGTCTATATGATTTTTCCTTAGTTACCCATGTTTACCAAAGGGTATTCTTTGAGTTTACCATGAATTAGAGAAAAATAAATATGATCATAACACTGATTAGATTTGATCATATGGGTGCATCTCCAAGAGAGATCACCCAGGGGGTTTACTGGATGAGTGGATCAAGACGCACAATGAAGGCAGGTCTTTAAATGCTTGGGTCCTTCTAAATGGAATTCTAGGGTTCACCTATTTGCTGGGATTGAACCTTAGAGAGGTTTTCTATGTTCTTTGTCTAGCAGATAGAGGTCGAAAACCATGAAGATTGAGGGAGTGATGAATTAGGGTTTTCGTAGTGGAAAGTGTCCCGAAGACATGTTTGGGGTCACATGAATATTTTGGCCAGTCACAATAGAGATACATGTGGTTGGTTTGATATGGATTATGTTGGGTTTAATCATGTTTAACATCGCGACTTCCACAAGGAGTAGAGATGTGATGAATAGCATGATCTCATCAGGACGTGGTTTCCCGAGTAATAATCAAAATAGATGATTGCTGTTTTGATGAAGTAGATGAGGGGGATGGGATGGAACCACCGTGAACTCGACAGTGGTGTTGGGCTTGATCCTCCATGGTCTTCATATGAATCACTGTGGTAGGGAATCAATGTCCACATAGTTCGGTAGGGCATTGAATCTAGGTGTACGTGGAGGACAGTGTCCCGATGACATGTTGAGGCTTAATATTGGTTTGAAACATGGGTTGGTTGGATTCCATGGGGGTGAACTAGAGATGTGGGTCACAATAAAGGGGACAACGAAGTCTACCCGTTCTTGGGGTTGAACCTCAATGAGGCTCCCCATATACCCTGTTTAGGGGAAATGGATGAATCTCACGTACTTCATATGGAATTGGGGACTACAACATCTTACCGTCTGTCAGGGATCACAATGGATTACCACTATATGGGGTCTACAATGTCTTACCCCTACATGGGTCTACAACAACATACTGTTGGATGGTTCTACAATGGAATATAATCCGTTGGGGAATACAACGGCTTATCGCTGGATGGGTTGAACCTCAGGGAGGCATCCTACATACCATGTCTATGATAAATGGCTCAAAATCCCCATATTACAAAGTTATAAATATTAACGTCGTTCTGGATGTAAAGGTGGTATATTTTTACATCATGTAGGATGAGGAGAACTTATATGGAGTGGTTAGGTCTAATGATTTATGGGTATAACCCATATGGAGGCTTCCTACATACCATTGTTGGGAAGGGTCAAGGATCAACATCCATGTAGTTTTATAGGGAATATAGTTTAATGTCATGCAAGATATGTGGGGGACAATGGGCTTTCACCACCCGGAGGCTTCCAACATACCTTGATCAGATAGGGGAAAGGATCCAAGTCCATGTTGTTTGGAATAGGGGATTGGAACTTACATGCTAAGGTGAACTAGGAAACATGAAACGATTAACCATTTCTCTAAGTCCACATGATTCATGCTTGGTGTGAGAAAAAAATAGGCAGCAAATACATGATGATCGGGTCGTTAAAGGATTATACATGGGGAATAAAATGGGTCTTACACATCGTTAGATGATAAAAGAGGAAACAAGGGATTATTTCGGGTAATCTACCTAGGGAGGGGAAGATTGAGACTTACTCCAGGATCGAGGCTCTATGAAGACAAGTCCTAGAGGGAGAGGGATGAGGCAACGAAGGCCCAGGTGGCCATCTATCCTTTAGTATTCTGGTGTGGAAGAATATTGGAGGAGCTGGGATGCTACCACCTGCCATAAATTCTATGGACTTACACAAGGATAGTTTCTCATCCCCATAGACAGATTGCACTCCATCAAAAAGGATATCATTCCATTTAAGGGATTATTTCACTCTTATGGAGTCTAATTGGCATGAAGAATGTCTGAGATAGGGAACACCATGTATATTTCAGGGGGAGATGCCATAGTTTGTCATCATGAGCTAAGGATGATGGTGCTTGGCAGTTAAACATCGTGCAACTTTGACAAGGAATGTAAACTCCGCACCTCTATGAGTTATATAACAGTTACCAACCCACCCATGTGGAAGGGAAGGCCTCACCAATGTTAGGTAGAGATGGGGTTGTGGAGTCATCCATTGAGTGGATCATGTTAGTGTGGTTATTTGAAGAAGTAATATCTCTTTGAGTGGCTATGATAAGAATCATTGGGCTAAGAAATGCAATGTAATGCACCGACCAAGGGATATTGAAATCACATCATACATACCTGGAGGGTCGTATGGGAGAAGTTTTTGTGAAGCAAATGGGTTCACAAGAATGGACCTTGGGAAACTCTGGTGCATCGCAGAGTGGGTGAATTTGTGAAAGGGTTTGCTTCACATGTCGAGAGGCCTAACATGTGCATTGAGTATACATTCATAGAAAAGGGTTATTCCTAAAGTAGAGCATTGTAGAGCATGGGTGAATTTCAATGCATTTCTCTAACAAGTTATGTACTTCACGAAGCACAGTATTCCATCCTTAGCATGTGGTTCACATGTGCATGGAAGGTAATTCATGAAGAATGAGTTCTTTGTGAAGACTTCAGTCCCCTTAAGGATCTCCTTTCATGGAGATGGCTCACAGGATTTGTGAAGGGATTCTATTCATGAAGAGGGGTTGTATTTATGATAAGGGAATGGTACATCACATTGCTCAAGTTACATGAATAGAACATTTCTCAATGATTAATATATCATATGTTTCTACGTGGTTTGGGAGAATAGAAGATGAATTGATGGGGGTATACATTCTTTGGATCTGAGAGAAGCCTAGTTTTCATAGGTGAGGGGCATTGTAATGCTCTTGAATTCCCTATGTTATTCCATGTGGCACTCTATGATCATCTATGGATTGCATCATGTTTTTTGTAACTGCGTAGTCGACGGTCATCCCCTCTTCAGTGCATAGACATCTTTTATTCCCTCTCATGCACTCGTAGAGGCATCTGTCAAGTTCCATGGGATCACAGAGGTGATCTAGTTCCCTCCACAGTGTGATTTCTAGGTTCAATTTCATTTATATTGTGGACTCTCCCACATCTTTCACTCTATGGTGGTCGCAGAGTGGGCCATGGATTTTCACCCTCTATATTGATGAGGGGATCCATGATGGTCGTGGTGCTAAAAGGGATCAGTGAATGTTCTTCATGAGGAAACCCCTTGGGATTTGGATTCTTATTTATGTCACTTTCATCTTCATTTATTTGGGATCCTACAAACCCCCCCTAGACATGGAAGTATAGAGAAAAGGAGGGATGATATATGTGGGTATATCACCAAAAGTTTTAGACTAATCACTCAGAAAGATCACAATGTCGGGTCGCGATGAAAATAGGTCATTCTTGGGTTAGGAATGCCATGACTTTCTCCACAGCATGTCATAGCATTGATAAAAGGGTTTCATAGCCTATAAATAGGGATAGATTTCCCCTCATTTGTTATTTCTCATATTCGGGTTCTTTTTCTAGGGATCTCGATTCACAAATCTTCGCACACAATGTGACTAATCTTTGTGAATTGGGTCCTATGTGCTATGTAGCTCACAATGAGTCCTATGACTATGCATGTGTGCACTAAACAACATGTGTCTATGAGGTTTCTGGAAGGGCTCTATGACCTGTCTCTACCCCCGAGCTCTGTGAATGAGCTCTGTGTCCAAGCTCCACGATCTAGAAAAAAATTCTATAACATTGAGCTGGAATGGATCACCAGGAAGCTACTTGGGAGGGACCTTATGGATGCTGCCCAGAGAGCATAGACGATTGGTAACCGAGGAATTGGGAAGTGTCTAAGGATCCAATCTGAATGTGAATAGATAGTGGAGTCATTTTCATACATTTAGTATAACCATTCTCTGTGAAAACGGCTGCCTCTATACCTATTTGGAATGACAGAAGATGTTCTAATTCTTAATGTTTGTATAGATGAGTCGGCCTATGGTTTATGAGTACGTAACGCTAGTGTCAATGGTTCAGGGCAGCCGACGGTCATACTTGGGAGGATTATAGACCTTTCAAATATGAATTATTGTAAAATCATGTGGACAACTTTGATGGAAAATAATTGAAGCAGGAAGATTCTATTCTAGAGTACAAAACCATTATGAAGGCGGATCTAGGGATCCCAAATAAGGGGTGGACCGATGAGTTGGGTCTGTGCAAGGGAGGAAACATAACAGATTATTGAGATGGATTTTTCTGAGGATGTGCCTGTTGTGATGATTTTAATGAAGTTATAAGGTGAGAGGGCCTTTATGTGGTTCAACAGGCCGATCAATTCCATATCTACTAGACGAATCAACTAATACTGGAGCTACTGATCAGCTGGTCACTTTGGACCAAAACATTTCATCCTCACCCTATGGAGGTTGGTATCATCCTCTAGGTCTAGCAAAAAAATCCATGGGATTCCAATATTGTTGAAAATGCATGATGATTTTCGTCCCTCCTAAATACATGGTGGGACTCAGAGAAGATGCCTCCATTAGAAATGGAATTGATTGACTTAGTTATTGGAGAGGACAAGTAGTCTGTGAGGTATTTCCACTTATAATATTGGTTCAATCAGTTCCTGAATTACCTAATAGTAGGGAAGTTTCTTGTGAGGCTCCCCTACTTCCTGAAGGATTTCTAGTGAAGAAATGATCAGTCCTATTGGTACTATTTGGAGTAAATGTTTTTTAATACATGGGGTTTTTGTGTCAACACAAAGAAACAACCGTTGGATAGGTTGGATGCATTTGTCTTAGTGCCCATTTGTAGCTGGATGCTGCTAGTAAGGGATAAAAACATGGATGAATGGATGAGAATTTTTATCATGATATCTATATTGGTGGTTGGGGAACCAATAAATTTGGGGAACCCGAAGCTGGGTATGTTATAAAATTTACTATGGAAATCATCGAGGGAATGAATCCATATAGGGTGTTTGAGCCTCTTCATCATCTGTATTAGTGGATAGTGGTTCATTTTAGGGGAGTCTATGAATATAATACCCCATTTCCCCTCCATTTTTGGACTTCAAGACGAATATTCTGAACACATGGAGGAGCTTTTCGATCAATCTAACCCCACCGCTGTTGTCGAACAAGGTCTGGAATGTAGAAGCGTTCAACTTCTATTTTTCCCCTTTCCAACAGGTGTTCTAACTGATGATGGATAGATAATGGAGGAGCATCGATCTTATCTCATGTCCATTCAAGATGGAGTTCGGGTGGCGTGGGTTGACTACAAGCCTCATTGTGAGCCGTACACCTCACATCTTTTTGTGAGGGAGTTCCAGTGAATGTAGTGGCATACCCCACGGTTCTACATGAGAGTGCTCGAGGAAGACCATATATGTGTGATGCAGCATGTGATTATAATTTTCTCATGAGAGGATGGGATGATGTAGAATGAGATTCCTCTTCCCATAGTATTCTTTGGTCTGGTGAATGTGTAGGCCAAGTGTTTGGAGAAATCCTACTTGAGGTAGAAGTTAAAACGGTGGACTATCTGTGATAGTGAGAGGGTGCCTCCTCAACATCGAGGTCGGGGTTGTAAGGAAGAAGAACATCTCATGGTGCATGGCGACAGTAGTAATGAGGCCCACAACAACTGAGATCCAGGCAGCATCGGTGGACACGACAATCTCAGAGGATCAAATCTAGCTAGAAGGGAGGCCGCCTAGGGGGTTTCATAGGATACCCACTCAGGCTCTGGGGAAGCAGCTGAACCATATAGATATGTCTGTTGATTCTATATTCCTAGAGTCTTGGGACATATGGGATGTTTATAACAAATTTTCAAATACATCTGAGATGTGGCACCAACTGAACCACCTCAGGATGTATTTTACCTTAATTTTTTGTGTCAGGAATGGATTTCTGGTATGTCATGTGAAAGGGGAACAATACATCGCTGAGATGGAGGACTTCATGACCTCTCGGGGTTCTATGAGTCTAATTAAGGATCAAATGAATGTGTTTCTAATTAAATAGTCCCTCCAAATTTATAAGTCACTAACTTGAGGAATTACATCCACCTTCCAGAAGAATCATAAGGGTTATCCAGGGGGAAAAGACTGGTAGAGGGAGCCCTCTGGATGAAGTTGAGGATTCTAACTTGGACTCGGATATTGAAGATTTTGCATAGTCACATGAGGTGAACATGAAACCATTTTAATGTGGTCCTCATTTAGGATAGATAGACCATATCAACTAAAATTTGGCCTGTGTAGGATGGCCTCATACCCATGACCCGCTCTCACGCAATAGTGGGTGTTGCTTTTGGATCTGAACCTACGATGACAATGGTTATCATGCCTAATTGGGTCATGATACCAATGGTGGTTCACTTGGAGTCCTTGCATTAAACCAACATATATGAAGGGAACTAACTCAGGGTTCCGATGATAAAAACTCTGGGGAAATGCCAACTTTTTGATAGTAATAAGTCTTCATTATAGAATATGTGACCATCATTCATTGAATCAAGATAACTAACATTTGAATTTTTATCACATGAAAAGTTCTTAAAATGGAGTAGGCCCCAATGTAGAAGATTAGTTGTTATTTTGGCACTTTAATTCCTTGGGGTATGCTTCTGGTCGTTGAAGTGGATGCCTTAACTGACCATGTTGTGTCTCTCCAGATCACAAGTGGGATCATATGTAAGACCGAACCTCATACCATTTTTGTGGAATCTGATGACAAGGATCAATAAAATGACATGTGTCCTGGACTAAATTATCACACACTAGATAATGATCATGTTGATGAGTTCTTGTAGGTGTTCCTTGCATATGAACCCACCGACCCCACAGACCGGGACGAGACAACTTCTGATGAAAAGGAATGGTCAATTTTCTCTCAAATTTCATGTAATCTGATCAAGATCTTCATTTGAGAGACCCCTCAAATGTCGTAGATAAATTATAAGTTAATGATTATTTATTGGATACATGAACTATGCATTGGACCATTGGATCCCATGCATCCCCATAATATTTTCTGAGATATCATGGCTCAGATTGTATGGATGCATGACAATGGCCTTATTGTGAGCTTGCAGTGGAATAAATTAATAAACATCCAGAGACTCTATGAGGATTATAATGTGATCCAAAAGTTAATGATGTGAGAAAACAAGAATTATAAATTCCTCTATACAAAATTGGGAATCATATCGTGGTTGAAGGACCAGCTAGAAGAGACTAAAGAATTAATGAATAAATCCTTTGAGGAGATGGTCATTATTCAAGCTGACGAGGACCATGCCCATATTGATATTGATGAATTGTGCCCCATATCCATCGAGGAGGAGTGGAAGCTAATCTAATGACAAATTATCTTGGATTCCACCAGCTAGAGAGATGAGGAGATGAGATGCGCAATCGAAGAGGTCAGCCCATCAATGGGAGGGTCCAATCCGTGGGAGATGTAATGTATGTAAACTCATAAACATGCATTCTTGTGATGATCTTTTATGTTGGTTGTGTTCATGAGTTCCATTATTTATTTTTGTTTACTAAATTTCCATCACATTCATGAAATATCCATATATAAATCCCTAATTG